>CM061261.1:60722500-61972000 GCA_030848825.1 Tadarida brasiliensis | reverse complement strand
TTGGGTAAGAGGAATGTGATACAGCAGAATGTGATACCGAGATAAACATTACCTTTCAATGATACAGGGAAATGGATGTTAAGCCTTTTTTTAAAGTTTTTATTTATTGATTTGATAGAGAGAGACATAGATTTGTTGTTCCACTCATCCATGCATTCATTGGTTGTTTCTGATATGTGCCCTGACCAGAGATCAAACCTGCAACCTTGGCGTATTGGGACGATGTTCTAACTAACTGAGATACCTGGGCAGGGCTGGATGTTAGGCCTTTAAAGTGATTCGCACCTTGCCATTTGGGGCTGGCATTAGGCCCCTTGGCAGATTTTCATACCAGCTTTCTGCCTTTGCTTGCTTATTCCCAGTTGTAAACATTTCCCATTGGCATTTCTTCTGCTACGCGGGAAATGGTCTCAGCTTCTCAGCTCTGAACAGCACTGTTTCTAGCACTCAGCCGAAGTGTTTACTGGCATCTTTATGCTCTTTCTCATCCATTTCATCTTTATTTTACAGCATTAATCTTTAATCTTAATCTATAAGGTGTTTCCTGAGAAGTATTAAATATTTTCAAATGAATTTGACAAAGACTGACTTTCATTTTTGACCATATCTAATCTCAATTTTACGCCAAACTCTTTGGTTTTCACATTGAACCTGACAGCCCCAGACCACTTTGTGCGAAGACTAAGTCATAGGAAACTATAAGGTCTTTGTAACATCTTTTGTAATCCTTACAAAATAAATATCATCACAAATATATTAAGTTAAACTTAGCAAAAATAATGCATAGACTACATTTAATGTCTACCATACTCTTGTTCTAATCTTTTTCTAGTTCTAATCTCTCTCACTAGTAAATTTGCTAAATTTGGTAATTTACAGACTCGTTTTCCTTTATTAGTGAAAAAAATAAGTGAGTTCATATTCGTTTTTCTTAAATTAACTGTTTTCTAAAGTTCCCTTTATAAGTAGAATCAATAATCAATTATTTGTATTAATGGAGAAGAGGAAAGATCCAGATAAAACAATAGTTTATGTAAGGGGAAAGTGCTGAGTTTGTGGAACCACTTACTCCACTTATTAAGGTTCATGGAGCAGGATTTAACCAGTGTACATGTACATAATGACAAATATCATTGCATTGGAATTCCCCTCAGTAGGTCCCTCCAGTTTTGTGTCCAGCCTCACTATGCACAGACCCCTGTCACCACAGACAGGTTATAAACAGGAACATTTGCTTCTGCATAATCCAGATTCACTGGGATATACATGTAAGCTCTGCCTGGACTCAATGGAAGAAGTTAAATAAAATATATTGCATCCCTGTTTGACTTTTGAATTAAATTTCTTTATAAATATCATATCAACCCCCTTAGAAATCATTTTCTTAAAGAAATATTGTGAGTATATGGAAGGAAAATGAAGACTAAAAAGGATAAATGTCACTGACGTATGACAATGAGAAACACAAGGTGAGAGGCCTGTTTTCTCCTACCGTTTTATATTCATTATTTTCTTTCCTGTTCCCCCAAAAAGTTAATTTACAAAGTCCTATTGCAGCATATGACAGACACATGTTAGCAATGGCTGCCCCAAAAGTTACATCTCCAAAAATATGTTTAATAAGGCAAATATTGTTTATCAAATTAATAATACAAAAGCTTTTTGCTTGTTTATTTTGGAGGTGAAGGAAGGGTAAAAGCAACAGCTTTATTAAAAACTACTTCCCCCACTGCTGAATGCATTCTCTGAACACTTTATAAAGTGTACCTCCATACCACTTTTCACATAGCCTTCATTTAGACATAAAAACATTAGCAACAACAGAAAAGAAAAAAAAACTCCCTAACATATAGCTATCATGAGATTCCATATACATCATAGTATTAGTAAGAATTTTACCCAAGGCAGGAATTTAGTGTGGTATATGTGTGTATTTTTATTTAGTCTTGGGGAATAACATATTGATTGCTAATGTATCTCTTTTATTATGCAAAGCGAGTATATATTCATATAGGCTGAATGGATACTAATTTCCTGAAATGTGATTTTTTTACATTGGGTCCATTTCTTTTTTTTTTTTTTCCTTTGCTTTCTGCAAGTACATATTCCTGAAACGACAGTCAAAGTAATTTGGAAAAATGATTTAGTATGCAAGTATTCACTTTACACTCTATCATTTGGAATGCATTTAATGCACAAGATTGTTCAGACTAAATGATGCATAGAATTTCAAGAGCTGCAAGGAGCCTTGGAGTTCATCTAATACTAACCTCTCATTTTATAGATGAAAAAACAGAAGCCCAGCTAAGTTAAATGCTTTGGTGGGGGATGGGGAGCCCACAGCTGCAAATCCCAATTTGCAATTTCTGCACAGATTGCTTTAATGTGACTTTTCTGGTGACTGCTTAGTTGAATGATGTCAGCTATGCTAATTTCATAACATGTCACTGACAATGCAAGGGCCACACGATTAATTTGAGAACATCTGTATTTTTTTGGTACAGCTAGGTGAGCTCCACTAAGAAAGAAGTTTTCATTTGTGGCAGTCCCCAGATGCTTGGGAAGAGTGCTCAGCCCGGAAAAGGCCCCAGTGTAGCATGATTGATTGCTGTGCCAGCCACACAATTACAGTCAGTTACAGTCTGCTCCCTCCAACCACCAAGCAGTAAATTTGTAAATGAGCTGAACATTTGTTGTTATTAAAGCTTAATTTTAGTATTTTCTTTATGCGACAAACATTTAACATTAAACTCAAGAAAAATAAAAGCAGCCCTTAAAATTATGTATAGGCAGTCTTTGCCTCTATAGCTCGTTTGTTTGGGACCCTTAAAAGTAATATACAAAGATTTGCCTGCCTTTCTGTTTACTCTTACAAATAAAAGTTTAGACTCATGGCCTGGGGTCGGAGAAGAAACTCATTAAAGGAACAAATTACAGGAATTTTCCTGAAGAATCAATCTCTGGACCAGTCCAGGTACTTTTTCTCCTTCCTGGCATTATTACTGTAGCTGAAGGAGAAGGCCTTTCCATCCCTCCAGATAGCCATCAAAGGTGTCCAAGCTTCTTTCACTTTTAAAGTGACAACTACATTTGAAGGTTGTGTGGACTGACCACTGATTGTCAAAATAAGTCCAGAATGAAACTGTTCACCCATACTTACATCTGAGTCACATAACCTGCAGATGTCCTGCATCCAAAATAAATTAGCTGTAAATTTTCTGTTGAGCAAAGCCGTCTGATGGGGCCATCCTGTGAATGCTCTTCAGTTATTTGCTGAGGGTTACGAGAGGCTACAGAAGTGGCAAAAACAAACAAACAAAAAAAGACCTCACATTTTCAGGAAAAGATTCTATGTTAAATTTCTGGACACTTAAGGCAAAAAAATCATTCATTCTAGACTTAAATAACCATTTCCTGCTAAAAGCTTTTAAGTTTCAGTGTTTACTGTCCAGGGAGGCTCAGAAAGGCGATGCTACCTACATGTAGACCGTGTAGGGCCTCTGCAGCTATACATGTCTCCCCAGCAAATGGGCTGTGCGGCGTGCTGCGACCACAGCCTGCTAGGTAATTTATGTTGCTTAGGGACTGTAGTTTTCTAATAGATTGAACTGTTAGTTTTCAGGAGGATTTAATGAAATATTGAACCAGATGCCACTGGTCTGCCATGGATGTGGGACTGTGAGAAATGAGGAAACATTGGTTTGTAAACAGCTCGGACCTCGGTGCGGGGAAAGCCGTTGGGACCTTAGTGAGAGAGAATCGCAGCCAAGAGGAAACGGGGCAGGTTTTTGTTTGAATGTGTCTGCATCTATGTGCTGTGCTCATTTAGAAGAGAGGTTGTGTCGAGCCCTGGGTAATTTGGATTATCAGCAAAATTGTCTAAACATGGAGGTAGGTAATAGGGCCTGAGTTTTTTCTGCCAGTGTTGTCCTGCGTTAATTCTCTAACCATCCCTGTAATTCCACTGGACAGGCTTTTGCTGTATTCCCATTTTCAACAATATTATCAGATAATTGACATGAGGATTGCACTAGAAGATTTTTGCAAAGAAAACCGTCTCTTCAGAATGAAATTCTTATAGGTCATTTTGAGAGCCCTGGCAATTAAACTCACCCTAACATTTTAGGACTATTTCCTTTTTTTAAATTACCAACATCAGGACAAGAGGTCATTTCTCAAAAAAAAAAAAAGTATTCAACTTCTGAGTTCGAAGTTTGACTTTTATCTTTAAGAAAAACAAGTATTGTTAGATATTTTCTCTTCTTAATATGCAATTATTTCAATTTTGAACAGTTTTTTGAGCATCATCCTGTTTGTTGTCTTACGATTTTAAAAGTTGGCACTTAAAAATGCATCTCTAGTTTTCCCACTTCAGAGAGCCTTCTTGATTCTGCACGGCCCACCCAAGACCAGTGCCTGCGAGCGCTCGGCAGAGGGCCACGAGCACCGAGAAGTGTCCGGGCAGAGTTCTGTCAATCGCACAAATGTACTGGCCCACTAACGCAAAAATCATGGCTTTAAAAATAAATAGTCAAGTCCATAAGGATTCATGTGCATGGGAGCATTCTCTGTCTAAATAACTAAATGTCTGTCTGATGTAGCCTGGATTACCTTTTAAGAATGTAAAACTGAAAGTCATCAGTTTTCTCTAAATACTTTTGGATAGAAGTGGACAACTGAGTTGGAAACCTTATTTATGCATTTGTAAGGTTTGGTCCTAGGCCAGTCCTTAGCAGCTGATCCTAGAAAGGGGGTTGAAAGCCAAAGGAAAGAAGATACCGTCTCTTGTCAAGTTCCCTGAAGAGACTATGGTGACTGCTCCATACATATTGATTCATACCCATTTTATAGGACAGTAATTGCTTCTTGCAGTCCATTCGAGGGAATCCTAGTGGGGTAAAGATGTTAGGATGATTCTGGAAAAGATTAAGTTTACCCTGGTTTGGAAGAGCAGGCGTTGGTTATAGGCCCAGCAGGGCCACTGGGCCAGTCCACGACCTTTGGCAAGCCCGGGACCCCTCTAGGCCTCACTTGTTTGATCATTTCAAGGACTGCCAGATGAGATGATGTTCCAGGTCCTTAGCACTACTGGTGTGTGATTCTAGTACTACCGGTCTGACCTTTACAACAAACAAATAAATTGGATAAACTAAAAATCAGATTGCTTCTGTGAGAACTCTTGTCCAATTATTTGATTTGTTTATTTCTATGACAGTCATTCTAGTCTGTCAGATCTGTAGCCTCAAATGAATAGGGAAACTTGTTTCCTGTTAGATTTATTCCATGTGATGGCTACAAATTGAGTTTGAAACTTATTAATTGTGTCCTCCCATGCACACGATCTTGGCTTCAGCTACTCTATTTAAGGACTGACTATTGCCTCAGCATCATACACATCACTTCATTGGCTTAAAGGGGAAACATGAATTAATTAAAAAAAAAAAAAAAAGGATTGGCAACTATATTTTCAGACATTTTCCCTCACGTCACTCAGATGTATATGGTGGATGAAAGATGACAAGTGGTGCAAGTAACCGAGGCTATTCCTATGCAGCATTTCAAGTTTGACCCTTTCTTGCTTTATAGACTAACCCACTCCCTGCAACACATGCAAAGTGGAGATCATCCCAGCCTTGTTTCCAGTCTTGCTGCTACTTACAGCCAATTAGTACCTGGGTCTTCAGCACACTGGGACATTTAGGGTTGTGCAGGTCACAGCTGTTTCATGATACAGATCTGTGTTCCTCAATGTGTAGTCCAAGGACCCCCTCCTAAAAATCACCTGGTGCATATGATAGTGAATACTTCTGAGTCACCCCCAGGCATAGTGGTGTGGGGGGAGAATGATAAAACAAGTTTTTAGGTGATACAGCGATCCTTACTGACGTTCAGAACCACTGCCCGGGAGGGTTGGGCCAGCTGCTGACATTCCTTGTGTATGACAAGACCCCAATTGTGAGGAAGGTTCTCAACCATAGAATGTTGACTTAATCACCACAGGAACCAGATGCTTAACCTCAGGATAACCCCTTGGAACAGGGGGAACATTTCAAGGGAACCACATTCTGTGGTCCTGATTCTGCTGGTACTGTGTGACGTTCTATAGCAAACACCTTTTGGTATGGCATTGACTAATCTTGAATGGCCCCAGGATGGACTCACCTGGCATTATAATTAACTGTACCAGAGTATGATGGTAGATAAAACAAAGCTGTATGTGGATGTGTATACGTGTATGTCTGTATACTCACATGTTTTTTCCTTAATTTATGATGTATTTATTTCATTATTCTTAGTAAAAGATTGTGCTCAGTTCAGGGGTTAGGAGGGGCAGAGTGACACTGATTCATTCAGCAACTACTTGAGTGCCTGCTTATCTGACACACTAAGCTAGCTGTCACAGGGACAGCACATATTACACTAGCCCAAGGATCTCGGGAGCATTCTATTCTAGTATGAAACGGAAGCCATGCTCATAAAGACAATATTCAGTTGAAAATGATAAAACACCGTAGGAGGTATCAGTAAAGGTATCAGAGGGAAAACTTGCTTTCGGCTGGAGGGATCAGGAAAATTTCAAGGAGGAGGTGGCAATTATGTTGAAATTTTCAGATATAAAAAATGTAAAACGTAGTATATGTGTTGTTGGAGAAAGTATTATTATTATCATTTTCATAATATTTCCTAGCATTTGCTATAACAGAGCACCTAGCTTACTCATTTCATGTCAGTATGTCCTGAGCGATAAAAATACATCAGGTCAGAAAAAGATTGCTTTCCAACAAAGGATATTGGTCTGTTTACGAAGCAAGCAAAATAAGTGTGCTTTTGGAAGTACTCTTAAAGACCAAAGCAAAGACAGATGGGTTTGAGGTTTCACAATTATAAGAATCGGTAATATATTATAATTAATGTGATTAATTAAAGAAGTTATCAACCTAATGGTAGAAGGCTAATAGTGACGGAGTGTGCAGAAGTATTTCTTCTGTCTAAATAACTAGCAGTAAGAAGGAGGGGAAATACCTATAGAAAAAGTACAATTTTGCTATCTCTTATTAAAATAAAAATGAATTGCTACATGAGCAGGGATGAGCGTACTCTCTCATTAAAACTATCGCTGTCTTATGATTGCCTGTTATTGTGTGAGTCATAACTTCCACTGCTGCTTTTCATTCAAAAGAAGCCATTAAACTCACGTACTTCCTGAATGTGCCCAGTGTGTGAAAGCTTTAATTAAATCTACAAGTAGAGCCTTAAAAGAACAAGAATCAAATTAATTGCAACATGGGCCGCGCATTTGTTTCTCTGACAGCCCCTGTGCTTTGGAGAAAAGGCAGTCTGTGTGCCCTTATCTGAATTAGTAAACTCAATATCACTTTCCATTAGCATGGCCAGTCGGAGCCATGCGTCTTCCCTCTGACACTGTTTACATGTTAATGTCCTCGCAAATAGAGTCTGTTCCGACTGGTTTGCGCCAGGATTCCAAGGCAGTAAATCCAGGAGGTGGGTAAGCGGTCGTCTGCTCTCTGCATCGCTGGCTTTTGTGAGTTCTTCTCTAGATTGAACTTCATAATTGGACTGTGGGGTAATTAAGGAAAATTCAGCATATGCAAATAGGGCAAAAGGACTTGCGGCTAATTATGGTTGCTATACCATAGTCAAGAAAAATTAATTTATAATATTATTTTTCAACTTTCCAATGACTTGTAGACATCTAATGTAAGGAAGTGATGTTTTGTGCTCAAGAAAAATTTCTACGCTGTAGTTAATAAATATTCACCCCATGAGGAAATTAGAGATAAAAGCTATATATTTTAGCCCTGGCCAGTTTGGCTTAGCAGTTAGAGCATTGGCCTGTGGACCAAAGGGTCACGGGTTCGATTCCCGGTCAGGGGCACGTACCTGGGTTGCAGATAAGATCCTCAGTCCTGGTCAGGGTTGTGCAGGAGGCAGCCAGTGGATGTGTCTCTCTCACATCGATGTTTCTCTCTCTTCCTCTCTCTCTCTCTCTCCTTCCCTCCCTTCCACTCTGTCTAAAAATCAATGAAAAAATATACTCAGGTGAGGATTAATAAAAAAAAGCTATATATTTGAAATTTTAAACCAAAAAATGCTTTAAAGTCCTGTAAAATCTTTAACGTATATTTCCTTTGTTTTTATTTTTGTTCTCTTTCCAGAAGGTGCTGTTTTTTTACTATGCCAGTGTTATAACTACCAATCTATAAATACCCATTTCCCATACCAGCTTGCAGCATTTGCAATTGGGAATTCAATTAGACAGTATATAATTTTCTTGTTTTAAGGTCTGCACCTATTAATACTTTAGACCAAATGTTTAAAGCCAGTAAACTGTGACTGGTTATATATTCAGCTTCTGTGAAGGTGATAGCCTTAAGCAAGGATGACCTGGCATGGCGTGCTGAGTCAGATCGGTGTCTTTAAGATCATTTTGTTGGTTGCACATAATTTAGAATTACAATAGCAAAGATTTCTACTTTAAAGCGTTACATGTTTTAGCATGAAGATTGTTTCACAGGCAGAGAATTAATTTCTCACTGAAAAAGAAACGCAGGTTTGTTTGTGAGCTGTCCGCCCCATGTTGCGCCACGCTTGCTTACTTGTTCCTCATTTCTGTGGTGCTCAAGACTAAAGGACAAGCATGTGTTCTTGTGACTAAAAAGGGAGGAAGCAGCATTTTTAACAGTTAAGAACTTTGCATGTTAATTGAGAAAGGCAATATTCACAAAGTATTAAAAATTAAAGATTTAGTCTACCCAGGGTCAAATTGGGAAATTTAAAAATTTATGAGCTTATATCATTAATAGTTTCCTGAGGGCTAATTCATCCAGTATTTTGAGCCATTAATGAATTGCTCGTTGTATGGTAGTATAATAGAGAGAAAGAGTACTCTTAGACATAATCTAGAAGTTCTTTTTGGAAACAAGCTAACAAGGGAGCCTGTGTAATCTCTACCCACTGCAGTCTCTAAAAATAGGTCTGATAACCATCTATCTTCAGAGATTTCAGGGTGATGTGCCTGGAGGCAGGGAGTTGCGTCTGGTGAATTCTTAAGTCCCTTCCACTTTTATAATTCCCATAATTTTCACGCAAATATAAATACAAGCAATGTGATTTTCTTTATTCCATTTTTCATTGTGAAAAAAAATCTAGAATTCAGCACACCCATTATAGAACATTGCTGTCAATTATTCAGCTTGACTCCAAAGCACTATCTCTATTAATAAAGGGAACCAAAGTGCACATCATCAGCAACAGGATGGTAATTTGTGAGGTCTTTTGAGCGTCCAAATGACTATCGCATGAAGGGCTGAGAGAAAGGTCATCTGAAGATTAGTTCCAGATACACACAGTTGTTACTCAGGATGGGTTTTGCTCTGATTAGCAAGACACCAACAGCCAGTCAGGGGGAAAGATCAAGGCCAGTAACCTTCTGAAAGGGAAGTCAACCTCGGTAATAAACAAAGGCAACACTATCAGGACTCCAAACCCAGGCAGAATTGATTAATAACATCCTTCACTGGGGCTTGACAGCCCTGTTGACAGTTTCATTTCTAATTATTTGTAGATCAGTATGAACAGAAATGCATCTGTTTCCTTTCCATCCTTTCTTTTTGCCCCTCCCCCCTTTTGCCCTTTGTTTATATGTGCATTCATTTCTTAATTATTTTTCACTTTTCTTGCATCTTTCTATCAACTCCATTTTCTCTTGCTCTTCTAAGGAGATGTGTTTTCTTGCTACTTACTCAAATACTGATCGCCTTTAGAACAAGCTAAATGCTTTCAAGTGTTTTGTTTCACCATTCTAAAAGTATGAGAAGCGTTTTCTTAGATTATAGTGTATACTTTCTCAGCCCATCACCCACCCACAAAATAAGTACTTTCTTTAGTAATTCTTTACAAAGTTTTCCATGCCTCTTTATTTATTTATATGTTTATGCAGCAAGTTTTTGAGACCTTATCACATGCCAGACCCTGTTCTAGACATTGTAAATATAGAAATGAACAAAATAAACAAATCGTGACTTTTGTGGAGATTCAAAAATTACCTCAGAAATCGCATTCTGTGAACAACACTCAAGGGGGAAACATGAGAGCTGGAGCACTTTGTGCCTTTGTCTTAGTGTACCCCATTCTTCTTCTGGGGTTGATGGTGAGCGAATGACCAGTCTACTAAAACTAGCCTCTGGCAGGCGCTAGAGGCAAAGATGAATCCGAGTTCTGCAGGGCCTGGAAGGAGCACAAGAATGGAGGGAAGCTTGGGGAGCAGGCGGTGTCCTCCGAAGACTTGCTTCCCCACCCCCAGCCTATTGCAAGACGCTGCAACCTCTGTGGGCAGGGACATAGGAGCGGTGCGGCCTGTAGCCTCACTGAAACCTGGGCCTCACAGAGCATTGGGGCTGTCCACGGCACGCGTTTGTCTTTCCCAAGTGTGTGACGGCCTGGGCTGGGGCAGTGAAAGGAAGTGAGGCTGACCTTGGCTAAGTGCAGAAGGCAAATAGCCTCATAGGAGAAAGGTGACTGCCTGTCCGGGCCAGCTGGACTCCTGCCTGAGTTAATGCTCTTTTCTGCTTCGCATCTTAGAAGACTAGCATTATAGTGTGAAATTGCTCCATTGATGCTTCTCATGAGGGCCTCTCAGCGACTTTGAACCTGCATCAGGCTTTTCCCAGATTAAAACTTCAGAACCCATTTTCCTTCATCAGCGCTAGGAACTTGGCAAAGACAGCTCTCTGTTGTTGGTCATCCCAAAAGTAGTTCCACCTTTTAACTTCTAAACAAGAAAAACTGGACATCAGGGGGAGCCTGCTTCTTTAATTATTTGGTTCAATTTTAGGGCAAAGATGAGTAGCATTAGTTTGGGGGCTTTCATTATACTGGGTCTCTGACTCACCTTATGAGTTGCCTTTGATATTTTCGGTTCTTATTCTAATTTAATTATTTTTATGACTCATGATTACATCATGAAAGGGAATTCCTCACATTGTTCACTGTAGAGCAATATTGAACAAGGGTGTGAATATATTTATAGTTGGTAAATATATTAAAGCATCTCATTCATCTCATTTATGTTACAGAAGTTGAACGATTATTAGCTTTTGTTTTGTTTTGTTTTCCTTAACCAAGGAAAATAAGGCACAGAATTACTTGCGATCAGACTACCATAAAGAAAAATAGCTAAATATCTGACAATTGTAGCCAATATATAAATATGGGCTCATTTGTAAAATAATAATAATGAATCAAATCTATATTTATTAAAATTAACCAGCAAGTACAGGCATAAAGTAAAAAAAATAAAGCATCTTCCCAGGTTATTTCCTTGCCCACTCCATACACAGGTCCATTCCCCAGAGAGGGAGTCTGGTTCCTAAATATGAAAGTTATAGTATACTGTTTTATACTTGTCATAAATTGAATTATTCCATACTTATAGTATGTGACTATTTATTTAGTTTACTATGTCTTAAGACTCTTTCCATATCAAGCAGAATAGATTGATCTGTTATTCTAACCATTGCTCAGTGTTTTAACATTCCTTTATTAGTGGACATGCAAGTCATTTCCAGGATGTTCTTTTGTTTTCTTTTTGCTTTCACAGCAACAACTACCCTCAAATCTGCTCTCTGTGGACAACTCTGACCTCCATTCCCACAGCAATGACATTTGTCCCCCTCTGCACAAATATGGTCTTTTAGAATTCCCTAGAAAATCATTTCCTCATTCACTATCTGCAGTGCCTTCGACATTAATAACTGCAGTAGAGAGGCGGCGGTGGTGGCAGTAATGACAAACACTTCTGTAAGACTATGGACCAGGCGTCTTCTAAGTCCTTTGTGCAATTCATTCTTTTAATCCTCACAACAACTCTTTTTCCTTTTTCCATTCTGTAGATGGAGAAACTTAGGTGCAAGAAGGTCAAATAACTTCCAAAGCAATACACTTCACAGTTGGTGGTGCTGAGATTTGAACTGAGGCCAAAATGTCTGTTTAGCCACCATTACACTCAATGGGCCAAACACAGTGCTAGGTGAAATACAGTGGAAACCCAAGGCAGCCTGCCCTCGGGGGCCTTTCACAGGCACTAATGAAATAATCACAAGATGAATATGCAGATGCTCCATAGCAGGTGTAACAGAAGGTGGGGCTCAAGGTGCCCTAACTCAAGCCCGTAAGAGGGGAGTGACTTAGCATGGTCCAAGAAGACTTCCCTGGGGAAGAGACTCCAGTGAGATCTACAGGTTGAAAGGAGTTAATGAGATGAAGTTGAATAGAGCATTCTAAGTGGTGGAAAGAACAGCTGCAGTGGCCCTGTGGCAGGAGTGGGTGTGGCCAGTATGAGTGAGTAGGAAAAGGTTGGAAGAGGAAGGCTTCTCAGGCGGGAGGCAGGGCCTGGCGGGCAAGGAGGCTGGAGACAAGGCTGGAACCAGACCACAGGGTACCTTCTAGGTCAGGAAAAGAGGTTTAATCTCATTGGAAGAGAACTAGAAACCTCTATTGTGTTTTAAGTATGAGCATGATGTGATCAGATTTGTGTTTTTAAAGCTCTCTGTGGTGACAGTGTGGAGAGCAGATTGGAGTGGGGCCAGTGTGGCTTCAAGAGACCTGCAGAGAGGCCATTGCAGGAGAAAGCGGAAACCTAGACCAGTTGGCAATAAGAAGATAGAGAAAGCGGACAGATTTCTGAGGTGAAATATGACTGGATATTAGGAGGTTAGGGACAGGCAGACGCGCAGGAGGCGTGGCAGTGCTGTTCACCACGTTGGCCGAAGTAAGCGTGAAGCGGAACGCCGGGTGTGGAGTCTGCGCCCAGCTGGGGAGTGTGCACGCAGGTCGGCGGTTGGAGTCACACATGCTTCTTTGAGAGCTACTTTGCCACTGAGGGCAGCTCTGCTGTGTGTACTGAACAATACATCACGCTTTGCTCCATTTGCCTTTTGGAGATTTATATGCAGATGGCAATTTCAGATGCTTATATTTAACATCATATTTTTTCAATTTCTTTTCATCCATTCTTAAAAGCATAAAAGCTTTTCATTCCGTGAGCTAAAAGTATATTCCATCCCATAAATAGAAGAAACTGTGGGTTCTTAAATAAAAAAAAATAAACTTGCTAACATTAATTATTTCTCAGATATTGATGGAGAGCTAGAAAGGAAATGTTCAGCAAAGTGTCTCATTTTTAAAGGGTAAAACAAAACAAAAGTAAGTCCAGAAGGCATGCAGTTCAGTATAAAGCTAGTCACAGTTGTGCATAAAATTTGGATACTATGTAGTCAGAGGAAGGTTCCTTCTGTGCTTTATATAAAAGATGTGCACAGCTGGAATTTGTACAGTCCTTCATTGTAGCAGCAGCCAACATTTTTCTGCATACTGTAACACTGAAACAACTCACAATTTTGAAGCAAACTCTGTGGGAAAGATTTAAGTAAATAATGCTGTTCTCTAATGAAGTGAGTGCCGCCAAATGCTTGCTGTATATAATTGGCAGTGCATTACCATAATGTTAAAGAAATGTCCATCTGAAGGATCCTCAGGCCATCATGTTTGCATATATTGTTTACATTCAGCCCTTAAAAGACAATAAGTGAGTAATGCTCCATTTGTTTAAATTTGGTAAACAACAAATGACTTAACAGGAAATATCATTAAGTTGATTGTCTTTACCATGAAAATTTTCTTAGTTTCACTATAACTAATTTAATGGACAAAATATAAGTTTCTTAAAATAGAGAGGTATACATCAGAAGCACCTGGAGAGTTTGTATGTTTGTTTTTAAATACAGAGATGCAGACTCCACCTCAGACCTACTGAGAATCTCTAAGGATGAGGTACAAACATGTTTACTTTTAAAATTTGTAACATAAAAAAAGTTACACCACTTCCAGCTAAAAGTCATTGGATTAATAAGACACAAGTAGTGACCACATTCAGCCAATTTTTCAGGAAATACCTTTCTGAAGATTGCTAGGTATAAATTATTTTTGTTTTGTTCATTCAGATATCTCAGGGTGGAAAGGTAAATGGAGAAAGCGTTACCTGCTTGGAGAGAGATCAGCTCAGGGTGGTTACTGTGATTTCTGAGTAGTCAAGGCGAGGACACACTGAGCCTGCTCTGCAGGACATCACTATGGACAGTATATTGTCAGCACAGTTCTCACTATAGCAGCTGAAGCTTTCCTGCTACTAAGTAAGCTGATTTTCTTATTGTATCCTTAGCCCAGAGTGAGATAATGACAAAGAAATTTTTGAGAACTATTTATCTGCCTGAGATTGGCATCCTTCAGAGCTGCTAAGTGAGGTCTTCACTTGTTTCTTCCCTGGTGTGGAGTGAAGGGGCAGGTAACCCAGTGCATGTGGAGTTTCAGGTCGCCGCTGCTGGCCGGTCACCTCCTGAGCTGACCTGTCATATCCAGGGGAAATTCTTATCCAGGAGACCTGACCCCAGAGTGACCACAGGGTTGCCCATCACCCTGATACTTTAAAGGATTAACTTTTAAGATGAAACAAGATAGTAAAGTTATTTTATTGGCATATAAATTGGTTGTATTATAAATTGTTAGGAATATGTCCATTTTTGACAATGCTTTTTTACTTTTAATTATTTACTTAAAAATTAAAATTAACAAACTCATATTTTTAAAAATATATTTCTATTGATTTTAGAGAAAGAGGAAGGGGGAGAGAGAGAGAGATAGAAACATTGATGAGAAAGAAACACATCGATTGGTTGCCTCCCACACAACCCGTACCAGGCTCGGGGATTGAACCTGCAACCCAGGAATGTGCTCTTGACCAGAATAGAACACTCAACCCTTAGGCCCTCAGGCTGATGCTCTAACCACTGAGCCAAACCAGCCAGGGCAACAATCCCATATTTTTATTTATTTATTTATTTTTATTTTTTTATCCTCACCCAAGGACATTTTTGCATTTATGTTCAGATAGAGCAGGAGGGAGAGAGAGAGAGAAACATCGAAGTGAGAAAGACACATCAGCTGGTTGCCACCCACATAATTCCAACCGGGGCCGGGGACAAACTGCAACCGAGGTACATGCCCTTTGCGGAAACCGAACCCGGGACTCTCTGGTCTGCTGGCCAGTGCTCTAACTATTGAGCCAAACCGGCCAGGGCAGAATCCCATATTTTTAAACACACACTCAATAAAACTCTGTAGGACTGAGTTTACTTTATCTCATTTTTCTGAAATGAATGCACAGTGACAGTTGCTAGCATGCTTTTTCTAGTGGTTGTTCTAGACTTCTTTGGCTAGACAGAGATAATACAGTTGTGTTTACGAATCAGTAACTAGCCCTGGCTGGTGTGGCTCAGTTGGTTGAGCTTTGTCCTATGTCACTGGCTTGAGTCCCAGTCAGGGCACATGTCTGGTTTGTGGCTCGATCCCCACAAAGGGGACATGCAGGAGGCAGCTGATCGCTATTTCTCTCTCCCTTCATCTCTCTCTAAAATCGATAAAAACGTTAAAAAAAAAATCAGTAACTACATAAATTTTATTTGAATATCTTATATGTTTATATGTAGTAATTTCATATAAAGCTAATTTAACAAATAAATTAGTTTTCTGATACGTAGGTGTTGAAAAGTAATAAAGAAGAGATTTGCTTTCTTGAATGCAGATAGTTCTAATTTCAGAGAATATATATGGAAAACTACTTAGTCATCACAGGTTTTTTTTTTCCTGACAGTATAAATTGACTGAATTTTCTCTTAATGAAAAAAAATGTGTTGAGGGAGATGACATGGGATAGGTAATACCTTAATTGTTATAGCTGGCATAGCAAAGATGACTTAATATTTTATTAGGTGGAAGCCTGCTAAGAGCAGTTAGGAAACTGGGCAGGCATCTCGAGAAGGCTGAATTTGTCCTGGAAGGAATCACCAGGGAAGCTGCAGGATTGGTGAGAGTCTCGGCTGCAGCCCACTAAGCCTGCCGAGGTGGCCACCTGCAGCTCACCTGGGCTCAGGTAGGGTGCTGTTCAGGTTGTTACTCTTCATGTAGGCTGTGCCACATGATACTTAATCAGTGGGTCTGGAGGTTGAGTTTAAGGCAGAGGTTGGTAGAATATAGGAGACATGTCTGAATGGCCCATTTTACTGAAAGCCATGAGAAACTATGAAACACACACTAGAGCACTACACAGCTGTACAAGAGATGGGAAAAGACACCTCTGAGCAGAAGCAGAGTGATTTCCAGAGGAGACAGGCAGAATAAAAATCTCTTCTTTATAGGAAGCCAGCGAATAAACGTGGAAGGGATGGTAGGATTAGCATGCCACTATTTTGAAAAGGCCAGTCAAGTCCTGCTGGTGTGGCTCAGTAGTTGAGCGTCGACCCATGCACCAAGAGGTTGCTGGTTCGATTCCCGGTCAGGGCACATGCCCAGGTTGTGGGCCCGATCCCCGGGGGGGGGGAGGGGCATGCAGGAGGCGGCTAGTCGATGTTCTCTCTTTCTCTCTCATCGATGTTTCTGTCTCTCTCTCCCTTTCACTTCCTCTCTCTCTCTCAAATCAATAAAGGGAAAAAAAATGTTTTTTTTAAAAAAAGAAAAGGTCAGTCAAATACAAGGTGCAAATAACTGTGTGTGCAGTGATGCCTTTGAGTGAGATAGAAAGGGGAATGGGTCACTATATGTGTGTGTTTGTCTATTAACACACACTCACCCACACATTTTTACCTAGAGAACCCAAGAAGGATAACTCCAAAACACCTGAAGACAGTTACCTATGTGGAAAGGTGAGTAGGAACAGGGTGGAAGGAATGAGGACAGTGAGCAAGAGACTTCTTTGAATATAATTTTTTGTATAGTTTTCACTTTTGAAGCCTGTAAATGTTTTGTATATTCAAAAAATTAAATTAATTACAAATATGAAGCAAGCTGACCCTGAGATTGAATACAGATGGAAACACATGAACCTAAGTGTGTATCAAATTAACAATTCTGCCACCCAGAGGAAAAAAAAAGAATTCAAGTAACTTTTGAACACAACTTTCTGACTATATATTCTTAGTGAGAGATATTCTAAGGACAGAAAAGAGCTAAAATGTAATCTTAAACATTTTTAGTAGATTTATTTTTACTATTTACAAAATTTTTATGACTTACAATATTACTATTTTTGGTATCAATCTTAAATTATATATGTAATTATATCTATATAATTATATATATATGGATAAAGAAAATTAGCCAATATATTAATGTAATTAGGGACCAAATTTTCACTCTTACGAGAAGAAATGCAAATAATTTTTAAAAAGAAAATCTTTGTAATGTTAAATTTGAATTGGAAATATCAGTATGAAGTGTTATGATTTAAATATATACAGATGTGGGCAAAAAGTAGGTTTACAGTTGTAAGTACACAAAACACAGAATTTATTCTTGTATTATTATTTATTAATTATTGTATTATTTTTCATACAAACAACTATAAGCCTACTTTTGCCTACCCTGTATAATATTATAATATATATAAAATTTCCTAAGCTCTGTTTACTTAGATGAGCTAGAAACAATGAAAGGCTAGTTGCACTGAGATGCACAACACCGGGGTCTTGATTTCCAAATGCTATTCCCCAATAAAAAACTAGTGTTTCTTGAAGAAATAGCTTGTTCCCAGTTTAGTCAAGAGCAAAAACCCAGATGAGCCTGTAGCGTCTTATGCTAGAAAGCAAGGTTGTTATCAGCAACTAAGGGAATGATGTCAAAGGACACAGGGGCCAGCTTGAAAGGGCTACGACAGGCCAAATTTGGGACAATTTGATCATCAAAAAGAGTGATGGGAAGAAATTGATTATAACACACTGAATTTTTAAATTGTTTTAAACTTTTTTTTAATCCTCACCCAAGGATATACTTTATATTTATTTTAGAGAGAGAGGAAGGGAGAGGGAGAGAGAGAAACATCAATCAATTATCTCCCATATGAGCCCGGAATGGGGATGGAACCTGCAACCTCAGTATGTGTCCTGACTGGGAGTCGAACCTGAGACCTTTCAGTGTACGGGACAATGCTCCAACCAACTGAGCTATACCAGCCAGGGCAAAATTTTTAAAACTTAAAAAAAAAAAATTAAAAAGAAATAAAGAGAAGGGGACAAGAGACATTTTTTTTTCTTTTTTTTTTTTTATCCTCACCTGAGGACATATTTTTTTTTTTTTTTTTCAGTTTTTGTCCAGATAGAGTGGGAGGGAGAGAGAGGAAGAGAGAGAGAGAGAAACATCGACGTGAAAGGGCCACATCGAGTGGCTGCCACCCGCACGACCAACCAGGGCCGGGGACAAACTGCAGCCGAAGTACATGCCCTTAGCGGGAACCGAACCCGGGTCTCTCTGGACCGCAGGCCGACGCTCTAACCGCTGAGCTAAACCGGCCAGGGCCATTTTTTTTTCTTTACAGAGTAACACCAGTGAGTAAAGGTGGAAATGAGAGGATTAGAAAAATCACCATTTTGCAAAACCCAATATAATAATTGATTTAGATAAGAAACATCAGTGTTTCTTAAAAGACTGAGTGAGAAATAGTCAGGGAGTCAGAATATTCACTCAATCTTAAATTGTCACCCCACAGATTATCTTATTTGAAGGAAAACCGAGACTTGACAATGGAAGGGTTGGTGGCCAATGCCTTAGTCTTCAAGTTTAGCTGAGCCAACAGTGCACAAGTTAGCAGCATGTGCCCCCTACTGCGCTGCGGATAGCAGGGCACAGAATCAGCTTTTATATAAACATTTCATCTGTAAAAATCAGAAATATCTACCTAGAATGTGAGACATTCTGCAATATAACTAGCCTGGGCTCTTCAAAAAGTCAATGTTGTTTTTAAAAAGCAGGTAGACTATTGTAGATTACAGGAGACTAAAAAGACATCATCACAAGCAATGTTTGAACCTGGATGCAGAGTAAAGCAAACAAACAATACCAAAACTACTGGGGATATTGGCAATATTGAATGAATACAGACTGTATACCAAATGATATTATAGAGTCGTTATTTTTCTCAGTCGTCATAGTATTGTAGGATGCATACTGAAGTGGTATTTATGGATAGAAATAATATCTAAAATTCACTGTCAAATACTTCTGGGGGAAAACCATGTCAGATAAATATACAGACATCGAAAAAGAAAGCAAGAGAAAGCAAATGCTCACAATTGCTGAAGCTAGGTGAAAGGTATTTGGATGTATATTGTACAGTTCTTTTGCCTTTGCTGTAGACGTGAGAATTTTTAAGATAAAAAGTTGTGGGGAAGAAAGCCATCAAGTAGTACAGTGCTACAGCTGCATTTTCTTTTCCAGATGCTTAGAAATTGATTTCATGTTATTTTTACCCTTCCTTCCAGTTTTATACTTTTCAGTATAAAAGTTATATCAACAAAATGTGTGTAACTCTCAAAGCCCTTTAAAAAAATATGATTAGATGACAGGATAAGGGTTTCCTTCCCCCAGTGAGTTATGGTCAGCTGTAAGGAGTGCAGGCGGCCCAGGGCTGCCGTCCTGCGGCCTGTGGCCAGATGCCCTCCCCAGGGCAACCTCTTGTGCAGATTCAGGGTGTTCTTGTCATTAGGGCCCAACATGTGGGGAGCGGGAAGGCAGAGAGCAGCACCTCTGCTTTGATTAAAATGCAGAATGGCAGGGAGGTCGGAGACCAGGGCTGCATGCCAAGGTTTAGAGGGATAGCACTGAGCTGTCTCCGTTCCAAGATAAGTGGCCACAAGGACAAGGCTTTCAGCCTGTGGCCCATTCTCTGTACCTTGGCCTGTCTTACGAAAGTGCTGTGGGTTTTTAAATTGTTTCAGACACAGTGGGTCTTAAATTTTGAATTATTGTAGATGCGTGTCATATTAAGAAAAACATCAGGCCATATTGATTTGGTACAAATGGTTTGTATTGATGTTGAATATTTTCTCTCAGTGACTCTATAATGTCACACTCCTATAAAAAGCCTCCTTGTTATAAAAGGCCATTTTTGAAACCAAACAACAGCATACATATCCAGACATTTGTTTCTGTGTTTTAAAAGCTATTTACATCCATGATAGTTGCCATGTATACCAATGATACCAAGTATGCAGATTATTCTACTCCTCAGAATTTTGAGATGGTGAGAGAAGTATGAGAAATTGTTTAAAACAAAGAGATACCATGAAAAATAGGAAAAATTGAAACAACAAGGTTCTATCTGTCTCTGTGGAATGTTATCCACAGAGGAACACTGAGCTCAGGGCCCTGTACGCCAACAGCGAGCACACTGGACTGCAGATCGGAAACAACCGACCCCATTATGGATCCGTCTGTGGAGCGCAGGGGTCCTTCATTAGGCCTTATTTATTGGTGCGATTGCAGGATCAGAGCGATCTGTGGCCGAGGCCTCTGGAAACGATACAGCAGGGAACAGCGCAGCCACCGCTGTGTGCATCCAACACATCCCGTCTGTCCAAAGTAAAGGTAGAAAGGTGTTTCTCAGTGGTAATTTTGTGCTCTTTTTTTTTGTTTTTGTTTTTCTTGCTTCTGAAATAGTGTGTTGTTTTGGACACTCCTGTTTAGAAATGCCACGTACTTAAAGTGAAATACTGTCAGTCAACCCAAGACAAGGGTTGTTTTCTCTGGTTCATTAGATCTGAGCTGCAAGAGCCCTTTTTATTACAGGGAGTACCAGGCACACAGAGCCTCCCTCTCCTGGGAACTTCTTTCAAGCACCGGAGACCCCAGCTGCCCCGGGGCAGCGCTCAGCCTGTGAACACTTTCCACTGTGACTGACATTTCTGCCCGAAAACCTCTCAGAAGCTGCAGAATTGTTATCTACACATTGACCAGGGGTACTGGGATATTGCCAGGGTGGAAATGAGTCAAATTCTCAACTCTCAGAGTTTCACTTTTTGTGTGTTCTGGGAAAGCCGAAGCAGAGGCCTTTCGCATGGCCTCCACGAGCCGAGTCTGATCTCTGGCCCAAGTATTTGCTTTGTGGTGCCAACACACATGAAATCAGCATAAGGTTATTACGTGACAAGTGCCTTTTAACAAAGCTCCACAGTGGCTGTAACTGCCAGTACCTCACCAGACTATCCATTCTGAATGGGCAAAGGGACAATAAGAAAGAAATATAAAATTAATCTGACAGGTACAAGAAACAATTAGAAGGGCCGATTTAATCCTCACCTAAACGTGCGTAGTAAGTGTTCCTTTTCAGTGAAGCTGCTTGACCAGCTGGTGGCAGACTTCAGAAGGTCTTCCGGAGCTGGAGTTACTGAGCCTCTGCTCCCATTAGCCGTCTGTCAGAATGTGAGCCAAGTTGGGCTTGGCTGGAACTGGTGGCAGGGAGTCGGTGGGACTCCCTTGCATCGACATCTCTCAAGAACTCTGGGATGTCCTTTCTACAGTGTGTAGGTAAGCCTGCCTGGGGTACCTTAGGTCAGTGAAGGTTTTTACCCAAACATAACAAAAGCTGTCAGGTACCATCTCTTTTTCTCGGGTGAAGTCTTCTGCCTCTGCTCCTGAGTGCTGTCACTGTGGAGAGATGGGGAGGAGGCAGTGACATAAGCAGAGTGTATTTCCTTGAAGAAAGTGCTACGTGACACACGGGGGAGTTGTGCAGACTGACGGTGCACCAGCCTCCCGGTTCCGCCACCCTCAGACATGCCCGGTGTGCGTGCAGCGTTTGCCTACGTTGTCCCGCTATCTAGGATTAGTGCCCAGTATGGCAGTTGACAGGAAAGTTCTTATTATACTTGGCTTTCATATTATTTTTCACATTTGACAGCAACTATGTTTAGAGAGACCTTAGATTACCTCAAAAGGCAATTGGAGAAACATTTGTCAGTTGGAGGGACTCGAGCACGGATGTTTCTAAATGCCATATTGCCCTGGTCCCATACCAGTCCCAGCCTTCCCTGTCATGAGCTCAGGTTAGAAGCCAGTATCCTGCTGAACCATGACGTCACTGAAGGAACTCAGGGAATTCTCTGAGCACTCACAAATTCAGAATCACATGAGGTATATGGTGGGATGAAAGCAGCCGCTATATCTACATCATACCTTGAGCAAAATCTGACCTGAGGGTATGGAAAAAGGCAAATTGAAGAAGGGTCCTTAATAACTAAATTTTGATCATCTCTAAGTAGTGCATTGGGAGTATACGATGTAGAAAGTCAAATAAATACTCATTTCAAGCACTTTGAGGTAAGGACAACGTTTGATTCCGGTTTGCTTTGGGAGACTGAAACAGTAAGTGTTCAAAACTATTGAGTATTCGAGTGAATATCAAGGCATTAGATAATGTTTCAGTCATGGTCTTCTTTATGAGCTTTAGGCCAATGTTCTACGTAATGAGGCACATCCTTCCAGGTTCTTATCATGTATTATTGTAGGTAATCATGTTTCTATTTGCCCAGTGTATGTTTTCATGGAAAATATGTTATACAGAATGCTGTATCTCTAAGCAAGCATCTATGGAACATCACTGATAATCACTCAGTTGACTATTACATATACAATTTAATGTGGTCATCAATACTTAAATTGTTGAAAAGACTTGCAATGAAAAGATGGGAAAACTAAAAAAAAGGTTACTTATTATCACTTTGTGGAATTTCATGAGTTGCAACTTTGGCACTTCAGTTTCTGTTCACAGGACAAGGTTAAGAGAAATAGAATTAAGAAGTTGCTTAGGAGTAAGCTTTTCTGTTTATTGAGAGTTGATATTGTACATTCATAAATTTATAATCTGCATTATGTTCCAGCAATATGTTAATGCTGAGTTCATAAGATTAATCAGGCCACATGCTGTCCTGTGGTTTCACTAATATAGTTCTCAGTTACATCAGCATTTTCGCTTTCACGCCACACACAAAAAGCCTTACAGAGCAGTGTGTAAGCTGTCCTAACAGCCAAATGTTCAGACATAATTAAAGATGAAGTTTAGCTTTTCTTTTATGGTTGGTGAACAAGATAATATTCTTTAACTGTGTGGAAGGAAAACAGAGAAAGCCAAGGCATTTGGCTGCCAAACACATTCTCATTGAAACTTTAAGCAGAATTTCACCAATTGCTAGACACTCATTGCAGGAATTCCAGCCCCTAAGGAATTACTAAGAAGCCTGGTAGGATGAGAATGTTCCAAGTCTGATGGGTACAAACAGGTCATCCCTGCTCTTTGGCCACATTTTCTAATATGTACCCTCTGCTTCTAGGATTTTTAGTAACTGGGTATCTATTGGGAGGTCAGTTCCTTCGGCTAGTCTAAACTAGGAAGATAGTTGCATGCATTTCACTAAAGTAAAATTTTGCCATTGATAGTTAGAAATTGCATTATAATTTTAAACTGAAGCTATGTCTTCTTAGAGACATGCCCCCAGATTTATAATAAATCATCTGCAATAATCATTCCTTCAGCAGATATATTCATTCTAAGCAACCAACTTTTGCTAGGCACTTTGCTCAGTGCTGATTCAGTAGTGGTGAGAGGAACAATCTAAACATAAAGTAGTCCAAAGGGTTATACCTATTGCCTGAATAGTGAAACAAGTGCTTTCTACCTGGCCCCTGTGATAGCCTCTCATAGTCTCAGTTAAACATAATCTGCCCAGTTAGATGAGCTGAAATACTGACATCCCCTAAAAATGCTGGACTCAGAATCAACTAAATAGCTAGATCATTAAGATGATGTATTTAGTTAGGCTGGCTGGATTGACTTGTCCAAATCACCGATGTCATTGGGTTGTGTAATGATGACAGCAAAAGAGGATGTGAGGCACATGCTCCTGCCTGGAGGAACAGGATGCTGGCCCCCCTCCTTCTGATGTATGGCTGCTTCAAGGTAAAGATCAAATCAGGTCTGCTTTGGTCCCAGACACCTCATCTTCTCCCACACCCACTTCCATTCTCTCTTGATTTTTTAAAAATACATGTTTATTGATTTTTTTTTAGAGAGGAAGGGAGAGAGAGAGAGAGAGAGAGAGAGAGAGAGAGAGAAACATCGATGTGAGAGAGAAACATCGAATCAGCTGCCTCCTGCACGCCCCCTACTGGGGATTGAGCCCAGAACCCTGGGCGTGTGCCCTGACCGGGAATCGAACCAGGACCTCTTAGTCCGTGGGATGACACTCAATCCACAGAGCCACACCAGCCAGGCTCTCCTGAGTTTTTAATATATTAATAACAATAATTTTATTTTCCCAACTCTCCCATGACAACACCTAGTGCTCCTATTTTAAAATATTATACAAACCTGTTTTACAATAAATTGCCATATTTTGAAGTGATGCTAGAAAGAGGAGGTGCCTCTCTATACTATGTTATATTTATCATATTCTGTTTATTCTGTAGTCTACTTGGCCCCAAAGAGGACTGAATAATGTACATTTAGTAATCGAACACCTCTACTTTTTTACCTACTTTTTGGCTCATATCCAGAATTTGTCTGTATGCCAAACAAAAACAAAAACAAAACACACGCACACACACACAGTTTTGTATATATCTAGAATAACCCAGGCTTTAAGACGTCTATATTTTGTTTCAGTCATATTTATAATTCTTTCTTCCCTCTTTCATTTGTTCTCCTCTTAATTTTTTGGAAACGACAAGAAATTGGTGGACTTTTCACGGAGCTCCCTACATTTAGTGTGCTGCTGGTAATTCATGTAACCATGTCTACCTTGTCAGTTCCCATGACACTTTTTATTTCTTCACAGATCAAGGCCATCGTCTTATTAAGTACTTTTCTCCTTGACGCTGTCTCAAGTTGTCCTTCTCTTTCCCCTTATTCTAGTCAATCACCTTATCTTAATAAAATATAATTAAAGCAGCACATAATTCCACTGCAAATATAAAATATATGTATCTGTGTACAGTGAATTAACTGAATGTGCATTGTGTAATTACTTCTACTTCAGACTATTCTCAGAAAATGCAGGACCGGACTCTTATCTGGTTCAATTATTTGTCAGCTCCTAGCATCGCACCATTCTAGGTTTTGAAGGTAACATGATGTAACTGATACTGTATATATTAATATTCATAGAGTTCCTGTGCACTTTAAAATAGCTGGAACTTGGAGAAGCACGGTACAGACTACTACGGAGTAAATTCCTCAATATATGTCATATTCCAAAAACACACACAAAGGTTTCAGAAAGTTTGTATAAAACAACCGGCCTAATTCTTCAAAAAGGTCAATGTCATGAAAGGAAAACATTCAGAGGGCTGTTCTAGATTTAAAAGTCTAAAGAAACCTGACAAGTAAGTGTGGTGTATGATCCTCGACTGATTCTTAAGCAAAACAAAACAAAATCCTATGAAGGACATTGTTGGGACAATTTGGAAGATTTAAATATGCATATGTGTATATTAGATAATACTTTTGTATTATTGTTAGGTTTCTTTAGTAAATGAGTAATAATAATAATACTGTGGTTATATAGAATTCCTTGTTCTTAGGTGATACATGTTAAGGGATAAGTGTCATAATGTCTTCAACCAGCTTTCAAATGGTTCAGCAAAATTTAAATGTTTATACATTTACACAGAGAGAGAAATATACGTTGCAAAGATTCATCCTGCCATTCCTATTTCTTCTAATTGAGTATAAGATAGGTTTCTAAATTAAGTTTCCTACTAGTAAGTAAAGATTTTTTTCATACTCTGTGAGGCACATTGAAGAATATGGGCAGTGGAAGCGGCCAGAATCCCTAAGACCTTTCCTTTCAAGGTGAAATATCACATGATCTCACTTATTTGTGGAATATAATGAACATAACAGTCTGAGGAACAGGGTAGACCCAGAGATGTGGAAGTAGGGTATAAACTGACACCCCTCAGAAGAGGGGGTGGGGGAGAGGGAAGAGATAAACCACAGAACTTATGCGCATGTATGCATAACTGATGGACATGGACAACAAAGCTGGGGACAGGGTGGGGGGATGGGGAGGAGGGTGTCAATGGGGAAAAAAGGAGAAACATCTGTAACAAAAATAATTAATAAAAATAAATTAATTAATTAAAATAAATAAATAAATAAATAAAAAATAAAAACAGTAAATGAAAATGCATCCTGATGGTGTTTTCCATGGAGTCGTTTGCTCCCGTATGTGCAGAAGTGAACCAAACCACATGCTAACTGCAGAAGGTTTTCTTGGCAATTTCTGGAAAGAATGAACCCAGGAAATTTAAATCACTTGATGTCAAATGATCTCAAAAGGATTGATAACTTCTGCATGTCATTTTCTTGCAAGAGAAATGGAACAGGGGAGGATAAATTGTAGTCACTATTGTACACTCTCTTTTTTCTTGCCCTTTCAGCAATAGTAACCATCCCCACCACACTTCAAATGTGACACTTTTTGTTTATTTATTTATTTATTTATTTATTTATTTATTTATTTATTTTTAATCCTCACCCAAGGATATTTTTCTATTTATCTTCAGATAGAGTGAGAGGGAGGGAGAGAGAGAGAAAAATATCGACATGAGAGGGATACATCAACTGGTTGCCTCCCACACGACCCTGACCGGGGCCAGGAAGAACCACAACCAAGGTACGTGCCCTTGACCAGAATCAAACCCCTGACTCTTTGGTCCACGGGCCGACACTCTAACCGCAGAGCCAAACCAGCCAGGGCGACACTTTTTATTTATCATTACTTTGGGGCAGGGAGGTTGAGGGATATCTTTGATCCTCTCCTTTATGTGTGTGTTCAATTGTGTGGGGACATGAATTGAGTCTTGACATTTTGAGGCTTTTCTTTTTAAAATCCCTCTAATAGTGAAATACTCCAGTAAGGTTGTTTTTTATTGATATATAAATAGAAGGAAGATTCGTTTTGAAAGCATAATGACATTGTAGAAAATACAAAATATAGAAGAAAAAAATATGAGACCTGTGCCTGGATGGCAGTTACAGCTTTGGGGAGGAAATGAGGGAAACGGACCATTGCCTGAGAGCCACCAGCATGGCTGGGCAGCATCGCGCATCAGCGTGAGAGTGTGTGACCTGGGGGGGCTGCGTTTGGACTTGATACAGAAAATGACTGGATGACAACCCCTTCTCATAAGTACCCTTATATGGTAACTAAAAACAAAAAGTCATAACCAGATATTTCCCATCATAAAACCAGAATTTTTTTTGAGAAAAATATTTCTCTCAAATGTAGCGGATTTGTGATTCTCCTGGTCAGAGTATGGAAAAAGTTTGCGTTATCAGCATGTACCTTCTTCTATTTATTTCATATGCATTTGCAAGTGTAAAGTTATATTTTACTGTATAAGTTTCCAAGTGCTTAGATTTTATTTTTACAGAGTTGCTCTTACATTGTATTAGCCAAAATATGGTATGGCTCAATGATTTCAGTTTATCTAATTTGCTTGACAATTAGACAACCATTCTAACCTTGGAAACAAAATATGTTCATTATAGAAAAATTAAGAATGTGATCTAAAGTTCAAAAATGAAATATTAAACCATTTATGTAGTAGAAAGCTTTAAGAACTATGCACTTAATATGCAAAGAAACCATCATTTCTCACTGATGTAAATTCTGATCCTATTTATAAAAGGGAACTACAGGGTGGGCAAAAGTAGGTTACAGTTGTTCATTTGGAAAATAATACAATAATTAATAAATAATAATACAAGAATAAACTGTTTCACTTACAACTGTAAACCTACTTTGGCCTCACCCTGTATATCAAGTTTAATCATTTGATACTAAAATTTTAAAAATTTCCAATTGGCCACCTTGTGGCTTCTTCAAACAAACAGCCCTATTATTTCTACATGGGTGTATGGCCTTAAGTGATGATTATATAATATCATTTTTAGAAATGTTTACCAAACACCCATATGGTTTCCATTGCTAAGGATAAACTACACTCAATTCTTTGGATTTGCTTTCTATATTCTTTATTATATGTTTAATTTGTCATGTACTTTATAACTTTCAATATTTTGGCATTTTAGAATACAGCAATATGCTGTATTGCTGTGATTCATATATAGTTATATTTGGAATATGTTATGCTTGAGTTACAAAAATAATTTGACACATCCACTATGTTCAGTGGATATCATGTCTGCCAAAAATATTTCCATTTGCACACGGCTAGCTTTCATACATAATTACTTACTTGTTCATCTCAGGACACAATGTCAGCTTGTACTATGTAATATAAAATAATCTCATCTAGGTGCATAATGAATTTCTAATTTCTAAGAGTTGTTTGTATTGTATGACATTTTTCTTCAGGAAAATGTATTTCAGTGAAAGAAAAATTGCAAACATTTTAAAAACCTGCGCTAATTTTTTTTTTTTGGCATCACAGTGTGTTTGAAGTGATTAGTATCACTGTTGTTTTGTGGCAACATGCTAAGGCTAGAAAGTGAGAAGTGGTTTATTACCTCTTGGATCTCATAAGACATTATACATATTGAAAGATAATTAATTAAATAAGACAGGATGAAGTGAGGATAATGATTGCTTTAGAGTGCAGAGAAAAGTGAGGTCACCATTGACCAAAAGGTTAGAGGCAGCGAGAATCTGAGCCCTGAAGGCTGGAAAGCAGAGGTGGTGGTGGCGGACACAGAGCAAATGTGATGTGAAATCACGGAGAGAACAGCAGAGGCAACAAGAGACGTATATCCAGACTCAGCGTCTTGTGAGGATCAAGTGTTATACTGATATTCTTAATGTAATCCATTCAAATCCATTAATGACATGCTAAGATTTTAGTAGAAAAAATGGGCAAAGGATATGAACAGTCGACTTATAGAAGGGGAAATGCAAATGATCAATATATGTCTTTAAAACTGTTCAACTTCATTAATAAGCAATGAAATGCAAATTTAGAAAGTAAAATACCCTTACTTTTTCATGACAAATTCACAACTACTTTTAAAATCCAGTAGGGTATAATGAGAAAGGTTTTCTCATGCATTTTCTGGTGAGAGGAGAAATTGGAAACAAAATGTTTAAAAGCAGTTTGTAGTTTGCATCCCTGCTATTTAAAATGGACTTGTCAGTTAATACAATACTGCTTAGAATGTCTCCTCAGGAAATTTTCAGATTTATAGATAAGGATGGTCATCACAGGATTATATATGACAATAATAAAAGTGGAAGCTACCCAAATTTATAAGTGACAGTTAAATAAATTATATAAGCATTTGATTAAGTACTGTTTAGTCATTAACACCTTCATTTTCAGAAAAAAATTAGTGATATATGGAAATCATAGAAATAAGTGGTACTGTAAAATGCAAATTTTATTTAAAATAAGTATGTGTTAAAAAAGACTGGATTAAAATATTGTGAACTGTTAACAATTATTATTCAGAGTGGTAAAATTATGAGTGGTTTGTTTTTCTTTAATCTTCTCTATTTTCTAGATTTTGTTTAATGAAAATCCTTTTTTAGAAAAATTATATTATTACACTTTCATTTATTTTAACAAAATTTATTGAAGTAGGACAAATAAGTCTCAAAGAAAGGATTTTGTAAATCAATAAATGCCAGTATTTTCCTTGGATGAGCTAAGGAAATGACGTCACTGGATAAAAGCGGAGTGTGTGTGTGTGTGTGTGTGTGTGTGTGTGTGTGCTCGCGCTGGTGTAGTGTAAGGCTAAGAAACATGTCTGAATGGAGCCTCTGCTGAGAAGAGTCTGGGTCTGATCCACAGTCTGGGGCTAAAGAGGCACTTTACATACCTGGGCCAAAAATGTTAGGGGGGGTCAGAACAGAGTGGGAACCAATGTACAAGATTAGCAAGAGCCACCATTGTTTAAAACAACTAAAACATAATAGAGAATAGCAAGAGCTATAACGGTGCCCATTTTGTGTAGTAAGCGTAGGAATTATTCTAAGAAACATTGTGTTGTATATTTATACACAAATTATGCTCAAATGAATCTAAATCCTAAGAACTAAGTGTCCTTTCCCAGGTCATTTTGGCCTCCCCACACTTGGCCTGCCCTGCCACATGTCCACATGTCATCATCATATCTCATCAGTGTGACCACTTCAGTGACAAGTGAAGTGATTCGTGCCTGTAGTTCAGGTATATTGGTTGTTTCTAAATAGTCTATCAAATATTGGCAAAATCCTAGCTGAGTGAAAATCCCTTTTGTTTGAAATTCTACCAGTTATTTTAAATATACTTGTATGTTTATAATAAAGGAGTAAAAATTATCCTAACTTTAGGATAAAACTTACAATTTTGCTCTAGCAAACATTAATCAATAATAAAATGATAACGAATAGCAGAGTGGAATTAATTCTAATATTTGTACCATTGTTTGATTTGCTAGCTTTCATAATAAGTAAAAAAATCATAGTAAAGAATATAACCTTTTAAAAATGTTTGGAAATTTGAGAGAAATATATTTGACCAACAAATATTCAGAAAGTAGATATTATGTTTTAAAACCGTAAGCATAACCTATGGGAGGTAAAACGGGAAGTACTAGGTTCAGAAGAAATGAGCAAAGAGGTAGAACCTAGAGAACAACAAGTGATAGGCATTGCCAGCAGCCATAACCACAGGCCAAGCTGTTCAGACTCATGGTCTAGCCCTCATGTGCACCCGCACACACAGCCACTTCATTCACATGTGTCCATACAGTGCATTCACAGTGCAGGCGAGTTATTTCAATCCTACGATAAACACCCTCACTTAGGCTAGTGCTTATAGGGATGCTGAATATGTCTCTTCATTCATTTAAAAAGGACCAAATGAGCAGCTGTCAGGAAGCAGGCAGTGTTGTAAGCTCCAGAGAACAGATGTTTTTTTTTTCTCAGAGAACAGAATTAACAAAATTTCTTTTCTTATGAAGCCTGCTTTCTGATGGGAAGAGACAGACCATAAAGAAGTTAGGAATTTATTTGTAAGATCAAGAAAAAATAAAGCTGGGAGAGTAAATAGGGAATAGGGGGAAGGGGAGAGAAGTTGGCAGAGGTTAGACTTGTAAATAGAGTGGGCAGAGAAGACCTTAATTCTGAGTTGATGATTAAAGGAGGAGAGGAAGTGAGCCCTGACAGGGGAAGAGTGTTCAGGCAGCAAGGATCTCATGTGGCTGGAACAGAATGAGCAAAGGAGCAAATGTTGGAAAGCAAGGTCTGAGAATCAATGGAAAAGCTAAAGAGATCCTATAGGGCACAGGAACTGCTGTAAGGACTTGAGCTTTTATTAATTTTGAGAAAAGGAATGACATCTAATTTCTGTTTTAAAGCAGAAATGTTTTCTATATATTTGTGGGAAAACCAGGAAAAGATAGTTCCTAATAAACAAGAGGGAAGGACTGATCATCTTGATCAAAAACTGCTGATAGGTTATATAAGATAAAGACTAAAAAAAAACAAAAAAGACCATTGGATTTAGCAACATGGTGGTCACAAGAAATGTTGACTAATGGTTTCAGATAGGAGCAAAATCCTTACTGTAATGGGTTTAAGAGAAATTAGAGACAGTATAAACAACTCTTTTTTTAATCCTCATTTGAGGATATTTTTCCATTGATTTTTTTCAGGTGGAGTGGAAGGAGAGGGAGAGAGAGAGAAACACACCAATGTGAGAGAGACACATCAATTGGTTGCCTCCCACATGACTCCTACCAGGGAAAATCAAACCTGAGACTCTTTGGTCTGCAGGCTGAGCCAAATTGGCCAAGGCAGTATAAACAACTTTTTAGAGGAGTTTTGCTACAAAAGGAAGTAGAGCCATGGGATCCAGCTAGATGGGGATACAGAGTAAAGATTCGATGGAAAAGAGAAGAAAAATTGAGGATACAGGAAAAGAGGGGAGAATTGCTAGGGCAATGCACTTGAGTATAGGGAAGGATGGGACATGATGCACAGGGGGAGGGTTCACCTCAGGGGCACATATTTTCCTTCCTAACAGGATGGAAGGCAGAGGATATAGCAAGAGATGCATGGTATAGATTCTTCTAGTTGCCTTGGTGTTCTCAGTGAAAGAGAGAGTGAAGTCATTATCTGAGAAAATGAAGATGGAAAGATGAAGATTCAAGGAGAAAGACTGAGGTATGAAATTGTTTTGTAGCAGAGGGAGAAGTCCAGGGAGACATAGTTGATTGACAGGTGGCCTTAGGGTTCACTGAAGGTTAGCAATCCCAAACTCATCAGAATGGCTGTGCATTTTTTTTCTGGTCATGTCCACCAGTGTGGATGCAAGCCAGAGAGGTGGAGAAGGGACTCAGTGAAGGTTGTTGTGATGTGATGGAGGAGCTGGAGTTTAGGGTTTCTTAAAAGAGTGAGTGTCAGAACTGGCCATGGGGTAGGAGGAGAAACGAGGACATGAAAAGATATAAAGATCTTGTTGCATGAATGAGCAAAGACTTAAAAAAAGAAAGAAAGAAACTATCACCTGAAACAATTCACAATTCACAGTAGAGCAAAGAATCATAAAAACAAAGTGATCAGGGCTACAAAAGAGGACCACTGAAGAGACAGTGGAAACAATCTCAGAGAAGGAGCTGTCCTCCCTAATTATCAGTCTAAAGAAATTCCACTTACCAAAAACCTGTGGACCAGAGAAGGCATACTGGAATGGGGGCTGTACACACACACCTCATTGGGGCAGAAGCACATGGGGTGGGGGGGCAGCAAAGAGAGCAGGTACTCTATTGGAGCACCTTCTCTAAGAGTGACATGTTTACAACTGTTGTGTGAAGGAATCTATTGATAAGATGGTAGTAAAGGATATGTTGAACAGACTAAACACAGGGAGAGGATTGCCAAAGTGATACTCTTCTCATCCATTCATTTATTCCACTAATGCTTATTGAATGCCTCCATTGTTGTAGTGACTAGGACTACAGTAATGAACAAGATAGGTAAACTTGCATTCTAGGGAGGGAATATAACTTTAAAAAATGAGTGCATTAAAGAAATGTAGTGGTATGTGCTCTGCAGACAATTTTAATGGGATAATAGGACAGAGAATGATTAGTGATTACCCCTGGCCTCAAAAGCCTTAATATATGGTGTCCCAAAAATATGCATACACACTTTGAATAACTATAAAGCCAATGTTTATTAAAATACATTTCATTTTCAAAATGTAATAGAATCTACAGACACCCTGTATACATTTTTGGGGGCACCCTGTACATATGAGGCTGGGTTCAACATGAAATATTCAGGATGGTCAGTTTCACACTCACCTAGCATTAAGCACACATTCTATGGCAGGCCTTTGGCAGGAGATACCATAAAATGGATTCCTTGTCATCATTATTTTGATACTTCATGAATGACAGAGGCCATCAACAAAAGAACCCTGGGATTTAGATATTTGTCACCCAAGTTGATATTACTTTTGACTGGGTTAAACTTTGAAGTGGGGATTACTTACATCACACTCTAAGTTCAGACCCAAAACATATTGGAGACTGGAAGAAATCCCAGTGCCACTGGGATTCTCCCACATTTGGAATACCAGGCCCCACCCAGAGAGGGCTTGGGTAGTGGCAGTTGGTACAACAGGAGCCAGGGTCCTATGAGCACAGCCTTTCTTGAAAGGCATACAGAAGCTCTCAGTAATGCAGAAAGTAGGTCTCACTGTGTCAGTAGATGAAATTATGACCCCTGGCACCTGTAACAAAGGGTGTGCTTCTGTTTGGTGGTGTATTTGTAATGACACAGTGACATTATTAATCAGCAATAACATTAAGTAGCTATTTCTGAACCACAGCTTTAAAAGTTTGAGAGATGGTTGTTTCCAAGTTAATTTATTAAACTGTTATTAAAAAGTTTGGTTATTATCTTTGATGGCAAACAAAAGGCAGATTGCATTAAGTGATTTTATACTTTTTAGCATTCCGTGTTTTCTCTATCAGTTGATGAATTTTTAACTACAGTAACTCTGTCTCTTTCAATTTTAAATCCAGACTTTAATTGGGTTTTCAGTGGTTGGTTTGTGTTTCTTATATGAAATTCAAAACGTCCATGTTAATGACTGAAATACATTTTCTGTGGGACTAAGCTTGATGTTCTTTTACTAGCACCATTTTGACCACCTCATTAACCCCAGCAAATAGGATGAAATTTGAAAATTATACTCTTTAAAAGTGCCTTCCCTACCTCCAGAACTGGGTTTCTGAAAAACCGTGTTCTAGGAAAACTCATGGTTGAGGAATAGATTGGAAAGCGAAGGGAAGAGAAGTCTGTGGCGTCCCTAAAAGTCATATCTCCATTCTATAATACAGTGAAGATGAAGCACCCCACCAATGGGCCATCGATTGCATAAACATATTTTAAAATAGTAATAACCAATATTATGCAATAATTGTCATTTACCATCCCTTGTTTGATCGAAATTTTTCATGATCTACCATTCCCAAAATTTAAGGAAAATAACTTGTACTTGTAAAAGTATTTTCCCTTATTCTTGGGAATATGCAAACTAAGAACCATTTTCCCATCTGTCTGGCATTATAGACAATTCTTTAAAGTCTTTCTGATTTTAAGACTCAATTATTCTCTCCTTACTTTAATACTTTCCTTAAGCTTTCCTCCTTTTTCTAATCTAGTTCTCTGAGATACAGAGTAACTTGGCTGATTTGAATATAAAAGGCTTGGAGTTACCTTCATTTTACCAACATAGCATATTTTGTATAATCCCTCTACCTCTCCCAATAGCTAGTTACTTAGCTTCAACTAAAGTACATGCCCAGACACCTCCTCCTGTGAGTGTATGTCTATGGCCCTGCTTTTCCTTCATGGCCGTCCTTTTCTTTGTTTTATTTTTGACAGTATTACAGATGTCCCCATTTTCCCTGCCTCTGCTCCTTCCACCCAGCCCCTGCCCCACCCCGTGTTGATCAGTTTTATTGCCAAAATCTCTTTTCCTGCTCCATTTTTAACTTTACTTAGGTTTTCTATTTCTGATTCAGGTCTCTCCCTTTTCACTTGTTCCCAATAGCTTTTCTGCCATTCATATCCTCTGTATCTGAAATTCCCCCAATAACTTCAAATATTTGGAGATATAAAGTTATGTGTACTAAAATTTTGAGTAAAGAGAATTTGTGGTTAAAAGAGATCATTGTATCCTATTTTAATTGATTTCAATATATAAATAAGTTATTTCTAGAACCACAGACAGTCATATCTACACATAATAGTAATAACAGTTTAGATTTGTAAAACCTGTTATTAATGCTCATACTCATTTTTCCTGTTATTGTTGGTTTTTTTTTGAAGGGGGGGTGTTTTCTGAAAAGCCAAATCTCTCATTTGGTTACTCCTTTCCAAAATTTTGTTTTTTTAAATTCAAGGTATATTTTGATTTAACTTTTTGCCCAACTAGTTTCTTCCCAACAAACCATCTCTGAGTCACACAATGACATATAATTTCGATGGGGCATGCCCATTTTGTGGAAAATTACAGGCATTCCACAGAAATGGATGCTCTTTTTTTTTTTTTTTTTTTTTTTACAAAGAACTGGCAATGATTTTTATTTTAAATGCTATAAACCAAACCTGCTATTGATGTTCATCAAGGATGATCACATAGCTCCAGTGCTGCTGAGGTGGGATGCTCGGGACAGTAACTGACTCCTCTCTGGAAAAGTAATTGCGTGGGCCCTGGGTGGTACACCCAGAATTGTGTTGTTTGTGGAAACAGTTTTGTGCAGAGTGTTTGACCGTTCGGCTGGTTGGAAACCTCTGCCTTGGTAATATATGCATCTCTTTCATTTGATACTGTGGCAAGGTTAATGATATTTACACATACTTTTCTCTGTATTGTGTGATGTTAGTATAAGTTGGAACTTGCTGGCTTGTCATTTTCTAAAGTGAATCAGTTTATCTTTGGTTTAACCCGAAATTGCAGCAGAGAGTATGTTTCCCCCTGGGATGTGAATGTAAAATAACTGGAACAGATTGAAGTTGGCAGTGACTAATGAAGTCTCCTGCAGAAGCCGACAGGCGGTGGGTTTCTTCTATCAAGGGGAAGAGCGGAAGTTGCCAGAAGCTCTGAGATTAAGGCCCTTCTTCCCATCCCTCCTGAGCCCACTCCCATGGGGGAGGGAGACTTAAATGTTCCTCCTTCGTTCTTTCTAAAGACATCACGTTTATGTATACAAATTTGTTACATTACTGATAATTCCCAGCTAGCTTCCTTGTTTAATGAGCCATTTTAGCTGCCTGAAGGTATTATACATACAATAATTTTAATCAGTCACATAAAATTTATGAACCTGAGATTCTAGTGAAAATGAGCATGTATTAGAATAGTGGTGATGCTTTGAGAACTTCAGCAGGCCTGGCCACCTTGTTCTCCCTTTAGGGTTCTGGAAGCCCCCTTGCTTGTCGCAGAATGCAGGAATGTGGCTTTGTGTTGTTGGTTTGTTTGGTTTGTGGTTAGTATCTGCATATAATTTCGCATATCCCTTACACATGCACACCATACTTTAAAAAATACCAGAATAAGTTCTTTTGTTTCTCTCTTGAAAAGTTTTATTTTTGCAGCTATGTTTTCCAAGCTTTAAATTGGTTTCAGGGGTCCACAGTATCGTGCTGCATTTACTAGATTACACATATACAATTTGCTTGATGCATTCAGAAACGTGTTTTGAAAGAAATTGGTGCTCTCTCTCCCTTTGGCTCATCCCTCAGCCCGTGCCCACACGGAGAGCAGCAAGATTTGTGTTTTCCAGCTCATTAAACTGACAGCAGAAATTAGTTTGTGGTATTAAAAACTAAAAAGTTAAATTACAGCTACACGTGTCCTTTATGCAATGGGGCGTGTGGAAGATGTTTGATTTTAATGTCTGCTATAATGGAGAATTTAAATTACAATGTTTGTCAAATCTCTAATCTTTGTTACAAAGTGGAATATTAATTATGCTTTTAACTATGAGAGGTAAATAAAATGAACATCCACTGCACGCCCAGGGGTAAATTGCAGATTACTGACAACGTGACATAATGCACTAAATGTCAGTTTTGTCAAACAAATTTAGAGGAACAGTGTAACTATTAGCTTCCTGTTGTTCCAGGGCCTTTCTTGCAGCAAGCCACTGTTTTGATTGAGCAGCAGGGACACTGTGCCTTATGGAAGACTAAGGGAGTTAAATTGAATAAGCAAGATGAATGAACACCGCAGCCGCACTCAATTACTTTATAACTGTCCATTAACTTCTGTAGGTGATTTTGAATAAACAGCGGATTAACTGTTGCACTTTGGTGGGGGACTTGGGGAGCCCAGTGGCAAAGGGGCAGTGTGGCACTCAGTGGAAAGAAAAATGTCCTGATTCTCATTTTTCTGTCTTCTACTTTCACATTTTGTTCCTGAAGAATCGGTAATGGTTATCAGCCTTCTGCCAGTTTAAAAGAAAGCACTGAGGAGTGGCACCTGTCCTGGCACTTCTCCTGGCTGTTCCTGCAAGGAATAGCGCTGCTCTCTAAAGAATAAGTAGAGTTCAGGTCACTGTGAACCTGTCCTTGGGTAGAAAATTGACTCTTGGTTTTTAAGACTGAGGAAGAGAAAAACTTTCTATAAATCATCAAAGCCAGGATTCCCTGGGTTCCTTCTCTCGTGTGCAGCAATACTAAACTCACAGGGTGTTTGCTGTCAACCTTGCTTCCAGAGAAGGCATTATTTTGCAAATTCTACTCTTCTGATGCTCACCTTGTACTGCATTGAGGAAGCATCACATAGAAAGATCATTCGATTATTTCTACTGGTTGTGAATTTATGTCCTTCAAATATGCATACCAACTTGCTTTATGGGAGCATGCAGAAACTACATAAAGCAAGCCATTTATCAGAATTCTTTTACGTAGCACAGTGCAGTCATACATAAAATACTGCTTTTCGCCCTGGCTGGGTGGCTCAATTGTTTGGAGCATCATCCTGAACACCAAAAGGTTGCAGGGTCAATTCCCAGTCAGGGGGCACATACTTAGGTTGTGGGTTCGATCTATTCTCTCTCTCTCTCTCTCTCTCTCTCTCTCTCTCTCTCTCTCACACACACACACACACACACACACACACACTGATTTTTATTTATTCATTTATTAGCTCTTTTGGAAAAGGAAATGTACACTTGATGCTCTCTCATTGACAGGTTGGAGCATTTCTCATGTTGACCTGCCTCAGTAGAAGCAGTTGTCAAGAGAGAATCAGGCCCTGGCCGGTTTGGCTCAGCGGTTAGAGCATCCGGCCCGTGGTCCAGAGAGACCAGGGTTTGGTTCCCTCTAGGGGCATGTACCTCGGTTGCAGTTTGTCCCCGGCCCTGGTTGGTCGTGTGGGTGGCAGCCACTCGATGTGTCCCTTTCACGTCGATGTTTCTCTCTCTCTCTCTTCCTCTCTCCCCCTCCCACTCTGTCTGAACAAAAAATGAAAAAATGTCCTCAGGTGAGGAAAAAAAAAAGAAAGAGAGAATCAGGAAAAAACACAACATGTAGTAAATAGGTACACTTGAAACCGGACAACAGATGGGTCCAGGCTGTCTGTCACTACTTGAGCTAATTAAACAGAGACAAGGTTGAATCATATATGAGCATTTATTCCAATATTACAGGCAGTATGGGAGAGCAGCCAGGTCAGCCTGCAAAATCTGCTCTCCGCTCCCTTCATAGCTGGTCGCTTATATTGGGTGTTACATGGGGAAGTAGGCAAAGGGAACATCCATGGGTGAAATGGTTGGCGAATTAGGCAAGGGGAACATCCATGGGTGAAATGGTTGGCGAATTAGGCAAAGGGAACATCCATGGGTGAAATGGTTGGGGAAGTAGGCAAGGGGAACATCCATGGGTGAAATGGTTGGCGAATTAGGCAAAGGTAACATCCATGGGTAAAATGGTTGGGGAAGTAGGCAAGGGGAACATCCATGGGTGAAATGGTTGGGGAAGTAGGCAAGGGGAACATCCATGGGTGAAATGGTTGGGGAAGTAGGCAAGGGGAACATCCATGGGTGAAATGGTTGGGGAAGTAGGCAAGGGGAACATCCATGGGTGAAATGGTTGGGGAAGTAGGCAAGGGGAACATCCATGGGTGAAATGGTTGGGGAAGTAGGCAAGGGGAACATCCATGGGTGAAATGGTTGGGGAAGTAGGCAAGGGGAACATCCATGGGTAAAACAGTGACAGATTGCAGGCATGGGAAAGTAATGGAGCTGGGGAATGTGGATTGTCTCCAGTGCACCACCTCCAAGACTCCAAGGTTGTTAGTCTTTCTGTGATGGGGGAGGGGAGCAGTGCTTGTGTGAGGAGAATGGACAGCATTCCCAAGGTAAATTCCCAGGGTTTACAGCTCCCAGCCAGGTCAGAATGGGCTATCTTTAATCAGAACAAAGCAACCACAATTAACAGAGTAAGGATGTTCAACATTTCTTATAGCTATGGCTAGCACCCCGTTATGATTAGGTCTCTAGTATTCTCTCCCGCCCCTTTCACACTAAATCCATATTATCTTTCTGAGTTAGGAAAGCTATAGTTTCTCTTTAATAAGACTCCTTGGGGGAAAGAGCCAAGTCTTCATATAGCTTTTGGGTATCTCCTTTGACGCTTGTGACTGTAATTGTTGGCTGACTATATTATAGGACTGTTTTCTTTGACCATCCTTTGAATTACCGCCCCAAAGCTCATTGATTTTTTTAAATTCCTAATTTTACTTTAGACTAAATGTAAACATTTATATGCTGATGAATGTTATTAAACACAACATCTCCTTTATAATTATTAATGAGAACCATGGAGTGAGGGCAATTTACGCACTAAACACATCATCAAATCCTTAGGAGATAAGATCCCAATGAACACAGTGATAATAATCAGGTGAAATAATAGTCAAGTGACTGCCCTTGAAAAATAGAAGCAGTCTGCTTAACTTAAACATGACCTCTTTTTCTTCTGTTTACCATCCCCTCCCCCCCAGCTGATTTGAGAGGGCATTCATTTTGCAAACCACAGTTAGAGCAGGATAGAAATAGATGAGAACAGATGATCTTAACAAGTGATAATCCCGAGCTTATTTTCTCACTTGCCTGTGTTCCCTGGTACCTCCGAGAGCCTGCACCAGGGCTTGCTGAGTTGTGCTGCTGTCCTCGTTTCTACACGCCCATCTGTCCTAGTAGCCTGAGATTCTCAGAAGCAAGGGCGGTCGTCTTCATCCTGTATCCCAAGCTAAGCACAATGCTGGACTCACAGAGGGTGCTTAGGAAATAGTGAGTGAATACTGAAAAAGAGTGAAAGACATCTTTATGGATGCCCAAATATCCAAGATGAAACAGCACTCTTGTTAAAACAACATTCAGCTGTTAGAAAAGGTTCTGTCTTACTTTTCCCTCCTATCTACTGAGTCGTTACCAAGTATCAAGAAGTGTGCTTTACCTGTATTCTCCTTTAATCCTCATAATCACCCTACAAAGTAGGTGATTTGCTCTCCCCTGTATACATATGAGGAAACCAAGACTTAAGAGACTTTCTGTGTCTTTCACGTGCAAAGCCAGAACTGCCTGGGGTGGGGGGTGTCCCCCTGGGTGCTGCCCCTCTGGGTGCTGCTCTTTACTTGGGGAACTAAGAAGTATCCATCTGACAGAGGAGAGAGGGAGGAGCTGATGGAAGTATAAGGAGATAAGAGAAAATGGAAAATTTGTTTTCCTAAAATGTAATCCCTAATCTATTATTTCCTGCTCAGCATAACTTCCCTTATCTAAGCATTAGATCTCCACTTCTCAGCTTCACCTCCAAAGCCTTCCACAGAATGACACCAGGGCTTCACTGTAGGCAGCTCACTCCTGATGTGTTTTTCTACAAGTTGATTGACTAATTATAAATAAACTCTGAAATGCATAGCCATAGAACAGTAATTGTAAGAATTGATCATTGTATCTAGTCCGAATAACATGTCAAGGGTCTTCAAGTCAGTGGCCTAGAGTGGGTAGATAGAAAGTCAACCTGTCTTCCAATGCATAGTTTAACAAAAGATGTTCAACTTGATTAATCTTAACATAAGACAGTCTCAAATATTAGATCTTTTTCACATAATAGCTTTAGTTCTAAACATTATTAGTGGAATGGTGTGCTGAGCATTCTCCTTGTGGTCCAGGGAGCGGACCCTTCACAATGGAACAGACCCTGCACAGCCACCAAAGCAAATTTACACAATTGAAAAAAAACTGCATGTTCTTGAGGATGATTTGGACCCATTTTTTCTGCTCCTCCCAACCCCAGGAGTCTTAAATGTTCAAACTGCTGAAGACAGCACCACACACAGTCTAGGAACTGTGATTTATGGTAAATGTCAATATATGTCTGCTGTCATACCATTTAATATGGTGGGGGAGAAAAACAGGTGTTTTAGAAATTAAACAAAGCCATCAGTCTCTTCTGTGTATACACAGGCAGCCTTCCATATCCTGTGCTCCACATCCACAATTTCAACAACCTCAGATCAAAAATGTAAGGGAAAAAATGTTACGCTGTTGCTGACATGTACTGCGTAGTTAGACCTACAATGGCTTTGTTTGTACTGAATATGTAGACATTTTTTGTCATTATTTCTTAAACAATATAGTATAACTATTTATGTAGCAATTACATTGCATTAGGTATTATAAGTAATCTAGAGATGATTTCAAGTATCTGGAAGAAATGCATAGGTTATATGCAAACACCAAGGGACCTGAGCATCTGAAGATTTTAGTGTATATAGTGGATACTGAGGAATGACTGCGTATCGTGTATGAGGGGCTTTCAAATACCTCTACCCGGTGTCTGTTCCCCTTTAACTCTTTGATAAGAGGAAGGGCACCGTAGCAGGACGCCAACAGGTCATTAGGGTTGAATTAGTTGCCGGTGTGCAGGGGAAGAGTAGCGTCTTTCCCTTTACTTCAGAAATCAAAAGAAAATGCAGTACCTGCTGGGTACACATCCCCTGAAATTTGCCAGCACTATTCACCAGACAGTTCCCAGATAAGCAGATGGCTTCTTTAATGATTAAACCCAATTTTTCTAAAATGCTAATTAGTTTGAGGCAGATACCTTGAAAGTCTGTCACACATTGCAGGAAATGTCTTTCATGTTGTGTTGTTTGCTGCTAAGAGTCACAGGGCTATCACCTGAGTAGGCTCAGTTTCTCTCTTTTTATTTAAATCATGTGACTCTTTAATCACAAGAAAAGGGTAAAAGACAGTCAATGAAGAAAAGAAGGACCCCTTTTCAGTATGAAATGCTCAATTAAAAAGAAATCTATTTTTTTTATTTTCAAAAATCTGCCTTATTGTTGCTCTTTGAACTATGCATGTGGAACAGTCTTTCCAGTGGCTTCACAGGCGTGTGCATCTCAATTCATCTCCCTGTGACTTCTCATTGGAACAGGGAAAACCAAACTGCCCATTCGAAAGTTAGCTCTTACTAGCGACTTGTTGAGCTCTAGTTCTTGGTCAGAATGCTGGAAGGAATGAATTAAAGTCATGGAAACCTGGATTTTTGTTCTGGTCCTACAAAAAGTCACCTGACCTTGTAGCATGGAATAATGAGTTCTCTCCATACCTCATTTATTTATTGAATAAACCATTCTTCCCATAAGATTTCCCACACTCTTAATGTGAGTGATGCATTCTTTTAAAGTCATTTAACATGTCCTTTATTATCTGTGTTTCCCGTGAACTAGGGCAAGAACTGGAGGCCTAATCAGATTCAGGTTTCTTACTTCAGTGAGAAGTTTCCATAGGTAATGCTTTGTACTCCCTATTACATTGCATCAGGAAGCACCTAGTGCTCAGACTGGTTAGCGGACAGTGGTTTTGCCAACCTGATGCATCCTTTATAAAGTTCCACATCAGCCTGTCACTTAAAGGTTTTTTAAGCTACTGAAGATCATAGCCCGGATCTCTTATTTTACTAGGGATTTCAAACTGGTGACATCCTAATTCTATCATTCTTCTGTATTTCTTAAGTGCCATTATTTTCTCAACTATTTGGTTACCCTGAACAGTTCATATAGGAACCTAGAGATAAATGTTTGGTTAATTTTATTTTTATTCCTTTATTTTCCAGTTTCAGAATGAATTGGTGCTGTAATGACTTTATACAATGACCAATAGTGTCACATGGACTCAGGGTTTCAATGTTTTTGATATGTGTGAATACTTCACAGTAATTAATGTTTGGATTTTCACAGTATCTCATGTTTGGCCAACAGGAGGAGTCCCATTTTCTCTTGGGTTTTTCTGACTCTAGAACTCTCTGAGAATTTCTTCCATTTTCCATACAACAGGATGTTCCCAACTCGGTTTGTGCTTTGTCTTCCCCAAGCATGGGTTGACTCCTTCTCACACCACATCTCTCTGACCTGTTCTACACTTTAAGATGTCCTGTGATTACATTGGACCACCCTGATAATTTAGAATAGTCTCCTTATTTTAAGATCAGCTGATTAGCAACCTCAATTCCATCTGTAGCCTTAATTTCCTTTACCATGTAACCTACCCTGTAGTCACAGTTTCTGAGATTAGGAGGCAGACATCTTCGATGGGCCATTCTGCCCGGTGAGTGAGATCTGGATCCAAGCACAGAGGGGCATCCCTTCATGGGATAAAGCTAGTGCTTCTGGAACACTCTCTTTTAGTTGCTATGCCCCATGCAGGTTGCTTGATCTCCTAAAGAAATAACTTGCATTTGTTCCTGAATAAATTAATCAGTAACTATATTTTAAACTTGGAATAGAATGATTTTTTTAAAGTTTCATTCTATATGTTTATGAACTTTCTCGATAATTGGCTTTGCAATATCCAAGGGGTCACCTGGATTTTATGATAATGTCACTGCTTAAATTAAGATACAGAACATGCAATTTTCTTGTTTATTGGGCTCCAGTTTTCCTATGTGCTGACACCAGCGGCTTGCTCTGTATTTATTAGACAGAGGCATTTCAGGTTTTAGTGAGCTTAACAAACTTTGTCAAGAGAAAACTGGAGATACTATTCCAATATGACATGCATTAAAAAGTCCTCTTTCTCACTTGTATTTATAGTCTGATAGAGGATCAACAGTGTACCAATTTAGTATTGCTGCATAGTGACATTTTTGAAACCATTAAATTCAAGACAATGTGCACACAAGGAATTCAGCAGCATAAGCTGACTGTGAGCGTAGACCGCTATCACTAATGTCACTTTATTCCCATTTTGCTCTGTTGTGGATTGTACCCCTTTCATATTTTTTGTGCCATTGCTGGTCCCAGTCCCTCTGGGTTCATATTGCCCTGATATGAGAAATAAAACTAAATAAATATTACTAGAGATGACAGATGCTACATCTATTATTTTTACTGCTGACTTTTTTTAGTGTTTAAAAATCTTCAGCTGGTTTGGGAAATTACTTTAGGTGCTAATGTGAGCTGTGAGTTATCCCCAAGTGGAAGATGTGTTTGTCAGGAGGGGTCTATCTGCAGGTGGACCTGGGAGAGCAGAATGTGTGTGCATTTCTTGGCTCTTTCTGCAGCAGGTGTTCTAAGGATCCCAGCTTAAAGCAGTTTAAAGACATAGCTCTCACCCTTGGGGCACATGAGCCAAATGTAGAATGAGGGGGGAAATGGGGAAAAGGGGCTCGCAAGGAATTTCTCCTTGACAGGAAAGATAACCTAAGGAAGTGAGGAAGGTGCCCAGACACATAGGTAGAAATGAAGGAGAGTGATAATTAAGTGCATTTCAGGATTGACTCAAAGGTGTCTCCTCCAAGGCTGTTAGGTGAATAATGTTAAATTCAAGTTACCAAAAAAAAAAAAGTAATTCCTCTTAAATCATTTAGAAAAAATCAAATATAAAATATCGGTATCCGTGAACTGGTTATGTGTTCTCAACTGCCAGGAATTTTTCATTCTGTCCACAAATTTGAAAGTTTATACCATGGGCTTAAGCCATGAGAAGTGTGCGTCATCTTCAAGCACTGACTCAGCACCCTCCGAGCTGTAAGATATGCACCTGAGTCCCTGTCTGGCTGTCTCTCTCACACATAAGGGTGTTAATCAATATTTTTTATGATCAGGAAAGGAGGTATTACGGTTAATCACAATAATGGGAAAAGCTAGAAATATTTAAGTGCCTACCATGTCCCAAACACAGTTCTAGGACAGGATACATATCAGACGGATGAGGCAAGACGCCCTGCCCTCATCCAGCTGACATTAACGCCTGCCTGGACGCACAGTCAGACACCTGTGGGCCGAGAACAGAAACAGAGGCTCTCAAACCATACGTGGATGATGCTTTCTAATCAGAAATTCCTTTGCAATTCAAGAGTGAGAAAAAGTTTCCTTTTAATTTGTCTAACCCTGTACTATTAAAAAGCCTTAGATTGGGCTCCCTCCAGAAAATAGCAGGCTCTATTCTTAATTTTGTTCATTTGAAAAATAAAATGTTTTAATATATGAGAATGTTGAAATTATTTTTGTTCTCACATGTTGATTTAATCTGTGAGTCCATGACTTTTGTTGTAATAAATAACATAATTTCAACCCCCTTATTTATTGTAATTCATGATAATAATTATCATCACAGTCATACAAAAAACATGTCATGATTTTGAAATGATTGTAGGTTGTAATACATGTTATTTCAACTTGTTTTAAAGGAAAGTCGACCTTTTCCAAATATTTCATTTTCAATTTCTAAGTTGGAGAAAGACTAATTTTTAAATTAAATTTGTATAATAGAACTGTTATTTGAGTCTCTTCAACATGAAATACACACGGTCATGATGTGGGGGTACATGTGTATGAAGAGAGAGCCTGACAGCTAATTGCCTAGGAGGTCCACATGGTTCTTTGCTTCTTCTGCCCTAGTGTGTGTTCATTTGCAGACACTCTGAGTTACCAATGAAGCATCTAAGGAATCTGCCACTAGGCCACCCAATAGAAAGCTGTAGCCTAAAGTTATATGTTAATAAAATCTGTCCCCACTTCTTCGTTGTCCTCCTCCCAGTTTTCCTTTAGCCACATTAGCCTGTCATTTTATCTCATCATGTGGTCAAGAACTCTGAAACACAACCCAACAAAAATCAAAATCCTTACTTGTCTTAACTTGAAACTATATTCTTTGTGATAACACATGCCATGTTTACTAGTCAATGAAAACCAGAAAGCAGCTGGGTAGGAAATGAGTATGCTCTATAGTGCTGTGTCTGTAAGAGGCTGGTTGAATTGATTTCTTTCTCTCTTTTTTTTTAATATATTTTTTATTGATTTTTAGAGAGATCAATAAAAAAGGAAGGGAGAGGGAGAGAGAGATAGAAACATCAATGTGAAAGAGAGACATCAATTGGCTGCTTCCTGAAAACCCCCACTGGGGATCGAGCCCAAAACTCAGGCATGTGCCCTGACCGGGAATCAACTGGACCTCTCAGTCCATGGGACGATGCTCAATCCATGAGCCACACCAGCTGGGCAAATTGATTTCTTAAGTGGTAATAGTTATCAGTGGTATTAGAAAAATATTCTTACCTCTGTCAACTATATCGTCCCAGCTGACAAAGTAAACTAGCCTTTATTTTCAGTGTCCAGACTTAAGCAATCAAAGTTTGGTTAGTGATGCCAGTGACCATTTCATGGAGATGATTTTATCTCAGCATAGGAAAACAATGCCAGATGTCAAGAGTTCTCTAGCCGTGTGTCCTTAGGCAACTTAATGCCACTGTGTCTCAGTTTCTCTCTCTGTAAAATAGGGGAAATTATATCAGTTTCCTCACTGAGCTATTGTAAGAATTAAGAGAACATGAAGTACCTGGCTAATCTGAAGTCCTACATAAGTTTTATAATTATTATTCTCATTGTTTTTCTGTCAGCTGTTGTAGTGCTAGTTCTTTTGAGTTGAAATCAATAAATGTCACAGCCTGGCCAGTGTGGCTCAGTTGGTTGGGTGTCATCCCATGCGCCAAAATGTTGCCAGTTCAATGCCTGATCAGGACACATGCCCGGGGCTTTGGGCTCTATCCCTGGTGGGGGCAGGTACAGGAAGCAGCCCATTGATGTTTGCTCTCACATCAGTGTTTCTCTCTCTCTATCCCTCTCCCTTCCTTTCTCTCTAAACAACCAATTTAAAAATAGTTTTAAAAAGGAAAGAAATAATTAAATGTCAGACCATTGGGGTTCTTTTTCCTTAAAATGTTACTTTTAAAAACAAGATTATCTGTAATTCTCACAGATCCATCTTTAAGGTGATAGCCCCTTTCATATTCATTTAGGTTTACTTAGCTGGATCTCAGCACTTTAGTATCATGCATGAATTATTTGACTCAACCAATATCTATTTTATCCCTACTGTGAGAAAAACTAAATACTTTTTATTGGTCTAAGCATCTGCTTCACTTCTTAATTAAGTCTAAGCACACACTTAATTTTAGAAACCAAAACCAGAATGCCTTTTCATACTTATGTCTACATGGGATTCACAGATCCTCAAGTTTTGTCATCTTTGTAGAATTTTCAATGATATAACTAAAAAAACGAAGACTCCTCTTTCTGAGGTCAACAACTAACCTTTAGTTCAATGCTACTAAGTCATTTTTCAGACACGATCTTTGTTGATATAACCCAATGTGGCAGGGTCTCTGATGAGGGTGGGAGAGGGGGCAGTAATGCTTTTTAGTGACCCATGTTCTATGACCCTGAGTTACAATAAACCAGGAATGTTATTAGTGTCAATCAAAGGTCATCATCACAAATTCAACAACAAGAGTAACCAGTTTGGGGTGTGGTGAGGTTGGGAAAGACTTTATTCAGTGGAAACAGCTCACTTGTCAAACAGCTGAACTGTGGAATAGCTTGGCTGTGGAACAGCTCAACTGTGAGACAGCTCAGTTGAAGTGTCTGGGGCAAGGCACCTCAGTTCAGGTGTTAGAGCTGCAGCAGGGAAAACTCAGTCTTCAGTGGAAACTAAAAGCGCACTCCATTGAGGCAAAAGTGGAGCTGGCTTGAATAGAGAAGTGTGCCTGCCCCTGGCCCCTAGTCCCTGATAGGTCCATTTCTATACAAATGAGGACTCCAAATCCTCACTGTTCTGTTGGTCCAAATAGCATCATTCTGATTGGTCACTCTGATTGGTTGGTGAAGATGCGAATGAGGATATAGCTGCACCACCCTGGGCAGGTCTTCAGCCCATTGGTTGATTTATAAGCTTGGCAGCTCCTCTGTAAGGTCAGTTCAGATGGCAGAACACAGTGTAATATGCAGCTAGCTCAGTGCAGCTTTTCCAGGAAGCGCGGAGGGCATGAGAAGTTTAACAGTGACTACTAAACTCTATTTATAAATTTGAGCCCAGTTAGCCACCAGGAGTCCTTAACAGGCATGTTCATTCTAGGAGTTGACACTAGGGTCCGTGCTGAGGTTGACCCTTGGATTCCTTCCCCTTTAACCTGCTTGTACTCATGGCAAATATGCTCTTTTATCCTGATCCTCTCACAATTACCACTCACATTAATTTCAGAGAGGAAAATAGTTGTCCTTCCAACCATGTTGAGCTTGAATGGCAGCCAGTGGTCCTGCAGCTCTTCCTTCCGTGAGACCAATACTGAGGTTTCTTCACCATGATGTTTTACTAGTTCTGATTCGGATCTGTCACATAGATAATGTACCGAGAAGCTTTCTTCCACTTTTCTCATCCCCACTTCTTTTTGTGTGTGTTTTTAATATTTAGACTATGAAAGAAATATAAGGGAAATACTGGAGTATAATAAGCATGAAAGACCATCCCTTCAATTTGAATTTATTCCACATTTCTCTTTTCCCATTTTTATTCTAGTTTGGGAATTTAAAGCTGTAACTATTTTTTTCTCCCTTTAATTTTTTTCCAGGCAGTATTGAAGTTTTTTTTTTAATAGATTTTATTTTTTAGAGTAGTTTTAAATTTACAGAAAATTTGAGCAGAAAGTACAAGAGAGCAGAGTCCCCATACACCTTCTTCCTGCCACAGAGACAGCTTCCACTACTGTCAACATCCTCACCCAGCATGGCACATTTGTTACATTTGATGAACCTACATTGACATCATTATCATTTAAACTTAGAGTTTACATTAGGGTTCACTCTTGCTGTAGAACATAATATGTTTTTTAACAACTATATAATGACAGGTATCTACCATTATAGTATAATACAGAATAGTTTAACTGCCGTAAAAAAAATCCTCCATGCTCCTAGTCATCCCTTCTTGCCTGGAAAACACTGATCCTTTTGCTTTATCCATAGCTTTACCTTTTCCAGAAAGTCATGTAGTTGGAATCATCCAATATGTAGCCTTTTCACATTGCCTTCTTTCAGGTTTCTTCCATGTCTTTTCATGTCTTGATAGCTCTTTTTTGTTTTTTAGCACTGAATAATATTCTAATGGCTGGATGTACCACAGGTTATTTATCCATTTACCTACTGAAGGGCATCTTGTTTGCTTCCAAGTTTTGGCAATTATGAATAAAGCTGCTGTAAACATTTGTGTGCAGGTTTTTGTGTGGATATAAGTTTTCAGCTCTTTTGAGTAAATATGATTGCTGGATTATATGGTAAGAGTATGTTTAGTTTTGTAAGAAACTGTCAAACTGTCTTCCAGAGTAGCAGTACCACATTCCATTTCCAGCAGCAGTGAGTGAGACTCCTGTTGCTCCACATCCTCACCAGCATATGGTGTTGTCAGTAATCTGGATGTGGGTCATTCAAATAGTAGGTGCATAATGGTATCTTGTTGTTTTAATTGCATTTCCCTAATGACATGGTGTGGAGCGTCTTTTCAAAGGCTTATTTACCATCTGTATGTCTTCTCTATTAAGGTCTTTTGCCCATTTTTTTTTCTTTATTGATTTTTAGAGAGAGAGGAAGGGAGAGGGAGAGAGAGATAGAAACATCAATGAGAGAGAACATCGACTGGCTGCCTCTTGCATGCCCCCCACTGGGGATTTGGCCCACACCCCGGCATGTGCCCTGGCCAGGAATCGAACCAGCGACCTCTTGGTACACGGGTCAACGCTCAACCACTGAACCACACCGGCTGGATATCTTTTGCCCATTTCTTAATCACATTGTTTGTTTTCTTATTGTTGAGTTATAAGGGTGGGTTTTTTTGTGGGTTTTGAATAGCAGTTCTTTATCAGATATGTCTTTTGCAAATAATTTTACTCAGTCTGTGACTTGTCTTCTCAGTCTCTTGTGTCTTTCATAGAGCAGAACTTTTTAAATTTTAATAAACTATAACTTATCAATCATTTTATTTATGGGTCATGCCATTGCTGTTTTATCTAATTAGTTACCAAACACGAGGTCATCTAGAGTTTTCTTCATTGTTATCTTCTACTTAACATGTTTTACATTTTACATTTAGGTATATTATCCATTTTGAATGAATTTTTATGAGGGGTGTAAGGTCTGGTGGCCAGATTCATTTTTTTCCATGTGGTTGTACAATTAATTGTTCCAGCACCATCTCTTTTCTTCATTGTATTGCGTTTGCTTTATCAAAAATCAATTGACTGTTTTGTATGTGTCTCCTTCTGAGCTCTCTTTTCTGCCCCATCGATCTGTTTGACTGTTTTTCACCAGTACTACAGTCTTGATCATTGGAGCTTTATAGTAAGTCTTGACGTGTATAGTATCAGTCCTCCAGCCATGTTTTCCCCCATGAGTATTGTGCTGGCTAGTCTGGGTCCTTTGCCTCTGCATAAAACTTTGGAATAAGTTTGTTGATATCCACACTATAACTTGCTGAAGTCTTGATTGGGATTGCTTTGAATACATAGATCAAGTTGGGAAGAACTCACATCTTGATAATACTGGCTTCCTATTCGTGTACATTGAATATCTCTCCATTTATTTAGTTCCCCTTTGATTTCCTCAATCAGAGTTTTATAGTTTTTCTCATGTTGATCTTGTATATACAGGGAGGGGCAAAAGTAGGTTTACAGTTCATATGGAAAATAATACAATAATAAAGAAAGAATAATACAAGAATAAACTCTGTGTTTCTCATACTCACAACTGTAAACCTACTTTTGCCCCACCCTGTATTTGTTAAATTTATACCTAAGTAGTTTTTGGGGGGTATGCTAATGTAAATGGTATTATGTTTTTTATTTAAAGTTTCACTCCTATATTTCATTGTTGATATATAAGAAAATGATCAACTTTTTTATATTAACCTTGCTATGCACCCTTAATTATGCAACTTTGCTTTAATCACTTGTCAATTAGAGGAGCTTTTTGTCAGTTCTTTCATATTTTATGAATAGATAATCATGTCATCTGCAATGACAATTTTATTTCTTCCTTCCCAAACAGTATACCTTTTATTTCCTTTTCTTGTCTTATCTTATCTAGAACTTACAGTATAATGTTGAAAAGGAATAGTGAGAGGGGATATCCTTGCCTTGCCCCTATTCTTAGCAGGAAAGTTTTTAGTTTCTCATCATTAAGTGTGATATTAGATGTAGGGTTTTCTATAGATACTCTTTTTTTTTTTTTTTTATCCTCACGAGGACATTTTTCCATCTTTTGTTCAGATAGACTGGGAGGGAGAGAGCGGAAAAGAGAGAGAGAGAGAGAAACATCTATGTGAAAGAGACACATCGAGTGGCTGCCTCCCGCACAAGCAACCAGGGCCGGGGACAAATCGCAACCGAGGTACGTGCCCTTAGCAGGAACCGAACCCGGGTCTCTCTGGACCGCAGGTCAACACTCTAACCACTGAGCCAAACCGGCCAGGGCTATAGATATTCTTTATCAAGTTAGGAAATTCCTCCTTTATTTCTAGTTTGCCATGATATTTTTATCATTAATGGGTGTTGAATTTTCTTACATTCTTTTTCTACATTTATTGATGTCATCATGTGGTTTTTCTTTGTTAGCCTATTGATGTGCTAAATTATATTAGTTGATATTTGAATATTTAACCAGTCTTGTATATTTGGAATATACTCCACTTAGTCAAGTACATAATTATTTTTATACGTTGTTGGATTCAATTTTTTGAGGATTTTTGTATCTATGTTCATGAGAGATATCGGCTGTAGTTTGTTTTTTGTTGTTTTTTTCTTGTAATCTGTTTGTCTGTTTTTGTATGAGGGTAATGCTGACCTCATAAAATTAGGAAGTATCCCCACTGTTTCTGTCTTCTGGAAGAGACTGTAGGGAATTGGTATAACTTCTTTCTTAAATGTTTGGTAGAATTTACCAAGGAACCCATCTAGGCCTAGTGCTTTATGTTTTTGGAAGATTATTAATTATTGATTCAATTTTTTTTTTTACTAGAAATAGGCCTATTTGTATCGTCTATTTCTATTTGAGTGACTTTTGACAGATTGTATCTTTCAAGGAATTGGTTCATTTCATCTAGGTTATCAAACTGTGGTCATTGAATAGTTTGTAACATTTTTTTAATTATCCTTTTAATGCCCTTGGGATCTATAATGATGTCCTCTCTTTTATTTCTGATTTTAGTAATGTGTGTCTCCTCTCTCTTTCTCTCTCTCTCTCTCTCTCTCTCTCTCCCTCTCTCTCTCTGTGTGTGTGTGTGTGTGTGTGTGTGTGTGTGTGTGTGTGTGTGTCTCTTTATATAGTCTGGCTAGAGGCTTATCAATTTTATTGATCTTTTCAATGAACCAACTTTTGGTTTCATTGACTTTTCTCTGTTGATTTCCTGTTTTCAATTTCATTGATTTCTGTTCTAATTTTTATTTATTTTCTTTTGTTTCCTTTGGATTTAATTTGCTCTTTTTATCATTAGATGGAAGCTTAGGTTATTGATTTTAGATATTTATTCCTTTCTAATATTTGTATTCAATGAGATAAATTTCCCTCTAAGCACTGTTTTGATGCATCTCACAAATTTTAATAAGTTGTATTTTCATTTTCATGTAGTTTAAAATATCTTTTAAATTTCTCCTGAGATTTATTTTTTGACTTGTGTTAAGAAGTGTGTGCTGTAATCTCCACATATTGTGGGCTTTCCAGCCATCTTTCTCTTACTAATTTGTAGTTTAATTCCATTGTGTTCTGAAATCATTGCATGATTTCTATTTTCATTTCTATTTTAAAGTGTGTTTTATGCCCAGAATGTATTCTATCTTTGTGAATGCTTTCTGTGAACTTGAGAAGAATGTGTATTCTAGTATTGTCAGATGAAGTATTCTATAGATGTCAGTTATATCAAGTTGATTGATGATGCTGTTTAGTTCAACTATGTTGGTACTGATTTTTCTGCCTTATGGATCTGTCCATTACTGATAGAGGGGTGTTGAAGTCTCCAACTATTATAGTGGATTCATCTATTTCTCCTTATAGTGCTATCAGTTTTTGCCTCACATAGTTTGATGCTCTGTTGTTAGACACAAACACGTTGAAGATTGTAAAGTCCCTGGAGAATTGACCTATTTATAATTATGGAATGACTTTCTTTGCCCTGATAACTTTTCTTGTTCGGACATCTGCTCTGTCTGAAATTAATGTAGCTACTCCTGCTTTCTTTTGATTAATGTTAGCATAATCTATCTTTAACTACCCGTATTTCCAAATGGATATTTTCCTACTCCTTCTGCTAGAAGCCGTAGGGGATTTTTCCTTCAGTCTTTACTGTGAGGACCTGGTAGGGCTCTTGGAGGTAAGACTCACAAAAGTATGGGGGACCCCTAAGACTGGACCCCCTGGAGTTTGTAAGTCTAAGACTTGTCCGCAGGAACCTCCAGTAATTCATCAGTTACAGTTTAGGTTTCCTGCCCCGTTGCTTGTTCTCACAGAGATTTCTGCTCAGAGTTCAGTGCTTTGGTGAGTTGTGATTCTCTGTAGCCACTTGTGTGTCTCTGTAATTTAGGGGGCAGTGGTTTGTCCTGTGGCCTCAATTTTCTGATGAATTGTCTAAGAAGAGTTGTTGATTTTCAGTTTGTTCAGCTTTTTACTTGTGTGGACAGAGTGATGACTTCCAAGCTTCTAGCATGCTAGACTGTAAACCGAAAGGCCCCTCTCTGATTCTTTATGATTCATTTTTCATGTCGGTAGAAACTTTTTTTTTATTGTTACTAAAGGCCTTTGAGATTCACACAGTTCACATTTGAAGATTTGAGATTAAAATATTTCAGGCAAACCATTTGTTAAAAATCAAATGGGAAGTAAATTTGTTTGTGTCTTTAGATAAGATTGCAAAGAAAATTGCTTCTACTTTATGAGTTTCCCTGCACAAAACACTTTATTTCATTAAGTTTACAAAGTTTTCCTGACAGTTTTCAAAGTTTCACTTGAAAAATATACAGATCTGAAACACAAAGCCCATGGGAGAGCAAAAGAGAAATAGAAAACTCCAGTTTATCCACAGTCGCTCCCAAGCCTAAATTCCAAATCTCACCTTCCTCAGCATCTGTAATTACGGACTGCCACATTAGGCTGTGTATAAGAACATATGAAAATCCCAAGCAACAACAGGAACCCTTCATAACCAGCAAGGCACTTTTGATAAGTAGGTTATAGAACAACTCTCCTTTCTAATGGTTTGGTACGACAATGATTACTTCAGTTAACAAGCATATTGGGTACCACCTGCTTTGTATAAAGCATTGGCTGGGTGCTAGTAAATTAATCCTACTTTTCAAAACCTAGTATTTAGTTATGGGGTTCCTTCATCTGTAAAATGGGAAGTTAAGAATAGCTCTTATAAGGTTACTAGGATTAAATGAGATAACTCTTCTAAAGTACTGTCAGACAGTAGTTGTGCACTGTATGTTAGTTGGCACTCCCTTCCATTCCAGTACAGTTTCCTGAGTGCCATTGTTAATGGAGAGCAGAAGTGCCCACAAACATGCTTTGTTTGGGCCACATAGTATTTTATTTTAATTATTTGATGACACTTCAAATTTTTTTAAGTTCACATAAAATCTGGATTTCTGGTTCCTCCTGAAATTTACAATGTCTGAGACCTCCATGGGGCATCAGTCTGCGGGAGCTGAGTGGCTTTTGCCCCCTTCCATTTCTCTGTCTCCACCACTCCTTATTGGCTTACGCCTACGTCACTTACTTATGTCACCTGCCAGGCCTACTGAAATCTTTGTGTTTGTGACATTTGATGCTACTAAAAATGTGGTGAGACAGTAAGGTTAATGCAGGAAGCCTTGCTGAGGACATTGGGAGCTGGGTTCTGAGGAAAGTTCATGGAGACAGAGCATGCTTAAATGGATATGAACTTGAAGCTGTAGGTCTCTGACTGATAGTTCTGTTTGATTTGAACAGGGTCTCCTGAGTCCTTAAGAGGCTCTTTGTGCTTAAAGAAGATCTCCATTGAAGTGTGTCACGTGACATCACTGAAACTAGTTCACACGTGTGCAGGATTATGGAGGAGAAAGAGCTTTCCCAGTACAAGCTTAGCTTTCATTGGCGCACACACACCCCCTTCACTACCACCTCCCACCAACACCAGGAGTACATTCACTGTCATTTCCTAACCTGTAATGGTCAGAGGAATACAAGCAAGAAAAGACAAAAAGGGAAGTCTGATGAAGTTGGTTCTGCCTTTCTTCATAGACAACAAAAGAAAATATTGAGGCAATTATCAGCATAAATCAGTCCAAAGCAAATCAAAGAAATTCAAGCAAAATGGGGATATTTCTCCTGAATTATGGAGCTAATTATCTCAGAGCTCTACTGTAGCGTTCCAGGGGAGAGCTGGCCTAAGACTGCTTTTCCAGCGACTGGCAGATTCAGAAATGGAAAGAAAATGTATTATTGTAACCGCAGCTGTGGAGCTTGAGCCTGGTGCTGCCTCTGCCCAGAACACCTATTGAAAACACCTCGCCAGGCTCTGCCTCTCAGGCCAGCATGGTTGGCTAGACAGATGGGGGCTTTGGAGGGCGACATCGTCTGCACACTGGCCAGAGGGGAAGGCAGTGCCCAGAGGCTTACTCTTCAAAATCTTTACAACTATAACAGTATCATAGAAGTTACAATGATTTTTACTTTTCTGTTTAAAAGTGTATCTTTTTTCCAAACTTTTAGCAATAAAAAGGGCAACTTATTAATGAAACAGTTCTGCCTTCAGAGTATGATGTTAAAAGATTATTATAACTACAGGCAAGAAAGCATTTGGATTATGTGGCATTTGGAAATGATGATGAAGATTATCCATATGGTCTAATGTTGTCAATGCCTTACATTGCATTAGCAATCACCTAATATGGGAGTGATTTTGATTATGTGGCTTATTTTAAATTCTGCTGTGTCCTAGGTCAATCAGAGTCAATATGATTTATTAGAAATAGCTGCCATTTTCTTTTGTAAATGTTGCTAGGTGCTTAAGCAGAATTAGAATATTTTAGGACACAATATTTTAGGTATTATGGTGCCACAGTCCCCTTAAACTTTCTCACTTTATACTTTCTCCTTAAACATCTCTAATTCTAATTTTGTCTGTCTTGGATGCATAAAACCACCTCCAGTAGTAACAGCTATAAAAATGTGTTTGATCTGTTTATTTGTATGTCAGTTTCCCTTAGGTTTATGGCTTTTGTCCAGGTATCTGTAACTTTAGATTAGGAGCTTTTGGCGATCAGTGAGAAGGATGTAGAGGCCAGTGTTGAACTATGTGTCCGGAAGGGCTGGAGACCTCTCTGCCTTCCTCAGCCTTTTGCATTCTGTTCCACGGATGGAAGACACAAGGGGACTTACTCTACTGCTATACTTTTTAGGGTAGCCAACAACTTGAGTTTTGTTTTTGTTTTTTACCTTCTGCTCTGTTGACGAACCTTGATGGAAAACTAATTTGGGTTCATTTGGGATTTGGTCCAGTGCCATAGCCACCTGAGAATTCAGGGCATGCTTGCCAGCGCTCCTGAGGCTGGGCACCTCTGCCTGTGCGGGGCTGCCTCCCAGCCTGCCCCCTTCATGCCCTCCGCAGCTCGCTTGGCTCCTTGGGTCCACCGTAGCCTCTTAGACTCATCCTTAGATTATTGAAGCTGTGTTTGGCAAATAGTTCCTTGGGGGATCTACTCTTTGCCACCGAATATGGAAATGTAGAAAATAATTTAGGTTACTGGAAGCATATCAGTAAATAGAAAGTGATTCTGTTGTACTAAATTAAAACAGGCATTGTCCTTTTTGATTTAGCTTCTAGTAGCAAGAACAGAAACTAATGGCCATGAATTCCTAATATCACTGTGGATTTATTTGAGGATAGGCAGTGGATGATTTTCATCTATGTCTCTCTGCAGTCGACAGAGAACCTGATGTCTAGAAGGCACAATCAATCAATGTTATGAATGAATACGATTAATTCAATAGAAATTATTCCTGATTGTTTGTCAATACACATGCCAATGCCCCATTTTTTATTCGGATGCATGCCTACATAATAAACTCTTTGTCCTAAGGAAACTAGCCAAGAAGCGGAAGGAGACGATGAGCAGCACCCGGCAGGAGATGACGGTGATGGTGAACTCCATGGACAAGAGCTACGCCGAGCAAGGCACAAACTGCGACGAGGCGTTCTCCTTCATGGACACGCAGAATCTGAACGGGAGGTGTAAGTGGCTTCTTGGCTTCTCATACATCTCTCTGGTTTTCCAGATTTCCAGATAGTACTGGGGGATTAAAAAACCAAAAACGTATGTCTTATTGGTTTCTCCAGTCCCTTTAAACAGTCCTGGACACTTCTCCACATGCGGTGGGTTGCTTGGGTGAGATAACATTGTGAAGGTGTTAGGGCTGATCCGAGCGGAAGGAAGCCACAGTTAGGTTTCTGAAAAGACTTTCAGAGCAATGGCACAAAGTCTCCTCTCCTCTCCAAGAAGAAGGCACCTGCTTCTCGTCTTCCTTTTGTTGTTTAGATGCTATTTGTAAGCTAAGCAGGTGTGGAATTACACAGGGGAAGCCTGTTATGAAACAGCTCACTAAATGGCAGTAACAAGTTAATTGTTTATTTGTTTAGCTGACAGGTTCTGCCTTTATTATAGGACTATCAGTGGCAATTAATAAGTTAAACTGTATGTCTACTTCACAAATCTTACATTCCACACCAGGTGGGTAAACCAAGCTCAGCTGACACCTTCCCATACGAACACCTGTGATCCAGGTATAAGGCAGTATTTTAGGGAGCTGACAATTACATTGATTATACAAAATACAAAAAAAGCAGTTGTTGTGTCCCTGGTAATCTTCTCAGAGACCAGAAGTAAATCCCATGGTGTATGCCTGACTCAAGTTCATGGCCCTGCTGGGTTCAAGGTCAGAGGTGTCTTTACCCTGTGAAATCCATGCCACAGACTGCCGCTCATTCTGGTTATGTAATCAGGATGAAGGACAGCATGGGGATGGAACAGAAGTGCACTGTCACCGTCACTAATAGAAATGTGTAGAGGCTGGGGACCTCCTGACTGAGAAGCACAGGAATCTGGTCTCTGGAAGGAGAGGGCGGATACCAGGGTGGACAGCATGTGCGTGAGTCCTGACCATCCATGCGGCCTGTTCTGACTCTGCAGCTCTCCCCATCCACTTGTCCTCTCTCCAGTCACCACGCGCTCACCACGGGCCTTCTCCCATGCCTTGCCTTTCTCCTACACTCAGCAAAGCTTCATAGACTGCAGTTGCCTACTTCTGTCTGTTTGTGGTGGCTACGGTTGTCCGCCTGTTCCTCCTTAGAGGTGCTCTACTTATTTATTCTACATGCACAGCTAGCCTGGTGGAGCAGGAGTCCAGGAGACACGGCTTTGACCCCCGTGGGCAGCCGAGCACTCCTCATCCGTGGTCCTTAGCCCTTTCCTGTCATTTTCAATGTAGGTGACAGAAGCTGTGGTGCCTCAATACACCGCAAACAACACATTACATGTTTTACTTTATGGTACATTTGTTGTGGGCTGGGATGGGAGAAGTCCTTCCCACCTCAGACAAGGTTAGAATTTTTGTAGTTGAAATTATCTCTTGAATGGTGCTATGTAAGGGACCACATAGATATATGTTCTCACTTTTCAGGATAACCCATTAATGTCCCAAATTTTCTATTTCATGATGAAATTCCTCACAAATAAATATACTCATAAATGTGAACAGCAGGGGATATTTGCCTGTGGACAGGAACTTTAATTTGACACTACTTTTTAAAAAGTGAATGTATCTGTGCAAATCCAAAAATGCTCATGCAAAGAGGACGCTGCAGAAGCCAGCGTCAGCTTCCGGGCCAGCTCCTCCGCTGTTAGGCATTACTGTTTGCCTCCCATCAATGTAGCCAACAGGGGAAACAAAGCAATAGGCACTCCGTTTTCTTCCCACTCTTTGAACAATGAGTAGATCTCATCAAATTCCACCCATCAGGACTGACCCCAATGGTAAACTTTATCATAATGCTCTCTTAATGCCTTTCAAATAAGAGAGCAGTTACTGACGGAGGAAAAGTATTCATTAGACCACCGAGGGTCCAGCCCCAAAGCTGAGAATGTCTGAGATCTTTTAGGGTTGGGAGAAAGTGCCAGCAGTTGGGTGGTGAGTACCTTTTAGAAATGAGACAGCAAAAACTGAAATAGGAGAACTTAAAAATAAGCACAAACATATATAATTTATCCACCAAAGCAAATGGGAGTTGTACATGGAAAGGAGGAAAATAGATGTGTATAGTAGGAATGAGTTTAATTTTTATACTAAAAAACAAAAGTATTTAAAATGCCTTTTTTTAGAGGGGAAAAATAAACATAATTTTTTTATATCTGCTTTGCACATTTTTACCTATGACATAAAAATGTCTGCAGGTAATAGGCATTATTCTTGCTGACCCTAGCATATTTTATAGGTATTCAGGTTTTTTGTTTTTATTTTCATCAATTGCTCTCTTTTTTTCCTGACAGCTTACCATGAACATGCATTATAAATGTGATACTTTTCTATTTTAGAAAAATTATCTTGTGAATAATAGGCAGCCTATGGGCTGGTTCTTGCTCTGTTATTCACTAATTCTACACTTTAAAAACATAAACATAGGTAAAACATCTTCCTAAAGGAACTTCTCCAGGAGAGCTAAATGTATTAACATGTCATCAGAATAAAGATAACATACAACATCCATTGGGAGTTGGTGGTGGTTCCATAATACAATGATATAACGGGGTCAAACTCAACATCTAATAGGTTATATGTATACACATCACAGGAGTTAAAATTTAGACTTGCATTTAACCTGTTTGAGCACATTCAAATTATTTATCTGTACACTTTAATGAAATTAAAGTGTTTTTAAAGCACTAATCAATTAAGATGTTGAAGAGAGTTAACAAACTAAAAATTAGAAATACCCAATTTCAGTGGAATCAGATAAATTTGATGAGATTGACTTTCCTTTTAATAACAGGGAGGAAAAGAAGGTGTAATAGTTAAATCTTGAGTGTTTCAGAGGAATATTTCAAATAAAAATAAGCACTTTATAAGGACTGAGAAGACCAGTAGAACGATACACAGGCAGGCAGAGTTCACCGGACGTGTAGCATGCATGAAACACCGCCTTTCTTTTTCATAAACCAGGTCATAGCATTGTGGAAAGTTCCCTGCATATCCAAAATATGAGGAAGGAGAGGATTTTGCAAACTATAAAAATAATGTGCAGACACATTCTCATACTCTTAGTTGTGAAAAATCAGTTCATCATGATGCTAGGTTTTACAAGCAAAGGCTAGAAGTCTAAACGAATTTCTTGATTCAAAATGGCAGCTGTGGTTGTTGGTTTTTCTTCATTTGTGGTGGGGTAAGAACATCTTTTAAGTGATAAAAGGGTGCTTGTTCTCCAAAAGACAAGTAGTGCCCCAGAGACAGCAGGAATGGCAATATTGACCATGGAGACTCAGTAAACCTGTGATGTTTCCTCAGTCAAGTCTACACCAGCATGGTGTTCCTGAAAGTGATCTCATGTTTTCAGGTATTATTGCTTCTCCACATCTGCTGACTAGCCTTTCTCTTATTTACAGCTGTGTCTTCACCATCATCCTTTACAATGAAAACAAACACACTGAGTACATCGGTGCCTAATTCCTATTACCCAGGTAATAGACTTTTCCATTGTTTCATCTTTTCATAAGCCTTAGCAGTCAGATTCAATCAGTGCTCACTTTGCTGTCCACGATGCTTTGGGAGCTTAATATGTTTGATGTCTTATAACCCGATGCTTTCTATGGCTTTCTGTGGGAATATTGGGGGCCTTTCATCAATCATTTACTGTTCTTTCTCTTTTTACTTTCTCTGCATTGACCTGCTTATGATGTATGACAGACCCATTTGTGCCAACTGCAATTTTAGGTGAGAACATTTCCCTTTATCATAGTTTATTGCAGGAGTAATTTAGAGAGTCAGTGGCCACTCTGTGGGAGACTGGAGTTTAAATTCTGTGTGATGCAGTGGTTGCAAGCAGGACAAGGGGGTAGTGGGTGGCCTGGAGTGGGGTGGGGGGTGGGGAGTAGGGGCGTAGATAATACAAAGACTTTCTCCAAATAGTCTCCATTGGTAAGAAAGTTTTGCCGCATGCATGATGGGAATGATACCAAAAGGGTCAAATGAACAATCCCAGCTCTAGTAGTGTCCCTTTCTGTGTTCCAAACTTAAAGTCAAGTCTGATCCCGTGAAAACCACACTATGTAATCACTTAGCTGTTTACTTCCAAGAGCTGAATTCCGTCCAATGTGACAGTTGTAAAAGTGAAAATAGCTTGTTATTTTCACTTACTGCTAAGCACTAAAAACTTCAATTTCAAAAATAGCATTTTTCTAATTATGCCAAATGTTATGCTGAAAAAATGATCACAATAGAGTTTTGGCCCCCCACCTCTCCTCAGAGACACTCAGGGCACCCCAGCATTCCAAAGTGCCTGTGAACACAGTGGAATTTCAAAGGAGCTGATGTTCCCAACAGCAAAATGACAAGATGGCACTTTATAATCACATGGTTTATTATGTGTCAGATGTCACTAGAAATGAAATAAAAAGCTAGAAATAAAATGTGGGGAAGAATGCATTGAAAGTATGAAATGTTCCCAGTGGGGAGTTAAAGGGAAAAAATCCCATTTGTCCTGTATAAGAAGAGTGAGGAGAAATAGCATTACCTGGCTGCGAAATGGCATTACCGAACTAGCATGAGCTGCTCTTCATCTGAGATGCACACATAACCCGCGTGTATCATGGCTGTGTTCTCCTTCTGCCACTAACCTTACCGAACAGAGCCCAACACAGCCGGCCTCGAGGTGTGTAGCACTTCATTGTAGCCAGAGCTCCGTCCTCAGCTGTGTGACTGCTGCCTCCTAATTCTCTTTACGAGGGTTTATATCTTTGCAACATAACTTTTCCCCCTGTGCTTCTCTTTTCTCTAAGTTGTTGAGATTTTTGTAAAGATGGTACCTTTTTTTTTTTTTTCTTATGGTCTTTTCTGGGCTTAAGCAAATTCATTGCCTGAGGGAAAAATGAACTCGGAAGTTTAAGGACAAAAATCAGGATTTTTGAATTTGCATCATTTTGGTGACTAACAAATAAAAGCCATGAAAGCGCTCACATTTGAATACCAACTGTAAGTGGGGAAGCTGCATTTTTATTCTTTTCATAAGTGAGGGACGCAGGCTAATCTTAGGTTCCTGAACAATGCAATCTACACTCAGATGACATTTGCAGAATCTTTTGATGGGCGAAGGTTTGCATTTCTTTGTGTTCTGTAGCCTTCATTCCCATCGCTAGTAGACATTCTGAGCTGGGGGCGCTGTGAGTGGGGAGGGCTGAGTGGTGCATTGTCAGAGGGAAGATGTTCAGGTTTCACAGCAGGATTTAGATAAGCTTATTAAACAAATATCATTTTTTAAAGTTGCTGCTTCGTTATTATGAGCACTAATGACATCTTTTAAAGTTGGTTAGGCTTCTTTACTGAGAGATTCATTTGAACAGACAGTTTGAGGAGCAAAAAGGATGCACATTGTGAAAAATAAGTCAGCCAGATAGACAAATACCTGTCAGCATGTCTAGCTTATATATGTGCCAACATAACAAATGGTGGTGCTATCTACTGTTCCTTCCATATTACGTGGTGCAAATGTGAATCTATATATTGAGTACTGAGGATTAGTGAGGTTATCACCTGAAACTAAAAAGAAGATAAGCTGTAAATCTACTCTGGCACTTTTTGAGAATAGTAATGTTATCACTTAAGACAAGAAGAAATGTTTATTGTGACTCAGAGCTTGGCACAATTAAATCCTCTAGTTCCTCCACCTTTTATTCTCACAGGCTAAGGTGCCCAGCCCTAATGTACAGAGCTTTAGTATGCCTTTATGTAATTTTCTTGCAAAAAAAAATAGATAGATAGATAGATAGATAGATAGATAGATAGATAGATAGATAGATCCTCCCTGACCTCAAAAAAACAGCATTTATTTCACTTCAAGATTTTTTAGCTGGCTTGTTGAAAGTTCAAGATAGTTTATTAAATATAGATAGAATTTATTCTCAGTTCTTAGAAAATAATCAGAACTGTTAGTGAGAAGCTTTATATCTGATTTCCTCTTATGCATAATTTTTTATTTAAAAATATGTTTATGAGTAAATTTTAACAAATATAGGAAATTAATGTAAATGATGTTTTATCAGTAATAATTCTTTTTTAAGAAATCAGAGGACACTGATTAATCACTAATATGGATGGAATCAAGAATTTTTACTAGTTTAGGTGACCCAATTTCATAACAGATATTACATTAGAAATTTTCTATTCCCTCTTTGATATCTAAACACTGGATAATAGTACTCTTTTCTGAGATGGTCTCGGTAGTGTTTAAATGCTTTAGGACACGTCCACACTCGTAATGAGGCCAAGATGTCACACTGCCGTGGGAGATAATACATACAACAGCGACAGTGGTTTGAACCACGTGGTTAGAACTTCCAAGAATGCCTAGCCCTGGATCAAAGTACTGCTCAGTTGCCAGTGTATCCATGTAAAAGGCCCAGATGATTCATTTAAGGGAAGATGAGGAGGTCGGTCCACAATGGAGGGCATTTAATTATGTTCATCCCAAAAGGTACAAAACTGAGGGATGGAGAGAGGCACAGGAGGGAAACTAATTAATGTTCCATTTATTTTAGTGCAGAGAAGAAACTTCCTGCTGGAGTAGCTAAAAGCTCACCAGATTCAGTCCTTCAGTGGCGATCCTGTGTCCCACTTTACGAGCTTGGCAGTTGCCAGCAAGCAAATCTGATGTGAAAATTTCCCGTTTTGTTTGCGACTGGTCTAATAAAATGAGAACATATGAATTTCTAAATTTCAAAGCAATTCCAAATGAAAAAAATCATAAAATCAACTTACCACCCTTTTTATTTTGTCTTTGTGTCTTTAGCCACCTTGTAGTGATCCAGGTGCCATTTCAGCAACAGCAACATAGCTACACACTTGTGTACCACCTTTCATACCATGCATCCCCAGGTGCTTTGCAATGCAGCTAGAAGTGAGGTTTCAAATCCAGGCCCAGCTGACCAAGCACCCTTGAACTAAGTTTCTTTTGGATTTGAACTTCTCAGTTTTAAAACAAACCCCATAGCTGAATTCCTTATTGATAAATAATCTGGTAATTTTTTTAAAAAATTGAACAAATTTAATTATTTATACCTGAAATCAAATTTGATTTAATATCCTCATTTTAAGTTACTTTGCATTGTATCTTGATGAGACACATCCTCAATTATAAAACAGTTAAAGGGATTCAGCATTATAATGAGTTAACCTGTAGAATATGGAAATCTTAATCTCATAGCACTTTCCTACATAAGACATTTTTTAATAGCTACAATTTCTGCAGTTCATTAATCGAATTTACTAGTGGTCTTTCATTAAAATATGGCCTCTTTAGGCTTATTTGACCCAATTTTAACATTAATTTAATAATACAATTTGGTTGACTTGTTCAAGAATTTTAAATAAGATGTGTCAAATACAAATAAGACTTATTTAGTCATTACTTGGTTCTTGGGGGATGGAAAGCAATTGTGATATCACTTTAACCTCCTTTTTGTTCGAGTACGTAAACACCTCCATCCTGACATGATGGGAGAATTGAGGCTTTGCCCTGAGACCACCTATGTATAGAAAACATAACTGTAAAATTAAAGCACAAAATAAAAACTACCTGTAATTATTCACACAGTATTATTGCTTATGCCCTGTTTCCTTTTTCTCCTCTTTTCTCCTGATATGTATCTTCTTAAAAGTGCCAATCAATGGTAAGTTCCCCCATTCGCCCCATGGAAAAGGTGTGGAGGGAGTGGGAGTGTGTTTCTCATCCGTAGATCCCGACAAAGCCGGCTGGCTGTGCTGTGTGTCGGCGTGCATGTTAGTCCCCGTAGAACATTCCATGTGTGATGCGCTGGTCCACAGTATTTTGTCAAGCTTTCTGCTACTGGAGCATGCAAAGTGACTCATCACATCGAGTTCCCTCTTCTTCTCTGCTTTTCTTTGATTTCATGTATCAAATCCATTCTCATTGCTAATAGAAGCCAAACCATTTTGTGCACTTTTACTTTGCTCACAGAACATTTGTACAGAGTTTATTTATTTCATCATACAAATTAGTCAACGAATCTTCGGAAGAAATTACAAGACTGGTTTTATACCAGGCCTTGATGAAGTTTCAGGCTGAAACTTCTATGAACTTTAGCACCCAAAGGCTACTGGGTTCTTATCAACCAGCTTTGTGAAAGCAATATATCGTTTGGACTGCTTTGTAAAAACCAAGATTTCTGCCTCATTCCTGTCAGTATTGCCAATCCCATTTAAATTTCTAAACATGTAACTTTTCTTTTTTGCTAAGCCATTGTAGGGATTATTGCAGCTATAGGTCGAGGGTTAGCAGCAACTTCTTAGCATTTTCAGTGACTTCGACAAAGCCTGCTGGTTCACCCTCACTTTCTCCATGCCTTCATTTCTAGATGAAACCCACACGATGGCCAGCGACACCAGCAGCTTGGTGCAGTCCCACGCGTACAAGAAGCGCGAGGTGGCCGAAGTGCCCTACCAGACGGGGCAGCTCCACCCCGCCATCCGGGTCGCAGACCTGCTTCAGCACATCACGCAGATGAAGTGTGCCGAGGGCTACGGCTTCAAGGAGGAGTACGAGGTGAGCAGGAGCTCGGTGCCAGGGCCCCTTCTCAGCCTTCCTGGGCATCATGCCAGGGACTGTGCTCCCAACTTACTCAGCCAGCCAGTGGGACTCCATGAAGGCTGCCAGAAGAGACCAGGTATTTCAGCTATGGCTCCATTTCCATCAGGTGGTAAGATTTATTACCAGGAAGCTAACATATGTTAAATGGAAAAAGGAGAGCCACTTCACCTTTTCCCTTATTTTACATAAATGTGCAATGAAAGCGGAGACCAGCCAGGCTCTCTTCCCCATTCTTGATCACTTTGTTGGCTTTTCCTGTAATTGAATGATGTTAAATCCTAATAATTTTATAGTAGTTATCTCAGGAAGAAACTGCCTACTTAAAACAATTATAGACCAAGCAGCTATGTCATGTGGTGGAGGTTAGAGGGACTGGCTAGTGTCGTAGCAGTGACAGCTTGTGGTTGCCCTGCCAGCCCAGAGAGCAGGTCGCCGTCCTGGGATCTGACGCGGACAGCTTTCAGGGCGTTTGCGGGAGCAGCGACATTTTCTTACCCTATATGAAATGTGGGGCTCATCTCTTCCACTGCCTCTGTCATTAGCTAATTCTTTTGGGAGGTCATTCAAGAACTGAAAAGAACGAATAGATTTGAAGAAGTCTAATTCAAAGAAGCCCGTGTTTGAGTGTATGAGTGGAGGGAGTAGACTTCTCTTTTTACTTTGTTAAAATTAGTGAAGATACAGTAGCATGCTTATAGTAAAAATAGGGTTATATAGTTATGTGGTTTTTTAAAATCTTAGAATGTGTTTCTGGTGCCGTATCGACCTGACTGGCCCATAATTGGAGAACACCTTGACTGAAATGAGAGTATTTTTGAAATCAGTTCCTACGATCTATATATCCTACATGTTTCAAACTGCTTCTTTCTCCTCTTGGGAAACACTGATGATACTTCATTTTGTGTCCCAGATGCCACGTTGTCTTAGGTTTAGCTCCATTTCCGAGCTTACTGGCCAGCTTCATTACATAGTGAGGGCCGTGCCATTGCTGCGGCTGGTCTTTGAAGACTAGGTCTGTGGGCCAACAGACAAATAGACACACTTGGTCTGCTGACATGCGCATCCTCCTGTGTTGCCAGTGGCCCTCTGTCCAGGAGACCGCAAAGCCAAGGAAACTAACTCACACCAGCCCCAAGGGTTTGCTTCAAGTCCGGGAAGTATATTCAGATTAAGTTCTGTATTTTAGCAACCCTGAAATTGTATTTAGCAGCTATTTTAGTTTTACCTTTAGTGATTTATAATTCAGTGAAATTGTCTGCCTTTGCATATTTCCTCATGCACTTTTAAAAGCTAGCTTAGGAATTAACAGGATTAAGAATAAGACTTCCAAAAACATTAATATCTTATGAAAGAACAAAATTAAGTTACTGAGAAAATAAAAGCCTAATGAATAGAGGCGATGTCTGAGTTCTAGCCAATATTCTGAATGCAGATATTGCTCAAATGTTTATTAAAGATATTAATGTCAAAGAGATTAGTTATAGGCTCAAATAACAATTCATGAAATAACCTGATCCCAAATTTTCATGGACTATTTGAAAATACCTATCTTGTCCCTTCCTGTAGCATACTATAAATGATACATATTTGAAAGTATGCAAAAAAAAAATATTTTCTATTCAGATATCCTGCAGAAATATGATTTATAAGTGCAAACTAAAACAATTTATACTCATTTTAAACATATTATAATTCATGATTCATTGAGTTGTTATACTTTGAAATAAAATGTTTTGTTAATTAATTACACTTCAAAATACTATTTTTTTCTTATTATAGCTAGTCAGTGGATCAGAAAGGACTGCTTAAAAGTAATATAGATAAGTGTATCAAGTCATCACATCATACACCTTAAACTTGCCTAATGTTATATATCAATTATATCTCCATAAAGCTGGGGACAAAAGTAAATACTTAAACACCAAAACCATTATTAGTTTTTTTTTTTTAAAAAAAAGAAAAGAAGTGCCTTGGCCGATTTGGCCCAGCGGTTAGACCATCGGCCCACAGACCAGAGAGTCCCGGGTTTGGTTCCTGCTAAGGGCACGTACCTCGGTTGTGGTTTGTCCCCAGCCCTGGTTGGGGTCGTGTGGGTGGCAACCAGTCAATGTTTCTCTCTCACATCAATGTTTCTCTCTCTCTCTTCCCCCCTCTCTCCCTTCCACTCTGTCTGAAGATAAATGCAAAAAAATGTCCTCGGGTGAGGATAAAAAAAAAAAAGAAAGGAAGGAAAAAATGAAAAAACAACGTATACCAGAGAGGAAAGCAGAAACAAATAAGAAGGTGCTATTGGGAGAAATAAAATGGAAAACTCTGTTAGGAATAATCCTAGCACTGAGTAATTTTCAGATGATTAAATACCCTTCCCAGGGGGCAGGGTCCTGGTGTTGGCGGGAGGACCCTGGTGGACAGAGCAGAGGGAGTGGGAGTGACGCTGGTTCCTGGGTAAACGTGTGCAATGCTGCAGGGAGAGGGGACGCCTGCTCAGCTGTGTCTCTCCTCCAGCCCCGAGCCCTGCCTTTGGCATCCTTGCCTGCATGTGTCGCTGAGTTACATGCTCAGATCTTTTCGAGAGGCACAGCAAGCTGATGGGAATTAAAGAAGCAGTGAACCATCCCAGGCTGTATTTACTCTGCTCTACATTCTCTAACCTTAGGGAATATTGATTCTAGTGTGAATCTGAAAAATCCTCAAGCAGTTATTCAGGTGCCTCTTTGACTTGTGCTGTGAAGTCTTCATCTTTCCTTTAACCTGCACCGAGAGTCAGGAGTGGTGTGTTGTCTGGTGTATTGTGAGCCTCTCAGGGCAAAGACTGGGAGGCCGTGGTGTGGGACATGGCCTGGAGCCAGACCGCCTGTGTTGCAACTCAACTCTGCTTTCTACTACTAGCTATGTGACCTTGAGCAAGTTATCTAATGTCTCTGGGCCTCAGTTTCCTCATCTGTAAAATGGAATAACTACGGTATCAACCTCATAAAGTTGTCTGAGGATTAACCCACTTAATGCATTATAAATGCTAGAACTGTATCTGACATTGAGTTGAAGTCTTAGCTAGTAAAAGAAAAAGTAACTAATACAGAGTGGAACAAAAGTAGGTTTACAGATGTTCAAATGGACAATAGTACAATAATTAATGAATAATAATACAAGAGTAAACTGTTTCACATATTCACAACTGTAAACCTACTTTTGCCCCACCCTGTGGAAGATCCGAGAGCAGAAGTGCACACAGTGTTCTTCATAGGGACACTGTGTCACATCGCGGTTCAGTACATCTGTCATCTCTCGGTGCTCAGCACTCTGAGGATGCAAGGAGCCCCTCGCTTTGTGGAAAGGGCTCAATATATAGAGCTAGGTAATTTCCCTTCTACGTATCGTATATCATCAAAAGCTCCCATTGAAAAGTAACTTACATAAGTAGGTAGGTTTGATTCTGTGGATAAAATTTGAGAACTAAGAAAATAAGTATTTTTAAATATATGATATCACCTTTAATTGCTAAAATAGTCTTTTCATATCTATTAGAAAAGTCCTGAGGAATAGTGTAACTGGAGACCACAGAATAGTCTTTTTTTAAAAAAGGTTCTACTGGTGTTTTTTGGCAAAGCAGGATTTAGGGGAAGTTGCATAATCATGCTCAGTTCACCAGAGAACACTGAGCAAGTGCTGACTCTGCAGGGCTGGGTGCTGGGTGCCCCGCCCTCAGGAGGCTCGCTCTGCAGGAGGTGCAGCCGCCTAGCGACTGCAGTGGGTTCAACCCCACAAGAGAGAATTGCAGGGATGCTTTTGAGGCCCCTGGGGACACCTGGGCCAGCCTGGAGTGCAATACTGGACATGGGTGGCTTTTTCCTTGAAGGATGAGTGGGGTTGGCCAGGGGAAGGTGCAGGGGCAGATCCCACGCAGACACAGTGGGACAGAGTGCACCGGGATGTCAGCCTGCATCTCAGGAGGGCTGGCGGGTGCAGCCAGGGTTCCAGTCACGAAGGGCCCCATGTGTCCTACTGAAGAGCTTGGACCTCATTCTGGAAGCCATGGGAAGAGAAGGAAGACGCAGATAACATGTCTCATTCCTGCACTTGGATGAAGATCTATTTAGTACAAACAGCTTAATTTTTAAACATTATTTGTACAAGGCATACAGGAATTGATTGAAAGATAATAATCAACACCCAAAAAAGAAAAGAGGGGGAGGGAGAATGTATTACAGAGAAAGTATAATATGGACTGCATCGCTCTGTCCATGTTCAAAACGCGGCATGCTTGGCCTGGCCCTTGCCGCAGCGGTGAGTTACGTCAGCACTCAAGAAGCCTCCAGTTGCTGCTGTGACTCCGCATAATCATCCCGTGGGTCTCTCTGGTTTTCTTCAGTCCACGTATACCAGGAAAACCAGCCATCTAGATTATAAAATAATTTTGAAACAGTGACTTTTTCTCTGTTGACAGTGATTCAACCAATTCGTCTTTATCTTTTCCAAGACAGCAATGTCTGAAAATTGGTCTAAACGCTGGGAGGATTTATTACCGTTCAAGAAGATGACAGAAGTGTGTCCAAACAAAGGGGAAAGCAAGTGGTGGGAAGAGACGAGCAGCACTCAGTGCGGGTTTTGTATTTGATTTTGTTCTAACAAGATCGTCGTATGGCATAGCTCACTGGGGAAATGCAATAATTTGATTCAAAAGAACCTCAGACATGAATCACAATAAAAAAGTAAACATGGCACATTGAACAGAAGATGGCATATTGTCTGGGAGAGCGGATCAGGGATCTCTGGAGAAAGGCGAGGTAGAAGGGCAAGTTTGCGTGCTTTGCTGTGAAAAGGGAGCTGGTTCTCTTTCCCAACAAGAGAACTCCTTGGGGAAAAAGCTGTGAATTTACCAAAAATGAAAAACAGAGGTAGCTACACTCAAGGGGAACAGTGTAGGACTGAGCCGTCCTGCCCCTGCAGCTTTCTGGGCCTGTACGACCTGGAGTCAAGGAGGGCGACTGACTGTGCATGACATACAGCTCTGCCCTGAGCCCACAGGCCGTCCCAGACACGGGGGACCTGTGCCGCCCCTTCTCCCCATCCCGGACACGGGGGACCTGTGCCGCCCCTTCTCCCCGTCCCGGACACGGGGGACCTGTGCCGCCCCTTCTCCCCGTCCCGGACACGGGGGACCTGTGCCGCCCCTTCTCCCCGTCCCAGACACGGGGGACCGGTGCCCGCCCCTTCTACCCGCTCCTGCAGTGGTAGAGCCACAGGCAGTGAGGCAGAGGGCAGGCCTCCTCCCCGGGGACCCTGCAGGGCTGGAGAGGGAGTTTCTCCCCTCTCTAGTCCCCAAAAGGTCTTCTTTGGTCCTCAATTGTTGTTGTTTTAACTCATCCTACATCTCCGGGGATCCAAGCAGAAAGAGATTAACCTACAGTGCAAAAACAGTCATGTGATTCTGAAAGAATACATTTTTCTGTCATTGTAAAATTAAATCAAAGGAAGGACAGCAATTTAAAACTACTCCCAGATAGGGCATCCTGAAAAACACAGATGACACTGTTTCATTAGCTGATAATCAACGCTCTGGGGCACAAAAGTTTATTTTCCAATTACTACAGCTGAAACTTACAAACCTAAGTAACCCTTGGCAACCTACTGTTCAAAAAGTGTGTATGTGTGTATCTAAATATATAAATGTTTAAATGTATTTAGAAAAACATCATCTATTTTACCCCCACCTAATTGTATCCTGTGTATATCTCCAGTGTACAAACAATGGTGATTAATTTTATAATTGAACATGGAGATTGTTTTTAGCCCAGTTTTAACTGGAGAATTGAAGACATTATGCCCAAATCTTCAGGTTTCAGTACAACTATGCATTTTTTTCTAAGGAATCTGGACTTTCTTTAAACGTATCTCCTTTTAGCTCTTTGTATTTCTTTTTTTAAATGTGTGGGTTGTATATTTTTCCTTCTCATCCTTCCCCCTGTTTTCTAAGTAAAACAGTGGATTTTGTAATGTGCAAGGACGATGTCATGTTCAATGCCTTCCTTCATCTATAGCAGTCCCTCCTTCTCCAGAAGGAATATGTCCCAAGACCCCAGTGGATATTGTGAATAGTAAAACCTTGTGTATACTATATTTTTTCCTATACAGCCATACCTATGATACAATTTAATTTATAACTTAGGCAGAGTAAGAGATTAACAACATAACCAGTGATAAAATGAAACAGTTGTAATATACTGTAATAAAAGTTATATGGATGGCTTTGGGGCCATTGCTAGGTAAAATAAGGGTCATTTGAACACGAGCACCATGATACCACATCGTCAGTATGATAATCACTGTGGCTACTAAGTGACTGATGAGCAGGGACCACACGCAGCTTGGAGATGCTGGACAAAGGATGAATGGTTCATGTCCCGGGCAGGATGGGGTGGGAACATGCATGATTTCATCACACTACTTAGAACGGTGAGCAATTTAAAACTTATGAAATCTTTATTTCTGTAATTTTCCATTTAATATTTTTGGACCACGGTTGACTGCAGGTAACTGAAACTGTGGAAAATGGAACTATGGAAGGGAGGGACTACTGCATATTTGACAAAGTTGTGACAAGTTTAGAAGGAATTATCATTAAAACATCTCACTTGCCCTCCAAAATCTGTGTTTTATTTACTTGCCTCTCACTCCAGGGAAGCCAATGAAACCTTCAAAAAACAAAAAACAACAACACTCCCTGGAAACTACCTCTTCTCTGTGGGGGTCGCAGTTACAGTTCCCCGTTCAGACTGGACAGGCCCTGGGCTGGGAAGACAGGGCCCAGCCTTAGATGGGCCGACAGCAGAGCCCACGGGAGGGGACCCAGGTGCCTTGTCTTTCCCTGGGAGGTTAGTTGGCAGAGGGAGAATTGCATGTACTTTTGGAAAAGTTTTAAGAGCAGAGCACATCAGTGCCTTTGTTGAGTCTTGAGAACGGAGCCAGGGCAGGGGGAATAATAGATACTTGGTGTTACTTAGCTGAGAGGATCATTGTCTGACGCAGCTGGTTCCATGCTTCTGCGCGAGTCGGGCCGAGGCACCGCTTCACTCACCTCCAGCCCACGCGCTTTTCAGATGAGCTTTTCAGTTCCCATTTCATAGTCTCAGGCACCAGCTGAGTCAATCAATTGCCACAATCAGTGCAGGTTATTTTCTATCCCACAGGATACAAAACAAACAAAACAAAACCATTGAAAGCTAAGGACGGGAGTTGGGGAGCGTTGGCAAGCCCTGTAAATGCATTAAGAAGCACAACAGCTGCACCTCCAGTGGCTGTCGCAGCCAAGTGAGTTTTGACATGTTTTTCCCTATAATTATCATGGTGATGCAGAGCCAGGTTCATAACAAAATGACAGAGACTTCTATCTGAAAATTTGAGGTTGCTTCAAGCTTTTTTGGGCAAGTCAAGTGTATATGTTTATGGATACTTTCTCGTAGATAAATGTTTCTGCGTGTTTTAAATAGTGCAATAGAGATGGTTGATTATACCATAAATACTTGGCTTATTTTTTTCTAAACTACAGATATAAAAGTGTTTATCTTATTTATTGCATGTCCCAGTTTGTCATGGTCGTTTTCAGGATCTCTTAGGGGTTAGTTGATTTTCTTTAAAATACAGTTTCCTTTTGCCCATGCCCCTGATAATATCATGTATAAGCTCAAACTTCAGAATATTTGATTAAAAATGATTTCCTGCGACTCTCCATTTCCAGTTTGTTTGAGGTACTTCTAGTTAACGGTCTGGTTTTTATTTTGAAATTGGTCATTAGAGTATTTTTCTACCCTGGGGAGTTAAGCACTTTTTCCACTTATTAACATGCTTTTAGTGTCAGATGCCATTAACCACAGGACCCAGCCCATGGGGACTGTAAATGTGCCAATGTCCTAGAAGCTGCTGACCTCATGAGTACCTGGTGTCACTTGGATGGTGTCACTTCCCACTAACTTGGTCTTGCAAGTTTGGGCACAATTTCAATGCCCCCTCCTCTCCCTCACCGCCACATCAGCAGGTCACAAGTCCTAACTACTTTCTCTCTCCAATTTCAGTTCTACCCCTTCCTCTCGTTCCTCTCGGTTCCCATTCGCCTTGGCCCTCATCTCTGGCGTGAACCATTATAAGAGTCCCCCAACTTCTCTCTTGACATTCATTCTCCCTCTTCAAATATGTCCTCCACTCTGCGACCAATTTTCTTCGTAAAACATAGATATTATCACATTTGACTAATGCTCAAATATGTGCTGTGAATCCTTTCCAGAAAGAAGGACTCCTGTGCACAGCATACTCAGCCCTCCATGGTGTGGCCTTAGCCTGCATTTCGGGCTTTAATTTTAATCACAACTACTTTCTACCATGTGCCTCATGGTCTAGCTCTTCTGACTCCCTTGCCATCTCTCACACCTTGTCTCTGAGCTGGGCTTCATGCTGTGGCTCTACCTCGGTGAGCTCTGGCTCCTTCCCTTGCCAAGCAAGTCCTTTCAGGTACAGCTCACACAGCGCCTCCTCCTGCAGCCTCCCCTGGTCGCCCAGCCAGCAGCAACCATTCCTTTCACAGTCTCATGGCTCTGTGTTTGAATAACATAGTTGGCAGCATATTAATTGATAATGCGGTAGGCAATGTATTCATTGAAAATATAGTGGACAATGTATTAATTGATAATATAGTGGACATGTTAATTGATAGTATAGTGGACAGTATATTAACTGATAATACAGTGGTCAATGTATTTATAATACAGTAGGCAGTATATTAACTGATAATATGGTAGGCTATGTATTGATTGATCGATCCCGTGGATATTTGACAAACACTGTTAAGTTCCTTTATATTTGCTAAATTGATTTCTGTGTATTTAAACACATATACCTGATCTCAGAGGGAAAGGGGTGGAAGAGGTGGGAATAGATTAACCAGAGAACATATGCATATATGCATAGCCCATGACACAGACAATAATGTAGTGAAGGCCAGGGGTGGGGCAGAGGCTTGGTGGAGGGGGGTGAAGGGGACATCTGTAATACTGTCAACAATAGAAAAATAAATAAATAATAAAACTAAAAAGATAAAAAGATAGATACAACAATTAAAGAGACAGGTAAAAGTATTAAAAATATATGCTCAGAATGGTACAAATCATCAAGTCAGATCAAGTGAGTTAGTGTCATCTGACCACCTTGAGCCTTACCGATACTGATCGTATGGTATTGTCGGATCATTGTACCCACTGAATGCCAACCATATGTTTAGACATTTTAGGATAAATATTTGTAATTCATGTTTGCTTAAAAATTGTTATGTAACCACTAATAAAAATAATAGAGAATTATTTAGGTGAAATTCAGTGCATTTCATAATATGACTATTTCAAGAGATAAACTATATATCATCATACACAGTTTCAAAGCTCATAAAGGTAATTTGTGTTATCATGAATGTATTTTACTGGGGAACAAAGTGTTGAGGAGTAGATGTGTCATAGTCTTGCTTGCCTCCTAGAATTTTGATGATGATGTTCATGGTATCTACCTTTGTCTAGCACCTAATGTGTCAGCGCTGTACAAAGACACACACACACACACACAGATGTATTTCTAACCACAAGACAATGACATTATTATGATACCTATTGTACAGATGAGGAAATGACTCAGAATTTAAGTAACTTGACAAAGGCCATCCTGCTATGGAGTGGTAGACTTCATTCCATAATCTATTGACTCTAAAGTCCATGTTCTTTCCAATACATGTCGCTTCATCATGCAACACCACAGGGATATAAAACTATGGAAATTAACCTTGTGTTTTATTGATTTGACTTGTGATTCCATGGCAAGAGTCTTATTTTTCCTGTGTGCAATTTTGTTTGCTTTGAAGTGTTCTGTCTTTTGGCAGAAGACCCATCCAGCCCTGAGGGCCCCAATAACAGTGACAACTCTGGTGTTTTAACATCTCAGCAGCAGCAGATGCTGCCCATTAACCTCACTCAGTCCCCAGCCCTGAAAGTGAGGTCACTCCGACATTGCTTCTCTCCAGCTCTGGTTTTTCATTGTCGAGAGATGCAGGAAAATCATTCTGCAGATATCTGCCAGTCTGGCTCATCAAAACCCACCAGGAGCTAAAATCAAGCTACAGCTCTTGAGAGCATGGATTCTATATGCTACCTCCCTGGACTATTCCTGCCAGCCAACCCAGTAGAGAGAGAAAGGGAGAAGGGAGGGAGAAAATGAATGTTTAATTTGAGTTGTGTGTGAAAGCCAAGGTTTTCTAAAAGATCCTCTCTGGAAGATGTTGAATCTTTATTCAGTGAGATAACACAACATAATGATGACTGTTATGTTACCTGGATCTCTGTTATCTGTGATAACAGGACATCCTCTGTTAATTGGATCACATTAACTGGATTTCTAGCCTCCAGGCAGAACCAAGGTAATACCTTTTAACTTTGAATAACTGAAACAAAAAATAACCAGCTGAAAAGTAAATTATTTCCAAAGAACAGTGTTGTATAGTAGAAACAATAATAGATTAATCAGAAGACTTGGATCCCAAGTCCCTAACCTGTCATGTCTCTGAAGAGTCTCTGCTGAGACCCTAACACTGGACCCTTGAGCAAATCACTCAGCTCTACTGAAAGCAACTCAGTCTGTCGTGAAGACCAAGTACTCACTAAATGTCGTGTCCTCACCTCAGTGACGCCTAACTTCCTGTTTGGATGGATATTTCCCAGTGGGTGGTGGTCACTGCTGTGTAGAGTGCCATCACTTAGTATCCACAGGCCTTTCTCTGGCTTCCTCTTCCAGGGTTGAATTTATTCAGCATTTCTCAATGAGGTGGTTTCTATCCCGATATGCCCTTTTTTATCTTTTCCTCCTTTCTCTTCCCCCATTTCAACCCATTCTCTTTCTTACTTCTAACCCCCACCCCATCTCCAAACACTAGGAACTCTGAGTTGAGAGGATATGGTAATGATATTAATACGTATTTGTATCAAGCCCTCAAGTTTCTGAAATGTGTTTATGATCATAGTTCCATTACATCTCTAATCCCCACTGTCCTAGTTTTTAAGAATCATGAATAATAAGGAAATATATGGTTAAGTGTTTTAAATTACTTAATTTATTTCATATTTTATATTGTATAAATTCCCATTATTGTCACATGTATTATTCAGACCAAAATAATATTGAATCAGAACCGATAATCTTTTTAACCTGTCATATCACTGAAAAGAAAGAGAATATGCTGACTTTTTCAATTTCTTCTATTGCATTTTCTGAAATAAAAATAGTTTTATATCCATGATGGAATTCATCTATATTATTCAATATCTTATAAATTTAAAAAACTTTTTTATTCCCTTTATCTTCTATCGTTGTCCTTTAGGGACACATGGAAAACCTTTTATCTGTTTACTTCAGGGAAATTATACAAGAGATACTGAATAATTATAATGTATTCAGTGTTAATTATAAATACACAGCATATGTTTTTATATGTATTGTATTTATGTGCTTTAAGTAATTATGCATTTGAGTTCCTTGCCAGTTTTATGGCCAAATATTTTACTTGGCTGATTACTAGGTGTATTTTAAACTTATTTCTTGAAACATGAAGAGAATATACTATAAATCCAATTAACATAATTTATCTGCCTAAAGAGAGTGCTTGGTTTTATTTTTTCTCTATTTTAATAATGAGAAACAGTCATAAAGGATAGAGAGTAACAAAATATGTTTTTTAAGGTTTGCAAGTCCTGATATATTATTGTTTGCCTTTAAAAGCAACACATAATTTTTTTAAATTTATTTTTATTGATTTGAGAAAGAGATGAGAGAAACATGACTGGTTGCCTCCCACCTGCACCCCAACCAGGGACTGAACCTGCAACCTGAGCATGTGCGGGACTGGGTATCGAGCCAGTGACCTTATGGTGCATGAGATGGCACTCAGCCAACTGGACCACACTGGCCGGGCCAAAAACACATAATTTTTTAAAGAAATTTGAAAATTTTAAGCAAAGTACTATAAAGAAAAAAGATATAAATCACTCATAAACCTGTTACCAGTTTTCAGTAAGTTTCCATCCAATATTTTAATACTTTGGAATATTTATATAAATAGTTTTATATCTTGTTTTCCCACTTAACATTACATCACAGGTGTTTCTTATACATTTGCTGTGAACACTGCTATGAATGATTCTTTGGATTTACTTTCATAATTTTCTATGGATGGATTTCAAGAGGTGGAATTACTGGTTCAAAATGTATAAAGTGCTTAAGGTTCTTTATGCATATTGACAACTTGCTTTCTGGAAAGGAACCAATTCACGGTCACCAACAGCTCTCTTCCATGAGAATGCTTGCCTCAACACATTGGCACTAAAATCAGCATTAATCTTTTTTTATTAGTCTTTGCCAGTTTAATAAGTGAAAAAATAGTATCTCACTCTTGTTCCATTTGAAATTAGACATGTTTTCATATGATCACTGGCCATGGGAAAATTTTCTTTTCTGAATTGTTCATGTGCTTTGCCTCTTTTTTATTTTTTACTAGGGTGTTAATGTCTCTTATGGACTTGTATGACCTCTTCTAAGGCCTGCCATGCTCTTTTGGAAATGTGTTGGCTGTTCCTAGGCTTTGTGCTTCCATAATTTTAGAATTTCCTTGTACGTGGAAAATGTGGACATGCTATACAGTCAGCCTCATGAAAAACTGTAATTTTGTTTCGAATTGCATGGAATCCATTTATAAAACTTGGAAGAATTACTTCTTGGTAGTATTGGGTCTTCCTATTCGTTCATGGTTTCTGCTTCCCTTTATTTGGATCTTCTTTTATATGTTCCAATAAAGTTTCAAAATGTTCTCCATAAAATCTTGTACATCCTCTCGTTATGTGTACTTTTTTGTTATGGCAGTAGTATCTTTTAAAGTTACATTTTCTTTTTACTACAAGTATATAGAGTACATATACACACTTATTCATTATTGCCTTTATATATTGCTCCTTTGTCCAGAACCATTTTTCAGCAATCTTTATTTCAATCATTTGCAGATTCTTCTGGACTTTGCTATGGAGAAATCATGTCAATTCTCATTAATGACAGTTTCGTTTCTTTTAATCCTTAATTTATCTATTCTTTCTTATTTATAAAGCTGACCAGAACCATTGGGACAACACTGAATAAAATTTAGGTTGGCAAGCATCATTGTTTTGGTCCTGATTTTTAAATAAAAGACATTTAATGATTAACACTTACTTGTAATCAGATTAAGGATATTCCCTTCCATTCCTGGTTTATTGATATTATTTACCATGGGTACATATAAAATCAGATACAATGACTTTTCAGCATTTATTGTTGTACAAACTAATGATGTGATTTCTCTTCTTAATATGTTAGTATGGTGAGTTCATTCATGTAATCAATATTCTATTAGTGAACCAACGCTTCATTCCTGGAATAAGCCTAACTTGAATATGATACATTATTGCTGAATACTATTCACTAATGATCTTTGCACCTATGTGCGTGAATGATTAATCTCTTAATTATCCTTATATTTCCATTTTCTCATTTTAAAATAAAAGTATATCTGCTTTTCAAAGTGAAAGATAGCATTCTGTATTTTTTCTGTTCTCTCAAAGCATTCATGTATAATACAAATCATCTTTAGAACTCATTCATAAAACTGGCAGTTTTCTCGTCAAATTTTTCATCACTTATTTTTTCAGTAGATATGGGACTATTCTGGACTTGTAGTTTTCTTAATTTCTTAGTTAATATAGTCACAGGAATTTATGCAGTTTGTCTAATTTTTTAATTTAGAGGTATACATATGTTCTTATTATCTTTTTAATCTGTACTTTTTTTTCCCTTCAACATCATTAATATTGGTTGTTTTTGTGCCTTCTTTCTTTTTTCTTGAGTATTCTTGCCAGCAGTTTGTTGGTTTTATTAGTTGTTTCAACAAAATAACTTTTGGCTTTGTTTTTCTTTCATACTGTATTAAAAGTGTTTTTCTATTCCTGTTCTATATTAATTTCTTTCTACTTTCTTTGAGTTCATTCTGTTCTAATTTTTAAATGGGTGTTAAACACATTAATTTTTAATATTTCTTTTTTGAATATAAATATTTATTTAAAACTATTAATTTCTTTCTAACAATTGAGTATTGCCATCATTAAGTATTATCTTTAAATTGTTGCTACAATTTCTTCTCCGAGCTGTAAATGGTTTAGAGCGTGAGTGCATGAGTGTTTGTTTTATTTATCAGTGTGTGGGAAAATTTTTATCTTTTTATTAATGATTTCTAACTTAACTGCATTATGGTCAGAGGAAATTCATTGAAATTTGTGGAGCTATTCAGAGCATTACATATGGTCAATTTTCTCAAATATTTTACATATTTTTAACAACAATGTTGAGTGAATTATCCTATATATTCTTTAAATCAAGCTTTTAAAAATTTTTGTTATTCATATTTTCTATATACTTACTAGCTTTTTGTCTATCAGTTACTATAAGGGATATATTAAAAGAGGTCATATATTGTGAAGCTACACTATTAGGTTAATACAGGTTTAGAATTGTCATCTCTTCCAAGTGGACTGAACATTTTATCATTAGGCAGTGATACCATTCATTGTCTTTAGTAATTTTAACATAACTATGCCAGTTTCCTTCTAATTAGTATTTCTCTGGAATATACTTTCAACTTCTCTTATTTTAATTGTATCTCTTGTAAGCATATAGTTGGATTTTATTATTTCTGTCAAGTCTTACATCTTTTACCTTTAAACTCTACTAATATTCTTTTTAGTTCATTTTTAATTTGTTGTGATTACTGAAATATTTGAATTCATTTCTATCACCTTTTGTGAGTAGTTTGTTTCACTTCTTATGCTTCTTCCCTCAACCCCACCTTTTCTTGCCTATTTTTAATTAATTGAATTTTTATTTATCTCATTCGATTTTCCCCTCTACTAATTTGGAAATTATGCACTCTCTTTTACTAGTCAATATAGAAATATTTAACATGCATATTTTAAAATCTAGAATCAATTTAATTGTGTGACCTTCGAATAAATCTTTCTTCCTCTCTAAATATCTCATGGTAAGGGATTCCCTGATAACAAAGGTTCCCTGGGATTTACAGCATCTATAAGGTAATATTCCTTTCATTTATTCATTCATGCATTCATCTAATGTTTACTAAGTACCCTCAGTGCTAGGCCTTAGGATTTAAAAGATGAATACATCTTGGTTTCTGTCCTTAAGACCACCTCTATACATTCTCCCCTCAGGAGTAATGAGGAACCTACCAAAGTCTGCATCTTTCCTACATCCTAAAACCGTGTTTTCAACCTGGTTGTCACATAGTCCAGTGGTTCCAGCCTTATAACAACGGTGGTCATGCCTTCCTTGCATCGTGGACTTTTGCTACCCTTTCCTGTTGATACTGATGACAGTTGTCATGTTCAGCCACCATCCTCCCATTATTGGAGATGCTTTCTGCAGTAGCCAGTTATTGCATTTGTCTCACGCAATAGTAGACTGCTCACCTCTGTTCTTGCCCTTCAGTTTTGCTCTTTGTGTTTCCACATAGAATGTACAAGTAAAATGGAATGAATCATTCCTATCGAATTTCCTCTAGTACATGGATCTCTCTCGTCTTGATCACTAGTGTGAGCCTCTTACTAGCTTGATTTTCCTCTATGAATTGTAATGGTGTTAAAAATGGGGTTTATGTTCCATTGCTCATTTACCTCTTCTTTCATTTCCCTGGGCCCATCAGCCATCTTCCTCTCTCGTCACTGCCCTGAAGCCTGGACTTCAGCTAGGCCCACACATCTCCCATCGCGGCTCCCCTTTCTTTTCTTCTTTCCACTGATGAGCCTTTGGATCTTTGGCTAAAAGCTCCAAGTTTAAACAAGATTGTCCCAGTGAAAACATCTTCTCCAGTGTCAGTACTTCAGGGATATCAGCAGGTACAACGGTAATAGTTACTGTGTCTGGGTCTTTGATACATTGTACTTGCAATTCAAGGCCGCCTGTATTTAGAAACAATGCTACTTGTACTTAAGTCTGATGAACAGAAAGAAGGAGAAAACTTGAGCTGGTTTAACAATTTAAAACTGATGGAAGAGTACTTTGCTGAGAAGCCTCTGTTTGCCCCTTTCCTCTGCCCTTTCGAAATCCCTCTGAATGTTAATTGTGACTGTCAGCATGCAGCCCTGTAACGGTTCCCTTTAGTCCTGCGGCACTTCTGCAGCGGGTGGCAGCTGACCCGCTCCCGGTGTGCTTGAAACCATGTCACTGCTCAAACATCGGGCGGCACTGGTATGGAGCTGCTGGCAGTGCTCATGGTTCCGCTGCCCCATGCTTCGTTGGTGGGGAATACAGCTTTCATGGAGTCTTCAGTGGTTTATGCTTTGCTTAGGATCTTGATGTCCAGTTTCCTTGTCCAACTTTTATTTATAGCTTGGCACAGATCTCATTAACATTATTGACCCCTTAACCATTTTAAAGAGTATTGGGTGGGTTGCAGAACATGGTATGTGATCTATTTTGCCTTAACTGAACATTTTAATTTGTGTTTTTGAGTTCTAGCCATGATTACTGCATTGGTCAGATAATTTTAATGCTGTTTTTTTTAATGCCAATAGGTGACATCAGTGTTCCCATCAAATAAATAAGTGATTATTCATAATTGCTTTTCCAGTGCTTTTCCCATGTGACTCTTTCCCATCATTTTCCCTCCAAAACTGTTTCAGTAGCGGCTGTCATGATTCTTGTGAACTGGCAATTATGTCAAAGCAATTTAGTGAGTGCTTGAGCTGTGCTGGCATTGCTCTTGGAAGACCATTGTTCAGAATGACATCCCTGTGAGCGTTTGTTAAATAATTAGACCCATACACACTTTTCCAGCAAGGACCCTCAGAAGTACTGTTGGATGTTTCGAGCCTTAGGGACAAAGCCTATTCACCACTGTAAGTACCACAACACCCTGTTAGGGAAAGAAAATTTTAGCAAAGGTGAATAAGAATCAGAACTATCTGTCCTTAGGAACATTCCTATCCCTGCATTGTCATTGTCAAGAGCTTACATACATAATTAATCAGGGAAGAACTCACTGGGATTTTGATTGACATCAGACACCATTCCAACATCACATGTTGAAGGATCAGTGGTGGGATCTCCCCTTAATTTATGGGACATATGTAATTATTCTTTAGCCCATAGTCACTATGGAAAACATGTTTCTTCTGCAACCTGAAACTGGTAGGTGCTGTCAGAAAGTGACTGGTAAAAAATTAGTACAATGCCCTGGCCAGTTTGGCTCACCGTTTAGAATGTCAGCCCGTGGACCAAAGAGCTGTGGGTTCGATTCCCGCCAAGGGCACTTACCTCGGTTGCATTTCATCCCCGGCCCCAGTTGGGGTCGTGTGGGTGGCAACCAATTGATGTGTCTCTCTCACATCGAAGTTTCTCTCTCTCTCCCTCCCTCACTCCTGCTCTATCTGAAGATAAATGGAAAAATATCCTTGGGTGAGGATTTTAAAAAAAATTAGTACAAGATTTTAAAATTGTGATTAAATGTATAATAAAAATCAAAGCATCCTCTTTCAAATGTGTCCATTTGATTTATGAGAAGGCTAATCATGAAAGAGTAAAAACTTTAGTGGTTCCAGGAGACTCTCTTGTGTTCAGACCTTCACAGGAAAGCAGTACAAGAGCAGATAAGCAAGGGAATCATCCTGTTGTTTCAGTGAGATGGATGCCGGCAGAAAGTCTTAGAATCTCAAGACATTTGAAAAGAAGGGCCCTGTTACTTCTGTCCAGGCCGTTTACCATCCGAGTCTCTCAGTCAGTCAGCTTTGCTATGGTGGTTACTAGAGATGAGGCACACCCATTAAGAAAGAGACATTTCTCTGTGTCCTTGTGCTGCCTGACGTGAGGGCACACTTGGTTATGGACGTGCCTTCTGATGTGCCTCTTAAGACCTCCAGGCCCTTTAGAAAAGGGGATTAATGCTGCCTCATAGGATTGTTGTGGATTGATATTCTGTGTATATGTCTATGTCTATGCATAAATATATAAATAGATTTTTTTCACTGTGTTACAGAACTGGTCTCTCTATTCTTGGATCACTACCAGAGACATCAAGCCAACATCTCTGATCAAATCAGTTATTACACCACCCCCAGGTGGTATGCTTTGCTTTTTTGAGTCATGTTGAACTCTTATTCACTCCCCTGCGTTTAGAAACACACAGTGTCTAAAGAACTGGGTGGTTAGGACCCCGCCATGGGTGAGCTTCATCCCATGTCTCCTTGTGGCCCTGTCTTCTATCATAGAAATGTTTCACTCAGATCCAATCATCTCCTTCCTTTCCCTCATTTCCACACCTCTGTCTCTGTGGCAGGTATCACTTGCCTCTGCTGGGAGCCCATTTGTGTCTCCCTTTCCCTTTCCAGGATTTTTTGGTTGCTTCTTCAAGGACCAGGCCAAGTCCTGTCTCATGAAGCCTTCCCCTATTCACCCATCAAGTCCTCACTGATCTCTCGTTTCTCCAAACCTTTACGGCACATGAGAGTCCATGTTGCATAATTTAGCGTCTATATACTGCTCTTTACTGTTTGCTGTGTCGTGAGTGTTACATCTGGATTGTATCTTCTCCGAGGAGAAGGCCTTTTATTCTTTGTTGTGGTCTCTGCAGTGTCCAGCACTATGCTTAGCACCTAGTAGGCATGGTGGTTGACTATTTGGGGCAAGGAACTCGACACAGGATGTCTTATGATCTGTCAGTACAAGCCAGTGATGCTGAAGTTCAACAACCAATTATTGTAATTTCATGGTTTTGAAAATTATTAGAACCAGACACTTGGCCTCTTCATGGCAGTAGTAAGAACAATCAATATTTTTATCAAAATAGGTGCTAACATTGGTTGAGCATCAGCCATGGGCCAGGCACTGGACTAAACACTTCCAAGCATTATCTTATCTGAAGCTCACCACACCTACCCCATTACAGACACGAGGCAACAGGCGTTAGAGAGTTCGGTCTCTTACCCAGGTCAGAAGGTGTATGAAGGGTGCCAGAGTTTTAACCCAGGACATCTGACTCCAGGGCCCGTGCCACCTTCTGGGTACAAGAAGGAAGTGGAATCTTCACCATCATCACCCATACTTTGAGCCTGTGAAACCTGAAGGAGTGGGAAAAATGAGATGATGGGAAAAGAGATTCCATGTATATCAAATACCCAGAAAGCTTGACAACTGTCTCTTAACTATACATGAAAGATCACAGTTTTCCAAAATAATAAGAAATGCTAGAAGTGTTGGAAATTAAGTTTATTGACAGCATGATTGTATGGCTTTGATGTAAGACCTTTAGTCTTGTAAACTGACCTTGCTGGTATGTGTTTTGTGTGTACTGTTTTAACTTTATTTGAAAGTGTTGAGTCAGCCTTAAGTGTGGATTTGCTCCAGTTAGCACGGAAGAGGCATGGTGGGAGAAGGTGGAAGAGGGCGAGTGTGTTTGTCCTTCAGCATCGGCACCAATGGGAGGCCATATTGCACTTAAAGCATTGTAACACTTTTTTTGCAATAAGTGCAGAATGTGTGATAAAGTAAAGGAGCAGTGGAAAAGAGACACTTTGTCAGTGTTCAATATGTAGAAGTAAACATTTTAAAAAGTCAATCTCCTAGCCTGGCTTAGTTGGTTGGAGCATCAACTCAAAGGTCGTGAGTTTAATTCCTAGTCAGGGCACATAACTAGGTTGTGGGTTCGATCCCCACTTGGGGCAACTGATCAGTGTTTCTCTCACATGGATACTTCTCTCTCTCTCTGCCCCTTTCTCTCTCTCTAAAAATCAATTAAAATAAAATATATATATATCCTTATGTAAGGATTACAGAAAAAGTCAATCATCTAAATATAAAAATTTTCAGAATCTAATTATTAAAATCCTCCAGGGGAAAGGGAAAGCGTAACATGATCAAGACTTTTAGAAGCTTGTTTTGTGTGTTTGTGTTTAGATGGGTCTTTTTGTGTTGCACGTTCTCCAGGCATGGTGAGCTGGACAGTGTCCTCTGATTATCATAGGTGTGCTACTGGAAGAGCTAGACACTTTCGAATGTTTTCTGTGTCTAGCACAATAGGTGCTTTTAAAGTCTTTAGATAATAACGATTTAAACGGAAAAGCCAATATATTTTGTGTGCCTATAACTCTTCATGTAAGTAGGAGGAAACGTAGGATAGGAAAAGAAATTATGGGAAAACATGAGCGTGTCTGCACAGTAGAATTTCGGTTTCTTAATATATAGTATTTCATTTTGGTATTCTGAATGGGTGGCCCACACTGTTTCTTTAGCTCTTCTTTTGGCCGGCCCCTATTCTACTTCTTACTACAACACATATAAAATCTAAGAAACTACCTAAATCAATCTATAATGGATCTAATGCAAAAGAAAGGCCTATAGTCTTTGTAAAGATAATATTTATATAGCAGCTGAAAATTCCAGAAACTTTTTATTTGGGGAGAAATGCAAAAGGCAAAAATGTCCGCTATCTCCTGGTGTGAACTTGTGTAATATTTTATGGCGGCTAATTTAACTTGAATGCACAGTTCTAATGAAAGGAGTTGTAGGATAAAAAGGTAGAGCTGAAATATATATCTTGGTGTCCTTGTAGATCTGATAAACTGACATACTTTCCTAAGCGTATGCAAAGCGGAAAGTGAAGAGGCATCTTGCAGAAAACTAAATTATACATCAAGTCATTAAACCTCAGCCTTCACTTCTGATTGAGGGATTGCTGCAGGAATCAGTGAGAGGAGAGGCAAAATGAAAAAATAAATAAATGAAAGACCTGATCACATTATACATTTCAGTGGAAATGTAATTGCCTATAAGTTTACTTGAACTTCTTGGGTACGTGCAAAATTGCATGTCGCTGCTGAAATAAAGAAAGGGGCCATGCCACACAGCGCCCTTGTGACCTCTGAATGCCACCCCCAGATGTGAGGGGGTAGGAGGGAAGAAGTCGACTGACTCCTCATTGATGCTGATGTCTAACTGTGCATGTGCTGCTTAGCCCCCAACTCTCTATCTATTGAAATGTTCACTCTTTATCTGGACCTGGTTTTCCACCCAGCAATGTATTCATGTAGATAACATGCACCTTTTGCTTTTTTTCAAAGTGATTTTGTAGCTGCCTGCTTTAAAAGCAAGTCTAAATAGTCAAACTCTTTAGGATGCTTGTGAAATCCCCTTTTTCAAAGGTCATATATCCTGGAAAATATTCTCTGTCAAGGATGATCTGAATATGAGCATTTTGAAATGACGGCAATGCAATAATGACCTCTCTGGAGGTCGTCTTCCGCCTCTGTGAATGCGAAGTGGAAAAGGCATGAAGTCGGCGTGTGCACAAGACTTCATAGCTCTGAGGCCCGACAGAGCGGGCCGAGCCGGAGAAAGCAGGAAGACCCTTTTCTGACCCTTAATTAACTGCCAAGACTGCAGATTGCTGCTGGCTCTCCAGCATCCCCGGATAGTTCTTAATTAATTCTTGCTGCCGGGGTTGCCCACACTAAATCATTACGAAATAAGCCCTACCTGAGGAGTGGGTTAATGGCCACGGTGAGCCCCATGAACCACATTCTCTTTCATCTGACGCTGTGTCTTGAAGGCTTGGGCAGCGGGGTTGTCTGCCTCTGAGTGAGTCTGTTTTATCAACACATCACAGGACTGCAGTATTGAGACAGAGTCTCCCTGCTTGCGTGAACTGCGGCTTGACTAAGAATTCAGTGATAATAACACCTCAAGAAATGAAGGCTATGAATGCTCGCTGTGGAAAAGATGTTCAGAGGAACAGAGGTTGTATGTGTGTGTGCAGCGCTGAGTGTCAGCCGCAGAAGGAGACCCGTGTGTGCCAGAGCCAGGTTGTCCGCTTCCACACTTAGGTGACTCGTGCCCACAAAGCCCTTGCTTACTCCGGCCCACGTTCACCAGTGGCGTCAGCACCGACTCGGCCTTCCAGCGGGGCGCTGCGTGCTGCCCGTGGTGTAACGGACACCTGGAAAGAAAAGATCCCCGTTTTAAATTAGTACATTAGCATTCTAGGTTCCACATCAGAGTCACCTCAGTTTAATATCTGCATCCACGACTGGAAACCATCCATCTCTATGTGCTATGTGCATTAGTTTGCTAGGGCTGCCATGACAAAATACCGCAGGCTGGGTAGCAAAGCACAGATATTCATTTTCTCCCAGTTCTGGAGGCGGAGGTCCATGATCAGGGTGACCAAAGAGTGAGTTTCCCCTGAGGCTTCTTTCCTTGGCTTCAGATGGCACCCTCCTGATGCCACTGCATACGGTCATCCCTTTGCGAAAATCTCCTCTTATGAGAACACCAGTCATATTGGATTAGGGCTAACGCATGTGACATCATTTAACTTAAATACCTTGTTGGAGCCCTGTCTCCAAATAGTCACACACCACATTCTGAGTTACTAGGAGTTAAGGCTTCAATATAGGAACTTGGTTGGGGTGGGGTTGGGCGATGGAACACATTTCAGCCCTAAACACTGAGAAAATCATATTTCTTATTCAAGAAGACTGAAAGATCTTCCAATATGAGATGCAACAAGGGGGCTTTCCTGGAGAGGTTGGGCTAGGCAATCTGCTGTCCATCAGCCCCATGGGTGTGTCCCCTGTAAATCATAACCTGATCTGTCCAATATGGTAGCTGCTAGCCACATGTGGTTATCTAAATCCAGATTAATTTAATTTATACAAAGTTGAAAATTTAGTTTCTCAACCACCCTGGCCTCATTGCAAGTGCTCAACAGCCACAGTGGCTAGTGGCCGTGGCATTGGATAGTGCAGATGCTGGACAGTCCCATCACCAGAGGGCTGCCGTTACCTTTCATGTTCTAGACAGTCATGCTCAACGGCTTTGGCAGGCATTGAGGCAGTTCCTGCAACGAGTATCCTACAGCCACTTGCTTTGCACTCAGCGTTCTGTTCTATGGGAGTAAGTGGAAACATGGGCCTCTCTTCAAGCAGCACATAATTTAATTGTATTGCTAAAAATAACATCAGCCCTGGCTGATGTTGCTCAGTGTTTAGAGCATTGGCCTCCCACACCAAAGGATCTCGAGTTCGATTCCCAGTCAAGGGCACGTAACTGGGTTGCAGGTTCCATCCCCAGCCCCGGTCAAGGCGCATGTGAGAGGCAACCATTCAATGTGTCTCTCTCACATCGATGTTTCTCTCTGTCTCCTTCTCTCTCTCTCTGTCTTTCCCCCTCCCTCCCTCCCTTCTACTGTTTCTAAAAATATCAATGGAAAAAATATTTTGGGGTGAGAATTAACCAAAATAAATAATAACATAAAATGTTACACATCGTATCTGTAAAGAAAATGTAATGGCACATACTAATAGGTACGATAGAAGGAAAACTTTGAAGGAAAAAATACATTCATGGAAACGAGAAGAAAATACATGGAAGAAGTAGGTTTGAGCTGAGTTACAGTAGTTAGATCAGTTTGGCAAGGCAAGGCAGGGGACGGAAGGGCCATCTGGCTGGAGCAACCTCATTGTCCACAGACACCGGAATATAGACAGCCCCAGGAGAAAACTCATTATGCCCTTTATTTGGACCTATATTAATGTTGATGCTTTCGTTCTCTTCTTTTTACTTCTTAGCTTCTCTTGTTCCTTTCTCACTCAGCCTTTCCTCTTCATTCATTGGTACAACTTTGGGCTCTTGTGCATCCTGGGAGATTCACAAACATTTCCTTCATTCTACGTCTGCCTCTAGAACGGTTTTGTTTCTGCTCTCTATTCCCCAACCTACAGTAGGATGCTTGTTGCAGGAACTACCTTCATGACTAGCACATCCCTTGAGCATGGTCCCCTGTGGGGACAGAAGTCTGCACTATCCAGTACCATGACCACTACCCAGGTATGCTGTTGAGCACTTTCAGTGTGGCTGGGGTGGGTGAGGCATAGTGCATCAGACCTGGAGCCCCTTGAGGTTTTTAGGGAGCTTGAATGAGCCATTAATTAAATCATCAGCTTCTCTTGCCTGAGCCCTTTCAGCAACTCCATCCTTTCTCTAAAGGATGCAGGACATATTCAGTATGTCCTGCATCCTTGGGAAATTGGGGCCACCTTGCAATTCATTCAGAGTTACAATGGAGTAAGGGAAGAGGCCACCTAAGAGTCATCTTGGAGAGCCCGTGTGATGGGGGTCCACAGATGTGTGTATGTACATGACTCCTAATGTCTTATGTACTGATACTGAGACTGCAATCACTGATTCAGTGTTAATCATTTAATTTATGATTACTATCAAATTTATTAATTTAACTATAAGACATTATAGACGTTTATAGTGTTATAAATTAAATAAAATGCTTAGTGAAGAAATTTTAGACATCACACCAAAAGCCATAAAAAAAAATCAAGAAATTGAACTTCATCATATTAAAAATGTTTACTCTGTGAAATATTGTATTACAAGGATGAAAAGACTGGGAAAAATATTTGCAGTACACATATCTGACAAAGGACTTCACCAAAGAGGGCAGGGTAGAGGGAGGGCAAATAAACACATGAAAAGATATTCAACATGATGCCCGGCCGGTGTGTCTGAGTGGACTGGGTGTCCTCCCATTGACTGAGAGGTCCTGGTTCGATTCCCAGTCAGGGCACCTGCCTGGGTTACAGGCTTGATCCCTAGTAGGCGTGCAGGAGGCAGCCGATCGATGTTTCTCTCTCACTCACATGGATGTTTCTCTCTCTCTCCCTTCCTCTCTCTCTAAAAAAATCAATAAAAACATATTTTTTAAAAAAGATATTCAACATGATTAACCATTAAGAAAATGCAAATTAAGACCACAATGAGATATCACTACACAAATATTGGAACAGTTAAAATAATCAAGAAGAACAATAGTACATTCTGGTGAGAATGTGGAAACCCTGGATTGTTCATAAATTGCTGGTGAAAATGTAAAATGTAGAGCCACTCTGGAAAATAGTTTGGCAATTTGGTATAATTTAAAATTCATTTCAATAAATAAAAATAAAATTTATTTCAAACATATCGGTTACCAACATAATGATTTCTCAACTCATTGGGATAATAATGATTATAAGATGATAATAATACTCATAAGGTTAACCTATATTTATAAATATGTTGGAATCACTTATCATGAGCATAAGTTACAGCTATAATAGGAAAATAATTGAAGGATTCATGTCTGTTAAGAAAAGATATCAATGTTTAGATAATAGGTATGCAATAGTGTATAATAGTATTTAGCATTTGTATTTGTTATAGTTAGAATATTATTTAGAATCTATATTTAGAGTAATATTTAGAACAAAGCTGCCCTGGCCAGTTTGGCTCAGCAGTTAGAGCATCGGCCTGCAGACCAAAGAGTTGCGGGTTTGATTCCCGTCAAGGGCACATACCTTGGTTGCGGTTCATCCCTGGCCCTGGTCAGGTCGTGTGGGAGGCAACTGATCGATGTGTCTCTCTCACATTGGTGTTTCTCTCTCTCTCTATCTACCCCTCCCTTCCACTCTATCTGGAAATAAATGGAAAAATATCCTTGGGTGAGGATTTAAAAAATATATATTTAGAACAAAGCAAGTATGCTACACGTATGTTATTATTAATGTCACCTATTATTAATATTATCTGTTGTTATTATTAGTACTACTGGACTGATAGCTTATTGTGATTTCACGAAAAGAATTCTTATGTAATCAAAATCTTTTGAGCCAGAGTCTTTTCCTTACGCTTCTTGGCAAAAATTCGAATCTCTTTTCAAGAACTATCTGCTGAAACAACAGTCTCGGGACATTGTGCGAACGTCCGTTCTGTTCATGATGAAGATGGTCGTATGGGTCCTCCAGGGCGTTAGGTCTTTGCTGTTTGCATTTCAAAGCTTACCCTGAAGTTTACTTAATTTACTTGCAACTCTCTTGCCCGGTCTAAAATGTTCTAAGGCAGTATTTCTAACAGCATGAAGCATTGTATTTTAGTTTAGTCCCAAACCTTGTAATTCTAAATATAAAATTGACCATGTGCCCCCAAGGTTTTAATCTAATATCTGGTTCCTTGAATGAGGGCCAGCTCTTATTTTTAAAGCATCAGCAGATTCTAAATACAACTTTTGGCTATTTCCTTTTAACATCTGACCTTAGTTCACTTAAACTAATTGTTATCTTTTCATCAGATTGTGACTGTAAACAGCAACAGAAACTATCCTATAGAGCACTAGAGGAATATTTAAAAATCTGAGTACAATGCACTCCATGTAAAATTCCACCTAAGGTCTGTACTAAAATGATTTTAACCAATAATGTTTTTATTATTATTCTTTCGATCATGACAACAATTTATTTAAAACTGGATGCGATCATATAATTTTTTTAAACCCTTTTTCAGAACCAGGTCTCAAAAATTCAAATACATTTATAATGTAGGAATCTTCTGATTTGTCATTGTCACCAATTTATTCAGTAGTACTTACAGAGCTTCTCCTAGGTGACAGGTGGATGCTTAGTACCAAGGAGGCCTAGAGCTCGGCTCTGCCCGCCGGGCTCGTGGTGGGAGAGGAGACCGGCATTCCTTCTCCAATACTGTGAGCATTTCCATGGAGGCTCTAAAAGTTATATACTTTATATACATACACTGTATATGTGCAAGTTCCTTACATGGTCTTCTCACTGACATTCTTTGGTTTTAATACTGAAGGCAGTTCTATTAATTAATTTAACTTATTATAGTGTTTCTGTTGTGTAAATTAAAAATCAAATTCAGTAACTGACCTGTGGCCACACACTTGGGACTCGGTCAGAGCTGGGATTTAAACCCAAGTCTTCTGGTCCCGAATACCCCACGCCCCATCCCTCTTCTGTACCCTGTGTTGTGAGCCACAATTGATGATGGATTTAGAGTTCCCCCCAAGTATGTGATGCAAACAACTGATATTGTCCAAAGTGACTTTTTTAGAAGGTCCACGCTCAAGGAGTGAACAGTACTGAGTTACAGGGTGGGACAGTGATGGCCTGTCTAGTTCATTCTTCCAGTCCTCTGATTCATCAGTGAGTCTTGGCTTGGCTCCAGAGCGCTTTGCCTCTCTTTCACCCAGTAAAGAAGAGGACTCAGCCTCAGAAAGTGGCCAAGCAGTGCAGCCAGGCTGAAATTAATACCATTGTTTTGTTTTTTATTTACCTTTTCTATTATCTTTACCTGTGGGTAATGTTTACTATAATGGTATGAAATGTCATTTCCAAATAAATGTACTTAAATATACAATAGTTAAATTTAAATCTTTAGACAAAGTAGAGGGGAACGTAAGGGGCTGTGGGAAATGGTGAAGGTGGGACACAGTGATGAACTTTGGGAAGAACCTGGGTATTGCTGCTGATGCCTCAGTCACTATCACTTGCCTTCTGGATTCTTGTTTCGTCTTTTCCTTCACCTACTTGCAGCTTTCCGGTCCAAGAGTATCTTACTAAGGTGATAGCGGTTTATAGGGAGCACATTATAGGCATTCCACCCAAGGTCTATACTAAGATGATTTTAACCGATAATGTTTGATCTGTTTTGAGATGTGAATTAGTTCTTTCAGGACTCCCCACGGATGCTGTGAGTAGCTCTGTCTCTCTGGAGGAGTGATTGGCAGCTCTCAGAAACTGCCACCATGCCAAGATTTCAGCTCTATGCCCGGTGCAGGCTCATGGTTGTGACTTTGTTCAGAATCTCCTCCTCATGCCCACAGGCTAAGGTTAAGAGCCAAGACTTCCCCTACAAGAAGTAGACTATGGACCTCTGAAGTGACAGTGTCCAAAATCTTCCATAAGAAATGTTTGGCTAAACGTCAGTCAAGAAAGGAGAGCAGCCATGATTCTAATTTCATTGTAGGTTCTAATTTTCAATAGAAATGTTTGCTTTTAAGAGTAGAGTTTGAACTTTCTGATGTAGTGAATTGAGATGCAATTATTCTTCACAAAATTATTTGAAAAGTATCTCTAACCTTGACGTCCATATTTCTAAAATAATTCTTCTCTCTAAATTTTTATCTTTAATCATCATGACTTAGTACTGTAGAAGGAGCCTGGGAATTATGCTGATAGGTTTTATAAATTAATCAATGTCAAAAAGAGAGACATAAATCTCCTATTAAAATTCCTTTTTCTGCTACACTTATTCATTTGTGAGTCTGTCATGTTTGAAAAAGTATCCTTGGATTTTCAGTCACATTTGATGGAACTTATGTGCTATGATTTTTGAGTTGAGGACATTTTAAAACTCACAGCTCTCCAAGATATACCTTGGAAATAACGTTTGATTTTTTTAAAAGAGAGGGGCAAAAACAAAACAACAATAGCCCCACTTCTGAATACTGTGTAGAATCAGTGGAGGAAAAATACAGAGCCAAAGAGGAAAAGACTGAAAGGGATTCTGGTCAAGTAAACAATAACAAAAATGGCAGCCAAGTCAATAGAATGTATTGTCGTCAAAGTCTCAAGCTTTTTTTTTTTTAATCCTCACCTGAGGTTATTTTTTTCTTTATCATCAGATAGAATGGGAGGGAGGTAGAGAGAGAGAGAGAGGGAAAGAGAGAAACATTGGAGAGGGACACATCGACTGGTTGCCTCCTGTACGACCCAACCAGGGCCGGGGACAAACCGCAACCAAGGTATGTGCCCTTGACGGGAATCGAACCTGGGACTTACTGGTCTGTGGGCCGACACTCTAGCCGCTGAGCCAAACCGGCCAGGGCAAAGTCTCAAGCTTTAACATTAGGACAAGAACAGCACTTGCTGGTCCGGATGCACTTACTGTGCACTAGGAGGCTGCGCAAGTTCAGCCCCAGTCCTGGCGGCAGTGTGTTGTCAGCAGGGAGACTCGCTAGGTTTCCAAATAGGTAAGTGGCAAGTGCTGAGGTGTGTTTTTAATTTTTTTTTAATCCTCACCCAAGGACATGCTTTTATTGATTTTTATTTTAGAGAGAGACAGAGACAGAGACAGAGAGAGAGAGAGAGAGAGAGAGAGAGAGAGAGAGAGAGAGAAAGAGAGACATTGATATGAGAGCAAAACATCGATTCATTGCCTGCCACACATGCCCCAACTGGGGATTAAACCTGCAACCTGGGTATGTGCTCTGACCAGGAATAGAACCCACAGCCTTTTGATGTACAGGGTGATGGTCCAGCCAGCTGAGCCACGCTGGCCACGGTGCCCAGATTGCTTTTACAAGCTCACTCTGGGAGAAGTATGTGAACTGGCGGCAGTGCGGCAGGCAGGTAGGAGGCTGCTGCAATAATGATCAATAGGAACTCAGTTATTCTGGCTACTCCCAAAGGTAAAGGAGCAGCTACATTTCTGCAGAAACACCATTTGTTCTCTAGATGTTTTAGGGAAACCCTTTTCCAAGGAGGGACTCTTGCTCATTTCTAAAGATCTGGGCACATTTGGCACAAGCTCACTGACAAATCACTCCTCCGAAACAGGTGCAGAGATGAGGAAATTATAGCCCTTGAGTAGTATTAACATCCCAAACCCTGGCAATATTCGCGTCTGAGGGGAAATGGAAATTGCTCTCTCTCCGAAATGTAGGTGGCAATCCTAGAGGTAGGACTCAAACCCAGAGTGATTTAGAAAAACGACAAAGCAGTTGAATCAGATATCTCCACCTGCCTTTTAAACAGAGCAGTCCTCTTTTTGGTACCATTTGTGACAAGCTGCTCATTGACATCACTATTTTGACATCCCATCCAATTACTGTGGCCTTCTTGGAGTTGTCGGGATAATGCAATGCTAAAGGGCAGGTCCAAGTTCCAGCATCTTTACAAAATTGGTTAATCTCATGATGTGCACCATGATCATGAGATGGGCAATGCCCAACCCCAAAAAGTAAACGTTAACCACATTTTATATAATGAATATTAACCCTGCCATGAATTCCTTGCAGTCCAGCCCCTCCACTATCCCCGTTTTCATTGCAGAATAAGCAGCAGAGACCCTAGAAGAATGAGTCTGCAAATGCAGCCTCTGAGTTTCCAACTAAGGAAAAATCCTTCTTGTGATGGACCTTTGCAATCCCGCTTCAGGGGCAAGTGCCAGGGAACCAGGGACTCTCAAACTTGCAGCTGCCTCTGCAGCAGCAGTGGGTGAGCACTTTGCCATGTGTAGGGAGACAGAGGTGTCCGGTCCTGAGAAGGCATCCTAACCATGAGGACGCGGGCACTGCTGGAACTGGGGAATCTGTACTAAACTCTCCTAGGGAACAAAGGCAAGAGGAATGCAGGCCAGGAAAGGGTTGAATATCCCTGAACAGCTACTCTGCTCAACCAGAACTCACCCCAATTATATCAAAATAGCCCCCTTTTTAAAGCTGCCTTACTGTGTGCATCAATCTCAGTAATTCAACAGGATATTGGCCTTGTCCAAGGAAAGTTCAGCAACAGCCAGTGCTCTTCAGTGACCATCTTCATCACTTTTTCCTCTTTCACTCGGGTGAACAGTATTTTTCTCTCTCCAGTGACTTGATCGGGGTTTGCAGATGTGTTTGCTTTGATACACTTGAGGGATATGTCACATCGTTAGCAAGAGCTTACTACTGCAGTGATTTTGCAGGTGGAAAAATTGGGGCTTTGAAATCGGGAAAGTTTAAAGAAAAGCAGGTGGATTGAGGGTCCCTCCAGGGTGCAAATGGCTTCGTATCCCCAGGAAAATCACCATGCAGATGGTAGTTGAACAGGCCTATTCAGTAACACGTGGAAACCAGAGATGCTTAGTGGCCTATGACCCGTGGCAAGGGTGACTTCTGCATGCTGTGTGCATAGGCAGTACAGTGGACACAGCCAGGTGTTCTCGGGCAGCTCTGTGGCCAGAGTTGAGGAGCAGTAGGTTGGGAACTGGAGGCCTCGGTTCTAGCTCTTCTGCTTCTGGTATGCATGATCTCAGGCGAGCCACTTCCTGCCTGTGACCTGAAATTTCCTTATCTATGTAATAGGGATAAAAAGCCTTCCTTGATAGAGCTTCAGAAACCCTATAAGTATATATTACTCAATTGGAAGAATATGATATTGCTCTGAAAAGTTATTCGTTCTGAGTAATATTCAGCAGATTAAAAACCATGTTGTAAATCTCAGCCAAGCATCAGAGTGGGGAATGTTTCTGGGCATAAAAATCATGCGATATTTTTACACTGCAAACCTCAGTACAGCCATCAAAAGAGAAAGAGATGTTAGGTAAAGGAAGACAATGTGACAGCTATTGCCAAGGTCATCCCCTGCCTGGATCCTGCAAAACCGAAAAATTCTGCGAAGTTTGGAGTTGGATTAAGTTGCAATAAAACATGGCCATTTGAAGTGCTGAGATGGATTAGCAGCTTTTTAAAAATATCACAATATTCACATTAAGATTTCTGTTTCTTTAGAAAAAACCATCTGTGTGTCTATAGTCTTGTTTTCACCCAGTCACCACTTCTTCAGCTCCCTTCGGCTGCCTCCTTCCAGGACATTGGATAATGACGGTGACTGGTGACCACTGCTGCCCGGGGCCTGAGCTTCTGGGGCCACCTTCCCACGGGCATGCCGTTCTGTGGCCGGGCAGGCCGTTTTAGGTGCCTTCGGTTGTTTTAGTGTGATAGCAATAAATAGTTTATATGGAGCTAATTAAATGTAGCGCTTGGAAGAACCAGAAGAGAAGGATGAACAGAAAACAGACAGTTCAGTCTTTGCATGCCCCCGTAAGTTCATCTTCCTCTTTCAGGGTGAAGATTTTAGTCATTTTATGTGCACAGTTTTATTCATATGAAAAAGGGAGAAGAATTCCATTTCAGAAGCTTCTGAAAAAACTTGACCCTGTGCTGAAAACACACGGCAAGTTATGTGCAGCCTTGACCTGTATCCTTTCTTCCTAGCAGCTTTTCTGTTGCATAGAAGGTTTTTTCTCCTTTTGTAATATCTGGGAGCTGTGGCATTTTTAACAGACTGCATCATTTTGGAGTAATGTTCTCCTGAGGTGGGCAACTGAGATGTATAATTGTATGCTGTGGAAAATGACAGTGGTAGGAGGGATAGGGGAGGAAGCTATTGAATCACAAAAACATGATTCCTATTCAGAAAAAAAAAAAAATATGCAGGATGTTCTATTTCCTTGTGCTCTGTGCCCATGGAGGGGGCAGCGTCGTAAGTGGAGAAGGCGTTGGTATTCACTGGAGCTCGCCTGCTTCCTTGTTTATTGTCTCAGAGACGTGTTACTCCTCAGAGCTGTTCCCAGGTCTGCTGCCTTTTCTCGTATGTGTGAGCTAAGGTAGTCAGAGGAAACACTTTAATTACATTCTAAGTAGAATCAAACCACAAGTATATTTATGAAAATTCTAGCAGAAGTTACAGTGAGACCATTAACTCAGATCCCCAAAATACATAAAGTAGTTTTTTATAAAGTCCATAGTTGGTGTGTTAAATTGTATCTGCATATTAAAAATCTGCCCTAAACACTAAATATTGCCCAAGTGTGCACACTATGTTTAAAATCCCTCCTGTACTAAGTGCACTGGGAGCGCGGGCCGTCCTGGGCTGTCTCCCGAGCTTGTCCTTCGTGGCCGCTCCAAGGGTGGGAGTCAGCAGCGGCCGCATGGTGCTTTCAGCTGTGCTCCTCTCAGTGGCCTCCACGGCTCTCTCAGTGGCCTCCACGGCTCTCTCTCTCAGTGGCTTCCACGATTCTCTTAGTGGCCTCCACGGCACTCTCTTAGTGGCCTCCATGGCACTCTCTCAGTGGCCTCCACGGCTCTCTCTCTCAGTGGCCTCCACGGCTCTCTCAGTGGCCTCCATGGCGCTCTCTCAGTGGCCTCCACGGCTCTCTCAGTGGCCTCCACGGCTCTCTCTCAGTGGCCCCCACGGCGCTCTCTCAGTGGCCCCCACGGCTCTCTCTCAGTGGCCCCCACGGCTCTCTCTCTCAGTGGCCTCCATGGCGCTCTCTCAGTGGCCCCCACGGCTCTCTCTCTCAGTGGCCTCCACAACACTCTCTCTCAGTGACCTCCACGGCTCTCTCTCAGTGGCCTCCACGGCTCTCTCTCTCTCAGTGGCCTCCATGGCGCTCTCTCAGTGGCCCCCACGGCTCTCTCTCTCAGTGGCCTCCACAACACTCTCTCTCAGTGACCTCCACGGCTCTCTCAGTGGCCTCCACAGCTCTCTCTCTCAGTGGCCTCCACAGCTCTCTCAGTGGCCTCCACAGCTCTCTCTCTCAGTGGCCTCCACGGCTCTCTCTCAGTGACCTCCACGGCTCTCTCTCAGTGGCCTCCACAGCTCTCTCAGTGGCCTCCACAGCTCTCTCTCTCAGTGGCCTCCACGGCTCTCTCTCAGTGACCTCCACGGCTCTCTCTCAGTGGCCTCCACAGCTCTCTCTCAGTGACCTCCATGGCTCTCTCTCAGTGGCCTCCACGGCTCTCTCTCAGTGGCCTCCACAGCTCTCTCAGTGGCCTCCATGGCTGTCTCAGTGGGCCCTTTTTCAAAGGCAGGCCTGTGCATTGGTTGGATTTGATTTTAGTGAACCTGCTCATACTTTTGTCAAACAAAAACTGAGAAATTAAGGAGGAATTAGAGATTGTACTTAAACTTCAACATAAAAGTTTGTTTCAGCCATAGGGAAATGTAAAGAGTCCCAGCCGGTGTTGCTCGGTGGTTAGAGCATCGGCCCACATACCAAAGGGCCGCAGGTTCCATTCCCGGTCAAGGGCACATACTTGGGGTGCAGGTCCATCCCTCGCCCTGGTCGGGCGCATGCAAGAGGCAACCAGTCGATCGATGTGTCTCTCTCACATCAATGTTTCTCTCTCTCTCTCTCCCCCTCTCTCTCTTTCTCTCTCTCTCTCTCCCCTTCTCTCTCTCTCTTTTTCCCTCTCTCCCTTTTCCTCCTCCCTCCCTCCCTCCCTTCCACTCTCTCTAAAAATCAATGGAAAAAATATCCTCTGGTGAGGATTAACAACAGAAAAAGTAGAAAGAGAGAAATGTAAGGGGCAGGGAAGCAGAGTGTCCGCAGTGGCCAGAAGCCAGGCGTCGGCACATCCTCAGCAATCAGTCCTCTGACCCTTTCGGAGCAGAGTTCTCTCTTTCCCACATTAGAGGGCTTCAAAACCTGGTTGGCTTTACTTCCAACAAATGTGATAGGACCATCTCGTCTCTAAATATCATGTAAATTATGTGGCAATTCATGTATTTCCCAAGGAAAATTGGTTCAGAGTAGAATTCTCCTCAAAGCATTCAGTAATTGAATGTGCATAGTTTTAAAGGAACACATCTAACTTTTGGTTTTCTTGAAGATAAAAATAATAGCTAACGGTCCTTTTGTTCTTGCCCAAAGAAAAAATGCACAGGGTAAAAGCATATAAGTTGATTTGCTTAATTTATTCAAAGATATTTAAAAACTGAAAGGATGTGAACTAGGACATGGCACACCTTCTCCAGGCTGCTGCGGGCCCCCAGGGAGCAGCCTTCTGCAGCACGAGGGCCTGCGTCCCCCCTAAGCTATTCTCCTAGACTCCCCAAACCAGGAGAGCGACCGGGGGCTCTCCATTCAGAAGACCCATGTGTCCTGTCACAGCTTCTCTGCAGCCTAGTATTTCTAGAGCGACGGATACAGTTTCATTTTCTAACTAGATATGCAACACTTTGTACTGGTTGCAGCATAAGAGGGAATGTAAACTCTAAGGTAAATATTTTCTCAGATATTTTAAAAATATGCTAACAGAAATTCATAGCATTTAAAACTGTGTCCATCTTAGAAAAAACAATTAAATCTCTATATTAAAAGAAACGAAAGCCAAGGTATCCGATTCAGAAGTTCCTTTTTCCTCTTTCTGGGCTCCCCATAGGCACACCACTTATTTCCCAAGGCGAGGACAGAGAAACGCGGGCATGGTGATGCAGACGTGTGTATGGGGAGAGTGGCTGTATGACTGCAGGCGGAACGGTTCCCAACGATGACTCAGTCACCATGTCCGTAGGGCATCAGGAGACGGTGGACAAGTTACCTGATCTTTTCTTGGCAGCCTTTTCTATTTGTTTGTTTTGCTTTTGTTTAAGGAAAAAAATAAGTATTGCCACGTAAAGTGATGCCCATAATTTCTGGGCAGGAAGTGGGGATGTGATGGTGAGCTCGGCCACTTCCGCCTCGCTCCTGCTGTTGCTTCCCTGCAATGATCACAATGTCTGATGAAATAGGACGTTCCTGTTTTGTAAAAGTAATCAACAGTTGAACAAAGTTTACTTGACATCTTTCATATTCTCTTTAGAGACAAGGAGATATGATCAAGGCACAGAAAGTGATTGTTAGCCATGTGTGTTTGAGAAGGTTTAACGCTAGTTTCCCTTCAAAGTCCTCGTCAGGGCAGAGGTGGTGACTAAGAGTCAGAAAATGTGGAGTTCTGACCCAGGTTGACCTGTTATGAGCTGGTGGTGGCCTGCCTGCATGTCATGTCCTCTGTGCAAAGCAAGGAGGCAGTCCCTCTGTGCCTGACTACTCGGGAGGGTTAGTTGAGTGGATGGACGGCTTCACTCTGCGAGCACCTGTTGGTGTTCACCATGATGAGTGCTGGCAGATAGACAGCCCTGGGGCCCCGCCCTTATGAAAACATGCTGGGAGCTACAGGTAGTGCCCAAGTGTAAGGAGATTGGTTATCATTTGTCTGTTTCCTGGTCATCAGTTAAATGAAAACAATCAAATTAAAATAACTTTTTAAAAACCAGGGCTGTTAGGAGTTCTGTGATTACCAAAAATGATAAAGAAACACAGCTGTGATGTGAGCACCGTCCTCCACAGAAGAACATCTGTGTGTCCGCAGTGGGAAGGGACTCGTGTGGCTTGGTGTGGCTTTGTCCCAGGTGACCTAAGAGCGTTTCCTTTACTGGTTGACAGTGCCTCCCCCCTGATTCATCATTGACCCCACACCGCGATGCTGTGAACTAGTGGCCACAGATCTGCTGGAAGATGTCAAGATCTCCCTCAGAGTCACTGACCTTCATCTTTCTACATAAAGACAAAATTTGAAAAATTTTAGATGGATGGAAAAGACTGAGGGAAATGAAATTGGTAATTACATCACAACAAACTCAAAGTAGAATTAAATTGTTGTAAGGGAAGTTAAATAATAGTTATCACTCAACTATAAAAGAGTCATTCACAGAGTAACAAAGACACTATTCAGAAAAAGAGTATAACTTTAAAATCCCTGAAGCTATTTTTAAATGCATATTTTATAGCAGAATAGAAGTTGCATGTTTGAATAAATCCCCTGATGATATCATGGTCTCATTCAAGATGGAATTAACTAGTACTTTATGCTAGTATTTCTATTTACTTAATTTATTAATAACCTGAAAATGTTTAACTTGTATTTGTCCTGTATTATACAGTCTTATACCCTTCAGTTAGCAATGGATTGTGTGGATCTATTGATATAACTATAGGTACAGAGTACATGGGATCCTGGTATGACCCCATGCTTTTCCTAAATAATAATGTAAAAACTATTATGCTAATAAGGTATCAATGATGGTCATGACTAAGTTACCTTAAATTAAGACGAGCAGTTTAAAACTCTAACTCTCATGTTTGTGGTGGTAGATTTTCACTCTTGCACATTGCAACTTGGGGTGTCCCTTGCTGTCTTGTGTGGAAATGCTGGTTGCAGTGGGACAGTGCTCTTTTCAGCCAGTCTCTGATGAGGGCTCAGCTGTACGCTGACAGCAGCATTGTCCAGCAGGTCACAGGAAAGGTATGGACTTCACAGACTGTGGCAGAATGAAATCTGCAAAGTGCATATACGGGTTTTTCAAGCATTCGAGCCCCTCACTCACTTAAACCACAGAAGCAAGGCTTTATTTTGAGATCCAAGCCACACAAACTGTCACCAAACACCCAAGTGCTCATTCATTTAATTACTAATGCCTGGATTCTTACTGTGAGGCATAGGCTCTGTGCAAACAAAATGATGACCACGTGGTCCCAGTCCTCAGGGAGTCCACAGTCGGTGGCAGAAACAGCAGAATGTGCTTAGCAGCATCCAGTGTGTGGTCAGGTGGTCTGTGTGACGTGCAGGTGGGCAGGGCTCACTGTGGGGCCTGTGAGCAGGTGAGTCCTCCCTACTGCAGCAGCACTAGAGGCAGCTTAACTAATAAGGCATACTTGGACCCAGAGAAAGGAATAGTAACCACAGACTAATTATTAAATATTGGTAATTGGTGGAAATGGCCAAGATGACCAAACAGCGCAGGTGGAATGGAGATTAGGGGAGTAAAAAACAAAGAGCTACAGTTCTAAAGAGTATTTGGAAAGCCATCTGGGGCATGTTTGAGGATGTGAGTTCCTGGCCCGAAAGCATTTCAGAATGGTGTTCATTTATCTGCTCTATCTTTATGTCTTTTTCTTTCTCTTCTTTCCCAGTTGGTGCCAAGAGGTATAAGGGTAGCTGTGGCAAAGACAAGAAATCAGTTTTACCAAATGCTTCTTGCTACCATCCTTCTTCTCATTAGCTTCTTACGTAGTTGACCACAGGAAGGTAAAACGGAGTGTGGACTGAGGTGGAAATAAAAGTCCCAGGTTTTCTTTCACTTGTCAACTGACAGCAGAGAACATTTCATTATAACTTGAACAGAAAAAATATATATCTGACTAATAACATGAAGATTAAAGACCCTGGGTATGATAATGCCAAATCCTTAAATAAATGGATATCTAAGCTCCATTAGAAATGAAGAGAAAACTCTAGCAGAATTTATTTAAGAATTTCAGCCTTGAAGTCATGATGTCTCAGCTTACCGACTTCCATAGTTTTAACCAAAAATAACCTTCTTTGAGTTAGCAATTGGGAAGACAAACAATATTTTTATAGCTCTTAGAATACTGAAAAAAGGAAATAATTGAGAAAAATATTCCATATTTTCTGCATTAAATATTACAGTAGGATAGGGATGAAAACACAGTTTTAATGGATTGTGCTGTTAAACTGTGGGATCATTCTTTAGCCCCCATTTGTGTTTGTAACATTTAACTTAAAGAAAAACAAAAAACTAAGTGAAATATTTAAGATATAAAATGCTTTAATCAATTATCTCATTCCCATGAACATTCCTTTTCCTTCTCGACTCTTGTACATTTTTTAAGACCATCCTCCATCGTTAAGATCCTGTGTTTACTGCACCAAATTGTAATTCTTAGTGTCACTTTGCTGTTTCTTCCAGAGCTTCTTTGAAGGGCAGTCTGCGCCATGGGACTCTGCTAAGAAAGACGAGAACAGAATGAAGAACAGATACGGGAATATAATTGCATGTAAGTATTGGCAGTGTAATTGTGCTGTGGTATAAGTTTCGCATCTGCTAAGATTGACCACCAGCCTCAAGCAGTGAGAATTTACAGTGCAATTACTGCTTTTATCCTGCTGGAAAAGCTGGTGTCATGGTCATATTAAAGAAAGGAAAAACTACCTAAATACCCCCACTACCTCAATGTGTCTTGCTATGGGGCTAGTTTTACTTTTAGATTTAAGGTTTGGGTAACATAGGTAATGTTAAAATGCTGAGAAAGAAAATGCATTTTAGGAGTAAACATAACAGTCCTAATGTTACCCAGCTGCTGCGTGGAAATGAATAGAAATAATGATGCCCAGCATGCCTTACTGCAAGGAGCTCAGAGTTCTCAGCAAACATTAACTCATTAGTCCTCCAGACACTTGGGTTAGGTAGGTCAGTAATAGCCCCATTTTAAGGACAGGAAACTGAAACTCAGAAGTTAAATGATAGTCCCCATATCACAACACTCATTAGCAAAAGAGCTAGGATTATATCTCAGAAATTCCCAGTTCCTGTGGAACTGAATATTACCAATCCATAATGCCTTGGACGGTTTTTAAATTGAGCCCAACCTCATTAATGTCCTGTAACGATGCTGAGACACGTGGTAGATTGATGAGCCTCCTTCTCCCAGGGCTGAAGCCATCCATCCCCTGCATTAAACTGCTCTAAATCACACAGTCTGCTCCAAGTACTCACAAGGTACTAACAGAATTAGTACTATTTCTAAATAGATGTTATTTTTTTTTTTAAATGTGGGAATAGACCCAAGAGCATCTAGCTCATCATGTCTTATTACTTACAAAAGAACAAACTTGAAAGGTTTGGATAGTCCAGGGGAGCAATATATTAGCTCTATTGATTGTGAGAGTGCAATTAAACTTTATTTGCCTGAGCTAACATTTCCTAGTAGGACTGTAGAGATTCTGTAGCAGCACAACCCAGTGGGATTTGCCGTGACTGTAGAAATGGCCTGTGTCCGGTACAGTAGCCACTCACCCGGTAATCACTTGAAATGTGGTTCGTGCAACTGAGGAACTAAGTTTTGGGTTTTATTTTTAATTAAACTTTTTATTTTGAGATCATTATAGAGCTATATGTAGTTGTAAGAGTAATACTGATATATATATACTTTATCCAATTTCCTCCAATGGTAACACCTTGTAAAACTATGGCATATAGTAAAAAGTATATAGTTCATAACTGGGGTATTAACATTGATACAGTCAGGATACAGTGCACTTCCATCACCACAAGAATCCCTAGTATTGCTTTTTTATAGCCACACACACTTTCCCCTCCTCAACCCCTAGAAACCATTAATCTCTTCTGCATTTCTGTAATGTTGTCATTTCAAGCATGAATTATACATTATGTAACCATCTGAATTTGGCTATTTTTCACTCAGCAAAATTCTCTAGAGATTCATCCAGGTTATTGCACAGATGAATAGTTCATTCCTTTTTATTACTGAGTAATATTCCTGGCATAGCTGTATCATAGTTTTTCTGTTATTTTTTATTCAAGTGTAGTTGTCATACAATATTATATAAGTTTCAGTTGTACAACACAGTTATCCAACATTTTATGCATTACAAAGTGATCACCCTGATAAATCCAGTAATCATCCATAACTGGACAGTTATTTCAAAACTACTGACTATATTCTCTATGCTGTACATTACATCTCCATGACTTACTGATTTTATAACTGGAAGTTTGTACCTCTTAATTACCTTCCACATTTCTTACCAGTCCCCCACACCCTCCCATATGGCAACCATCAGTTTGTTCTCTGTATCTGTGAGTATGTTTCTATTTTGTTTTGTTTGCTTGGGTTTTTGTTTGTTTGTTTTTAAGATTTCACAGATAAGTGAAATTACACGATCCTTGTCCTTCTCTGTCTGATTTATTTCACTTAACACAATACCCTCTAGGTCCATCCATGTTGTCACAAATGGCAAGATTAAATTCTTTTTTTGGCTGAGGAATATTCCTCTGTGTGTGTGTGTGTGTGTGTGTGTGTATCTCACATCTTCTTTATTCATTCATCTATTGATGGCATCTATGTTGCTTTCATATCTTGGCTATTGTGAATAATGCTGCAATGAACATAAGAGTACATATATCTTTTTGAATTATTGTGTTAATTTTTTTGAATAGCTACCCAGAGTGGAATTTCTAGGTCATATAGTAATTCTGTTTTTAGTTTTTCCAGGTAAGAACTGAGATTTAAATTGTATTTAATTTTAATTATTTTGAATTTAAATAGTACATGAGACTAGTGACTCCCAAATTAGACAGTGAAAAGCTGCAGTGTATCAGTGTGTTTTATTTTCAAAAAGAAGGGAACAGGGTTTACATATAACATGAACCATCCTGACTGAGCATGAGCATGCCCTGTTTCCCTTTGGCCACTCATAGAGCCAAACCACTTGTTTTGCAGGTGACAGTTGAGTGTTTCATTTGTTTGTTTACTGAATGCTTCATTTGGTCACATGAGTCCTTTTCAGATAGGAGGTGCTTCCCTGAGATCTTAAATGCCCCTCTGTGAATTCATTCAACACTATGGAGCACCAGACCCTGGTAGATTCCAAGGTGATAGAGTTGATGTCCCTGCCCCGGGACCGAGCAGACGAGGCAGTAAGGGTACTGTAACTAGTTCAGTGCGATGACACCGCGCTGTGTTGTAACTGTGCACAGTGCTATCAAGGCTCAGAGAAGGAAAATGTTATTTCTTGCCAGAGAGTGGTCATGGGAAGAATTACTTGACCATAGACAGCATTCCAAGTTCCTTCATATTCTATGGAAACCCCCTGAAGGTTTGCATTGTTAAAAGAATTGAGATTTGTTGTAATGGCTTAGAGGATGCTTCCCAGGAGTTCTTCAACTGTGTGACACACTCTGAAGCAGTGGTTCTCAACCTTCCTAATGCCGCGACCCTTTAATACAGTTCCTCATGCTGTGGTGACCCCCAACCATAAAATTATTTTCGTTGCTACTTCATAACTGTAATTTTGCTACTGTTATGTCTTAGGCGACCCCTGTGAAAGGGTCCTTCGACCCCCAAAGGGGTCGTGACCCACAGGTTGAGAACCGCTGCTAAAGGGATTCACAGAGATAAAATGGGGAATTCACAGCAGTGCCCTGGGCCCCCCTCACACACCGAGTGGAGGGGATGTGGATGAGCCTCTTTCCTGAGGTTGCTGTGTCTCAGATGTGGGCCTTGTGCTGAGCGTAAGGCAGCGTCAGTGGCTGTGGTTTCGGGTGCGCTCAGGGATCCAGCTGGCCTTGTCCAGTATATCCTTGGGTCTGCTCCTTCCCGAGGCATTTAATGCCTGCTCTTGGTTGACACTTGAGAAATACTTTTGAATGACTAATGAAAACAAGAATAAAAGTTAGCATTTGCTGAATATTTACTATATACTAGACACCACTCTAAGAACTTTATACATATTAACTCATTTGCTTCCTATAACAATACCACGAAAGAGATATTGTTGTATGTATTTTACAGGCAAGAAATTTGAGGCATAAAGATGGTAAAAAGGTTACACAGCTAAGATATGGAGGCAGGATTTCTACCCAAGAGCAGCGTTTATAACCACTCACAGTTGGTCCCCAGCAGCTTGCCGCAAAGCCTGAAGTTCTTGCCATTATCATCGTAGGCCAGTGTCAGTGATAAGAGGCAACTTAAAGAGACGTTAGCCCCCTCCCTTCCCATCCTTTATCTCCCCAGGCCACCCCAAATAAATATACAAACCTAAGTGAAAACTGCGCACTCACTGTTGAAAGGTAGCTCCAAGCTAAGTCCTCCAGCCCCCAGACTGACCCCCAAGGCCCCTCTACAGAAATCAAGAGCTGCCTTCTGCAGACTTTCTTCTTTGATGTCTGTCGTCTAAGAAAGCTATTGAGGTCAGTGTCTAATTTATGTAATAATTGTTCAGCTATTATCACTCATCATCACCTAGCTCAGAATGGGCGCTGAGGAGAACAGGATGTCCGAGGACATTTAATAGTGGGCGGGGTGTGGGAAGGGCAGCAGTGGACAGCACCACCTGTGTCCTGTTGGTCTGGGACTGTAGGGTTACTGGAGGGCACTGGCCAGCACGGTGACGTATTGGGTGGGAAGAGGAGCCCAACAGAAGACATGCATGGCCTAACCTACCCCCCAGTGTTATTGTAATCCAAATGTACACTGTCTTTTTTATGAAGATATTTGAAAACCACAAATTCTATACAATTATAAACTGTTTTAATTCTACTAAGTGCTGTCCTCAGTTTCAAGTTGAGGTATGGAAGGTAGTTGTGCTTTTGTGACTTAAAAAATGATTTTCTAGTTTCATTCTCTAGAAAAGTTTGTTTTTATAGACCCAAGTGGAGGATTGCCCCTCCACGTAAACATGGGTTGCCTCCTTTCTGTGGAAAGTCTGCGAGCTCACCAAGGCATTCCAAGTGGATTCTCTCCTCTGAAGTTTTATTCAGCTACCAGACATCCTGCACTTTTCTCAGCCCAGACCTTCTGGGGACTGGGCATGCAGCTGTTTTCCACAGAAATGTTGAATCCCATTCTTCTACCTATTTCTCTTCACAGCTGGACCAAGAGTATGTAGTTAAATAGATCCAGTAATTCATCCCTTCATTTCACAAATATGTATTGATCACTTACTGTTTGCCAGACACTGTGCTAGGCGCCGTGACAGGAAGATGATTAAACATAACTGGGTACTGCCCTCCTAGCAGTGCAGCCCAGTGCAGCCCAGTGCAGCCCAGTGCAGGGGTCGGCAGACTCTTTCTGTGAAGGGACAAAAAGTATTTTAGGCATTCAGACCTGCCATGCTCAGCTCAGCTCTTCAGCCCTGTTGTTGAAAACAGCCATCGACAATACATAAACGAATGGGCTGCCTGCATTCCATTAATAAAACTTTATTTTCAAATCAGGCGATGGGCTGGATTGGGCTGCAGGTGGAGAAAGATCTCACCAGGAGAACCTGTCACTTCCACCAGCCAGGGTGTACCTATCCCACCACAAAGATCACCTTCAGCTCTAAGCCCCTGCACTTAGGGCCGATTATTTCATCACCCGTGATGATTGCATCCCTAGATGTGATGTGCATCCAGAAGAATGTTAGCAGAGGCAGAAAAGGTTTAAATCTACCTCCCACCTCCATGAATATACAATCTATAGGGTAGACCAGACTAGGAGGCACAAGAAATACTAGGAGAGGGGCAGTGACCATCAGGCAGACTCATGAGGAAAGACCTTTGGGGCAAAAGAAAAGAATGTAGGATGAGGCCTCGGAAGCTGTTCGGAGCGTCTGCCCCACCACATATTAGCCATGAATGGTACATCATGACCCTTCTCGGTGTCAGTTTCCCAAGAACACCACCTGTTATGGAAATGGACTGAAATGCCACATCAAAACATTGATTACTGTCACCTGAAAAAAATCACCTCTTTTCTTCTTCCTTACTCCTGTATTACTTTACCCTTCTTCAGCTCAGCAGACTCAGTGGGTCATTTAAAATAGAAAACAGAAAAAGATCAGCATTTGAAAAGGTCGGGTTCAAAGCTGGTAGGTAATTGCAGGTTCTACCTGGCTCCCTAGCTGTTAGCAAGACGGCCCTAACTCTAGGCTCGGTTTCTGGGTAGTTTGCCTGGCTGTCACCTTCCTTCCTGGTCTCGGTCTGATTTTCTAGCTCTTACTTGCTCTCCCTTCTGCCCATCCCGGGCTCATCAGTGTTTCTTCATCAGGTCACATTGTTTTTGTGCTTTTCTGGGGACAATGTCAAAAAGAGACAACAACAAAAAGAGAGAGAGAGAGAGAGAGAGAGAGAGAGAGAGAGAGAGAGACTTTTCTGCCCGTTACTCGATCCAGTCTCCTAATCTGACGTCTCAGCTTCTGTGGCATCCTGAAGCCTTTTCCTGTGCACATGTGCTTTCTCTTTTTCCATGTATTTTTAAAATAAAAATTGTATATATTTAAGGTACATAACATGATGATTGAATATACATGTACATAGTGAAATGATTACAGCAGTCAAACTAATCAATATATCTTCTCTGCACATGGCTGCAATGTGTGTGGTGAGCGCACCTGACATCTGCTCTCCTAGCATATTTCCAGGTTCAGTGCAGCATTATCAACCGCAGTCATCAGGCTGTACATAGATTTCCACGATTATTCATCCCACATAACTGCATCTTTGTACCTTTGACCAACATCTCTCCATTTCCCCACCCCCAGGCCTTGGTAACCACTGCTCTACTCTCTGCTTCTATATATTTAATTTCTTTAGATTTCATATATAAGTGAGATTGTGCACTTTTCCCTTTCTATGTCTACCTTATTTCACTTAGCATAAGACCTTCCAGGTTTATCTATGTTGTTGCAAATGGTTTTCTTTGCCTCTAGTTTCTTTTCTAAAGTCCCTTTAGAGCTATCTGTGGTTATTACTATGATTCTGTGTAAGGCTCTATGCTGGCATATCCTGAGATAGCACTTAGACTACCTGCCAAATCTTTATTCCTGCTTTTAAAATAGGGCATTCAAATGCTTAGATACTGCTGTTAATCCATCCCAGCTAACTAGGATGAGCTTAACACCACACATGGGCTGCAGAAATACCACTGCTTTAGCTTAGATGCCAGAACTCTGGTGCCGGCCCTTGCCCGCTCATCACGTTAGACCTCACAGGCTGAGTTTATTTCACTCAGGAGTGGCCCCGGCCTGGTGTGAGCTCCCCAGGTGAGTCTGATGCAGCCACTGCAGTGCTTGGGACCAGTCTGAGAACCATCATTTGGAACTGGTTCATTTGAGACTGTCTGTGTGTCTTTAGTTATGGCAGTGAAAAAAAATCTTCAGTATTGTTAGAGTTGTGGGAGGATTTGAAGAATTAAAAGAATCAAAGTACTTATCCAAAGCACACTTATGTATATACCCATATTGGCTGTTTTTTTAAGTCATAGGGAAGAGTGCTATTACCGCCCCCCCCCCCAAAAAAAGTGTGTAATTGTGGAAAGATGATTTCACTAACTGGGAAGCCTGCTTCCTAGCACCACTAACGAGGATGAGCAATGGGGGATTCAGGCAAGAGATCTTAGAGATTCTCATTAGTGCTTTTCTGAGAATATAAGAAGTGCTAGTAATGATCACATTCATTGTTTTGCAACAGTGTTTGAATATAAAATGCTTTTAATGGTGCTTAAAAACTGTTTATTGGCTTTTGCTCTTAAGTTAAACTTTTTTCTTATTTACACTGTAAATTTGCTGAGTGAGCCCTTTCCAAGTATAAACTAATACCCAGTCCACCATTAGCACCCCCCACACACAGATATAGCCCTCGTGATACTCTTCAGCAGTTCCTAATTATAATTAAGTCAGAACTTAAGACATACACCAAATCTCCCAGCTAAAGACAGTCCATTGAATCCGGGGCTCCTCTTTTCTGGGGACAAGCAATTCGACAAACTGCAGGCCTTTCCCCGGCTCCCTCCCCGCTTTCTGTTGTCCAGTCAACAAAGACACATCGGTCTGACATGCGCCAGGCTCCGCGCCAGGCTGAAGGAATTCTTTCCCAGATGTTTACTGAGTGCCTGTGATAAGCCAGGCACCGTCCTCGGTGTCAGAGAGAGAGCATGACACAGCACCAAGCTCTTCACCCACAGAGCACTCGACATGCATGTGGGGCCACAGAGAAGCACCACTGAGTCAGCGGTGCAGTGTGTGATAGAAGTGAGACATAACAACAAAGACAGCAGGGAAGGCGTGGGCGGGACAGAGGTGGCTGCTTTTCAGCTGTGGTCAGTGAAGGGCTCCCTGAGAGGATAAGATGCGAGCAGTGCCGAGGCAGGGAGCTGGCCCAGGCAGGGGCCCGAGGGGTGGTTCTGCCTCAGCACGGTGTCAGGTCACAAGGAGCAGAGTGAGCATGACCTAAGGGAGAGGTGGGGAATGTGAAGAGGCTGAGGTGACCGCAGGGAGCTGAAACAGACAGTCCCCACCCTCAGGAATTCATTCCTCTTGGGTGGGAGGAGAAAGTGAAATGATTGTACAAATGAACTAAATGATGATACAAATGAGTGAAATAAAAGGCCACAGAGAAGGTACACGGTACTGTGAGACCCCGTAATGGGGGGTTGACTCACTCAGGAGGCGTGAGAAGGCTTCCCTGAGGATGTGCAAGGAAGAGCACCTCCACTGCGACCCGGCCCTCACCTCCGAACCCTCGAGTGGGAGGGATGAAGGCAGGCCAGGTGGCTGGAGCTGGCAGGGGTGAGGGAGGGTGGTTGGCCAGAGGGGGAGGGAAGTCCAAGTCAGACCTGCAGGGCCTTCTAGGAAAGATTAAGGATTTTAATCTTTATTATAAGAACAAAGTAAACCTCATTAAGGGATTTTTTTGAGGAGAATGGGTGAGGGTTGTTCATTAAATTTGCCTTTGGAAAATTTAGCCTAACTGTAACGTACAAAAATTAAATGGAGGGGAACACTAGCTAAGAGATTCAGTAGCCCCGGTGGGAAGCAACGATAATGTGGACTAAGGTGTGAGGTTGGTGGTAGCAGGGAAAATGTATGAGTTGAATCTGGGACATACTGAGATGCTTCTGAAACATGCAAATGAGATGTCCAGTAGGCAGTTGTATGGACTGCTCTGGAACCCCCCAGAAAAGGTCTGGGCCTGAATATAAGTTAGTGAATCTTGGGGCATGCAGGTGGTGGCTGTAGCCATTGGCATGGTAAGATCTTCTGTGGAGGGAACATAGCGGGACCAAGAGTCTAGAGGGGCTTTAATAATGAGCAACTGAGAGAAACGGCCTGACTTGTGCTGGGAGCGCAGGGCGCGTGGACAGTGTCCTGTAGTGCCGAGGAGACTCTGATGTAGCAACTTGAGGGTAGTTCACGAACGTAGCAGCAGCTGCTTTGAATGGAGTGGGTGAGGGTTGAGAAGGCAAGTGAGTGAAGATAGGACAGTGATGGCAGACAGCTTCATGAAGGGGAGGAGCGGGGTCCCTTAGGAGCTTGGGTTTCCTCTCGGTTGGGTCACTCATGCCCTCCTACTTCTTTCCAGGCTGATTGTGAGGTAACCAAGAGGAGAGGGAAATCTTTGACCCAGTCTGCCCCACCGATTCTTTTAACCAATAACCCAATCTTGATGGCCCCTGCCAAAGACCACTTTTCCAGGATTTGGGGTTTTTTTGTTTTTTTGTTTGTTTTGTTTGTTTTTTGGTTTTTTTTTTATCCTCACCCGAGGACATTCTTGCATTTATCTTCAGATAGAGCTAGAGGGAGAGAGGGAGGAAGAGAGAGAGAGAAACATCAACGTGAGAGAGACACATCGAGTGGCCGCCACCCACACGACCCCAACCGGGGCCGGGGACAAAGTGCAACCGAGGTACATGCCCCCCCAGCGGGAACCGAACCCGGGACTCTCTGGTCCATGGGCCAATGCTCTAACCGCTGAGCCAGACTGGCCAGGGCCAGGATTTTGTTTTAATAGCAATGTACTCTCTGCTAATTGAGTGACTCCTACAGTGTCACTTTTGAGGAATCTATCACTGTCTTGACCCAGCTAGGTATAAAGGCAGGTGAAGGGAGGAGGGGGAACCAGGGTTGCAGTTACATAAGAATGGACTCCCAGGGAGAGCTATTGGCATGAAAATTCAGGTGGATGAGAGTAAGGGAGAAACAGATTGATGGACACCCTATGTTTAGGAAGGCAAAAAGTAAATCTAAAACTCAGGCAAAATAAAAGTCAGAGGTACTGCCAAGATTCTAAAGAATAATGAGTAAGAATCTCCGACAGAATGTTTAAAAAGAAAAACAAGCTCTGACCAGTTGCTCAGTGGTTAGAGTGCCCCCCCCCCCCCCCCCCCGTGAACCAAAGGGTCACGGGTTTGATTCCCAGTCAAGGGCAGGTACCTGGGTTGCAGGTTCGGTCCCCAGCCCTGGTCAGAGTCATGCAGGAGGTAACCAATCGATGTCTCTCTCTCACATCCATATCTCTCTCTCTCTCTCTCTCTCTCTCTCTCTCTCTCTCTCTTTCTATCTCTCCCTCCCTCCCTTCCACTCTATCTGAAAATCAATGGAAAAATATCCTTGGGTGAGGATTAACAAAGAAAGAGAGAGAGAGAGAGAGAGAGAGAGAGAGAGAGAGAGAAACAAGGCAAGACAAATTAGTAACACCTAAAACCAATAGCAAGAATAAAACTTAACATGAGCCACCCACCACTACACTCAAAGGTTCCTTATTTGCTTCGTGCTCAGAACCTGCATGCCTGAGCATCCAGGTGGGCACAGGTAGGGACACCAGGCTGGAGTAGGGGTCACCAAGGGGCAAGACACCAGGCATTTCCAGAAGGTTACTTGGCTTTTCTGCATCTTGTACCATGAAAGCAGTGTAGCTGCAAGAATGTAACCACAGGAGGAGCAAAGCTATTATTTGAAGATCAATTGTAATTAAAATTAATTTCCAAGTCTCCTCTCAGAGGGCAAAGGTTACTTGGATCACTATGATTCCAATTTACCTTAAATATGTCATCAATATTTAGCAGAAAGAGCAAATTGGTTTGAAGTGAACGATTATCAATGACATGACCCACTTCTGTGGCTGCAGTAATATCTAATCACACGCAAGCAAGCCTGTTACCCATATCTGTAGTGTTTAATATGAAAATCTCAAAACATTTGAAGCTACTTAGCAATATTTTAAACATAATGTTACTTGAAGAAAAGGCATAAGTAACATGTTTTACAGGCTTAGAGTATAGAGACCTGTTTTAAATCTCAAATCACCCCATTTCTATTATATGAATGTAAACATACAGGTGTGGACACATAAAAAATACATACGTGCATGCACACACATGCATACACACATACATACATGCATGCATACTTATTTATAAATACATACGCACATGCATGCATACCTAAGTGCATGCATACACACATGCATACATAAATACATACATGCATGGACGCATACATACATGGAGAAAAGCACCAGCAGATTATAATTTCTCAGCAGTGAGCAGTGGTTTGTTATGCTTTAGAACAGGTCTTTATGTGCCTGTTTCTGACCCAAAATTAAAATTTTTGCCTTATTTCATATAATAACGGCTTTTTTTAAGAAATGAGAGGAATGGCAACAAGGCCTTTGTTTCTCAAAATGTCAGATTTTGTTGCCTTTGTTGATGGGTAACATTGAGTTGTGATTATAATATAAACTTTAGCTTTTGATCATATTCCAGTCATCCATGGCTAAATAGGTTTTGTTATTTTCCCAATTATAAAAGCAATTCGTACACAATAAAGAAAAATTGTGCCATAATGAAAACTTGGGAAGAATTGCCCAGAACCTCACCAACAAAATTCAAACCCAGCTAACTTTTTCTTTCTGTTTCCTTCAAGTCTTTGTTCTGTGCCTTGAAGCTGATGGCTTTATCGTTTTTTTTTAAATAAAGATAGGTCTATTGTTTTTTTTCTGATTATAAATTTGGTATAAACTGTGCAGACAATTGAAGTAGTACATTAAATCACAAAGATGGAAGTAATTATCAGGCCACATTTTACCACTCAGCAGAAACCCTGTTGTCTCAGTTACCCGCGTGTGTTCCTGCACGCACACAAACACACAGAGCATTTCATATAGAGACCCTTAGGAGGCGCTGCTCTGTGACCTGCTCTCCTTCCCTCTGCAGTATGTCACAGGCCTCTTCCAGGCAAAGGAGGAGTAATCCTTTTTAATGATTTTATCACAGTCTACTGTTTTATAAGACCACTGGTGATCAGTTCCCTGTGACATCACTGAGTGGTTTAAACTAGGTGGGGATAGAATGAATTCTGTTTTAGAAGAGAAGATCTCAATATGGATTCACTAGGGAGCGAGGAGTCTGGAGACAAGAATGAAATAGTCCAGGTGAAAAATTATCAGGTCTTGAATGAAGTCATTGGCAGTAATGATACAAGGGACAAGTCACTTTTACTTAATTCTTACTATATACCACCCATTTTATCACTGAAAGAAACAAACACCCCATAAACGCCCTTTCAGTAGTTCTTTTTTTTTTTATCCTCACCGGAGGATATTTTTCTATTTATCTTCAAATAGAATGGGAGGGAGGGAGAGAGAGAGAGAGAGAAACATCGATGTGAGAGAGACACGCTGACTGGCTGCCTCCCACACGACCCGACCAGGGCCGGGGATGAACCGCAATCGAGGTACGTGCCCTTGACCAGAATCAAACCCGTGACTCTTTGGTCCATGGGCCTACGATCCAACTGCTGAGCCAAACTGGCCAAGGCCATTTCAGTAGTTCTTAAACATACCTACTAAGTACACGTGACTAATGTAGGACAGGTGTCCTCTGGGAGCAAGCCACAGGGTCACTGCCCCTTCTGCCTTTATTTCATCAGGGAGAAAGGACTAGCCCTTCTCAGGAGAGCTGCAAGTCCATGAGGTCCCTTCCCACCTCCAAAAGATCTCTTTCCTAGGATGCCTGGGGTGAGAGGAGAGCATGAACAGTGTTCTACGGGGGAGGGACGGAGAGAGTGGACTCTCAATTTTTCTCTAATTGTGGTAAAACACACGTAACATAAGACTCACCGTCCTACACGTGTTTAGGTGCACAGTTCAGTGGCATTACATTCCTTCCATTGCTGGGCAACCATCGCCACCATCCATCTCCAGAACTGTTTCTTCTTCCCAAATGAAACTCTGTGCCCAGTAAACAGCAACTCGCTGTGCCCTCCTCCCAGCCCTGGCATCCACCATTCTACTTTCTGTCTCTGTGGTCTGAATACTCTAGGTTTCTCATATAAGGGATAATACAGTACTTGTCCTTTTGTGACTGACCTCACCTAACAATGTCCTCAATGTGAACTCCTCTATTTTTAAGTAGTGAAATATAAGTACAGAAAGGGGTATAAAACATCCATACACAGTTCAGTGGGTTTTTGTGAAAGCACGAACTAACCCACAGCAGGACTCTTGCCGGTGCTCTGGCAGCCGCAGTGAAGCTGTCCTGACCACAGCTTGCCCCTTCTGACCGCGGGCTAGTGGCCGCTCCCGCCGTCTGCATCGGTGGTGGAACAGCCCGTGGTGCTCCGCTGCGCCAGGCAGGGCCGCTGCGCTGGGATGGGGCCCGCTGGCCTCCATGAAGGTGCTCTTGGGATATTTAGAATGGACAGTATGTGGTCTCTGACCACAGGGGTTATAATCTAGTAGAATCAACTGTAAAATAAAGAGAAAATACTACTATGCATATTAAGAGAAATACAACCTCAGTCTGCTCAGGAAACATGCTGTACCTGTGTCCTGCTCCATCATCAAAGGAGTGGAGCAATTACATTTGGAGAAGTAGCAGCCTAATTAAAATTTTCTGAGGGGTTAACTGACTGAACGGTAGGAGATGTTGAGGAAACTCTATTTCAAAGGCACTGTTTACGGGAGATGAGAGTGCAGTCTTGTCAGAGATTGAAGTCCCTAATGAGAACATTCCTGAACAATTTGAGAAGCCCAGGGATGGTAAATCATGGGGAATGGGTGGCATTTATCCCGAAGGTCTAAGAGAAATAAAATGTGAGAGGGGGCTCTGACAAGGAGGTGCAATAGATCCTGAGACAGCCTGCTTCTAAAGATTGGGAGGCTCTAATGCGGTGCATGCCTTTTAAAAAACTGCCAGGAAAAGTCAAGGACTGCAGGGAGGTAAACCTAATCTCCCTCCAGAGGAACTGCCTGAGAGCCTGATGTGTGTAGAATGGCCATGATTCAGTTCTATTGTGGCATCCTTCATCCAGGAGGCTCAAGTGGCTTTACCAGCAGAATTGCTTATAGCGCACTCTGCAATAGCTGTGTGTGCACCGGCTCCGAACAAATACAAACGCCATAACCGTCCGCACATGCCCTGTGCCTCGATGACTCGCCTCCCCCACAGCACGAGCAATCTAGGGACAAGGAGCCTCCCATTTTAAGCAAAATGTGTTCTAGGAAGCTAGTTCTTAAAGCAGGTCACCATGAGAAAAATCTGATTGTATATGTGTCCACTCCTAGGTTACTATATCTGTTTGGGCATCAACTATAAAGATAGAAGAAAAATGTGGTGTCTCTTATGCAGCACATGAAAATAGCACCAACTGATATTTATCCAGCACTTAGTACATATTGGGTTTTTATCTAATCTTTTTGTGTTTTTCTTTAATGCTCCCAATTATCCCATAGGTAGGCACTGCTAATCCCACTTTGCAGATAAGGAAGCTGAAGCACAGGGCGATCAAACACTTGTCCGGAACCCCAAGGCGAGGTTCTGACCTGCACACCAGCCCGGAGCTCACACACCCCCTCACCCACATTATCCTTGAGCAGAGCAGGGCCACATGGCTTCCTTCAGGTTTTTCTCCTTGTCCGAACCACTTTGTCACCACAGTCCAGATAGATGTATTGAGCCCCAACTAACTACAAGGCACTGACATGAAATAACATGACTATCATGAACTGAAGTGAAAAGTCCCATCAGTGAAGGAAGGTCAGAAACTTGACACAATTTCCTTCTACCTACACTGTTGAAAACACACAGAACGTTCATCCCACAAGGGTTGAACTTGAGGGACCGATATGGAACGTGAGCGTTCATCAAGCCAAGGAACAGGTCCAAATCCACACTTGCTCCAGTAGTTGTGGATAAAATGGTCTGTCAGCTGGCCCTGGCCGGGTGGCTCCGCTGGCTGGAGCATCGTTCCATGCACCAAAATGTTGCAGGTTCGATTCCCAGTCAGGGCACACACCTAGGTTTCAGGTTCAATCCCTATCAGGGCACTTGCAGGAGGCAGCCAATCGATGTTTCTCTTTTACAGTGATGTTTCTCACTCTCTGTTCTCTCCTCTCTAAAAATCAATAAAAACATATCCTTGGTTGAGGATTTTAAAAAATGGTCTGTCGCCTGCAAGCCCCCTGGCTCTTGCCTCAAACTGGGGTGTCATTTCGCAGCCACTGACCTACATGGATTGTGGTGAGAGGCAGCAGTTCGAGGCACCCCCCCGGGCTCCAGCACCACAAGAAGTGAAGTTGGGCAGTGCCGCTCTCAGGCCACTTCCCAGGAACCTTAGTGCTGCCCTGTCAGAGCAGCTGGCTTTGATCTCACTGGGCTTGGGAGAAGCTCGAATTGGAAGGAAAGGTTCCTCTGCTAAAAACAGCATTCATTTAGGAAAATAATTTTTAAATCACATATTTTTTCAAAAAGCAAAAGGTTCACTTTTTATTCATTTTTTTTAATGGGGGGAGGCCCGGCCGGTGTGGCTCAGTGGTGGAGCGTGTACCCATGCACCAAGAGGTCACCGGTTCGATTCCTGGTCAGGGCACATGCCCAGGTTGTGGGCCCAATCCCCAGTGTGGGGCATGCAGGAGGCGGCCAGTCGATGTTCTCTTTCATCGATGTTTTATCTCTCTTCCTCTCCCTTCCTCTCTCTCTAAAATCAATAAAGGGAAAAAAATGTTTTTAAATAAATAACATGGGGGCAGCACCAACTATGTTCCAGGCCTTAATCTAGAGGTCGGGAGTACAACAGTGAGCAAACCATGAAAACCCCTGCCCTGATAGGGTTTTTTGAACATTTCTTTCTAAAACAGAGATTTTCAAGGAAATAATTGAGACAGCTCAATGGTATTTGCGGAGAAAATGTTTCACTCAGAAAAGAATTTAAATACAGTTGACTAATACCACAGACACGACCCTGCCCAGCACTTACTGTGTTGGACATCGTGCTTGGCAGTCTGTTCTCATTTCATCCTCAAGACGGCGCACTGTGAGGCAAACGCTGTCATTCCCTTCTCCAGGTGTGGCGCGAGCCATGCTGGCATAATTGAGTGGCATGTAGTCACATGACTGACGGGACAGCCTTGCTCTCCTTGCCTGTGCCCTCAGGTGCAGAGGGAGGGCTTAGAGAAATCATGGGCGATGGCTGAGGTTAGAACCAAGTCTGCACCTCCCAGAAGGCTGGGCTGTGCTTTATAACCATCATTTGTCAAGGTAGATGTCGTAGGCAACCTTCAAAATCTCAGAGCTTGTATGTGATTTAGTGAAGTTACTAAACTTTCAATCTAAGAAATAATTCTGTTGTGATTCACAGGACTCATGTAGAAATTTCAAACCTCTGCCAACTCTACACATCCGTAAATGATCAAAGAATAAGTTAATGAGATCTACTGTGAAGTGCAAAGAATAAAAATTCTTACCAGTCTTGCTCTGGCCGGTTTGGACACAACAGTTAGAGTTTCAGCCCATGGACCAAACACTCGCATGTTTGATTCCAGTCAAGGGCATGTACCTTGGTTGTAGTTTGATCCCCAGCCCTGGTTGGGGTCATGCTGGAGGCAGCCAATTGATGTGTCTCTCTCGCATCAATGTTTCTCTCTCTCTCTCTTTCTTCTTCCCTCCCTCCCTCCTATTCTATCTGAAAATCAGTGGAAAAATATCCTGGGGTGAAGATTAAAAAAAAAAAAAATTCTTGCCAGTCTTAATAGCAAAATATAAAGTGTAGAAAGTGTGTAGTATTTAATTCCTTATCTTTTTTTTTTTAATCCTCACCTGAGGATATTTTACCATTGATTTTCAGATAGAGTAGGAGGGAGGGAGGGAAGAAGAAAGAGAGAGAGAGAGAAACATTGATATGAGATGTGAGAGGCACACTGATTAGTTGCCTCCCTAGGACCCCAACCAGGGTCAGGGATTGAACTGCAACCAAGGTACATGCCCTTGACTGGCATCGAACCTGCAACTCTTTGGTCCGCCTTCACTCTCACTGCTGAGCCAAACCAGCCAGAGATAATTATCTTTAAAGCAGCATGGATGTGGATGATCTCCAAGTAATGTGCTTATATTCCAGGGCTCTGAGCATCTCAACAGATTGTTTTTGTTAATTGTTTTCCTTTTCCTTTTCAGATGACCATTCCCGGGTGAGGCTGCAGACCATAGAAGGAGACACCAATTCAGACTATATCAATGGAAATTATATCGATGTATGTACCTTGAAACTGTCAGTAAGCCCACCTGTTCTGACATATACCACATGGTGTGTCTGCCACAGGGTGGACACATGTTGGTCCAGTTCCAGAAGCAAACACATTAACATTGCCCATACACACAGAACTTCTCGGTGAGGGTATGGCCACTCTTTTTTCTCAGCCTGTTTACTGGTAACTCCTTTGTAATATTCAATGCCTTTTTTACCGTCCCATGTCAGCATGGACTCAGAAAATGTTATTTCCATTTTTTGTCAACAACTTTGATTATTCGATGTGTTGAAAAATCTGTTTGCATATTAATAGGACAAAACTCTCTAATTCTTAATTTGATGATTTGCCATCTCTTGTCATCACTGTACTTTTAAGTTGTCTTCAAAGTAGTCTGCAGCTGTTAACCAGGACTTCTGACGCACGCCAGACATGCCATTAAATATGAAGGCTGTTTAATTATTGAAGACTGCTTCTTTGTTCATTCTGTATCATGTTAACTTAATGTTTTACATTTGAATAAATTCTTTAGGCGAAAGCATGTTTTCAGTTGAAAGAATGAATGAAATCAAAAGTAGACTAAAAATCAAGAGAAAGTTGCTGTTGCCTCTACGGCCCAAATTCACATGAAACAGAGCTCAGCCTTCTTACAGTCCCCAAGCCGCTCTCTGCTTGGCCGTCATGCTGCTTCCTAGTGCGCCAGCACTTCCGTGGGCAGGCTGAGCAGTACTCAGATGCTACTAAAGTCCTAGCATTACGATCTCTAAGTTATCTAAACATAACTGTAAGAATGTTATTTTTAGTGTTACTTGGAAAGGGTTGACAGTTTGGTTATAGATTTGAGTATGGAGCCAAGAGCATGATTATTTGAAGAATAATTCGTATCTCATTCCTCAAATGAAGACCCCTGTACCATTTTGGTAATGACCAAAAACATAATCAACCCATTAGATTATTTTAGTAAAGTACATTGCACTTATTCTTTTATTCAGTAAATGTTTAGTGAGTATCTTATGTGAGAACTCAGAGGTGTGCAATACCTGTTACCTTCTCCCCACGGCCTCACAATTTAGAAGATGAAATAAGAAACATCTTCTCTATAACACTCCTTCTTTTGGCATATTCCAAGAGAATCCTTTTCATGCTCCAATTTCAGCTCCTACAACCCCTACTGAGCCCTTGAGCACAAGAACAATGTCCTACTCATTTTTGTATTCCCTGGATATGGTATGTGCCCCAAATATTGCAAGCACTTAAGAAGTGTTTGATGAGTTTGATTAAAGATGTAAATGTGATCAGATTTGGCATTGTAGTGGAGGTAATTTGAACTAAGCTTTAAGAAATGGCTGGGTTGCCCGGCCAGTGTGGCTCAGTGAATTAAGCATCAGCCCAGTGGACTGAGACGTCCCGGTTCTATCCCTGGTCAGGGCACATGCCCAGGTTGTAGGCTGGATCCCCAGTGGGGGGCGTGCAGGAAGCAGCCAAACAATGTTTCTCTCTCACATTGATGTTTCTATCTCTCTCTCCCTTCCTCTTTCTCTAAAAAAAAAAATCAATAAAAACATTTTTTTTAAATGGCTGGGTAGCAATACAGAGGAAGAAAGACATAAAAGTAATGAAAATTCCAGATTAGTTTAATTTTAACATAGAAAAGAGTCAGTATTCAGGGCCCTTTGATTCATGTAGTAATAAGATTTTATTGAGTACCTATTATATGTCAGTTACTATTCTAGATACTGGAGTTATAACTGTGAACAATTCATACCAAAAACAAAACAAAAAAACCTCTGACCTAATGGAGCTGATGAGCCAATCGAGAAAAAGAGGCAATAAATTAAATAAGTCAGTTAATGCTTTGTGGTACATTAGATGATAGTATATTCTGTGTAGGAAACAAAAGCCATAGCGGGGGAATGAGACCAGCAGAGGTGGACTGCAATGTTGAACAGAGTGGCTGGAGTCAGCTCCACTGAGAAGGGACATTTGAGCAAAAATGATGAGAGGCTGAGCCATGTAGATACCTGGAGAAAGAGCATTCCAGGCTGAGAAACAGCTGTGAAAGGGCCTAGGGATGGAGGATGCCCGGCGAATTTGAAGAAAAACAAGCTGGCGGGTGTTGGTGGAGTGGTATAAAGGGAAAGAAAGTCACAGGTGCTGAGATGAGAGAAGTCGTGGGGCCAGGTAATGAGACAGTCTTAAGGACTTTGCCTTTTACTGTGAGATGGGCAGTCATAAGAGGGATTTAAACAGAGGAGTGACATGATCTGGCAGCTGAGAGGAGAATGAACTGTAGACGGCCGAGAGTAGAAGCAAGGACACCTGCTAGACAGCTGTGGGAGCATCAGGGAGAGATGCTGGTGGCCTGGCTGAGTGGTGGCACAGGAGGGTGAGAAATGGCAGGATCCTGGCTTTATGCCGAAAGTAGAGACAATGGATTTGCTGGTACATTGGCTGTGAGGTACAGGAGGAAGAGGGGTCAGGATGCCTTTGAGATGGAGTTGCAGTTATCTGAGAAGCCTGTGGGTGGAGCAGTGTCGGGTAGGAAGTAGGGAGAAGATGAATTCTGTTTAAATGTGTTAAGCTTTAAATAAATGTTAGATATCCAAGTGGAGGGGTTAAGTAGGCAACTGTTATCACCTCGGGATTTCAGGGGAAAGGCCCCGACTGGAAGTAAGAATGCAGGACTCGTCCATGTACAGATAGTACTGAGAGCCAGGAGACTGGATGAGAGCAACAAGGAAGTGAGTATAGACAGAGGAAAGAATCCAAGGACTGGGCACCAACATCAACGTCAAGGTGAAGGGAAGGAACCAAAAAAAGAATGAGGAAGGGTAGCCAGGAAGGTAGGTAAGAAAAAGACCAGTGGACTATTATATCCTGAAAACCACTGAAGAAAGTATTTCAAGGGGATTGTGTTCATGCTGCTGATGGTTCAAGTACATGAGGACTGAAAAGTGGCCATGCCCTGGCCAGTTTGGCTCAGTGGTTAGAGCATCGGCCCGCGGACCGGAGAGTCCCGGGTTCAGTTCCCGCTAAGGGCATGTAACTCCATTGCAGTTTGTCCCCGGCCCTGGTTGGGGTCGTGTGGGTGGCAACCACTCGATGTGTTTCTCTCTCACATCGATGTTTCTCTCTCTTCCTCCCTCTCTCCCTCCCTCCCGCTCTATCTGAAGATGAATGTAAAAAAAAAAAAAAAAGTGGCCATTATGTTTAGCAATATAGGTCGTTCATGGACTGTGTGGATTATTTCAGTTTAACAAATGAGTTCTTCCTATCTCCTAGCACCTTGCTAGCCCTGACATATAGAGTAAATAAGTCAGACGAGGTCGTGCCTTGTGGAGCTTATCAGCTAGCAAGAAATGAGGGATCATCTAAATAATCATATTTCATTGATGTCATGATTCTATATCTGAACCCTATAGCAGGTCAGTTGTACAAAAGCGTGTGTTTGCTTTTGTCGTTCGTTATTGTCAACCTGTTTTTAAGAGCAAAAAAATCTAACAGATATGCATTTAAGTTGCCTAAAAAATCTGTATTTCCTCTTTAAGTTTCTTTATTCTGTTTTCCATGTGGCTTTGGGAACAGTATTTTAGGTCATCTCAGGGGACAGAAATGCAAAGTATTAAGGTCTGTGGTGATATTGTATGTTACCTGTGTGTAATTTTTTTCTAAGTTTACTTTATCTTTCCCAGATTTTGATTCTACAATGTTCTTTGCTCTTTTCTTTATGTGGCCTCAATTTTCATCTCTCCCACTTCTTAGAGGGTCATGGTAAAAGAAAGGGGTCTTGTAGAATGTCTGCCTCTTTAAATTGGCCTTTGCTGTAGCATCATGTCAGGGTATTAGCAGTATTTAAGAATGATGCTTAGTATTACTATTGATATAACTGCCTATACCAATACAACAAAATATGTATTAAAGCCTTGGCACGTTGCCAATAATGCCCACCCGTAAATGCAGTTCTATTGTACATTCTCAGCCTGTTTGCACTCTAATAAGAATCGTGGTCATGTTATTTCAGAGAATCCATAAGTTGTTGGTGTTTATTGCTCATCTGTCATCTCATAGCCAGTGTATGATTCAGTTACTCACGCCCCTCTGCAGGCATCAGAACTGTAATATTTGATGCACTTTTGCTCAAAAGGAACTCAATGGTACTTGGTCTGATTAACTTTCAAGTGATGCAACAGTTGGTATTTGTGTGTGCATTCATTTTAGCAGACTTAGCATGTGACTTCTGTGCTGCTTATTGATTTCAAGTTTGTCAAATATTCTTTCTCATTTATTTTTAGGGCTATCATCGACCCAATCATTATATTGCTACCCAAGGTAAGTTTATTTCAGCTTTGATGTCTTTCTTTGCTCATTTGCCCATTCTCTGTCATTGCATACCTACGTCACGCTCCTCAGAATGGTATCTGCACACTGCTATAGCGCCATTTATTGCAGTTCTAGCCGCCAACACATACACCCTGTTTAATCAGCAGAAGTTCTGGTAATGTAATGGTTTAGTTACAACTTCATGTTGAGATCATTAGAATAATTATATTCATCAATTCATTATTGAATTAAAGCTGTCTACTTTAGGAATTAACCTGACATTTGCTATATATACATATATATATTCATTGAATATATATGTACTGAATACCCTCTGTGCAAAGACCTGTGTCAGTTGCTGCCAGAGATGCAAGCTGAATACAGCAAGGTCTGGTGTGGTTTAGTGGGGAAGATGTGAGATGACCTATATATTAGTGTGTATGACACCAATTAAAAACTTGTGTGAGAAGTACAGGGAAAATATTAGGAAAACTTGGAGAAGAAAATATATTTTGGATTAGATATAATGATCCAAAAACAGCTTTGTGGCAGAGATGAGATTGAGAGAACTTCTAAATGGCAGAGACATCATGAGCAAAAATCTGAACTGAATAAATTTGTACTCCTGGGTGGAAAGCAAATGGTGGTTTACTTTGACTAAAGGAAAACCAAAATAAAGCTATAGAAACATGTGAGGAAGTTCATGGCCTGTTTTTGTTTTTGTTTTTTTGTTTTGTTTTGTTTTTTAATCATCTTCCCACCAACTATGAGGCAAGGCATCTATGGGGAATGAGGATCATGAGAATTCTGAGGTTTTCGGAAACAAGGTATCACAAAGAGTGAGTTAGTGAGTCTATATAAGATGAATTGAGGAAGTGCTAAGAAGCAGAGAGGACCCAGTTAAGGTTAAAGAGCATACGTTCTCTCCATTCTATTATTTTAACACTGTTTCCAGTAATGCATTATATCCCAGAAACAAGAGCAGGACAATCAAAAGAATGTGACCAGCCAATGTTTAGGGTTTAGCAGGGGCTGTACACAGAAAGTCAAGGAACAAGGGAGTCAAGGATGCCAAGAAAATCGTGGTTGAAAGGTCTAGGCTTGGTGGCAGGGGTTCAGAGGTGTCCGATGGACCACAGGGAGAGGGAAGGAGGCCGGGTTCGGTTACGGAGTCATAGGACAGGAGAAAAGGCAATTGGAGCCAGAGTGCAGACTTCCAACACACGGCAGCACTGTCCGGTAGTACTCCCTGCAGTGGGAGAAACTGTCTCACTCTCTGCTGTCCAGTAAGGTAGCCACTAGTCATATGCGACTACTGATAGAAAGTACCTACTGTGAATAGGAAGTGAATTTAAAATTTTAATATTGATTAAAATAGCTGCATTTGGCTATTTCCTACTGGTAGTGTTGGACAGCAAAGCTCTGGGGCAGAAAACTCAAAATGTGGCCAGAATGGAGTCACTAAGGAGCCTTATCCTGCTAATCTTGACAGCCTGTCAGAACCTGTGTGGCACCATGGGCAGAGTCTACACCAGGTGTAGAGTCCAGTCACACATCACCACTTACAGACTGCACTTGTGTCTAGGTAACCTGCTTGATCTCCAAGTGTTTCCTCCTCTGAAATGAAGTCGGTAATGCCTCCTTCCAAGGTAGCTTTGCCAGTCAGTAGAAATGTGGCATGCACAGTACCCAGCTTGAACTTGGCACAAAGCAGACCTTTCACAGGAGTTGCTAAGGTCTTCAGAGTGCAAGCTTCTGGTTCAAGCTTGTAACCTAGTTCAAGGTGTAACCTGGGACACAACAGGGACATGAGCCTAGTCCAACCCTTGGTGCTTTCTCCTGTATCTTGCTACTTCCAAACTGAATTAATTGATGCCTCTGGAGAAACCCTTTGTTAGTTTTTATGTCCATACTAAAAAATGCTACCCATCATCTGAGCCTTCAGAGAGTCATGATCTTTTTGCTGGTGGAGGGTCTTGCCTCGGTGTTGGTGACTGCTGACACATCAGGGAGGAGGTTGCTAAAGGTTGGAGATACTGTAGCAATTTCTTAAAATAAGACAACAGTAAAGTTTGCCTTATCAGTTGACCCTCCCTTTCAAGAACAATTTATCTGTAACATGTAGTGCTGTTTGATAACATTTTACCCGCAGGAGAACTTCTTTCAAAATTGGAGTTAATCCTCTCAAACCCTTCAGTGATTTATCAACTAAATTTATGTAATATTCTAAATCCTTTGATGTTGTTTTAACAGTCTTCATGGCATGTTCACCAGTAGGTTCCACCTCAGAAAACCACTTTCTTTGCTCATCCATAAGAAGCAACTCCTCATTCATTAAACTTTTATGAGATTGTGGCAATTCGGTCACGTCTTCAGGTTCCGATGAAGATGATAATGATGATGGCTCCCCCAAACTATTAAAATAGTAATGTCAAAGATCATTGATCATAGATCACCATAAAAAATATAATAATAAAACAGTTCAAAATATAGCGAGAATTACCAAAATATGACATGAAGTGAGCAAATGCTGTTGGAAAAATGGACTTGCTTGATGTAGGGTTGCCACAAACTTTCAATTTGTACAAAACACACCATCTGCAAAGTACGATAAAGCAAAACACAATAAAATGAGGTATACCTGCATAGTATGCTACAAGTATGATATAACTGATGGTCTCAGATTACCAGTAATAGATCTCTGATCACCTGCAGTAACTGGCGTGGACAGGTAGAACATGCTCATGGATCACCTTCATTAAAATAAAAATACAAACACCTGATTCTAAGAGTCCAACAAAATGGGTGATAAAGACTAACAGACAAATGCAAATTTTAAATCTCTGCTCTCTTTTTTCCCTCTCTATTTTGCGCTGATATTATTCTTTAAAATATATTCACAGCAGGAACCCATGAAACTACATGAATGGTCCAATTTACTGACAACCACCTTTATTCCCAAGAGTTCGAAATACATAGATTTTCACCAAGTTCCTTCAATACAGAGGGCATATCATGAATTTATCTATTTGGTCTCTCCTTCTCCCTCGACTTTATTGGTTTTTCTACCTGTAACTGACTTTTACCTTTGATGATAATGGTAATGTTTCTGTAAATTGAAGGGGCCACATTCAAGCCGGATTTATGGCTTTTTTTTTTAGTATGTTCTTCCTGTCTCCCCTCCATTTAATTGTTTTCCATCTGGTGGATAATACAGTGATGGCCCAGTCATCACTGCATCACATCTGCCTGACCAGCATTCATACAACTGTAGCCTTCCCAGTTTATGGTTTGGCATACCGGGGATCAAAGGAGAAGCAGCACTCCTGTTACTCCGTGTCCACACTCAGCCAGGGCTGAGTAGGATTTCAAAAGCATGGCTCACGGTGAGGGCAGACAAGTATGCAGGTGGATTTCCCAGAACTTACCATATTTCACAGTGAAAAGATACCAGATACCCCACCGAGACCGTGCAGCCTTGAGCTGGAGGCACACACTTAGAACCCCTCCTCCAGAGTGTTTTGGGAGAACACCTGCCAGTCCCACGGTGTGCAAACGAGGGGGGCCTGGAGAAGTGTTCTTTTTATTATTGTTTAGTTTTGTGCTAAAACTGACTTCAAGACTACTGCTTTAGAGAACTCAGAAAAGATGGTGCAAGGTCATTGTGGAAGGAAACTTGGAAAGTCTGTGATGGGCACGCCTGCCCAGCACCGAGTCCCTCTTCCTCGCTTGTAAGCTCGTCTGTGGGTTGCACACACAGACATATCAGAGGTCCTGCCAGAGAAGCGTGCCTGCAGTCCTTCGCAGGGAGCAGCCGTGCATCATGAAATCTGGAGGGCACATCACAGTGAGGTGGTGGTGTCCCGGCGCTTGGCTGGGATTTCCAGGAGCCGAAGAAGGGCATGGGGGTGGGGTTGTGAGGGAGACAGGGCAAGTCTTCAGCTGGCTGTGAAGGATGGGCTCCATTTTCCGAGCACGGGGCCCGGGGTGGGGGGAGGACTGCGGAGGTCCGGGAGGGGCAGCGCCCCCTGCAGAGTGTGTGCCTCGGGAAGGTCTTCACCTCTGGCATCTTGAATCTTCTTAACCAGTTGTTGAAGTAGATCTTCTCTCAGCAAAAAGTCACATATACACACAATTTTATATAGATGCTTAGGCATTCACAGACTTATTAAAATCCAGCCTGAAAAATCTATACACCTCAGATATAAAACCCTGAGTTAGAGGGGCTAAGAACAAAGGACTGACAGGTCAAGTGAGGACACTTACTCAAAGGCTGGGAATAAGGGATGTTATTTAGTGAAAGGCAGAAAGGCAGGGAGAAGAAAGGATATTTCTAAGCCACGCAGTGCTGAAAACAGTGCTTTAAGAAGATTAATTAGCGTGGAATTATCCTGGAGAGAAAACTGGAAACAAAGATAATAGAGAGTAATCACAGAAAAATCTGGGATAGAAATGGATAATTCAGACAACAATGATAGCAGTGGGGCAGCTGTAGGTTTTATTTTATTCAATAATCTAGGTTTCATATGACTAAAATATGTTTTCTAATATTAAATATAGTGTCAAGAACTGTTGATTTTTAAGTGTTTCCTTCTCATTTAAAAAAAGTGATAAATATATTTTCTTTGCATATTAGTAATTTGGGTTGATATAATACTTTTCTTTCTGAAACTCAGCACTTCTATTTGCCTATTTGTTCAATAAATATTAAGTGCGTATTATATACTAGGCTTTGTGCTATAACCAATGTAATGTCTTTCCTATCCTCTGACTATTTTAGTATTACTCATCTCATTTCATAAATAGAAGACTTGAGACCCACGAGGAGAGAAGCAGGGGTTGGAAACAGATCCCGCGTGTACCTTTGTGCCTGTGGTGTGCAGATGGGGACCCAGTGATGCATGATGACGTGACTCCCGAGAAGAGGCTCGGGCTTGCGCTCCTTCCCATGTGCTGCGTGCTGCCTCTTTCACGGGCTTTGCAAAGCACACCCCTCAAAATCACATAGTTAATCTTTAATAAGATGAATCTACGATGTAACCTCTTCTTTCTACTTCTCAAAATAAGCAAATTTTCTATGATACGGTCATATTTAAAAATACCTCCTAATTAAAATTGTCTTCGACATCCTCAAATATGACACTGAGCATCCAGAGTCTCCCTGTTCCCACGCAGGCATCTGGGCACCTGTTTGGAGACCCACTCGTCCAGGGCTCAAGGGTGCTGCACGGGGCCCACACTGACGGTGACAGAAAGACCCTACGTGATGAGCTCAAGGCTAAGCTTAGAACTCCAGTCCAGTAGGCAACCCTGCCAGGTTAGCACAATTCAGACAGAAGAAATGATGTCGTGGATGTCAAGGCACCTTTACTCAAAAAGAATGCGGTGCGTGGATTTTAACATGTAGAGTTAAAGTTACAACATCTGTTATGCTCAGAGACTCTGGATGCTCAGCGTCATGTTTCAGGGCTTCAGGTCACACTGGCATAGACCGCAGGAAGTGATATAGAAAACCAGATACATATAGTTATTTACAATGAGAAATGTCACTGTCCATCAGACACAACTGCCCTCAGCCTGGCAAGGACATTCTGTGTCACAGGCCAGCTGAAGAGGGAGGTGCCTTGGCAGAATGCTGCCTCATGGCCTTGCATCAGAAGGATGCCACCTAGTGCATTCGTCGATTCAGCAAATACCTACCAACTGCCTGGTAGACAGCTGGGTAGAAGCAGATGCTGAAAGAGAATACAAGAATGCCTGAATGCCTGCATGAATGAATGAATGAATGAATGAATGAATGAATGAATGAATGAATGAATTGGGAGTTACTGTGCGTCAGACACCAATTAAGCAGTAGAATATTCCAACTTGACAAACAGGATATTTCATGTTGGCCCAGCAAAGCATCTGGTTACCTGGGTGAATGTAAGGATTGCCATCTCCAGCACCTGTGACTGTTTCTTTTCTAAGTTGAGGGCTAGTCAGCTCCTCTTCTTACTCACACTTTTTCTTTAGACATGTCAGTAAATCAAGGCACTGTTTTTGGAGATAGTCATCGTGTTAAACTAAGTGCTTGTCTCCTCCCTGACCTACCTCTTTGTGCATGTGCTCCACCCCATCTACACCTTATATCATCAGTTTTATTTGTTCATAATTATAATTTGCTGATAATTTGAAAAAGAGAAACCTGAAAGAAATTTCCTCCAGAGACTTTGAGCTAGGAGCAGACTTTCGTGTGAAGATAATGAAAATGCAGGGGGAAGGTTTGCAGTGGACATCCTGCAGACTCTCCACTCCCCAACAAGAGCTGAGACGTGGCTGTCGTGACTTCCTTCTGTTTGCTGTTATCTGCTTCTCTTCTGCACTTCTTCCTCATACTCTGTGTGGCATGAACACTTTCAATAAGGATTTTCAGAAAGAAAAATATGCTTTCTATTTTCATAGCTCAAAATTCCCCTTCAGGCCTCTGGAGCAGTACATAGCAGTGCTTAGCAGAGGACAGCTTTCCTCAGCAAGGCACACCCACAGCCGAGACGCGTCAGGGCCCCTGCCAGCTCCCCGACTCTACACCGAAGCGTTTGTTTCCTGCCCTCTGGCTTCCAGATGGAGGTGAACACTTGAAATTATTTCTCAGTAAAACTGAAAGAAAATAATTTTTTTAAATCAAAAGCTAAGCCTTCCACAAACAACTTTTGTTCCTCCCGGCTCCAGCGCGGCCCGCTCCTCGAGTACACTTCGAGCGGCATTGCTCTTCGCTGAGTGGTCCCCACACTGTCCGCGTGGGACAGGTTGTGTGTGGATTCACTTACTCCATCCTACTGATTGATTTAAAAGTAGTGCCCCGTAAAGTGGGGTGTTCTCTGTGGTCCACATTCAAATAGGGAGGCTGTGAGGAGTGTGACTTATACACAGGTGAACAGCGACCCTCATGAGATTAAGTATTCCAAATAGCAGTGTCAGGATCTCCAAGCAGGACCCGCCCACGTTTCACTCTCCAGCTCTGCTTTCCCAAGGAAAAATGAACAGTTGCAGTGAACAGCTTGTCCACAAGCTTCCTTTGAAAGAATAGTTTCTCTTCACCAAATTAATTTTAAAAGATACTGGCCAATTTGCTAAAAGGTCAGATCATAGACATCTCTCATTCCTGTGCTCTTAATAAACTTGCTCATTACTGGTGAGAATGTTCAAAGTCAGGTTGCAAATTAAAAGATAAAACCAAAAGTTGCTCTGGCTGGTGTGGTTCAGTGGTTGCAGCGTTTGTCCCTCACCCCGGGGGTTGCGGGTTTGATTCCCGGTCAGGGCACATACCTAGGTTGCGGGTTTGATCCCTGATCTCTCTCACATCGATGTTTCTCTCTCTCTCCCCCGTCCCTTCCTCTCTCTCTAGAATAATTGAAAAATATATCCTCGGGTGAGGATTGAGTAAATAAATAAACAAAAGATAAAACCAAAAATAGATCACATTAGGTAACATCCACGCATGTTCTTATAGATGCCATAGCAGGAATATATCCATCAAGTAATGGAACCTAAATTAACACAGAATAACTTGAAGATGAATGATGTCCTGCTGTTAAGCAGGCACCCAGTTTTAGACTGTCTTAAACAAATACTTTCTAAATCTTTAAGAGTACTTTAGAGGTGTTCCTCATTTGAAATAGAAAAGTATAAAATGTTTTTGAGCTGGTAGAAACTTCAAAATCTTTAAGCCCAACTCTTCTGCTTTGTAATTGAAACAGTTGAAACTTAAACCACAGATTGATTTAAATGATCTTCACCTGTAAGTTCAAATGAGTCATGTATGCAAAAAGTATTTGCAAAACTGTATGGACTAACGTTCATATTTAATAGAGTGTATGCAATGGTCAATTTAGAAGAAACGCCCTGTGTTTCTGGTCTCCTAAGGGGCCTTTTGTTCAACAGAAAGGAAAAGTAGGCGGTCACCCCTTTCTTCCAGTGTCAGCCCTCTGGAAGGCTGGAGCTGGAGCCGAGCGCCATGTAGTTCCCGAGTGCTGGCTTCCCGTTCTGTAGACCCTCGCAATGCCAAGCCGTTTCTTTCAGGCCTAATTCATCCAAAATTAAACAAACATGTCTGTACACCTGCCAATGACTGGCTCAGTAAGGGGTCAGGAATACAGCAGTAACCTCAGGAATTACACAGAGCTGGTGTCTATATAAACAACCACCTCTTACTAATTTGTGATTTTGCTGCAAAACCAGATTTGGGAACTACTTTAGGCTTTTTTCTCCCAAAAAGGTGAGACCCACTGCAGACCTAGAACCACTCTCCCTGACTGTCAGGCCCAGTTCCTTGATCACACACGGACACGGTTTCAGACAAGTTTGTCAAAGCAGCAAACAATTTAGGAAGTTCTGGCCATTGCAAGTTACTTCTTTTTCTTGCCTTCTCACTCAAAAGGATGCTGCTGAGAATTTCCTGATGCAATGCCCCACACTGCCACTGAAAATCTGAGATTGCTGCACTGAGCTATGTCTAGGGAGTCAACTTATCTCTATTTTATTCATTTATTAGATTTATTCTCTTTTTTCTTAAATAAAAGTGATCCCACTTGCATAGTGAGAAAGGCTTAATTAAAGAAGACAGAGACTAATGAAAGCTTTTCTGTCTCTGGCAGGGGCCCCGAAGCATGTGCATGTGGGCTTTCCCTTCCCTTCTCCTTGGCAGAGGCACCAGATCCTGTGGGTCACCAAACCCCTCCATTCTGAAGGCTGCCATTCGTTTTTTCTTCTTGATTGCCTTCTCTCTGTTCCCCTCTTTACAGCATGAACAAGTACTCAGGATGGGTTTAGGAGGGTTGTCTTTGGAGACAGGCTTGATGAATGCTCTGTGATTCAGCCAGCAAGAGGCCCTTGTGGTGTGAACATCTGTCATGTTCCTCCCTTCCGAGGCTACAAACACTTCGCTGTGCGCCTCTTCCCAGCTCTTCATGCAGTATTGCTGTCCAACCTGTCTCAGGGATCAAGGCCCGAAAGTCCCTCTGGTAGCGGTGTCTGTCTCTGCATCGGAGGGTGGATTGTTGCCACACTGCCTACCAAACTTTCATTCTGTTCTGTGTAAGAGTTTCTCTTTGGAGGCCTAATCTTTACCCCTGTCACTCAAATCTGATTTGTCTGCCTTTATTATTCTGCTTTCCATGTCAAGAATAATAGCAGCCTTTGCACTCCAATTCACAGTGGTACCACTGCAAGCTGGAAATGTTTATTAACTGCTAGGGACAGCTGAATATAGTTTAAAAAATGCAATCCAAATAATGGTTCTTTTAGGTAGATGATGTTTCCAGAAATGCTTTGGAACATTACAGTTTCAAGTCCTGACAGGAGTCACCCCATTTTTGGTTTTTATTTACAAATATTTATTTGCTTATGCAACATGGTCACAATCAAGTCTTTGAAACTCGGCCCTACAATTCCTTCCATATACAAACAGGTTTTATGTCAGTAACAAGGATAAGACCTTTTCCCTCCAAGAGGCAGTAGAGCAGAGTGGTTAATTAGAGTGGAGACTCTAGAGTTATACCAGCTAGGCTCAGATACCAACTCGGGAAGTCCCCTCTCAATACATATTAGCTACATTCTCATTATCGTTATGATTATATGGGTTCCAAAACACACATATCTCAATAGCACATAGGCAGTTCAGGCTCTAACCCAAGTATAGTGTATACTGGAAAGCTAATGCATTCTACACATTAATGCCTCCTTCCAGAAAGATGTATTAAAGGAAACCACTTATGTTTTCACCAACATACTTCATCTTTCTCCGAAGTACAAAGATTATCATTATTGTTCTAAGATGGGTTAGAAAGACAATAAGCTATATCATTGACTGGGAGAAGCATACTTTCCTTCCGTTTTTAAAGTCCTGCAGAAATTGAGCAGCTCTCATAGCAGCATATGACACCAGCCTTGGCTTGAGTCTGAAGCCTCTTGGAGGCACATTTAACTTTAGATTACACGTAAGTGAAAACAGCTTAATCCCATAGGCCAGACAGGTTCCTTCCCAAAAGGCTTCATCCAGAATAATTTGAAAGAATTGCACACGGATGTTTTAGAGAGGAGGTTTGGAAAGCTAAGAAACCACTGGAGAACTACATGGGGCTGAGAAGTGATTTTTTCTGGGAAAGAGAATAATAATGACAGGAGCAGAAGGAGCAGTAAAGGGAAAGATGTGTGCTCTTGGCCTGCTTCCAAGACCTATTTGTGTTGCGTGAGGCTGGTTAGGCAGGTACTGTCTTCTGCTTGGCTAGAGACTGACAGATGCCTAAAAGCTGCCAATCATGATCTGTATCAAGGAGGCAGTAGACAGAGTGAGTCTTAACTGAAGGGAATTCCTCCAGACCACTTCTGAGATCAGTTTCACACAATGGAGTCCCAGGAAATACAGGTGTCCCCCAAGCACTCACTGCATGTCAGCTTCAGAAAGGGGCCACAGAGTAATAGTTAATGGGTATACAATGATTTTAAATAATTATTGTTTTTAATGCTCCTGATAGATAGATAGATAGATAGATAGATAGATAGATAGATAGATAGATAGATAGATAGATGGATGGATGAAGATACCCAATGACATATTTACATGTTGGCAATAAAATGGATACAATGCACTAGTGAATAATCTTGCCCGTGCCTTCATATACTTTCGGATGACTCCCACCCTGACCCTCACTCAGAGTCTCACCTACTCACAGGAAAAAGTAAACAGAGTATTAAGAATTTTCACCAATAATTTATTAACAAGTTTTTAAAACAAATTTCCTAGCAACACAATCAGACCAACCATATTCCACTTCTATTTTGCAAATAAAATTTTTTTCTAAGTTTTCTTAACATTTAGAACATTTGTATCACTTTGAAGAATCTTTTGGTTTTTAGTTTATATGCCAGAGTTTTTATAGGTAAAAATATGTTATGTGGTGTTTTTTTTTAAACAAAACCCATGATTGTGATTTAAGTCATGATATGACATATGTGATGTGAGACCAACCAAAGTTTTTTTTTTAATGACTTTCAAAACAAAATCTTTATTTGTGACTTTATTAACACATGAATGTATCTAAATAGTTAAGAGTATGTATCAGAAATAATTTATTTTAAGGCTCCCAAGGTTGATCTTGTAGATTTTTATATTGAAATGTTTTACTTTAATTTTAGCACATGTAGCTATTGTTTAAGAAAAAAAGAAAATTTTTTTAAATATTGTGACAAACTTATGTCTCAAAGCCACTATTTTCATTTATTTCCTTGTTTAGAGGTCTTAAAATTCCAGGTGTGGGAAAGGAAAAAAGTACTCAGAATACTTGGATCATTTTGTTTTCAGTTTAGTTATTTTTTATTTTATTTTTTTAATCCTCACCCGAGGACATTTTTCCATTTTTTTTGTTCAGATAGAGTGGGAGGGAGAGAGAGGAAGAGAGAGAGAAACATCGATGTGAAAGGGACACATCAAGTGGCTGCCTCCCGCATGACCACCCAGGGCCGGGGACAAATTGCAACCGAGGTACGTGCCCCTAGCGGGAACCGAGCCTGGGTCTCTCTGGACTGTAGGCTGACGCTCTAACCGCTGAGCCAAACCGGCCAGGGCTAGTTATTTTTTTTAAATGTGCTTCTTTATCCATTTTTGCTGTGATTTGAGGCATAAAGTGGTATGGAAATGCATGAACTTTATCCTGGAAAAGGTAAATTAAGAAAAACTACAAGGTTCCAGTCAATATGGCAGCGTAAGTTAATGCAGTACTCAACATCTCCCACAACCACATCAAATTTACAAATAAACTACAGAACAACCATCAGCCAGAACCACCTGAAATCTAGCTGAACAGAACTCCTACAACTAAGACTATGAAGAAGAAGCCACATCAAGACTGATAGGAAGGGCCAACATGTGAAATGGGCTGGTCCCTCACCCATGTGAGGTGGATAAAAATCAGGAGGGAAGTCTCGGCTGTGGAGGTCCCCCTGAAGAGCAAGGCATCACAGTCCCACACCAGGCCCCTGAACCCAGGGTTCCAGTGCCAGGAAGAAAAGTCCCCATAACTCACTCACTCTGAGTTTCAGCACTGGGGCACCAGGGACATATGGGGAGGAACTGCCGTGTCTGGCATTAGGGTGAGAGCTGGAGGGGCACATTTCTCCCAGACAGAAGTGCTGGCAGAAGCCATTGTTCCTTTTCTGGGCCTTCCCCCCAACAGAGCCGGCAGGCAGGTGCCGTATCTGAGTCTCCATCAGCCTGGCTCACACTATTCGCCCTGCCCTGGTGATTCCCTGAGACCCCATCCCACCAACTTGCAGGCCCAACCTAAGCCTTTTCCAGTGCCTTTTCCATACAGATGGCCTTTCTTAGATCATGCTTCAGACTTTCCTAATATTTTTCAAACAAGCAACATGTGACCTTGGTGTGTTACGTACCTCTTGCTAAGTGGCCCCAGGCCCAGCACGAGCGGCAGGTAGCCTTGGTTCACAGCTTGGCCTCTCCTGGGCACCTCCAAGCCCAGCACAAGTAGCAGCCATCTACAGATCACTGTGTAGCTCATGCCAGGTGGACCTGGGCAGAGTACAGGTGGCCTGCACCTCCTGGGAGGCCCCAGAACCAGCACATCCAGTGGACAGCTTTAGATCACATCGAAGCACCACCCAACCACCTCTACAAGGGACACACTCAAGGGGAGGACTTAGAAGGCACCAGAGCCCTGCTGAAGTAAGTCCTGCTCTGTGGAATGAACCACTGCACAGCTGATCCCCCATGGTGGTTGCAGTCAGTCCTTGCAGCCAATTGGCATGGGGGTAAATTTATCCCACTGAGGTGCCAACAGCAATCAGGGCTCAACTACAACAAGAAGGTGTACACAGCCCAAAGGGGAGAGCACACCTGGAGTGCTTAGCTTGGGTGAATGGGGAGGCTGTGCCACTGGATCCTACAGGACACCTACTACATTAGTCCACTCTACCAAGCCCAGGAGAGGTAGCAGCTCTACCTAATACATAGAAGCAAACACAAGGAGGCTGCCAAAATGAGGAGACAAAGAAACATGTCCCAAATGAAAGAACAGAACTCCAGAAAAAGAACTAAACAAAGTGGAGACAAGAAATATCCTAGACGCAGAGTTCAAAACACTGGTTGTAAGGATGCTCAATTAACTCAGGGGAAGAGTAGATGAACTTAGTGAGACCTTCAGCAAAGGGATAGGACACATAAAAATGGAGATAGAAAACAAAAAAGCACCAGTCAGAAATGAAGGTACACTAACTGAAATGAAGAATACATTATATAGGGAATCAACAGTGGAGTAGATAAAGCAGAGGATCATATCAGAGATTTGGAATATAAGGAAGCAGAAAACACCCAATCAGAACAGCAAAAAGAAAAAAGAATCCAAAAAAATAAGGATAGAATAAGGAGCTTCTGGGATAACTTTAAGCATACCAACATTTGCACCATGGGGGTGCCAGAAGAAGAAGAGAAAGACCAAGGAATTGAAAATCTATGTGAAAAAATAATGATGGCAAACTTCCCTAACTTGGTGAAAGAAGTAGACATACAAGTTTAGGAAATGCAGAGAGTCCCAAACAAGATAAACACAAAGAGGCCCACACCAAGACACATAATAATTAAATTGTCAAATGTTAAAGACAGAATCTTAAAAGCAGCAAGAGAAAAACAGTTACCTACAAGGGAGCTCTCATAAGACTTCTAGCTGATTTCTCAACAGAAACTTTACAGGCCAGAAGAAATTGGCGCAAAATATTCAAAGTGATGAAAAGCAAGAACCTACAACCAAGATTACTCTACCCAGAAAAGCTTTCATTTAGAATTGTAGGACAAGTAAAAAGCTTCCCAGACAAGAAAAAGCTCAAGTTCATCACCAACAAACCATTATTACCAAAAAAAAATGTTAAAGGGTCTTCTTTAAGAAGAAGAAAAAAAGATAAAATATATGAACAACAAAATGGCAATAAATACATATATACCAACAATTACTTACATGCAAATGGATTAAATGTTCCAATCAAAAGACATATGGATGCTAAATGGATAACAAAACAAGACCTTTACATATGCTGTCTACAAGAGACTCACTTCAGATTGAAAGACACACACAGATTGAAGGTAAAGGATGGAAAGAGATTTTGTGAAAATGGGAACAAACAAACCAAAAGCTAGGGTCAATACTTACACCACAAAATATACTTTAAAATAAAGGATATATAACAAGAGACAAAGAAGGATGCAGCAATTTCACTTCTGGGTATTTATCTTAAGAAACCCAAAACACTAAATCAAAAAGACATATACGATACATCCATATGTTCATTGCAGCATTATTTACAATCCGCAAGGTATGGAAGCAACCTAAGGTTCCATCAATAGATGAGTGGATAAAGAAGAAGTGGTGCATATATACAATGGAATATGACTCAGCCATAAAAAAGAATGAAGTCTTGCCATCTGCAAAAACCTGGATGGACCTAGAGGGTATTGTGCTGAGTGAAATAAGTCAGACAGAGGAAGACAAATATTATATGATCTCACATGTATGTGGTATCTTAGAAACAAAATAAACGAACAAGCAGAACAGAAACAGACTCATAGATCCAGAGAACATTCTGAAGGTTTCCAGATGGGAGAGGTGTTGGGGGGATGGATGAATAGGGTAAAGGGTTTAAGAAGTACATATTGGAAATTAAAGAATAGTCATGGGGATGTAAATTACAGCATAGGAAATAGAGTCAGTAATATTATAACATCTATGTATGGTGTCAGATGGGTACTAGATTTATCAGGGTGGTCATTCAGTAAGTTATATAAAGTCTAATCACCAGGTTGTACAGTTGAAACTAATAATAATATTGTATATCAACAGTAATTGAAAAATAAAAAAGTACTTAAAGTCAAGAAAAAAAAAATGAAAACCACAATAGAAACAATAAAGGTATATAAAAATTTACAAGAAAGAAAGGAATTATAATAATGACTAATAGAGGTAGGATGAACTCATATTGGAACTAAGATATAGACAATACAAGTATGAAAAATGGAAAAGCAAAGATTAGAATTTAAAAATACTAAGTTCTTTGTATTTCTTAGGAATAAAATGGCTACTGACTAAATTTATCTTTATGAAGACATATTAAATAATACCTACTATATTGTTCTGTATTCTTTTTGTTTTGAAATATTTCATAATTATAAGTGAATAAGATGAAAGTTAGATTATTAACCAAAAAAGAGATAATGGCTGCCCTGGCCCATGTGGCTCAGTGGGTTGGGCATCATCCCATGCACCAAGAGGTTGCCTTTGCAATTCCCACTCAGGGCACATGCCTCGGTTGTGGGCTCAATCCACAGAAGAGGGTGTGCAGGAGGCAGCCAGTCGATGTTTTGCTCTCACATTGATGTTTCTCTCTCTCTCTCCCTTCCTCTCTCTATAAATCAATAAAAGTCTTAGCAAAGAGATAATGATTGAAGGGTTATGACTGATACTATAGACAGAGGTTTCCCAAGCTAAGTTTTTTAAATTTAATTTATTGGGGTGACATTGGCTAATAAAATTATATAGGTTTCAGGTGTATAATTCTATAATACATTAACTATATATTGTATTGTGTGTTCATCACTCCAAGTCAAGTCTCCTTCCATCACCATTTATCCCCCTTTTAACCTCCATCTGGTAATCACCTGTTGTCTATGTCTATAAATTTTGGGTTTCTTTGCTTAATCCCTTCATCCTTTTCACCCAGCCCTGCAACCTCCCTCCCCTGTGACAGCTGTCAGTCTTTTCTCTATCTATGAGTCTGTTTCTATTTTGTTTGTTAGTTTATTGTATTCAATGGATTCCATTATGAGTGAAATCATATGGTGCTTGTCTTTCTCTGACTGGAGAGCATTGTGCTTATTCACTTAGCATAATGCTCTCCAGGTCCATCCATGCTGTCACAAAGGGTAAGATTTCCTACTTTACTGAGTAGTATTCCATTGTGTACATGTACCACAGCTTTTTTATTCACTCATGTACTGGTGGACACTTGGGCTGCTTCCAAATCGTGGCTATTGTAAATAATGCTGCAGTGAACATAGTGGTGCATGCATTTTTTTGAATTAGTGTTTCGGGATTCTTCAGATAAATTCCCAGAAGTGGAACCTCTGGGTATAAGGCAGTTCCATTTTTAATTTTTTGAGATACTCCATGCTGCTTTCCACAGTAGCTGCACCACTCTGTATTCCCACCACCAGTGCACGAGGGTTCCCTTTTGTCCACATCCTCGCCAGCACTTGTTTGTTATAACTATTTTAGAATTTATATGCAGCCTGTCCATTACTGTTTGATTTATACCAATTTTCTCTTAATAAATATGACATGACCTTTTGGTGTCCAGTCAGCATTGCCTACGTTCTCTAATATGCCTGGAAACCTCCATTCCATGAAACTATCTATCTAGAGAAAGCCACAAATGTTTGCAGTTAACATTGAGACACTTTCTTATTTCAGTCTGAAAAGGGAATTTTAGGGAATGGTGGGAGTGAAATATAAATACCAACGTGTGGATTATGTGTTTGAGAGGAAATACTATTCATGGATAGAGCAGAAATTGTATGCTTGGTTTTAGGTTATACGAAGTGCACACACCTGTGAGCCAATTTAGACTAAATAGGGTAATCAGCAAGTAGCTGCTAGCCAGAGTGAGCCAGGTGAAGGAAGACGCCTCGTGCCGTGGAAAACGACTCCATTGTAAGAATAGATTTATCATTGTGTGGGAACCACTGCAATTTATTAACTGAAAACACTATTTAACGTCATTATTTAAGTCATCGCTTTTGACACTACTTCTAAAAAGGTCTTTTTATTACAGCTCCAATGCCTATTCTTTCTCTTTTACTGTCATTAAATGAAAATTCCAGTGGAAGGGTGAGCATTTCTAACCCAGTAATCCCGGACAGGAAGGGTGCTTCACGTGAGAGCCGTCCTTAGAAAATGCTATTGCAACATGCTTCCAGTTATATTTTTGAATTTAAGTTTAAAGTATTTCCAAGTTGTTTTCATCATAGAGCAATTCTCAGTGTTTGCGTCTAACTCATTCGTTGATTTTTATTGTTTCTTTAATGGGGCAGAGGAGGGTATTCTTAGCAATTCAGGAAAATTAAGAAATCACATCCCATGCACCCAGCCATCTCAACTTGGGTTTTCTTTTTCTGCAGCTGACATAAAAAATTATTCATAAAAATTCCATTATTTTAACATCCATAGCCTCAGGGGAGAGCAAATGCACCTATCCAATAAGTGTTGTTAAGGATTATTAATGCAGAAGCCAACTGTTTTCTGAGTCACCATTATCGTTTTTGTGACACACCAGGCAGATTCAGTCCGTAAAGCATGGTGGCATATTTTACCTTGTAGATTTCACTCCCACAAAAAAGAAAAGCTACTTAATGTAAAATTATAGATGTAGGTGTTATGGAAGCATCGTATTGAAAAGTCGCATACAGTTTTTCAATAAAAACGTATTCAGAAACCACTGAAGGGACGTCTGATGCTCTGAATACTGAATAACTGACTTCATAATACTTCTTCTAGATCATCGCCAGCAGCAACAGTAACAATAATGGGTCAAAAATATAGGGCTGTTTTTATTTATGAGTAAGAGCTTCAAATAAATGCATAAGTCCTAGGCTCATCTTTTCCCACATCTATACTCCACCTTCAGTTCTGATGGAGTGAACTGGATGCCAAAGGGCTTCACTGAGCCCAAGGCAGGCAGTGCCCAGAGCAGGGACTCCTAGGTTTTCTACGGCTACTTTGCTCGCAGGGTCACTGCCCTTCCCTCCGCACTGTCACCACGCAGTGTGTACCCCAGACCACACAGCCACTCCCCCTGCTCAAAGGACTAGTCACATCAGGTGGTTAGGAGACCGATGTGCACAAACAAGGCTTCCAGTCTGTTCAGGTCACCCTGAAATTTAAAAAGGGATCTGGGTTGGAATCCCAGCTTCAGAGCCTCTTAGTCTCCTACCTTTCTCATCTGAAGATGGAAACTTACACAGTTGCAGTGGCGAATAAATGAGACCGTGCACGTAAAGCATACCTGGGCCGCGGGTTTCAACATGTGTCTTATTTGTCCACCATCCTTGTCAGCCCCACTCCCAGGTGCCCCTTCCTTCCAGCCCAGAGCCTCTGCTGACAAAAAACCATCTTGTACCAGGGACAGCAGGAATCCTGCTCGGTTTCATTCAAAACTGCCCTCCAAGGGCAGCCCCTTCCCAGTCTGACTCAGATGTAAGCCTGTGCATAACCCACCAGTTCCTGAGCCAGCCTGGCCCAGGCCCACTTGAGTCTTGTCCCTGCACTTGGGGGGCGTTGGGTGTGCCAGCTGTGTGAGGCCAGCTGGGCCTGTCACCCAGCCCAGCACAGCTCTGACCTTCCCACCTCCAGGCTCCTTGTGCCTCTCAAACAGAATCACCACCCGGATCCCACTGCCGCTGTCGGGATTCCAGACGTCTCGGCCTGGACATTTTCACTGCTGGTCCCCCCTGGCCATTTGGATGCCCAGGAAATCATCCTCCGAATATGCTATTTTAACATCTTTAAATATATCTGGAGCAAAATATTTTAAAGTTTTACCTCTCATTAATCAACATGGAGCATCATCTTTTTATTTACTCTTCTCTACTGTTCATTTTCAACATATTCCTATTTCTTGTGGGGTTTTGTTCAATAGAGTAGAACCTTCCACTCTGGACACATGTGAGAAATATATTTTTAACTACCTTACAGATGAAAGCATACCAAACCTGAAATGAGGCACATGAAACTTGCATCCATGGGTTTCATCCAAGAAAATGTGTCACCCTACAAAGCATTCCAGTTCCATGGAAAACGATAAGCATCACCGGCCTATACCACTTTGGGTGTTCTGAATTGAGGGCATCCTGACCTGAATCAAAATGCCCACTTCTAACGCCAGGTTTTACCCTTGACAGAAATATGTTTCAGACAGGGAAGGCAGGAAGCTCTGTGAGTTTCTGGAGTCAATAATTCAGTCCATCTCTTAGTTTCAGACTTGTGGGTTTTTCACCTGGGTAGAACCCCATATTAATATTTGAGATGGGTTTTTTCAAGTGCAAGAAAGATCACTGTGCATGGGAACTCCTCAGAAGATCAGTTTTGGCAGAATCCATATAGAAGTTAAGTAGCTGGAGAGTAAAACCTTAAAAACTACTCATACCCCTTGGAAAATCTCCATGTGTGCATACCTCCATTTAAAGTTCAAGTGTCCTAGGATGCTTACCTTACTGCACTTCATGTGAGAGTGTGGTGTGTCCTTGCCCTGTCTCTCCTCTATACAACTACAGGCTTCTTGAAAGTTACTCACCTTTGCATCCCTTGCTGCCCCTCACAGTGCCAGGCACAGAGCAGGCGACGTGCTTACCTGTGAATACGCTGCACACTGTTCCCACTGGGGCCAGGGAGGGGATTTGAATGAGGAGAGCAAGCAAGGTGTGAGACCAGAGGGCACAGAGGGCTGTGACCTGGATGGGCAGGCCCACGTTCACAGACCACTGAGGATGACATGCATTGAAAACACGGGCACCACGACATCAAATGTCACGAAGAGGTGGGAGTCACGACCTGGGTCCTGGAGAACTTGCCTGAGGAAGTGACGTTTAGTCTCCAAGCTGAGACCAGCAGGATGGGTGGGCTTGAACTGAAGCATGAGTGGGAGGAGGGCTCCTGGCAGAGGATCCACGAGGAGGTCTCAGAAAGTGGCCAGGGAGAGGTGGCACGTGAGACAGTAACAGCCAGGACTGGAGACCCAATCTGGGCACAGGTGTGTGGGCCACATTTGCCTTATTAAAGAAAATAAGTTTTACTCTGTGAACAATGGAAACCCCTTGGAAGATCTTTAGTGGGAACGTGATGTTTTTCAGAGATGAGCTCTGGCGGGTTGTGAGGCTTGTCAGGTTTTCAGGGGCAGATTCTGTGGCCTGGGCTAGTCTGGTGGACGGAGTTGAACCCGCTGTGCCCGGATGTGTGGGGAGGTAGCAGAGGGCAGAGAAGGGACTGGGGGGCTGGTTGTGCTCATGAAGTTGGATTTTATTCTATGGCAGTGGGACCTTGAGAGTTTAAAGGAGAGAACCGACCCGATGTAAAACCGTGTTTAAAGAGGTTGTTTTCAGTGATTAACATGGGTTTTCTTCTATTTTATTCTCCCCGGGACCGTGATAACTGTACACACAGGCTTGTCAAGTAGACCTTCCGAGCTGCTTTGACATTCAAGCAGAGGCAATGGGACGCGCGGGGTCAGACCTCAGCTCTCAGCTCCACACTCACTAGCCCTGTGACCTTGGACAACTTCCCCTCTTCTCAGTAAACGGGGGAACAATAGCACCTACTACATAGGATTGTGGTTTTTAAATTCAAAGAGTTGCTACGTGTAAAATACTTCAAACAGAATCTGGGAAATAGAAAGTGCACAAAAGGAGTTAGGTATTATTCTATTTATGATTGAATACCAGTTTGTATTTGTACTATCTTTCTTCCCTTCAAAAAAAACTCTAATGTGCCACTGTGAGCTTAAAGGACCTTGACTTCCCTGCGGCTCTAGTTAACACACAGAATATACCGCATAGAAATCAGAACGTGAAAAGAAGGGGTACAAGTCATCTATCAAGGTTTGAAATTATAATTTTTAATATGTCTCACTTTTCATGAGCTAGAGAATTCATCTCACACAATAGTCCATCCTGGAATGTCTTTCACGTAATGCTTTTCACTTTTCTTTATTGTGCTCTGGCTCCTTCTGCCTTTTTGTTGCTGTTCCTTCAGGCCTTGGTGGTGAGAACGGCCCCTCCACACCCTTCCTTCTCAGCAGAGGGCTGTGTGTGCCAACGGTTGTGAGGGAAATGGAATGCATTCCTGGCCTGATGGTATTGAAATTTCAAGGCCTTACCTTTTCAATGCTTTCGTCGCAGAGGGGGTGACTGCTGAGAATAGCCTTCTTGACTGCTGTGCGAACATCTGTAAACGCACAGGCACAGCCATTGTGGCGGCTCCCACCCAGCCCGAAACTGCAGCAATCAAGATGGGGCTGTGGATCGCAGCTGCTCACACCCGGAGGGAGGGAGGTCTCTTAGTCCTCTGCCTGATGCTTTGGATCCCTTGTCTTTGGAGTTTGGTTGGGTGTCTGTTTTCTGTGAGCGATCCCCAGGGACCTCTCTATTGATTATTCTCCTGTGGTAAGGGCGCTCGCCACACCAGCTTTGGGGGACGGACATGCAAGGCAGAGCAGCGCTGGCCTTTCCTGGTCTTCCTCCCCCGGTTCCAGCCCTGCGAGGGCATGGTGCTGACAGTAACCGCCTCGTGTGCCAGGCCTGCGACTGTGGACTCGGTGGGGCTCACGGTGACCATTCACTCAGACCCCACGAGGAGCTGCTGAAACCAACGGAGTGGCCTTGATGTTGGTAAAGTCTGCCCGCCCGGCCTGCTTCGTGTTTTTCACGTTGTCAGGAGACATGTGTCTCTGAGTCATAATTTATCCCGACCTCAGGAAATAATCTGAAATACATCAAAGAGAAAAGAAAATCAGGCCCAGCCCTAAGCAGTTTCATTGTTGAACTGCCACAGTGACAGGCCCGGGAGAGGCCGTGTGTGTGAAGGGACCCTCCCGGGTCGACAGTTGCCCCACAGGTGAAGGAGAGGAGAGACAGGGAAGAAAGAGGCAAAACTGCACCAGGGAAGAAGGGGGCCCTTTCCTGGCACTTTTTCTTCTTTCTGGGATCAACAGAATAAGCTTTGTCTTCACATTCATTTTCAGATTTGAACCCCACACTGTTTTGGTTCTTCTGGATGCCTGTGCCTAATTTGAGCATTGAGAAGAACCCTACCTAATTCCTTTATCTATCCTAATCTTTTCTTTCTTAGTCCAGGTCAGTGGGTAAGAAAATCATCAAGACTATGGTATATAAGTGAGCCACTAATGCTTATAAACACCCTTTGTTTTAAGGACAACCCAAATTTAGTTATGTAAACATTTAAAAACCTGTGTCACCTTAATGATGCTCAGCCCAATGGTGAGGTGGGACAGCATGTTTCTAGATGATATTTTATGAGTGAAGTTCCCTCAAAATCTGAAAGAAATGGGATTCTTGGATTCAGAGACCTTGTCGTAAGGCTTGCTAAGCAGTAGGTTCAAAACAAACACGTTCCACAAGGACTCCTCATACAAGACCACCCAGTAGGTAGGTCAGAAGGTGGAGTCAGATGCCCCCGATGCTGTAGATCTGTGGCTCTTCACAGGAGAGATTTGAAAACACACCCAGGCCCAGCCCCCACCCCCAGCCAATTAAATCAGCCTCTTGGAACATCAGAACTTTGTAACAGCTCTACAGCCATTGTAATATGCAGCCAGAGTTGAAAACCGCTGCTCTCCGTAGAGAACAGTTACTGGGAGGCCAGGCTGGCACTCTGGTGACCTAGGGGCATGGACTGAGTTACGCTGGGAGGCAGAGCCCTGGGGCAGGGAACCTCGATCTTACGGAAGACGCCCCCTTTTAAAGACTTGGACAGGAGTAAGGTGACGTGCTTTTAAGCTTCTGTAGATAATCTCTGAAATATGAGTCAAGGGAACCATGCACATATTATATATTAATACTATTTAATTCTTATCTATATTTACTGTAATATTTTAATATTAAATAGTACAGTTTATGCATATGCATACAGACTTATTCATTCATTCATTCGTTCATTGAGCTCCTGCCACGGGCCAGGTATGCCATCAGGAAATTGCAGTAAATCACAACAGCAGTGTCCCCTCCAGGGGGAGCTTGAAAGTAATCACAATGGGGTCTAAATCTAAGAAAGGGTACGTGAGCTGCACCTTGGAACTTGGCCCTGTAGCCTCCAGTGTCTCTGGGAAGACTCCTGTTGGGCAGTGAGGGGAGAGGTGGCTTTCTTCCTGCTGCCACACACCGTCCATGGTGCCGGAGCATCTGGTGCACCCACTGTAGCCATTGTCATCAGCGTTTTTCGGGAAGTTTCCGAGTAGGTGGCACAGGCCTGTGCATCTAATGAAGGAGGCAGAAAGTGTCTGGGCCACTCCTTTATTTGATGCGTCACGTTGGGAAGACCACCTATTTGCCCGAAGATGGACTCAGGGTGTTTCATTTCTTGTGAATAAGTAACAAGCTGTTAAGTACACAATGGATATACCTCTCTGCACACTAGAAATGCAGTGATTGATGGATCTGATGTTTACTTGTCTCCTCTGTAATCTTAGATTTAAGTCACTGAAATCTTCAGCCTATACATCAAGAGAATGGCACACATGTGCCAAGGGACAGGGGCCGAAATGGCAGGTGGTGTACAAAGTCCTTGGAGGGACTAGCCCTGCGATACCAGGAAGTGCAGTCGGTTTTTCATGGGGAGGGTAAGAGCCTGCAGCCTGAAGCACAAGGAGGAATCGCAGAGGTTTGTATAGTAGAGAGAAAGGAGGGAGGCTTTGACAGTGAGCGAGGAGAAAAAAATTACACAAAACCTACTGATAACTGGTCAAGAGAAATGAGAGGTGACTGAATGGTGTGCCACCATTGCTCAGTATCCAAGACTCAGCCAAGGCATAACCATTAATACATATTTTTCCATGTTCCTTGTCTTTGTTCTAGTGCTTTGCTTTTTATAAGATGCCTGAGCGTGAATTAACTCAACGAATTCTCAAAATAACCCCAAATGTTATTGAAATCACATGTAGATAAAGAAAGATGAAGACACTGAAGCTCACAGTGCCCAAAATCACACAGCCAGTTAAAGGGCAGGAGCAATACCCTGGCCGGTGTGGCTCAGTGGTTAGAGCATCGGCCCGTGCTCTGAAGGGTCACAGGTTTGATTCCCGGTCAAGGGCACATAGCAGAGTTGCAGGTTCAATCCCCAGCCTGGGTCGGGTGCATGTGGGAGGCAACCAATTGATGTGTCTCTCTCACATTGATGTTTCTCTCTTTCTCTGTCTCTTCCTCTGTCTCCTTCTCTCCCCCTCTCTCCCTTCCTCTCTCTCTAAAAAAAATCAATGGAAAAAATATTTAGGTGAGGGTTTAAAAAAAAAAAAAAAGGCAGAGGCAAATCTCCAATTCAAATACTGAGCTCCAAATCCAGTAGTCTGTAATGTCAGGATACTATAGCACAACTGGGTCCTGGCCCCAGCCTGGACCCAAACACTTGTCTGATTCCACGTATAGCGTGTGACTCTCCATGCCCTTGAAGTTGTATTCCTCACATGTCCTTGCATTTCTGCTTGTCTTATAAAGATTTATGCTGGTACATTTATACCCCCAAATATGAATGGTCATCAAATGGAGTTTTGGTGTTTTCTAAAATCTGGATTACAAGAAATTTTGAATTTCAACTTTCTATACCTGCTAGTATCTGCAGCACTGGCATTCTGTAATGTATATTTCCCACTTTTCCCTCCCAGTCCATTAGAAAGAGTTTTTTAAATTCTCAGATATCCAGGAGCTAAGAAAGGAAATGCTGATCATGTTCAGTGACAGGAAGTACAACTGCTTAACTCTAACTTCTCTCTCGCTTTAGGAAGTCAGACCCCCAAAATGGATTAATTCGACAGATAGGAAAAACATTACACACAGGAAAAGGACACGTTTCCTACCGAGGCACTTCCTTCTGTATACCATTTCCCTGGGGTACCTGCCATTGTCAGCAGGAAGAATAATGTTATCCATGTTTTAAAATACCCCTCTTGAGTGTTAAGGAGATAAATAGCTAAATGATGAGAAAATAACTTACTTTTACAGCAGTGGTTTAAGAGGGGTAGAAAGAGCTCAAATCCAGATACGTTTGAAGACATGAGAAAATTCAACTGTGAGTGAAAAATTTAGTATTTCTATAAGTACTCTTTTAGAAAGAGTACCCTTTTGCATCAACACTAGAAAGGAGAGTTGTATAAAAAAAATAAAAAAGGAAAGGAGAGCTGTGTCTATCTATAAACGTGAGAGAACTGCATGTGATTTATTTGCAAGCCCAGTTTTCCAGATGCGAACTTACAAAGGAGAAAGAAAAGCGTCTGTTCTGTGTTGCTGCAGGACCCATGCAGGAGACCATCTACGACTTCTGGAGGATGGTGTGGCATGAGAACACTGCGAGCATAATAATGGTGACCAACCTTGTGGAGGTGGGGAGGGTAAGTAAGACACCTGCATGTCCCTTTCTCCCTTGCTTAGTTGGTAATATGAAGTAAGGCAAGAGCAAGCTTTTAAAGTAGTATTTTGTGTACTCCAAAAAACATTAACTACTACAGCTCCTCCTACTGCGTGCCACACTTGCTTATAAATGATCAGTAAACATAGTCTGAATTGCTTTCATTTGCTGTGATTGCAACAGACAGGAAAGGTACTCAATTTAAAAGCAGTTGTCTGGCTCTGTTGAGCACATAAAAACACCTCTAAGCATGAATGCTGGGTGTTGGGTGTCAAAACTCACGGGTGCCACATTAGGCATAACCACATTCCCTGACTCGGGAAAACTGGCCCTAGAAACAGTGTGCACCGCTGGGTTCAATCCCCAGGTTAGAATTCCAGCCTCTCCTCCTGCTTAGATTGCACTTCCCTGTGCCTCCACTTCCCAGCCTGCAAAACCGAGGTCACTGTTGGCCCTGAGACCTTGGATTACTTCATCTGTATTATCCGCTGATGAGTGCTATTTTTGTTTAACCAGGAAACTTAAATATTTTTAATCCTGGGACTGGTATGCTGTAGGATTATTCCCAAAGTTAAATTTAAAAATGAGAAAATACACAGAGGGCAATTGCTTTGTTTTATAGTAGGCTCAATTCCATGGTTCTGCCCAACTCAAGAACCCGTTACTTCTTGACCCATTACTTCACAGTTGACATTGTGAAGAGCTGCCTCAGCAAAGGCAGCCTACAAATCAGCTAGAACTGAAATATTGGGGCAGAAACCATAAAGGTATTATTTCTTAAGAGTCTCTATCAGCCTTAAAAAAGAAGAAAATCTTGCCATTTATGACAACATGGATGAAGCTGGGGGACATTATACTAAGTGAGAAAAGCCAGTCACAGAAGGACAAATACTTCATGATTCCACATAGGTACCTAGAGTAATCAGATCCACAGAAGCAGAAAACACAATAGTGGAGGGGGAATGGGGAGTTGATGGTTAATGGGAGATAACAGCTTGGACCTGTGAAGTGCTAAGAATTTGAACTGAGGCTGCCACATAAAACATAAAACTGCAAAAGGTAGACACTAAGAGCAAGGGCAGACAGGGTGGGGGAGGGGTGTGGAATAGGAAGGCAGCCAGGCACCAGAACAGGGAAATAACAAGGAAGCAAAAATCGTTGCTTAGGATCTGGGTGAGATAGCACTTCCACTAACTAATGAGTCAAAGTAAAACACCCTAGCATAAATCAGAAAATATTTAGAACTGTGAATCATAAAGTACCACATAGTAAACTTCTAGGATGCAGATAACGTGGCACCCAAAAGGATATAGGCTTACATGTTAGAAAAGAAGTCTGAGCATCTAGTTCAAGAAGATACATGAAGAACAGAGTACAACTAAAGAAAGAAAAGAGGAAGTAATAAATAGAAGAGCAGAAAATGATTAAATAAAAAGCAAAGAAAAAATAATAAAAGTCAACATAATCAAAAAGGCTTTGTGAAAAAACTAATGAAATAAACAAACATCTGACAATCAGAAGTAAGAGAAAGAAAACCCAGAATAACAGTATTAAGAATAGGGTAAAGATTTTTTATCATAATAGGTAATATGAATAACTAACAATAAATTTGAAAATTTAGATACACTGGGCAGTTTTCTTGACAAATATAATTTTCCCAGATTGACTCAAAAAGAAACAAATTCTGAATAGACAATAATTATTTTATTTTTTTATTAATTTATTTTTGTTACAGATGTTTCTCCTATTTCCCCCATTGACACCCTCCTCCCTACCAGCCCCCCCCCCCGCCCAGTCCCCAGCATTGTTGTCTATGTCCATTGGTTACGCATACATGCATATAAGTTCTGTGGTTTATCCCTTCCCGTCCTCCCCACCCCCTCTTCTGAGGTTTGTCAGTCTGTACCCTACTTCTATGTCTCTGGGACTATTTTGTTCATCAGTTTGTTTTGTACATTATATTCCACAAATAAGTGAGATCATGTGATATTTGCCTTTCTCTGATTGGCTTGTTTTGCTTAGGCTAATACTCTCCAGGTCCCTCCATGTCATCTCAAAGGATAAGAGATCTTTCTTTCTTTCAGCTGCATAGTACTCCAATGTGTATATGTACCACAGCTTTTTTATCCACTCATCTATTGATGGACACTTGGGCTATTTCTAGATCTTAGCTATTGTAAATAGTGCTGCTATGAACATAGGGGTACATATATTCTTTCTGATTGGAGTTTCAGGCTTCTTAGGATATATTCCTAGAAGTAGGATCACTGGGTCAAATGACAGTTCCATTTTTAACTTTTTGAGGTAACACTATAGTGTTTTCCATAGTGGCTGCACCAGTCTGCATTCCCACCAGCAGTGTACTAGGGTCCCCTTTTCTCCACACCCTCGCCAACACTTGTTGTTTAATGATTTGTTGATGGCGGCCATTCTGACAGGTGTGAGGTGATACCTCATTGTTTTAATTTGCATCTCTCTGATGATTAGTGATGTTGAGCATTTTTTCATATGTCTCTTGGCCATTTATTTGTATGTCCAGTTTGGAGAGGTGTCTCTTTAGTTCCTCTGCCCATTTTTTAATTGGGTTCTTTGTCTTCCTTCTGTTGAGTTGTATGAGTACTCTATATATTTTGGAAATTAACCCCTTATGCGATGTATCATTGGCAATTATGCTCTCCCATGTAGTGGGTTTCTTTTCCATTTTGATGGTTGTTTCTTTTGCTGTGCAGAAGCTTTTTAGTTTAATGTAGTCGCATGTGTTCATTTTTTCCTTTGTTTCTCTTGCCTTAGGCATTGTATCAGTGAAAATTCTGCTGCGTGTGATGTCTGAAATTATGTCACCTATATTTTCTTCTAGGATTTTTATGGATTCACAAGTCATATTTAAGTCTTGTATCCATTTTGAGTTGATTCTTGTGTATGGTGTAAGTTGGTGGTCTAGCTTCATTTTTTTGCATGTAGCTGTCCAATTTTCCAAACACCATTTATTGAAGAGGCTGTCTTAACTCCACTGTATCCTCTTGCCACCTTTGTCAAATATTAATTGAGTATATTGTCTTGGGTCAGTTTCTGGGTTCTCTGTTCTGTTCCATTGATCTATATGCCTATTCTTGTGCCAGTACCAGGCTGTTTTGATTACAGTGGCTTTGTAGTATAACCTGATATCCAGTATTGTGATCCCTCCTATTTAGTTCTTCTTTTTCAAGATTGCCGTGTCTATTCGGGGTCTTTTTTGGTTCCATATAAACTTTTGGAGTATTTGTTCTAGTTCTGTGAAATATGTCATTGGTATTTTTTTTTTATCCTCACCTGAGGACATTTTTTTTCCCATTTTTTGTTCAGATAGAGTGGGAGGAAGAGAGAGGAAGAGAGAGAGAGAGAGAGAGAGAGAGAGAGAGAGAGAGAGAAACATCGACGTGAAAGGGACACATCGAGTGGCTGCCTCCCGCACGACCCAACCAGGGCCAGGGACAAACTGCAACCGAGGTACATGCCCTTAGTGGGAACAGAACCCGGGTCTTTCTGGACCACAGGCCGACGCTCTAACCGCTGAGCCAAACCCACCAGGGTTGTCATTGGTATTTTGATGGGGATTGCATTGAATCTATAGATTGCTTTGAGCAGTGTGGACATTTTAGTGATGTTAATTCTTCCAATCCATGAACACGGTATATGCTTTCACTTTTTTATATCTTCCTCTATTTCTTTTTTCAATGACCTGTAGTTTTCTGTAAAGAGGTCCTTTACTTCTTCGGTTAAGTTTATTCCTAGGTATCTTAATTATTTTGCCACGATGGTAAATGGGATTGTTTTTTTAGTTTCTCTTTCTGTGAGTTCATCGTTGGTGTATAAGAATGCCGTTGATTTCTTGATGTTAATTTTGTATCCTGCTACTCTGCCAAATTCATTTATTAACTCTAGTAGATTTTTGATGGAGGCTTTGGCATTTTCTATGTACAATATCATGTCATCTGCAAATAATGACAGTTTCACTTCCTCCTTTCCAATTTGGATCCCTTTTATTTTAACATAGTACTGGAAGTCTTAGCCACAGCAATTAGACAATAATTATTTTAAAAGTGAGTTAGGGTTAAAAATTAACCCATGGATAAACACCAGATGCAAATACATTTACATGTTCTACTAAATATTCAGGAAATAGATCATTCAAATCTCATAAAAATTATTCTAAAAGAAGAGAGAAAGAAAGTCTGCTCCCCCATTTTATTTTAAAAGGCTAGTGTAACCTTGATATCAAAAACAGACATAGACATAAGAAAGGGGAAATTTATAGGTGCCACAAATTGGAAAGAGATAACTAGAACAACAGATGAAAATAGAGAGCCCAGATGTTGACTGTAGGCATATGTGGAAAAATATGTAATTAGTGAGAAAGCATGAGCTTTTCAATCAATTGAGCTGGGACATTTGGTTATTCATGTAGAAAAAAAAAAATTATTGCCTCCACGAAACACCCAAGAATGAACACTAGGTAAGAACCAAAATATAACACAACTTTAAAACTTTAAAAAAAAAAAATGGGGGAAATATTTTTTTTCTTTTTTTTTCTTTATTGATTTTAGAGAGAGAGGAAGTGAGAGGGAAAGAGAGATAGAAACATCGATGAGAGAGAACATCTATTGGCCGCCTCCTACATGCCCCCTACTGGGAATTTGGCCCACATCTGGGCATGTGCCCTAACCGGGAATCGAACCAGTGACCTCTTGGTGCATGGGTCGGCACTCAACCACTGAGCCACACTGGCTGGGCGGGGGAAATATTTATGACCATTTTTTGGTTTGTTTGAAGAGGTTCAGGCCTTTACTCAGGGGAGTAAAACTGCCGATGTGTGCACCCGCCTCACACAACCCCCTCTTACAAAGGGTCGCAGCAGAGTGCCTGGCTGCTCAAGCATCAAGAAAATGCTGGCTTTCTTTTCTTTATTTTATTTTATTTTTTTCCATCACCATTTATCCCTTCTATACCCTCCTCCACGTCCACCCTCCCGTGCCCTGCAATCACAACACTGTTGTCTGTGACCACGAGTTTTCTCCTTTTTCTTTTGCTCAGTCCCTCCACCCTCCGCGGCCCGTCCTACACCATACCCCACTGTCTGCCTGCTCTCTGTCTGTGAGTCTGTCTCTATTTGGTTTGTTAGTTCCGTTTGTTCATTATGGAGTGAAATCATATAATAGTACTTGTCTTTCTCTAACTGGCTTATTTCACTTAGCATATGACTATTTTTTAAAGAATGCATTAAAGATATCAAAAGATTAATGTATGCTTGAAACCTATATAATCTTATTAACCAATGTTGCCCCAATAAATTTAATAAAAGGGAAAAAAAAGAAAAGGATAAAAACTTACAAAGCAATGCTTTATGTACTAAAAGTGTAAAAACCATTCATGTCATTGAGTTCCCCCTCTGCTGGGAGACAGTGAGAGCAGGGGGCTGGCCCACAGCCCGGGCCGCAGGTGCTCCTGGCATGACTGGCCTCAAAGGGGTCCCTGAGCCTCTCCATCACCAACCTTTCACTTTGCATCTGCTTTATAAGGTTCTTTTAAAGATTAAATGAGGTTTCTCTAAGTCAGGTGGTTAGAAAAGTTCCTGCCCCAAGACCTACAGTGGTGTTTATAATTCTCTTTTCCTCACTCCAAATCTACCTTCTTTTGCTAGGAAAGCAGTGAGTAAGCACTACTAGAAAAAAAATTCAACTCCACCAGAAAGCAAGCCTCTTTAAGGAAAGAAACAGCCTTTGGAATTTTTGGTCTCTCCATCGGGGCACTCAGTAAATGCCCAAGGAAATGAATGAATGAGAATTAGTCCAACTTAGTGTCAGAGAGCAATTAGCATAAACTAGGTTGACTATGACATAGCTAAATGCAATATTTTATCTGTTTTCATGTACTTGGGTTTCTTCCCCTGATGTGTATGATTAATTCTGAATCCTTCTTTCATTTCACAAATATTTGTTGACTGCCTGTGTACAATAAGGAGAAAAAGCTATCTGGAGACTGCTGTCTCAGTGCTATGCTTTCACAATCACTGTATTCCTTGAAAGTTATTCACCACCTCAAAACGTTACATATTTGCATCAGAGCTTATTTAAAATAATGCCAAGGTAAGTTATTTTGAAAAGTGAAAAGTCATTAAAAATAACTACTACTGGCCCACCTGTGTGGCTCAGTAGATTGAGCGTCATTCCATGGACTGAGAGGTCCCCGTTGGATTCCTGGTCAGCACACATGCCCAGGTTTCTGGCTCAATCCCCAGTAGGGGGCATGCAGGAAGCAGCTGATGGATATTTCTCTCTCACATCCATGTTTCTATCTCTCTCTCCCTTCCTCTCTCTCTGAAAAAAATCAATAAAAACATATTTAAAATAATAGTAACTATTACTGGATTTAAAAAAAAGTAATGGCACACATGTATTTGTTGCTTAATTGAAATTCCAAAGTACACTGTCTCCAGACTCAGTGTCTTAGGAGGTAAGCTATTTCCATACAATAAACCTTTTTTCTTTAATGAAAGATAAGGACAGTGTAGTCATTGACTAAAAGGTCAAAAGAGAATTGTGCAATAATAAAAATAAATAGAAACCCTCCTACACTAAAGCCCACTGTCTCTTGGACATGGCATGTTTTGCAGAGAGTCAGGTTTCATTTTGAGTTGCCCGGCTTTAGAAACGTATCAAATACAAAGGCCTTGCAGCTCTGGCAGGTGTGGCTCAGTTGGGTGGAGCATCCTCCCATGCACCAGGTTTCGGGTTCAGTTCCCAGTCAGGGCCCTTACAGGAGGCAACTGATCGATGTCTCTCTCTCACATTGATGTTTCTCTCTCTCCCTCTCTAATATCAATTTATATATATCCAAGAATAAAAGGCCATGCAGTGATGGTCCCTGTGGATTTCTTTGGTGGAAACTATTCCTTCTGACAAATAACCATGGACAAATAGCTCCAACTAAAAGTGTACAGATGGAGGGGAGAGAATGACTAATTTCGGGTTTACCCATGAATGGAAGCCCATAGGCTTAAAGTAACTCAACAATTTTAGGTCTGGTGAGTTTATTTTTTAAAGTCCTTCTAAATCCTTACCAAGTGTGTGAGAATGTGGTAAGCTCTGAGGAGTCCTCACCTCGTCACCATCAGCCCCTTTGATGGGTCTGTCTTCAATTAGTAATGAACGTAATGGCATCTGTCCTTGAAATGTCTGGCATGATTTGGGGGTTTTGACAAGAGGTCACATTCCCTCCAGGACAAGGGCTGACCTTATTCCAGGCCATTTCCCATTGTTAATGCTGCACATTTGTCTAGAGATGACTTCCCCATTTTCCATGCTTAAAAACAGCAACAACAAACCACCGAAGAAATCAAAATGACATGTTTTTTGAGGGCAACAACTACCTACTTACATGTTTACTGCACATGGTGTGTCCTTCATGAATTAGGCATGAGAGAGCTGGATGCCCGTTTGTTTACGCAGACTTGCTGCGGATTCATTAGTCAGTGCTGGGAACCCGCTTGCCCCTGATTTTTGCCCTGAAGCGCTCTGCATCAGGGGCTGTAATTGCCGGTGTTGGAGCCACTGGGAGCCCTTCCCTGTCACCGCACCTGGTGCAAAAGACACCGACGCTGCACTTCCCTCCAGCAGGGTCCCAGTACAGCTGCCAGGACCTGTCATTATCTAAGACTTCCTTGTCACCACTGAGCATCCCCTCTCAGCCCGTGTGTTCTGGGAAGGGACCCTTGTCAGTTTTCCTGGCACCTGCCCGAAGGCTGCACACCTGGCATTTAAATTGCGCTGGAATGTGTTGTGATTGTTTTGCCTCTTTAATGAACCCACCTGAGGGACATTTAACTTTTCATCCAGACGCCTGTTTTCTAGGCATTCCCATTTACACTGTTTTTGTGGAGATTCGCAGACTCTGTTGTGTTGTACTAATCCATCTGCCAAAAGTCTTATAACCAAATCTGCGGGACTCCCAAAGGAGATTTTGTACTGGTAGTTTAAGCTAATGATTTCTAAATGTATTTAGTCAGTTTTATGAAGACCTCATTAGAATGTGACTGTGTATTAAAAATCCAAATAAGATCTCATAGTCATGTAAGAAAATTATTGCGGAGTTGCTCTGAATAGTTCTTATAACAGGTGATAAAGTGTTTTGGAGCTAAAAGAAGCAGAGACCAAGATGTTAACCTCGATCAATATAGAGGATTGGAGGGACCACCTAAAGGGATGCTTTAAAGAAAAGTACCCACCCAAAGAGGTTAACCTATAATTCTATTTCATAACATCTGTCACTAAAAGAGTAATGAAAGAAAAAAGTTCAGATGAACACTACCCATCAAGAATTACGTTTCTAACTCACATGCTAGGAAAGTTTATTAAGATTCCAAGTGTCCTTCCACATACAACAGGAACATCTGCTTTGCTACAGAAGTCACCAATCCAGGCTCAATGGAAGAAGCAAGAAAGAGGCAAGGTTGCCCCTTTATAAAATATGGAAATACTGCTTAATAGTAAGAATAATGTAGGAGATGCCTAACAGTACAAAACAATATAGGTATTTTCTTCAGAATCTCTCGAGTTGTACCAAAACATCAAACCCATCCATGAAAGGGAAGAGACAAATTCTGTTCATAGAGATTGCTGCAATTTCTCAGTCTTGAACTGTCACTATTACCTTTGATAGACCTTTTTTAATGAACTGGATTTTTAAGATGGATATTTTTTGACCTGAGTAATTATAGTCCTAACTTTGATTAATTTATACTGGTTCAACAAACATCCTCTCCATATCAACCCACTGTCAACTCACTGTAGCTGATTCAAGCCTTACCTCCCTCCATAATTCCCACCCAGACACCGGCCACCCTCTACATCCCCTCCCCCAGTGTATCACCCAAGCAGTCAGGCACTCCTATCACTGTCAGGAGAGGGACCCTCTCCAGAGCCCTGCGTGGCAGCAGGCTCTTCCAGAAGAGTGACCCCCTAGATGCACCCTGGCCTGTGAGGTTCTCTCTGCCCAAAGAGCTCAGTTTCCCTATATAAAAAGTTAGAAAATCAATCAAAGAGCCTGATTTGTCTTGTTCACAAATAAACTCAAAGTAGGCTTTCTAATACCTTTTCAGCATTTAATGATACACTACTATATACCTGACACTAAGAAATTCAAAAGTATTTATAATTCACTTGCCGTCAAAGAACACAGAATATGGTAATAGGTAACCATTTAAACAGTTAACGGTAATACACGTAGCCGGGATTGAAGGGCCCAGCTCTGCCTGTGGGACCTCAGAGGACTTCATGGAGAATGTGGTGAGGAGCTGGACCTTAATAAGAGACAGAGCTTCAAATGGCAAGAATGTGACAATGACCACTTTAGAAAAAAACAAACAAAAAACAAAGAGAAGGGAGAGTAACCGGCAAGATGGGGAAGAGCCCGTGGCCTGGTGTGCTGTGCTAGGGAGTTGATGGGGAGTGCAGTGAGCTCTGAGACTGAAAAGCTGCTGAGGCCTCTCAGCAGGGGTCTGAACTGCCTTTCTAAGAGGACACAAAGGTAGATACAGGAAATAGATGATGTGTGTGTTTGTTATAATAGAAAGCATCGAGCTGGTCAATCATATGTTCTAAGTAGTGTTGCTGATCTAACCTGATCTTAATAATCATTGGATTTTACTCAGAAAAGGTCATTGGTAAGCTTTTGCCTAAGTTGTTTCAGAGGAATGACCTATCCAAGTTCTTTGATTGTATGCAACAGAAATTAACTCAAGCTAATTTAAGCCAGAGGGAAATTTATTAGAAGAATATTAGGAGCTCAAAGTGTTGATGTGAAGAATAAGTCTTACAAACAGACAGGGGAAAGGCACCAACACCAGGGGCCAGTGAGTGCAGGGGCCTCACGCCAGCCAGTCTGGGCCGGGTGCTGGCGCTGAGAGGATGAGCACCAACAATTCCCAGGCTTTGCTCACTGTGTTCAGGATTCAGGGAACAAGGACAGAGCATCTGATGCCCCCAGGTTGGTTCATGTGCTCACCCCTTGCTATCCAGGGCCCCTAGTTGACAAGCCATCCCCTGGGGAAGGAGTAATTCCCCAAAGTAAGCCAAGGCCATATTAGGAAGGATGAATGGATGGAGTGACTTTGAGAGACCAGAAAACAACATGCATTCACTACAGATGGGGAGGACTGCCGTCTGCACAGTCAAGGCAAGAATAGGAAATACGGAGGAGTGGACCGAGTTCACACTTGTTAGAAGCTTAGCTGAAAAAGGAAGAGAAACAAATTAACAGAGGAGCATTACAATCAAAGGATATTTTAAAGGTGGAAGACCTTTGAAAATTTTATGTGTTACAGAAAGAATCAGGAGAAAGGGAGATGTTCACACATTAGAAAGCAGACCTCTGAGGGCATGTGTTTCCCACGGAGGCAGGGTCCAGCATACAGGTCTGCAGTTCAGCCTTGTAAGGGACATCTTTTCTGAGCCTGGAGAACAGAGACAGATGAGGATGCAGTTTAAAAAAATGTAACCAACTAAGGGCACGTACCTCGGTTGTAGTTTGTCCCTGGCCCCGGTTGGGGTCATGTGGGTGACAACTAGTCGATGTGTCTCTCTCACATTGATGTTTCTCTCCTTCTCCCTCCCTCTCTCCCTCCCGCTCTATCTGAAGATGAAGGCAAAAAAAAAGTAACCAAAACATGAGCAAACTTGGAATGGCACCCTCTCCTGATAACCTCAGTTTTCCTGGTGAAGATAAAAGCAATGCCATGGGCTGAGAGACTTGAGGAAATAGCTGTGCTATAGAGGTGTTAAGGACACAGGTGAAGGGTTAGCCTGGAGCAGAGGCTGGCCTGCTCCTCTCTTGGAGAGAAGATAAGACTAGGGGAAGATACAAGCAAGACGCAGTTGCTGGCAGGGACCTGGGTGCATGGGAATCCTGGGGCAGCCAGTAGCCAGAGTCCTCACAGAACTGACTCCGAGGTGGACAGGTCGGACTGAGTGTAGGCATTCCTAAGTGAACTCTCACCTCTGACATCCCTGAAATGAGGGGAAATTGGCTAAAATTCCATGTTTATATGAAGAATTTTTCTATTTGTTGTTTCCACTTTTGCTGAGAGAGCCATTTAAATAACAGACGCATCTGCAGCCCAGAGATGTCTTAATGCATGTGGCCTCCAGACCTCCTGGCACTCACTGTCTGCTCTGAATACCAGCCTTAGGAAAAAAGTATGGAGCCTGGATTTTCAAGAGGGAATCAGTCAATATAAAGACATGCGTGCCCTTTCCTTAGGAGAGAGCTGTCCACTTTTATTTCTTCTGCTCTATTTTATACACTTTGTAGAAAATCTAGAGCAGAATATTGCAGTGTGTGATTAGGTACCAATGAGATGAATTCTGTCGGTGTTCTCTCTATATTTAATTTATACAGACCATAAAAGATGCTCAGTCTATAATTTATAAACCTTCTTTTGAGAATGAGCTAATCTGATTACAATAAATTGCGATTTTGAGAAAATATCTTCTTTTCAAAAGTTCTCAAAATTGCTTATAACAATTCACTGGTTTATCACCTGGCACAATCAAACAATCTTACCTTCCAAGCACATTTCTGTTTCTGGAACCGATGACCAGCAGTTCCACATCTGTTTCCTGTCTGCTGCAGGGAGGGTCCCAGGGGAGGACTCTTGCAACCATTTAGTAAAGATGTCTCTGCACACCCATCGTGTTCTGTGTAACTGAAAGTGTGACTTTTGCATCACAAAGATCTCCATGTGCACAGAAATAGTTATTTTACCATTCCCCAAAATCAATAAAGTCATCTTCATCACTTAATGTCCATCAATCCAATTTGGATAGCAAATCTATTTAATTGAGAAGTAAACTGTGGAATAAAGAACATGCGAAAACAGGTGCAATTGTAAAACAAATTCATTTAACTAGGAAACACTTCACTGACTACCAAATTGGGTGGTGATTTTGAAAAATGTGAGACTAAAGGAAAACAAATACTTTCAGAATAAAGCAAGGATAAAACCACATAACTTTATTCTTCAGTCTTACTGAAGGCTTATTAAATATTTTAAATTAATTACTAAGTACTGCATTTTAAAGCTTAAAGTAATGAAGTTTCTTATATAAAATTTCACATCTGTAATGTTAATCCCAACTTCTTTAAACTTTATTCTGATAATGTCCCTGCAAATAAATGTGGTGTGTGTGTGTGTGTGTGTGCACATGCATTTTGTAAGGCTAGCTATCCCCCTTCCTCACATTTGCTTACATGGGTAACCAGACTAGATCCCTTTCAACCTCCACATTTTCTGCACCTGATAAAAGGTTCTCACCACATGTATGCATCGCGCGCGCACGCACACACACACACACACACACACACACACACACACATACTCATGCCCCCTTGCTCACATATCCTTGAGCAGTGTTAGAAGTGTTCTTTGCCTTGTTGGGAACAGCAGTCTGCCATTTGTTCTGAGTGCAGACCATTGTCTCTTTTTTCTGAATTCTGCATGAGTTGTCACAGTGAATTAATGCATTTCCTCGGGGAAGACAGGATCAGTCGTATCTTTCTCACACCTCCTGTTTCTCTGCTGTTGTCAGAGTTAGAGACCTTAACCCCTTGGAGCCTGTTCATCTCTCTTGCAGCTCTTCTGGCACACATGAAAGTAGTTAACTAGTTACCAGGTGACCTCTCAACCTTCTCTCGGTGAAGGCCAGAAAAATCCAAGAGAAGATCCCTGCCTTCAAGACATTCACAATCCAGATGAAGAAGACATGCAGTTGTATACAAGAAGGAATAAAACACCTTTGGGTACCATTTTGCCCTCCCCTACAGACCACGGGCCTCTGTGAGTAACGACGAGGTTACTTCAGCTGAGAGTCCCAGAGGCTGGGCACACAGAAAGTATTAGTATTTAGGGAGTGTTTCTGCAGAGTTGAAAGAATAATTACAAAGGAACATAAAAGCCAGTGGAAAACAACTTATTTTATATGAGAGGAATTTCTATTTACCACTGCCCTCCCCTTGGTTTCTGATACAGGGGGTGAACGGACGGAACTCTAAAGTCACACGTGTGTGCAACGTGGTCACGACGGTGTGAGTGCAGTTCACAGAGCTGTGCTTGGTATTTCGCCTACCTGATTAACCTTTATGTATTAAGTTCTTGGCAATTCATTATGCCCCCTTTTTTAAAGCTGTCATTTTTACCCAGTTATTGATGAATTATAAAATAGGCTTCGGAGACAATTCTTTATGTGCTACAAGTCATCTGACGCCTTTGTCGCAGCCGACTCTAATGTTGCCACAGAGGCGGGGCCGGCAGGATCAAAGCAGGTCTGCAGGACTAAGAGCACGTGTTCCTCAGACACACGCTCCTGGCCTCGGGTGACCGCGCGCTGTGTGCAGAGCTGAGTGTCGGGGTGCCCACTTCCATGGTCACCGTTGCCAAGCCCTGTGGCTCACCTCAGCAGACACTTTTGCTGCTTTGCCGCAGCTGCCCGGCCCTGGAAAAATCCTCATGTTCTTCAGTGTCTGGGCTTCCTGTGTAGTCACCGTGTGCTGGGCCTGGGCTTGGATCCTTGGCTGTCTCGCTCTGTCACCTCTGACTTCATCTGCCATTGTCTTTGGGGTGCATGGAGGTGGTCGCTTGTGTCTATAAAACCCTCAAGAGGGTAGGGGCCTGAATGTGTAGCAGCTGGACAAGTGCACCTGGGACAAATATGCCGTAGCCCGAGAGTTTTTATAGCATAGCTCCAGTCACACTCGTACCTGCGCCGCAGTGTACATCTGTGCTTTCTGGGAAGTGTCACCAGACGCAGGGTGGCATGATCTCAGAGCTGCAGTGGCCCTCCTCCTTTGTTCTGCTCACATGAGCTCTTGAAAGTTGGCGTTTTTTTCCTCACTTTGCTCACTACAGGTATATCCTATTGTTGAATAATTTGTTGCGAAACAGTAAATGATGTCTCGTGTTGAGTGCAGAATTCTATTTCCCTTCTCTACTTTCCAAATCTGCTAATTTCATCTTTTGAGGCCTTTCTCTGCCTCTCCCTGAGGGCTTGAGGCTATCTGGCTAAGTAAATCTGTGAGAAAATGCTGGGGGCTTCCCGGAAAAGAGGGCCAAAGTGGCAGGATAATCCAGTGAGTGGTGTTCTAGGCTGTATACAACTCCCTTCCGACCAGCCAGTGGTCAGACATCAGTATCTCTACTTTAGTTTAACTAATTAAGGAAGTGGAGTAAGGAAGAGTTCAATCAGTAGGTTAACGGACAGAAGAATCCACTGCCTCAGACGTCTTCTCTGACAGTCTCTGCCCTATGTGAAGAGCAGAGCAGGACAGCGTCTTACTGCTTAAGCTGCTGCCCCGTTTCTCTGGGACCAGGTTTCTGGCAGTGAGAATGTGGAGCAGCTCTGGATTCTTCTCCGCGGAAAATCCAGTTAAAAAACTCCCTTCACACCTGACCAGAAAGTGTTGGTAAATTGCTTCCTGTCCTGTAAAACTCGGGACCAAGGAGCATGCATCTGGGCGGCATGATTTGGAGATTGTGAGGGTGCTGCTGGGTTACAGAAGTGGCCTGCTCACCTCGCCAGCAGTGAGTATAGGAGCAAGATGACTTAACCACCAAGGACGTCACTGGATTACCTGCTGCAAGTTACCAGAAAGAAGCAGAGTCTGCCAGGCAAAAGCTAAAGGACACTGGTGACGTCTGGTGGGGAACACTGCCCACAGGACTGTGAAAAGTGAGGGGGAAATAGACATTTCAAAACCAACATGGGTTTTATGTCTTGTAGCTTCAGACTGTCTGCCATGAAAAAGAAACAGAACCCTTATCACTTAAAATTCCAGGTGGATAGAGAATTCTTTGTTCTAGAAAAAGATGTTATATTCATCTTCTCACAAAAGATGGGTTATTTTCTGACATTGTAGGGCAGAGATTTCAAAATCAAGAATGAATTTGTAGGAGTTTTAATCCATTCAACTGGCTGAATCACATTCTTCACATACTTAGGACTACTTATATGATGCTCAGTCAAGAATTAGGCGGTCCACTATTCTTCAAAGTCTTACTCTATTTAGCAATTCCTGAGATAACCTAAGGAAGAGGGCGATCGAAGAGGTAAAGATATTGAGACCCAGGGCTACCTGTGCCTTTGGTGCTTCCCCTGTTGTGCTTCCTAGAGCCATTTATTTCCCCAAAGAGATTAACTGGGATGGCGTGCACCTCAGACCATCTTGGAGGAATTTAATCCAAATTAGTGTCTCTGAAGTTACATTTAATTGTCTTCCTAATCCTGGTACAGACCATAAAGTGTGAGCTTGTATAATAAATAGAACGCCTGGAGCTCTGCACTACGAACTGTGCCTTTCCTGAAACAGAGGTGCTGACCAGTGCAGGAAGGCAGGGACGGCAGCTCCCGCCAGCAGTGGACGTTCTCAGTCCTGCGATGTGGTGGGGCTTTCGACCCTCACAGTGACTCTGCTGTGTAGGCGTTCTTGTTATCCTCGTTTCCCAGGTAATAAACTGAAGCTTGCAGAGGTTAATAAGCTGGCCCAAGGTCATGCAACTAGTAAACGTCAGCCCCGGGACTGGGACTCCAGAACCCCACTCCTGACCACTATGCTACATGGCTTCCAAAGAACCCTGTTCCAGAGTCACGGGATCAGATTATTCTCAGGCTAGGAATAATTTTGACAGCCATGTAGTCTACTATCCTCTTTTGAAAAAAAAAAAAAAAACCAACAACAAAAAGGAAACTGAGAACCAGGATTATTCTGTGACTTGCAGAAGGTCACATGGCTAGATTGTAACAGAGCCCTAAGCCCTTCTACATGCCCACCAGTCCTCTGCCAGGGGCAGGGAACCTTTTATCTCCAAGGACCATTTGGATATTTATAACATCATTCTTGGGCCATACAAAATTACCCACTTAAAAATTAGCCTGCTATATTTGGTCAGGCTAATTTGGTGAGGCGTGTGATGTTAGCTGGCATTGATTTCTCGGGCCTTACACAGCCCACAGGCCAGACGTCCCCCACTCCTGCTAGATCATCAAATTTGAGATTTTAAGAGAGGTTGGAAAATGTTTTATCAGTGGTCCTTAAAAATAAAATGTCATCCCTCTGCCTAGAAGAGTGTGTGTGTGTGTGTGTGTGTGTGTGTGTGTGTGTGTGTGTGTGTTCCAAGTCTGTAACTAATTCGGAGAGGTCACATGGTGGCAATCTGGGAGATGCAGAAGGCCCAGTCCCTGAGTTCTCCTGCTCTAGGAACCCTAAGGTGTATCTGTTCTGGTGGTCATCCCAATTTGCTTCTGCTGGCAACAGGCGACAGCTGTCCATTTAGCAGCTGGTGATGGAGATGCTTGACATGTACCTGGGCAATCCAGCATCCAGTCTGCACTCTGCACTCAGCAGCCCATCCTGGCAGGACAGCCAGCCCAGCTGCAGAGCTCCAAGGTGGTTCCAGTGATTACAGGCACTCACACAAAGGGACCAGCACCCTTTTAAAATGCTGGTCCTGCAGAAATGCATTCCCTGCATTCCCCCCCTCTTCTAAACACTTCTGTCCCAAGCCAGTCCTGTTATTTTAAAGCATGGCACCAAGTGTAGTCCGTGTGGCTCAGTGGATTGAGCATCGTCCCATGGACTAAGAGGTCCTGGTTCAATTCCCAGTCAGGGCACATGCCTGGGTTGTGGGCTCGATCCCCAGTTGGGGCATGCAGGAGGCAGCAGATCGATGTTTATCTCTCACATCGATGTTTCTATCTCTCCCTTCCATTCTCTCTAAAAAAAAAATCAATAAAAACATATTTTAAAAAATAAAAAAATAAAAGTAAAACATAGCACCAAATAAATTCAGCCAGGAAGTGCCAAAAGCAGCTGGAGATCATGAAATGGGGACTGTCTCCTACTGCTGTCAGGAGGGCCCCATCCTTCCAGGCCCTCAGCCAACAGAGACCAGCCCACTCAGCCTCCCCAGAGATGCCCTCTGCCAACCTGCTCGATGGAGAATGCCTCCGCCTCCATCCACCCATGGAAACTGCACTTCACCTTTACGGTCTCACCTGTAACACAGTCTCCCTTGTGAAGCTTTGAATCTCTCCCTTTGGATTTCATGTTCTTCTGACTTCCAATAGAAGTTTTCATTTAGATAATGTTAGCAAACATACTTATGCCAAGCATGTTCTAAGAGCTTACCAAACAAGAATTTAGTTAATCTTCATAACTCCATTATGGTCCCCATTCCACAAATGGAAAAATGGAGCCACAGAGAGGTTAAGTAACACGCCAAGGTCACACAGCTAATAAATGGGGCCAACCTTTGAACCCAGCCATTGTGGCTCTAGGGAATGTGTTCCTGACCACTAAGCTCGCCTCTCACTCTTCCCTGAGTTAGGTTTGTGGTTTACACATCTGTCTCTTCGTGAGCATTAGACCCCTAACGCATTCCTCTCTGTACCCAAGCAAAGCCCGGACTGGTCCTGCTCACATGGGCCTTCACAGCTCTCTGAATGACTGGCAGGATGGCCTGGACACCACCGCCCCGAGCTCAGACACAACCTTTGCCACATTGCAGTAATCATGTTGATCCCTTAAATCTTACAATCCTGTCTCTTAACCTCTCCCAGCTTCTGATGTCTCTATAAAATAGGAATGATACTATGTCCCCCACAAAATTAGTGTGAGGTGGCATGTAGTCAGATAATGTTAGGACTTGTGATGACTGTAACCTCCATATGGTCTAGCCAGAACAGTTCTGTGACTTGCACAAAGTCAGCAGATACAAACTTTATAAACTGTAGAGTCCTGTGTAATCTAAGCCGTTAGTGATGCATGGTAAGACTGCCAGTGAGAGAGGGGACAGATCCTTTTTCTCAGAGGTATCAGACGTCACTAAGAAATGTCTCCCTGGCGCACCTCAGGAAATATAGTAGATATATACTAATAACGCTGTCATTACTCAAAAGACTCTGAAACTCTTCGTTCAGAGTACTTTCTAGAATATGTGACACACTTTTTATTGCCCTCGATGGTTGGCAAATGTCCCTCCTTTGGCAAGAGGACCTAAATTTGAGGAATGGGTAAAAGTCAAAGCCAAATCTATTGAATAAGGTGGGGAACAAGCAGTCTAGATAAATGTGTTTCCTCAAAGTGCTGATGTTTTCTGACCTAGTGGGTAGGAGAGAGAAAAGTGACAAGATACACTTCTTGCCCGGCTGGTGTGGCTCAGTGGTTGAGCGTCGGCCCGTGCACCAAGAGGTCCCCAGTTCGATTCCTGGTCAGGGCACATGCCCAGGCTGTGGGCCGAATCCCTAGTGGGGGGCATGTAGGAGGTTGCCAATCGATGTTTTCTCTCATCGATGTTTCCATCTCTCTCTCCCTTCCTCTCTCTCTAAAAAAATAAACAAAAACATATATTTTTTAAAAGATACACTTCTTGGGTGGTCTGTAAGATGATGCTTAAAATTCCACAAGAGGCATCAGGCCACCAGTTTCTTTACAGCTGATGAAAACAAATATTTTAGATATGGACGTGACCTTGTGTGTTTTGTATGAATTGTACAAAATATGTCCATCAATTAATAATATTAATTAATAGATGCAATTGGAAGATCAGATAGAAAACCAGAAACCATCCGGAGGAACTTCAGACCATCCGGGAGGGGGCTGACAGTGTGAAAGCTGGATTTACTCAGGCTATACAGTGATTTTTCCCGAATTCAACTCCCAGACCTTCAGAAGCTCTTGATTTTGTGCCAGTTTTGAAATAGGCTTCAAGGATGGCGCCCAAGGGAGACTCCAGGGCCAAATAAAACTGGTTTGGAAGGGAGGAGCTGGTACTTACACCAAGTCTTTCTACATATTATCTCATTTGGTCTCTACACCCTCCTAAGAAATCAGTGCTATCAACCATATCATGCATGACAAAGAGGCTCCGGGGCATAAGTCACAAGTTAGCAAATGAAAAAGAGCAAATGCACTTCCATCTTCTGCATCACAGAGACCAAAGCAATCCATGTTTTCAGGATATTTAAATGAGTGAATGTTTTTATTGCTGTGAGAGCTCTGTTTTAAAAAAAAAGAATGTGGGTACAATAAATCTGTTCTCTTGGAAACCTCACTGGCAGCTGCCCTTGGCTGGGGTTCTTCTGGTAACTTCTCAGCAAGCAGCCTTTTTGCTCTTGCGATGCAGTATCACCATCAAAGCTCTGCTCCGCTGCCGGAACACAACTATCAATAGAACTGTGGTCACTCCTTTTGGATGTCTCTTTTTAGCAGAGAGACAGAGAGAGAGAGGTGCCTTTTCCCCCTCCTCCTTTCTGTCCCTTTAAAGTAACATTTATTAGATCACACTGTGGTGGCCCCAACTGAGGAGCTGACGTTCGATTCCTTAATCCTTCTTAAGCATGGGTTTCTTAGTCCCTTGACCCCTGCACTCAAACAGACCTGCAGTTCTGCCCCAGGCTCCTCCCTGCAGCGGGTGGCTTTGGTGATGTGGGAGGCACCAGCAGAAACATAGCAATTTGTGACCAGTGACAAAAACGAGTGATGGTTTCAGAGTGTCCTTCTATTCTTGCCCATCCATCCCACATACTGTCCCTCACCCCCAAAAAGGCAAGGGAACCAAAGTCAGTTTAAGGCTTCCTATTGGCATCTGTTCCTGAAGCCAGACTGGCAAGATTGAAGGAAGGATGATCCACCTTGAGTTCCATCTTCTCAAAATACCCTGTGCTTGCACCAGGCCTGGGTCTGCAGCCTCTCCTTCGACACCATCCAGCTGATTCCCTGTAGCAAGTCAGTCGCCCTCTCTGGGCCTGTATTTTTTTCTTCATTTGAGGACGTGAGGAAATGGAGGGAATGAAGAAGACGGTGAGCAGCCCTGGCTGTCCTCTCTCAGGCCAGTCACTTGCCCTCCCTGAGCCACTAAATGAGGCCCAGCTGTGAAAACGCAGTGATTCCAAACAGCGAAATCCTAGCATGAAAGGCTTATGTATGGAGTTGTAATGATCTTGAGAGGAGTGTCTGGAAGCTGGCTGGCTCTGTGATCCCCACAGCTTCATTTGATGTGTATCTCCTCCCCTCAAATCACAGACACCATTTCCTAATTGCTGATGGGTGTTTATCAAACCACCCTAGTGGGAGAACAGACGTGCTGGCCGCTGAAGTCTTCTCAGGCCCCAGAACGAGGTTTGCAGGAAAGAGCTTTAAGGGAAGCACTGGAGTTTCCCTTTGTTTTGTTTTCACCTGTGTTTTTCCCACCGTAAGTCATGCGGAGTTGGCAGTGCTCAGTTTACCCTCTTCCTTCTCCAGAAAACCCCGCTTCACCTCTCCATCCCCTTAGTGGGCCCCTTGCCCTCTGAAGTCCTGTGGTGACCTAGAGGCCAGCTCACAAAATTATCATTAATAAAAATAAGAACTTCCATTTTGTGAGCACTAACAATGAGCCCACACTGGGCAGATGTTTGTGTGTATTATATCACTTAATCCAGTGGTTCCCAAACTCATTTGTCCTTGGGAGTCGCCTGGGGAGTTACGAGAAACTATAGATACCTCATCTCACCCCAGAAATTATTATTTAATTGGCCTGGAGTATATCCTGGGCTTTGGAATTTAATACCCTCCCCAAAATGATTCTAATGTGCAGACAAATGTGGTAACCCCTTAATTCATCTTAGATCACTTTGAAATAGGAACTAAAATCTTCCCCTCTTTACAGATAAAGAACCTTAAGCAAACTTGAGTAACTTGCCCAAGCTCTCATCAGCCTGAAGGAGAACCAGACTCTGCAGTCACGTTGTGTTGTCTAAATCCTTGCTACTCAAAGTGTGGTCCGCAGACCTGCAGAATCAGGAGCTCCTGGGGTGGGGCACTGGGGTGTTGCAACAAGTCCTGCAGGGGATTCTGCTGCCTGCGGAAGTTTGACAACACAGCTCTGGCGGTGTCGGGTGCCCTGAAGGTCACAGTAACGTGCTGTCCGCCTGGGGAGCTCCAGCTCCAGTCCATCAGGGCTCCTCTGACTTTACCTGGGGATCACCTGGGCTGCAGTTAAAAATGACTCACCTCAAAGAACTTTTGTCAGGCAATTAGAAATCCTGGAGTTATTCTGCTTTCTGTACTGTTTCATGTTTGTGAATTTAAAGCCAACAATAATCCCAGGGACCACATCGTGCTACCCTGCAGCCTTCACGTTACGGCACACAGCAAGGCTCAGTAGCAGGCGCCTGGTTGATGGCCCGAGGGGACCAGCACTGGGCACCCAGGTAATGAACCTGATCAGGGCCCCCTTTCTGGCCTGAAGGCTATTTGCCTTAGGATGTATGGGAGGCACAGCTGTCCGACGTTGTGCAGGTTTGGCAGGGCCGCAGAAGGCAGCCAAGCCTGGCTGCCACCAGAGGAGAGGAGCATCTGGTTCTGCTCCAGCAGGTGCCACAAAACCACTGGCCTTAACACCTCTGTGTGTAGACCTTAGAAGCCAGGAGGCGACTCAAGCCCCTAACTCACCAGGCATGGGAAGCCTGCATCTGGAAAGAAGCATACATTCCTCCTCCTCCTCCTTTTTTTATAAAGCAAAATAATAACTTGACACAAATCCAAGCAGTTAAAAAGATACTAAAAGGAACCCAATTTAGAAAGGTTTTTAGTTGGCTAAAAACAGATGTGGCAAACCATTTCAGGATATTCTGGGAGATGAGATGGAGAGGGCGGGACTGGAAATGGCTCGCCCGCCCTTCTGGGTCCGCCTGCCCAGGTGCGCTGTCCCTAAACACGTCCTGGAGGGAAGCAGCCCTCGGCCTCCTGTCCCTAATTACGGCTCATTATAGAGCAACTGGGCGGTGGAGTTAGGTCTTACCTAGCGTTTCAGAGCAGACCAGGTTTCTTTTCCTGGTTCATGTGCTTCTTTGAGCGAGCAGAAGCACAGCGGCGGGCTGGCCCTTTGGCAACCTCTGGATCTCCGGCCGCTCCCGCCGCCGACGCGAGGGGGCGCCCGGCTGCACGCGGCTGGGGAGGGCGGAGGGATCGGATATGCAGGGGAATCCGAGCAGCGGCAGGACTTACAACAGTCTCAAGAGAACTCAGCCTTAGCTGCATTGCCTTCCCTGAATCGAAGACATTGGCGCCCCCCCCCCCCACACACACACACACGTACTCATTGAAAATTAGGGGCGGGGAAGATAAGGAGATAAAATAGAAGCTGACCATACAATACAAGGTGGGGTAAACGTGGGTTTACAGTTGTTCGCATGGAAAATAATACAATAATTAATAAATCATAATACAAGAATAAACTGTTTTTGCGTACTAACAACTGTAAACCCACTTTTGCCCGACCCTGTATGTTCTATATCAGTTACATCCTAATAAGGTACTTTTATTAAATAAGATACACCTAGTATAACATAGGTTGCAGGTGTGAATGTGTGTTTTGTTCTCTTAATTTTTGGAGAAATATATGTGTTTTTTTAATTACATATTCACTCCATTGAGAATTGTCTAATTTTACAAGTACACAGATATGCTCTATTTGTGACTTTTATATCTATCCACAACTCTCTGCTTGCATAACTGAAGTCACAAAAAAGTAAAAACAAGTCCCTCAATATAGAGGACCATCAAAGCATCTTTGTTAATTAACCTTGTGAAAGTAATTAGACATTCTATAGGTGAGATTAGGGTTGCTGTCAAATTAGACATCTCGTTTTTAGGGAAGATGGCGCCGGGCAGGACCGGAGCGTGGGTGAGCGTGTGAGAGTGTGTGAGAGTGTGAGTGAATGTGACCTGGAAGACCAACCTTGAGCAGTGCAGAGACACGGGACAGAAGGTTCCTGTGCTGTGGGTGGAAAGCAGAAGGCCACGTGGTAAGCGGCAGGCCAGCGAACTTTCCCCAGCAGGGCCGGGAGGCCCCGCCATTTTGGAGGATCCCGGGTCTGCCCTGGGAGGAGGAAGCGGGAACGGCTGGGGCCCAGTGACCTGAGTCCACTAGAGCGCCAGCACCATCCATCCAGTGAACTCAGCTGTGTTGGCACAGTCAGCACACAGTAGGTGCCTGCAGCAGTAGCTGAAACCAGCCTGGAACAGGAGCCCCACCCCCAACAGCAGCGGCGGCTTGCCCAGGTCTGTGACAGTGGCACTGCGGCCCGCAGGACCCAGGCCCGCAGTGGTGCGTACCCAGCCTGGGACCCAGGCCCGCGATGGCACACACCTAGCCCAGGACCCAAGCCTACAGCGGCAGGCAGGCCAGCCTTGGACCCAGGCTCCAGGCCTGCAGCAGTGCAGCAGCCCACCCAGGCTCAAGGCAGCTTGCCCAGGCTCCCCAGGGCACTAGCACCAGCTTGGGAGCCCAGCACCTCCCCCACAACAGTGACTGGGCACGAGTAGAGCCCCACCTCCAACAGACTTTAGCGGCTCAGTCTGGCAGCTGAAACCATCCCCAGCGGCATCAGCAAAGACTGACCAAGAGCAGTGCCCCAGACCAAGCAACAGGGCTAGGGCAGCTAAGACCTGCCCCTGACAACTGCAGAAGTGGAGTTGGAGTGGAGCCCCTCCCCCCAGCAGCAGCAAAATCCCAGGTGCGGAGCATCCTCAGCCCCCTACAGCAGTAAAGGATTGGGACCTGAGAGCACCCCCTGGCAGCAGCAGCAGCAGTAGCAGTGCAAACTGGGAGCTGACACTCACCCCCAGCAGCGACTGTTCAGGAACTGAGCCCCACCAGGCAGCAGTGTCCCCAAGAGTACACCAGCAAGACCCACGCACCCCAGCAGCATAGCAGAGGGACCCACGAACCCCAGAAGTGCACCAGTGGAACCCACGAACCCCAGCAGCATACCAACAAAACCCACAAACCCCAGCAGGACACCAGCTGGACCCACACGCCCCAGAAGTATACCAGAGGGACCCACAAACCCCAGCAGTGTGCCAGTAGAACCCACGCACCCCCAACAGTGCACTGATGGAACCTCACACACCCCAGCATCATACCAGCAGGTCCCCACACCCCAGCAGAGCATCAGACGAACCTGCACACCCCCAGCAGCATCAGCAGAAGCCAATCAAGAGTGGTGCCCCAGCCCAAGCAGCAGCGAGTCTCAGGGAGCTGAGACCAGCACGACAGACCAATTCCAGCCGCCAGGTGTCAACCCTCCAGGACCCACAGCAGACAAGAGGAGCCATACACCAAAACAGGCTGAGAGGCACAGCAGCCTTAATTGATACACACTGACCTGCCTACACATTCCAACATCCCTCACTGGGCTTAGAACTACCGGATTGCTAAAATGGTGAGACAAAGAAACAACATCCAAGTGAAAAACAGAAATAACCAGAAATGGAACTACAAGAACTAGAATAAAGTAACTTGTCAGACAAAGAATTCAAAGCAATGATTATAAGGGTGCTCAAACAATTTGGTGAGAACTACAAGCAACTTAATAAGAATTATGAAGAGCTCACTGGAAACTACTTCAGCTTGAAAAAAGAGGTAGAAGCTATGCATAAAAAGGTAGAAGCTATACATAAAAATCAAGAGGAAATAATAAAGAATGACATAGCTGTTATGAAAAATACCTTAGAAGGATTCAATAGTAGATAGAAGAAGCTGAAGACCAAATCAGCGACTTAGAAGACAAGGTAGAGAAAAACACCAAAAAGAACAGCAAATGGAAAAAAAGGGTTAAAAAGAAGGAGGAGAGTTTAAGGGAGCTGTGAGATAATACAAAACGTAACAACATTCGCATTATAGGTGTACTCGAAGGAGAAGAATCAGAGAAAGGAATAGAGAACCTTTTTGAAGAAATAATGGCAGAAAACTTTCCTAAACTGGTGAAGGAAAAAGTCACACAAGTCCAAGAAACACAGAGAGTCCCAAGCAAGGTGAACCCCAGAAGACCCACAGCTAGACACATCATAATAAAAATGGCAAACATTAAAGACAAAGAAAGAATCTTAAAGGAAGCAAGAGAGAGACAGAAAGTTACCTACAAGGGAGCTCCCATTAGACTGTCAGCTGATTTCTCAATAGAAATGCTGCAGGCCAGAAGGGAGTGGCATGAAGCGTACAAAGTAATGCAAGGCAAGGGTCTGAATCCAAGACTACTCTATCCAGCAAGGCTATCGTTCAAAATTGAAGGAGAAATAAAGAGCTTCACAGATTAAAAAAAAAAAAAAAAAAAAACTAAAGGAATTTACCACCACCAAACCAGCACTGTAAGAAATGCTGAAGGGACTGATGTAAGAAGAAGAAACAGAGAGAGAGGAAGAGGAACACAGATATAAAATAAAAATGGCAACTAATAACTATCTATCAATAATAACCTTAAATGTAAATGGCTTAAATGCTCCAATCAAAAGACATAGGGTAGCTGATTGGATAAGAAAGCATGACCCATATATATACTGTCTACAAGAAACTCACCTCACAACAAAAGACTCACACAGGATGAAAGTGAAAGGATGGGAAAAAATTTACCAAGCAAATGGTAATGAAAAAAAAAGCTGGTGTAGCAATACTCATATCTGACAAGATAGACTTCAAAACGAGGGCCATAATAAGAGACATAGAAGGTCACTACATAATAGTAAAAGGATCAATCCAACAAGAGGACATAACCCTGGTAAACATATACACACCAAATATGGGAGCTCCAAAATATATTTAAAAGCTTCTGGAGGACTTCAAGGGAGAGATCAATAGCAATATGATCTTAATGGGTGATTTTAACACCCCACTTACACCACTGGATAGATCTTCCAGACAAAAACTTAACAAGGACATAGAGTCCTTAAACGACAACCTAGATCAGTTGGACTTAATTGATATTTACAGAACATTTCACCCCAAAGCTGCAGAATATACATTCTTCTCAAGTGCACACAGGACATTCTCAAAGATAGACCACATGTTAGGACACAAAGCAAGTCTCTACAAATTCAAAAAGATTGAAATCATATCAAGCATCTTCTCGAATCACAATGGCACGAAACTAGAACTCAATTACAACAAAAACATTTAAACACTTGGAGGCTAAATAACATGTTATTAAACAACGATTGGGTTACTAATGAGATCGAGAAAGAAATGAAAAACTTCCTGGAAACCAATGAAAATGAACACACAACAACACAAAATCTATGGGATGCAGCAAAAGCAGTCCTGAGTGGGAAGTGTGCATAGCACTACAGGCCTACCTCAAGAAACAAGAAAAATCCCTAATTGACTCTCTAACCCTACAACTTAAAGATCTAGAAACAAAACAAAACAAAACAAAACAAAAAACCCAGAGCAAGTAGAAGGAAAGAAATAGTAAAGGTCAGAGCAGAAATAAACAACATAGAGACTAAAAAACCAGTTCAAAAGATCAATGAAACAAAAAGCTGGTTCTTTGAAAAGATAAACAAGATCGATGGACCTTTAGCCAGACTCACCAAGAAACAAAAAGAGAGAACCCAAATAAACAAAATCAGAAACGAAAGAGGAGGATTACCAACTGACACCACAGAAATAACAAAGGATCATCGAAACATACTATGAACAATTATACGTCAACAAATTGGACAATCTAGGTGAAATGCACACATTTCTAGAAACACAGTCTCCCAAAACTGAACCGGGAAGAGATGGAAAACTTGAACAGACCAATAACAACAAAGGAAATTGAAGATGTAATTAAGAAACTCCCAGCCAACAAAAGCCCAGCCCCAGATGGCTTCACGGGGGAGTTTTACTGAACATCCAAAGAAGATCTAATACCCATTCTTCTCAAACTGTTCCAGAAAATCCAAGAAGATGGAACACTTCCAAACTCATTTTATGAGGCCAGCATAATCCTAATTCCAAAACCAGATAAAGACACTACAAAGAAAGAAAACTACAGGCCAATATGCCAAAATCCTTAACAAAATATTAGCAAATCGGATCCAGCAATACATCAAAAAAATTATCCACCATGACCAAGTGGGATTCATCCCAGGGATGCAAGGATGGTACAATATTCGCAAATCAATAAATGTGATACACCACATAAACAAAATGAAAGATAAAAACCATATGATTATATCAATAGATGCTGAAAAAGCATTTGACAAAATCCAGCACCCATTTCTGATAAAAACGCTCAGCAATGTGGGAATAGAGGGATCATATCTCAGCATAATAAAGGCCATATATCAAAGACCTACAGCCAACATCATACTCAATGGCCAAAAACTGAAAACATTTCCCTTAAGAACAGGAACGAGACAGGGATGCCCACTTTCACCACTCTTATAGTACTGGAAGTCTAAGCCACAGCAATCAGACGTGAAGAAAAAATAAAAGGAATCCAAACTGGAAAAAAGGAAGTGAAACTGTCATTATTCGCAGATGACATGATATTGTACATAGAAAACCCTAAAGACTCCATCAAAAATCTACTAGACTTAGTAAATGAATTTGGCAAAGTAGCGGGATACAAAATTAATGTCAAGAAATTGACGGCATTCTTATACACCAACAATGAACTCACAGAAAGAGAAACTCAAAAAACAATCCCATTTACCATCATGGCAAAAAAATTAAGATACCTAGGAATAAACTTAACCAAAGAAGTAAAGGATCTATTTGCAGAAAACTACAGGTCATTGAAAAAAATGAAATAGAGGAAGATATTAAAAAGTGGAAGCATATACCTTGTTCATAGATTAGAAGAATTAACATCATTAAAATGTCCATACTACCCAAAGCTATATATAGATTCAATGCAATCCCCATCAAAATACCAACAATATACTTCACAGAACTAGAACAAATACTCCAAAAGTTCCTATGGAACCAAAAAAGGCCCTGAATAGCCACAGCAATCTTGAAAAAGAAGAACCAAGTAGGAGGGATCACATTACCAGACATCAGGTTATACTACAAAGCCACTGTAATCAAAACAGCCTGGTACTGGCACAAGAACAGGCACATAGATCAATGGAACAGAACAGAGAACCCGTAAATTGACCCAAGACATTATGCTCAATTAATATTTGACAAAGGTGGCAAGAGCATACAGTGGAGTTAAGACAGCCTCTTTAATAAATGGTGTTGGGAAAATTGGACAGCTACATGCAAAAAAATGAAACTAGACCACCAACTTACACCATACACAGGAATAAACTCAAAATGGATAAAAGACTTAAATGTGACTCGTGATTCCATAAAAATCCTAGAAGAAAATGCAGGCAACAAAATTTCAGACATCATACACTGCAGAATTTTCACTGATACATCACCTAAGGCAACAGAAACAAAGGAAAAAATGAACACATGGGACTACATCAAACTCAAAAGCTTCTGCACAGCAAAAGAAACAACCATCAAAGTGGAAAGGGAAACCACTATATGGGAGAGCATAACTGCCAATGATACATCAGATGAGGGGTTAATTTCCAAAATATATAGAGTGCTCATACAACTCAACAAAAGGAAGACAAAGAACCCAATTAAAAAATGGGCAGAGGACCTAAAGAGACACCTCTGCAAACAAGACATACAAATAAATGGCCAAGAAACATATGAAAAAATGCTCAACATCACTAATCACCAGAAAGATGCAAATTAAAACAACAATGAGGTATCACCTCACACCTGTCAGAATGGCTGCCATCAACAAATCATCAAACAAGTGCTGGCGAGTGTGCGGGGGGGAAAAAGGGACCCTAGCACACTGATGGTGGGAATGCAGACTGGTGCAGCCACTATGGAAAACACTATGGTGTTACCTCAAAAAATTAAAAATTGAACTGCCATTTGACCCAGTGATCCCACTTCTAGGAATATACCCTAAGAAGCCTGAAACGCCAATCAGAAAGAAAATATATACCCCTATATTCATAGCAGCACTATTTACAGTAGCTAAGATCTGGAAACAGCCCAAGTGTCCATCAGTAGATGACTGGATAAAAAAGTTGCGGTACGTATACACAATGGAGTACTACGCAGCTGTAAGAAAGAAAGAGCTCTTATCCTTTGAGACGACATGGAGGGACCTGGAAAGTATTGTCCTAAGCGAAACAAGCCAAGCAGAGAAAGACAAATATCACATGATCTCACTTATTTCTGGAATATAATGAACTAAACAAACTGATGAACAAAATAGACCCAGAGTCATAGAAGTAGGGCACAGACTGACAATCCTCAGAAGGGGGAGGAGGGGATAAACCACAGAACTTATATGCGTGTATGCATAACCGATGGACATAGACAACAAAGCTGGGGATAAGGTAGGAGGGGATAGGGAGGAGGGAGTCAATTGGAGGGAAAAGGAGAAACATCTATAACAAAAATAAATTAATAAAAAAGAAAAATATAATAAAATAAACTATTAAAAAAAATTAGGCATCTCCACAAATATGTATGCTCTGCTCAGATTCACTTTGCATCCAGGAAAGGAACTGGAGAAAGTGTAGCTCTATCTTATCCTGGAATATTTTAGATTCATGATGTAAATCTTTGAAGTATGGTGGATAAACCATAATATATATATAAGTATTTATACTTTGTAAAGTCAAAGATAATGTTCCCATGAGAAGAGAAAAAAAAAAGATTCCCAGTGGAAACTTAAAATTTAATGAGGGCAGGGACCATCTTTGTCTTATGCTGCACTGTGTCTGCAACTGCTGGTGTATCTGGTTTATATGTTGCCAAGTAAAGGTAAGTAAGGCTTATATAAAACCTCACTGAATCGGCTGCCAGAAAGTTTCATAAGGAAGCAGGTAAGCCCTGGCCGGTTTGGCTCAGCAGTTAGAGCGTCAGCCTGCGGTCCAGAGAGACCCGGGTTCGGTTTCCGCTAAGGGCATGTACCTCGGTTGCAGTTTGTCCCCGGCCCTGGTTGGTTGTGCGGGTGGCAGCCACTCGATGTGTCCCTTTCACGTCGATGTTTCTCTCTCTCTCTTCCTTTCTCTCCTTCCCACTCTATCTGAACAAAAAAAAAAAAAAAAAGGAAAAATGTCCTCGGGTGAGGATTAAAAAAAAAAAAAAAGGAAGCAGGTAAGACAACAGCCAGCCAATACCTCATCTGAAGCATTAGCGTACCAAGGTGCTTGACATTCTGGAAAAGTTCATTTCAGTCCATATTATTTTTTATAAACTTTCCCAATCTGGGATTTTCCTTCCTACACTGACCCTATGATTTTCTCCATAAAATTCAGTTCTACGCGTATGTATTACATATTTAGTATGTATGGGACACAGTGGGTGATGTGCAGGATTTGCAGAAATAAGCAATAAAATGCCTTTACATGCTGGCAGGTAATAAGCAGGTATCAAACATCCTAGCAAAACATGCACATTTCATCAGAAAATAAAAAGTAGAGAGAGCTCACAGCTATGAAGGAAAGACTTTGAAGAGGTGTGGCATTTGAGATATACTTTGAAGCAAGGATAAAATTTTCAGCTGGGAATGGATGGGTGTGAGGAGGACCTTCTCAACAGAAGGAATGGCATGAGTAGGAATGTGGATCACCATGTCTGTTTGGGGATCATGCAAACCACTTGTCTTTGAACATAAGTGGATAGAAAGGAGAGTAGTAAAAGGTAAGGATAAAACCGGTAGTTGTAGCAAAATAAAAAAGATCCTTACATGCCAGGCCAAATGTAATTACTATTTACTGTTGTGAGCAATCATTGGAAATAGAAGCTTATTGAGCAGAGCAAGTAAATGCCATTGGCATTACACTTTAGAAAGGTTTTTTCTGGTACAGGTATGTATAGAATGTTCATGCAGGAAGTTACCAGAGCCTGAACTAAGATTGTGGCAAAGGGAATAAAAACTTGGAAAACATATTTGAGAGCTATTTCAAAAATGTCTTGCAGTTAGCAATTGCTTGGGTTTTGGAGAAGGAATCACTGATTTTGTGCCTGGGTAACTGGGGAAACTGGTGTCATTAACATAGGGACTCGGGGGGAGAGCTGTTGATGTGGGACACAGAATTCTCTTTTTAGGCATATTGCCTTTGAGGTGCTGGCAGGACCTCCGAGGGAGATGCCCACAAAAGAAGTTAGAAATCAAATTCAGCATTTGGAGAAATAGGGCCAGAGGTACAGAAGTTTATCCTGGAGACTTGACAGGATTGGATGAAGCTGCCAGGAAATGAGGACAGAGCAGCAGAGGCTAAAACAGAGCCCTGAGGAGAGCTCCGTGGCCCTGCCCAGCCTCCTCCTGCTCGTCCTCATCCCAAGCTTTTGCTCAGTCTGCAAGAGCTACAGGACGAAAACAGTCTACCAGGAGGAGCCAAGTCTAACAAATGTTTCCCACCTGAAAATTCCTTAGATTAAAGGCTTCTAGTAATATGGAAAGACTGTTCATATTTTGCCAAGTTTTATATATTGACTTTACTTTGATTAAAATGAATCTGTAATTCTAATTTAGGAAAACTACATAGCTACTTCCTTTTTCAGAAAAAAAAACACAAAACTCTAATCTTACTGTTGGTTTTGATTTCCTGCTCACGCCTTCTCAAAAATGTTCAATCGATTCCTGAAACTAGAAGGAATTTAAAATTCAGAGGAGCTAAAATATCGCAAACTACCTTTTATAGTTTATTTTTCCAGGCCGTTCCCTGAGTAGATATAAACAGGAAATGAATGGGTACTGTAACTAGGATATTTGCAATATAAATACAATTTGTTAACTTTAGACCATTTTCCTAGGCTTTACTCCTTACATAACTCAGATTTTGTCTTTTTCTGGGAGAGAAGAGAGCATACAAGATCTAAAAAAATAAACCTTGCTCTGTAGTGTACAGCTTAACTTCTGTTTTTGTGTGCAAATTTATCTTGTAGATCATACTGTGACCCAACATTTGGGGAACTAAAAGAAAAACCTAAACCCTTTATTTCCTTTGTGTTTTCTAAAGGTCAAATGCTGCAAATACTGGCCAGACGACACAGAGATATATAAAGACATTAAAGTTACGCTAATAGAAACAGAACTGCTGGCAGAATATGTGATAAGAACATTTGCTGTTGAAAAGGTAAGTTTTCACACCACATACTTTGAAAAGCCATGGTCAGACATTAGTGGTACTAGCTTTATTAAATTACTGGGATGATTTTCACATGGTCATACCTGAATGCAGGTAGGCTCTAGCTAGTAATTTCTCAAGATTGCATCTCGCCCTCTGATTCTATAACAGCTCGGTTTCATCTTTGAAGTAAATCATTCCCATTTCATAAGAGTCTATATTTTGCAACTAAACCAGAAGATAATGCCTATCTGTCTATTTCCTTTTTCTTTTTAACCTGGTTAATAATGTTCAGCCCATCTCTCTTCATTCACAGACAGTTTGATAAATGGCATCATGTTCTATGTCCATATGGGTTTCCGTAGTGAGTTAGTATCAATATTGAGACCCAGGTCCTAACTCCTCCTGGAATCCCTTTACTTCCTGAGGCTCTTCAGGCCTCTGGTTTTGTAGGGACTGACGGATTTTCCAGGTAGAAGTGACTTACCTGGAAACATAAGATACTCTTGCATGAACCAACACCGTCATTCATACTCACTCCCATACTGGTGTCAGCCTCTCGTCCTTGCTGGTGTTGGGTCGTGAATGCTCTGCTTTGGCTCTCTGCCTCATCCCATGTGCATGGATGGGGCTTCTTCTCTGGGAAACACTTAGGGCGTAACAGGGAATGTCCTCATTCCCCTCTTTCTGTTGACATAGGGAGGGGCCGGAAGTGAAGCAAACTGCAGTCCATCCAGAGAAGTGTCACAGGTAGGCTGTGGGGAACGTGGAGGTGACGTGGCCGAGAAACACTCTGCCTTCCAGTCCTCACCTTGCCTTCAGTGAAGGGGACACGTGCTTTTGTGTCTGAGGTTCACAGACTTTTTATCAAAAGCTGATTCTTCGGAACATCCACTGGATGTAGCAATTTTGTTGTGAATTTGTTCAATGAAAGCTTGTCCTTGGAGGGGCTGGGCTGTCGTGAACTGCTGGCACTTGGCTCTTGGCCTTCTCTGCTGTGTATCCGCACTGCATCTAAAGGCACTTTCCCATCCCCGTGTGTCCCTTCTGTGCTCTCTCCCACCTCCACCCCCCCTCCGAAATAAGTGCACTTTGGGGATTAGTAAGTCCAGTTTTAGGAAATTTCCGCATCTGCTTGTTGGCTAATTTACCCTTATGTTTTGAACTACCTATCTTTGGTTTCAAATCCATGTTTGATATAGAATCACAAGGTTGAAAAAATTTTATTTTAATCTGCTTCTCCTACTATTTTATTTTTTTATTTTTAGCCTGTCATTTTTAATAAGCAGGCAGGAGGCTTGGGGACTTCAAAGAATGTGGAGTTCTAGTTGCCTCAATTCTTCAAGTTCTGAACCTCACACTTTGATGTCGGTTGTTGTTTTTTCCCCCCTTCTTAGGCAGGTTGTGGGGTGGTGATATGGAGGATTTCTGTATGGCTCTTGGCAAGAGCACTCATGAATAACTACATTAAAACAGCGATAAAAGACCCTCAATATTTTTTTCTTAAAAAAAAAAATCATCCCAAAGCCATTACTTAAACATGGAGTTCTTTGAACAGTAGTCAGCTCTCTAAGCTGAAAATGCATCTCGATGCTAAAGGAAAGGTTTGTTTCTCTGCTCTTTCTTAACCTCTTATTGTACTCTCCTACACCCCCAGTTACACAGAAATGTTTGAGAAATACCCAGTGACTGTAGTCACCAGACAGCTAGTGAAGAGCTGGTGGAAGGAAAGGATGAAGACCTTATTCTTGCATTTGGGGAAATCAAAATGACCTGTTAGTGATTTTCCACCTGGGCAATTGGAAACTTTAAGGAAAACAAATCATTAGCACTTCCGTGAGCACTTCTTATAGATTTAAACTTTCTCATTAGAAGGGGGAAAAAAAACAGCTGAGCATATGCTATGAGAGTCCTGCAGTTCCAATTCTGTTTTGAGAGTTGTTGCATCAAGGGACCTAAGGTGAAGAATGGATTTGGGCTCCACTCTGCAAAACAAGCAGACTCATTGCGCTTTGAAACTGGTGAAGTCCTGTTTTGCACAGGATTGTCATCTTTCCTTTCCCATGTAGCAGATGACGCAAAGCGAAACAGATGTCAAATAAGTGCCCATTGTGTCAAGAGGAAGACAGCTCACACGTCTCCATGGATCTAGGCTGTCTGGTGAATCTTTCCCAGTCTATCCTGACAGAAAGGAAGTTGACAATGGCCACCAAATTTTCTCTACCTAGGAGGTGTTTGGGACTCCAAGAAGGCAGTGGCAATGTGAACCATCTGTCTCAAAGACAAAGCATGCACTTAGTGATTTATTCATTCCACAGATACTTATTAAGTACACACTTTGTTCTAGGCACTATAGTGTGTCTTGGGTTCTTCTTTCCCACTAAATTACATGGGGAAGTGAAGTGAATATTACCTTTTTATATTGCATTAATACTAGTTATAATGAAAAATAAACAAAAAATATAATGATATCAAATTGGAAAGTATTTCTGCTGTGATCACTAATCACATCTGTGATCCCCTCCCCCCCCAAAATGGAATTCGCTCAGAAGCAATTTCCTTTGTTAATCTTGAACATATAAAAAAGTGGATGTTTATTCTGGGAAAAGGTTTTCTGCATCCCAGAAACTTCTCGGAAAGTGAGCCTTAAAGATATTGCTTGGGGGCCCATCTCATGATGGATGGAGTTTTGGACTTGGGGATGCTGGGGCTGGAATCTAGCAAAGCTAGAAGGGGAAGTTCTCAAAAAAAATTTTTAAAAAACAACAGTATATGAAGGGAAATGCCCTTTGGTGGTCTTTGGAATAAATGAATATGTATTATAGGCTTCCCCACTGCATGGGACTACCACTGGCCAAGTTGGTATACATAAAGCAGGGGAACTCTCTAGGGGTTTGGAGGGTGACCCAGCTCAACCCTTGGTCTTCTAATGGAGACTTTGGGACTAGCCAGGTGTGGCATGGTGTCAGTGATAAGAAATGTGAACTCCTAACCACCTTGTGATGTTACTCTGGGGTCACAGAGCATGTTTAGCAGATAACAGTGTTGATTTGCATTTGTGACTCCCTGATAGCTTAATTCCCTAATACTTATACTCCATTAAAGAATAGCATGATTTCCAAAGAGTAATAAAGCTTCAACATTTGTGAGTTATTAAACTAAGACATATTAATACACTATAGCAAACAAGTCTTATCTTAATACATCTATAATTGTTAGCTTCTTCCATTCTTTCAAAGCACATAAAATTCTGAATTTCTTCTTTGCTCACTAAATATGTGTGAACAATTAATGTTAGATAAATAAAACCAAACCCAGGGACTAACACAGAAATGGTATCAGTAAACAGTCATAAAATGAGAGAAGGGAGAAAATTAAATTTGATCTCAAATTTACATCCAGCCTTGATTCTGTAAGTAATTGTTGTTTCCAAAACAGACTTTGGCTTTAAGACACAGTCTTAATACATAGGCTCATAGTTAGAAAAAAAACAAAACAAACAAACAAAAAAACAAATGCTGGATATAAATCAACTTAAATATTCTCAAAACCAGAGTAAATTTTTAAAAACAAAACCTTAAAGTCTCTTTTATTCTGCCTTCCCTTCACTTTAATGGCAGGCAACGCTCCCACTTCAACTTACTAGTCCAACATAGACTTCCAGGAAAATTTGATTTCCATGGTATATATTTGCTTACATGCCTGTTTCCCACAAGCCAACTGTGACAACTTCTTGAACACTGGAGGTACTGTCCGAACAGCTCTATGGCCCCAGTGCCTGGCATCATACCTAAAGGAGGCATTGCATTCACTAAGATGGTTGATGAATGGATTAAATATTTACCTGAATTAAAAAGAGAAATCTAACAAAATGAGTTGCAAATGAAAATTAGTTCTCTAGTCTGTGTAGTTGGAAGTCCTCATTCATTCTTCCAGTGGCATTATCTGTGCGTCCACAGTGCATACACTACCTGAGGACTGGGACACAGGAACCAGAACACGGGACAGAGAGAGCAAGGGTCTTGCATTTTAGTAGCTGATCTTTTGAGCACACAGATACCGTTTAATTCCTCAGGTCCCTGTTCTGTGCCTCTTTCTCTGTGAACTCATACCTCATAAAGTAGGATCTAAGTGATACACAAACTATTAACTGAGTCTACTTTTTAGAAACAAATTTCAAGGAATCAAAGAGATCCATTCATTTGCTGGAATTTCACCTGTCAATTAGCATTTTCCCCAAACATCACCTTGGCTTTCACCCCACAAATGTCTTCCTTCCTGTGATAAGGCTTTCAAAGTGTGTATGAAATCTAAGAATGATGTTCTTTCCAACAATTCAGTTTCTGTCCCTAGGCTCACTGACTGCTGAGGGGTACCTGATGCTCTCCTGGTTGCTCATCATGTATTTTCCTTTGTTCTCTTCCTGCAATGTGCTGACTGATAATGGCAGAGGGGTGTTCATGAAATCCGAGAGATCAGACAGTTTCACTTCACTGGCTGGCCAGATCACGGGGTTCCTTACCATGCCACAGGGCTGCTGGGATTCGTCCGGCAGGTCAAATCCAAGAGCCCACCCAACGCAGGCCCATTGGTGGTGCACTGCAGGTAAGTAGCATGCCCAGAGCCTCTGGAAGGAACCAATGGGCAATGGGTGTGGGTCTCCTTTGGGTGGTGAAAATGCTTTGGAACCCAATAGAGGTGCTAGTTGCACACCATGGTGAAGGTATGAAATGCCACTGAATTGTACACTTTAAATGGTTTATTTTATGTGATGTGAATTTCACCATAGTAAGATTTTTCGTTAAAGAAGCAGCAGCACAGGGGTCCTTTTGCCTTCTCTAACAGACATCTCTCTCCATTCAGTGCTGGTGCCGGGAGGACCGGCTGTTTCATCGTCATCGACATCATGTTGGACATGGCGGAGAGGGAAGGGGTGGTGGACATCTATAACTGTGTCAGGGAGCTGCGGTCACGGAGAGTGAACATGGTGCAAACGGAGGTACTGCACTCCCCATCAGTCCCCATCACTTCGTGGTCTGGTCCCCAGGGCCTCTTCTGCATCCCTCCCCCCCCCCAGAGCCAAGAGGAAAAGAAACGCTGGCAATTGTCTCTCCAAAACTTCCTAAAAGGAAAAGTGATACACCTGGCAGTCTCTCTTTCCTTCTTCCCTTCTTCCTTTTGTTTTTCCTTTCATAAACAACAAAGGCCACGAGTCTCCCAGGTAACAGAATCTGGAGCCATGAGCCTAAATCTGCATATGCTTCTATGTCAAGGAGCCCAGCAGAGTCTCGACATTAAGGCTTTGGGTTTCCAATACCATTCCTTTTTGTTATGTCTTTCAAACAAGCTGGTAACCAGAGCAAGACCACTCCTGAGAAGAGCCAAGCATTGCCAAGTGGCTCAAGAGTAATGTCTGTACATTTGTTCTTCTCCTGGGCCCTAAAGTTCTGCCCAGTGGCCTGGCATCATGAAAATTTGCCCATTTTATAGAAGCTGTACCAACTAGGACCTCTATCAGCTAGAATTCAAGGTGTATCCAGAATTTAAGCTTTTGCGGAAAAGTATTACATCCTGCCTAGGAAACTCATATTTTTACTAATATTTGATTGTTTTAAATAAGCATTACACCTACCACCTGGAAAATGATTCCTGAAGTAGAAGAACAAAAAAAGAATTCATTACATTTAAGTGTGCATAAAGTTTATACAAGCCACTGGGAAACCCAATTCTTTGTTTGTTTGTTTCTTTCTTTCTTTTGGTAACAAAGGAAAATAGCAGAAACTGTAAATACTACTCTTATGGTCTTTTTCTCTTTAGAATAGGAATTCTTGTTTTAAAGATGATGATAATAATAATGTATTTTTAATGTACTTTACGTTGATCAGTGTTGCCTCATCCACATTCTCACTTGATCCTCTTTTTTGAGGTGATGTTTAATACTAGTGAGCTGCAGGTTGCGGGCTCCATCCCCAGTAGGGGGCGTGCAAGAAGGCAGCCGATCAATGATGGATGATTCTCTCTCTCTAAAAAAAAAAAAAAAAAAATCAGTAAAAACATATGTAATAGAAGTGGGCTGGTTTTGAGAATGAGGAGTCTTGGTTATTTATAGAAATTAAAATAAAAAGTAATGAGACTCTTTTGCATCTTATGTGATTAAAAGTCAGTAATAGCCCAGCCATGTGGCTCAGTGGTTTGAGAGTCGTCCATGAACTGAGAGGTCCCGGTTCCATTCCCAATCAGGGCACATGCCCAGGTTGCAGGCTTGATCCCCACTAGGGGGCATGCAGGAGGCAGCCAATTGATGTTTCTCACATCAGTGTATCTATCTCTCCCTTCTTCTCTCTCTAAAACAAATCAATAAAAACATATTTTTAAATAAGTCAATACTAAATATGATAAAACTTTAGTAAGTAATTGTAGGGAAAATCAGTGCAATTCTGAATTAGAGGACCCATTTTTAAACTGTGGACTTATTGTACATACAAACAAGAACCCTTCTCTGGACACATAAGGACTGTTGTAATTATCACATTAATTAGTTTCAAAATAAATAGTTCTAAGTGCTCAGAACTGTTTTTTCCACTGCGATGTCAAGTTTCCCTGGACCTTCTTTGCATTATTAATTTATAGACAGATATGATTCTTCTCATTTCCTCATCTGAAATAATGAGTTTCAAACTCATGGGATCAGAATTACAGAAGTATTTTAGCCATAGTTACTCTAGCATTACAGTGCTTGCTCTAGTGTTTATCAGTGTCTGATTGGTTTTAATCAGTCCATGTAATACTTGTGCATTGAGCCCGTTTGTCTCTTCCTCCCATTAAACTGTCAATGCATGGCCATTCAGCAACATGCCAGCTGTGCCACATGGGTAATACCCTCCCACCTGGCAGTCAGGTCCTCACACTGGATTCTCTCTGTCAGAACAGTGTTCCATCTTCTTGACCATGTGTCTGCCCTCTTTCTCTAGGTCTCTCAGTTACCTTGGTTTCTCTGTGACTAACTAGTCCCGTCTGCTTCACCAGGAGCAATATGTGTTTATCCATGATGCCATCCTAGAAGCCTGTCTTTGTGGAGACACCTCCATCCCTGCTTCCCAAGTTAGGTCTCTGTATTATGACATGAACAAACTGGATCCACAGACAAATTCAAGCCAGATTAAAGAGGAATTCCGGGTAAGTCATGCTAGAGGGAGAGGCGAGCGGCTGTGACTTTGCTCCTCAAGAAACATATCTAAGTCAGATCTTGAACCATTGAGGCAACACAGGGTTCCTCAACCTCAGCAATATTGATATTTGGGGCTGGACAGTTCTTTGCTGTGGACACTGTCATGGAGGATGTTGAGCCGCATCCCTGGCCTCTACCAACCGGATGCCAGAAGACCACCACCACATCAGTTGTGATGACCAAAACTGTGTGCAGATATTGCCCATGTCCCATGGGGCAAAGTTATCCAGTTGAGAACCACTGGTCTAGCAATGCTATTTCCCCACTTCAAAAACAGACACCAGGCAGTCCCATAATGCCAGTTGGGTGCAGCCAAAACAAGCAAGATCCATTCAGAGTACTTGCTAGGCAGGTGTTCCTCATGCTCACGTTCGGTCTGAATGTACCTGGCTCTAGACTATACTGTACCCAACTTCCTACTCCCAAGTGCCCAGATGCCTGGCCCTAGTTGGGCTTAATGGCCCTTAATCCTACAGAGCCACAGCGACCCTTCTTCTGATGGGCACTGTCTGTGGAAAAAATCCTTAGGAGAGGAAAGAGGCATAAAAATGAGACTGTATAAGTGGGGCAGTGGGGGAGGTGGAAGAGGGACCACCTTGTACTCAGCTGCAGGAAATCACTATGCTGACGTCTGAATAGGGACAGTGTGCTGTCCACTGTTCTCTCCCCCCATGTGTCTGCGTTTTGTCCGGTAGACCCTGAACATGGTAACGCCGACACTGCGTGTGGAAGACTGCAGCATCGCTCTGCTGCCCCGGAACCATGAGAAGAACCGGTGCATGGACATCCTGCCCCCCGACCGCTGCCTGCCCTTCCTCATCACCATCGACGGGGAGAGTAGCAACTACATCAACGCCGCCCTCATGGACGTAAGCCACTCGCCTTCCCTCGGACGAAACGGGAAGCGGCTTCTCATGGGGGAGCAGCTGGGAAGATGACCAAGCACGGCCTGGGGCTTCTCCTTTGACTCATCTGCCTTTGCTTTTTGGGGTTTTTAAAGACAGAAACTGTTTTTCCAGCAATGTGCATTTCAGAGTCCACATAGGTTCTTGTGTCAGCACCAACATTCTCGGTCTCTCAGAAACCACTAGTCCTGAAGTATTGATAAATGAAACATGTCCCATTTACTGTCTGAGCACTTAAACTCTTAACCTGATGGCCAGAGAGCAGGAGACAGCTATTAGGTCACTAAGGCAGTGAGGTGGGATAATATGGTTTGCAGCATTATTTCATGCCCTTTCTTCCTAGTTTAGGCAGTAATTAACACGGGGGAAAATTGCCTGTCAGTGTAGATAGTACACAACTCATTACTTCCTGTCAGTCTGTGTACTTCTGACTGAATGAACACTTGCTATTCAGTTGATGGGGAAAGTGAATGGATATTTTTAGTGCTAATATGGAAATTTTAATTCTATGGGTGTGGTATCAGTAATAGGGTACTTAAACTTGTTTGAAGCTCTCCAGAGCTATAACAAGCATGTGTATCCTTTTCTGGCAAAAATAACTAACACCATCACATACACAAATGACAAGGGAAGATTTTTAGGACAAGCAGAACTATTTTAATTATACATATTTTTTAAATTAAAGTTTTCTGTATTAAAAAATTATGAAAATCCAACTTTATGATATTTATAGGAGAATTTACTAAAAGAAAAGGATACTAAAATTTGAAGAAAAAAGAATAAGAAAAATATGGTTACGTACTAACTAGAAGAAAGTGAAAGTAGCATTATATTGAACAGCTGAATACATCTCGTGTCAGCCTAGGAGCAAAACATTTTAGTGCTACCACAAAGATATTCCTATTAGTTACTGATGAGAAAGGGTTAAATTTTTTAAATGCTTTGAGATCTAAATCGCAAGTCCTAGACAAAAGCTTATTCCTCAGAATAAAAAAATTCTCTATAAGGTCAATATTGCTTTTCTACCAGATATAGTAAAAATTTTATGAGATGCTATTGTTTTCTTAGTGTCAAAGTGAGAATATTTATCATTACTATTCTGCAGATAAGTTTATATTTAGTCTATTTGGCATTGACAATACTGATAGAATTCAATCATTGCTAAATACCTTCAGTGTTTTATGTCACAAATTTATATGTATACAAAATAACATTAGCTTCTTCCCTTCCTATTTCCTGGTATATCTGGATCTTTCTTGTGTGTTTGCAGAGCTATAAGCAGCCTTCAGCTTTTATAGTCACCCAGCATCCTTTGCCAAACACAGTGAAGGACTTCTGGAGACTGGTCCTGGATTATCACTGCACATCTGTAGTTATGCTAAACGACGTGGATCCGGCCCAGGTGAGACTCGTGAGTTACTGAAGCCAGGGCTCGTGCCCACGGTTAAATCTGTGTTTGCTTTGTTTACACATTGAAAAGTGTGACCTCCAGTGCCAGGTCACAAAAGCCAGGTGAGGACTGAGAACTGAAGATGCTGAAATATGAATGTTAAAAATCAGATGGGCCCTGGCCGGTTTGGCTCAGCGGTTAGAGCATCAGCCTGCGGACCAGAGAGTCCTGGGTTTGTTTCCTGCTAGGGGCACGTACCTCGGTCGCAGTTTGTCCCTGGCCCCTGTTGGGGTCATGTGGGTGGCAACCAGTCGATGTGTCTCTCTCACATTGATGTTTCTCTCTCTCTCTTTCTCCCTCTCTCCCTCCCACTCTATCTGAAGATAAATGCAAAAATGTCCTTGGGTGAGGATAAAAAAAAAATCAGATGGAATTGGGGATTGGGGCATAAAGTCGTCTGAAACCAAAAAGACAGACTGGAGGTATAGATGGTGGAAGTGAGAGGGCAATTCGGGGTCAGAAAGGATGGAAATACTGACTGGAGGGAGATACAAGGTAATGGGCAGAGTCAGAGCTGACAGGGACATGAACGTCGCAAAGCTGAAATCAGAGCAAGCAAATCAGAGAGCCGTGAAGGACATCAGCGTCTGACCCAGCTTCTGATGCCATCAGGGATACTGTCATGGTGGGGTGACGGTGGAGACCGACAGGTGATTTTAAGGTAAAGCAATTAGTTTTGTCAACTCTGATAAAGATATTAAAATGAAATAAAACTGGGACTTGAAGATAAGTGAAGCTCAGAATGACAAATGAGTCTTTTTCATAGCTCCTCTTCTTAGACATAAAAAGAGATAGAATGGACAGTAATGACTCGATATTAGTAATGGGGTTTAAAAACGTTTTCTTAAAGAGACTTGTCAGGCGAGTTTGAGCACAGTGGCCCTTTAGGAGCTGAATTTATTGCCTCAGGGTTCAGCTGTACCAGTCACGGACTTAACTATCATGACAATTATGCTAAGTTTGAACTAGTGTTTTTAAGAATAAACTTGTTCTGGAACTGAATTCATTTGCTATCTAGTAGAGACAAATTCTTTAAAAAAAAAAAAAAAAAAAAAAAAAGGCCTGCGGTATTTTAGCATCCAAACTGGATAAGATTTTTTCTTCCTAAAGTTCACTTTATTGCCATCAATCGGCCATAAATGGCATGGACATTCACATTAATTCTGTAGTGTTTTTAATTATGTTTGAGGTACTACATTATATTGTTAAGGCTCTAGCCTGAAAGTTAGTTAATGAAGTAATAATGATAATCCTTGTCCTCATCCAGTCCTTTTTGCTTAAGAAGCTTAAATGTTTTAGAAGTCTTCCCCATTGATCCTCTCCGAAGGATAGATTGCAGCCATTTATAAAGACAAGCAGACACCACAGCTCGGAAAGCTTCAAAGACACAACTCGAAATAGAACCAAGGATCCTGATTTCCTAACTCGAAATATCCAAGGTTAAATTTCACTAATTCAGGATTCCTTAGTCAGACAGTTATAGAATAAGGGACTGTTGCCTCTTCAGAATTATTCTTTTTCCCCTAATGTGAATCCTGAAATGTAGTGATATACTGTTGTGTTAATATTAGTGAGCCAAATGTTAGTGATTTCTGTGTGTTCTTTTTGAAAAATAGTGTTTGAATTCTAAAGCTGCATTTGAAACCCAAACTGTCTGCACTCAAACCAAGCCTTGCCTGGCCAGTGGTAGGAGAGACAAAGAGACTGCAATTCTGTTCAGCAGACAGAGCTGATTTTCAGAGTGAAAGAAAGAGGCTCCTGGGAGCCGGTCTTTTAGAGAACACTAAACTGAGCATTTGAACTCAAAGGCTCTGCAGTTGTACAAGAATAGCACTCAACTATTTTAAGTATTTATAGGTCCGGTTCGTGGTTGTGTTATATACCATTTAAGCCATTTTCTACATGGTTTACTTGGGCAGAGTGCAGAATGCAGTGTGCCAAGAGCCAAGTGCCAGCCGGGGCCATTCATATTTCTTTGGTGTAAGTGACAAGCTTTTGATCAGGGCTTGAACTGAGAGAGCAAACAAAAAGCTAGCTCAGTCAGGAGTAAAGTGGGCAGAACAGTTCAAATGTGCATGTTCAGACTTTTATTACCAACTCAGCTTCCCACCACAGTGCCTATTAATCTTAACAGTGGGTATACTTGGATATCAAAAAGAAAATAAATATTAGCATGCTATAGTTTGATAAGGCAGTTTTATAACTTGTCATCAGGAAGTGTTGATGATGAAGGAAAAATTTCATGAAAGCGTTATCTAAAATTAAATAAATATCCGGTCAAGATGGTGGTATAGGGAAATGGTACTCAAATCCTCCCACAACCACATCAAAAATACAATTAAGCTACAGAACAATCATCATTCAGGACCACCTGAAATCTAGCTCAACAGAAGTCCTACAACTAAGGATATAAAGAAGAAGCCACATTGAGACTGGTAGGAGGGGCAGAGATGTGGAGGGGGCTGGTCCCCACACCCACATGTGACAGATAAAAATTGGGAGGACTGTCTTGGCTACAGAGATCCCCCCTGAGGAGCAAGGGGTTCCAGCCCCACACCAGGCCCCCCAGCTGAGGGCTCCAATGCCAGGAAGAGAAGGTCCTATAACTTCTGGCTGCAAAAACCAGTGGGGATTGTAGCTGAGTGAAATGGAGGGCTTCTGGAGTCCCAGGCAGTTCCTCTTAAAGGACCCGCACACCAACTTACTCAGACTCACTCCCTCTGAGCTCCAGTTGCTTGGTCAGCAGCTTTATTTTTTTTTTTTATCCTCACCTGAGGACATTTTTTTCATTTTTTGTCCAGATAGAGTGGGAGGGAGAGAGAGGAAGAGAGAGAGAGAAACATCGACGTGAAAGGGACACATCGAGTGGCTGCCACCCGCACGACCATCCAGGGCCGGGGACAAACTGCAACCGAAGTACATGCCCTTAGCAGAACCGAACCTGGGTCTCTCTGGACCGCAGGCCGACCCTCTAACCGCTGAGCCAAACCGGCCAGGGCTTGGTCAGCAGCTTTAAAGGCAGGTAAGGGAAGGAACTGAATTGTCTGGCATCAGGATGAGAGTTGGAGAGGCAGCTTTCTCCCAGACAAAAGTGCTAGCAGAGGACACTGTTCCTTTTCTGAGCACTTCCCCCACAGAGCCAGCAGGTAGGTGCCATATCTCAGTCTCCATCAACCTGGCTATCACTGTTCACCATGCCCTATTGAGTCCCTTAGACCCCACCCCACCAACTTGCATGCCCATCCAAGCTCTTTCCAGTGTCTTTTCCATGTGAATGGCCTGTCTTGGTCCATGCTTCAGACTTTCCTAAAATCTCTAAAACAAGAAGCATCTGGCCTCAGCATGCCATGCCCTGTGCCTTGCTGAGTGGCCCTAGGCCAGACACTGTCAGCAACCGGTCTTGGTTTTCAGCTTGGCCTCTCCTGGTCACCTCCAAGCCTGGCATGTGACAGCCATCTGCAGATCACTTTGTGTCTCATGCCAGGTGGCCCCAGGTAGAACACAGGCCATGGCTGACCTTAGCCTGAACCTCCCGGGAAGCCCCAGAGCCAGCGCACCCAGTGGATAGCTTCAGACCATGTTGAAGCACCATCCAACAACCTCCACAAGTGACACATTCAAGGGGCAGACTCAGTGGGCTCCAGAGCCCCACTGAAGTAAATTCTGTTCTGTGGGTTGGGCCTCTGCACAGCTGATCCTCCACAGTGGTTGCAGCCAGTCCTTGCAGCCAATCAGTCTGGGGATAAATCCTTCCCCTTGATGTGCTAACAGCAATCAAGGCTCAACTAGAACAGGAGGGTATACACAACCCACATGGGATTGGGGAGTGGGGAGTAGCACACCCCAAGTGACCAGTTCAGGTGAATGGGGTGGCTGTGCCACTGGACCCTATAGGACATCTACTACATTAGGCCATTCTGCCAAGCCCAGGACACATAGCAGTTCTGCCTGGTACATAGAAAGAAAAACAGGGAGGCTGCCAAAATGAGGAGACAAAGAAGCATGTCCCAAGTGAAAGAACAGAACAAAACTACAGAAAAAGAACTAAACAGAATGGAGACAAGCAATCTACTAGATGCAGAGTTCAAAACACTGGTTATAAGGATGCTCAGTGAACTTAGAGGAAGAATAATTGAACTTAAAGCGAATTTCAACAGCATAAAGAAAGACATGGAAACCATAAAAAACAAGTCAGAAATGAAGGATACAGTAACTGAAATGAAGAATGATTTATAGGGAATCAACAGTAGAGTAGATGAAGCTGAGAATCAAAACAGTGATTTGGAATATAGAAAGCAAAAAGCACCCAATTAGAACAGCAAAAAGAAAAAAGAATCCAAAAAATTGAGGATAGTGTAAGGAGCCTCTGGGACGACTTCAAGCATACCAACACTTTTATCATGAGGGTGCTGGAGGAGAAGAGAGAGGGCAAGAAATTGAAAACCTATTTTAAAAGGTAATGATGGAAAGCTTCCCTGACCTGGTGAAAGAAATAGATGTACAAGTCCAGGAAGTGCAGAAAGTCCCAAACAAAATGAATCTAAAGAGGCCCACACCAAAAAACATCATAATTAAAATGCCAACATTTAAAGAAAAAGAGAGAATCTTAAAAGCAGCAAGAGCAGTTAGTTACCTACAAGGAAGCTCCCATAAGACTGTCAGATAATTTCTCAACAGAAACTTTGCAGGCCAGAAAGGGAGTGGCAAGAAATATTCAAAGTGATGAAAAGCAAGGACCTACAACTAAGATTATTCTACCCAGCAAAGCTATCATTTAGAATTGAAGGACATATAAAGAGCTTCCTAGACAAGAAAAAGTTAAAGATGTTCATCACCACCAAACCAGTATTACATTAAATATTAAAGGGTCTTCTTGAAGAAGAAGGAGAAGTAGGAAAGAAAAAATAGGGGGTCAGGGTTGAGAACAATAGAATGGCAGTAAATACTATCTATCAACAATTGAATCTAAAAACAAAATAAACAAATAAGCAGAACAGAAACAGACTCATAGATACAGAGAACATTTTGATGGTTGCCAGATGGGAGGGGGTTGGGGAGTTAGGTGGAAAAGGTGAAGGGATTAAGAAGTAAAAATTGGTAGTTACAGAATAGTCATGGGATGTAAGGACTATAGTCAATAATATTCTAATAACTATGTATGGTGTCAGATGGGTAGGAAATTTAGCTGGATGATCACTTAGTATGTTATATAATGTCTAATCACTGGAACTAATATAATATAAATTTTAAAAATAAATAAATGTAATTTCTAAAATACCATTAAGAAAGTACCCTTAGTTATCCTACTTTCATTCTCGATCATAAAATCCAAATCTCTAACTCTTTTATAATAGAGAGAGGAAGATTGCTCTTTAGGTTGACCCACTGTTAACTGAAAACTATCTTGAAATCTTGCATATAAATCAACCTTTGCAACCTTTGACAATGAGATTTTAGAAACTTGGGAAAATAAAAGTCATCAAAAAGGAAATTCAACTAGTGGATTCTCCTGTTGTGGTGCATCATTCTGCTTAAAATGAGGTGATATGTTTTTCCTCTGCTCTCGCCCCAATAGAAACTGGTTATAAAGTAATGAAGTAGTTCATTTTTTGCCTCACTACAGCTATTTTTGCCTCAGGTAAATCAGAAAGATAAAAGTTATACTCTGCTCCCCAAAGTGTCACTGGAATATCAAGTCCCAAAGGAAGTTTAATTTCCAACTTTAAATGCCTATTAGGGTCTTAGGGCTTTAGGAACGGTTTGTAAAAAGAAAAGATCTTGGGTTTTCTCTCACCTATCTCCAAATTTGGTATTTCTGTGGGGTGGTGGCAAATGCAAATGCCTGTTTCATAAGCCCATGCCCAGCTGCACTTTTCCCGCATTGAGTTGTACATCACGTCCTATTCGTGCAAAAGTTCTAATAACCTACTATCACCAATACCTGGAGTGTGAGACGCTAGGAAATTGTGTTTTTTATTAAAGCCACCTCCAGGTAAGACAGTAAAACATTTACTCTTATTACACCAGGTTTTCTAGGACAGAGTTGGGGGGGTTTGGACCAGAGCATAAAAATGCAAGCCAATGCTGTTATCAGTATCTTGTCACAACATAGCTCTATTCCCCAAAATGATTACAAATGGCATAGCAAGCCCAGGGGAGGAGGGAGATTTGGTGTTTGCAGGTGTGCGTGCCATCTTAAATATCTTAGCTATTGTAATGACAGCTCGTGGCGTCTCCTGTAAGAGTTCCTGTTAGCACGCAAAGGGAATCTTACAATGGGGTATATAAAGTAGCGTCCACATGACCTCCTATGAAAGCAGAATTGCTGATGGCCTAACGATGCTTTCTGAGAAAATGAAGGGAAAATACTAGAAGAAGAACAGGTGGGGCTGAGAACTCCTCTAACAAGAAAGTCCTCAAGTTTACTTTCTTGAAGGAAAAGAGAGAAAGGAAAGAAAACTAAGTGAATCAAGGAAGTATTAAGAAGTACTGAATAGTGACCTTATCCAAACTGTTCAGAGTAAACTTATTCTTATAAATAACCTCATGTTTCTTCGTTTTTAATTCAGTTGTGTCCACAGTACTGGCCAGAGAATGGAGTACACAGACATGGCCCGATACAGGTGGAATTTGTTTCTGCCGATTTAGAAGAAGACATCATCAGCAGGATATTCCGCATTTATAATGCATCCAGAGTAAGAATCATGGCCAATATCACTTATATTGTGTTTTCATTATTTTCACATTCATTGAATATTTAGCGTGCACTCTGTGTCAGTCACTGTTCTAGGAGTATGGAATATATCAGTAAACAAAACAAGGCTCCCTGACCTTATAGAACTTGCATTCTAATGGGAAGTGACAGACAATAAATAGTAGATATAACAGATATAATGAGATATGTTAGAAATTGATAAATGCTATAGGAAAGAAAGCAGGAAGGTAGAAGGTGCTAGGACATGAACACGAGGGAGAGCAAGGCTCTGTCTTAAGTAGATGTGCGGTATGAGCAAAGGCCTGATAGAAGTGAGGGAGCAGCCATCCAGGGTTCTGTGGAGTCAGCTTTCCAGGCAGAAGTAATGGTGAATGCAAAGGCCCTGAGGTAGGGTTCCTATAACAGCAAAGAGGCTGATGTGGCTGGAGTACAGTAAGCTAAGGTCACCTAGAGGGGAAGTGGGGGGTATGGGTTGGAGGGTGGCAGAGATCATGCAGGGCCACTGCAAGGATTTGGGCTTTTGCTCTTAAGGAAATAAGGAGCCATTACAGGGTTTGAGTAGAAGAATCATATGATAGAATTTACCTTTTAAAAGGAGCTCTCTGTCTTCTGTGCTGAGACTAGACTGTAAGAGAAGCCCATCAGGAGGCTATTATAACAATCCAGCTGAGAAATAACAATGGCAGGACAAGGATGGTAACAGTTGCAGAAAGTAAGAAGTAGAGAGATTCTGGTATATTCTGACAGCAGAACCAATAGGATTTGCTGACAGGTTGGCTCCCAGGGAGCTGAGGATGACTCTCTAGATTTTGGTTCTGAGAACTAGAATGATAGACTTGATATAAACCAAGTTAGGAAAGTCTGGGTGTAAACAGGACTGTTGGGAGGTGGGGGCAGTTACACGTGGAAGAAGGGTCAGGAGTTCAATTTGAAACATGCTAGGTTTGAGGTGACTGTTAGACAGCTGAGTAGAAGTACTGAGTCAACAGTTGAATCTATGAGGGTGAAATTCAGGACAGAGGTCTGATCTGGAGATGTGAATTGATGATTTACTGGAATATTTAAAGCTATGAAATCGCCCGGCTGGTGTGGCTCAGTGGTTGAGCGTTGACTCATGCACCAAGAGGTCGCCGGTTCAATTCCCAGTCAGGGCACATGCCCAGGTTGTGGGCCAAATCCCCAGTGAGGGGCATGCAGGAGGCTGCCAATCGATGTTCTCTCTCATCGATGTTTCTATCTCTCTCTCCCTCTCCCTTCCTCTCTCTCTAAAAATCAATAAAGAAAAAAAAATTTGTTTAAAGCCATGAAATCATCAAGTGAGAGACAAAAGAGAAAGAGACCAAAGGACTAAGCCTGGGGCTTCCATCAGCAAGAGGTCTGGGAGAAAGGGAGGCCAGGACAGAGGGCAGAGAGTGGTGAGGGACAGTAATAGCCGGGTGAAAAGTGTGTGTCAATGAGAAAAGTGTGACCACCTGTGTCAAATGCTGCTGGGGCCACGGAAGATGTAGTGCAAATGACTTAGCCATGGCAGTATAAAACTGCTGCCTTTTCTCATGCTTTCTGGAATACTGCAATTCCATTTAACTATGGCTAAAGATTAATTAACTATTGATACCTTAGCAAGATCACACCAATAAGCAAAACCATATTATACTCACAGGAAACAGTGCAATCTATAACACTCTGAGTTCACAAACACCTCCTGATTATAATTTATCCTTTACCTTTAATTTACCTGTAATTAAAGTAAAGCCCTTTTACCATGGTCAAGGCTCATGTTGTGTGTTATTTTTCACTCGGCTTTTGCCAAATCATAAGCCTCTGCTTCACTTTTATTTGTCTGGTCTGTCACTTAAAACACCTGGTTTTTTATAACAGCTCGATATTAAAACTCATAACTCTCAGGCCAGTAGAAGCTTCTTTTGTTATTTATAGGCAAGCCTCGCCTTTAATATTGCCTTGCTTTGATGAGGAGACCAAGTAGGTGGATCAGCCCACTGGAATTCAATGAAGTAAATAATGCCTGTTTTCTTTCCACTCCCCGGTTATTGCCTGACTCTCTAGCCCCAAGATGGATATCGGATGGTGCAGCAATTCCAGTTCCTGGGCTGGCCAATGTACAGAGACACACCAGTGTCCAAGCGCTCCTTCCTGAAGCTCATTCGCCAAGTGGACAAGTGGCAGGAGGAATACAACGGCGGCGAAGGCCGCACGGTCGTGCACTGCTTGTAAGTGTGAGAGAGCTCTGCGTCTGGGGTGACCCGGCGGCCTCCTAGTTCAGTCTCTTGTTTCACTACAAATGGAGAAGAAATACGTAGGTGTGGGTGAAAGGAGATTGTCTACTTGATGAGGGTTGGTTTGCTTTGAAGAAAACAAGATATGTACATTTTGATTTTGCATTTGGAAGGACTGTGACTGCTATAAAAATAAGCCCTAATCTTGTGATTGGGACCCCCCCCCTCCAAAGAAAACAACACCTGGGTGGGCTCAGTGGGCTCCTACCAGCTCTTGAGAGCCAATTATTAACATTTGGGGGAATTTTCTAAGCTGGTTGAATTCTCTAAACTGTTGGTAACTTGAGAAACCATCCACAGTGAAAGTATCTGCAGCACAGAAATCAGCCAATAATACAAGTCAGGGCTCCCTCCCGCCGGCAAAGCTAGCCTACCATCACACTAGTGCGTGATTCTATTTGAAATCATGCCAGAGGCTTCAAAGGAACTGTCTCTTTTTCCTTTGTGGTTTTTAAGAGAAGTTTTTGTTGTTTTGTTTTGGTTTTGCCCTGGGAATGTATATATTGGGAAGATTTGGTTACAGCCATTGTCTCCAAAGTGTGGTCTCCAGGCTACCGGTTTCAGCAGGTGCTGAAATGGGAGAACGTCTGCTACAGAGCAGTGACTCCCAACCATAGCTGCTCATTGAGAGTCATTTGGGAAGTTACATCTAGGCCCTGGCCACACCCAAGCCCATTTAAATCAAAATCGTTGGGGTGGGGCCCACACATTGGTGTTCTTTTAAAACTCCTAGATGATTTCAGTGTTTGGCCAAGATGCAGAGCCACTGCAGAGACTGCCATGCGTTTCAGAGAACTTTCACCAGCATTCTCTCATTGGTGATGATATGTAGCTCATCAGCCAGCTGGAATTGGCTTAATGGAGCAGGCAATTAGAAAGTCATGGCAGTTAGGGAAGATGTTTAGAGAATTTGTGGAAACTTAAAGTATTAAGCTTATGTCTCTTTTCAGTGGAGTGTCATTAGAAGTATACAATGAGATCTCTCCCAAATTGAAGGGACAATGAAGTTTTACCCTGAGCCCACTAACCCTAATTAAAATGACAAGCTTGGCTAAGGGCCTGGGTTACTCTCCACTGGGTGCCTGTATCTCACGCCGTGCCACGCCCCACTCAGGGTTCTAGGAAACCTTCCTGGCAGCCTAGAACTCTGCCCTGCCTCTCACCAAGTCAAAACATGGCCTGTCCTGCAGGAAACTGACAGCCCCTTGGAAAGGATCTTACGGACCTGCTCACACTTAACCTTAGTCCAGAGGTTCTAATTATTTGTCCCCTGAAAAGCTGTGGATAAAACTCTTCCCACCTTACTACTTTCCCATTCTTTTTATGGACTCGGTTCATTAAAAACATCTCTACGAAGAAAATTCCAAAAGGAATGATTAACAACTCACATCTCCATTTTTATTTCTTTTAAGTCCAGATATAACCTCTGATCAGAATAAGATCAGAGGTTACCAATGTGAGTTGATACAGTCCTGGCAAGGAAAATTGGCATGTTAGTTAGAGTTGGTATTATATCTATTACGTTTTTTAAAATAACTAAAAGTAGTTTGCAGGCACCTATTTCTGTATCTGGAGTCTGCCAGCACCTGGAACTAGGAATGTAATGCATGCTACCCAATCTGATTGTAGTTTCCTTACAAGGGCCAGTGCTGTAACTCAAAGGACTAAGTCACAGTGGGGGAAGTTGAGGGGACAAGCCTGATACAAGGATCCCTTACATCACTGTGCCTCGTAGAAAATCACCGACTATAATCTTCCAGGACACAGCTGCTGTGGCCCTAGAACTAAACAGTTAGATCACCTTTCCATGTCGTATCTAAAACAGAGAGCTGCTATTTAACTGTAGTGGATGGTGGTGGACATCTGTTGTTTCTTTCCCTTCTTCTGGTGAGAAAACTTTGTTTTTTGGAGGGAACCACTCTCCCCCATTATAAAGTCCTTGTGGTTCCTATGGGGCTGCCTCTTGCTCTCTCGAATCAGGGTGGCCATGAGACCCAGGCCTGGTGAGAATGTTTATTGTTACTTAGCTTTACACATGTAAATATAAGATTTTTAGTTGTGAAAACAGGTTGACTTAGTATCGATCCTCCAGTGTAGGCCAGCAAAGAATGCTTTGAACCACAGCAGCTCCCTGCTCTTCTTCGGAGGTGAGGACATCTATTCAGCATAATGCAGCGCCACCTAATGGCTGTGGGCAGCATCCCTGCCCAAGACAGACTGCCAGGTGCTGTGAACTGAATAGTTTCTTAAGCCACATATACTCACAATAAGCAAATGGGGTATTTTTTTTCTCTATACACATCTTTCTAATAAAACCTGAAGAAATGAAAGATAACACCATTTTTCAATCCTTGATGAAAATGATGGATTTAAACAATGGTCGCCAACAGCTGCTGAAAGCATTAGGTGAAAAGCTAAAGGAGGGAAAGCAGTGTGGTGTCAGTGCAAAGACAGAACAGACTATTGGAGCAGAAGAGAACATCCAGGAGCTGAGCCACACCTCAGGGTCACCTGATTTACAACAAAGATCTTACAGAGACACACCTGCTGCAGGGCAGCGGTAAAAGAATGCCTACACCCCTGGTGTCCCTCCTCACACTACGTACAGAAGTCATTTCCAGATGGATTATAGACCGAACTGTGAAAAAGGAAACAAAGTTTCTAGGAGAAAATCTTTATGACCATGAGGTAACCAGAGATGTGTTACACAAGACAAAGAACACTAGCCATGAAGAAAACATTGATAAATTGGATTTCATTAAAGTTAAGTTCTTCAGTTCACTAAGACACCAATCAGAATGAAAAAGTAAGACAGAGCTGGTGAAGAATTTTGAGATACATACATCTGACACAGCAATCATAGCCAGAATACCTAAGAACTGCAAGTCGACAGGAAAAAGACAGACAACCCAATTGTTTGGGCATAACACTTGACAAGACCTTCATTAAAAAAAAAAAAAAAAAAAAAGAATGTCCAAGTAGCTAATAAGCATAGAACAGGTCCTCAGTACCATTAGTTATCAGGAAACTACACATTAAAATCAGGATTGGATGCCAGTGCATACTGAAATTTAGAAGACAAACAGATGATAATACCAAGTGCTGGTGAAGCTGTGGAGAAACTGGAACTCCCATACACTGCTGCTAGGAGATAAATCTGCTACAGCCATTTTGGAACTGTTAACAGCATCTACTAAAGCTAAATACAAATACATTCTCCGAGCTCTTCCGCTCCTTGGCAAAAGATTACAGAAATGTGTCATGTATGCACCACAAGACATGTTATATTATGAGATTTACTCATAATATCAGAAACTAGAAACAGCCCAAACATTCACCAGCTGTTAGAGAAATAAATTATACAGTAATATATCCATTCAATATAATTATTTTCAGTAACATAAAATAATAAACTGATACAACATGGATGATTCTCATGCAAATAATAGTAAGTGAAATAAGCAAGAAACAAAAGAGTATATACTGTATGAGTCTACTTATACAAAATTCAAAAACAGACAAAAGAAATTTTAATGTTTTTATTGATTTTAGAGAGAGAGGAAGGGAAATAGAGAGAGAGAGAAACTGGTTGGTTGCCTCCCACACAGACACCCAGACAGGGGATTGAACCTACAACCTGGGTATGTGCCCTGACCAGGAATTGAACTGGTGACCTTTCGGTAGTACACAAGACTAGATGATGCTCAACCAACTGAGCCACACCGGCCAGGGCCGAAAGACATTTTTGATGCTAGAAGTGAGAACAGAGATTATCTTTGGGGTATTTATGTTATTGACAGGAAAGAGTAAGAGATGGGTCTAGGGAGCTGATCATGGTCTGTATTTTTATCTGAATGGTGGTGGTTACATGGCATATCCATTTGTAAAAATTAGCAGATATATACTTAGCATTCATGGACTTAATTGTAGGTATGTTATACTTTATTTAAGAACTGATTTGAAACTTAATAATGAACTGATCAAGCTGACATTTGAACACATGATTAATCCTAAAATCACAAAACAAGGAACAACTTGATATCTGTGCCTGCTTCCTTGATAGTATACTAATAAGGTATCCTTGTCCCCCAAAAAATTCTTACAAAACTCTTGAGCTAACTCTAAATTTACAGGAAATACAGGATTAGAGTGCAACATGTTAAATTATTCAGAGACACAATGAATAAGAACAACCCAGAATATGGAGTGCTCTATAGGAAAAATGACCCCATTTCCTCAAGAAATAAATTGCCAAGAAAAAAAAAAAGAAAGAGAGAGCAAAGAGGAACCGATAGATTAAAATAAAGTTGCAAAACATTTCAACCAAATGCAATCATGGGCTTTGCTTGGATGAGGATTTGAAATAGACAACCCAAAGAAAATGTCAGAAACAACCTGGGAAATTTGTACAATGACTAGAAATTTGATTATATTAAGACAGTAATATTTATTTATTTTAGCTGTGATAATGATATTGTGTTTATGTTTTAAAGATCCCTACATTGGTTGATTCTAGAGCTGGTATAGTGTTGAAACAGAATGAATCTGGAACGTCTCATGGTTCTAGAAAGTAAGGACGTGCTCAGAAAGAGGATGGAGGCCGTGAAAAGAACACAGGAGCCAGACTGATGGAGCTCCTAGGGCCTCAGCAGAAACAACTTCAGCAACAAAATGAATATCTATACTCATGGATTTTAGCTCATAAAATAGAATTAATATGTATAAGTCTAAACTGACATAAATAATAAAAATAAATAAGCAAATAACAGTTTTAAGTAGGGAAGAAGAGACAGCTCTCTCCAAGTAGAATGCCGAAGGAGAAGGAGGTAGAAAATCAATTAGGCAAACACCACAGAGATCATTGTTGCAGACAGGATCGACCAATGTGCACTGAAATCAGTAGGTGAAACTTTGAAGAGAAACAAGATGCTTGCATAATCCCAAAGTATCTTTACCAAGATATGTATTAACTACAAAGAGAAAGGTAACATCTACACAGTGAAAAAAATCTGCCAGACACCTATTATCTTAAGTGATCAATAAGTGTCACTAGCAGTAAGATGGTTCAACATGAATCCCTTGAAGGATGCAAATGTGGTTTTTTTGCGAAAATGTATAACCCCATTTCCTAATGAGAAAACATCAGACAGACCCAAATGAAGGGGCAGTCTACAATTTGTATTTTGTAATGACTTCTCAAATTATGGATAGGGATCATGGCTACTTTCCACATCTACATCCTCTGTTTTGTATTCCAAAACATCACTGACCAGTACGCTTCAAAAGTGTCAAGGTCCAGGAAGACAAGGAGAGACTGAGGCGTGCGTGGTCACGGATTAGAGGAGACTAAGGAGACATGACAACTGAATGCAAGGTGGGATTCTGGAATGGATCCCGGACCAGAAAAGGGACATTCATGAAAAAATGGGTGCCGATTGACGAAGGTCTTTTGTGTAGATAATAGTTTTGCAGCAGTGTCCTGGTTTGATGATGTCCTGTGGTTATGTAAGATGTTCACATCAGGGGAAGAGGGTATGCAAGTGAACTCTCTGTGCTATTTTTGCAACGATTGTGTATGTCTAAACTTAGTTCAAAATCAAAAGCTTTATTTAAAAAGAGATAAATAATGAAATACTAATGGCTATTTTTTAAGACCAAGTCCATCTTTGAACAGAACCCACATCCATCACTGGTCTTCCTGGCAGGTACTAACGGAGGTGTTCAATGAAATTTTTCCGCAGGGGGCCCTCCCTGTACAAATTGATAAGGTGCTGTATTCAAGTATATAGTCCAGGGCTGGGGTGAAGCTGGGGGAACAGGTGGTGCCAGGGCGTCGCCGCCAGCCCGGAGAACCGGGCCCAGTGCTGAGGCTCCTGGGCTCCGGCCGCTGTCATCGAAGGGTCGGCCCAGGCAGCGCGTCCCCAGCCTCCCACGTCAGCAGCACCGGGTCCCTCGGTTTAGGTGGCGCGACCCCACGGGTTGTGTGCAATGAATGGACAAACACAGCCCAACCGCCTGACTTCTCTTCCACAGGAACGGGGGCGGCCGCAGCGGGACCTTCTGCGCCATCAGCATCGTCTGCGAGATGCTGCGGCACCAGCGCACCGTGGACGTGTTCCACGCGGTGAAGACGCTCAGGAACAACAAGCCGAACATGGTGGACCTGCTGGTAGGCCCGCCTGGGACGGGCGCTGTCCCTTCCTCCGGTTTGCGGGGAACATTCTCAGAGGAAAAGGCTCATTTTCAAAAACATAATGTAATCGCTTTGCTTGCAAGGGTTTTCCTCCCTCTTCCTCTCTTTGCTTTGTCACAAAGCGACTTCCTCTCAGCACATTTGAAATGTGAAAATAGTTGAAACTCACAAGTGAGCATCCTTATTAATTTCCGCTCCTGGCAGTGCCTTCCACGTGGCTAAGCACTTAGTCTTTGGGAGAAGAAATAATCATAGCACATGAAATGCCAGATTTTCAAATTACGTATCTTATAAATAGCTTAATCACCTAATATTTATCAAAGCTGTGAATTTAGTTTGACATCCAGAATATTGCACTTAATTATGGTGGCCATAGCTGGGAAAGGATTAGAGGAGTTGAGAAACAAAGGACCCAGTGCAATTATTTTCTTAGAGTGTTTCATGAAATCTCTTTGGCGCGCGCGCGTGTGTGTGTGTGTGTGTGTGTGTGTGGCTGTTGAAATGCCAACCACTGTGATTCAAGAATAGTCAAATAGTTTAAAGGAAGAAGCTTTTCTATTAGGTTTTTGTACTTCTCTGTTGGTGGAGGAAGAATCTGAGGGAAGCAGTAGGACTCATCCGAAGGTGGGGAGAAAGGCCTGGGGAGAGGGAGAAAGAGATGCCCCCTGCCCACAAGCGTGGAAAGCCGGTGTTCCGGGGGTCACAGCACTGCAGCAGTGGGAATAAAATTTAAAATATCATAAAGAGACTAAAGGGAGAGTTGAGATTTAAGATCAAGCTGAGGAAGTAGCCGTGATCCCCAGTCATTGCAGCAGTACCCGAGCTAGGCAATGACAGTGACCCATGACACTGACTCCTGGGACACATCCATGTCACTCCCCAGAAGCACCTGCTTCCCCCACACATGTGCCTCATGTTTGATGAGCTGTCCTATTTCCAAGAAGCACGCTGCTGGCCGGCACCGGTGCCGGGGCAGCCGTGGGCCAGGTGCGGACTCCGCCATCAGCGGTTACCGCGTTGGCTTCTTTGGAAGAAGGACAGTGCCCTTTCCCATACGCTCCCCTCTCGTGCCTGCCCTGGGGGAAGCCCTGAAAACCCAAATTCTAGTCCCAGCTCTGCTACTACTTTAAGTTGCACCTCAGACAAGTTGTCCATTTAAAGGGCGAAGGATTTATGTACTCTGAAGGGAAACCACGAGGACTAACTTGTCCATTGAAGTCTCCTTGGGCAGGGCGCTCTCTCGGGTTGAGCTGTGTCAATAGGAATGGTGTGGCCTATTGGAGTGATCCCATGTGATGATACGTGTGAAAGTGTTTGGAACCTGCAAAGGTGAGAAAGGTGGTTCTTGATAGTGCAGGTGTCCACAGGGCATCGGGCCGCCAGCGCCCCCCCCCCCCCAGGTAGTCCTGTACAAGCACTGGGTGAGGAGTGGTGGCGGCTGGCAGCTAGCATTTACATGGTGCTTCCTGTGTGCCAGGCTCCGCTCCGAGTGCCTTTCACATGTCACACATCTCAGGTGGATGGGCTGAAAGGCTGAGGAGTCCACGGTCACTAGAAGCAGCTCCTCCCAGAGGCAGGACCCGCCCTGAATTTTAGAGTTCTACTACCTCAGAATTCTCCATCTCCTGGTTGGAAGCATTTGAGAAAAGGGCAGTTGGGCAGTCAGGGTGGCCTGAGTTTAAGACAGATAAGAAGGCTGGCAGAGGATGAAAACAAATGCATAAATTAAAATATACTGTGACTTAATTTGGTATTTAACCTCACTGGTTCATGGACGGATATGTAGCTTCCAAACTTTGGTTGATATCTGAGCAAAGTTGACTTTGCTTAAAAAAAATAAATGTCATTTCCCCTCAGTGCAGCCTAAATTAAGCAGGTCATTAGGACAGACCCTTCCAGGCCTATCCTCTACGGGCTCTGGCCAACTATGGAACAGAGTGATTCTTCATGAAATGAATGGAGACCTGGGTGGTTGGACCAGAAGGGAGCTTCTGATCCCTGCTCACTACTGGGAGGTTTCTGTCATCGTGTATAATTCGACTAGAGAAAACAGGATCCTTTGATGCCCAGAACTTGGAGGGTCAGCACCAGTTTTAAGATGAAGTCAGAGGCTGAGAAATATAGGAAAGTTTTGCAATTTCCTGAGAAAAATGTGTGATAAATTTGTCACAGTGAATGTTGGCAAGGTAATATCTGGTGACCGGAGAAATAAATGTCACAGTGCTCTTTGCAGTGGGCTTCAAGCTTCCTGAATTAAGTAAGGGCTCTTGTCATTCATTTGTTTTTGCCTTTAAGTATAATTTCTGTTTAGTTTGGTACTCATACGTGTGTATATATTGGCTAAGGGTATTAATTCAGGTCAGGATGATAAAATCTGGTACAATTCTATTGGGTATAAAAGGCCATCTGAGACCTGAGTTTCTCCTAAGCACTAGATGTTGTACCAGCAGCTGAAAAGTACATCTTCACAGCACGGTGATGGGTTTGCCAGAAAGCTTCTGAGTGCACTTCTGTGCTGGCAATGCGGGGGGGGGGAGGGGGGGGGGCTGGGCCCCTCTGGACCTGCTCATGATCACATGCAGAGGCTGAATCCCGTAGTGTCCCCTCCGTTCAGAACCTGAACATTCTGCCACCGCCCCCTCCCTGCCAGAGTGGGATGAATGTGCAAAGAGGGGTCCATCTCTATTTCCCTTTGAGGATCTGATTTTTCTAAATTGCTTCTGAGTTTGAAAATCCATCCATCCGTTTTGAAGCATGGCACTTTGAAGAGAGATCTAGAAAGCCCTGAAAGATTTATTCCTTCAAATTTTTAGTTTTGGGGGTCTGGAGAAACGTAAGCTGATTGCGAGGAATCGAAATAATTTATAACACAGAGTTTGGCTTTTTTTTTTTAATCCAGCAGGGCATGGTATTTTTTTCCTTAACCCCTTTTCAGCCCAGCTTCTAAGTTATCTATCTCTCCAACCAGCCTCCAGTCCTTTTCAAAGGACTGGGTCCCAGGGGCAGGCCAGGACCCACAGCCTGAGATTCGGAGCTCCTCTGAAGCTGTGACAGTTGTGGGAAAACCGGCTGCTGCAACGAACAGCTTCCCAACAGCTTCCCTCTCACCTTTGTCCTCCTCACTTGGCTTTTGAAGTTTCCAGGGCTCTGTTTTAACCGAAACAGCCTTCAGGGACAGCGCTTGCCTAGGGATACTATTATCTCCTGGGATGTGGTGGGAACTTTGGCCAAAGTTACCAAGATCGAGGTAATTAACACATAGTTAGCATGGTGTGTGTGTGTGTGTGTGTGTGTGTGTGTGTGTGTGTGTGTGTTGAGAATACTTAGGATCTGCCTAGTTTCAGCAACTCTCAAGTACATAATACTGCATTATTATCTGTGGTCACCGTGCTGCACATTACATTCTCAAACTTCTTATAACTGAAAATGTATACCCTTGACCAGCATCACCCCATTTCCCCTTCCCCTCGGCCTCTGGCAACCACCATTCTAGTCTGTGTTACTATGACATGGACTTCTTTTATAATGGGAGCTTTAAAAAATTCCAATCAGCCCACCCCAGAGACACTGGGGCCTGGTGATTCTAAAGTGCTGCAGGTGAGAATCGGGGGTCAGCAGGGGCCACAGGCCTCCCTTTCCTACCAAGCAGACTGCCTGCCCAAGCCCTCTGCCCCACCTCTCCAGCTCCCTACCTCCCCAGCTCCCCACCTCCCTAGCTCCCCACCTCCCCAGCTCCCCACCTCCCCAGCTCCCCACCTCCCCAGCTCCCCACCTCCCCAGCTCCCCACCTCCCCAGCTCCCCACCTCCCCAGCTCCCCACCTCCCCAGCTCCCCACCTCCCCAGCTCCCCACCTCCCCAGCTCCCCACCTCCCCAGCTCCCCACCTCCCCAGCTCCCCACCTCCTCATCTCCCCACCTCCCCAGCTCCCCACCTCCCCAGCTCCCTACCTCCCCACCTCCCCAGTTCCCACCTCCCAGCTCCCCACTCCCCACCTCCCTACCTCCCCACCTCCCCACCTCCCCAGCTCCCCACCTCCCCAGCTCCCCACCTCCTCATCTCCCCACCTCCCAGCTCCCCACTCCCCACCTCCCTACCTCCCCACCTCCCCAGTTCCCACCTCCCAGCTCCCCACTCCCCACCTCCCTACCTCCCCACCTCCCCACCTCCCAAGCTCCTCACTTCCCCAGGTCCCCACCTCCCCAGGTCCCTACCTCCCTACCTCCCCACCTCCCCAGGTCCCTACCTCCCCAGCTCCTGTGCTCCCCACCTCCCCACTCCCCCCCCACTCCCCCCTCCCTCCTGTGCTCCTGTTTGGACCAGATCTCTGCCAGTATCTCATTACCTGTAATGCAGAGCTGGCCACCCAGACTCACCCCCACTGTCCTCTTCACTGTGATACATACAATATGCCCTGCAAGGTACTCCCTGCAAAATGGCACCTGCTGTGAGCTACAGTTCTCTCCCCATGAGGACAACACAACGAATCTACCAACTGTGTGTAAACTGCCCCTCTAGAGCGCTACCTGTGACCTCACATGAAATTTGCAGACTATTAGAAAGGTAGGGTGTGGGTGTGTGGAAGGTGTATGCCTGTGTAGGGATATAGGTGTGTGGCTGTGTGTGTAGGTGTAGCTGTGTACGTATATGTAGGTATGGGTGTATGGGTAGGTATAGGTGTGTCTGGGTGTGTAGATGTGGGTATGGTATATAGATATGTTTGGGTGTGTAAGTGTGTGTGTGTATGTGGGTGTAGGTCAGGGTGTACATGTGGGTATAGTGTGGGGTGTGTAGGTGTATATGTGGGGTGTGTATATGTGGGTGTAGGTCGGGGTGTACATATGGGTGTAGGTGTGGGGTGTGTAGGTGTATATGTGGGTATAGGTCAGGGTGTACATGTGGGTGTAGCTGTGGGGTGTATGTAGGTATATATGTGGGGTGTGTATATGTGGGTGTAGGTGTGAGGATGTATAGGTATATATGTGGGTGTGTATATATGTGGGCATGTGTATACATGGGTGTAGGTGTGGGGTGTGTACAGGTGTGTGTGCTGGTGTGGGTGTGCATGTCAGAGTGGAGGGTGTAGGACTCGGGTGGGGAATCAGAGATATGCACTCAGGTCCCTGAGCTGTGCCCCCACGGCTGTGGCTCATTCCACCTCTCTTAGGCCTGGCCCTCCCGCTGCCGCACAGCCCCTGAGGCTCACAGCCCTGGACCAGCAACTCCTGCCATGCACTCTCCTCAAGCCCCCCAGTGGCCGGTATTCCTGCATCTTAAGGAAACATTTGGGGTCATCTCCATTAATGCCCTGTGCCCCCTCTCTGCCCCAGACTCTGGCCAACCCCCTCAGCACCTGCAGGGCTTCTGGCTCCAAGGGGGTGCCCGGTCAATATTTGCTGAGTGACTGGGCATTTCTTCTCTGCACCAGACCTGTGTCCATCCTGAGCTGCCCCTGGCTGTCCCCTGGAACCTGGGGAGGGCTGTGGCTGCACGCCCACAGGTCTGACTGGGGACCTGGGCACAGACTGCATGGGGCTTTGAGGGAAGAAGTTCTCCATGCATTTTTGAAGCTATAGATGAGAGTAGTGACCCGTTCCATTCATTGTCAGAGACACACAGCTGTCCTATCTAGGAGTCTTCTTGGCACAGTGGCTGGTTGCCCAGTTGACCTGGCCAGAAACAATGAACCCAGTGTGGGGACCACTTCACCCTCATGGCGGGGGCATTAGTCAGGACTTTTTCTACAACGAAGGATCTGTCAACACAGGATCCAACTGAAACTATGACACTTGTCTTCATTTCAGAATGCGGGTGCACCAGGGAGGGAAGCTTTAGGCAGATGAGCCCACAGCCTCTTCCCTTTGAACCCTCGTGGGCAGGCTGGGGGCTGTTGGCAGGTCTGGATTTCCCGTAGGCCCGTTGCTCAGACACAGGCCGCAGGTGGACAGAGGCACAGCTGGGCCCTGTAGGGAGGCTGCCAAAGCCCTCACCGGCCAGTGGGGACTTTTGGAACAGCCTCACTTTTAGGTGCCTTTTCAGATTTCACTTCTCCCTCTTCGTGGGAACAGGAGGTGTGATCTGGAGTGAAAGTGGGTTGGGTCTTGGAGAGGAATAGCGGGCCACCCTGGTTACCACCCACACAAGGGTGAGCCCCTGCTCACATCACCTCTTCGTGCCGAAGCCAGCTAGTGCCACCGAGTCGGAGAGCTTGGGACAGACGCATGGACGTTTTCCCCTGAAGCTCAGGGACGTTCATGTGGTTTAATTATAAAGTTCCAAAGCAAGTGAGTTGAGAGGAAACCTTGGAAGACAGGCCTGTGTCTGGTGGTCAAATGTAATCAGTTTCCAGCACAGGAAGACTTCAGGCATTTCCTGAGGTGCTGAGGGGCGGGGCCACAACAACTGGGATCATTCTTCTCATTCCTCTTGTTTTTCTGACTCAGAAAACAGTCTTCACAGAATCTATGGGGACTGACAGCTTACTTAGGAGGGATAAGATGAGAGAGAGAATTCATTTGAAAATTATAGTCATGCGTACAACAGTGACCCACACAGCAGCCCCTTGGCAAGGACGCCTGAGATCCCTTTTCCTCCCGGTGTGTGGCCTGAGGCCAGCAGCCACATTTTCTACTAAATGAAATTTCAACATTTTCATATGTTAAAAGGATGGTTTCATAGGCACTGAAATTAGTTGACAATTAGGTTTGTACAAACTCGTGTTTATCCAATAAGGAATTGGATCTCTGATTTCCATGGGGGGAAAAAAAAGTTGTGTCTGTGATTCACACAAAAAACAAACCAAAAAATAAACAGGAGAAACGATTGGGGCACTTTATAGCCGATAGGTTAGCTCAGTGATCTGACAACATCAGAATTTTGAAATTCAAGTAATTTCTTTTAAATATTCTGAAAATAAAAATACTGAAATATGAATTACAAAGTATTTGTGACATTATGTAGACATTATTTTCAGTTCTCTTGGGTATATACCGAGGAACGAGATTGCTGGGCTGTAGAGTAATTCTATGTTTAACCTTCCGAGGACCTGCCAGACTGTGTTCCCAAGTGGCTGTGCCAGGTCACATTCCCAGCAGCAGAGTGTGAGGGCTCCGTTTCCCCACAGCCTCCCCAGCACTCACTGTCTGTCTCTATCTGAGCCATCCTGTGGTGTTACTGCACTGGTGTTTGATCTTGTAGCACCTCCAGCACATAGAAATGATCTGTTCACCTCTGTCTTCACCTCTGGATTGTAAACCCCCTAAGGACTGAGGCTGTGCCCTGCAATCCTGGTCCCTAGCCTTTAATGTTTGTTGGGCTGAATCAAACGCTGCCAACCCCTTGTCATCATTTACATATATGACCAACATTTCACTCCCCCGACTGCATATCAGGTTCTGCACCAAAGGCTGGTGTATGTACAGATAAGCGATGGCCCTTGTCTTCAAATAAATAGGTTGGACGAGTGGGGCATTTACAGAACAGATAATAGGTGAAGAAAAGGAAACTGCAATGACTAATCAGGAGGCACATATCCAAAAAAAGAGTAGAAATTTATTTTTAATTAATTTGGCAAACCCAAAATTAAAGACCCATTGTGTTGAGTGATGAGGCAGTCGTGCTGACTCTCACAACTTATGGAAGTTTGCCTGTTACTGGGCTGGGAAGAGAGCCTTACAGCTGCTGAGCCCCTCTGCCCCGGACACTGGGCGGCGGCGTCCTCCAGCCCTGTGTCCCTCTGCTTAGCTGAGAGGCCGCAGCCTGCAAGCATCCCTCAGCACAGTGCATGGACATGGGTGCGTAATGCCCTCCCCTGCCACCGGAGACCCCACGTGGGTAGACCGGGACCTCACACGGAGGTTGCTCAGGCCAAGGTCCATGATCTGAGAAAGCTGTGCTAAAAAAACAAAAAATGAAGTCACTACCTGATCAAGAGCTGGTATGTGGTACCCAGAGGGTATCAAACATTTCCTCTCTGTCTTTTTTTTTTTTAAATCTCCTCTGACTGGATTCATAGCCCCCTCTCTGTGCCTTTTTTTTTTATCCTGTTGTCTCTACCTGAAATGCCTATTTTAATGCCAGTTAGGATTACCAAATACTTAATCACTCAAACTGGGATGCTTTTCAGAGTAAAAGAGAATGCTACTAATGCATATGCCAGGACAACAGGCATAAACCAGTTCTGTTGTGGGCAGACCAAGGCACACGCCCACCTGCCCCAGCTCACACGGTCCTTCTCTCCCTCTGTTACTGCTGCCTCTTTCCATGTCTTTCCTAAGAAGTCCCCCTCTCCCTTCCACTATCCCGCGTTGGAGGACCCGCCATGGGCCCTCAGCTCAGCCTCATGGGTTGTCTTGGATCACTTGTCTCCTCCTCCTCATTGGACCACGGACTTCTCAAAGTCAGAGCCCAGGTCAAGGTGCTTGGTACTTAAGAAATGCTTTAACAATTCTCATAAAATGGAGGAAATTCTGCTGACCAAAAATCAAAGATAAAGCTGAGCTAGGAGTGAAGCCGATGTATTTGCTGCAGGCTCCTCTGAGCGGGTGGCACAAGCACTCCCCCAGCACGCGTTGTCTTTCTGCCCGTGATTTCCTGCGCTTCGTGCTCAGCATGCTGATGTGCGGGTAAATGCATGTGCGGACAAACACCTATCGTATATGTGTTTCAGTTGTCTAGAACTTTCCAGGCATTCTAGTGAGCACAGATATCAAAATATCTTTCATCAGACCTCCTGGGAACAGCTACAAGCAACGGCAACCTTTGTGGTTCAGAACCATGACTTTCTCATTTACTTCTGATTCAAATCCTTCTGTTTGATTTCTTCCAATTAAACCCCTAATCTGGCATAATTGCTTACTAGAAACAGCAGTCAGGTATTATAGAGCTGACATTATTTCCCTTCCGTTTTCCAGGATCAGTACAAGTTTTGCTACGAGGTGGCCCTGGAATACTTGAATTCTGGCTGACAGCATCCCAGCTCCGCAGATCAACCCTTTCATCCCACAAAGCCACAGGGCGTTCGATGGCATTTGTGCAGATGAGATCTGGACTTCTCAATATGCTTATTTTGCTTTGCATAATTGGCTTTTTTTAAGAGCCCAAGGAAGTATGTATAAAACTGCTTGCACTGCCCGATTCCCAGTAAAGCTGCTGCCTGACACACAGCACACAGCCGTCCAGGACTGGACTTCTCGGCGCCGGCTTGTTAGAGCAGTGTAGACAGCTGGCAAACTGAAGAGCACAATTATATTCTTATGAAGGAATTTGTACCTTTGGGGTATATTTTGTGGCCCGTGAACCTTTGTTATTGTTACAGCTGAGTGTACATTTTTGTTCTGTGGAGAATGCTACCTGGCATTATGATAATATATTATTTTAGTTAATATTTGTATTTTAATATGTTGCAATAATATAAGCTTATGTAGCTTTCCAAGACTAACAGATAAACATATAATGAACAAAGATATGTTGTATGAGTTGTTGTTTCTATCAGATTTGTATTGTTTCCAAGGGAAAAGCTTGGGAGGAATTCAGTTCAAAGATGCAAAGCTCAACAATCAGATTCACAGATCGAAAGCTTTTCCATTTGTTTATATTGTAAATATTTTTGATTTCATCAAATTATTTATTCATTAAAAAAAAATTTTGTGAAGCACAATGAGTGACAATCATTTTTATTAAGTCCAGGAAATGATTTACTGTATGTTGTTATCTTGTGTGAATTTTCAACTCAATAAATAAAGACCAGTGACCAGTCGTGTGTATTCCGAGTGTCCCAGCGCCCAGGCGGCGGAAGCAGCTGTGGTTACTCCGGGTCACTGGCGCAGAGACTGAACCTGGAAACTGTTGGCCTGGAGCAGGTAGCGTTGACACTTTTGAGACAGAACCGTTGGCAGTGAGTAACGGAGGCCCATCCTGGGCACCTCCCCTGGCGCTGAGGAAACCAGCCGCAGAGTGGCCTGGCCGGGAATTCCCACCCGGTGGGCAGGCAGTTACAGAGGGCCTGGGCCGACACCAGGGCGACGACTTCGACCGGGAACCATCTCTCCTTTCTCTCTTTCACCTGTTAACTGGGGTAACACCTGTCCTCCCCAGGCCTCGTTTAAACCTGAAACTTGCTGAGAGAACACGTTTTAAAGAGCTATAGGATCAGAGTGCATTTAAGCAGGACGCAAAGTTAAACAGTTCCTGGGCAGGGCTCTGCCTGACCTCTGCAGGAGGAGGACGCTGTGCTGTGGACTTACAACATGAATTTAAACTGAGTTCCAGCCTGTGTTAAATGATGACCAGTAGCTGCTGGGGAAAATCTTTCTCAAACACCAGTCTGTGCCAGAAATCGTGCAGGGCACTTGGCCAAGTGGCAGCAGCTCCTCCCCGGGCACAGTTATGGAGCCTCAGGTTGGGGAGACTCAGGTTGGAAGAGATGAAATAACCTGTCCAAAGTCATCCCAGCGGGGTAGTTGCCAGGGCCCTCAGAGCGGAGGAGGCAGAGCAAGGCAACAGTGGCACAGGCACCCTTGTTACAGCAGTGGTGTAGGAAATCCCACTCCCGCTGAGATACGGAGACAAGACCCATCACCCACTCTGCAAAGTGGGGAGGCCCGAGGGTGGTACAGGTATACACCTGCTCTGGGGATCTTGGTGAGCAAAGACGCCTAGAGTGGAGGTTGTTCACCGAGGAGACTGAAAGGGACATCTGCATCTTAGGCCTACGTGACTTCACTGTACTGTATCCAACCCATACTACCTGACTGATGTCAGTTCCCAGCTCACACCAAGTGGGCGGCACTCCGCACCTGCTCCAGAGGCGCTGGCTTGTGCAGAGCTGAATCTGGACCAACTGCCTCACTGCTCAGGCTTCTCCAGGACGATGGCCTCTCACCATCCTCACCCAGGTCTCTTTCGTAAGCTCATAAAAGAGTAAAAACTGATTGTGGCCCTGGCCCATGTGGTCCAGTGGTTAGAGCGTCAGCCCATGCACTAAAGGGTCGCAGGTTTAATTCCCTGTCACGGGCATGCACCTGGGTTGCAGGTTCAATCGATCCCCAGCCCCAGGTGGGGTGCATATGGGAGGCAGCCAATCGATATGTCTCTCTCTCTCTCTGTCTCTCTCCCTCCCTCCCTCCCTTCCTTCCACTCTCTCTAAATAAAATCAATGGAAAAAAATATCCTTGGGTGAGGATTAACAACAATAACAAAAAAACCTCTGCTATTGTGAACCTCATCATAGGGATGAATCTGTATGGAAAGCTACATCCACTGTATGCCAGCTGGGCCTTGACATGAGAAGAGTGGTGGCCCTCAGTTCTGCTCTACACGGTCATGGCTCTGGTCTTTATCCTTCAGCCAGGGAAAACGAGAAGCCATCTTAACAGGCGTTGAAGCAGGCTTGAGTCTGACGGTGCGGCCCATCTTCTAGTCGATCCCGGCGCTGTCGGCACCACTGCCCTGCCGCGTGTCACGCGGAAGCCAATGCTTTACTCCAGACTTTTGGATCACTTGGGGTTTTTTGTTTTTTTCTTTCACTTGGTTTCACCTCTTAGCAGAAATAGCGAAAGAAGAGAAGGGGCATTTTGTGGCTTTTTCTAATTTCCCATGAGGCCTTGCAGCATGGTTAAGATTATCATTACTTTTATTTTATTTTTAATCTTTATTGTTGAAAGTATTATAGATGTCTCCCCTTTATTCCCCAGTTGACCCACTCTTCCCCATTCCCACCCCCTCCTGCTTTCCCCAAATGATTGTCTGTGTCCACTGGTTATGCGTATATAATTTATTCTTCCCAACCCTCCCACCCCCTTCCCTTTGAGGTTTGTCAGTCTGTTCCCTACTTCCGTGTTTCCCGCCACCCCTCACAGTATTGTTGTCCATATCCACTGGTTATGCATATAAGTTCTTTGGTTTATCACTTCCCTCCCTCCTGCCCCCTCCTCTGAGGTTTGTCATTTTGATCCCTACTTCTATGTCTCTGGGTCTATTTTGTTCATCACCTTATTTTGTTCATTATATTCCATAAATAAGTGAGATCATATGATACTTGTCTTTCTCTGACTGGCTTATTACGCTCAGCATAATACTCTCTAGGTCCCTCTACTGATGGACACTTGGGCTGTATGCAGATCTTAGCTATTGTGAAGAACGCTGCTATGAACACAGGGGTACATATATTCTTTCTAATTGGTATTTCAGGCTTCTCATTACTTTTAATACACAGAGTAAGTCTCTGGTCGTTGCAAACAGAAGAAGCTAACCTCTCAACTAAGTGTCCCTTCTCTATATTCTCTCAATATCTAGGTTCCTCTCCATTGTGGCATCCTCCACCTCCCAGACACTTCCATGTCCATGACTGCTGTGAAAACCAGATGCCCCTGCCCCTGACTTCCTAACATGGCCCTGCTCAAGGACAGCTTCTTACAGAATTCCATTTGGGCACTATGGTAGCTTCGTATCATGCCAACTTGGGGTCACTGAGCTACATTTCCCAGAATTCCATCCTATATATATTTATTTCCAGTTTGTTGAGCCCCAGGGGTCACTTTATGCAAGATGTAGAGGGTAAAAGTGAAGCAGAAACTATGTTGTTTTCACACTCGGAAGGTGGGCAGCTACAGTCCCAGCTGCTGCCTCGTCCAACAAGGCGAACCAGCGGCAGGTGAAAAGCGCATGAGTGCCCACCAGCTCTCCTCAGGGTCTTTCTGGCTCCTGCTCACTGTCTAGATTTAAACCTATGACCATATTTTTAGGTTTTTTGAGACATCCAGTTCCCAGTGCCAAATCGGCACTAGTTATCTACTGCTGAATAACAAATTGCCCCAAATTTTAAATGCTAAAAATATCAACAAACATGTATTATCTCATGTAGTTTCTATGGGTCAGAAATTCAGGAGCACCTTAGCTAGATGATTCTGGCTTGAAGGTCACTCATGAAGTGACTCAAAATGTTCATGAGGGCCAGTCATCGGAGAGCTTCACTGGGGCTCACCCGTGTGGGACTTTCCACGAGCCGCCTAAGTGTCCTCACATCATGTGGCCTAGTTCTCCTAGGGACCCAAGAAGACACAAGGCAGAAGCCATCATTTCTTTTAAGACCTAGCCTTGGAGATCATACTCTGTCATTTCCACAATATCTTATTAGTTACAAAAGTCATCCCTTTTCAGTGTGGGAGAGAATACACAAGGCAAACATCCTCTTTGGAGGCCATTTGGGAGGTTAGCTACCACCTGCCATGGCACTTCAGACCTTCTACATCAGCTGGTACCTAACTTGTGCAGACTGGTTAGCTGAAGCATAGCAAAGCTTATCCCCAAAATGCTTAGCCTATCAATCAAGGCTCACTCCTCACCCGTGCTGTGCTCTCCATACTGCCATTCGTTTTTGTCCAGGCAGCTTCTGCTGACATTACCTCCAGTCATTTTCGCTGTGCCCTACGGAAACTTTGTCAGTTGTAAATAAACTTTCCCCACAGCCTTTATTAACTAGAGGCTCTCTTTCCCTCACACTCAAGGAAATAGCCTCCTCTGAAATTCTCTCAAGCAGAGATAAACCATTTTTCCACATTCCAAATACTTCCTCAGTTCCAACAACTGACTTTCATATTCTACTTGAGTTAACTGATGGTCACACCCTGCAGCTGCCACCTTGAACTACCTCACCTCTGAAATCTTAAATAAACACGCCAAATTCGGACCTCAATCTCTTCAACTGCTAGCTTTCTCTTTGCCTTATTCCTGCCATCCTTGTTCTTTGAATTTATGAAAATGTCCAGTCCTGAGTGACTTCCAATCCCAGACAAGCTAGACTAACAGACCATATTTACCCTCATAAATGAAACAACTGAGAAAACTGAAGAAAATATACATTTTTTTAAAATGGTTTTCAAGAAACTGAACATCAAGTAATGAAGGAAACAGGAAACAAATTAGGTGAACCCTAGGATTGCCCCAACTTGCAGCCTGTAGAGATTTCCAGACCATGGGTGCAGGGAGACGAAATCCAGCTGGAGCCAGTGGCCTCCCTGATTTGAAATGAGTGCTCCTTTATTTGAGCTGAGAACTTGAAAAAGCCAAGGTGGCTAGAGTTTGCAGAGCTGAGAAGCAGAAATTAGAGAGCTGAATAGAGAAGGGGTTCTGAAGATCTGCAGTGTCCCCCTCAAGTCTTCAGCTAAGTACTGATCAGCATAAGCATGTAAGGAAACTACCTGAGACCAAAGAACCACCCAAAAAGATTAGAGATAACAACACTCAGAAGTTCACAAGGGTGGGGGGGTGGGCAAAATAGTTCCTATTCTCATTGGATAGAAAAATTTTGCCTCAGTAAGTGGGATAAAATTATCTGTAAACTAAACACAGCTGTGGTTCTGCCTTACAAAGCAATAACTGAAAAGATGTTTCCAAGTAATTTGACTGCATCACAGAACAAAACTCAAGAACATTTATAGACTACAAAAATATGCAGCACCAAAAAAAGTAAAATTAACAATGTCTGGCATTCAATCCACACACAGAAGGGGGAAAATATGACACAGAATGAGGATAAAAATCAATTAATTGAAATTGACCCAGAAATAACATGGATGATAGAATTAGTATATAAACACATTAAAACAGTTATTTTAGCCCAGCCAGTGTGGCTCAGTGGATTGAGCATCATCCCACAGATGAGAGGTCCCAGTTCAATTTCCGATCAGGGTGTATGCCCGGGTTGTGGGCTTGATCCCAGTAGGGGGTGTGCAGGAGGCAGCCAATCAATGATTCTCTCTCACATTGATGTTTTTATCTCTCTCTCCCAAAAAAAAAAAAAAAAAAAAAAAAAAAAATCAAGAAAATGTATTTAATAAAAATAAATAAATAAAAGTTATTTTAGCATATTTAAGCAAAGATATGGAAGATATTTTAAAAGACCCAAATAGAACTTCAAGAGAGAAAAACTACAAAGCCTGAGATAGATAGATAGATAGATAGATAGATAGATAGATAGATAGATAGATAGATAGATAGGGCTAATAGAAAATTAGACCGCAGAAGAAGAAATTAGTGAACTTGAAGACATTAAAAGAAACCATTCAATGTTCAATGACTGGCTGGTGTGGCTCAGTGGTTGAGCATCAACCCATGCACCATGGGGTCGCTGGTTGGATTCCCGGTCAGGACACATGCCCAGGTTGTGGGCCCGATCCCCAGTGGGGGGCATGCAGGAGGCGGCCAATTGATGTTCTCTCTCATCAATGTTTCTATTTCTCTCTCCCTCTCCCTTCCTCTGTCTCTAAAAATCAATAAAGGAAAAAGAAATTTTTTTTTTAAAAAGAAACCATTCAAAATAAAACACAGAGAGAAAAGATTGAACAAAAATGGACAGCACATTCGTGAACTGTTGGAGTCTCTCCAAATTGAGGGGAAAGGATGACAGAAAAAGTATTTGAAGGAATAATAACCAAAATTTTTGAAACTTGATGGAAATTTTAAATCTGCAGATTAAAGAAGCCAAATAGACCTTAAGCACCAGAAACGTGAAGAAAACTACACCAAGATACACATAACTGAATTGCTTAAAAAAAAAAAGACAAATAGAAAATCTTAAAAGCAACCAGAGAAAAAAAAATGTGTGCAGAGAAAGATTAGAATTACAGCAGACTTCTTTTCTAAGTGCAAGCCAGAAGATAGTAGAGCAACAATTCAAAGAACTGAATGCTTACTCAAAGAAGATGGCAGCTGAGTCGGTGGAAGTTACACTCACCTCCTCCCAGTTCCAAATTGGAATTACAGCTACATTATAGAAAAGTCAACCTGAATGACCAACTAAAGACTAGCTAAACAGAAGTCTTATAGCCAAGGATTTACAGAAGAAGTCACATCAAGACTGGTGGAAAGAACAGAGACACAAAAAGGACTGGCCCCACACCCACATGTGGCAGCTGAAAATTTGAAGGAATATCCCAGCTGTAAATGTTTCCCCCGAGGAACATGGGGTCTCAACTCTGTGCTGAGCTCTCCCCAGCCTAAAGCATCAGAGACGGGAAGAGGCAACGACATAACATCTGGCTCTATCAGTGGGATTCTGTCCACCAGGAAGAGATGGACATCTGCTGCAAACCCAGGTGTCCTCTTAAAGGGCCAGCACACAAAATCTCATTCACAGCCACTCACCCTGGACTTCAGCAGAGGGACTACAAATCAGAGCAGATTGAAGTTGTGCAAGGACAGACTGAGTTGTATAGCTCTGGGAAGAGTACTGAAGGGGCAGCCACCAGAGTGCCCATGCTGAACCCCTCTCCCACACCACCCAGAGAAAGCATTTTTCCTGGATCAAGCACTCCCCTCAAAACTGCATCAGCCTGGAGGACTGCACTAGCCCCAGCCTCCCAACTCGCTATCAACCCACTTTGTCAAGCTCATGCCCCGTGGAAGAAACAGTCTACTGCCTGAGACTGTGGTATAGACTTTTTGAAGAGCTATTAAAGGCAAACTCCAGGAGAGTCAGAGACTGAGTTGTGTGGCTCTGGGTCAGGGGCCATTTCCCTGCCTCCCCCACAACAAAGCAGTAGCCATATGCTAGAGCAACAGTGCCCTACAGCCTTCTTGCCAGTGTAGTGGCCCCATGCATTAGAGAAAAGGCGCTCCTCCCACTGTGGGCCAGAACAGGGGCACCCTGTCCTTCCACAGGAGATCCACTAGCCCCACCACAAAAGAACCACTAGCTCCACTCTCTTAATTCCTGCCCTGCCAAACTTGTGCTCTGAAATATTATCAGCAGTCTATGCCAGCCTGGTCCCTCAGTGCAGAAGACTCTCCAGGAGGTCCAGGCTGACTCTGGGAAAAACTGGATTTTGTGGCTCTTGGACAGGGGCTGTTTTCCCTCCCATTCCTGACTGGTGCCACTATTCTTGTGCAGAGCCTTCCTTTTACACAGTAAAATCTTTGTCTGTTTGGGCCTGATGAACTCTGCTGGCCTTACCCTGATGACTCCCTGTGAACCTAATCCACCACAAAGGTCCAAAGGCAACCAGTAAGTGGCTGCTGACCTTGATGTACCTAAGACTTTTGCTGAGTGGCCTCAGACCCAGCACTGGTACAGATTTTGAATCTGTATCAATCTGATGAACACTACTCACCCCTACCTGGTGACTTACTGAGATCTTACCACATGCAGCTCACATATCGCCAGAGGCTCTTTCAGTGACTGAGCCTAACAGGCAGCTAACAGGTGAGAGAAAATCTTGGGGAGACTTGGACATTTTGCTGACATGCCCCCAGGCTCAATACTAGTGGAAACTGACCTTTGTGCACAACTTGGCCCCTGCCAAGCACACCAAGACCCAGCAAGGACAGCTATAAAGTGTGCATTGCTTTGTAGCTCCAAACAGTAGCCCAAAGACAGTCACAGGCAGCATCTGACATTGACTTTCATTAGAGACCCTACCAAATGGCTCCAGAACCAACATACCCAGTGGTGGGATTCAAAACACATGACAGATCAACCCAGTTAGTTCTACAAGTGACACACACAAAGAAAAATCGCAGCAGTCACCCGAACCTGTTGGGACAAATTTCAATTTGTACAGTCAGTCCACACACAGCAGCTCAATATTTTGATGGGGGTTGATCCTCATAGCAAACCAAAGGGACAAGCCCACCCACAAAGTAGCCAACAACAATAAAAAATCAACTACAAAAAGAGGGCTTACATACCCCTACAACTGATATTCCTGGAATACCTTGCTCAGGTGATCAGCGTGACTGTGCCACTGAGCCCCACAAGACACCTATTACATATCCAGAACAAGAATGGGAGGCATAGCATATCTACCTAATACACAAAAATAAATACAGAGAGGCAGCCAAAATGGGCAAAGAAACATGCCCAAATGAAAGAACAGGAGAAATCACCAGAAAAGAACTAAATAAAATAGAAGCAAGCAAGATAGAGAGATCAAAACAATGGTATAAGAATGCTTAAGGAATTTAGTAAGAATTTCAACAAAGAGATATACCAAGCATAAAAACAACATGGAAATCATAAAAAAGAACCAGTCACAAAATGAAGAATGCAATAACTGAAATGAAGAATACATTAGGAGGAGTCAACAGCAGGCTAGATGAAGCAGAGGATAAAATCAGTGATTTGGAAGACAAGGTAGCAAAAAATACCCAATCACAACAGCAAGGGGGAAAAAAAGAATCTTAAAAAATGAACACAGTCTAAGGGACCTTTGGGACAACATGAAGCATAACATCCACATTATAAGGGTACTATAAGAGAAGAGAGAGAACAAGAGATTGAGAACCTATTTGAAGAAATAGTGGCTGACAAATTTCCTAACCTGGTAAAGGAAAAAGGCACACATGCCCAGGAAGCACAGAGTGTCCAAAAAAAGATGAACCAAAAGAGGCCCACACCAAGACACATCATAATTAAAATGGCAAAGGTTAAAGACAAAAAAAGAAGCATAAAAGCAGCAAGAAAAAGACAGTTAGGTTACCTACAAAGGAGCTCCCATAAGACTGTCAGCTGATTTCTCAACAGAAACATTTCAGGCCAGAAATTGGCATGAAATATTCCAAGGGATAAAAAGCAAAGACTTACAATCAAGACTACTCTATCCAGCAAAGCTATCATTTAGAATCAAAGGGTATATAAAGAGCTTCCCAGATGAAAAAAAGTAAAAGGAGTGCATCACTACCAAATCAGCATTACAAGAAATATTAAAGGATCTTCTTTAAGAAGAAGAACAAAAAAAAAAAAAAAGAGGAATATAGTTCATAGTTATAAAGAATAAAATGGTAATAAATACATACCTATCAATAATAAATTTAAATGTAAATTGATTCAGTTCTCCAACGAAAAGACATTGGGTAGCTGAATGGCTTAGGGACCCACTTCAGAATGAAAGATATACAAACACTGGAAGTAAAGGGAGGAAAACTGTATTTCATGCAATGGAAATTTAAAAATGCTGGGGTAACAATACTTATATCAGACAAAATAGACTTTTAAACAAAGTCTATTTAAATAAGAGAAAAAGAAGAACATTACATAGTGATAAAGGGATCAATCCAACAAGAGGATATAACAATTGTAAACATTTATGCACCCCCAAAAAGAGTGCTCCTTAAATATATAAAACAAATCTTGATGAACATAAAGGGAGAGATCAACAGAAATACAGTTATAGTGGAAGATTTTAACACCCCATTGACATTAATGGCTAGACCTTCTAGACAAAAAATCAACAGAGAAACAGCAGCCTTAAACAAAACACTAGACAAGCTGAATTTAACTGATATTTTCAGAATATTTCACCCTAAAGCAATAGAATATACATTCTTTTCAAGTGCACATGGAACAATTTCTAGGATAGACAACATGTTAGGACACAAAACAAGTCTCAATAAATTTAATAAGATTGAAATGATAGCAAGCATCTTCTCCAGCCACAATGGTATAAAACTAGAAATCAATGACAAGAAGAAAACTAGAAAACATACAAACACATGAGGGCTAAATAACATGTTACTAAACAAAGAATGGGTTAACAATGTGTTCAAGGAAGAAATCAAAAGTTATATTGAGACAAATGAAAATGAACACAAAGTTGATGGGACACAGGGAAAGCAGCCCTAAGAGGGAAATTCATAGCAATACAGGCCTACCTCAAAATGCAAGAAAATTCTCAAATAAAAATATCTAAACTAGAGGAACTAGAAAAATAACAATAAACAAAGCCCAAAGTAAGGCGAAGAAAGGAATAATAAAGATCAAAGCAGAAATAAACAAAATAGAGTCTAAAAAATATACAAAAGAGCAATAAAAGCAAGAGCTGGTTATTTGAAAAGATAAGCAAGATTGGTAAACCTTTCACTGGACTCCTTAAAAAAAAAAAAAAAAAAAAAAAAAGATAATCCAAAAAAAAATCAGAAATATAAGAGGAGAAGTAACAGCTGACACCATAGAAATACAAAAGATTAGAAGAAAATATTATGAACAACTATAGGCCAACAAATTGGACAATCTGGAAGAAATGGATAAATTCCTAGAAACATTCAAGCTCCAAAGACGGAATCGAGAGGAATTACAAAATCTGAACAGACCAATTGCATCCAATAAAATCGAAGCAATAATTAAAGAACTCTCAGCAAACAAAAGTCCTGGACCAGATGGCTTCACAGGTGAATTTTATCAAACATTCAAAGAAGTGACACTTATCCTTCTCAAACTATTTCAAAAAATTCAAGAGGAGGGAAAACTCTCAAGCTCATTTTACAAGGCTGGCATTATCCTAACTCCAAAACCAGATAAAGACACTACAAAGAAAGAAAATTATAGGCTAATATCCCTGATGTACATTGATACAAAAGTCATCCACAAAATATTACCAAACTAAATCCAACAATAAGTTACAAGGATCATACATCATGACCAGGTAAAATTTTTCCTGGGATTCAAGTTTGCTACAATATCCACAAATCAATTAACATGATACACCACATAAACAAAATAAGTAATAAAAATTATATAAGCATATTATATAATTGCTTTATTAATTATAAAATGCTTAATTATATAAATGCTTTATTAATTATATAAATGCTTTCTGTCAAATGCAGAAAGCATTTGACAAAATCCAGCACTCAATTATGACAAAAACTCTCAGCAAAGTGAGAATAGAAGGATCATACCTCAACATAATAAAGGCCATATATGACAAACCCATAGCCAACATCATACTCAACGTGGAAAAACTAAAAGTACTTCCATTAAAATTAGAAACAAGACAGGGATGTCCACTTTGACCACTCTTATTCAACATAGTACTAAAAGTCCTAGCCATGGCAATCAAACAACAAGAAGAAATAAAAGATATCTGAATTGGAAAGAAAGAAGTAAAACTGTCATTATTTGCAGATGACATGATACTGTACATAAAAAACCTCTAACGACTCCACCAAAAAACTGCTAGAACTGATCAATGAATTCAGTAAAGTAGCAGGATACAAAATAAATATTTAGAAATCAGTTGCATTTTTATTTTATTTATTTTTATATTTATGTATTTGTTTATTTTTGTTAATCCTCACTCAAGAACATTTTCCCATTGATTTGAAGAGAGAGTGACACCTATATGGTCAATTAATATATGACAAAGGTGGAAACATGGATGTGAGAGAGACACATCGATTGGTTGCCTCCTGCATATACCCCCTGGTCAGGGCTGGGATTGAATCTGCAACCCTGGTACATGTCCTTGACTGGTAATCAAACCTGTGAACCTTTGGTGTGTGGGTCGACACTCTAACCACTGAGCCACACCAGCCAGATCTGGGTTGCATTTTTATACACCAGTATTGAACTATCAGAAAGGGAAACAATCCCATTTACAATTGCATCAAGAAAAAAATACCTAGAAATAAATTTAACCAAGGAGGTAAAAGACCTGTACTCAAAAAATTATAAAATCCTGAAGAAAGAAATGGAAGAAGACACAAATAAATGGAAGCATATACTGTGTTCATGGATAGGAAAAATTAACATCATTAAAATGCCATACTACCCAAAGCAAGCTAGAGATTCAACAAAAGTCCTATCAGGGTGCCAATGGCATATTTCACAGAACTAGAACAAATATTCCAAAAATTTATTTTTTATTTATTTATTTTTTTTATCCTCACCTGAGGACATTTTTTCATTTTTTGTTCAGATAGAGTGGGAGGGAGAGAGAGGAAGAAAGAGAGAGAAACATCGACATGAAAGGGACACATCGAGCGGCTGCCACCCGCACGACCAACCAGGGCTGGGGACAAACTGTAACCGAGGTACATGCCCTTAGTGGGAACCAAACCCGGGTCTCTCTGTACCACAGGCCGACGCTCTAACCGCTGAGCCAAACCGGCCAGGGCTCCAAAAATTTGTATGGAACCCAAAAAAGACTCCAAATAGCCTCAGCAATCTTGAGAAAGAAGAACAAAGTTAGAGGAATCATGCTACCTGATATCAAACTATTCTACAAGTCCATGGTAATCAAAATAGCATGGAAATGGCATAAAAAGAGACACATAGATCAATGGAACAGAATAGACAGCCCAGAAATAAACCCACATCTATATGGTCAACTAATATATGACAAAGGTGGCAAGAACATACAATGGTGTGAAGACAGTGTATTCAATTAATGGTGTTAGGAAAAATGGACAGATATATGAAAGAAAAAAAATGAAACTAGACCACCTTCTTGCACCACATACAAGAATAAACTCAAAATACATTAGAGACTAAAATGTAAGACTCAAAACCATAAATCTCTTAGAAGAAAACAGGCATAAAATCTCTGACATTTCTCTTCATTATATTTTTTCCTGATATATCTCCTTGGACCAGCAAAACAAAAGGAAAAATAAACAAATGAAACTACATCAATCTAAAAAGTTTTGGCACAGCAAAGGAAGCCATCAACAAAATGGTTTTCTTTTGCCAATGATACGTCTGAGAAGGTGTTAATATCCAAAATTTATAAAGAACTCATACTATCTAACACCAATAAAACAAACAATTCAATTTAAAAAAATGAGCAGAGGACCTCAAAGGGGACATACAGATGGCCAACAGAACTATGAAAAGATGCTTAATGTCACTGATTGTCAGAGAAATGCAAATTAAAGTCATAATGAGATATTACCTCACACCTGTCAAAATGGCTATCATCAATAAATCGATAAATGACAAGTGTTGGCGAAGATTCAGAGAAAAGGGCATCCTTGTGCACTGTTGGTGAGAATGCAGATTGGTGCAGCCACTGCAGAAAGCCACATGGAGTTTCCTTAAAAAATTCAAAATGGAACTTCCTTATGACCCGGTGATTTCACTTCTGCATATTTATCTGAAGAAACCTAAAACACTAGTGTGAAAGAATATATGCACCCCTATGTTCATTGCAGCATTCTTTACAACAGCAAGATATGGTAGCAACCCAAGTGCCCATCAATAAGTGAGTGGATAAAAAAGTGGTGGTACATATATACAATGGAATATTACTTGGCCATGAAAAAGAATGGAATCTTACTACTTGCCACGGCATGGATAGGCCTAGAGGGTATTATGTTGAGTGAAGTAAGTCAGTCAGGGAAAGACAAATACCATATGATTTCACATATATGTGGAATCAAAGAAAAAAATAAATGAACAAACAAAATTGAAACAGACTCATAGAAACAGAGTAGACCAGTGTTTGCCAGAAGGGAGAGGGATTGGGGGACTGGGTGAAAGAGGTAAAGGGATTAAGAAGTACAAACTGGTAGTACAGAATAGTCACAGGGATGTAAAGTACAGCATAGGGAATATAGTCAATAATATTGTGATAACTATGGTGCCAGATGGGTACTGGAAATATCAGGGGGAACACTTTGTAAAGTATATGCTTGTCTAACCACTAAGCTGTACACCTGAAACTAATACAAAACAATATGGAATGTAAACTATAATTGAAAAAATTTTAAATAAATAAAATAAAGTTTAAAGTCTGAAAAAATTAATATGGAGGTTTCATAAATATTTTAAAATAGAACTACCATATGATCTAGCAATTCTACTTCTGTATATTTACCTGAAAGAAATAAAATCACTATCTCAAAAAGATGTCTGCACCCCCACCTTCACTGCAGCACTGTTTACAATGGCCAAGACATAGAAAAGACCTAACTGTCCATTGACAGATGAGTGGATAAAGAAAATGTCCTGTGTATATATACAATGGAATATTATTCAGCAATAAAAAGAAGGAAACTCTGCCATTTGTGACATGGATGGAATTTGAGAACATTATGCTAAGTAAAACAAGTCCGAAAAAGACAAATACTGTATGATCTCACTTATGTGTGGAATCTAAAAACACAAAACAAAAAAATTCATAGATACAGAGAGAGATTGGTGGTTGTCAGAGGTGGGGACTAGGGGATGAGCAAAATTGCTAAAGGTGGTCAAAGATACAAACTTCCAGTTATGAGGTTAAAGAGTCATGGTGACTACACATAACACTATCGTACTATATTTGAAAGCTATGAAGTAGCTCTTAAAAGTTCTTAGCACAAGAAAAAATTGTAATTATTTGTGGGGATGGATATGAACTAAATTTATTTTGGTACTCATTTCTCAATATGTACATATATTAAATCATTATAAACTAATACAATATTGTATGTCAATTATATTTTCCATAAGAAAGTAATGACAAAAAGTAAATAAATAAAAATATAGTACTGAATGAAATGAAAACTGTCAATCTATAATTCTATAACCACCAAGAATATTTACCAAAACAAAAATAGAGATACTTTTTGATATTTATAAGTCGGAAAAATTCATCATGAGAAGACCCATGAATATAAGAAATAAAGGAAATGTCTCAGGTGGAAATCTGCATCTATGCAAAGAAATGAAGAACACTGGACAGTGTAACCACATGGATAAGTACAAAGATTCTTTTTGTTCATACTTAACATATTTAAAAGATAACTGACTGCTTAAAGTTAAAAAATAATTACAATAGAGTGTGTGGTTTATAACGGGTAGAAGGAAAAGATATGACAACAATAACAAACGCAGAGGGGGAAAATGACAATATACTGCTATAAGATTCTTCTCGTATACATGAAGTGATAGAATCTTGAAAGCAAACACTAAGAAGTTAAAGATGTATACTGTAAACCATTATTACACGACAAACAGTTATGGCTACTAAGCCAACAAAAGAGATAAAAATGGAATCATAAAACAAGACTCAATAATCCAAAAGAAGGCAGAAAATGGAAAACAATAAATAACAGATGCGACAAATAGAAAACAAAAAGCAAGATGGTAGATTTAAGCTCGACAATATCAATAATCACATTAAAACGTAAATGGGCTAAATGCCCCAATTAAAAGTCATAGATTGTTGGATTAAATCAAAAGCAAAACCCAACTATATGTTGCCTACAAGAAACCTACTTTGAACATAAACAAATAAAGAAACCTATTCTTCTTTCTTTTATACACCCAAGCTGCTGAGAGCTGTTAGGGGGGAAAAATTACACAAATGGGCATATTACTGCTGCTGTAAATCCATGATATTCATCTTTCCTTTCCAACTCTTTCTGGTAAATAGTCCAGGACTTTCCACACTCAAGCTACCTATGCTGCAACAATAGTTTTATTTCCTATTTCACACACCTTTATACCTATAAATGCATTTATCTCCACACCATCCTCACCTCCTTTTCACTGAATCAGAGACACTGTCCAAGAGACAAGTCCTGAGTGCAGGAACCGTTTCTGAGGCCCTGGGTTGAGGACCCTATGAGGCGAGGGACAGGTGGGTTTGCTTTCTCTGTCTCCTTGGGACATCCTTCTCATTGCTTCTTTATTTGACACCCTATTTCCCCAGTTGCTTAATCAGGAAATCTGAGCATTTTCAGACTATCTTCTAAAATTCTCTCAGCTCCATTCTTCTCTCCACCCCCACCAAAAGAACACTCTCCCACGCACCGTTTCTCCGCTCTCTACAATAGCCCAGTGTTTGATCATGCTCCTCCCAGCCGGTTCTCCAGGGTTCATCCAGAGCAATCTTCTTTTTTATTAATTTTTTTATTAATTTATTCTTGTTACAGATGTTTCTCCTTTTTCCCCCATTGACACCCTCCTCCCGATCTCTCCCCTCCCCCCGCCCCGTCCCCAGCATTGTTGTCTATGTCCATTGGTTACGCATACACGCGTATAAGTTCTATGGTTTATCTCTTCCCTCCCCCCCACCTCCTCTTCTGAGGTTTGTCAGTCTGTACCCTACTTCTATGTCTCTGGGTCTATTTTGTTCATCAGTTTGTTTTGTTCATTGTATTCCACAAATAAGTGAGATCATGTGATATTTGTCTTTCTCTGCTTGGCTTGTTTCGCTTAAGATAATACTCTCCAGGTCCCTCCATGTTGTCTCAAAGGATAAGAGATCTTCCTTTCTTACAGCTGCATAATGTTCCAATGATCTTTTAGAAAGCCAAATGTGGCCCTATCACCACCTCCCTCCCCCTTTTAGTTCTTCCTGCTTTTTACATTGCTTTCCAGGCAAAGCCCTGGCTGTTTATTTGGCTTCATGTGACCTAGTCACAAAGTCCCCCTCCAACCTCTCTGGTCCTCTGGGCCACAGTCATCTTCAAGTCTTCCCATAGTCCATGTCAAATGCTCTCGTGTGCTCTTCCTCAGCCTGTGACTCTTCCTCTGGGCCCACCCTTCAGCTCTCAGCTTGGTTTGAAATGTCTCTCCATCCATAGAGCAGGGTAATAACTCAGATTACAAAGGCAGGGCATGCAAGAAGCTCCATCCTGTTTTCATCAAATAAATTTGTATCTGACTCCAGGCCCTATGCCAGGCTGGAGGGAAATTAGATCTCAGTTTTTCTTGAGGCTTTTCTCTACCCCACCCCCCAAGCTGTATAAGATCCCAGGTCTTAAGTAGTTAGGAGCCCCCCATCATCTGCCCCTGTGATAGCCAGAAAACGCTTGCCCAGCCCACGTGGTGGTCAGACCATGTTGACCTGCCTGAACCACAGGACCTGGGAAGGCTGGGCAGTCAGGCACTGAGGCCCCGTGCTCTGGGGGCACCACATGGCCAGCTCCTCTGGGGTTTCACCACCTCCTTGGGTTGCAATCATGGATTGGTACATTGCTCCCCCACTTTCTCTCCGAGAATCCACAGCTTTCTTTCTCCCCACCCAGTCCTGAGACATTGTTTCTCTCTTGTGCTACTTCTCCCAGTCACTCTGCACACCCCACGCACCCCCTCAGTACACCACCAGTGGCTTCAGTGGAAGGGTCTGAGGCAGCTTCTGCTCTCCTCCCACCCACAAAGATCCCCACGGCCAGGAGGTGGAGCCTCAAGTCCTGCTTCCATGGAGAAAGGGAAGTGGTAGCCTACCAGAAGGAAACCCCAACTCAAAAAGATAGCCTGTCTCACTGTAGACAACTTTCCCTTGCCCTGAAGACTAGAAACAACTAGCTATGCCCTTTGGCACACACAGGCAGGTCACATATACTTGGAGAATCTGTTCTGGTCTTGCCAAACTCTAAAATATCAAAAAAAAATTTTTTTGTTTGCTCTTAACTTGAGAAACTGCTAGAAAGCCTAGCTCATCTGTGTTAGAAGGAAAGGAATTGGGTATTCGTCTTGGTCCTGACAGACAGAAAAAATAAGAGAGTGAAGTCAGTGTATGTGTTCTAAGGGAGAAGTTAAAATGCAGATAATTAGCAGACAAAGTGTCGTTTCACTCTCTTTCCATTCCAGCTAATGGCGTGTGAATGACTGTGGTGATTCCGAGTCTCAGCCCTGCATGACACACACTCTAAAGGGGCTCTGAAGTGTCCACACTTCAGCAGCAGCTGACCAGCTGTTGGGCTCCACGTTCAGAACAACAACCCTACCTTCAACCCCAGCCCTCATGCTTAGAGGGAGCTGTGGCAGTTTCAAAAATAGGTCCACAGCCCTGGCTGGTTTGGCTCAGCAATTAAAGCGTCAGCCTTCGGACCAGGGAGTCCCAGGTTCGGTTCCCGCTAAGGGCACGTACCTCTGTTGCGGTTCGTCCCCGCCCCGGTTGGGGTCCTGTGGGTGGCAACCAATCGATGTGTCTCTCACATTGATGTTTCTCTCTCTCTCTCTCTCCTTCCCACTCTGTCTGAAGATAAATGTAAAAATATCCTCTGGTAAGGATTTAAAAAAATAATAAAAATAAATACATAAATAATAGGTCCACAAATTCTCCAATATGCCTCCCATCGAGAGGTGGAGCATATCTCCTCTCCTCGAGTGAGGCTAGAGTTAGTGACGTGCCTCTTACAAATGGATGAAGTAGAAGTGAAAGTGTGAGACTTCTGATATGAAGGGTTGAAAAGGTACCTCGGGTCCTCGCTTTCTCATGACCACTCATTTAGGCGTAAGCCAGATGCCACGATGAACACCCCTTGGGAAAGACCCAACTAATGTAGATCTGAGGCCTCTGACCAACAGCCAGAGAGGAACTGAGTCCTCAGCCGACAGTCACTAGACTAAGCTGGAAAGAGGACTTTCGGGCCCTGGGTAAGCCTTCAGATGACTGAACCCCAGCCGACGCTCGTGTGACTTCACGAGAGACAGTGAGTCAGAACCACCCACCTAAGCTGCTCCCGGATTCCTGACCCTTGGAAACAGTGTGAGATAATAAATAGTTTGAAGTGCTAGGTTTTAAGGATAATTCTGTATTTCTGACTTAGGGTCAACTTCTGGTACCTAAAAGGAACTCCTAGATAGAGGCACTTCTAGCCTAGAAATTTACAGGTGTAGGTCAATGCTCCTTATTATGCCTCAGGTTCTGGAATCTTCTGTCCAGGAGTAATTTCCCACTGTGTGGCACACAGACCACCGATGGTTCATGAGATTATTGTAGATGGTGCAAAGATGAGCATTTATTTTTTATAACACTTCCGAATTTATTTTATTGTGTATTGGGAAAGTGCTGGCTTCTGGTCAAGATGGCAGCGGACGTAAACGCAGTACTCATCTCCTCCCACAACCACAGGAAAATTACAACTCAACTACAGAACAACCATCATTCAGAACCACCTGAAATCTAGCTGAACAGAAGTCCTACAACTAAGGATATAAGGAAGAAGCTACATTGAGACTGGGAGGAGGGACAGAGAAGTGGAACAAGCTGGTCCCACAGGCATGTGTGGCAGATAAAAATCCGGAGGGATGACAGCTCTGCTGTGAGGGCCCCCTGAGCAGTGAGGGGTCCCCACACCAGGGCCCCCAGCCCAGGGTTCCAGTGTCAAGAAGAAAAGTCCCCATAACTTCAGCTGTAAAATCCAGCGGGCGCTGCGGCTGAGATGAAGGTCTGCTGGAGTCTCAGGCAGTTCCTCTTAAAGGGCCCACACATGACTTACTCAGATTCTCTGGCTCTGAGCACAAGCACTGGGGCAGCAGCTGGAAAGGGTCCAGGAACACAGGGGAGGAACTGCGTTGTCTGGCATCGGGGCAAGAGCTGGAGGAGCAGCTTTCTCCCAACAGAAGTGCTGGCAGAGGCTGTTGTTCCTTTTCTGAGCCCTTCCCCCACAGAGCTGGTGTCAGAAACTGCGGGTTGCAGGGGAGGTTTCGGAGGTGAGATACCAGGGTAAAGGAAGCTCGTGGAGCCGACATCAGGAGGGATCAGCAGCAGCATCTTTATTCTCAGCAGCAGCAGCAGCAGGAGCAGGAGCTTTATTCCATACTTCTAACAGCTCTTATAGACTCGTGCCACGGGATAACCTGCACGGGGCAGTGCGTGGCGCATGCGCCCTAGGCTTTTGCTGTGTCATGCTTATGTAAGAAAGCAGGGCCTGCGCCTGCGCAGCCAGTTCTGGGTCATGTCCTGAACCACAGCCTCTATCAACAACAGGCCAACTCCCCAGGCCCCAACAGCTGGCAGCCTTCTTTTGAAAATATATGTATTTAATATTAAAAAATGAGGCAGTTTTGCCCTGGCCAGTGTGTTCCAGTGGTTAGAACATCAGCCTGCACACCAAAGGGTTGCAGGTTCAATCCCCAGCCCTCTTTGAGACTCGTGCTAATTGATGTGTCCCTCTTACATGGATGTCTCTCTCTCTCTCTCTCTCTCTCCCTCCCTCCCTCCCTTCTGTTCTCTCTAAATTTAAAAAAAATGGAAAAAATATCTTTGGGTGAGGATTCAAAAAAAAAAAAGTGAGGCAATTAAAAAATATGTTGTTAGTAATAGTACTGGGATATAACAAGCACTCTGAGCATGAATTGTGAATGAGTGAAGCTCTGAACTTGCCCACCTGTGAGGCCGGTTCCTGGGCCTAGTGTAACAAAAACCACAGCCTGGGGGCTTAAAGCAACAGAAATGTATTTCCTCAGTGCTGGAAGCTAGAAGTACAAAATCAAGGTTTTGGCAAGGCCATGCTCCCTCGGCAACCTGCAGGGGATGGTCCAGCCTCTTCCAGCTTCTGGTGGTAGCTGACCACCCTTTTGGCTCCTTGGCTTGCACTTGTAGGACTTCAGTTTGTGTGTCTGTCACCATATGGCTGTCTTCTGTAATGTATCTGAGTGTCTTTGTGTCTCTTCTCTTCTTAAAAGGGCACTGCTCATATTAGATTAAATGCCCACCCCACTCCAGTATGACTTCATCTAACTCATTACATCTACAACAACCTCTTTCCAAATGAAGCCTCATTCACAGGTCCTGGGGTTACAACTTGAATATATGTTTTGGGGGAGAAAAGTCAACCCATGACAAGAGGCCTGTCATAAGCATAGCTCAGCCATGGCCTGATGAACATTCTAGCCTGGTCGAAGTAAATGTCTCAGAGTGAAGGTGACTCTTCCGGCCACTGGGCCTGCACAGCACACAGCTCCTTGCACAGGCTGAGCCTGTCCCTCTCAGCCCCTCCCTCTGCCCTGTCCCCCAGCCCCTCCCTCTGCCCTGTCCCCAGCCCCAGTGCCAGGCTCAGCCTTTTGCCTCTGCAGGGGTCAGAGTGCTCTGGGGAAACAGTTGAGAACCCTGGCTTAGTAAGGAAGGAAGAAAGGAAGGGAGGGAGAAAGGACAGGAGGGAGGGAGGAAGGGAGGGAGGGAGGAAAGAATGCGTATAACTCCCATGAGTTTTAGGTTTGCCTTCAAAAGATTTCAAGTGGGAATCAGTGTTTTTCTTAGCAACAAGAAGTGACAAAGGCAGATGAGTCACAGAACAGTGGCAGAACATTCGTTTGTGTAAACCTTTAAGTCATGCTGACCAATTCTGGATCCTTCCAGCTCACTGCAGCCTATGGCACCCCCAGGCCCTCACTGAGTCCCTCCGTGGGATTTCATCCTTCAGGAAACATCCATGTCAGGCAGCATATGTGAGCATCAGCTCAAAATAGACTAGATAATAGGTCTTATGACGAATCCTTCCCATTTCTGTGGGGCCTTCTCTCCCAGGCCTCCTCTCTTTAGGAAGGGTGGGGGAGTTTCTTCAGGGAAAGGGCTGGACCAGATGCCTGTCTCTGACCCCACCTTGAACTTCCAGTTATTGTTACTGTGCTAGTGCTGAGCTGGAATCCACTCAATAAAGATGCAGCTTATCAGAGCCATTTTATTATGATTGCCTATCATGTGCCAGTGATGGGGGGGGAACCACTTAACTCCTCCCCTTTTCCTGTAAGAGGAATGGTGGAGCCCCTTAGCCCTCTCTGGTTGCAAAAATCTCAATGCACCATTTAAGTAACTCACAGATGATCTTAGAAACATGACGTTACTGGGTGTTTATCAAGTGTGTTTGGAAAAGGAACAGGACAGAGATTTGCTCCTCCGCTTTCTCCTCCCGTTACAGAGCAGACTGTGCTCCAAAGCCCTGGTGGCCCTGTCAGATGGACACAGCACTGAACTAGCCGCAGCCGCCCGGGGGCCTGCCTGGCCAGCCTTTCCCTGCCTGCATTCCCTCGCCTGACTGACAGGAGGCTTTTCCCTGTGTTTCTTGCAAGGATGTGGTACAACATAAAGAAATAGAAAGGCATGGTGGATATTGAAAGAGCCATGCAAATGTAAAATACAGTCACTGTGTGTATCAGATCTAAGAAATCCTATCTACCAAAAAAGGTTTCACATGGAAAGAGTGAAAATTACGGTAAATGAAATGTCTGTTGGTATAGCGAACTACGATGGACAGGCATAGAAAAAAATTGTTCTCCACTGCTGCGTCTGGGCAGCGGTGCCAGTGTGGACCCTGGGCTCTTCCAGCTGTTTCCATGAACGAGATGGGCCCCGGGTCCCGAGCTGGGAGAGCAGCCTCCTGGGCCATAAACAAAGATAGTGCCACCATGAGCGCAGATGCTCAGCTTGGCAGTCTGCGGAGGCTCTCTCGGTTCATTAAAGCAACATTAAGACACCCCCTGTCCCCTCTATGTTAATATAAATAATAGAATGAAAGTGTAATTACCACAGCTAACTCAATTAAGAACATCTCTGAAAGTAGCCCTTTTTCCTGGTGTAGAAAAGACAGTTTGGAGCCATTAGTCCTTGCCAGCTGCACCGTTTCCTCCCCCGGAAATGATCTCAGGAGGCTGTTTCATCAGCCCCTTTTCACAGGCGAAGAAACTGATGGGGGGGGGGGGCGGTTAGCAGGAATGTGGCTTCCCCAAGGTAGCACCATCGCCAAGGAGCCACTGCAGGACTTGAACTCAGAGCTAGCTGCACCCACACACCACAGGCCCTTGCTGGAGGGCCGGGGCTCTGGAGCCAACCTCCCGCGTTCAAGCCACAGCCACTGGCTCTTTGGCTGTTGGATCCTGGGCAATTTATCCAAACTCTGTCTTAATTTCTGCATCTGGACAACTCAATTAGGTGCTTCCTGGCAACTGGCATAGTTCTAGAAAATACACAGGTTCTTTTCTTCCCTTCTTTTTTCTCCCTTATTGAAAATGAACCTCTGTCTTGTGACTAGTCTGGACTTGGCAGTCTTCCCCCTGGGGCATTTCCACAGAGGAGCCTCTTCACTCACTCCCACGTGGGTGACAGGTTTGCAGCTAATCCGTAGGATGAAGAGACATGCAGGTGGATCAGTGAGCCTGTGAACACATGATGAAGACCAGAAAATCGCTTTGCTAGAGCATCACTCCGAGTGGCCTTGGAAACGGACCAGACAAAAACTGCTGAGAGTTCCCCGACGTGACACTCATGCCTGTGATGCAAACACTCAGAAGTGCCCAGAGCAGGAGCTGAGTCCACATCTGCTCTGGGCTTCTCAGGGCCAGCTCGCCCCGACACACATGGCAGGCACACAGCTGTGCCCCACACACTGCTGAGCCTCTGAGCAAAGCCCCTGACCTCCTGGAAGAGCCGCACCTGCTGGAGGCTGCGCTGGGCCACCGGCTTTGCCCTCTCAAGACACAGCATTGGGGCACACAGAGGCCTCCTGGGGCTTGAAAGGTTGAGTGGCAGCTGCCCCTCCTGTTTGACAGGCCTGGGCTGCCCTCTGCTCCCACCTCACCAGCCCCACACCCACTCCTCTCTCCCCACTAACCTGGGGAAGGATGGAGCAGTGGTGGGCCTGTGGGGAGTGCTGGGACTGCGGCCTCCTGACTCATCTGCCCCACCTGCTGAGTTTATGCATTGGGGTGCACTCCTGCTCCCAGGGGATGGCTGGTTGGGCCTGCCACCCACAGGCCAGCAGAATGCAGCGCCCATGAATTAGGGAAGCCCTGCCCAGGCCTTGTCACAACACCTGAAGATGGGTGTTTTGACAGAACGGCCCCCAGCATGCACTGAACCACAGTGGGCCCAGCTTGGAGGTTGGGGATTCGGGAGCCATTTCTTGGTGGAGATGCAAGGGGTCCTTTCCTGAGAGTTCAGGCCCAGAGAGTAACTGGCAGAGGGAGCACCCTGGCCTTGCTAGGAGAGCAGGTGACTGCCGCTTCAGAATGGCATTTCCGGCCCACTTGCCACCTCCAAGGATTGTGAGCGTGACAAGAGAGATCAGCCTAGAACTCCCCCAAGAGGTGATGCCAGCAGGGAACCAGGACTAGAGGACTAGCAACTCGCAGGGGATCCCACGCTCCAGACACCTCAGTGGAGCCAGGCCACAAGACTGCAGGCCAGCAGGGGCAGCTGGGCCTTCCTGGGTCTGCTCCAGCCTGTGCGTTGGGGCTTCTGCTTCCTGCCAGGATCATCAGACTAATAGTTCCTGGCTGGTCAGCAAAACAGGGAAGCTAGTGGCAGCCTTTCCTGGGCTGAAGAGAGATTTTCCTGGTGCTGAAAACCTATTGGATTTTGGGTGTGCGTGACCCAAGGGCTGGCTCTCCCTCCCAACCTGAGGCAGCATGCTTGATTTTCGGCTCATCTGCTGATTTAATGAGGGGTCTGTGTCCATCCACCCAAGTCTCCCCCTCTTCCTCAAACTATCTCAATGTCTCCATCTATTTTGTAAAGCACCAATTTATCGGATATTACCCTCATTTTAAATTATATAGATCAGTTTAAACATAATTCACCTTCTCTTTCCTATCCCATTAGCTTATAAAAGCATTAGCAAATTGTCACACGTTTAAATGACCGTGTAATAGGTATTGGTTTTAATTGTCAGTACTTAAGTGGCCATTATAACAAAGTGTTTTGCTTCATAAGTCAGGTAAGCCCCTGACTCTCCAAGGAAAAATGCTTGAGACTTGGCTGCTGAAAAGCTCAGAGCCAAATTTGTAATCCACTGGTAATACGTATATAGGATGCTGGTAGTTTGACATTGGCCTCAAGAATCTGTTTGTTTGTTTGTTTATTTATTTATTTATTTTCATTTTTCTTATTGTGGTAAAATATATAAAACATAAAATTTATCATTTTAATTGTTTTAAATGTACAGTTCAGCGGCATTAAACACATTCACATTGTCGAGCAGCCACCATCCCACCCAGCTCCAGAACTTTGTCATCATCCCAAACTGAAACTCTGCGCTCATTAAACAGCAACTCCCCAGTGTCCCCTCCCCCTGCCCACCACAACCACCATTCAGCTTTGTCTATCATTTTCACTACTCTCGGTGACTCATGTAAGGGGATCATACAGTATCTGTCCTGTGTCTGGCTTATTTCACTTAGAATAATGTCCTCAAGGTTTATATTGTGGCATGTGTCAGAATTTCCTTCCTTTTTAGGGCTGAATAATATTCCATTATATGTATTTACCACATTTTGTTTATTCATTCATCTACTGATGGACACTTGAGTTGTTTCCACCTCTTGGCTATTGTAAATAACACTGGGATTGGCCTCAAGAGTCTCAGCTTCGTTTTATGTTCCAATCCATGTTTTCCTTTTTGTTCCTCATCAGCTTCTAATTGACGCCTCCCTGTGACTGACACTAGATTCCACCGTGGCTCCTCAGTAAATTCTGTTAAACTTCCAAAGCAACATGAGTTCTAACATCAATGTGAGAGACAAAATTCCAAAATGCAAAAGGGGTCTTGGCCATTTTGGGGCCCACCAATCCATTGGAGACTCTATAAAGTTTTGAACACTGTCCCATTAGAAAAAGTGCATGCACTCCCACAAACATTATACTTTCTGTTTCCATGGACACCCCTGAAGCCTATCTTTAGTCCTTAGGTTTATCTCTGCTCTAGATAATTAATTTCTTCCCCAAAAGTTGTAAATCAGAGGTTTTCAAAACAGAGCATGGTTGAAATACACGAGTGAAGCCAATGATCGCTCTGGCTTGACAGTTGTATAAAGCTGAATGTCTGTATTTAGAACTTCCCTAACGTGGAACACTAGAGCAGGAAGACGACCTTGGGCATTTACAAAGCGTCTCTGAAGGACCCACAAGGTGAGGCGCAGAACACAGTTCCCGTCCCAGAAGCGGAGGAGATCAGTGACAGCAGGCACAGAGGGAACAGGGCTTGAGAGGAAAGCTGGCCAGGGCAAGAGGCAAAAACTCTTCTCTTTCCCCGTGTTTGCGCCTTCCCTTCTGATCACTGGCAGCTCCAGCCGTAAGTTTACCCTGGCACTTGCTTAAGCATTGACAATTTCTCAGGCCAGGGAATCAGGTAGGGAGCCGGGGACCCTGGTTTCCAATTTAACCCCCTGTACGTTTGTGCTTCCTGCCCCAGGAGGGCCCAGCGGGGCTGAAGGCAGAGCTCCACCTGAGGGCAGTGCCCGCTGAACGGCCCTGGCTGCAGAGCACTGTGATTAGCCAGCATTGTCTACTGAGGAGATGGGCGTTCCTGCACGTCTGCCACATCTGAGCGGGAGATGGGAGGTCTGGCTGGACTTGACACAGAACTGGAGGCTGACCTAGGCTGAGATGCTGAGGTGTGATGGAGGATTTGTGCCCTGCTGTCCAGGCATATTTACGGAAGACGATTTGTATGGGAGAAGTGGATCCTTAGGTGAGCACACCTGGGGCAGAGCCAGGTGTGTGTGGGTGGGGATGCAATGGGAAGAAGGGAACAGAAAAGAGCCTCACAAATGTCTCCTGTCTGGTTCCCCCTGGAAGGCAGGGCTACAAAACAAAACCTAAAGACATCATGTGCTGACACACCTGTTCCACTCCTCGGAGTAGGGAAAGGGACGCTCTGCCTCCTCCCTTGGCCAGGGAAGCTGGAGGGGCCACAGCCACACACACCCTTCGAAGGTCTGTGCTTTGGCGGCACTGGAGCAGGGACACAGTCAGCTCCTGGGGACCCAGGCAGCAGGGGCAGCCCTGATGGGGCCACTCTCCTCCTTCCCCAGAAACCTTGGAAGCTCATGGCCAACTGACACATAATCCTATTGGCACATTAAAACCACCCGGGGAGCGTCTAGACCATTTTGATACAGGAACCCCCACTCCAGACCTATTCATAAGAATCTCTGGGAATGTGGTCTGGGCATAGGTCACTTTAAAAGTCCCCAAGGGTTTGAATGTGTAGGTTAGATTCACGCCCAGCTCCTCACTTACACCCCATGGAGCCCTCTCCTGCCTTTGGTACATCTTGCTTATGTAACTAACATACTGAGTAGATTCTAAGATGTACTTTTTAGGAATCAGATAGGGACATTTTTTACAACACTGCCAGGCAGGTGACAGGTATGACAACCTTCGTGGTTGTCGCAAACTCTGCATGTGCTTACTCCATCAAAGTACTTCATGTAGTCATCAACACTGTAATCCAGTCATGGGCATTATTGGCTGCACCAGTAATATCCTCAAAAATTTTACAATATGATTCGGACTTAACATAAAAATATATCATGTATGGGATGAGGATAGACACAGAGAAACAGGGGTAAATTTGATGTTAGTGAAGCAAATATTTCTCACTGTAATTTCAACTTTTCTTGCAAAGCAATAGCCAAGTGACCTAACAGAGGCAGATACCCTCAAAGTATAATACATAGGAGGAACTGCCTGTCCCCATTAGAAATGCCACTGAAGGGCACACAAAAATCCCCAACCCTGAAAACACCTGTATAAGAAATGTTATATCTCTACTGCCTTTTATGGCCGTCGCCATGGGAAACAGGCCCATGCCCTGAGCCCTAAATAGATTCCACATATTTGCATATAAATTCGGAAAGGGGAGAAGTTTTCAAATGCCTTAATTGATGTATTTCATTGATTTGTTTAATTTTTAAGTAAGCACAAGAGTGACATATGATAAAAATCCATGTCTATGTAATCCAAAAGTGCTCTTTCAAAAATATAAAGAAAATTTTGCAGTGCTAAAAGAGCATGGTCAGTTGTTTTTTTGTTTTTGTTTTTGTTTTTAATTGATTTTTTTTTTTTTTTTTTTAGAGAAAAAGGAAGAGGGATAGAGATAGAAATATTGATGTGAGAGAGAAACATCGATCAGCTGCCTCCTGCACATCCCCCACTGGGGATTGAGCCCACAACCCCGCATGTACCCTGACTGGGAATCGAACTGGGATCGCTCAGTGGGACGATGCTCAACCCACTGAGCCACACTGGCCAGGCAAGCATGGTTAGTTTTATTATTTTTTTTTTTCATGGTTTTTTATTCTTTTTTTTTTTTATGTTTTCATTGATATTTTATTTTATTTTATTATTTTTTTTAATGTTTTCTTTTTTTTATTAATTTATTTTTGTTACAGATGTTTCTCCTTTTTTCCCCATTGACACCCTCCTCCCCATCCCCCCACCCTGTCCCCAGCTTTGTTGTCCATGTCCATCACTTATGCATAAGTTCTGTGGTTTATCTCTTCCCTCCCCCCCACCCCCTCTTCTGAGGGGTGTCAGTTTATACCCTACTTCCACATCTCTGGGTCTACCCGGTTCCTCAGACTGTTATGTTCATTATATTCCAAAAATAAGTGAGATCATGTGATATTTGTCTTTCTCTGCTTGGCTTGTTTCGCTTAGGATAATACTCTCGAGGTCCCTCCATGTCGTCTCAAAGGATAAGAGATCTTTCTTTCTTACAGCTGCATAGTACTCCATTGTGTATATGTACCACTGCTTTTTTATCCATTCATCCACTGATGGACACTTGGGCTGTTTCCAGATCTTAGCTATTGTAAATAGTGCTGCTATGAACATGGGGGTACATGTATTTTTTCTGATTGGTGTTTCAGGCTTCTTAGGGTATATTCCTAGAAGTGGGATCACTGGGTCAAATGGCAGTTCAATTTTTAATTTTTTGAGGTAACACCATATTGTTTTCCATAGTGGCTGCACCAGTCTGCATTCCCACCAGCAGTGGACTAGAGTCCCCTTTTCTCCACACCCTCGCCAACACTTGTTGTTTGATGATTTGTTGATGGCGGCCATTCTGACAGGTGTGAGGTGATACCTCATTGTTGTTTTAATTTGCATCTCTCTGATGATTAGTGATGTTGAGCATTTCTTCATATGTCTCTTAGCCATTTGTATGTCCTCTTTGGAGAGGTGTCCATTTGGTTCCTCTGCCCATTTTTTAATTGGGTTCCTTGTCTTCCTTTTGTTGAGTTGTATGAGCACTCTGTATATTTTGGAAATCAACCCCTTATCTGATGTATCATTGGCAATGATGCTCTCCCATAGAGTGGGTTCCCTATCTGTTTTGACGGTTGTTTCTTTTGCTGTGCAGAAGCTTTTGAGTTTGATGTAGTCCCATGTGTTCATTTTTCCCTTTGTTTCTGTTGCCTTAGGTGATGTATCAGTGAAGATTCTACTGCGTATGATGTCCGAAATTTTGTTGCCTACATTTTCTTCTAGGATTTTTATGGATTCACGAGTCACATTTAAGTCTTTTATCGATTTTGAGTTTATTCTTGTGTATGGTGTAAGTTGATGGTCTAGTTTCATTTTTTTGCATGTAGCTGTCCAATTTTCCCAACACCATTTATTAAAGAGGCTGTCTTTACTCCATTGTATGCTCTTGCCACCTTTGTCAAATATTAATTGAGCATAATGTCTTGGGTCAATTTCCGGATTCTTTGTTCTGTTCCACTGGTCTATATGCCTGTTCTTGTGCCAGTACCAGGCTGTTTTGATTACAGTAGCTTTGTAGTATAAGCTGATATCCGGTATTGTGATCCCACCTACTTTGTCCTTCTTTTTCAAGATTGCTGTGACTATTTGGGGTCTTTTTTGGTTCCATATGAACTTTTGAAATATTTGTTCTAGTTCTGTGAAATATGTCACTGGTATTTTGATGGGGATTGCATTGAATCTATAGATTGCTTTGGGTAATATGGACATTTTAATGATGTTAATTCTTCCAATCCATGAACAAGGTATGTGCTTCCACTTTTTTATATCTTCCTCTATTTCTTTTTTCAATGTCCTGTAGTTTTCTGCAAATAGGTCCTTTACTTCTTTGGTTAGGTTTATTCCTAGGTATCTTAATTTTTTTGCCGCGATGGTAAATGGAATTGTTTTTTTAGTTTCTCTTTCTGTGAGTTCATCATTGGTGTATAAGAATGCTGTTGATTTCTTGACGTTAATTTTGTATCCTGCTACTTTGCCAAATTCATTTATTAAGTCTAGTAGATTTTTGATGGAATCTTTAGGGTTTTCTATATATAATATCATATCGTCTGTGAATAATGACAGTTTCACTTCCTCCTTTCCAATTTGGATTCCTTTTATTTTTTTCTTCACATCTGATTGCTGTGGCTAAGACTTCCAGTACTATGTTAAATAAGAGTGGTGAAAGTGGACATCCCTGTCTTGTTCCTGTTCTTAAGGGAAATGTTTTTAGTTTTTGCCCATTGAGTATGATGTTGGCTGTAGGTCTTTCATATATGGCCTTTATAATGTTGAGATATGATCCCTCTATTCCCACATTGCTGAGCGTTTTTATCAGAAATGGGTGCTGAATTTTGTCAAATGCTTTTTCAGCGTCTATTGATATGATCATGTGGTTTTTATCTTTCATTTTGTTTATGTGGTGTATCACATTTATTGATTTGCGAATATTGAACCAGCCTTGCATCCCTGGGATGAATCCCACTTGGTCATGGTGAATAATTTTTTTGATGTATTGCTGGATCCGATTTGCTAGTATTTTGTTCAGGATTTTGGCATCTATGTTCATCAGGGATATTGGCCTGTAGTTTTCTTTCTTGGTAGTGTCTTTTTCTGGTTTTGGAATTAGAATTCTGCTGGCCTCATAAAATGAGTTTGGAAGTCTTCCTTCTTCTTGAATTTTTAGAAATAGTTTGAGAAGAATGGGTGTTAGTTCTTCTTTGAATGTTCGGTAAAACTCCCCTGTGAAGCCGTCTGGGCCTGGACTTTTGTTTGCTGGGAGAGTCTTGATTACATCTTCAATTTCCTTGGTTGTTATTGGTCTGTTCAAGTTTTCTATCTCTTCCTGGTCCAGTTTTGGGAGACTGTGTGTTTCTAGAAATTTGTCCATTTCGCTTAGATTGTCGAATTTGTTGCCATATAAATGTTCATAGTATTTGTTAACGATCCTTTGTATTTCTGTGGGGTCAGTTGTTACTTCTCCTCTTTCGTTTCAGATTTTGTGTATTTGGGTTCTCTCTCTTTGTTTCTTGGTGAGTCTAGCTAAGGGTCCATCAATCTTGTTTATCTTTTCAAAAAACCAGCTCTTTGTTTCATTGATCCTTTGAATTGTTTTTTTGGTCTCCATGTCGTTTATTTCTGCTCTAATCTTTACTATTTCCTTCCTTCTACTTGCTCTGGGGTTTTCCTTTTGTTTGCTTTCTAGTTCTTCAAGTTGTGAGGTTAGAAAGTCTATTAGAAATTTTTCTTGTTTCTTGAGGTGGGCCTGTAGTGCTATGAACTTCCCTCTCAGAACTGCTTTCGCTGCATCCCACAGATTTTGTGTTGTTGTGTGTTCATTTTCATTCGTTTCCAGAAAGTTTTTAATTTCTTCCTTGATCTCCTTGGTAACCCATTCATTGTTTAATAACATGCTATTTAGCCTCCATGTATTCAAATGTCTTTGCATGTTCTTGTTGCAATTGATTTCTAGTTTCATGCCATTGTGATCTGAGAAAATGCTTGATATGATTTCAATCTTCTTGAACTTGTAGAGACTTCATTTGTGTCCTAACATGTGGTCTATCTTTGAGAATGTCCCATGTGCACTTGAGAAGAGTGTGAATTCTGTAGTTTTGGGGTGTAATTCTCTGTAAATATCTATTAAATCCATTTGGTCTAGTGCTTCATTTAGAGTCTCTGTTTCCTTGTTAATTTTTTGTCTAGAGGATCTATCCAGTGATGTCAGCGGGGTGTTGAAGTCCCCTGCTATGATTGTATTGCTGTTGATTTCTCCTTTGAAGTCTTCCAGAAGATTTTTAATATATTTTGGTGCTCCTATATTGGGTGCATATATGTTTACCAAGGTTATATCTTCCTGTTGGATAGATCCTTTCAATATTATGTAGTGGCCTTCTTTGTCTCTAGTTATGGCCTTCATTTTAAAATCTATTTTATCAGATATGAGTATTGGTACCCCAGCTTTTTTTTCCTTTCTGTTTGCTTGGAAGATTTTTTTCCATCCCTTCACTTTCAGCCTATGTGAGTCTTTTGTTGTGAGGTGGGTCTCTTGTAAACAACATATATATGGGTCATGCTTTCTTATCCAATCCGCTACTCTGTGTCTTTTGATCGGGGCGTTCAGTCCATTTACATTTAAGGTGATTACTGATATGTACTTACTTATTGCCATTTTTGTTTAGTGTGTTTCTATTTTCCTTTCTATTTCTTCTACTAATTACAGCAGTCCTTTTAACATTTCTTGCAGTGCTGGTTTGGTGCTAATGTATTCCCTTAGCCTTTTTTTGTCTGGGAAGCTCTTTATTTGACCTTCTATTTTGAATGATAGCCTTGCTGGGTAGAGTAGTCTTGGGTTCAGATCCTTGTTTTTCATGACCTTGATTATTTCATGCCATTCCCTTCTGGCCTGTAGTGTTTCTATGGAGAAGTCAGCTGATAGCCTTATGGGGGTTCCTTTGTAGGTAACCTGTTGCTTAGCTCTTGCTGCCTTTAGGATTCTCTCTTTGTCTTTAATTTTTGGCATTTTAATTACTATGTGTCTTGGTGTGGGCCTGTTTGGGTTCTTCTTACTTGGGACTCTCTGTGCTTCTTGAACTTGAATGCCTTCTTCCTTCACCAAATTAGGGAAATTTTCTGTCACTATTTCTTCAAATATATTCTCTAACCCTTTTTCATTTTCTTCTTCTTCGGCGACTCCTATGATGCGAATATTATTATGTTTCCAGTTGTCCCACAGTTCTCTTAAGCTGTCTTCCTGTTTTTTCATTGTTTTTTCCTTTTGGTTTTCTGATTGGTTGATTTTTTCTACCCTGTCTTCTAATTCACTGATTCGGTCCTCAGCTTCTTCTACTCTGCTATTTAGTCCTTCCAATGTGTTCTTCATTTCTGCTATGTCATTCTTCATTTCCAGTTGATTTATTTTCAATATTTCTATGTCTTTGCTCATGGTGTTGATGTCCTTACACATGCTGTTGAGCTTCCTCAAGATCATGGCTCTGAATTCTAGCTCTGTTAACTTGCTTAACTCCATTTCATTTATCTCATCTTCATTGGAGGTCTCTTGTTCTTTCGTTTGGCATCTGTTTCGTTGTTTTACCATTTTGGCTATCTCAGTGGTTTTTGGAGCCTGCCAAATTTTCCCTGTGGATGTTGGTGTTCTGCTGTTTGTGGCTCCCTGTACTGGGTTTGGATGAGCATGAGAGGACCCACGTTATACACCACTGTTGAGTCTTACTTTCCTAGGTAGAGTTGCAAGCCCAGAAAAGGTTCAGTTATCCTCTAGCTTTTTGCCTAGAGGCTATTAGTCCTGGTTACTTGAAGAGCCTTGGGTTCTCAGTTGAATGAAAACCTCCCTCAGGTGTTCAGCGTGAGAGGATTTCCCGAGGGTGGGGTAGATGCTGGTAGTTAATGAGCCTCGATTTGCATTTCAATGGCCCACTAGGGTGTGGCTGGATCTCCCAGGGAGGGGCTGCTGCCTCTCCCCAGAGCCCTGGGATGGAGTAAGACGACCAGGCCACAGTCCTGCGTGGCCGAAACTCAGCAAAAGCTCTGAGCGCCCTCCAAATCCCGAGTGTCCCCACACAGTTCCAGTCCAGTCCGCCCTCCCTCTGCCGGAGCCCAGGTGAGTGGCTGTGGCTATTTTAGCGCTCTGTCCCGGCTCTGCGCTGTGGAGCCGGCTCGGGCTTTAACCCCGAGGGCGGGCGCTGCTCACGGCTAAGGCCGCTGCTCACGGCTAAGGCCGCTGCTCCCGGCTAAGGCCGCTGCTGTCCGTGGGCTCCCAGCTCCCCTCTCGTGCCTCTGCAATCCTACCAGGATCGATTCAGTGTCCCTGGTTGTATGGTCCTCACAAGCTGCTTTTCTGTTGCTTTTTCCCGATGATTTGACTTTATTTTAGTTGTATTTCCAGTTTGTTCCTGGGAGATGGTCTGTGTAGCTTCCATTCACTCCGCCTCCATTTTTCAGTTTTATTATTAACAGTAATTTTCTTACTCAGTGATTCACAAAAATGGGTGCATCTTAGAATCGATGTTTCCTCGTTTCCATGAACTAGGATATTTTGTTACTAGGGATAAATTCCTAGCTCTCAGGTTTGACCTGCCCATTGCATGACCACCTAGACTCCAATACTATGGTTCTCCTCTGGATCCCAATGGGCACCCTCTCCCCACACCTTTCCCGTTCACAGAGATTCCCTGAAGTCAGCCCCTGCTCTCAGGCCCTTCTCACCTCACCCCTCCTCAGCAGGGTCTTGCAGCTACTCTGTCCGGAGTCAAACCCTCATTCTTGCTTCCGTCACTTCTCCTTTTATAAGTGCCTTTTTCCATGTAATTACAGCCTATTTCCACCACGTGCTTTCTGATTTCAATCAGCCATGCACGTAACCATCTCTAAAATGGGAGGCAGTAAGACACAGTGATTAAAGCATGAGCTGGGGAGTTGCAGATGCGGGTTCAACCCAAGGTCTTCACTTGCAAGTGAGGTGACCTTGCACATGTTACTTTGTCTCTCAGCCTTAGTCTCTTTATCTGTAAGAGAAAAAGTCTAATGACCATGGCATGGGATTGTCAGGAGAATTAAATGAAATAATGTGTATGTTGTAGACCCTCTCAATGATAATTGTCTCCCTAGCATCCTTTCCAGTTTGAGTAGGATTGATCAGGTCAGGGTTTGATTGGCTTAATCTTAATCATGTGACCTAGGGCATGTGACATGGGCTGGTCCAATTAGAGTGAAGTTCAGAACCTTGAAGATTTGGGAAAGAGAAATTGTGTTTGTTCCAATGGCATATAGTCTGTGAGGCCTTTTTTAAAAAAAAATTTTTTTTTCTTTATTGATTTTAGAGAGAGAGGAAAGGAGAGGGAGAGAGAGAGAGAGAGAGAATATCATCAGCTGCCTCCTGTATATCCCCCACTGGGGATCAGCCCACAACCTGGGCATGTTCCCTGACTGGGAATTGAACTGGTGACCTCTTGGTGCATGGGTTGACGCTCGACCACTGAGCCACACTGGCCGGGCTAGTTTGTGAGGTCTTTAACCTTAAGAGCTATTGGCTGCTAAGGAAGCCAGGCTGAAGAACAAGCTGACAATGAAGAGGGCAGAGGGGAAAGAACCAAGAGAAACTGAGCCAGAGCCCAATTAAACCACATCTGATCCTATGCTGTTTTAGTTATGTGACCCATGCAATTCCTTTTTTTCAAAAATTTCAAGTGTGTTTTCTGTCATTTACAACCAAAAGCATTCTAACTGATTTAGTATGAAAAGCACCTAACAAGCACTTAATAAATGGTAGCTATTGTTATCAACTCAAGGGTTTAAAAAAGATCATATAAATAAGATCATATAAAATTTGTACATTAAATAGATCCTGTAAATCCTGGCCCCCACCCCTCTCTCTTGCTCTCCCTCCTAACTTTTCTGGAGCAAATTGTCTGTCACTCAAAGTGAGTCTTCTGTTCTGTAGCAACACCTAAGGCTCTGTGCTCTGCTCGGGGACTTTTCCCATAGCCCTAGCCTCCACTCTACCAACCAAAACACTTCTAAGCTCCACATTCAAAGTCAGTACTCAGGCAAATCTTTTTCCTATGAGAGTGGGGTGAAGGGAGAAAAAGCCTTGTGCAGTGGTCTCCCCTCCACCCTATTTAGAGCCTGCCCACCTCTCAAGGCACATGTATGTTCCACCTCTTCCAGGAGGCCCTCCAGCTCACTCAGGCCATCACCTCTTGCTCCTCTCAACTCACACCACTTGCCACTGGGCAAACATTTCCACATTTCCCTGTGTGTTTCCTGGGCATCACTGGTGCTGTTTCATCGGTGCTCATATATGTGTCTCGGGGGTCCTTAAAGTTGGGGACATATTGACTTCACCTTTAATTTTTCATAGAGCCTAGCAGGGTACTTGGCACATAATGACCACGCAATGTCTTTTTGATAATTGATTGTCTCATTAAATGAGGCAAACTTGTAATATGATAGTAATATAAAAAAGTGACTCTACCCCTCATCTCTCTCGTAAATTAATGTAGGAAGCAGGGAGTTCTCTGCTCCTCCATAAAGCCCCAGGTACCAGGGCTCCTCACAGATGCAAAACTGGACAGCTCGCACCTTGCTGTTTGAGCATGATCCCGGCGTTGGTGTCTAGAACAGGACACCATCTTCTTGGGGAAGCATGGTCACCAGAAAGCAGGAGGTTCAGGACCTACTTCCCTAGTGCCCCTGTCTGGCCTTGGGTCTGCCTTCCTCGGAAGGAGAGAAGAGCCCTCGGGTTCCTCTTTTCATTCTCCACAGGCTGCTAGTGCTCGCTGCTTGGAGGCTGAGCCAAGCTGCAGAGGCAGAGAATGGGGTGCATTCCCACAGCAGGAGCTGGCGTCCCCTGGCCCAGCAGTCTTGGGGGTGACCCACCGGTGGCCCCCTTCGCAGTCATGAAATTGCCTGCTTTGATGAACTAATTACAGCAGCACACTGTTCACCAGTTGTCACAGTGCCGCTGGTGTGATTTGAAATCCAATTCCTCAGGGTGGGGTCGTGAGCTGGGGCTGGGGCTTCAACGGGCAAGAGCAGGAGCCCAGCGGACTGGAGCAACCAGGAGGGGCAGCTTGCCAATATATAAATTCTCCCGTCAACAAGCACAGACCGTGCTCATCACTCCAGCATTGTACCCAGGGCTCTGCTACAATCCCTATTTTTCTTGTGGTTAATGGTATGTTAGCCTGCTGATGCCACATAACACACTTCATTCTTCCAGGGGAAGGCTTCTGCCCAGAACTTGAAAGCCAATTTGTAAATATACACTGATGGGTTTTGTCAGTGAATCTATATCAAAATGAGGCAATAACATTCCCACACAAATTAATGCATCTTAGCAGATGTTTAATTTTTGAATATCCTGCTTTGAATATATATTACCTGATAATGTATAGACACTGAACTTTTATTTCCACTCATTAAACCTCAATCAAACCAGTAAACATCCCAAACTACAGAGGCACAGAAATTCCACTGCCTTTCATCAAGTAGCCACTTTATTGTGGTGTAAAATAAATGAGCTGCTAATACAATTTAAACAGAACAACAGAAACAAAGCCACAGGTGCTGTGCCCCTAAGAACAGAGCGCCGCCCGGGGGTGGGGCGCAGGAGGCCCTGCTGGCCTTGAAGTCTAGCTGTGCCCCTCGGTGGCCTTCACCAGCTACTTCTCGCTGGGCCTCCATCCCCCCTGCGGAGCAGGCATCGCAGCCAGGATGCCTCACAGGGCTGTGCAGGGGCCTAAATGAGCAACGTGCAGGGAGTTTAGAACTGGCTGGCACTGCGCATTTGCTCTTATTATTATATTCTAAATGTCACAAAAGACGACGGAAGTAAGGAAAGTACTTCTTCAGGTACGGGCTCAAGTGTCAGGAGCAAGGCCAGAACCTGTCTCCAGACTTCTCCTCCCTAATGCTCATTAGGGAAAGCAGAGCCTCAGTTTCCCCAAGTACAGGCCCAGTCATCCTCAACTCCCTGGTGTGGCAAAGCCCAGGGCCAACGACAAGTTCTTCCTGAAGTGACCATTGCCAGCAAGGACACAAGGAGAAATGAAGACTTGGCCCTAGGTCTCGGGGGCCGACAGGACGGCTGATGGAGGCTCCTGAGCAGACAGAAATGCAGCTCTGAGTGCGGGCACCAGGGCTTCTGTGCTCACTGTCCCTTTCCCAGCGCAGTGCCGGCTGTCTTGGTGGCCTGTCATGTCTCCCATCTCTTCCTCCTTCATCTCCTCCTCTCCTCCTCTCCTCTCATTCTGCTACCCTCCTTCTTTTGTTACCATTTGACATTAACTGCTGTTCTTCACTGACTTTCCTTCCACTTGTTTCATTTACCTGGTGACCTTAGGGAAAGCTGATTCCCAGAGCTGTTACTTGTTACTTCTAAGGGGCTTGTCTAACATGGTCTGGCTTTGCACTTACAGTTGGGGTGGGGATGGAATAAAATGAAAGCATAGAATATGGGATGGAGCAGGGGCCTCATTGAGTGTGGGGAACAAAGCCTCATGTGGTCAGTCCACTCTCCTACTTGGCAGAGCTGGGAGGAACCCCATCTTGAGCTCCAGAACTGGGCTCCCTCCCCCCACAATGGAGATGAACTGGGTAGGACAGGCTGTGAGGCTGGTTCAGGCTGGCCTTTGAGTGTCTGTGGGCCAGGCATGGTGTAGGTGCTCCAGTGCTCTCACAAGGCCATAGTCAAGGTGTCGCCGGCAGGTATCCTTTTCCGGAGGCTCTAGGGGAGAACACATTTCCAAGGTCATTTAGTCTATTAGTAGAACTCAATTCCATGTAATTGTAGGACTGTTTCCTGGCTGGTGTGGGGTGTTTCCTTGCTTGCAGCCAGAAGTGATGCTCAGATTCCAGAGGACACCACATTCCCTGGCTCCTGGCCCCTTTAAAGCCAGCGACAGCGAATGAGTCTCTCTCAAGCTTTGGCTCTCACTGACCTCTCCACCCACCTCATCTCTCTTCCTATCCCGTTTCACCACATCTCGTGGACTCCAGCTGAAGAAATTTCTGTTTTTAAAGGCCCAGATGATCAGATTGGACCCATCTGGAAAATCCAAGATAACCTTCCTATTTTAAAGTCAGCTGATTTCATTGCCACTGCAAAGCCCCATCAGAGCTGTATCTAGATTAGTGTTCAGTTGGATAACCACGGATGGGAATCTTGGGGAGAAATCTTCAGAATTCTGCTGACCTCACCTGGCAGGAGACATACCTGAGAGTGAGGGCTCCCTCTCCCACAGAGAAGAGGAGGAGCTGCACGAGGTCTCTGCGTCCCACAAGCACAAGGTCTCTGGAGGTCATCAGCAGGGGCATCAGCCCCCTAGGCAGTGAACGTCTCTTCCAGTAAGGGCACCCCAATGCCATAAATTCCCTCGATGTTCTGGCTTGGTCTAGTGCTATCACCCCACAAAGGCCCTATAAAAAAGAGAGCAGAGCAGGGAGGCTCCTGGAGCCCAGCCCACCACGTGTCTGGCTGTGCCTGGTCCAAACACACTTTGCATGGGGAGAGGACAGGCTGCTCTATTTGCCTTTTGGTGTTTGCTCGAGCTGTCTGCTTGAATGCATTACCTCGTTTAATCCTCACCCCGGCTGAGTCAGATACAAGTATTAGCTCCATTTATTGATAAAAAAGCTAAAGTTGTTTAAGTTCTCAAGGTCCCCAGAGAACTGAGATTTGAACCCTGGTAATCAGCTCCAGGGCCCACATGCCTCATAGACATTTTACAGGAACATTCCCCAAATACCCAGCTATGCCTGCAAGGTGGAAAATATCACGCTTTGAACCAGCGTCTAAAAATGGGGACGGTGGACTTCCAGTCACGATGCAGGTAAACGGTATCGCCTCCTCCCACAACCACACCAAAGATACAGCTAAACTACAGAACAACCATCATCCAAAACCACCTGAAATCAAGCTGAATGGAAGTCCAACAATGAAATTAAAGAAGAAGCCACATCGAGACTGGTAGGAGGGGCGGAGACGCGGACGGGCTGGTCCCATATCTACGTGTGGCGGATAAAAATCAGCAGGGACACCTCGGCTGGGAAGGTCCTCTCTGAGGAGTGAGGGTCCCCGTCCCACCCCAGGCACCCAGCTCAGGGTTCCAGTGCCAGGAAGAGAATCCCCATAACTTCTGGCCGTAAAACCAGTGGGAACTGAGGCTGAGGCTGCTGGAGCCCCCGGCAGCTCCTCTTAAAGGGCCCGCGCACGGACTTACTCGGACTCGCTCCCTCTGAGCTTCAGCGTGGGGGAGGCAGCTCAAAAGGCACCAGAGTCATACAGGGAAGAACTGAGTTGTTTGGCATTGGGGCGAGGGCTGGAGAGGCAGCTTTCCCCTGGTCAGACGTGCTGGCAGAGGCCGTTGTTCCTTTGGTGATCTCTTCCTTCTCAAGGCAGGCAGAGGGGCACCATATCTGGGACTCCAGCTACCTGGCTCACACTGTTTACCCCACCCCGGTGATTCCCTGAGGCCCTGCCCCACCCAACTTTCAGGCCCACCCAAGCTGTTCCCAGTGGCTTTACCATAGGATTGGCCTGTCTTGGCTCCTGTTTCAGATTTTCCTAAATGCTCTCAAAAAAGCAGCATCTGGCCTCAGCGAGCCCCATACCTCTCACTAAGTGGCCCCAGGCCCAGCACTAAGAGCAGCCAGCTTTGGTTCACAACTTGGCTTTGCCTGGGCACCTCCAAGCCCAGCACAAGAAGCAGCCATCTGCAGACCGCTTTGTAGCTTATGCCTGGTGGCCCCGGATAGAACACAGGCAGTGGCTGACCTTGCCCCAGAGCCAGGACACCCAGTGGACAGCTTCAGACCACGGTGAAGCACCATGACCCAACCACCTCCACAAGTGACACACTCAAGGAATGGACTCAGTGAGTACCAGAGCCTTGCTGAAGTAAGTCTTGCTCAGTGTGATGGGCCCCTACACAGCTGATCATCCAAGGTAGTTAGAGGACAATGGATAGTGGGCACAGCAGTCCTTGCAGCTGATCAGCCTGAGTAAATCCCTCCCATTGATGTCCCAACAGCAATCAAGACTCAATCACAACAGAAGGGTGTACAGTCCACACAAGGGATGCACCTTGAGGGCCCAGCTGGGCTGACCAGGGAGGCTATGCCACTGGACCCTACAGGACACCTACTACAATAGGCCACCCTAGGAAGCCTAGGAGACATAGCAACTCTACCTAATACATAGAAACAAACACAGGGAGGCAACCAAAATGAGGAGACAAAGAAACATGTCCCAAATGGAAGAACAGGACAAAACTCCAGAAAAAGAACTAAATGAAATGGAGATAAGCAATCTAACAGATGCAGAGTTCAAAACACTGCTTATAAGGATGCTCAATGAACTTAGTGAGGGCCTCAAGAATATTAAAAAGGACCAGTCAGAAATGAAGGATGCACAGTCAGAAATGAAGAAGGCACTAATTTTGCCACTCTGATAGGTGAGAAACAGTTTATTTTAGTTTAAATTTGCTCTCTTCTTATTAAGAGTGATGTTGAACTCTTTTTCATGTTTAAGAAACATTTTTATATATTTTTGTGATTGTTCATGTCTTTGCCTATATATATGTTAATCATGTATGTTGCAAATATTTTCTCCCAGATCTTCATTTTTTTTCAATATGCAAAATTTTTATTTTTATGTAGTTGAACTTCTCAGTCTTTTATTTCATTTTGATTTTGAGTGATACACAGCTTTTCCTTATACCCAGGTTATAGCTTATAGAGAAATTCATCTGTGTTTTCTTCTTATTTTGTGGTTTCATTTTTTACATTTGAACCCCTGACCCAGTTTCTTTTTATGTACAGTGTGTGTATGGATCTAATTTTTATCTTTTCCCAAATGGTTAACCGGTTGCCCCACAACCATTTACTAAGAAGTCCACTTTTGCCCCAGTAATCTAAAATGCCACCTTTATCATGTACTAAATTTTCAGATGTAGTTGGGTCTATTTCTGATCTTTCTCATCTACTCCACAGCTCTTTTTGTCTGTTCATACACCAGTATAACAGCTCTAATTGTAGAGATTTTGTTTTATTTTTTATGTTTATTTTATTAATTTATTTTTGTTACAAATGCTTCTCCTTTTTCCCCCATTGACACTGTCCTGCTGTGCCCCCCCACCCCCGCCTCAGCATTCTTGTCTATGTCCATTGTTTATGCTTATATGCGTAAGTTCTTTGGTTTATCCTTTCCCTGCCCCCCGCCCACTCCTATAATGTTTGTCAGTCTGAACCCTACTTCTATGTCTCTGGGTCTATTTTGTTCATTACCTTATTTTGTTCATTATATTCCACAAATAAGTGAGATCATATGATACTTGTCTTTCTCTAACTGGCTTATTTCACTTAGCATAATACTCTCCAGGGCCCTCCATGTTGTCTCAAGGATAAGAGATCTTTCTTTCTTATAGATGCATAGTATTTCATTGTGTATATGTACCACAGCGTTTTTATCCACTCACCTATTGATGGACACTTGGGCTGTTTCCAGATCTTAGCTATTGTAAATAGTGCTGCTATGAACATAGGGGTACATATATTCTTTCTGATTGGTGTTTCAGGCTTCTTAAGATATATTCCTAGAAGAGGGATCACTGGGTCAAATGGAAGTTTAATTTTTAATGTTTTGAGGAAATATCATATTGTTTTCCATAGTGGCTGCACCAGTCTGCATTCCCACCAGCAGTGTACTAAAGTCCCCTTTTCTCCACAATCTCGCCAGCACTTGTTGTTTGATGATTTGTTAAGGGCAGCCATTCTGGTAGGTGTGAGGTGATACCTCATAGTTGTTTTCATTTGCATCTCTCTGATGATTAGTGATGTTGAGCATTTTTTCATATGTCTCTTGGCTATTTGTATGTCCTGTTTGGAGAGGTGCTATTTAGGTACTCTGCCCATTTTTAAATGGATTCTTTGCCTTCCTTTTGTTGAGTTGTATGAGTACTCTATATATTTTGGAAATTAACCCCTTATCTGATGTATCATTGGCAATTATGCTCCCCCATATAGTGGGTTCCCTTTCCAGTTGGTGTTTGTTTCTTTTGCTGTGCAGAAGATTTTTAGCTTAATGTAGTCCCATGTATTATTTTTTTTTCCTTTGTTTCTCTTGCCTTAGGTGTATCAGTGAAAATTCTGTTGTGTGTGATGTCTGAAATTTTGTTGTCTACATTTTCTTCTAGGATGTTTATGGATTTACACATCACATTTACATTTTGAGTTTATTTTTGTGTATGGTGTAAGTTGGTGGTCTACTTTCTTTTCTTTTCTTTTTCTTTTTCTTTTCTTTTTTTTTGCATGTAGCTGTCCAATTTTCCCAACACCATTTATTAAAGAGGCTGTCTTTACTCCATTGTATACACTCTTGCCACCTTTGTCAAATATTAATTGAGCATAATGTCCTGGGTCAATTTCTGGGTTCTCTGTTCTATTCCATTGATCTATATGCCTGTTCTTGATTACAATCGCTTTGTAGTATAACCTGATATCTGGTATCGTGATCCCTCCTACTTTGTGCTTCTTTTTCAAGATTGCTGTGGCTATTTGGGGTCTTTTTTGTCCAAATAAACTTTTGGAGTGTTTGTTCTAGTTCTGAGAAATATGTCATTGGTATTTTGATGGGGATTGCATTGAATCTATATATTGCTTTGGGTAGTATGGACATTTTAATGATGTTAATTCTTCCAATCATGAACTGGGTATATACTTCCACTTTTTTATATCTTCCTCTATTTCTTTTTTCAATGTCCTGTAGTTTTCTGCAAACAGATCCTTTCTTCTTTGGTTAAGTTTAGTCCTAGGTATCTTAACGTTTTTGTTGCAATGGTGAATGGGATTTTTTTTTTTTTTAGTTTCTCTTTTTATGTGTTCATTATTGGTGTATAAAAATGTCAGTGATGTCTGGATGTTGATTTTGTATCCTGCTACTTTGCCAAATTCATTTAATAAATCTAGTAGATTTTTGATGGAGTCTTTAGGGTTTTCTATGTACAATATCATGTCATTGGCGAATAATGACAGTTTCACTTCTTCCTTTCCAATTTGGATCTCTTTTATTTTTTCTTCTTGTCTGATTGCTGTGGCTAAGACTTCCAGTATTATGTTAAATAAGAGTGGTGAAAGTGGACACACCTGTCTTGTTCCTGTTCTTAAGAGAAATGCTTTTAGTTTTTGCCCATTGAGTATGATGTTCACTGTAAGTTTGTTGTAAATGGCCTTTAGTATGTTGAGATATGATCCTTCTATTCACACTTTGCTGAGAATTTTTATCAAAAATGGATGCTGGATTTTGTCAAATGCCTTTTTAGCATCTATTGATATGATCACATAATTTTTATCTTTCATTTTGTTTATGTGGTGTATCACATTTATCAATGTACGAATATTGTACCAGCCCTGCATCCCTGAGATAAATCTCACTTGATCGTGGTGTATAATTTTTTTTTAATATAGTGCTGGATTCGATTTGCTAAAATTTTGTTGAGGATTTTGGCATCTATGTTCATAAGAGATATTGGCCTGTAATTTTCTTTCTTTGTAGTGTCTTTTTTTTTTCTTTTTCTTTTCTGGTTTTGGGACTAGGATTATGCTGGCCTCATAGAAAGAGCTTGGAAGTCTTCCTTCCACTTGAATTAATTGAAATAGTTTGAGAAGAATAGGTGATAATTCTTCTTTGATAGTTCGGTAAAACTCCCTTCTGTAGCTGTCCAGACCAGGATGTTTGTTTGCTGGGATTTTATTGATTACTTCTTCTATTTCCTTAATTGTTATTGGTCTGTTCAGGTTTTCTGACTCTTCCCAGTTGAGTTTTGGAATAGTGTATGATTCTAAGAATTTGTCCATTTTGCCTAGGTTGTCAAATTTGTTGGCATATAATTGTTCATAGCATTTTCTTATAATCCTTTGTATTTCTGTGGTATCCATTGCTACTTCACCTCTTTCATTTCTGAATTTATTAATTTGGGTTTTCTCTCTTTGTTGGTGAGTCTGGCTAAAGGTTGATCAATCTTGTTAATCTTTTTAAAGAACCAGCTCTTGGTTTAATTGATCTTTTGTATTGATTTTTAGTCTCTATGTAATTTATTTCTGCTCTGATTTTTGTTATTTCCTTCCTTCTAACTCTGGGTTTTTCTTTTTGTTCTCATTCTAAATCTTTAAGTTGTTGGGTTACATAGTTTATTAGAAATTTTTCTTCTTTCTTGAGGTAGGCCTGTATTGCTATGAACTTCCCTCTGAGTACCGCTTTTGCTGTGTCCCATAGATTTTGTATTGTGTGTTCATTCTCATTAGTTTCCAGGAAGTTTTTTTTATTTCTTTCTTGATCTCATTGGTAACCCATCTGTTGTTTAACAACATGCTATTTAGCCTCCATGTGTTTGAATGTTTTTGAGTGTTTTCATTGTAATTGATTTCTATTTTCATGCCATTGTGATCTGAGAAGATGCTTCATATGATTTCAGTCTTCGTGAATTTGTAGAGACTTACTTTGTGTCCTAAAATGTGGTCTATCTTTGAGAATGTCCTGTGTGCATTGAGAAGAATGTATATTCTGCAGCTTTGGGGTGAAACATTCTATAAATACCAAGAGGTTGCCAGTTTGATTCCCGGTCAGGGCACATGCCCAAGTTGTGGGCCTGACCCCCAGTGGGGGGCATGCAGGAGGCAGCCAGTCGATGTTCTCTCTCATCGATGTTTCTATCTCTCTCTACCTTTCCCTTCCTCTCTCTCTAAAAATCAATAAAGAAAAAGAATTAAAAAAAAAAAAAAGAACTCTGTGTCCTTGTTAATTTTTTGTCTAGAAGATCTATCCAGTGGTGTCAGTGGGGTGTTATAGTCACCCACTATGATTGCATTGCTATTGATTTCTCCCTTGAAGTCCTCCAGAAGTTTTTAAATATACTTTGGTGGTCTTATATTTGGTGCATATATGTTTACCAGGGTTGCATCCTCTTGGTGGATTGATACCTTTAATATTATGCAGTGACCTTCTTTGTCTTATTATGGCCCTTGTTTTGAAGTCTAGCTTATCAGATATGAGTATTGCTACACCAGGTTTTTTTTTTTTTTTTCATTTCCATTTGCCTGGAAATTTTTTCCATCTCTTCATTTTCATCCTGTGTGAGTCTTTTGTTGTGAGGTGGGTCTCTTGTAGACAGCATAAATATGGGTTGTGTTTTCTTATCCAATCAGCTACCCTATGTCTTTGATTGGAGCATTTAAGCCATTTACATTTAAGATTGTTATTGATAGATATTTATTTGCTGCCATTTTTATTTTATGCCTGTGTTCCTCTCTCTCTCTATTTCTTCTTCTTACAGCAATCCCTTTAGCATTTCTTGCAGTGCTGGTTTGGTGGTGGTAAATTCCTTTAGCTTTTTTTTTTTTTTTTTTTTTTGGCTGTGAAGCTCTTTATTTCACCTTCAATTTTGAATGATAGCCTTGCTGGATAGAGTAGTCTTGGATTCAGACCCTTGCCTTTCATTACTTTGTACACTTCATGCCACTCCATTCTGGCCTGCAGTGTTTCTGAGAAATCAGCTGACAGTCTAATGGGAGCTTCCTTGTAGGTAACTTTCTCTCTCTCTCTTGCTTCCTTTAAGATTCTTTCTTTGTCTTTAATGTTTACCACTTAAATTATGATGTGTCTAGCTGTGAGTGTTTTGGGGTTCATCTTGCTTGGGACTCTGTGTTTCCTGGACTTGTGTGACTTTTTCCTTCACCAGTTTAGGGAAGTTTTCTGTCATTATTTCTTCAAACAGGTTCTCTATTCCTTTCTTTGATTCTTCTCCTTCTGGTACCCCTATGATGCAAATGTTGTTATGTTTCGTATTGTCCCAAAGGTCCATTAAACTATCCTGCTTTTTAATTTTGTTCCTATTTGTTGCTCTATTTGGGTGGTGTTTTTTTTTCTACCTTGTCTTCTAACTCACTGATTCAGTCTTCAGCTTCTTCTAATCTACCATTGAGACCTTCTAAGGTATTTTTCATATCAGCTATGTCATTTTTTATTTCCTCTTGATTTATATTCATAGCTTCTACCTCTTTTTTTATGCTGATGTAGTTCCCACTGAGCTCTTTATAATTTTCATTAAGTTGCTTGTAGTTCTCATTGGTCTGTCATGGTAGGTGCTGCTGGAGTGTGTGGGTCCAGCTGGTGCCCTGCTGGGGTGTGTGAGTCCCACTGGTGCTGCCTGGTGGGGCTCAGCTCCTGATCAGTCACTGTAGACGCTGCTGTGGGCAAGTGTCAGCTCCCAGTTTGTGCTGGTACTGCTGTTGCTGTTGCCAGAGGGTGCTCTCAGCTCCCAATCCCCTGCTGCTGTTGGGTGCTGAAGATTCTCAACTCCCAGGACTTTGCTGCTGCTGGGGGAGAGGCTCCACTCCAAATCCACTGCTGCAGTTGTCAGGGGCAGGTCTTGGCTGCCCTAGCTTTGCTTCTGCTTGGGCTGGGGCACCGCTCCTGATCAGCCTCTGCTGATGCTGCTGGGGATGGGTCTCAGCTGTCAATCTGTGCTGCTGCTACCTGGGGATGAATGTAGGCTCCCAAACCTCTGCTGCTAGGGGTATGTCTTGGCTGCTGAACATCAGCTGCTGTTGAGGGTGGGCTTCATTCCTGCCAGTCACTGCTGCTGTGGGGGATGGTGCTCGGCTCCTGGCCAGTTGCTGTTTCCCCAAGCAGGTACCTTGACAGTGCCACTACTGTGTGTTGGTCCGCATTGACACAGTGGGGTCCACTGGTCCAATGGTGCAAGGAGCACTGGTGGACTCAGGTCGCTCGGCCCTAGCCACTTCCCACTGCCTCCTCCCAGAGAAGAACAGGGATCTTCCAAGATGGTGAGGCCTTCTGGCAGCGCAGGGAGAAGCGCTCTGCAAGCCACTTACCATGGTAGCCAGCTGCTCCCTGTTCACAGCACAGGAACCTTCTGCCCCATGTTTCTGCACTGCTCGAGGTTGCTTGTCCACACTTACGTCCACTCACACTCTCTCTCACACTCGCTCACACCCTCATACACTCACCTTCACTCTGGTCCTGCCTGCTGCCATCTTTTCTTCCTGATATCTAATTGTAGAGTTTTTTAGTATATCTTAATATCTGATAGGGTAGTTCCCTTCTTTTTTTTGAAAAAAATTTATTGGAGATAAAGATTCTTTCAAAAATGTGATTTTAAACAATCTTCCCCCCCCCCTTTTTTTAATATTCTTACTATCTCTGTTTTTTGTTTTTCCATACAAACTTTAGTATCAACCTGTCTGGGTTTTAAAAGTTTGTTGGTATTTTTATTAAGATTGTGTTACATTTATAAATTAAAACAGAAAGAACTGACATCTTTATCTTGCTGAGTAGTCCTATCCAAGAACAAGGGATGTTTTCATATTTGTTCTGGATGCTAGAAATCTGTGTTTGGTCTCAACTATTTTAGATTATTTTATGTTGAAATTACACCATTATGTTGAAGGTGCTACATTTCCTTTTCTGTTATGATGTGTTTTCTTTGTTCTTTTAGTTTTTAATTTTCTTTTGGTATTTAGGAAGGGTTGATGTTTATTCTAGTGATTACCTTTATCCCCATACCTTTTTAACTTGCCACTAGTCTCTAGTTATTTTATTTTTATCTTTTACCATGTTTCCCATTATTTGCATATAAAACAATCAGTGAGATTATTCTGCTTCTTTTCTGTTCCCTTCTCCTCCCACTGTGGGTTGATTTCTCCTTTCTGAGAATATATAACACATAACATGACATATAGCATATAAAATATTATTCCTCCACCTTTGTTCTGACTTATTGTAGTCATGGATTTACAATGATATATAAGCTCATATAAGGCCTTTTATTGAAGACATTTTCCCTTCAGTTTTTTTTAAGGCCACTCACATCTTTGCTTTGTGTCATTTTTTGTTTTTGTTTTTATGTTAGTTTGTGATACACAGAAAATCAGAACTTTTAAAGAATCATGTGAATGGGAGAAATACCTCTCATGCATTTCAATTGCTTTCTCTTTGAGCCATTTTTTACTTCTTTCTTTATATCATTTATATTTTTTAGTTACTTTTCTACCTTTTTTCGATGTTCTTTCCTGTCTGTTGCTGGTGGAGCTTTTGAATTTCTGAGTGAAGGTGGGATTTTATATCCTAAAACACTTGCTGGATGATATTTAACTCAGTTTTGAGTGTGATGCTCCACATCTGCTGTGTGATCACTTGGAGGAAGCAGATTTTTATTGGCTGAAGGGTTCTTTCTGTCGCAGCAGTTTTGTATGTATTTGGTGTTTTGCCTATTCATTTTACTGAATGGCTTACAAGACGCCGCGTCCAGGGCACTCTTCCATCGGTGTAGGGAAACGTGGTTTCTCCAATGACTGGCCTTGTTTTTGGAGGCACTTAGGTGAATGTTTTTGCTTCTCTCTTGCCCTGAGGAGCCCTAAAACCTCTCTTTTTGGCTTCTTTCCTCCATATGCCCATTCTTCAAAGAGTGCATCTCGGTTCCTTTATAGCTTCTTGCCCAAAAGTGATGTCTTTTGAAGACGGTCCCCTCTAGTAATGCTCCCTCAATGGCGTGTTTTCACTTAAGTGATTTTAGGCCAGTCTTGCTCCTACCACCAATGACCACGCCTCTTCCATGCTGTTTCCTAGGCTTCCCTTGCCTTCCACAGTCTTGAGGTGGGAACATGAAAAACAGTGTGCTGAGGTTTGGCATTTATTTCTTTACTCGCAGGTAGTTTAAGGTCCGGCCTTCTCGACCTTCGTGTGCTGCTGAGGTTGGGCTGCACGTGGCCCCGCTGGCTCGTTCTGTTGTTCTCCATTGAGTTTTGGAGTGTACGTTGGGAGATCCAGATTTATGCAGCTGCCATTACTTCAACGACTCAATTCTTGATATGCTTTGATTAATATTAAAGGAAAAAAATGTACTCAATATTTTTTAAATTTCAAAACCTTACCAGCAAAATGAAGTACATTATAGCAAATTTCAAATTTTGGGGGTGTCTTTAGTTCTAACCTAATTATGTACAATTTGACAAACAAAATCTCAAAATGTGATCTCCTTGGAGGGAAAAACAATGAACTGTGTCCGTGGTAGTATTACTGTCAGGAACCTCTGGAGTGACCTCCCTGACTCTGAGACCCCAGGGCTCTAATCACACCCCAATGAAGCTGGTGGGGGATGTCACAGGCACTAAGCCAAGGGGAGTAAACAAGGCCCCCAGAAGCCCTCCCCACCCCACTGGGCAGCCCCCAGTCTCTGCTTAGTGCAGCCTTCTCTGGGGGTCTGGCTGGAGTATTTCTGCTCACACAGGCACCAAATTGTAACTCACCCACATCCAGGCATTTGTCTCTATCGAAGAAAAGAAAAAGGGTGAGTCAGTGAACAAGTGCAATAAACAACTATGTGATTTCTTTGCCTTTTTCTCCTCACTCTTAACCCTCGTTTCCACCAGACAGACAAATGGACAGAAATACGTGCACAAGGACACAGACGTACAGCAAGCTGCAGCTCTGCCAGACTCCAGCCAGGCCTCTCGTAAGCCCCTTTCAAGTGCAGTGGAAACTGGGACCTGACAGTCCTTATTCAAAAGGGAGTAATCAACAACAGTTGGCACTGCTTCTGCCCTGCACAGCCATGTCCCCAGCTCATGGTGCTGCCCAGGGATCAGGGGGACAAAGGTCCTGCACCTCAGTCTGTCAGCACCGCTCAGGGCTTCTCACCAGCTGACCCTTGAGGAGCCTGGGCTGCTATCTTTATTAGAGAACATTGGTCCCCATGGAGTTGTCATGCACTGATGCAAGGAGCATGAGGTGGAACGTTAGACTCTAAATATTTTGTTTCAGGAACAAGTGACGAGCACGAGTGCAGAGCTTGGGGGTGGCTCAAGGTGACCGTCAGCCTAGCCCTCCTCTTCCCCTCTCCATGGAGCTGGCCTCACACTGAATCCTTTCCCGCTCTCCATGAGCAGCTGAGTTCTCAAGCAGATTGCGGGGGGCTGGTGGAGAAAATCACAGTAATGAAGATCTTGCAGTACCAAAGATTTCTTTTGTGCAAAACAAAAAGGAAAAAATTCTTTCATCTGCCAAGATTTTTACTCATCACATATAAAAGGGTATCATCTTCCACACATTTTGAAATGCCTTAAAAACGGGTATCAAAGAGTCCAAGGTCCATTAATCTAAATTGCTTTAACACTTAGAGAAGAATAAAAGGCACTTTCTAAAATCTACAAATGAGTGTAACCTACAAAACTACAGATTAAATGCTGGGGGGAGAAACCTTAGGTTCTCAGCTTGGAACAAACATCTTTAAAGGGAAAGAGAAATAGGACTTCAACATTTTAAAATCATGTTTTGAAATACATGAGAAAAAGAAAGATATGGACTTAGACATGATGGAGAAAGACAGCAAAAACAATTCTAGTTCGACTAAGACTGGTCACCATTAAATTTCATTCAATAAAATTTCCCGAAAGGGATCAGCTCTGCAGGCTATTTTTACTACCTTTGCAAAAACCCTTATGTGTGAATCTAAACGACTAACTCATTTTTCTCCTTTGAAAAAGATATGAAGTTCTCAAGGTTTAGACCTGAATTCTCAACTGATACAGTTAGTAGGAAAGAGGTCATCTTACTTTCAGACTCTCCATTTAAATTTATTACCTAGTACTCTGGAGGTAAAAATAGAACGAAAGGCCTATAATATTTGATTGTCTTGATTTTGCAGCCCCAATTTTAAATCTGATTAATCCCATCATCGTTCCTGACTGGCCGATTCTATGGAGTTGGAGTCTGCAGGGTCCTCCCCTTACCAGGTGATAAAATGTCATGGATGAGGAAGGCCAGGACTCATTGCATACCTAGTAGGTGCCAAGCTCTGTGCTCAGCCCTTTGCATTTTTTATATCATTTAATCTCTGTGCCATCACTATATGGTTGAGATTTGGCTAGATTGTAAAGACACCACACATGGATAAATTCCTAGAAACATATAATCTCCCAAAACTGAATCAAGAAGAAACAGCAAATCTGAACATATCAATTACAGCTAATAAAATTAAAGAAGTAATAAAATAAACTCCCAATAAACAAAAGTTTTGAAGCAGATGGCTTCACAGGTGAATTTTACCAAACATTCAAAGAACTAACACCTATCCTTCTCAAACTATTCAAAAAAATTCAAGAGATGGGAAGACGCCCAAGCTCATTTTTCGAGGCCAGCGTTATCCTAATTCTGAAACCAGATAAAAACACTACAAAGAAAGAAAATTATTGGCCAATATTAGCAAATCAAATCCAGCAATACCTTAAAAAGATCATACACCATGACCAAGTGGGATGTATTCCTAGGATCCAAGGTTGGCACAATATCTGCAAATCAAGTAATGTGATACACCACATTTTTTTTAAAAAGGATAAAAATCATATGATCATATCAATAGATGCAGATAAGACATTTGATAAAATCCAGCATCCATTTATGATAAGAGCCCTCAGCAAAGTGGGAATAGTGGGAACATATCTCAACATAATAAATGCTATATATGACAAACCCACAGCTAATAATCATAATCAATGGGGGAAAACTAAAAGCATTTTCCATATGATTAGGAACAAGACAGGGATGTCCACTTTCACCACTCTTACTCAACATAGTACTGGAAGTCGTAGCCACAGTAATCAGACAAGAAGAAGAAATAAAAGGCATCCAAATTGGAAAGGAAGAAGTAAAACTGTGATTATTTGCAAATGACATGATACTGTATATAAAAAACCCTAAAAATTCCACCAAAAAACTACTAGAACTGATAAATAAATTCAATAAAGTAGCAGGATACAAAATAAATATCCAGAAAACAGTTGCATTTTTATACACCAATAATGAACTCTCAGTAAGAGAAACTAAAACAACAATCTCATTTGCAGTTGATGATTATAGAGAGCATGGAGATTCATTTAGAAATGAAATTATAGAACAAAGCATAATCCAAACAATTTTTTATTGATTTTAGAGAGAGAGGAAGGGAAAGGAGAGAGAGAGAGAAACATCGATCAGCCACCTCTGGTACCAGGGATCAAACCCACAACCTGGGTATGTGCCGATTGGGAATCAAACCAGCGACACTCCGATGCAGAGGGAGAGGCTCAGCCAACTGAGCCACACCAGCCAGGGCAATCCTAACAATTTTCTATAGTGCTTTTAGCTACCAGTGGCAGTAAAATAGACATCATCACTCTAAGATCCTTGTTGGGGTCAAAAAAGCATGCCTCTCACATGTACGTATGAGAGCAGCGGGACTGGAACATGGACTGTCATTTCTGTTTATCTTTAATGACCTTTAACAGCAGGAAAAAGCTGCTATTACATTCCTCTCCTAGGTGGCTGTCATTTAGATCTGATGGCCCACGACTTCTCCACTGTCCAGTTATTAGTTTGAGACAGGCAGATTCTCTCCACCAGTTGTTCTTCTCCCGAAGCCAGCACGCCTACCCGATCCTCCTCATCCTTCTTTTTGGGCTCAAAGTAGAGACCTGCTGCCATCACGCTGTGACAGCCATTTCTTCCCCCAAGAGAGACGTGGGCCGGTCCGGCTCCAAGGCCACAAGCAACAGCTGAGAGGAGGACGGCATTCGAGATCGTGTCAGCTGGAAGATGTAGTTTCAGAATGAAAAGAGCAAATAGATAAGAAACACGTGTAGCAGGAAGTAAAAATGAGTGTTTGCCTCAGTAACTTCCTCCTTCCAAAAGAAGGTGAGGGAAAATCTATACTCTGCAGTCCTTAGCTCAATACCCACTTCAAAGGTGAGAGTTGCTGCAATGTAAGGACTGGAGAAAAGGAACCCTGTGAAGAGACGTTGCTGGCATTGCCCGAGAGAGGAGGTACTTTCCCTTCTCAAATCTAGTGAGGCAGTTTGGTGAAGACTCTTCAGAGTGCTTAATTCTCAGGGCTGTCTTCCAGAATCATTCAGACTGACCTGTGTTAGGACACCTGGTAACAGGTAAGTGGGGACTGAAATCAAGCCCAGTCCCTTCAGCACGCCTTGCACACCCCTCTATGGGGCCTCACCACTGAGAGGAAAGGTATCAAAATTGCCACTCACAAACACGCACTCAGCTTACACTCACCTGGAACTAAAGTCCTTAAGGAAGAGGTGAGCTGAGAAGCTGCCTGTGACCGGGGCCAGCTCCAGGTGTGGGCCTGCTTCTGGAGCTCGCTGGCCTGGGCGTGGCTTAGGCTGCCCAAGGTGTGATGTGGACGTTTGAGGAGACCCTGAAGAACATATTGCCTTTTCCAAGAAGGCAGATTCTTGGAAAAGCAGAAAAAATGCTGTTTGTAGGAGACAGCTATTTGCCAAGGTATTTTCCTTAGCCTTGGGTAGAATAAAATATACTATCTAGATATTCTCTTTGCTTGCATTTAAATGCAGTGTATGTTGTCATATTTCCTGCTAGTTGAAGATGTTTGTTTGTTTTTTTAATCTGACAGGAGGATGGGTAGGGAGGCTATTCACCAGTGGCTATTTGAAGTTTAGTGATTGCCCAGAACGGGGGGGAAAAAAAACACTCTGAAGTTATTTTTGAGCAGTGAATATTTTTCACTCTCCTAAGAAATTACTGCAATTTGACACATGAAATCTAAGGCACAGATAAGTGTGATCTTGAAAAATTACCTTTTTTTCACTTGATGGTAACAAAAAGAAAATGTCATTGCTATTGTCATTTCCCCCGTGGTTTAGTGAGAATTCGACCTATGCAGCAGAAAGCCACACAGCACTTTGTCTGCATTGTTACAACAGGAAAAATGGGGCTAACAGCTGGAAATGATGGGCGCAGCCATCCTGCCCGTTGGGCAAGGCAAATCGTGGTTGTCACTTCTTGAAAGGAAGTCATTTCAAATGAGTTTCAATTTAAGATGAATTATACATTCTGACATACTTACAATTCTGCCTCTGTATAGAAAGGTATAGAATTGCCCAATTAGTTTTCTTTTTCTGGTTTTGTTTTTGAGAAGAATCCATCTGTCCTCTAAGTTATATTGAACACATATGAATAACCACATACATATTTTTTAAGTTTTCATTTACCAATAGAAATACTAGATACAAATCTCTGAATGTAATTTAACCTTCAAAACTCTTTCATCAAATTACTCTCTTTCAGGGTCACTGTATAAGCTGTCATTCTCCAATAGTGACATAATAATGGTTATTGATCTTGCAGCCTCGGACCTCAGAGCAGAAGTGAAGGATGGTGAGCAGACTCTGGAGATAACCCCTCTACTTGTGGGGCGTGCAGGTAAAGGACACAATGCCCTTTTTAAATGTTGCGAACTTTTGCAGAGTCCATGAGTCCATGTGCGTGTGTGTAGGGAGGGTGCTTTTTGGCTAGTTTTGCCGGCTAGAGTCAGTTCTTGTGAAAGTGGGCTCCCGACAGCCTCAGCCGGAACCTGGCTTCGTGGGGAAAGACGCCAACAGCTGCGTGTTCTGCGGTGACACACCCCTGAAGAGCAGAGAGTCCATCCGTGAGCCCTCTGGGTCAGGCGGACTCTGTCCCAGGCCTCAAGACCTGCCCGCTGTCACAGAAAAGGGCACCTGAAGAGCTCCAAATAGCTGATCAAAAGCAGTGGCTCTGCAGGCTTGGGTGTGACAGAGAGGGTGAGAGGAGGCAGTGAGTGGCCCAGGAGCCCTGAGGATGACCTGGAAGAAGGGACAGCAGAGTCTGTCTGCAGGGGAGGTGGCCCTGGAGGCCTTTTAGTAGTTTGTTGGAGAGACACAGCTGGAATGTAGGATGTGGAAGGACACATATGCTTCTGTTATTGCCTCCCACTTGCTGACTGACTGGGGATGTCACCTCTCAGTCTCTACCCAGTGATCTATAAAAGGGGGATAACCATCTAGCCACTTAGCCAACTCACCCATCCGCTGATGGTCACACACAGCTTTAAAATCACCAAGAGCAACACTCAGGGCACTACAACCAGGATGCTTCTCTGGTGGTAATAGCTCCAAGAGAGGAGCCAGCTTCGAAGGTGAAGTGTTCCCTGTTCGACAGAGGGATGTTCCGGGTTACAGTGCAGAAGATAAAAAGGTTGGAACTCGAATGGAGAGCAGGGGACAGGGCTGGGGAAGACCAGCAGAGCTAGACTGCATTCATTTCCTGATTAGCATTCTAATGTGCTTCTGCTAATGGTGGCCCAGAGGGTCAGATTAATCAGAGAGGAAAGCATTTCTTTCTCAAGTGCAATTACAACCATTATTTACATTATTGAAATTAATCAATCACTATTGACGGCCTTTACTATTTTTACATCACTTTGGGGGAATGGGACAAACAAATCTCAAGTCCCTTCTAGGGTAGGCAGCTGCTCGCGGGAGAGGGACTGTTCTCACGATGTAATGGAAGAAGTAAGGAGGATTGTGTGGTTATTAAATTTTTAACATGCAATTTCTGTGTAAAGCAACATGTGATTTATGTCCTTATGTTTTCTTGGCCAAAAGCTTAGGTGCTTTTTAATAGACCTGTACCCCAGACATCAGTCACCACAAAGGCACCACGCTGGGGCATGCCAACAGAACTTGCTAATGTGACATGACCATTCTGGAGTTAGGCGGTGTTAGAACTGGTGGGCAGACAACTGTTTCCAACCAACCACAGAGTTGCCTGTATACAAATTGGAGAACCATCCCCACTGATCTCTTGCCAGTTGTAATGTGTAGCATTTTTCTTTAATACACAGAAAATGGATACATTCAACAAAATGGTGAAAATCATACCCACGTTTTGAGCAAGACCACAGTTAGGTCCATGATAAGGGAGTTTTGATCACCTTCCAATGTATAAGTCTTTCTAAACATATATGTACTTCCAGCATCTCCTTTCATTCTTACCGCCCTCTGAGCAGGGCTGGGTGGTTACCTGGAAGCTCTATGATATGGTAGAAATAACAGGGCTCTGGGCATCAGAAAGACATATGTTTGAATGTTTGGTCAGCCACTGTCTAGGCTGCACAGAAGAGGGGACATGTGAGTTGGCCTTGTGTTAGGAGCCCGAGGGACAGAGCGGTAGGGCAGCCAAGTCATCCTGAACGGCTGGGGCTTTCTGCTTGTTGGCACTGAGAGGCACTTGTCCAGGCAACACTCCCAGGGCAGCGAGTGGCACAGTCAGTCACCCATACGCAGCGGCATGCACACAGGATTCCAGGAAGGGCAGTGGGTTAACCTGTAGCCTGTGTTCATCCCAAGCCTTCCTGGGAGAAGCTGGGTGGTGGCAGGTGGTGCTGGAGGTATGGGACAGACTGGGATGGCCTGCACTTTTGTAGGTGGGCAAGGATGACCGTGGAAAGTGGAGAGTCGGGGTGGTTGTGCATGTTGGTGCCTCCCTCTGGCCCTGTGCGGAGGGGGCACAGGAGGCCAGACTTTCAGGTAAGTTGGGTGGCAACACCTTAAATGAAGCTCTGGCAGGCTCAGTGAGCCAAAGATGACTTTTGTTAGAGTGCTTCGGGGGCAAGAAACAAACAGCCCGCTAGCATCAGCCTAAACAAACTGGGTTTTATTGGCCCACTTCACAGAAAGAGAACCCTGTGGAGGCTCTGGCTGACCTCCACCCTGTGGGTTCTCCTGGCCCCGCCCTCCTTGCAGCCTCACTGGGACCTGTCAGCTGGATGCTGGACAGCTGGGAGGCTGCCCTAGGTTTAGGCCTCACCCCCTAGCCAAGTCTCCAGGGAGAATGAACATTCTTCCTGTAGCTTACTCTTAAGAACAATAATGGTTCTTTCAGTGCCCAGAAAACTTCCCTTAGCCTGTTGGCCATTCTTGAACCAATGCCTATCGTGGGATTCCTGGCCAGTTCCAGGCAAGAGGCACTCACTGACCCTTAGGTCAACTAGGCCGACTTTCCCTTAAGCACATGGCCTGCCAGGTGGAGGGGCAAAAAGCTGAACAGAACTTGGCATGCTCTGAGAAGGAACACATGGGCACCAGCATGCCCACCACTAGACACACAGAGAAGTAGTACAGGACAGGATGGAGTGGCCATTTGCATTTAGACATTGATGGGGAGGAATAAGCGGAAAGCAGGCTTCTGGGGTTCTGGCTGCTCCCTGACAGTTCAGCTGTGCTTTGCAGCCCCATGCAGTGAGTCAGGTCTGGAACCCAGGCATTGCCACGCCTTGGCCCATGAGGTTTACATCCCAGGAGCTGTCTCTGCAGGAAAGTCATCCCAAGAGAAGGTGGAAGGAAGTCAAGCCTGGACCGGGATAGGTGAGGAAGTGTGCCCGCCCTTCCAACCACCTCACACAGAGGGTCCTCAGACCCCACTGCACAGCCACACACAGCCCATCCAGGGGCCTGGGAGGCAGAAGAGGAAGGCCCAGGCAAGAGGCACTCACTGACCCTTAGGTCAGCTGGACCGACTTTCCCTTAAGCACATGGCCTGTGTATTTTTCAAAAGCTCAAAAGCAAACTGCTTCTAAAGTTCTGTGTGGGGTTAAGCTGTTCTAAACTGTTCACCTGTATTCCCGAGGCTGAAAGCTGCTATCAGGAAAAAGACAAGCTCATTGTAGTAAAGTGGGTGTTTCATCCCACTTGAGGTGTTGACTTTTCCCATAGCTAGTAGTTCTATCCCTCCCTGAAGATTCCTCCTGAACTCCCCAGCCAGCCCGACCCTAATCTCACAGCCAGTGCCAGACACCTGCACACCTGGCTCCACCAGCTGGGGTAAGCACTTGAGGGCGCTGAGTCTCTGCCACCAGAGGGCGCTCTGACCAGACCAGCCAGGCCGACCAGCCAGAAAACAACCTTCCGGCCCATGACCCAGAACCTTTGTGGATAAAGACCGAGACAGCGTAGGACTCATGTTCCCCAGGAGGCTTTGTCGAACCCTGACCAGGATAAAGGTTGATGAGCCCTCTGTGCATGCCACCATCATATTTCTCATGTTATTGAAATTATGTTTTTAAGGGTTTGTTTACCCTTCCCCCATCAACCCATAAAGCAGGAGGTTTCAAGAAGCAATCTCAGGCCCAGCATAGTGACTGAAATTTAGCAGATTCTCAATGTGTTAAACTCAAATACTGCATTCACGGGCGTTAAGTCTAACTGCCATCTACCCATTGGGTTCCCTAGCTTTCTTTCCGTTAAGGAAATGAATGACTCACTGAAAATTAAATGAATGGTAGGGTCAATAATAGCCTTGTGGAACAGTGTATCCCTTGTCCATCCACATATGTCCAGACACCAAGGGCATTTCAGCACTCGTCTCAGGCCCAGTTTAACTTTACAGATAAAAAGACTTCTCGGCTCTCAAATCTTAATTGACTTTTAAAGCTCCTATTAGGACTCTTGACAGAGCAAAAATCCATTTTCTGATATTTCATGGAACATGTTATGTTTGGCTGTTAAGCCAAGAGAATAGCTTCCTTGAAATTATTGATGATCTAATGCTGACACCTGGAAGCATTTCTCAGCTTCCCCTTCAGAACAAGGTAGCAAAGACCAAAACCTTTGGGCTGGATAAATTCACTTCCCATCCCCGCATTAGTTCTGTTTTAAAACTCTACAGTTCACAGAACAGCATTGTCTAAAGTCTCCAAAATCTAGTGCAGCTCCCATCACAATTGCAAGCAATTCTGCCCTGATTGCTATAACCTAGATGACCATGCTTTCTGCTGTACAGGGAGAAACTAATGAGATGGAGAGCTTTCTCGGATGTGAACCTGCTGGCCCACTGCCTAATGCGCCATGCCAGGGCCTGTGGGAGCCCACCTCCCGGATTGCTGATGTGCCTGGTTGCAGCAGAACGTGCTGATGTATCCATCGATTGCAATAGGATGTAAGTGGACTGTAAAATAGAACAGCAGGTGAAAGGAGACCCTGCAGGAAAACGACTCAGTGGTTCCTCCCAGCACACTAGGTATTAGCATTATCGCTGGAATAGCCTCTTCCTGATAACAGGGCAGTTATCTGCTCAGAGCACACATTAGGAACACGGTGCTACGGAGCCAGGCGGGAACGTGACAGTCACGGCAGCTTTCCACGCACAGGCACCGGGAGCAAAGCTTCAGGCTGGAAGCCTGTGTCAGGGAGCAGAGTTACGTTTATTCTCAGGAACGACGGCCTCACAGCAGCTGGTCGGCACTGTTGTTATTGTTGTTAAGGTGAGTCTAGATTGTGGGAAGAGCTGGTGACAGCTCTTCACAGAACTTGTTCTTTCAGTTAAAAGCGGAGAAGGTAAAATAAGTGGGAAGTAAGATCCTTGATGATTTGTTTCTCTGTAGATCGGAACACTGATGAAAGAAAAGGTGGAATAAAAAAAATTTACACAGACAGCCGGGTGGTTCTCCAGAAAGGTTTAGAAGCTTCCAGAAGCGAACACCCACCTGGCTGGCCCATGCGCCCTGACAGCTTCCCTGACAGAGGCAGGTAGGACACCAACCTAGATAGTGGGTCACAGTCATGATAAATGACAGAAGCGCAGCTGTGTTTTCCTCCGTACCAGATTTGACATGTCTTCTTATCTGGTTTAGTTCTCTCCTGGGATCAGGGTGGGCTAACCGCATTAAATAGAGCAAATAGGAGAAAAGAAATGCTCTGCTTCGCCCTGAATCTTCCCTGAAGAAGACCCACCAAAGCCACTTTCTCCATTTCATTTGCTAGATTCCCATGAGACTCGATGTGACTGGCAAACCCGGCACCCGTCTTTCTCACATTTCTGTCTGCTGGCTTATGAGCCAGATAAAACACCTGGGGAGAGAGTAACTATTTCCGGCCCTGAGGCCACGTTCTAGCTGGAAGTGCTGTCACTTGTGCCCAGCAATAATGCCCACTTGGTTTGGGGCTTAACTGACCTTCCGAAATCACAGTCTCTCATGGACAAACAAAAGGCTTCTGTGCTCTCAGCTCTGTGCTTTTGGCCACCACTCTGGATGCTGTCACCAGAACAAAACGAGTTCAGCTTTGTCATCTGAGCAGAAGAAGGACTGTGGATATTCTGTGTAAGATGAGATACAAAACAAGTCAACCCCACAATACACAACTTGGGCTCTGCCGCAGAAACAGGGGTGTCAGGGCTTGAGTCAACGTCAAGGTTGGCATCCCTTTCCCAGGCTCTTCTGACCCAGGAGCAGAATCCCTGCCATGATCTCTGTGGAGACAGCTGCAGCGCTTGCAGTTTTTCACAGCGGTCTCCCACCTTGACACCAAGCTCATTAGATTAGCAGTTGGCAGAGGATCTAGAGAGTTCAGCTCCCACTCTGGCTTTTTCAGTCCTCATTGTTCCAGACTTCTTCCAACTTCCAGAACACTGCTTCCTGCTTTTGCGATGAGAACTACTTTGACTCGATCTGGGGATTGACTAGTGCCTGCTGGGTAGTTCCTAGGGAAGGACATCTGAGCCCTGGGGGCCAGCCTGGGCATGAGACTTGCAAACAATGAAGTCTCCTAGACCCGGGCTCTCCTTTGGCCAGGATGATCTCTGCATGCTGTGATCTGCCTCTAATTGCAATGGAGAGAACTTTTTCTGTGAATGATGCTTTTTAGCTGGAAAATTGAGAACATCACAAAATCTATCTGGGGGCCCGTCAAAACTGGAAATGCGCTGTTGAAATGAGTACATGTACTTTGAGATCCAAAACCAGTGTTTGAGCCTTTACTTTGTGAAAGTTGCTGAGCTGAGTGTTCAGAGAGTTAATTCTCTGAGTCTTGCCAAGGAAGCTGGGGTCTGCTGGAGGGATAGCCTTGGACACTGGGAGATGACACTGACAGGGTGAAGGAGAAAGTGATACATGGATGCAGGCTGAAGGTGGTAAAGGCACCGAGTGCAGAGAGGGCTGGTTGATGGGTCTCCTCTGTTCCCCTGTGCTTGGCAGCCACCTGCTTCATTAGAGCTGGTTGTGGAGCGTCCTCTCTGAGGCAGTCAAATCTATCATTCTTACATGAGACAAAATCCTTTCACAGGAAATAAAATCCTGTTGGCCTTGGTTATCAGGTGAACCTGCAGAAACAGAATAAATGTTTGTTTATAAGTTAATGAATCACTAAGCCTTCAGTCCTGCATCCAGGGAAACTGCTATAAATACTGGCCTTGCCCTCACTGAGCCCACACCTGTTTGTGTAAAGGGCAGTGGTGTGGCTGGGCCCGAGGATTGGTCAGAAGTGCCTGCATGCTGCTTCCAGGGCTGCGCTGGGGCTGGCTCCATTGGCTTGGGGAGCTGACGGGTAAATATGCACAGGTTTCGTGAGCCAGTGGTAAACTCTTGGTACCTTGAAACTGGCCAGAAAGGGGGCATTATATCACAGAAATCCACAAAGACTGCACATGGGGCCTCTTGTTTTAGTGCATATTTTTCTGTGTCTGCACATCACTGGTTAGGTCACGTGGCTTCTCAAAGTCTCAGTTTCTTCATCTCTTAATCTAGATAACGACACCAGCATCATTGAAAGGGTTAAGTGAGAAAATGCATGTCAAGTGCATAGTACAGTGGCCAGCACATGGGTAGTTCTCACTAAATGGTAGTCTGTTGAGCTGTGTATGTGAAAGGACCCATCCTTTCCCACAGTCTAAAGACTGCTTCAGAGCACAATGTTCAAAAACCCCATTCTCTCCAAAGGGAAACATACCATTATTCTAGTGGACCCATGCCATCTTGTAGGGCCTGCCAAGCTTGAGAAGTCTTCCCAAGTCCCAAGAAACCACATGGGTAATTCCCATGACCAGGGCTGGCAGCCTGAGAGTTCCCATCAGCAAAAGTGAAGGATCAAATGAGTTACTGCATGCTTTGAAGCCTCAGGACACTCAGCCACTACTGATGCTCTGGCTGACCAACAGGAAAAACCTATAATGCGCCCTTTTATAAAAACTTGGGCTGGTCTCTGCTCAGCTGACACCCTCCTCAGACATGCGTGCATGCCACTCCCTCCCTGTGCCTCGGTGCTCAGCCAGCCTGATGCAGCTTTCCCAGCGAAGTTCTATGGGGCTGCTAGTCGACAAAAGGTGGGCGCTCACTTCCAGTCTCTTGGAGGAGGCGTTCATGCTTCTTATTGAAGCGGTGTGTTCTGGTCTGCTTTGATACATCAGGAAAGACTATTCAGTGTTTTACATTAAAGATTACATTTTTCCTCATACAAAACCCACACAGTTCGCTGTAGAAAATTAGGAAATTGGCCTTCATCTTAGAATTGATATTTTTACTTACATTTGTTCAAATTTGGCCATATAAGTCTATTTCAGCAGCTGAATAAATAGGGGAGGAAGAGGCTAGTACAGTTACCTACTGTTCAAGGGCCTCTCTCAGAGGGGCAGGAATGAGCTGGTTACTTTGGGGGCACTGATTTTGAGAAGGGGCTATGTATTGGATTTTTCTCTAGAGCCTTTGGTGACAAATATGGTGTCAGGCCATTTAAACCTCTCTTCTTCATTGGTGACATCTTAGTTGGATGCAGCCTTCCTCAACAGGTGCCCAGCTTCCAGGAGGTAATGAAAACCTGACCATCCTTTGCACTCAGGAATACAGTTTCTTTCAGAGTCATCAGAAGACTAGATTCATTAAACTAATCAGAGACTGGAGGCTGTGATATTATATCGTCAAATATGCAAGTTAGTCAGCCAGGGTAGCCTAGTTCTGATTGTCTGCATCTTCAACCCCACTGTCATCATCTTAGAAAATCAGGCTGAGTGTTCTGAGGACAAGGGCCAAAGTGGCAGGGAAATAAACCAGAGGCTCAAGGGGAAAAGATGTATCTGGGTTCATCCAAAACAGACTATGAGTTTGAATTTTATTTTTTTGCTAAATACTTCCTGTAATGTGGTACTCAGGAATGTTGATGGAATGAATAAGTAAACAGATAAACAGTGAATGCCTCTCTGGATTGACTCTCAAACCTAGACAGTACGTTCATTGCTAAGGAACATTGTTAATGACAGCAAAGCCCTCTGATGTCCCAGTCTCCCCGTGAGTGACATAGGAAATGGGGGCCAAATCCCGGGTCAGGGCAGTTGGCTTTAGTCATCCACACCAGCTGTCCGGGGTGTGATTTCAGCCCCATGCCAAAGCAGACCTAGAGTCCCCAGAGTCCCCTTTCTCTTTCATTTCCTCACATCCTCATGCCGTTTAAGTTACTCTTCTCCATATTCTCCCACTTGCCATCTTCCTTTTCTTATTAGCAAAGATGGACTGATGGCCTAGGAAGGAAGACAAGGTAATCATCAATTTCCCCTGGTGAACCCACAAGTGCTAAAGATTTAGAAACAATATGCTGTTCTTTTTGGGAGTACTGGCTATTGAAAAGAGGAGGCGACACAGTTTAAGACTCGATCACATGGAAGAACCCTTCAGGGGTGGTTACTGGTGGTGACAGGCCACCTGGCTTCTTAAATCCTACCTCTCCAGGTGAGATAAGACAAGCCATCCTTAGGAATGCTGAGGACAACCCAATCTGTGGTCTGGCCTCAGGGACAAGGTAGTAGAACTTGGTGTGTCTTGATCGAATTGTCCCATCAGGCAAAGGGAAGTGAGTGCATTGCTTCTGCAGTAGTTTCCGTATACTCGCCTCAACCCTAACAGGGTGTTTTGAAAGGTGATCTAGCAAGTCTAAGAGAGAAAAAAGTTTGACCTTTGTTGTTGTTGTTAATGTCCTAAATCTGAAAAAAAATCATTCACAAAGGGATCATTATATGAAATAACTTTCATGTTGTTTTCTCTGATTTATTTTTTTTTCAGTTTTTATTAATTTATTTTTGTTATGATGTTTCTCCTTTTTCCTCCCCAGACCCCCTCCTCCCCATCCTTCCCCCCCACCCCCTAGCTTTGTTGTCTATGTCCATTGGTTATGCATACATGCATATAAGTTCTTTGGTTCATCTCATCCATCCCCCCCACCCCTCTACTCTGAGGTTTGTCAGTCTGAACCATACTCCTTTCTATGTCTCTTGGTGTATTTTGTTCATCAGCCCACCTTGTTCATTATATTCCACAAATAAGTGAGATCATGTGGTATTTGTCTTTCTCCTCTGATTTATTTTTATAACAGCCATATGTAATGACTTCTTACCATTTGTTTCAAAGCTGGACTCAGTTTCCACTTATTTTTATTATTGTTCATTATATTTAGAACATCTGGGCATCTATGATAGCTAGTGAGAAAAATGCATTTTAAAACAAATACATTAAAATTAAAAATGTATTTTAAAATTCAACAAGGTGCAAGTTTGAGGCTTATAGGCCTGATTCATAATAATATCACTATGATGCTCCATCCTCATGTAACTAATTTCAAAAAGAGGTTGAGAAAAATCTTTAAAACCATAACTTAATTCTTGTGGTGTCTCTATAAAAGAAGCATTATAATCTCTGATTTATAAACAAGGAATCTAGGATTTAAAGTACTTAAATAACAAGCCATATCCTTTTACAGTCTCATGCTTAAACTCTGATATAAAAATGTCCAGAGTATACACTGTGCCATTTACACACACACACACACACCAATATGTCATTAAGATGAAGAAATGGGAGCTTCTACTTTTCTTGATTAAACAAAGTTGTTATTTGCCATTTTCAGATTCACCTTATATTGCTCTCTCCCTGTGCCCTTCTCCCCCTCCCCCAAAAGTGAAGCAACCATTTCCCCTTTCTCCTTGATGGCCTGGTAAACAGATCCTTACTCACAGAATCTAAATTGCATACCCATTAATAATAAGGCTTACTGAGTGCCAACCACCAACCACCACTCAACAAACAATAATTCATTTAAAATCTCATCCCATTTTATAGATACAGAAATGAAGACCAAGGTCACCCAACTGCTACATTGCAGAGCCAGGGTTATGCAATACTCCCGTCTGGAGTAGGGCCTTGAGTAGGGCCTGATCATGTGTGAGACCTGGTACTAAGCTCTGTGTCAAGCACTAGGGATGCAGAATCCCCAAGGGGTTTGAGGGGCTCATAGCCTCTATGGGGAGAGGGGACTGGGGAGGAGGAAACACAATTTACAATGCAGTGCTTTAAGTGATATGGTACGCCATATACCTGGTGTTAAGGGAATCAATAAGAAGTCACCCAACCCAGCCGGATGGAGCCCTGGGAGGCTTCATAGAGGAAATGAAAAAAATGATCACAAGCTGAGACTTTAGACCACGTGAAAAAGGCCAGGCTGGGAAGGGTCAACCACATGAGCAAAGCATGGCTAGCCCAAAAGCTCAGCCTGCAGCTGAACCCCAGGGACTCTCATTTCCTGGGGCATGAAAGCTCAAGTGGGGTGACTGAAGAAGAGGCCACACAGCTAGTCGGAAGGAATGTTGTGGCACATCTCAGGTCCCATCCTATGCTGATGTAGGTGATGGAAAGACACTGAAGCATTTCCTCTCTTGTTGGGTTTGAAGGTGGGAGTGAGGGGGAATGGGGTGGCTGAAGACACCAAGGTCAGTTTGGGACTGTTGTTGAGGTACCTCTGGGACACCCAGGCAGGGTGGTCCACAGCAGCAGGAGTTGTGATCCTGGGGCTGGAGAGTGATTTCTAGGAAGGAGAGATTAGAGGGTCTCAGACCACAGAGAAGGAAGTGTGAAGAGAGGGAACAGGAGGGGACAGGCCCCACTCCATAGAACACCTGCATTTAAGGGGCACAAGAGAAAAAGGAGGCTTCAAAAGGGTCAGAGAGCCTGGCCGGTATGGCTCAGTGGTTGAGCGTCGACCCATGCACCAAGAGGTCGCCAGTTCGATTCCTGGTCAGGGCACATGCCCAGGTTGTAGGCCCGATCCCCCGTGTGGGGCATGCAGAAGGCGGCCAGTCAATGTTCTCTCTCATCGATGTTTCTATCTCTCTTCCTCTCCCTCTCCCTCTAAAAATCAATAAAGAAAAAAAAATTTTTTTAAAGGAAAGAGTCAGAGAAGGAGCGGTCAAGTAGTTCTCAAAAGGAAAACCAGAAAAAGAAATCAATTGAGTTGACTATCAAGCAAATGGGTTTGGTCAACAGTGTCAAGTGTTGCAGACTTGATAAGTAAGATAAGCACTGAAAAATGAGCACTGAATTTAGCTGCAAGAAGGCCAGGGTTGGCCTTGGAGAGAACAGTCTCCGCTGCGTGGTTGAGCTGCAGGCAGGATGCAGGGTGAAGGGGGACGGAAGGTGAGGAAGTGCAGGGTGAGTGTGGACGCTACCACGTGTGCACTTGGCCGGGCTACGGGCAGAGAAGCACAGCTAGTGAATGAGTTAGTTTGGGGTTTCTTTTTCCTAAGAGGGAAAAGACTTAAATTTTATATTTATCTATATATATTTATACTATTTATATTATATATTATATAAATTAAATTATATAAAATTAAATACATTTTCTATATTTAATAAATGTATATTACATATAATTATATATTATATAAATATAAAAGCTGTAGAGAAAGAACCTGCAGAAAGTGAGACGATGAAGATACATTTAGGAGAAGGGATGATTGATGGAACTTTGTCCCTGAGGAAAGGAGACAGGATAGGATCCAGGGCACAGATGGAAAATTAGATTGGAGGGGTACCAGGAAATGTGACTTGTGATGGGGACATGGGAAAATAATTAATCAGATCCTGTGTTTCTTCCTTCCCTGTGTGGAACCAACTGAGAAATAAGGAACCAGAGACCTAGCAACCTGATTTACTGTGCTGAGAGAGCTTGGATTATGCCTGGGGCCAGGGCCTTTCCTCTCACTTTGCCCCCACGCCACCACACACGCTCCCCCGACTCCGGCAGGAAAGGGGCATTGTCTTCCCCCATCAGGCACAGGACACGCTGTAGATCACAGCATCCTGTGCCTGAGAAAGCCACTTACCAGGTGTGTCCGAGGAGGAACTAATTGGCTTCCAGGGACAGCCACTCTGAAGAGAGAAAAGGACGTGTTCAGGGCCCCTGGACTCAGTCCTTCCTCCAAACCCCCCCGCCATGGGAGTGAGTGAGGAGGTGGGGAGAAGGGCAGATAGCCTCTTCCCAACTTCTGAATTTTTCTAGAAGGGTAACATTTCATATTTGATAGACCTAAGCAGAAATGACAGGAAGAGATATTTCCTCTTACACTTTCATAAACATTTGGAGGCAGGCAAATTGAGGGGTTCATAGCTATCTGTGCAGTTCGTGGTGGAACCCTTTATTGAGACTAAGCCACAACCACTATAACCCGACACTGCTGATACTGTGGGTGCGTTCCGTGTGCGCCTGGCACTGCGTCACGTCTCGTCTCCGGCCCTCGGAACACCCTCTGCAGGGTCGTTGTTGCCCTCTGACATGCAGGACGAGTGAGGCTCAGGGGTCCTGTTACCTGGTGCAGTCCTGCTAGTGAGGCAGAGGATGTGCGGAGCCAGGGAGAAAGTGGTGTCGTGAGGACTGGCACAGAGCTGACGAGGGACCCATCCAAGGACTGCTGAGCAGCGCTGATTACCCGGCGGAGGCAGAAACTACACTTGTAATGGTCCGATCCTCATGGTCGCGCATGTTCAGCAGCCCAGGTTTAGAAGCAGAAACAGCAGAAAGCTGGACTGATCTAGGATTGCTGTTTTGCTGAGCAAGGCAAGGACTGAGGAAACAGATGTGTGTGGAGACACTTAGAGCTGTAGATCTCCACGCTGGCTGTACCTCAGCTCGCCTGGGAGTTTTTAAAGCACATGAATGCCCCTTCTCTAGAGAGTCTGGTTTAATTAGCCCAGGGTGGAGCCTGGGCATCGCTGGCGTGTAAAGCTCCCCAGGGGAACATGCTCTCAGGGCTGAGAACGGCTCTGCTTCTCAAGCGTCAGCAGCATCAGCATCACCTGGCAGTTTCTCAGAAACGCAAATTCACAGGTTTCATCCCAGACCTCCTAAATCAAAACCTTTGGGGATAAAGCCTAGCCAGCTGTGTTTAACAGCTCTCTGGGAGACTCTGATAAACCCTAAAGCAGCGCTTCTCAACCTGTGGGTCGTGGCCCCTTCGGGGGTCGAACGACCCTTTCACAGGGGTCGCCTAAGACATAACAGTAGCAAAATTACAGTTATGAAGTAGCAACGAAAATAATGTTATGGTTGGAGGTCGCCACAACATGAGGAACTGTATTACAGGGTCGTGGCATTAGGAAGGTTGAGAACCACTGCCCTAAAGTGTGAGAACCACTAGCTTAAAGATCTGAGAGGGACCCGTGGAGTGTAAGAGCTGCATAGTTGGAAAGGCCCAGGATACTGTGTGTGGCTGATGTGGAATCAAGACTCAGGTCACTGGAGTTCAGGGCACAGGGATGCTGGGGAGCTGTTTGTCATTGTGGGACAGTGAGGTCACTCAGGGAATGGGGCTGAGTGCAGAAGCCTCAGTACACAAGGGGTGTAGGCAGGTGAGAAAGAAAATTGAATGACAGATTCTGTGAGCAGAGATTTTTGAAGGGGGAGAGGTTGGTAATTCCTCAGAAACAGCTTGGGGAGCAGGCAAATGCTGACCTCATCTCTAGGCCCTGTGGTCCCGGGGTACAGGGTAGGCAGGCACTCCTCTTAGAGGCCCTGGGGAGAGTCCGGTTTCAGGTAGCCAGCAGGTGGAGAGGTGGAGATTGAGGATGCTCAGAGTATGCTGCAAAGCCAAGGTTCCAGAGGGTGAAGGAAAAGGGCTTCCGGAAGGAGAGGAGCACAGGGCTCTCCGGGGAGGGAGGGAGTATGCGCAATGGGGTGCCTGGGGCCATATCCAGGCCCAACTACTCTCCTTTGTGAGACCTTGGGAGAAGTACTGAAGCTCTCTGAGGCCTGGTCTGTTCATCTGTAAAATGGGGAGCCTCAGTGTTGTGGAGCCCGACGCCCCTTTGCCGGCTGGCGCCAGTCTCTATCGCAAAACCTGTCTGTTCTCTAAGCTTCCTCCTCCTTTCATCCTGGACTTGCTTTCTGTCCTGTCCTCACCTTTTCACTTATTTCCTATGTGACTCTGGGCAAAACAGAGTCACCAAGAGATGCTTATCTTCATCTGTGATAAATGGGGTGATACTCACCTTTCAGAGCAGTGGTGAGATTAAATGTAGCAGCACCAATGCAGGCGTCTGATACACTGAGGATCCTGACCACTGGCGTTGTTTCTGTCTCTCCCTTGCCCCACATTCAGGGCTGGATGGGGTCCAATACTTCCTGTAGAAATTACCTGCCTGTCTCTGATTATCCCAAGCTGCTAGTACAAATCCTTTCCCCTCTGTGCCTTCCAGAAGGTCTAAGGCACTGTGGGGCAATCTCTCAAATGCTGGCAAGGTGCTAAGGGGGGAAAGGGTGACAGGTGTGTCTCCTATTCCAGTACCTTCTGTCCAGTTAGCTCACTAACCCATTGTTTCTATCTTTTCTGCACATGAAATTTACCAGGGGTGGGGTGGGGTGGGGGTTTGGAGGGCTTTCAAACATCACTGTCCCCACCCTAGACTACCAATCCACACATCAGAATCACTTGGTGTGATTCTAAGATGCTCCCAGTTTGCATCTTTCTCAGTTGGTTCTGAATACCTTGTTGGAAGTCATTGCCAGGGCAGATGGTGGAGAAGATACAATAGGCCCTTTCAGAACTTCTCATGTCTCATCCACTTGCAGAGAGGACCACCTACCCCTCAGTCTGAAAGTTCCCTAGGCTCATGCTTCATGCTCTGCAGCTCTCCTGGGCCAAGTGAGCATGTCTTCGATGTCACCGCCGTGTCTTGGAGAAAAGGTAACTTTGCCAAGAGCAACCCACACCAACATGGCTGCTGATGTTACCACAGCACTGCACCTAGTTTGTTCAGAAACACACTGTTTTCCACAAAGTGCAGTTGCCCTGAGACCTTGAATTAAGTGCTTTTCAATTGGGTCAGGTTAATAGCAGAAACCAATGCATTTTGAAAATTGCAATGAGAAATGCCTTCTTGGGGAATTAGAAGAACAAAAAATTGTCCTGTAATTTTTAAGCACAGCTTATCTTTCCCCCATTTAAACAAAGTTTATAAGAAAAAGATGGTGGTGCCTGGAACAGCCATGTAAAAAATGTCTATTTACAGATGTGCTGTTATATAGCGTCGGTATCATGTCTGTTAACACATTAAAGTCACCTAAGTAACAAATTAAGAAATCATTAAAGAAAAAGGAAAAAGCACAGCTGCCTCTAGAACTTAACCAGGATGTAGTTATCACCACCAACAGCGCCACACACAGGCCTGATGAGTGCTTGCCAGAAGTTGAAGATTCCTCAACAGGGGAGGTCGCTGCGATGGAACGGCCTTTGCTGTGGCTACAGAGCCACCTTGTGGCTGGGTGCCGAATTGGTCACCAGGAAAGGCAAGGTGCCCAGACTTTCTCAATGCATCAGCACTGCTAAAACGCAGCTTGGGACAAATCCTTGTTTGGAGTCAGTGAAAACCATTCCTCACACAGCACTGTATACGTGTTTGTAGAACCTTTCTGAACAGGGGAATGTGAGTAATACGGAAAGACCAGCTAACGGGGAGGGCAGGTTTATAGCTGATAAGAATTTGAGCTCTGGAAAATCTCTAAAGCTTTAGGAATAACATTCATCTACCACAATCTTACACAACCAATTTACTGGTGAGGCCAGGAGAAAAAGCCATCTAGCTTTTTCTGAGTGACAAGAAAACAGTAACAATAGATATGAGACATTTCAGAATTTTCCACCGTTCTCAAGGCCTGGAGCCTGGCTGCCTTTGGGGAAAGACATTTCCGTAGAATGTGTCAGATCTCTCCGTGTTTTAATGTTTCTGTCAAACAGTGTAGGCCAATGTCAGTACTCTGGAATGCTCTATCTGTAGGCCTCCCTCTCGTCTGACATTATCTTGGTTTCAGAGAGATACGCACAGCACTGCCTGCGAACACGCTCTGTGGCCTTTGGGTCTGACGTATTCCAGTTTGAGTGACAGCTGGGCTTGTTAATTATGACCGCTGTGTAGCCTGGAGAAAATCTAATAAAAATCTTTATCAAATCATTTAAAATGAACAGTATAGTAATTTCTTGAACCACTTGAAATAAGCTTGAGATCTCTAGCAGAGAATACGCAGAATAACTTCAGATACACAATAACTGCTGATAGAAAGATATTATAATGATTTTGTAATTAATTTTTTTAAATTCAATATTTGATATAGTCTCTCAGAAACAAAAGTAGCTAAGTATGTTAGAAAGGACTTAAACCTTGGACTATATTTTTTTGTTAATCCTCACCCAAGGATATTTTTTCCATTGATTTTTTTTTTTTTTTTTTTAGAGAGAGTGGAAAGGAGGGAGGGAGAGAGAGAGAACATCAATGTGAGAGAGACACACTGACTGGTTGCCTCATGCATGTGCTCTGACGGGGGCCGGGGATCGAATCTGCAACCCAGGTACATGCCTTGACTGAGAATCGAACCCATGACCATTCAGTCTAAGGGCGACACTCTTATCACTGAGCTACACCAGCCAGAGCAGGGTTTGGAATATTTTTGAAGAGGTTGTATATTACCTGATTTCAATGCCATAAATCTGTCAATGCTATAGGAGCTTTACTTGCAAGCAATTTATTATACTTCCAATTATAAAGCAATACATGTTTATTACATAAATTGGAAAAAAAGCATGAATATAAAAAGAAAATAAATTACTCATATACCTAGTGCTGTTAATATTTCATTGTATTGCTTTCAATTGTTCTGTTTTGTCATATAGTTTTTTAAAAAATAGGTTGTGATAATAATAGATATATTGTTTCATTGTCCTATTATTATTTAACACTGTATCTCCAAGTTACCAAATTCTTTATAAACATAATTTTAATAACTGCTCAACAATTCTAATAAAGACAAAAAGTTAGGCACTGATATACATTGACATTGTTATTAAAGACACACAAAAAAAGAGAAGGCAAATATGTAAACCAGGATTATTTCTTATTCCTTGCCATTATAAATAACACTGCAGGGTGAGTGTTTGTGCAAAAATCTATCTAGATTTAGAGTTATTGCTCTAGGATAAAATAATATCTGAGAATACTTATCTTACCCATACCCTCTGCACAAGATGCGTGAGTTAGGAAAGGACTCAGAATTTCCCCCAGATCATCATCCTTTTCTCGGTGAGTCAGTGAAACGTCTGGCTCCTGAGTTTGAATTCCCAGGCCCTTCATAATAGGTACCCACTCCCAACCCCAACACGCACACACACACACACTGTACACATAAGCATATGAACATGGTTTCCAGTTTTTCCTGTCTACACTCGATCCTTTTCTGTGCTCAGGCCACGTGCTTCCCTGAACCTCTGGCACTCAGCGCTGCTCTGTCTTCCCAGCGCTGACCCTCGATGTGCCAGGCTCTAGACGTGGGGAAATAATCAAGCATCCTTAGTTCTCTCACCTTCTGGAATCACTTCTCCTTTTCCCCTAGCCATCCAAGTTCTACGCAGTCTTCCACTTGTGGTTTGCAAGGTGCTGGGTAATCTCAGTTTGCGTGGCTCCCACACGTATCTCCCAGTTACATGTTATGGGGCCTGATTCATTTTCTCGGGTTACAGTGTAAATGAATTTTCTTGTCACCTTTTAAAATGCAAGTGCTCTTGGGAATGGTAATATGTTAAACTCTTATGGATCATAATTATCTTAATATGAATTAATTTATCGAGTCCTTCCATCCCCCCTCCTTTCTTTCTTCCTCTCCTCCCTTCTGAGCAAAGTTTTATATATATAAACACTTTAAAAAGCCAAATGGTTTACAAGGCTTATAACAAAACAAAAAGAGTCCCCTTCTCCAGCCCTCCCCACGGCCAGTTCTGACTACTTAGTAGGCAGCCATTCTTTTAGCTTTTTCTTCTATTCTTTGCCTCCACATTTCTAAATAAAGTGTGAGTGCTGTGATTTCTGGATTTCTCTTTTATCTTTTCGTGTTTATTAGTTTCTGTTGTAGAAGATGAAGCTATAGCTCTTTTTTACCTAAACCCACATAAACACACACACATGCACAGACACGCACACAAGAAAGTTTACATTCTTACAATAAATAGTATTCACAGCTGAGCCATATATGTACGCTAGTTAAATTTTTCTTCGTTTACCACTTTATTTTGTTGTGACTCTTGAAGTTTTCTTTGTATGTGTTGTTCATCTATCCTCAAATTCTCTACCATTTATATAATCTCTCACTATATTCAAATACCTCAGATAATCTTATCAATTTCATCTTTTTTCATAAGACTTCCTTCTTGGATCCCGTCCTGCTCTACCAGGAGGTTCCCACCACCTGCCTTTCCCGGTGCCTCTCCTGCGCTGACTCGGGCGAGGCCCCTGCTTCCCCTCTGAGTGTACTCTCTGATTTGATGAAGGTCCTCTTCCAGTAGCTTTCTGGAAAAGAGTACACGGAGAGTAAAATTTGAGACCTTGTACATCTAAAATCTCTTTCCCCTACCTGTATTCTTGATCAATCATTTAACTAGATAATGGAATTCTGGGCTGGGAATTATTTTCCCTCTGAATTTTAAAGGAATTGCTCCACTGTTTTTCTAATATCTGTTGTTGCTGCTGGGAAGTCTCTTGCTATTATGATTCCTGATCCTTTTTCTATTACCTATTTTTTTATTTAGAGGATTTAAGAATCTATTCCTTGTCCTAGTGTTCTGAAAGTTAATGCTAAGTGCCTTCGCATGGATCTTTTTTCATACATTGTGTTGAATATTCAATGAACCCTGTAAGCCTGATACTCCTATTTTTCAGTTCTGATAAATCATTTGTCTGTTTGTTTTCTCACCTACGTTCTCTCTAGTCTACCTTTCTGAAATGCCTATTTGTTTGTGGGACTTCCTGCAATGACTATTTTCTTATTATTTTTTCTCCTGTATTCCATCTTTTGTTATTGTTCTACATTCTGAGAGATTTGTCATCATTTTATTATCCACCTCTTCTACTCAATTTTTCATTTCTCTATCAGAATATTATCATCTCCTGATGAAGGGTGAACCCACTGTCCTTGTTTCATGGAACTATGAAGATTTAAATTATAATGTTTAAAAAGTGTTATTCTGCTCCTGTGTTGTCACTGTCTCCTCTGAGTTCCTTATTTTATTTGTTTTAGTTTCTGTCTTTCATGGGGAGGGGTGTTTCCTCAATGTCTGGTGATCCTTGCCTGCCTTCTTCAAGGGTGGGGCACTACAAAAGTTCATGAGAAACTCCGTGTGTGTGTGTGTGTGTGTGTGTGTGTGTGTGTGTGTGTGTGTAGGGGAGATTATTATTCTTTTTTTGTTAATCCTCACCCAAGCCTATTTCTCCACTGATTTTTAGAGAGAGTGGAGGGAGGGAGGGGAGAGAGAGAGAGATCGATGTGAGAGAGACACATCAATCCTGCACATGCCCCGACCAGGCTGGAGATCAAACGTGCAACTGAGATACGTGCCCTGACTGAGATTCAAACCCAAGACACGTCGGTGCAGGGGCCGACGCTCTAGCCACTGAGCAACACCTGCCAGGGCAAGAGGGGAGATTATTTATTGACTCTTGGGCTTCACTGTGATTGAGTTGAGTTAACCACTGTGTTCAAGGGCCCACAATTGCCAGCATCCTGAGGTCTTTTCTCTTAGTGTAGTCATGTTCCCCGAGGAGGGACGCTGGGAGGTGTGGGTCTGGCTGTGAACACCTTGGAGCTCCGTGGGAGAAGGGAGCTTGCGTTCTCATCACTTGATATATACTCTTTTGTTCAATCACCCTCTTTTCCTCAGGTTCCAATATCTGCAAGTAAGGCTCTAGTCTTCTGACGTGACTGAGAAGAGGGAGTCACTCAGATGCACACAGCAGGAACGGCAGGCCCGGGGGCTTGTTGTTTCCCACGCAGATGCTCAGACAGCCCTGCTCTCAGCTCCACTTGCACCTCCATTCTCTAAGGTTCCTGACACCACTCCTGAGGCTTTCTCGTTTTCCTGTGTTTTGTTTTCTCTACCATCCTGCCCCTGCACATCCCCCACTGATGGCGGAGTTTTCCACTTCCTGTAGCTGCGACGCCAGGTCCACGGCTCCTTCCAGCACCCGAAGCTTGGCTGTTGTCACCTCCTCTCCTGGTTTCTCCTCCTGGTAGATTTCTGCTATGCGGGGAGGGGATTTGTTGTTTGTTTGTTTGTACTGTATGCATATGATGGGAGAGTCAGTCAGGTCCTTTTCATGACAAAGAGTGAGTTGTCATGGAAGCAGGAGAGGAGAAGTTCACAGCATCAGTGCCTGTCCAGCAGGGCATGGGGAGCAGTGTCGGAAACCAGGGAGGATCTTGACAGGCGGGCAGCAGCCGGATCGCCCAGGTTCACAGGATCCAGGCTGCAGGAAAGAAAAGGAGGGTAGAGAGAAAAAGTGAGAGTGTCAGAGAAAAACTGTTACAGTCGGCCCTTGTTTATCGTGGTTAATCAGTTCCAGACTCTACCGCGATAAATGAATTTCCACAATGTAGGATTTTTTATTTATAAATAGAATATTTTCGCAGTTAGAGCATAGAAAACCTGTTTACGACCTACTAAATACATTTTTTTTAACATTATTAGAACCCTCTAGACATGAAATAACACCCTTTAGTCACCATTACACTCGTATTACCCAATATATTAGACAAAATAAGAGAAAATAAGACATATTAGACATTACAAAAATATTATTATTATTGTACATTTAATTACACTCACACACAGTTCTTACACACAACCACTAACCTATGAAAATAGTGCAACTTGTTCGATGATGAAGATGAAGAGATGTACTGCACAGCAAAGAAGAGCAAGCTTACTGCTCCTCTGAAGGCACGACCTCAGCAGGAGAGTCTTCAGGTGGTGCAGTATCTTCAGCAGGTGCGTCGTCGTCTTCTTCCACTGAAGGAGCACTAGGAGTAGGCAGTGGGTGTCTGGGTGCGTGGCTGAAGAACATTGTGATAGGCAGTTGCTGGCACTGTCTTTTCATATGCGTGAGGAGGCTTTTGTAGGGTTCTATCGCTCCATCAAGTGCATTCCGGAACCGCAATGCACGCATCATTTGTGGGTCCCATTCGCCAATCATGTCCTGTACTACCTTAATAGTTCTCACGACTTTCGAGAGACGCTCAAGTGTAAAGCCAACTTCCTCCTCCTGACCCCCAGGAACCTCTGGCTGCTCTTCCTCCTTCTCACTCAAAGACTTAGTATCTCCACCAGATCCTCGTCAGGTAAGGGATCCGAATGTGTCTCCAGCAGCTCATCCACGTCATCGCGGGTCATATCCGCGAAACCTCCTCCCAGCATCCGGGCTAGCCTAACTGCCTTATCCACTGCCAAGTTGCTTATATCCTCTGGGGTGAATCCTCTGTAGTTGTGGACAATTTCAGGCCACAACATCTTCCAGCTGGCCTTCACGGTCTCCATCTTTATGTCCTTCAACATGGCCTGGATGTTCTTCAGACAGGTCGCGATGGTATACTGCCGCCAGTACTCCTTCAGCAAGAAGTTCTCCTCAAGGTCCACGCCTTTGATGAGGTGCTTCAGGGAGTTTTGTGTGTAGAGGGCCTTGAACGCGCGAATAACGCCTTGATCCATGGGCTGGATCAGCGAAGTGGTGTTGGGAGGAAGGAACTCGATCCACACACCATCATAGGCTAGGTCTTGTGCATGACCTCCAGCATTGTCCATGAGGAGAAGGACATTAAATTTGAGTGTTCTCCGCGAGACACAGCTTGACTTGGGGGATGAAGCACTCATGGAACGGTTCCGATGACAGCTGCTTCGTGATCCAGCCCTTGTCGTTGTGCATCCAGTGCACTGGCAGCAGGTTCTTGTTTTTATTCTTCAGGGCCCTAGGGTTCTTGGCCTTGTAGATAAGGGCAGGCTTGAGCAAACATCCCTCAGCATTTCCACACATTACAACAGTCACGCGATCCTTATACGCCTTGAAGCCACAGACCTTGGCCTCATCCTTGAAAATGAATGTCTGGGAAGGCATTCTTTTCCAGAACAGTCCTGTTTTGTCCATATTGATCACCTGCTGGATGATACTCGCCCTCCTCAAGGATCTTCTGGAACGTGTTGTTCACGTAGTCCTCTGCTGCAGGCTGGTCAGCAGAGGCAGCTTCTCCGTGGAGAACGACACTCTTCAGATGATACCTCTTCTGGAACTTCTCGAACCAACCCTTGCTCACCGTGAAATCCATGAACGTTGCAGAAGAGGGTCCTGGTTGAGGTTCATCCGCTGTAAAGTGCTGATAGAGCTGCCTCGCCTTCTCCCGGATGACCAGTGAATCCAACGGAATGTTTTTCTTGCAGCTGTCGCTGATCCAAACGGCTAGGGCAGACTCCGTTTTCACTATGAACTTATTACTAAGACTTGTCACGACGCGCTTTGCTTCCTTGTTGAAAGAGACAGTAGCCGTTGCACGGATGTTCTTTTCATCTTTACGGATGGAGCGAACGGTAGACTCATTCAAGTCGTAATGGTGGGCAACCTCCACGATTTCCTTGCCATCTTTGATCATATCCAAGAGTTTCACCTTCTCCTGGATGGTAAGCATCTTCCTCTGGCTCTTAGTCTCATCGTCAGAAGGCTTAGAAGAAGCAGCACGTTTAGGAGCCATCGTGGGGCTTAGATAAAAGTTCTTAGAAATCGCAAACACTTACAAGAGCAAAGATGCTTCCGATGCGTAGTGATGCGTAGCGATGTAGAAGCGTGTATGAGAGAAACAAACTTGCATGAGGCTGAGCCAATCAGTGGCCAGGATAGGAAAAGGATAGGATGGCCCATCAGTGAACAGCACGCTCTGATTGGCTTGGTTTCACCACACCCGATTTTTTGGAAAAAAGTTACTGCCCACACACAAGGAGTGGTCGAGTGGTTGCACCTGGCATTGAAGGATTTGCAGGGGTGCTCAAATATATAGGCCTACAGTCCATACATACAGTAATTTTAATTTTAATTGTAATACAGGGGTGTATAATTGACTCACACAACCAAGCGTGCACTGTATCATTTTCACTGTCTTGATCAACTTTTTAATGAATATATTTGAAAAAAACTGCGATAGAGTGAAGCTGTGAACGTCGAAGCGCAAGTGATGAGGAATGAGTGTACTTCAAAAGTATGCATCAGGCCATCTGTGGCCTCAGTAAAACTAAACAGCATTAATTCATAAATGTTCTGGCTCCCAGGAATGGCCTTGGGAGAAAGGACAGTGAGACACAGCCCAGCTTGGCCTGGATCACAGACTGATGAGGACGCAAAGCCGGAAGGAAGAATTGCAACCATTCATCCAGCTGCTTCATTGCCAGACTCGGGTTCAGGACCATGTCTAAGTTCATACAACTCGTGAGTGACACATGGCCACTGGATCCTAGATGGGCACAGTGGCTAACAAGACCTTGGCATTGACACCCCGGTCAGAAAGACAGCACTTACCGCCCAAGCGCTCTGCACCACACAGCTCCTCACAGTCACCTGCCAGCCCCCAGGGTTCACCTGGTTCTTCATAGTCGCCATTGCCTTTGCTGCTCTGTGCCTTCGAGGTGCCCTTCCGTTAAGTCCCCTTTGGTTCTGAGTTGCATTTTAAGATGGTCACTTTTGCAGCTTGTTGGCAAATGGGTTGGAATCAGGCAAGAGCGGAAGGAAGGGGCCGTGTGGTCCCGGCACTGGATGACGCCGCCTGGATGGTAGGGTGGCGGCCACGGACAGAGTGGACACGGGCAAGGCCTACTTTTCCAGGAGAACTGGCGGGACCTGTGGGTGGATTAGTAATGAGAGTGAGGAACTCAGTATGATTCCTAGTTTCCGGCCTAAGTAATTAGGGGACTCATGGTGCCGTTTATTGTCACCGGGAAAGCTGCAGAACAGGGAGCTGGTTTGGGTGGGACTTGAGATTGTTCAGACAAGTTAATTTTGCCATGTTTCAGACAAATATAACTGAAAGTGCTCTGAAAATGCCAAGTAGACATAACCCTGAAGCCTTTCTGGTCTCAGGTTCCTCCTCTGTGAAGTGAAAAGAAAAAGTCAAGTCATCTCCATTGCCCCCAACCAGGCCCCGCCGCCCTCACTCCAGCCCTTTAGTCGAAAGTGGCATCTCTGCGGGAGTTGGCAGTTGGGCTTGTCGGGTCACATCTCAGAGGAGCGGTCTAGGGTAAAGCCGTGCTTTGAGGAGACTGACATAAAGATGGTACTTTAATTAAGAACTTGTGTGATCATCTGGGAAGAAAGTGTGGAAAGAGAAGAGGGTGAGCACTGCCCGAGCCCTGCGGGACCCCACATTAAGTGATCTGGGAGAGAAAAAAAAGACCCTCATCAGACCCTCATCGTTTCAGTTCTTTTAGCATTTCTGAAAGAAGGCAAACAAAACAATAGAAAACCTTTTAAAATGTAAACAAGTCAAGTTTTCCCTCCAGCTGTGGAGTAGGGACAAACACTACAACTATTCTTAAAACCATAAAATTACTCCAGAAGAGAACTGTGACCCAGTTAATCTAGAGTAGCAATTTTCAACCTCTTTCTCATGGCACACATAAACTAATTACTAAAATTCTGCGGCACACCAAAAAATATATTCTATTTTTTTGCTGATCTGACAAAAAATAGGTATAATTTTGATTCATTCACACCGGGTGGCTATTGTTTTGTTGGCTGTTGTCATTTTTTTAATTTGACAATCTAAGGGAAAAGCGGTCAGTGCCCCTGACTAAATAGTCAGTCACATATTGCATGTTTTAAAAATTCTTGCAGCACACCAGCCACGGCACACTGGTTGAAAATCACTGATCTAGGGAGACATCAATCCCCAAGGAAAGGGTTTTTAAAGGAAAGGCATTTCTGTTAAAACCACTGACAACTGGAGATATGATGTAAAATAATCTGACAGTTGATTCTATTATGGACTGTTTGAGTGAAGCATAAGGAAACAGTTAATGATAGAAAACGTAATCATTTCTAAAGCAGGGAATTACAGAAAGTTACTTGTGCCTCAATAATTCTTCAGGAGGCACCAAATATCAGCAAACGGTTGAGTTTGCCCACATGCAGTGAAAAGTGGAAAGTGTGAATAAAAGCAGAAAACCCAAACAACAGTGAGCACAGGTCCAAATTAAGTAATTCATACAGTAAGCAATTTACTCATATTTTAATGTAACATTGGGCAGCTTCCCTGGTATCTTTCTTTTTCTCATCAAGATAAGTAAGTTTTCTGCCCCATTGGGTTCAGGCTAATTTCCAGCTTCTTTGTATATTAGCAATAAATTTAGAAGCTACCACAGGATTAAAAAGAAGACATGGTGCTTACTCATACACTTTTATCTTAAACAATTTAACTTCTGAAACTGCTAAGCTAAAATGAACAAGATCATTATAATTTTCAAATTGCATGTTTTTTAAAAAAACACAACCCAGTAGGTTCCAGCTAAGGAAAATCCTCTTACTATGAGTCTCAACTAACCATTCGTAACTGTGAAAAAATGCAACTTTAAAACAGATTTTTTTCAGACTCTAAGTGCTGCTGCTACCCTTCGTTCAAAAATTACCTCAGCTGTATTATGTCCATCAGAGGATGCAGTTTCCCTCTGCAGAATGGGGATTACCAGACTTTCCACCAATATATCAGGAGCCAGTATAAATAAAAGTGTATTTTAATGTAAATAATTAAAGTATTGTTTTTTAAAAATTAATATCCAACTTCTGTTGTGTAATATCTTTCTAGCATTATTTTAGTTGGTTGCAAACTAGTCTACCATAAGTTCTACATAAATTACTAATACAATGGAAAGTGATTTAGCTAGCTTGAATGTTTAGGAGAAAAATATGTTACATGCTCATTGTGAAATAAAATGTAAATAATACATAACAATACATAAAACTACACAAGGGAATACAGATCATCTGCAGCTGGATCACCTAGAGATAGCTGCGATTAATACTTCCTGTGCATATTTCCAAACTTTTTTCCTGTGGGTGCTTGTGTGCTCCACACTTACATCCCACATTGAGATCATCTTGTTAATAATGCCCTCTGATTTTTGCATTAATATTACATGAACAGTTTCTTTACGTTGTAATAGTCTGCTCATGGTTTTTAATGTCTACATAGTATTCCATCATATAGCCACACCAATATTTACGTAACATTCCCAGATTATTGAACATTGGGTGTGTATTTTTCCAGTTAAAAATAATGGTGTACAGTTAAACCCTGGCCGGTTTGGCTCAGCGGTTAGAACGTCGGCCCGCGGACCAGAGAGTCCCAGGTTCGGTTCCCGCTAAGGGCACATACCTCGGTTGCAGTTTGTCCCTGGCCCCGGTTGGGGTCCTGTGGGTGGCAGCCACTCGATGTGTCTCTCTCACATCGATGTTTCTCTCTCTCTCTTCCTCCCTCTCTTCCTCCTGCTCTATCTAAAGATAAATGCAAAAATGTCCTCAGGTGAGGATGAAAAAATAATAATAGTGGTGCAGAAATAGGTTAGTGAACTTTGTGCAGCTGCGCAGCGCAGCTTGGAAGCTGGAGGGAAGGTGCAGCGGCTCAGCTCCTGCCCCTGGGAGAGGGGACTCAACCCCAACACAGAGATCCCCAAATGAGAGCAGCAGAGAAGGAAAGGGGAGTCCACGGAGTGCACAGGGAAAGAGGCCCATTCCTCCCCACCTCAAGGGAAGAGGAGGCGCTCCTGCCCCCATCCATGAAATAGGGCTGGAAATCAGCACCCCAGTGGCAGTGCCTGAGGCTCTGGGGATTCGAACATCTGGCCAGGCGGGAGACTGTGCAGAAGCCCTGCCCAGCGTGAGCTGGCGATGCTGAAAGATTAAAGAGCCAAGCAGGGCTTTTTTTCTTTCTTTTCATTACCTCTTTTTTTCCTATTCTCCCCTGCTTGGGGTGGTGATCAGGGGGGTGCCAGCAACCCAGGCAGAGCTGAGGCATTGGAGGGAGAGGAAGAGACTGCCTGCCCCTCCTATAAGCTACAGGCACCAACCTTAACACGCATCTGTTTCAATTTGTGTCCTGATACCCCACAGAGCCTAGTGCCATGGGAGAAGGGAAAGCAGCCCAGAACAAATACATACATGTGGTGAGCCCCAAAGGCCACCCAGCCTCTGGGCTAGGAAGCCCAGCTGATAGGACTACCTAGACCCACACCCTGCAGGGCTTCAGCCAGGAGGCCCAGGGCCAGGCAGGGACAGTGATGCACATTGGCCTGCACCAGAGAACTGCCCAAGAGGACAGGGACCCACACCCAAGGGGCCAGATCCGACATCAGAGCAAAATCCAGTGAGCTACACAAATAGCAGATCCAAGGGTTTTTTGGTTGTTGACGTTCTGGTGTGTGAGTTTTTTATAAATTTTTATTTTTAATTCAATTTTTTTTCATTTCCCATTTTCTACTTTCCTGTTTTATTCAATTTAGCATTACTACCCTCTAAAATTATTATTATTATTTCAGTCATTATTTTCTACCTTTTCTTTTTTCTATACTTACCCTATTTCTGGTCTCTACCTTCTTTGCTTTCATATACTTTGCTTTGTTCTTTTCCCCTCTCCCAAACCTTTTGGTCTCATGCTTTCTAATGTTCTTATTGTGTGCATGTGTGTGTGTGTGTGTGTGTGTGTTTTCTGGCTGTTTGTCTTTTAAGGTTTTCGTTGAAGCGGGTGCGTCTACCATAGTAGATGCTGAGATTTCTTCAAGGTGCTCTTTGGTTTGGTCTGCTATTGCGATGTCTTCTTTACTTTCACGTACATTTTTTGTCTATCCCTCTTTTAGTTTGTTCAGTCTCACACCTTGTAGTGTTCTTTTGTGTATGTGTGAGCATGTGTGTTTTCAGTTTGTTTGTCTTTTAATCACTTTGTTGAGCCTGGGATTGTATCATTGTTGAAGCTGATGAGTTTTTTTGTGTGTTGTTTGTTTGTTTTCAGGCTCTCTTTTTATTTAGTCTGGCTGTGCATGGGCTTCTTTACATTTATTTTATTTTATTTTTTATTTCTCCTACTTCTAATTCTTTTGGTCTCGCATCTCCAACTATTCTTTGTGGGTGTGTGTGAGTATGTTTTTTTTACTGTCTGTGCGTCTTTTAATCATTTTGTTAAGGTGGTTGCTTCCATTATTGTTGAGGCTGATATTTTTGGGGAGTTTTTTTGGTTTGGTCTAGTTGCTCTGTTTTGTTCTGTCAACACCTATGTAACAGTTGCCATGACAGGGTTGACAGGGCCGGGGTTCAGACTCATAGTTAACAACCCCTAGGACTGAGCCCACCAAAAAATGGACAATAGCAATCAAGCCCAAATTCAACAGGAGAGCCCACATAATCCACACAAGGGTCATTCCTAGAGCACCCAGCTCAGAAGATCAAGAAGACTACTGCACTGGGTCGCATAAGAAGGCCACCACACCAAGACTGGGAGGCACAGCAGTCTTATCTGATACACGCCAACTAGCCTATGTGGCCCAACACACATCACCTGGTCCCAAACTTCAAGACTGCTAAAATGGTGAGACAAAGAAACAAGCCCCAAATGAAAGAAAAGGAGAAATCACCAGAAAAGGAACTACATGAAATGGAGGCAAACAGTTTGTCAGATAAAGAATTCAAAGCAATGGGTTTAAGAGCACTCAAACATCTTGCTGAGAAGTACAGGCAACTTAATGAGAATTATAAAGAGCTCAGTGGGAACTAAACGAGCATAAAAAAAAGAGGTAGATGCTATGAATAAAAGTCAAGTGAAAATGAAGAATGACATAGCTGATATAAAAAATACCTTGGAAGGATTCAATAGTAAATTAGAAACTGAAGACTGAATCAACAAATTAAAAGATAAGGTATTAATTTTTTCCTTTGTTTCTCTTGCCTTAGGCATTGTATCAGTGACAATTCTGCTGTGTGTGATGTCTGAAATTTTGTTGCCTACATTTTCTTCTAAGATTTTTATAGATTCATGCATCACATATAAGTCTTTTAATCATTTTGAGTTTATTCTTGTGTATGGTGTAAGTTGTTGGTCTTGTTTCATTTTTTTACCTGTAGCTGTCCAATTTTCCCAACACCATTTATTAAAGAGGCTGTCTTTACTCCATTGTATGTTCTTGCCAACTTTGTCAAATATTAATTGAGCATAATGTCTTGGGTCAGTTTCTTGGTTTTCTGTTTTGTTCCATTGATCTATCTGCCTGTTCTTTGCCCATATCAGGCTGTTTTGATTACAATGGCTTTGTAGTATAACCTGATATCCGATATTGTGATCCCTCCTACTTTGTTCTTTTTCAAGATTGCTGTAGCTATTTGGGGTCTTTTTTTTGTTCCATATAAACTTTTGAAGTATTTGTTCTAGATCTGTGAAATATGTTGTTGATATTTTAATGGGGATTGCATTGAATCTATAGATTGCTTTGGGTATTATAGACATTTTAATGATGTTAAATCTTCCAATCCATGAACAAAGAATACACTTCCACTTTTTATTTCTTTCTCCATTTCTTTATTCAATGTCCTGTAGTTTTCTGCAAACAGGTCGTTTCCTTTTGGTTAAGTTTATTCCTAGGTATCTTAATTTTTTTGTTGCATGGGACTACATCAAATTAAAAAGTTTCTGCATAGTAAAAGAAACAAACATCAAAATGGAAAGGGAACTCACTATGTGGGAGAGCATAATTGCCAACAATATATCAGATAAAGAGTTAATTTCCAAAATATATAGAGTACTCATACAACTCAAAAAAAGGAATACAAATAATCCAATTAAAATTGGCAGAGGACTGAAAATTAATTAGCTGGACAGGATGGCGGCATAGGTAAACACGGTATCGCCTCCTCCCACAACCACATCAAAATTACAACTAAACTACCATACAACCATCATTCAGAAACACCTGAAATTGAGCTGAATGGAAGTCCTACACCTATGAAATTAAAGAAACAGCCACACTGAGACTGGTAGAGGAGGGGCGGAGGCGTGGATGGGCTGGTCCCACACCCATGTGTGGCAGATAAAAATTGGGAGGGACACCTCGGTTGGGAAGGTCCTCCCTGAGGAGTGAAGGGTCCCCGTTCCACACCAGATGCTCAACTCAGGGTTCCAGTGCCAGGAAGAGAAGTCCCCATCACTTCTGCCTGGAAAAACCAGCGGGAACTGAGGCTGAAGGAGGCTGAGGCTGCTGAATCCCCAGGCAGTTCCTCTTAAAGGGACCATTCATGGACTTACTCAGACTTGCTCTCTATAATCTCAGAGAGGAGGCAGTTTGAGGGGCACCAGAGATATACAGAGAAGAACTGAGCTGTTTGGCCTCGGGACGAGGGCTAGAGAGGCGGCTTTCTCCTGGACAGACATGCTGGCATAGGCTGATGTTCCTTTGGTGAGCCCTCCCCAGGGGTGGCAAACTGCCACCATATCTGGGACTCCAGCAACTTGGCTCACACTGTTGGCCCCTCCCTGGTGATTCCCTGAGGCCACGCTCCATCCAACTTTTGGGCCTACCCTAGCTGTTTCCAAAGGCTTTACCATAGGATTGCCCTGTCTTGGATTCTGCTTCAGAGTTTCCTAAAATCTCTCAAATAAGCAGGATCTGGTCTCAGTGAGCCCCATACCTCTCATTAAGTAGCCCAGTCCTGGCACTAGAAGCAACCAGCCTTGGTTCACAACCAGGCTTTTCCTGGGCACCTCGAAGCCCAGCACAAGAAGCAGCCATCTGTAGATCACTTTGTAGCTTATGCCAGTGGCCCCAGATAGAACACAGGCAGTGGCTGACCTTGCCCCAGAGCCAGGACACCCAGTGGACAGCTTCAGACCACATCAAAACACTACCACCCAACCACCTCCACAAGTGACATACTCAATGAGTGGACTCAGTGGGTACCAGAGCCCTGATGAAGTAAGCCTTGCTCTGTGTGGTGGGCCCCTACACAGCAGATCCTCCAAGGGAGTCAGAGGCCAGTTGGCAGTGGACACAGCCAGTCCTCGCAGCTGATCAGCCTGAGTAAATCTTTCCCATTGATGTGCCAACAGCAATCAAGACTCAATTAAAACAGAAGGGTGTACAGTCCACACTAGGTGTGCACCTCGAGGGCCAAGCTGGGATGACCAGGGCGGCTATGCCACTGGATCCTATAGGACACCTACAACAATAGGCTACCCTAGGAAGCCTAGGAGACATAGCAACTCTACCTCATACATAGAAACAATCACAGGGAAGCAGCCAAAATAAGGAGACAAAGAAACATGTCCCAAATGAAAGAAAAGAACAAAACTCCAGGAAGAGAACTAAACAAAATGGCGATAAGCAATCAATCAGATGCAGAATTCAAAACACTGGTTACATGGTTGCTCAAGGAACTTGGTGAGACATTCAGATAACTTAGTGAGACCTTCAAGGAGAACTCCAAGGAACTTAGTGAGAACATCAACAACATAAAAGAGAACCAGTCAGAAATGAAGTTATGCACTAACTGAAATAAAGGATAATTTACAGAGAATCAATAGTAGAGTAGGTGAAGCCAAGAAGCAAACCATTGAATTGGAATATAAGGAAGCAAAAAACATCCAATCAAAACAGCAGAAAGAAAAAAGAATCCAAAAAAAAATGAGGATAGTGTAAGGAGCCTCTCAGACAACTTCAAGAATGCCAACATTCACATCATAGGGGTGTCAGAAGGAGAAGAGAAAGAACAACAAAATGAAAACCTATTTGAAACAATAATGACAGAAAAGTTCCCTAACTTGGTAAAGGCAACAGACATACATGTCCAGGAAACACAGAGAGTCCCAAACAAGATGAACCCAAGGAGGTCCACACCAAGAGACATCATCATCAAAATGCCAAAGGTTAAGGACAAAAAGAAAATCTTAAAAGCAGCAAGAGAAAAGCAGTTTGTTATCTACAAAGGAGCTCCCATAAGACTGTTAGCTGATTTCTAAAAAGAAACTGCAGGCCAGAAAGGACTGGCAAGAGATATTCAAGGTGATGAAAAGCAATGACCTGCAACCAAGATTACTCTATCCTGCAAAGCTATCATTTAGAATCGATGGACATATCAAGAGTTTCCCAGACAAGAAAAAGCTAAGGGAGTTCATCACCACCAAACCAGTATTATATGAAATGTTGAAGGGTCTTCTTGAAGAAGAAGAAGAACAAAAATATGAACAATAAAATGGCAATTAATGCATATCTATCAACAATTGAATCTACAAACAAAATGAGCCAGCAGAACAGAAACAGACTCATAGATTCAGAGAATTTTTTTATTGTTTTCCTGATGGGCAGGGGCTGGAGGGATGGGTGAAAAAGATGAAGGAATTAAGAAGTACAAAATGGTTGTTAGATTGATGAACCTCAAAGGGAAGGGGGGATTGAGGGGGCATGAGATAAACCAAAGAACTTCTATGCATATATGCATAACCAATGGACACTGACAATAGTGTGGGGAAGGCAGGTGGAGGGCAGGATTGGCGAAGATGGCGAAAATGGGGCAAATGGAAGGGACATCTGTAATACATTCAAAAATAAAGATAAGTTAAAAAAATCAGCAGAGGACCTAAATAGACACCTTTCCAAACAGGACATACAAATGTCCAAGGGACATATGAAAAAATGCTCAACGTCTCTAATCATCAGAGAGATGCAAACTAAAATGATTATTAGGTATCACCTCACACCTGCCAGAATGGCAGCGATCAACAAATCATCAAACAACAAGTGCTGGCAAGGCTGTGGAGAAAAGGGGACTCTAATACACTGCTGGTGGGAATGCAAACTGGTGCAGCCATTGTGGAAAACAATATGATATTTCCTCAGAAAATTAAAAATGGAACTGTCATTGGACCCAGTGATCCCACTTCTAGGAATATATCCTAAAAACCTAAAACACCAATCAGAAAGAATATATGTACCCTTATGTTCATAGCAGCACTATTTACAATTGCTAAGATCTGGAAACAGTCCAAGTGTCCATCAATAGATGAGTGGATAAAAAAGCTGTGGTACATATATACAATGGAGTACTATGCAGCTATAAGAAAGAAAGATCTTGTATCCTTTCAGACAATATGGAGGGACCTGGAAAGTATTATCCTAAGCAAAACAAGCCAAGCAGAGAAAGACAAGTATCACATGATCTCACTTATTTGTGGAATATAATGAACAAAATTAGGTGATGATCAAAATAAACCTGGAGACATAGAAGTAGAGTTCAGACTGAGAAACTTCAGATGAGGGGGTGGAGGGAGTGAAGAGATAAATCAAAGAATTTATGCATATAAGCATAACCAATGGACATAGACAATGATGCTGGGGGCAGGGGGTGCAGTGGTGGGAAAAGAAGGAGGTGGGGCGAGGAGAAACATCTTTAACAAAAATAAATTAATTAAATTAAAATTTTTAAAAAGACAAGGTAGAAGAAAAACACCCAAATAGACCAGCAAAGGAGGAAAGAGGGTTAGAAAGCAGGAGGAGATTCCAAAATGGTGGCAGAGTGAATGGAAGCTACACAAACCACCTCCCAGGACAAAACTGGAATTACAACTAAAATAAAGACATATCGTTGGGAAAAAACAACACAAAAGCAACTGGAAAGGGCCACATAACTAGGGACACTGAATCGAGCCTTGTAGGTCAGCAGAGGCACAAGAGGGGGGCTGGGAGCCCACGGACAGCAGGGGTCTTAACTTTGAGCAGCACCCTCAGGTTTAAAATCCCAAACCAGCTCCACAGCGCAGAGTGCCGGGACAGAGCACTAAAATAGCTACAGCAACTCACCTTGGGCTCCAGCAGAGGGAGAGCAGACAAGACTGGAACTGTGTGGGGACACTCAGGATTTGGAGGGCACTCAGAGCTTTTGCTGAGTTGCAGCAAAGCAGAACGGTGGCCATCTTGCTCCTTCCCGGAGCTCTGGGGAGAAGCAGTAGCCCCTCCCTCGGAGATCCAACCCCACACAGCAGGGCAAAAAATGCAAATTGAGGCTCAATAACAACCAGTATCTGCCCCACCCTCGGGAAATCCTCTTGCACTGAACACCTGAGGGAGTTTTTTATTCAACTGAGAACCCAAGGCTCTTCAAGTAACCCAGACTAATAGCCTCCAGGCAAAAAGCAATAATTAAACTGAACCTTTGCTTGGCCTGAAAATCTACCCAGGAAAGTAAGACTTGACAGTGGTGTTTAATGTGGGTCCTCCCACGCTCATCCAAACCCAGTAGAGGGAGCCACAAACAGCAGAACACCAACACTCACAGAAAAAATTTAGCAGGCTCGAGATTCCAAAATGGCAGCGGAGTGAATGGAAGCTACACAGGCTATCTCCCAGGACCAAACTGGAATTACAACTAAAATAAAGACAAATCATTGGGGAAAAGCAACAGAAAAGCAGCTCACGAGGACCATACAACCAGGGACACTGAATCAATCCTTGTAGGATTGCGGAGGCGCGAGAGGGGGGCTGGGAGCCCACCGAGAGCAGCGGACTTAGCCGTGAGCAGCGCACCGCCCTTGGGGTTAAAGCCCCAGCCAGCTCCACAGCACAGAGGGCCGGGACAGAGCGCTAAAATAGCCACAGCCACTCACCTGGGCTCCGGCAGAGGGAGGGCAGACTGGACTGGAACTGTGTGGGGACACTTGGGATTTGGAAGGCGCTCAGAGCTTTTGCTGAGTTGCGGCCACGCAGGACTGTGGCCTGGCCATCTTACTCCATCCCAGGGCTCTAGGGAGAGGCAGCAGCCCCTCCCTTGGAGATCCAGCCACACCCTAGTGGGCCATTGAAATGCAAACTGAGGCTCATTAACTACTAGCATCTGCCCTACCCTCTGGAAATCCTCTCACGCTGAACACCTGAGGGAGGTTTTCATTCAACTGAAAACCCAAGGCTCTTCAAGCAACCACAACTAATAGCCTCTAGGCAAAAAGCTAGAGGATAACTTAACCTTTGCTGGGCTTGCAAATATACCCTGGAAAGTAAGACTCCACGGTGGTGTTTAACATGGGTCCTCCCACGCTCATCCAAACCCAGTAGAGGGAGCCACAAACAACAGAACACCAACATCCACAGGAAAATTTGGCAGGCTCCAAAAACCACTGAGATAGCCAAAATGGTGAAATAAAGAAACAGATCCCAAAAGAAAGAACAAGAGACCTCTACCAAAGATGAGACAAGTGAAACGGAGTTAAGCAAGTTAACAGAGCTAAAATTCAGAGCCATGATCTTGAGGAAGCCCAACAGCATGAGTAAGGACATCAACACCTTGAGTAAAGACATCAACACCATGAGCAAAGACATAGAAATACTGAAAACCAAACAAGTAGAAATGAAGAAGCACCAAGAAGAAATGAAGAATGACATAGCAGAAATGAAGAACACATTGGAAGGATTAAACAGCAGAGTAGAGGAAGCTGAGGACTGGATCAGTGAATTAGAAGACAGGGTAGAAAAAATCAACCAATCAGAAAACCAAAAGGAAAAAACAATGAAAACACAGGAAGACAGCTTAAGAGAACTGTGGCACAACTGGAAACATAATAATATTCGCATCATTGGAGTCCCTGAAGAAGAAGAAAATGAGCAATGGTTAGAGAATATATTTGAAGAAATAGTGACAGAAAACTTCCCTAATTTGGTGAAGGAAGAAGGCATTCAAGTTCAAGAAGCACAGAGAGTCCCAAGTAAGAAGAACCCAAACAGGCCCACACCAAGACACATAGTAATTAAAATGCCAAAAATTAAAGACAAAGAGAGAATCCTAAAGGCAGCAAGAGAAAAGCAACAGGTTACCTACAAAGGAACCCCCATAAAGCTATCATCTGACTTCTCCACAGAAACACTACAGGCCAGAAGGGAATGGCATGAAGTAATCAAGGTCATGAAAAACAAGGATCTGAATCCAAGACTACTCTACCCAGCAAGGCTGTCATTCAAAATAGAAGGTCAAATAAAGACCTTCTCAGACAAAAAAAGGCTAAGGGAATACATTAGCACCAAACCAACACTGCAAGAAATGTTAAAAGGACTGCTGTAATTAGTAGAAGAAATAGGAAGGAGAGTAGAACCACACTAAACAAAAATGGCAATAAATAAGTACATATCAATAATCACCTTAAATGTAAATGGATTGAATGCTCCGATAAAAAGACACAGAGTAGCGGATTGGATAAGAAAGCATGACCCATATATATGTTGTTTACAAGAGACCCACCTCACAACAAAACACTCCATAGGTTGAAAGTGAAGAGATGAAAAAAATTCTTCCAAGCAAACAGAAAGAAAGAAAAAAAAAAAACTGGGGTAGCTATACTCATATCCAATAAAATAGACTTCAAAATGAAGGCCGTAACTAGAGACAAAGAAGGCCACTACATAATATTGAAAGGATCTATTCACCAGGAAGATATAACCTTGGTAAACATATATGCACCCAATATAGGAGCACCAAAATATATTAAAAATCTTCTGGAGGACTTCAAAGGAGAAATCGACAGCAATACAATCAGAGCAGGGGACTTCAACACCCCGCTGACATCACTGGATAGATCCTCTAAACAAACAATTAACAAGGAAACAGAGACTAAATGAAGCACTAGATCAAATGGATTTAATATATATCTACAGAGAATTACACCCCAAAACTACAGAATTCACATTCTTCTCAAGTGCACATGGGACATTCTCAAAGATAGACCACATGTTAGGGCACAAACGAAGTCTCCACAAGTTCAAGAAGATTGAAATCATATCAAGCATCTTCTCAGATCACAATGGCATGAAACTAGAAATCAATTGCAACAAGAACATGCAAAGACATTTGAACGCTTGGAGGCTAAATAGCATGTTATTAAACAACGAATGGGTTACTGAGGAGATCAAGGAAGAAATTAAAAACTTCCTGGAAACCAATGAAAATGAACACACAACAACACAAAATCTATGGAATGCAGCGAAAACAGTTCTGAGAGGGAAGTTCATAGCACTACAGGCCTACTTCAAGAAACAAGAAAAATTTCTAATAGACTATCTAACCTCACAACTTAAAGAACTAGAAAGCAAACAAAAAGAAAACCCCAGAGCAAGTAGAAGGAAGGAAATGGTAAAGATCAGAGCAAATATAAATGACATAAAGACCAAAAAAACAATTCAAAGAATCAATGAAACTAAGAGCTGGTTTTTTGAAAAGATAAACAAGATTGATGGACCCTTAGCTAGACTCACCAAGAAACAAAAAGAGAGAACCCAAATACACAAAATCAGAAATGAAAGAGGAGAAGTAACAACTGACACCACAGAAATACAAAAGACCATTAACAAATACTATGAACAAATCATACGGCAACAAATTATACAATCTAAGCAAAATGGACAAATTTCTAGAAACACCTAGTCTCCCCAAACTTAACCGGGAGGAGATAGAAAACTTGAACAGACCAATAACAGCTAAGGAAATTGAAAATATAATCAAGATTCTCCCAGCAAACAGAAGACCAGGCCGGGCTGGCTTCATGGGGGAGTTTTACTGAACATTCAAAGAAGAACTAACACCCATTCTCCTCAAACTATTCCAAAAAATTCAAGAAGAAGGAAGACTTCCACACTCGTTTTATGAGGCCAGCATAATTCTAATTCCAAAACCAGAAAAAGACACTACAAAGAAAACTACAGGCCAATATCCCTGATGAACGTAGACGCCAAAATCCTTAACAAAATACTTAGCAAATCAGATTCAGCAATACATCAAATAAATTATTCACCATGATCAAGTGGGATTCATCCCAGGGATGCAAAGCTTGTACAATATTCGCAAATCAATAAATGTGATACACCACAAAAACAAAATGAAAGATAAAAACCACATGATCATATCAATAGATGCTGAAAAGCATTTGACAAAATCCAGCACCCATTTCTGATAAAAACGCTCAGCAAGGTGGGAATAGAGGGATCATATCTTGATATAATAAAGGCCATATATGAAAGACCTACAGCCAACATCATACTCAATGGGAAAAAACTAAAAACATTTCCCTTAAGAACAGGAACAAGACAAGAATGCCCATTTTCACCACTCTTATTTACCATAATACTGGAAGTCTTAGCCACAGCAATCAGACATGAAGAAAAAATAAAAGGAATCCAAATTGGAAAGGAGAAAGTGAAACTGTCATTATTCGCAGATGACATGATATTATACATAGAAAACCCTAAAGACTCCATCAAAAATCTACTAGACTTAATAAATGAATTTGGCAAAGTAGCAGGATACAAAATTAACGTCAAGAAATTGACGGCATTCTTATACACCAATGATGAACTCACAGAAAGAGAAACTAAAAAAAAATCCCATTTACCATCGTGGCAAAAAAATTAAGATACCTAGGAATAAACTTAACCAAAGAAGTAAAGGACCTATTTGCAGAAAACTACAGGACATTGAAAAAGAAATAGAGGAAGTTATAAAAAAAAAAGTGGAAACACATACCTTGTTCATGGATTGGAAAAATTAACATAATTAAAATGTCCATACTACCCAAAGCAACCTATAGATTCAATGCAATCCCCATCAAAATACCAATGACATATTTCACAGAACTAGAACAAATACTTCAAAAGTTCATTTTGAACCAAAAACGACTCTGAATAGCCACAGCAATCTTGAAAAAGAAGGACAAAGTAGGTGGGATCACAATACAGGATATCAGGTTATACTACAAAGCTACTGTAATCAAAACAGCCTGGTACTGGCACAAGAACAGACATAGATCAATGGAACAGAACAGAGAACCCAGAAACTGACAAAGGTGGCAAGAGCATACAATGGAGTAAAGACAGCCTCTTTAATAAATGGTGTTGGGAAAATTGGACAGCTACATGCAAAAAAAATGAAACTAGACCATCAACTTACACCATACACAAGAATAAACTCAAAATGGATAAAAGGCTTAAATGTAACTCGTGAATCCACTAAAATCCTAGAAGAAACTATAGGCAACAAAATTTCAGACATCATATGCAACGGAATTTTGACTGATACATCACCTAAGGCAACAGAAACAAAGGAAAAAATGAACACATGAAACTACATCAAACTAAAAAGCTTCTGCACAGCAAAAGAAACAACCACCAAAATGGAAAGGGAACCCACTGTATGGGAGAGCATAATTGCCAGTGATACATCAGATAAGGGCTTAGTCTCCAAAATATACAGAGTGTTCATACAACTCAACAAAAGGAAGATAAAGAACCCAATTAAAAAATGGGCAGAGGACCTAAATAAACACCTCTCCAAACAGGACATATAAATGGCCAAGAGACATATGAAGAAATGCTCAACATCACTAATCATCAGAGAGATGCAAATTAAAACAACTATGAGGTATCACTTCACACCTGTCAGAATGGCCACCATCAACAAATCATCAAACAAGTGTTGGTGAGGGTGTGGAGAAAAGGGGACTCTAGTACACTGCTGGTGGGAATGCAGACTGGTGTGGCCACTATGGAAAACACTATGGTGTTACCTCAAAAAATTAAAAATTGAATTGCCATTTGACCCCAGTGATCCCACTTCTAGGAATATACCCTAAGAAACCTGAAACTCGAATCAGAAAGAATATGTGTACCCCCATGTTCACAGAAGCACTATTTACAATAGCTAAGATCTGGAAACAGCCCAAGTGTCCACCAGTAGACGAATGGATAAAAAAGCAGTGGTACATATACACAATGGAGTACTATACAGCTGTAAGAAAGATCTCTTATCCTTTGAGACGACATGGAGGGATATGGAGAGTATTATCCTAAGCACAACAAGCCAAGCAGAGAAAGACAAATATCACATGATCTCACTTATTTGTGGAATATAATGAACAAAACAAACTGATGAACAAAATAGTTTCAGAAACGTGGAAGTAGGGTACAGAGTGAGAATCCTCAGAAGAGGAGGTGAGGGGGGGTAGAGATAAACCACATAACTTATATGCATGTACTCATAACCGATGTACATGAACAACAAAACCGGGGACAGGGTGGGTTTGATGGAGAGGAGGGTGTCAATCGGGAAAAAAGGAGAAACATCTGTAACAAAAATAAATTAATGAAATAGAAAAAATAAAATAAAGTAAAATGGTTGTGGAGCACCTAAGAAAAAAGAAAGCAAGAGGAGAGTTTCATGGAGCTTTGGGACAATACAAAACATAAAAACATTCACACCAGGGGGGTACCAGAAGGAAAAGAATCAGAGAAAGGAATAGAGATCCTGTTTGAAGCAATAATGACAAAACTTTTCTAATTTGGAGAAGGAAAAAGTCACACACGTCGAGGAAACACAGAGCCCCAATCAAGATGAACCCAGAAAGACCTTCACCTAGACACATCATAATTAAAATGGCAAATGTTAAAGACAAAGAATCTTAAAGATGGCAAGAGTGAGAAGGAAAGTTACCTACAAGGGAGCTGTTTCCATTAGACTGTCAGCTGTTTCCTCAATAGAAATACTGCAGGCCAGAAAGGAGTGGCATGAAGTATACAAAGTAATGAAAAGCAAGGGACCAAATCCAAGACTACTCTATCCAGCAAGGCTACTATTCAAAATTGAAGGTAAAATAAAGAACTTCACAGACCAAAAGAAAAAAAAGCTAAAGGAATTTACTACCACCAAACCTACACTGCAAGAAAAGCTAAAAGGGCTGTTTTAAGAAAAAGAAGAAGAAGAGAGAGAGAGAGGAACATGGACATAAAGCATTAAAATGGCAACAAATAAGTACCTATCAATAATAACCTTAAATGTAAATGTCCGAAATGTTTTAATTAAAAGACATAGGATAGCTGATTGAATAAGAAATCATGACCTATATATATGCTGTCTAGAAGAGACCCACCTCAGAACAAAAGATTCACACAGAATGAAGGTGAAGGGGTGGAAAAAAATTTTCCAGACAAATGGAATTGAAAAAAAGCTAATGTAGCAGTACTCATATCTGATAAGATAGACTTCAAAACAAGGGCCATAGTATGAGACAAAGAAGGTCACTACATAATATTAAAAGGATTGATCTGACAAGAGGATATAACCCGGGTAAACATATATGCACTCAATATAGGAGCACCAAAATATATTTAAAAATTCTGAAGGAGCCCTGGCCAGTGTGGCTCAGTGGTTAGAGCATTGGCCCACAGACCGAAGAGTCCCGGGTTCAGTTTCCACCAAGGGCACGTACCTCGGTTGCAGTTTGTCCCTGGCCCCGGTTGGGGTCATGTGGGTGGCAACTAGTCGATGTGTTTCTCTCACATCGATGTTTCTCTCTCTCTCTTCCTTCCTCTCTCCCTCCTGCTCTATCTGAAGATAAATGCAAAAATGTCCTCAGCTGAGGATTAAAAAAAAAAAAAAATTCTGAAGGACTTCGAGGGAGAGATCACCAGCAATACTATCATACTGGGCAATTTTAACACCCCACTGACACCACTGGATAGATCTTCTAGACAAAAAATTAATAAGAAAACAGAGACCCTAAATAATGCACTAAATCAGCTAGATTTAATTGACAATGACAGAACATTTCACCCAAAGATGTGGAATGTACATTCTTCTCAAGTTCACAGTTCATTCTCAAATATAGACCACATGTTAGGACACAAACTAAGTATCTACAAGTTCAAGAAGATTGAAATATCAAGCATCTTCTCGGATCATAATGGCATGAAACTAGAAATCAATTACAATAAAACACTCAAAAACATTAAACACATGGGGGCTAAATAGCATGTTTATTAAACAATAAATGGGTTACCAATGAGATCAAGAAAGAAAAAAAAAACTTTCTGGAAACTAGTGAAAATTAACAAACAACAATACAAAATTTATGGGACACAGCAAAAGCAGTCCTGAGAAAGAAGTTCATAACAACACAGGCCTACTTCAAGAAACAAGAAAAATTTCTAATAAATTATCTAATACTACAACTTAAAGAATTAGAAAGAGGACAAAAATAAAAACCCCAACCTGACAAGTGTGGCTCAGTGAACTGAGTGTCATCCCATGTACTGAGAGGTCCCAGTTTAATTCCCAGTTGGGGCACATGCCCAGATTGTGGGCTCGATCCCCAATGGGAGGCATGCAGTAGGCAGCCAACTGGTGTATTTCTCTCTCATAGATGGTTCTATCTCTCCCGCCCTTCCTCTCTCTTTAAAAACTCAATAAAAACATATTTTTTAAAAAAATTCTTAAAAACAAAACCAAAACCCAGAGTTAGTAGAAGGAAGGAAATAATACAGATCAGGGAGGAAATAAATGATATAGAGACTAAAAAAACAATTCAAAAGACCAATGAAACCAAGAACTGCTTCTTTGAAAAGATAAACAAGGTTGATCAACCGTTAGTCAGATTCTCTAAGAAACAAAGAGAGAGGATGCAGATTAATAAATCAGAAACAGAGTCGTGAAATAAAAACTGAAACCACAGATACACAAAGGATTGTAAGAAAATAAAATGAACAATCATGTGTCAACAAATTGCACAACCTAGAAAAATGGACAAATTCTTAGAATCATACAGTCTTCCAAAACTCAACTGGGAAGAGTCAGAAAACCCGAACAGACCAATAACAACTAAGGAAATTGAAAGAGTAATCAATAAATTCCCAGCAAATAAAAGCCCTGGTTGAGACAGGCTCACAGGAGAGTTTTACCAAACATTCAAAGAAGAACTAATCCCAATTTTACTCAAACTGTTCCAAAAAATTCAAGAGGTAGGAAGACTTTTGAGCTCTTTTTATAAGGCCAGTATAATTTTAATTCCAATTCCAGAAAAAAGACACTACAAAAAAAGAAAATTGCAGACCAATATCCCTGGTGAACATGGACACCAAAATCCTCAACAAAATTTTAGCAAATCAGATCCAGCAATATATTTTTAAAAATTATACACCATGATCAAGTGGGATTTATCCCAGGGATGCAAAACTGGTACAATATTTGCAAATCAATAAATATGATATACCATATAAACAAAATTAAAGATAAAAATCATATGACCATATCAATAGATGTCAAGGAAGCATTTTACAAATCCATCACCCATTTTTGATAAAAACTCTCAGCAAAAGGGAAATAGAAGGCTCATACCTCAACATAATAAAAGCCAAATATGACAAATCTACAGCCAACAGCATACAAATGAGCAAAAACTAAAAGCATTTCCCTTAAGAACAGGAACAAGATAGAGATGTCTGCTTTCAACACTCTTATTCAGCATAGTACTGAAAGTCAGCCACTGCAATCAGACAAGAAGAAAAAATAAAAGGCATCCAAATTGGAAAGGATGAAGTAAAATTGTCATTATTTGCAGATGACATGATATTGTAAATAGAAAACCCTAAAGACTCCTCCAAAAAACTACTACCTTTAATAAATAATTGAGCAAAGTAGCAGCATACAAAATCAACATCCAGAATTTCCTGGCATTTTAAATATCAATAATGAACACACATAAAGAGAAACTTTAAAAAAATCCCATTTGCCACTGCAACAAAAAAAAAAAATTAAGATACCTAGGCATAAACTTAACCAAGGAAGTAAAAGACCTGTTCTCAGAAAACTACAGGACATTGAAAAAAGAAGTAGAGGAAGACATTAAAAAGAGGAAACATATACCATATTCATGGATTGAAAGATTAACCATCATTAAAATGTCCATACTACCCAAAGCAATCTATAGATTCAATGCAATCCCCATTAACATACCAATGACATATTTCACAGATCTAGAACAAATACTCCAAAAGTTTATATGGAACCAAAAAAGACCTCAAATAGCCACAGCAATCTTGAAAAACACAAAGTTGAAAGGATCACAATTCCAGATATCAGGCTATACTACAAAGCCATTATAACAAAAACAGACTGGTACTGGCACAAGAACAGGCATATAGATCAGTGGAACAGAAATCAACCCAAGAGAACCCAGAAATCAACCCAAGACATTTTTCTCAACTAATATTTGACAAAGTTGGCAAGAGCATACAATGGAGTAAAGACAGTCTCTTCAATAAATGGTGTTGGGAAAATTGGACAGGTACATGCAAAAAAATGAAACTAGACCTCCTACTTACACCATACACAAGAATAAACTCAAAATGGATAAAAGACTTAACTCATAAAACCATAAAAATCCTAGAAGAAAGTGTAAGCAGCAAAATATCAGACATCACAAATAGAATTTTCACAGACACATCACCTAGAGCAAGAGAAACAAAGGAAAGAATTAATAAATGGGACCACATCAAACTAAAAGCTTCTGCACTGCAAAAGAATCAAGCATCACAGTGAAAAAGGAACCCACTGTATGGGAGCACATAATTGCCAATGATACATTAGATAAGGGGTTAATTTCTGAAATATATAGAGTACCCATACAACTCAACAAAAGGAAGCCAAAGAATCCAATTAAAAAATGGGCCTGGGCCTAAATAGACACTTCTCCAAACAGGACATACAAATGCCTAAAAGACATATGAATAAATGCTCAATGTCATTAATCATCAGAAATATGCAAATTAAAATAACTATGAGGTATCACCTCACACCTGCCAGAATGGCCACCATCAACAAGTGATCAAACAGCAAGTGCTGGTGAGGATGTGGAGGAAAGGGGACTCTAGCACACTGCTGGTGGGAATGCAGACTTGTGCAACTACTATGGAAAACAATGTGATGTTTCCTCAAAAAATTAAAAATGGAACTGCCATTTGACCCAGTGATTCCACTTCTAGGAATATATCCTAAGAAACCTGAAACACCAATAAGAAAGAATATATGTCCCCCTATGTTCATAGCAACGCTATTTACAATAGCTAAGATCTGGAAACAGCCCAAATGTCCACCAGCAGAGGAGTGGATAAAAAAGCTGTGGTACATATATACAATGGAATACTATGCAGGTATAAGGAAGAAAGATCTCTTATTCTTTGAGATTACATGAAGGGACCTAAACCAATCAGAGAAAGACAAATACCACATAATCTCACTTATTTGTAGAATACAATGAACAAAATAAATTGATGAAAAAAACTGATCCAGAGACATTGAAGTAGGGTACAGATTGACAAACTTCAGCGGAATGGGGGTGTGGGAGGGCAGGAAGAGATAAATCAAAAAACTTATATGCATAACCAGTGGACACAGACAATAATACTGTGAAGGTGAGACGGGTCACACGGGAGCGGGCAGGAGGGTGTCAGTGGGGAAAAAGGAGAAACATCTGTAACAAGAGTAAATCAATTAATTAATATTTAAAAATTAATGGTGCAATGAATAATCTGTATATATAAATTATTGTTTACACCTCTGTTGACTTCTTTAGAATAAATTTTGAAAAGTAGAATGATTGTATCAGAGAGCATGTTATACACATTAAATTCTTTTATTATATGACTTTATTTTTTAGGGCAGTTTTAGGTTCAGAGAAAACTTGGGGGAGGTATAGAGATTTCTCATATGCTCCCTGCCCCAACACATGCACACCCACCCCCTATATCAATATCCCTCACCAGAGTGCTGTACTTGTTACAACTTATTAATCTATGGTGACATATCATAATCACCCAAAGTCCATTGTTTACATTAGGGTTCACTCTTAGTTGTATACATTAAATGAATTTGGACAAATGTGTAATGACATGTATCCACCTTTATGGTATCATACAGAATAGTTTCACTGCCCTAAAAAACCCTCTGGTTGTACATATTTTAAAGGCAATTTAACTATTACCTTAGAGTGGACCAATTCTTACTCTACCATTGTATATGAAACTTCCCATGTCCCTGAATTCTTGGTAGCTGAATAATACCTCATTTTTACTTTTTAGTGAGTTTTACTGGTTCATATAGTTATTGGTTATTTGAATTCTATATCTTTTCATGCCCTTTGCCTATTTTTAAGTTGAATGTTAACATTATTAGGTTCAAATAAAAATTTTCAACAAAAATCATCACAAAGAATATAAAAAACCAGGAACATATGATCCATTCAAAGGGAAAACAATAAGTAAACAGAAACTGAAGCTGTAAAATGACTGATGGCTGATAAATACACTAGACAAAAACTTTAAAACAACTATCTTAAAGATGTTCAAAAAAGTAAAGGAAGATGTGAAGAAAGTCAAGAAAATGATACGAACAAAATGGAAACATCAGTAAAGAGATGGACAAAACTAAAAAGAAGCCAAAAAGAAATTCTGGAGCTGAAAAGTATGAAAACTAGAGGAATTCAAAGGCAGATTTGATCAGGAAGAAGAAAAAATCAGTAAGCTTTAAGATAAAACCATGGAGATTACTGAGTTTCAGAAACAGAAAGAAAATAATTGAAGAAATACAAACAGAGTCTAAGGGATCTGTGGGACACCACCAAGCCGACCAACATACACATTGTGGAAGTTCATGAGAAGAGAGAAAGAAAGAAAGAGGCAGAGGGAATATCTGAAGAAATAATAGTAGAAACTTCCCAAGTTTGATGAAAGGTGTGAATATAAACGTCCAAGAAGCTCAATAAACTACAAGTAAAATGAACTTGAAGCCCTGGCCGGTTTGGTTCAGCGGTTAGAGTATCAGCCCGCGGGTCAGAGAGAGCCGGGTTCGGTTCCTGCTAAGGGCACGTACCTCGGTTGCAGTTTGTCCCCAGCCCCGGTTGGGGTCATGTGGGTGGCAACTACTCGATGTGTCTCTCTCTCACATTGATGTTTCTCTCTCTCTCTTCCTACCTCTCTCCTTCCCTCTCTTCCTCCCGCTCTATTTGAAGATGAATGAGGAAAAAAAAGGATTAAAAAAAAATGAAGTTGAAGAATCTCACAGTGAGACACATTATAATCAAACCTTCAAAGGCCAAAGACAAGAGAATCTTGAAAACAGCAAGAGAGAAGCAAATCACCACACACACAGTATATTCAATATGATTATTAGCAGATTTCTCATCAGGCTGATGAGAAATGCTAGAAGAAAACAACTGTCAACCAAGAATCCTGTATCTGGCAACAATTGTCCTTTAAAAATGAGGGAGAAACTAAGACATTCCTGAATAATCTAAAAACTGAGGGAATTCATTTCCACTAGACCTGCCCTGCAAGAAATACTTCAGGGAGTCCTGCAGGGTAAAATAAAAAGACACTAAACAGTAACTCTAAGCCATGATGATAAATAAAGATCTCAGCAAAGGTAAGTACATAGGCAATTATATAAGCTAGTATTATTGCAATAACAGTTTGTAACTGTACTTTTTGTTTTGACATGATTTAAGTAACTAATACACTTAAAGAAAAAATTATTAGTCTAAAAGCTAGAACTATTGTTACTTTCATTTGTAATTCCAAATATTGTTTTCTACATAATGTAAGAGACTAAAGTATATTTTTAAATTTTATTTTCTAAATAATAGTTTATATTCAATATTTTTTTGTGTTAGTTTCAGGTGTACATCATAGTGGTTAGATAATCATATACTTTACAAAGTGCTTCCCTGATATTTCCAGTACCCACCTGGCACCATACATGGTTATTACAATATTATTGACTATATTTTTCTATGCTGTATTTTATATGCCCATGATTGTTCTGTAACTACCACTCTGTAATAAGAGATTAATACATTAAAAGAAAGTGTTTATGTTCTGGGGCACACAATGTATAAAGACAGTAAGTTTGTGAATCAAAAGGGATGAAGAAGAGCTATAAAGGAACAGAGTCTTTATATGTTATGGAAGTTAAGCTAGTATAAATTCAAATTAGAGTGAGCTAACTTTAGGGTGTTCAATTTAATCCCCATGGTAAACACAAAGAAAATGGCTATGGACTATAAACAAAAGGAAATGAGAAAGGAATTTAAATGTTTTACTACAAAAATATTGACTAAGCACCAAAGAAGACAGTAATGAAGGAATTGAGAGACAGAAAAGCTATAAGGAATATAGTAAACAAATAGCAAAATTACAGAAGTAAATCCCTTCTTATCAATAATTACTTTAAATGTAAAAGAGATTTACAGAATAAATAAAAACACATGAACCAACTATATGCTGTGTACAAAAGACTCACTTCAGATCCAAAGACACACCTAGTTCAAAAGTAAAAGGATATTTAAAAAAAAAAAAGTCCATAAAAGTAGTAACTAAAAGACAACAGAAATATATATAATACAGCAAGAAAATATAACAATTATACACCTTTATGCACTTACTGACAGACCATCAAAATATATGAAGCAAAATTTGAGGTAATTTAAAGAAGAAATAGACAGTTTTACAGTAATAGTTGGAGACTTCAATATTCCATTCACGATAATGATAGAATAACCACACAAAAGAAAGTAAGAAAATAAAGGACTTTGACAACATAATAGATCAACTAAATCTAACAGACATATAAAGAACACTCTACCCAACAATAATAGTATACACAATTTTTCAAGAGCACATGAGACATTTTCTAGGATAGAGCATATCTTAGGCCACATATTAAATATAAATAGATTTAAAAGATAGATATCATTAAAAGTATCTTTTCTGACCACAAAGGGATAAAGTTAAAATTTAATAACAGCTGTAAAATTCAAAAAGTCACAACATTGAGAAAATTAAACATATTTTTATACCAATGGATTAAAACTTACAGAACACAGCAAAAGTAGCATTAAGGAGAAATTTATAGCTATAAATGTTTATATTAAAAAAAGAGATCTAAAACCAACAACTTAAATTTACAACTTAAAGAACCAGAAAAATGAAATACAAACTAAACCCAAACTAGCAGAAGGAAGGAAATAATAAAGAGTAATACAGAGATAAATAAAATGGAAAATAGAAAAACAATAAAGTCAATGAAACCACAATTTGGTTCTTCAAAAAAAAAAAAAAATCAACAAAATCTGAAAACCATTAGCTAGATGGAGTTAACAAAAGAGAAAATACTTAAATTACTAAAATCATAAATAAAAGGCATATTACTGCCAATTTTACAGAAATAGAAAGGACTATAAGAGAATACTATAAACTATAGCATGCCAACAAATTAGATAACCTAGGTGAAATGGAAAATTTCTTAGACACAAACCTACTAAGACTAAATCACAAATAGAGAATCTCAATAGATAGACCTATAACTAGGAAGGAACTTGAATCGGTAATCAAAAACCTCCCAACAAAGGAAAACTCTGGATCTCATGGCTTCACTGGTGAATTCTACTAAACATTTAAACAAAAACCAATACAAATCCTTCTCAAACTTTTCCCCTCAAAAATTAGAGGTGCAATACTTTTTATCTCATTTTATGATGCCAGCATTACCTTGATTTCAAAGTCAGACAAAGACACTACAAGAAAACTACAGACCAATATGCTTTATGAACATTGATACAAAAACCCTCAAAAAAAAAAAAAAATACTAACAAGCTAAATTGAGGAGCATAATAGAGGATTATACACCACAACCAAGTGGTATTTATTCCTGGAATGCAAGAATGATTCAACATATAATAATTGATTGAAGTAATACACCATATTAACAGAATGCTCAATTTATGTAAAAAAAAGCATTTGACAAAATTCAAAACTATTTCATGGTAGAAATACTAAAAAAAATTAGAACTAGAAGGATAGTACTCAACATTATAAATGTCATATATGAAAAGCCCACAGTGAACATCAGATCAAGAACAAGGCAAGGATGCCTGCTTTTACCACTTCTATTCAATATAATCTTGGACATTCTAGCAAGAAAAAAAACATCCAATTTGGAAAGGAAAAAGTGAAATTATTCTGTTCATGGATGATATGATCTTATGTGTAGGAGAAAATATTCCACAGGAAAGCTATTAGAATTAATAAATGAATTTAGCAAAGTAACAGGATAAAAAGTTGACACACAAAAATCAGTTTTCTATCTATACACTAACTAAACAATCTGAAAAAATTACAAAAGAAGCTATATTTATAATAGTATCACAAAAATTAAAAACTTAGAAATTAACTTTACCAAGGAAGTAAAAGACTTGTACATTGAAAACTACAAAACATTGCTGAAGGAAATTAAAGTATACATAAGTAAATGGAAACACATCCCATGTTCATGGATTGGAAGACTTGCTATTATTAACATGTCAATACTACCCAAAGCAATTTACAGATTCAATACAATACCCATCAAAATTCTAATAATGTTTTTTTGTAGAAATAGGAAAACCCATCCTAAAATTTTTATGGAATTTTAAAGAATCCTGAAGAGCCCATACAATCTAGAGAAATAGCAAAAATTGAGAAACTCACACTTTCTGATTTCAAAACTTACAACAAAGCTACAGTAATCAAAACAGTGTTGTACCGTCATAAATAAAGACATATAGAGATGAATTCTGGTCAAGATAGAGTGGGGAAATGCTGTAGTTGCCTCCTCCCGTGACCACATTAAAATTATAACTAAACTCCAGACCAACCATTATTGAGAACCACCTGAAATGAAACAGAAGTTCCATAACTATAGATATTAAGAAGAAACCACATCAAGACTGATAGGAAGGGTGGAAACATAGAACAGCCTGTCTTGACTCACACTGAGGACTTTCCGAAAATCTCTCAAAGGCTCACAAACTCCAGACAAAGAGCGTCTGGCTTTAGTGTGCCCCATACCTCTTGCTAAGTGTCCCCAAGCCTGGGACTAGTGGCAGCCAGCCTTGGTTCACAACTTAGCCTCTCCCAAGCACCTCCAAGCCCAGCACAAGTAGCAATCATCTAAAAGTCAATTAGTAGTTCATACGAGGTGGTCCTGAGCAGGGCACAGGCAATGGCCTCCAACAGAGCCCCTGTCAAGGGGCCGCTTAAACAACACACATGGTGGCCAGCTTCAGACCACACTGGAGAACCACTCAACTATCTCTACTGAAGATATACCCGCAGGGTGGACTCAGCAGGCACCAGAGCCAGCTAATGTGAATCCTGTCTCTTGAGGTCAGCCCCTGAACAATAGCTCCTGCACTGTAGTCATGGCCAGTCCTCACAGCCATTCCTCCCACTGACATGCCAACAGCAATCAAGGTTCAACTACAACAGAAAAGCACACATACCCACACAAGGGACACACCTGCAACACCCAGTTCAGGTGACCAGGGAGACTGTGCCACTGGGTCCCACAGGACACTTACTACATAAAGCCACTCTTTGAAGACCAGGAGGCATAACATCTCTACCTAATGCATAGAAACAAACACAAGGAGGCAACCAGAATGAGACAAAAAAAAAAAAAAAAAGAAAAGAAAAAGAGAAAAACATGTCCCAAATAAAAGAACAGAACAGAACTCTAGAAAAACAACTTTAAAAAATGGATACAAGCAATTTACCAGATACAGGCTTCAAAACACTGGTTATAAGGATGTTCAATGACCTTAGGGGAAAACTAGATTAACTTAGTAAGAACTTTAACAAAGAGATAGAAAACAGTTTTTAAAAGATAGAAAACAAAAAAGAAACAGTCAGAAATAAAGAGCACAGTAACCGAAATGAAGAATACATTAGAGGGAATCAATAGTAGATTGGATGAAAGAGATAATTAAATAAAAAATTAGAAGACAACGTAGCAGAAAGCACCCAATGAGAACAGCAGAAAGAAAAAAGAAAAATGATAGTTTAAGGTGCCTCTGGGACAATGTCAAGCATTGCAACATTTGTATCATAGAGATACCAGAAGGAAGAGAAAGAACAAGGACTTGAAGTAATAATGACAGAAAATTTTTCTAAGCAGACAAAGGAAATAGACATACAAGTCCAGGAAGCACAAAGAGTCCCAAACAAGATTAACCCAAAGAGGTCCACACCAAGACACATATGATTAATATGCCAAAGGTTAAAAACAAAGAGAAAAATATTTAAAGTACCAAGAGAAACACAATTAGTTACCTACAAAGGAGTTCCCATAAGACTTCTGGCTGATTTCTCAACCAGCAGAATATTTGCAGACCAGAAAGAATTGACATGAAATATTCAAAGTGATGAAAAGCAAGGACCTAAAACCAAGATTACTCTACCCAACAAAGCTATCATTTAAAATCAAAGGGTAGATAAAAAGCTTCCCAGACAAGAGAAAGCTAAAGGAGTTCATTACCACCAAACCAGTACTGCAAAAAATGTAGAGAAGAGGAAAAAAGAGAAGAAGGAAGAGGAGGAGGAGGAGGAGGAAGAAGAAGAGGGTGGGGAGGAGAACGAGAAGGAGGAAAAGAGGAAGAAGACATTATCAGTGAACAATAACTTTATTTATTTATTTATTTATTTATTTATTTAGTTAGTTAGTTAGTTAGTTAGTTAGTTAATTTTAATCCTTACCCAGAATATGTTTTCTTTTATTGATTTTTAGAGAGAGAGGAAGGGAGAGAGAGAAACATCAATGTGAGAGAAATATCCTTTGGTTGCCTCTCATACATGCCTGTCTGGGGATCAAGCCCACAACCTAGGTATGTGCCCTGACCAGGAATCAAACCTACCACCTTTTGGTGAATGAAATGATGCTCCAACCCACTGAGCCACAAGGCTAGGGCTATTAACAAATACTTTAAATGCAAATGGATTAAATGTTTCAATAAAAAGACACAGGGTGGCTGAATGGATAACAAAACAAAACCCTTACATATGCTGTCTACAAGATACCAACTTCAGATTGAAAGACACACACAGACTGAAAGTAAAAGGATGGAAAAAGATATTTCAGCCAAATGGAAATGAAAATAAGCTGAGGTATACAATACTTAGACAAAAAAGACTTTAAAGCAAAGGCTATAACAAGAGACAAAGAAGGACCCAGCAATTCTACTTCTGGGTATTTATCCAAAGAAACCCAAACACTAATTTGAAATGTATCTTTATTTTCAAGGCAGCATTTTTTTTTTTTTTTACAATAGCTAAGATATGGAAGCAACCTAAGTGTTCATAAATAGACGAACAGATAAAGAAGAGATGATACATAAAAGTTTACTCAGTCATAAAAAAAGAATGAAATCTTGCCATCTGCAACAATATGGATGGGCCAGAGGGTATTATGCTAAGTGAAATAAGTCATACAGAGAAAGACAAATACCATATATTTTATGGTAAAGAACAAAACAAACAAAATGGAAGCAGACTCATAGATACAGAAAACATTTTGATGGTTGTTAGATGGAGTAGAGGTGGGGGGTGGGTGAAAAAAGGGAAGGGATTAAAATGTGTAAATTGCCAGTTATAAGAACAGTCACAGGATGCAAAGTATAGCATAGGGAATACATTCAATAGCATTGTGATAACTTCATGGTGTTAAATGGGTGCTAGACTTGGGTGATCATTTCATAAGTTATGTGGATGCCTAATTACTGTTTTGTACACCTGAAGCTAATATAATATTGAATGTCAAGTATAACAAAAATAAAAAAAATATTTTAAAAAAATGACAGACATACAGATTAATGGAAAAGAATGTATAGCCAGAAGTAAACCCTTAAATATATAATTTTTGACAAGAGTACCAAGTCCATTCAGTGGGGGAAAGGAGAGCCTTTTCAATAAATGATACTGAAAAAAGTGGATATACAGGGTTTGGTAAAAGGAGGTTTACAGTATGTCAAGAAATTGATGACCATAAAGAACTCTTTGCCAAAGTGTGCTTGAGTATAGCAAGTACATTACAAATGTGCAAATAATGAAGGCCAGCAATTTGAGCACTTATGAGATTGTACCTAAGTGTACTGTGCCACTGGGACATTCTTTTTAGTTTATAAAGCTATTGTAACCATCATAACCTGCATATCTTTTTCCACATGACAACTGTAAACCTACTTTTGCCCACCCCTGTACACATGCAAAAGAGTTTGGATACTTACTTTACACTGGGTAAAAAATTCACATAAAATGGATCAAAGACCTAGACATAAGACCTAAAACTATAAAACACTTAAATAAAACAAAGAGAAAAGCTTCACAACATCAGATTTGGCAATGATTTCTTGTATATGACACCAAAGGCATGAGTAACAAAAGACAAAATAGACAAATTGAATTTCATGCAAATTAAAAATTTTGAGCATCAAAAGACACTACCAACAGAATAAGAAAGCAATCTACATAATGGGATAAAATGTTTGCTAGTCATATATCTAATAAGGTGCAAAATATATAGATAACTTCTAAAATTCAACAACAAAACAACCAATTCAAAAATGGGCAAAGGATTTAAATAGATATTTCTCCATGTGATAAGCACATGAAAAGATGTTTAACATCACTAATCATTAGGGGAATGCAGATGTGTAAACTGTATATCATAAATGATATACTTCCTCACACTTACTAGAATAGCTACTATAAAAAAAAAAAAAGGGTGACCAGGAAATGGCAGCAGATTAAATGGAAGCTACACTGACCTTCTCCCAGGACCAAACTGAATTACAACTAAAATATAGAAAAATCATCCTGAATAACCAACTGAAGATTAGCTGGAGAGAAGCCTTATAACCAAGGACTTACAGAGGAGGTCACATCGAGACTGGTAGGAAATGCAAAGGTGCAAGAGGGCTGGCCGGACACCCAGGCAGCAGCTGGAGGTCTGGAGGGATAGTTTAGATGGGGGGGGGTCCCCTGAGAAGTCTAGGGTCTAAACCCCAAACCAGGCTCCCCAGCCAACAGCACCAGAATGGGGAAAGGTACCCACATAACATCTGGCTGTGAAAAGCAGCAGGGTTTCTGTCCACCAGGGAGACACAGCTAGAAATGCAGGCACTCTCTTAAAGGGCCAATGCACAAAATTTCATTTGCAACCACTCACCTTGGGCTCTGGCAAAGGGAGGACAGAGTGGACTAGAGCTGTGTGAGGAGAGTCTGGGATAGGTGGTGCTGGGGAGAGAGCTGAAAAGACAGCTGCCTGGATCTCTGTGCTGAGTCATTCCCCCATTGTGCAGAAGCCATTATTCTCAGGCAGATCTTTCTCATCTATTAGCCTGGGGGGAAGCAATAGCTCACCCTTGGGAATCCCTCTCACCCCACCTTGTGGAGTTTATACCCTGACTACAGCCAGAGGCTTATTAAGTAACTGAGACTAACAGACAGCCTGCAGTCAGAGGTGGCTCCCTGGGTGTTTTGAGTCTTTACCTGACCTGGTTCTGGGCTCAGGGCTAGTAAAAGCAACTTTGGTGCTCATCTTGGTCCTTTCTGCATGCACCCAGGCCCAGCAGAGGGAGCCAGAAGCTGTGAATCACTGATAGTTTCAAACAGGTTGCTCAGGACCAAGCACAGACAGTGTCTGACACTGGCCTACACCAAAGTGCCTCCAAAGAGGCCCACAACCAGTACTCCCAGTGGTGAGCTTCAAATAACAACAGAGCAGGATCCAATAAGCTTCATGAGCAGCATATCCACAGAGAGATCTCAGCAGGCACCAAACCCTGCTGAGGCAAATTCTGTTTCATGTCATCAGCACATGCATGCTGTGTTAAGAGTTGAGCCTCATGGTCAGCCAGCCTGAGGGTAGAGCTCAGGCATGAGTGGACTGATAGCAATCAAGACTCAATTACAACAGGAGGCCCACAACATGCACAAGGGACATTCTTGGGGCACCCAGTTCTGGTGAAAGGAAGACTGCACCACTAGGTACCACAGGTCACCTACTACAAAAAGCCACCCTACCAAGACTGGAAGTCATAGTAGATTTACCTAATACATAGAACAAACGCAAACAGGAAGCCAAAATGGGGAGGCAAAGAACCAGCCCCCCAAAGAAGGAATAAGAGAATTTTCCAGAAGAAGAGCTAAATGAAGCAGAGGTAAGCACTTTATCAGATATAGAGTTCAGAGTATTAATTATAAAGACGATCAACAGCATGAAAAAAGATATATCAACCATAAAAAATGACCAGTCAAAAATGAAGAATGCCATATCTGAAATAAAGAATACACTGGAAGGAACAAACAGCAGGCTTGATGAAGCAGAGGATTGAATCAATGACTTGGGAGAAAAGGTAGGAAAAAACACCCAATTAGAACAGAAAAAATATATATATAAAATGAGGAAAGTTTAAGGGACCTTTGAGACAACATGAAGCATAACAACATCTATGTGATTGGGGTACCAGAAGGAGATGAGAGAGAGCAAGGGATCAAGAACCTATTTGAAGAAGTAATGTCTGAAATCTTCACTAATCTGGTGAAGGAAAAAGACACACAAGTCCAGTAAGTACACAGAGTCCCAAACAAGATAGACTCAAAGAAGCCTACACCAGGACACTTCATAATTAAAACGCCAAAAGTTAAAGACAAAGAGAAAATCTTACAAGCTGCAAGAGAAAGAGTCAGTTACCTTCAAAGGAGCTGCCATTAGACTGTCAGATGATTTCTCAACAGAAACATTTCAGGCCAAAAGGAATTGGCATGAAATATTTAAAGTGATGAAAAATAAGGCTGTACAACCAAAACTACTTTACCCACCAAGATTATCATTTAAAATTGAAGGAGAAATAAAGGGCTTCCCTGACAAGAAAAAGCCAAAGTAATTTGTTACTATCAAACCAGCATTATAAAAAAAAATGTTAAAGGGTTTGCTTTAAGATGCAGAAGAAGAAGGAAAAACAAAAACAAAAACAGAAAAACAGGAATAGAGTTAAAAAAAATAAAATGGCAATAAATATGTACCCATCTATAATCACCTTAAATGTAAATGGTTTAAAAACTCCAATCAAAAGACATATAGTAGCTGAATGGATAAGAAAACAAGGCCCATATATATCTTGTCTTCAAGAGACCAACCTCAGAAACAAAAGGTACACACACTAAAAGTGAAGGATAGAAAAAGATGTTTCATGCAACTGCAAAGGAAAAAAAGCTGGGGTAGCAATATTTATATCTGACAAAACAGACTTTAAAATCAAGGATATATAATAAGAGGCAAAGAAGGGCACTATATAATGATAAAAGGATCAATCCAACAAGAGAATATAACCCTTGTAAACATTTATGCACCCAACATAAGAGCACCTAAATATGTAAAACAAATCTTGATGGACATAAAGGTAGAGATTGACAGTAACACAGTTGTAGTGGAGGATTTTAACACCCCATTGACATCAATGGGTAGATAATCCAGACAGAAAATCAATAAGACGATTGTGGCCTTAAATGATACACTAGATCAGATGTATTTAGTTGATATCTTCAGAGCATTCCACCTCAAGACAGCAAAATATATAATTCTTCCAAGTGCACATGGAACATTTTCTAGGATAGACCACATGTTAGGACACAAAACAAGTCTCAGTAAGTTTAAGAAGATTTAAATCATATCAAGCATCTTCTCTGACCATAATGCTATGAAACTTGAAAGCATTCACAAGAAGAAAACTGAAATATACATAAAGACATGGATGCTAAATAACATATTACTAAACAACGAATGGGTTAACAATGAGATCAAGGAAGAAATCAAAAGATACCTTGAAACAAATGAAAATGAGAACACAACAAACCAAAATCTGTGGGACACAGGGAAAGCAACCCTAAAAGGAAAATTCACAGCATTACAGGCCTATCTCAAGAAATAAGAAAAAGTTCAAATAAACTATCTAACTTTACACTTAAATGAACTTGAAAAAGAATAACAAATGAAGCCCAGAGTGAGTAGAAGGAAGGAAATAATAAAAATCAGAGCAGAAATAAATTAAATAAAGTCTAAAGAAAATACAAAAGGTCAATGAAACCAAGAGCTGTTTCTTCAAAAAGATAAACAAGTTTGACAAACCTTTAATCAGACTCATCAAGGTAAGAGAGGGGACTCTAATAAATAAAATCAGAAATGAAAGAGGAAAAGTAACAAGTGACACCAAAGAAATACAAAGGATTGTAAGAAAATATTATGAACAACTATGTGCCAACAAATTGGACAATCTGGAAGAAATGGATAAATTCCTAGAAACATACAACCTTCCTAGACAAAATCAGGAAGAATCAGCGAATCTGAATAGACAGATTATAACTAGTAAAATTGAAGCAGTAATAAAAAAACTCCCAATAAATAAATGCCTTCAACCTGATGGCTTTACACATGAATTTTACCAAACATACAAATAATAATAATAACAACAACAACAACTAACATCTATCCTTCTCAGACTATTCCAAAAAATTAAACAGGAAGGAAGACTCCCAAGCTCATTTTACAAGGCCGGCGTTTTCCCAATTCCAAAACCAGATAAAGACATGACAAAGAAATAAAATCATAGGCCAATATCCCTGATGAACATAGATGCTAAAATTCTCAACAAAATATTAGCAAACCAGATTCAGCAATACATTAAAAAGATCATACACCATGATCAAGTGGGATTTATTCTGGGGATGCAAGGTTGGTACAATATCTGCCAGACAATAAATGTGATACACCACATAAACAAATTGAAGGCTAAAAAACACATGATCATGCCAATAGATGCAGAAAAAAAGCATTTGATAAAATCTAGCACCCATTTATGATAAAAACTCTCAGCAAAGTGGGAAAAAAGGAAACATATCTCAATATAATGTAGTCCATATATGACAAACCCACAGCCAACATCATACTCAATGGGCAAAAACTACAAGTGTTCCCCTCTAAGATCAGGAACAAGACAGGGATGTCCACTTTCACCACTCTTATTCAACATAGTACTGGAATTCCTAGCCACAGCAATCAGACAAGAAGAAGAAATTAAGGCATCCAAATTGGGAAGGAAAAAATAAAACTGCCATTATTTGCAGATGATACGACATTGTATATAGAGAACCCTAAAGATTCCACAAAAAAACCCCACTAGAACTGATAAATGAATTCAGTAAAGTAGCAGGATACAAAATAAATAGCTACTAATCAGTTGCATTTTTGTACACCAATAATGAACTATCTCTAAGGGAAACAAACAAAAAAATCCAATTCACAATTGCTTCAAAAAGAATAAAATACCCAGGAATAAATTTAACCAAGGATGTAGAAGACCTATACTCAGAAAATTATAAGAAACTGAGGAAAATACAAATAAATGGAAGCATATAGTGTATTCACAGATAGGAAGAATTAATATCATTAAAATGTCCATACTACCCAAAACAATCTATAGATTCAGTGCAATTCCTATCAAGATACCAATGGAGTATTTCACAGAACTAGTACAAATGTTTCAAAATTTTGTATGGAATCGCAAAAACCCCTGAATAGCAACAGTGAGCTTGAGAAAGAAGAACAAGGTTGGAGGAATTGCCCTACCTGGTATCAAACTATACTGCAAGGCCATAGTAATTAAAACAGCATAGTACTGGCATAAAAACAGACATATAGATCAGTGGAACAGAGTAGAGAGCCCAGAAATAAGTCCATGCCTTTATAGTCAATTAATATTTGAGAAAGGAGGCAATAACATACAATGGATAAAAGATGGTCTATTCAACAAATGGTATTGTGAAAATTAGACAGATACATGCAAAAAAAAAAAAAATGTAACTAGACCACCTTCTTACACTGCACACAAGAGTAAACTCAAAATGGATCAAAGGCTTGAATGTTACACTTGAAACCATAAAAATCCTAGAAGAAAACATAGGCAGTAAAATCTTGGACATTTCTCATAGCAATATTGTTTCTGATATACCTTCTTGGGCAAGGGAAACCAAAGAAAAAATAAACAAATGGGACTACGTCAAACTAAAAAGTTTTTGCACAGCAAACAAAACCATCAATAAAATGAAAAGACAAACCACTGAATAAGAACATATTTGCCAATGATACATCTGATAAAGAGGTACTATCTAAAATATATAAAGAATTTACAAAACTCAATACAAAAATCAAACAATCCAATTAAAAAATGGGCAAATGACCTGAATAGACACTTCAAAGAGTACATAGGAAAGGATGCTCAGTGTCACTGATTATCAGAGAGATGCAAATTAAAATCACAATGAGATATCGCCTCACACATCTCAGAATGGCTATCATCAACAATTCAACAAACAAGTGTTGGCGAGGATGTGGAGAAAAAGGAACCCATGTGCACTGTTGGTGGGAATGCAGACTGGTGCAGCCACTGTGGAAAGCAGCATGGAGTTACCTCAAAAACTTAAAAATGGAACTGCCTTATGACCCAGTGATTCCTCTTTTGGAAATTTATCCAAAGAAACCCAAAACACTAATTCGAAAGAATATATGTACCCCTATGTTCATCGCAGCGGTGTTTACAATGGCCAAGATTTGGAAGCAGCCCTACTGTCCATCAGTAGATGAATGGATAAAAAAAGCTGTAGTACATTCACACAATGGAACACTACTCTGCTGTAAAAAGGAAGAAAATTTTACCCTTTGCAACAGCATGGATGGACCTGGAGAACATTATGCTAAGTGAAATAAGTCAGCTAGAGAAAGACAAGTACCATATGATTTCACTCATATGTAGAATTTAATGAACAAACTGAACTACCAAGCAAAATAGAGACAGATTCATAGATAGAGAGCAGGCAGACAGCTCGAGAAGGTCAGGGTGGGGGCTAGGATGGTGGAAGGTTTGAGCAAAAAATAAAAAAAGAGAGAGAACTCATGGTCCCTATCTATGAGTTTGTCTCTATTTTATATGATCGTGGACAACAGTGTGGTGATTGTAGGGGTGGTGGGGGGATGGATAGAGGTAGAAGAGGGCACAGAGGGGATAAATGGTGATGGAAAAAATTAAATTTAATTTAAAAACAACAACAGAAAACACCAAGTGTTAACAAGGATGTGGAGAACTTGATACACTTATGCACTATTGGTGGTAATGTAAAATGGTACAGCCAATCTGAAAAACAGTATGGCAGTTCTTCAAGAGATTAAAAATAGTACCTTATAGCCCAGCAATTTCCCTTCTGGGTATATACCCCAGAGAACTGAAAGTAGTGCTCTGGAGAGATATCTGTACACTCATGTGCATAGCAGCATTATTCACAATAGCTGAAATGTGGAAGCAATCCATTAGTCCTTTGCTGTATGAATAGCTAAGCAAGACATGGTATATCCATATAATGAAATATTATTCAGCCTTAAAAAGGAAGGAAACGGCCCTGGCCAGTTTGGCTCAGTGGTTAGAGCGTCAGCCTGCGGTCCAGAGAGACCCGGGTTCGGTTCCCGCTAAGGGCATGTACTTCGGTTGCAGTTTGTCCCCGGCCCTGGTTGGTCGTGCGGGTGGCAGCCACTCGATGTGTCCCTTTCATGTCGATGTTTCTCTCTCTCTCTCTTCCTCTCTCTCCCTCCCACTCTATCTGAACAAAAAATGAAAAAAAATGTCCTCGGGTGAGGATAAAAAAAAAAAAAAAAAAAAGGAAGGAAACTGAAATATGGTACCACATGGACGATTATTCTTGAGGACATTATTCTAGGTGAAATAAGCCAATCACAAAAAGACAAAACTATATGATTCTAGTTATATGAGGTACCCAAAGTCGTCAAAATAATAGAAAGTAGAGTGGTGGTTGCCAGGGGCTGAGGGGAGAGGAGAATGGAGAGTTGTTGTTTAATGGGTACAGAGTATCAATGTCCTAAGATGAAAAGAATTTGGTGTGGGTAGTAGTGAGGGTTGCACAACATTATGAATGTGTTTAAGGCCACCGAACTGTACACTTAAATGATTAAGATGGCAAATTTAGGTTATGTGTATTTTACCACAATAAGATAAAAACTGGGGGGAAAAAGATAGATTTATATGTGGCAACATGGAAAATCCCTAAGATATATTAAATTTTTTTTAAAGTTGAAGAAGAGTATCATATTATGCTATCATTTTATAGAAATAGAAAAATAAATATATTGTGTCTGAATATGCATAGGAAATTACTGGAAAAACACAAAAAAAGTATTAAGGGAGGTTACTGTTAAAGAATAAGATTAAAATTGAAAAGAGGTAAGAAAATGATGAGATAAATTTTGGTTTTAGAAAGCATTTTGGGTTACAAAAAGCTTTTCTTGGAAGAAGTGGTGGACACACTAATAGTACCCCTGCCCCACCAACATATTTGTCCTAATCCCTGGAACCTGCGAGTATGTTACTTTAAATGTGAAAAGGGACTTTGCAGATGTGATTGAATGAAGGATTTTGAAATGGAGAGACTATCCTGGATTATCCCGGTGGGCCCAGTGTAATCACTGAGTCCTCGTAAGACAGGCAGAGAGTCAGTGTGAGAGAAGGAGATGTGACAAGGAAAGCAGACATCAGTCAGGAAGAGATGGGAAGATGCTGTACTGCTGGCTCTGAAGGCAGAGGAGGGGATGGCACACAAGCCAGAATCAGGTGCCCTCCGGAAGCTGGAAAAGGCAAGATGTGGACTTTCCCCTGGAGCCTCCAAAAGAAATACAGCCCTGCTAACACCTTGATTTTAGCCCGGTAAGGCCCAATTTGGACTTCTGACCTCAAAACTACAAGATAAAATATTTGTTGTTTTAAAACACTAAGTTGTAGAAATTTGTTATAGCAGCAATAGGAAACTGACACAGAGGGAAATTTTCATTCTTTCTCTGCTATATTATTATTATTTTCCCCATTGATTTTCAGATAGAGTGGGAAGGAGGTAGGGAGGGAGAGAGGGAGAGGGAGAGGGAGAGAGACAGAAACATCAGTGTGAGAGAGACCCATTGATTGGTTGCCTCCCGCATGACCTGACCCCAACCAGGGCCAGGGATTGCACTGCAACCGAGGCACGTGCTCCTGACCGGAATCAAACCCGCAACTCTTTGGTCCACGGGCCTACGCTCTAACCGCTGAGCCAAACCAGCCAGGGTGAAATGGAAAATATAGTATCTTTTTCCAAAGGGGCTTAAGAAAGTGTATTACTTCTGAATTTCTGCTATCAAATACACATAAAACACTTTTATAGTTCGCATAGAACCAATTATCTAAGTGCAGGTTTGTCTTACGTATGCACAATAATGGTTGCTGGAAAATATGGGCTTTGGAGTTAGACAGACTTGGCTTCCCATTCTGTCCTCAGCACTTAGTCTCTCAGTGACCTTGGGCAGGTTACCTGTCCTCTCATTTATTAAGGTGGCGTACTAACGCTTCCACTAAAAGACCAGTGAGTTAATGTGTGGGAACATGCCTGATACATTGTTGCCTCGGAGTAAATGTCTTTTCTTGCCCCTGCTTTGTATTAACCTATTACTTTTTTGGCACATATAAAATAATATTTATATTCTATCTGTAAAATGTGAGTTCCATGGTGTATTTAATGGATAATTAAGTGAAAAGAATATGGAAACATAAAGGAAACTAAAACCACACCTGCCCTTAAAATTATTTTTAATATACTAGGATTATAAGAGGCATGTCCTAAAATAGCAGCAGAAGTTAGAATGTGATTAAGTGCCACAAAGTACAACAGGAGAAAGGAGGGGAGCGAGAGAAGCTGACTTCAAGGGTGGGTCAGAAATATCCATCTCTTTATGTTCTCCAATGAAATTAAATCAGTTAAATGTAAATCTAGCCTTCATGTCCCTAACTAGTGGGACATTTCACCCTCAATATTATTCATTCCACTCCCAGCTTTCCCTATCTTGGTAAATTACTCCTCCCTCTTGTCCCCACCCTGCCTCAGAGTTGCTTAAATTTAAACTCAAGCTACACTCCTTGATGCCTGTCTCTCCCCACCCCTCATCACATTTTGATTATTAGCAAGCTAGACCCTCCTAGGCCAACCCAGCCCATGTGTATCCCCACCTGGCCCATCACCTCACCCCCTGAACCACTTCCTGCCTGGTCTCCCTGATTGCCCTCTAGCTTCATCTACTCCCTCCACAGAGCATCCAGAGAGATCTTTTAAAAGGGGATCTCAGGTCATGCCACATTCCTGCTTGAACCCCCTTCCCGTCATGATTTCCCATCTTCTGTGGGATGACACACAGTCTCTCATCCTAGCTTACAAAGCCTTCCGTGCTACCGGCCCTGCCTCCTTTCTCACTGCCCTCTCCACAGGAGCTTCCTTTGGTTCTTCAAATGATCCCAGCTTACATGCTTTAGCCTCTGTCCTAGCTGTCCCTATGCCTGAGATGGCCTTCCTCTGTCATCACATGGCCACCTCTTCAACCGAAGGGTCATTTCCTCTGAGGTCAGACCCTGTCACTTCACTGGATTTTAATTCTTTCTTGGTAGAGCATTCATTACTTCCTAGAAGATGTCTTTCCCATGCACATATTCTGAACAATAAACTCAGTGAGAAAGGGAATCTGTCTATCTTATTCATCACTGAATTTCCAGCCCCTACCCAGGAAGTATTTTATGAATAAATATTTCCCTCTGACATTCTCAGGATCTCAGCCTGCTCAGTCCCTTCAGGCCTAGCAGTTTTGTAGACGCTGTGCCATCCTTGGGGCTCAGGAACCTTTGTGAGGCAGGGAAGCCCCCTGTCAGCCTCTAGCCTCCTAAAGTGCCCTGGTGGGCAATGAGGCACCATCACCTCGGCAGCAGCTGCCTATGACAGGATGGGAGCCCCCTCCCACCTTCCCACCCACAACCCCTTCAGACTCATTTTCATTAGTTTCCAGGAAGTTTTTAATTTCTTTCTCGATCTCCCTGGTAATCCATTCATTGTTTAATAACATGCTATTTAGCCTGCATTTGTTCAAATGTCTTTGCATGTTCTTGTTGCAATTGATTTCTAGTTTCATGCCATTGTGATCTGAGAAGATGCTTGATGTGATTTCGGTCTTCTTGAACTTGTAAATACTTAGTTTGTGTCCTAACATGTGGTCTATCTTTGAGAATGTCCGTGTGCACTTGAGTGGAACGTGAATTCTGCAGTTTGGGGGTGTAATTCTCCATAGATAGCTATTAAATCCATTTGATCTAATGCATCATTTAGAGTCTCTGTTTCCTTACTAATTTTTTGTCTAGAGACCTATCCAGTGATGTCAGCGGGGTGTTGAAATCCCCTGCTATGATTGTATTGCTGTTGATTTCTCCTTTGAAGTCCTCCAGTTTTTTAATGTATTTTGATGTACCTATATTGGGTGCATATATGTTTACCAAGGTTATATCCTCCTGTTGGATAGATCCTTTCAATATTATGTAGTGGCCTTCATTTTGAAGTCTATTTTATCAGATATGAGTATTGCTACCCGAGCTTTTATTTCCTTTACATTTGCTTGGAAATATTTTTTCCATTTTTTCACTTTCAACCTATGTGAGTCTTTTGTTGTAAGGTGGGTCTCTTGTAAACAACATATATATGAGTCATGCTTTCTTATCTTTTGATGTCTTTTGATTTAACGTAGGTCCTCCCACACTCATCCAAACAGCCTGGTACTGGCACAAGAACAGGCATATAGATCCACGGAACAGAACAGAGAGCCCAGAAATTGACCCAAGACGTTATGATCAATTAATATTTGACAAAGATAACAAGAGCATACAATGAAGTAAAGACAGCCTCTTTAATAATAGTGTTGGGAAAATTGGACTACATCAAACTAAAAAGCTTCTGCACAGCAAGAGAAACAAGCATCAAAATGGAAATGGAATCCACTGTATGGAAGAACATAATTGCCAATGATACATCAGATAAGGGGTTAATCTCCAAAATATATGAAGTACTCATACAATTCAACAAAAGGAAGACAAAGAACACAATTAAAAAATGGGCAGAGGACCTAAATAGACACTTCCCCAAACAGGACATACAAATGGCCAAGAGACATATGAAAAAATGCTCAATGTCACTAATCATCAGAGAGATGCAAATTAAAACAACTATGAGGTATCACTTCACACCTGTCAGAATGGCCGCCATCAACAAATCATCAAACAAGTGTTGGTGAGGGTGTGGAGAAAAGGGGATTCTAGTACACTGCTGGTGGGAATGCAGACTGGTGCAGCCACTATGGAAAACAATATGGTGTTTCCTCAAAAAATTAAAAATTGAATTGCCATTTGACCCAATGATCCCACTTCTAGGAATATATCCTAAGAAGCCTGAAACACCAATCAGGAAAAATATATGTACCCCTATGTTCATAGCAGCACTATTTACAATTGCTAAGATCTGGAAACAGCTCAAGTGTCCATCAATAGATGAGTGGATAAAAAAAGCTGTGGTAAATATATACACAATGGAATACTATGCAGCTATAAGAAATAAAGATCTCTTATCCTTTGAGATGACATGGAGGGACCTGGAGAGTATTATGTTAAGCGAAAAAAGCCAATCAGAGAAAGACAAATATTATATGATCTCACTTATTTATGGAATATAATGAACAAAATAAGGTGATGAGCAAAATAGACCCAGAGACGTGGAAGTAGGGTACTGATTGACAAACCTCAGAAGAGGGTGGTGGGGAAAGGGAAGAGATAAACCAAAGAACTTCTATGCATATATGTGTAACTAATGAACATAGATCACTACATGATCCTGGGGGGCAGGATCATGAGGAAGGTATCAATGGGGAAAAGGGGGAAATATTTCTAACAAAAAGAAATTAATAAAATAAATAAATAAAATTAAAACAACCTAAACATCCAAAAATAAGAGATTACTTACAATGGTGAAATATAGGCAGACCTCAAAAATTATGTTATAGAACAATTCCTCATGTTATAGAAAGATATTTACTCTGTAGATACGTTTTCAAAAACATTACGAAACAGCATGAGCCCATTTCCGTAAGTATGTATATATACTTAGAAAATAATATACTTAGAAATTAACATACTTCAGAGTATAAAGCCAAATGTTAGCCTAATTGTTGCTCAGTTGTGGTACTGAAGGTAATATTAGTTTTCTTATTTGTGCTTACATTTTTCTTTTTTCCTTTATTAAAAAAAAATAATAAAATTATATATTACTTTTCCAGTAAGAAAAAGGGCAAATATATATATAAATATATATATATTTGTGTGTGTGTGTATGTATGTGTGTATATACATATATATATGTATATATATATATATACTTAAAAAAAAAATCCCTCCAAAACTGTGGCTGTGTGAAAGAGCCAATGTCATGGGCAGGGTCCTCCAGGAGCCCTTGCTGGAGGCAAGAACAAGGAACTGGCCCAGCCCAGGACTAGGTGGACCTATGGCTTCCTGGTACCTAGGACAGGTAGTTGTAATGGTTTTTAGAACCTCTTAGTTAGGACTTTTCCCAGTCAATTTGTTTGGATATTTGGGGGAAGCACGTTACATTTAACAAGTATTTATTAAGCAATTACTATGTGCTGAGCACAGCCTCTGGGCTTTGGGCATGTGAGATCTGGCCTAGCTCACAGAACTGGAGGATCAGGGAGGGTTGACTAGATCTTGTGCGAGGCAAACAGCCAAGCCCACAGTGATAAAGGCTAGTGCAGAAGCAGAAAGTTGGGTGGCAGTGCTCAAAATAGGAACAAGAATAGATTTAGGATTTCGGTATTTCCATCTTGTGTCAATATCATGATGAAGTAAATATCATGGCTTTGTTTGGCCCTGTCTATAAGTGGTAGACAGCACGGGTTGTGCACCCAGAGACCTGGACTCACTAGAGTAATTATTAGTTCTGAGACTAACATATTGCTTTACCTCTGCATGTTCTCAGTTTCTGCTTCCATAAAATAAAGCAATGGTACCTACTTTAGAGATGTTTGGATGCTTGCATTAAACAAAGTGGCTATGTGATATGCTAGCGGATTTATTATTCATAGAGCATTACAAGATGGTGATGATAATAGCATGACCATCTGGGAAGATTCTCAGGGACCCAGCTCTAACCACAGATCAATGCTTGTGCAGGGGCAGGCCAGTGCAGTTGCAGGTTTGAGCCCAGTAACCTCAGCCAGTCAGGAGTCGGGGAGGTCCATTTGGCCTCCATCTTGGAGACTACCTTGCACATGGTCTCCAGGAGAACAACCACTAGTCTACTATCTGTCTCTATAGATTTGCTTTAAGAGTCATTTCTTTTTTATTGTGGTGGTAAAATATACAAAACAAAATATACCATTTTAAAGTGTACAACTTAGTGGCATTAAGTACATTCACAATGTACAAACATTATTGCTAGAACTTTTCATCACTAGAAACTTTGTACCCATCAAACAATAACTCCCCAATTTCCCCACCCCACCCACAACCCCTGGCAATCACCACTCTACTTTGTCTCCGTGAATTTGACTACTCTAGGTCCCTCATATAAGTGAATCATACAGTATTTGTCCCTTTGTATCTTGCTTATTTCCTTAGCATAATGTCTTCAAGGTTCATCCATGTTGTAGCATGTGTCAGAATTTTCTTCCTTTTTAAGACTGAATAATATTCATTGCATGTATGTATGACATTTTGTTTACCCATTTATCCATCGATGGACTCCTGGGTTGCTTTCACCTCTCAGCTCTTACGAATAATGCTGATATAAACATTGTTATAAAATATCTGTTCAAGTCCCTGCTTTCAATTCTTTGGAGTATATATCTAGAAGTAGAATTATGATAATTATGAAATATGATAATTATATTTTAACAATTTGAGGAACCACCGCACTGTATCCCACAGCAGCTGCACTGTTTTACATACCTGCCAATAATGCACAAGGGTTCCAATTTCTCCACATCCTCGCCAACAGCCAACGCTTGGTATTTTGTTTGGATTTTTGCTTTTGTTTTTTTTACAATAGCTATCCTAATGTATGTGAAATGGTATTTCATTGTGGTTTTGATTTCCATTTCCCTAAAGATTAGTGATGTTGAGCATTTTTTCATGTGCTGATTGGTCTTTTGCATATCTTTTTTGGAGAAGTGTCTATTCAGGTTCTTTTCCCATTTGTAAATTTGGTTGTTTGGTTTTTGTTGTTGAATTATAGGAGTTCTTTATATATTCTGGATATTAATCCCTTGTCAGAACTATGATTTGCAAATATTTTCTCTCATTCAGTGATTTGCCTTTTCATTTTCTTGATAGTATCCTTTGATGCACAAAATTTTTGATTTTGATAAAATCCAATTTATCTATTTTTTTCTGTTGCTGCATGTACTTTTGGTGAGAGAAACATTGCTTTTTACTTTTTAAAATGCAAACCAAAAAAAAAAAGAGCTTACCTGTAAAAATCAAAGAAACAAACAAATAAATGTCCTGCTATCATAGAAGACATTCTTATATTTCTTCTTGAAATAGTTGATTTTTTTAAAAGTGAGAACTCCCAAATATTTAGTTGTTTTGATCATGTGACTTGGCATAAGGTTAAACAACAGTTGTTGCTTTTACTGAATATTTATTATGCACCAACAATTTGTCAACACAATCAGAGAAAGAGATACAAGCAGTTGTCATCTTTGAAGTTCTCTGTCCTAAGTGCGATAAAAGGCATATTTATTAGTAAAAACTCTTTCAGTTACAAGTGACAGAAAACCAATTTAAAATTGTTTAGACAGAAAGGGAATTCACCAGAAGATGGTGAAAGAGTAGAATATATTTATTTATAATGTTTCTTTAAAAAAAAAAAATAATGATTGAGGTGGAGATGGGAGTGTGGAGGAGGGTGTCAATGGGGGAAAAAGGAGAAACATCTATAACAAAAATTAACTAATTAATTAAAAAATGATCTGAAGTGAATATGATAAAATGTTAACAAGTGTGTTAATCTGAGTAATGAGTAAAAGGATGTATTTTTTTAAGTATTTATGCATTAAATTAATTTCTCCCTTCATTGGAAAGACTACTTAATGAGTATCCACTTATTTCCTTAATGCTCTAATTGTTATCGGAGAATTTCATGGATTGCCCTTCTCCATTGCTAGTGAGAGTGGAGTTCTTGGGGTGCCACTGGAATAGGCATTTCCAGAGGTCACCATGGGAGAATGAGATGAGGTAGAAAGCTTTATTTGCATGGGATTATATCCCTGGGTTCCAAAGTCCCGTTTCCCTTAAACCAGTCCTGGAAGAAGTATAGCTGGGGATTCAGCAGAGCTAAAAGCAAGGCCAGTGTCCAAAGTTTCCATTCCATTGTGGAGTTGCGTCCAGCACAGCATCAGACTAGTTGTAGTCCATCAGTCCATTGTGTGGGGTTCACGTGGCCATGAGCCATGTGGGCCAATGCAAGGGAGGACACCCCCTGCAACAAGAGAGATAACCAAGAGAGAACAGAATTCCTTTGCTTACGAGCTTATGTATCTCAAATCTTCCCGTGCTTGCAGTGACCACACCTACTCTGGCCAATGACCTGTTCCCTGGTGTGACTGACAGGCAAGCACCTCTCTTCTGTCACCCAGACCTCACTGGGCATGGGTCTAAACCTCAGCTTCCCTTTGCTCCTTCCCTGTTCTTAATACTTGGGTTATTACAATGATATCATAATGACGTGATGTGCTACCAGTACATGACATTTAAAATTATGGGAAAAGGGTTTTTAAACCACTTTTCCTTTCCAGACAAATGAACAGAACTGGCAAAAAAAAACCAGGGCGGGGGAAGTTGGTTACCGGCTCATGTAACCAAATTGTTGACTAGTATAATAGTTTTAACTAGATCCAGAGGCTAGATCTCATGTTTTACCTATGTTTCATGTTTTACAAACCAGCCCTTTGAGGCCGGTTTAACACAGCCAGCTTTTCACGAGCAGCTACTGTGTCACGACTGTGGAGCCGGGTGCCGTCATCCTGCCCTCCAGAGCTCCCAGATAAACCTGCATGCGGCCACAGTCATGGGTGCTAACATCTCAGATTCTCCAGGCAGCAGCCTCACACTGGACTATTCAGACTATGGGTTTGGGCTCAGAAACTGTGATTCTCAGAAACTCTAAAAGTTTCAGTGACAGAAGTTGACACCGATGTGCAAGCACAGAGCAGTGCGATTGCTGGGTCGAGAGACCTCCCAGGAGAGGCAGCATTCCACCAGGCCGCTGAGAGTCAGAGAGGATGGAGCATGTTCTAGGCAGAGAAGGGGGAAGGAAGGCACATTGAAGAGGGAACTGCCGGTGTGCAGCCAGGTAGGACCCAGTGCAGGAGAGCCATGGGAGACAAGGCCACAGAGGGAAATGGAGCTGGGTGACCAGAGCCTTAAAGGCCTGATCCTAATGGGCATCAAGAAACTGCCAGAGGTCTTCAACAAAGGACTGACATGCAATTTGTGGCCGTCTTTGGGAAGGGGATGAGACTGAAAGCACGGAGACCATCTCATAGCAGAGGGGAGCGAGGCTAAAGCCTGAATTAGAGCAGGGGGTGCGTTATGGGAAAGGGTGATTCTGAGGGAGAACCAGTGGGTCCTGTGGATGCTAGGAATTTAGCAGGTAAGGGAGAGAGCTATATTGATAGAAAAAATTACCAGCACTTACTCATAAACAGCTCTTATTGAACATTTTTTCTGGTAGTTTTCTGTAGGGAAGTTTCTTCCAGATGATTGTACATCCTGTTCCATTCGAAACCGTGGCTGATTTGGTCCACTCGTCCCAGGTGCCCAGGAGCACATGACCCACAACAGCCCTTCCTGCTTCCAGCACACAGTCCTCCTCACCACAGCTGAATTACCCATGGTGCTCGGGGAAAAAAGAAAAATCGTCCTTGATTGGCTTCGAAGAGAGTCAAGGGAAAAGACTGCTGAGATGCTAAGATGGGAGGTCCTGAGGAGGAAGCTGGTGCTGAGAGCGCTCCTGTCCATGGATGGCAGGGCCAGTTCCAGGAATGCCAGGACCACCAGTTCTGTTCACTGACGCCATCAGGAGGCAGAGCTGTGTGCAGGAAGGAAGCGCAAGATCAGGCTGGCACAGGGCCTCATCTTGTTCTGAAACACTTCAGTGGTTATCTCGTTTTGTATGTCTGTTTCTTGGTGATGGCACTTATACCAGGTGGGTAAGGTGACTGACTTGGAGCAGTGCCATGGACAATGTGAGAGAGGATGTTGCCCTGTAGAAGGCATGCAGGGGCATCTGCATAGAGAACTTCTAACACAACATCCAGCTGGGCATCGTGATAATTGATTGAGGTTCTTCAGAAGCAGCTGCAGACCTCTCATTTCCAAAGCCTGGTCATCTCGTACTCTGCTGACTTCACATCTTGACTGAAGAACTGTGCATTAGATGCCAAACACATATTCTTAACACATTCTTGCCGAAGAATGTGATTTATTCTAGTATTTTAAAAATCCAGTCCATCTCATCATCTGTTATTATATTTTTGTCATCATATATACTTAACCACATTCCTTTAGTGGGTTTCAAATGCTTTTATTTTAGTCCCTTAATAAATATTTACTTCAAGATGACAGCCAGATGGACTTTAGGTAGAAAAAAATAGTTTATCCTTTGAGCAAATTTATTATTGCTGAATTTTCTTATATGTTGTCATAAAAGCCAGTCTCTTACCAAACATTAATTTTATGACTTTATTTGTACTTCACATGAATGTCAAACTCCAATTCACTTTTCTATCGACTCATGGACTGAATGGTTTTATTTCCCTTTGCAGAAAAGAAATGTTCTATTAGGCGTGAATTTATAGCAGGCTTAAAAGTTAGCTTACTAGAAGATCGACTCCAGGAAGCAGTGTTGGTAAAAAGGAATTTGACCTCGTGGCAGTACAAGACTATTAGTATTTTCAATTGTGAAATTTCCACTGGAAGCCTTACTTAGATTTGTTATGTCTTTGATTATTAACTGTATTCGAACTAACCATGATACCAAGTACCTCCTAATCCTCACTCGACCAAGTCTCAATATCTCATGTCCATCTCCCATCCTCATTCTGCTCCATATCCTGGGCAATGATGCCAGCAGTGATGGGTGGAGTAGAAGTGACTCGTCAATGGCACCACAGTTCCAAGGAGATCTCAGGGAGATGGTGTACACCCACCTGTGTGCAGCTGCTTTATATATACCTCTGGCTCCAGAAGCATCTCTGAGCAGGACCATGTAGATCTAAAATTGAATTTTATTTCTTCTTCTTAAACTAATCTTCCTGAACAGTTTCTCTAGCTTCAGACTTTTACATCATATGGGCTACAATAATTTGTACTAAGAAGAATGAATAATATTTATTATTTAAAAAATGACACTAGAAGGAGGCAAGATGGCTGAAGCCTAAGGAAGTTCCATCCACTTGCTCCAAGCACAGGATCAGACTTGGGGCTAAACTGCAGAACATTTAACTTTAAAAAAACACCCTGAAAGTAAGCTGATTGGAAATACTGCGAGTGGGAGCATGGAGAGGAGACAGGAGAAGATGTGAAGTGGGTGAGAGAACACCCAAGTGCTCAGTGCAGCTGGAAAGACAGAAAATGTGCAGCAGTACATCTCCTGCCCCCTGGAAGCGGGGGGACTCAGCCCCCACAGAGATCCCCAAAACAGAGCAACAGAGAAGGGAAGGGGAGCCCACGTAGCATCCAACAGTGGTAATAAAGGTGATTAGGCCCACACCAGGGGACTCAGCACTATCTCAGAATGACAGACCTGAGGAGGGGTCTCAGCAGATCACATGGCAGTGAATCTGAGAGGCCCAGAATTCACTGAAAGAACTTTGATGGTGGCTAGACACAGTGACATTCCTCCCCAACTTGAAGGAAGAGGAGGCATCTCTCCCCCCACCTCTGGAAGAGCTCTGGGCTAGACATTGGCACCCCAGTGGCAGGGCCTTGTGGAGTTGGGGATTTGGACATCTGGCCAGGTGAGAGACTGGGCAAGAGCCTCGCCCACCAAGAGCCAGCCACACTGAAAGTTTAAAACCACTCGAGCCCTGGCCGGTTTGGCTCAGCGGTTAGAGCATCGGCCAGCAGACCAATGAGTTGTGGGTTCGATTCCGGTCAAGGGCATGTACCTCGGTTGCATTCCTCCCTGGCCCTGGTCAGGTCGTGCGGGAGGCAACCAGTCGATGTGGCTCTATCATGTCTCTCTCTCTCCCTCCCTCCCACTCTATCTGATAATAAGTAGAAAAATATCCTCAGGTGAGGAATAAAAAAAAAACACACTCAAGACTGCTTTTGCTGTGTCCCATAGATTTCGGTTGTTGTGTGTTTATTTTCATTAGTTTCCAGGAAATTTTTTTTATTCCTTCCTTGATCTCATTGTTAACCTATTCATCGTTTAATAACATGCTATTTAGTCTCCATGTGTTTGAATGTTTTTATTATAATTGATTTCTCTTTTCATGCCATTGTGATCTGAAAAGATGCTTGATGTGATTTCAATCTCCTTGAACTTGTAGAGACTTAGTTTGTGTCCTAGCATGTGGTCTATCTTTGAGAATGTCCAGTGTGAACTTGAGAAGAATATATATTCTGCAGCTTTGGAATGAAATGTTCTGTAAATAACAATTAAATGTAGCTGATCTGGTGTCTCATTTAGGGTCTTTGTTTCCTTGTTAATTTTTTGTCTAGAAGATCTATGCAGGGGGTGTTACAGTCCCCTACTATGATTGTTTTGCTGTCAGTCTATCCCTTGAAGTCCTCCAGAAGTTTTTATATATATTTTGGTGCTCCTATATTGGGTGCTTGTATGTTTGCCTGGGTTATATCCTCTTGTTCGATTGATCCTTTTAATATTATGTAGTGACCTTCTTTGTCTCTTATTATGGCCTCATTTTGAAGTTTATTTTATCAGATATGAGTAATGAATGCTATACCAGCTTTTTTTCATTTCTGTTAGTTTGGAAAAAATTTTCCATCCCTTCACTTTCATCCTGTGTGAGTCTTTTGTCCTGAAGTGGTTCCCTTGTACACAGCATATATATGGATCATGTTTTCTTATCCATTCAGCTCCCTATTGTTATAACCCGCGAGAAGCAAACACTCAGGCTCCGCTATAGGTGCTTTTAGGGTGGCAGAGGGGACAGACAGAAGGTCTCCGAGAGGCTGGGGTGGAGGAACATCTCTCCGAGGCCTTCCCCCTGCTCTCACGAGGACCACGGATTCCCATCCGCCGGAGCCTGAGGAGGTGCACCCCAAGTGGGGAGTCCTCTTTCAAATCTCGCTGGGGCCTCCAAATGTTATAACCTGACAGCGAGATAACTAGAGACGCACGGCCGAATTGTAAAGGAGCACTTTATTACACCGGCGGGCTGTTACACCGGCGGGCTGGGGGGGTACAGCTTCCCCAAATCCTCAGCCCCGAGCCTTCTTTGTTGCCTGCTTTTAAAGGCACAGACTATAGAAAAAAACTACATTCTCTTGGCGCCGCTTTTGGCACCGTTAAGGGGGGCTGATACAGAGAAGGGGGGAGAAGAGCAGGGTAACTATTAATCTCTTTTTTCTCATGGTTCCTCTGAGTTTCCCAAGGCCATCCTCAACCCCTTATCTTTACAGTTTTCTTTGGGTGTCTCAAGGCCCTTATGTTTACAGAAAAGAAACTGCCAGGGTGTGTACGTGCAGTAACTGAGGGTCAGAATGGAGTTATTACATCCCCACTGGTTTTATATACAGGTCAAATCATTGACCCTTTTTTTATATTAACTCTGTCCCTGTATTATTCCCAAATTATTGGCATAGAAATAGCAGGTTTCACCTAGTGCTACACAGAGTCTGTTTTGTATTGCTGGAGGTTATACTTAGGTGGGAGTATGCAAGTCCCTTGCCCCTGAATATCCCCCAAAGTTAACTTGGGCTGGTCCTATGTAGAGTTGTTAGTATTTGGGGTCTGGGAAACTGGCTCGGAGAGGCCTAGCCCTATATAATAAGGGGGCCCCAAATTTAGGCATAACTAGTAGTCAGCCCCTATGTCCTTCCTGTGGCCTAATAAAGGTCTGGCTGACTAATGACATTAATCTGAATGGAGTCAGATTTTCCTATAGGGAAACCCTTGGGCTTGGCTAACCTTCTAAAATCTATATGAGGGTGCCTGCTTCTTATATAGCCCTTAGTAGTAAATATGGTTTCACAACCCCGAGATGGACAAAAGTATTCATTTGCATGCAAGCAACTTGTGGTGATACTTCTTAAGACCTCCCCCAATATCCCATTTTCAAGTTCTCAGTTCCATTGGGGCCCAGATCTATAAAAATTCCCCTGTATAGTCATAATCAGAAAAATTAGAGTCCCGATAAATGCAAGAGTCTCATTTTTAAGGGATCTGGAGAGGCCCAGACCGTTCATTCTGCTTTTTCCACCTTCAGCCGGGAATGGTGCAGCCAGACCGGGATGCCGTTGACCTTGACAGCCGTTGGTGCAGGCAGGATAACAGTGTATGGTCCCTTCCAGGCTGGAGTCAGTCCCTGGGTGGTAAATTTCTTTACCCATATCGAGTCCCCGGGCTGGAAAGGGTGCACAGGGTCCGAGGTGGGCACAGGCAGGGCGTCGTAGATGTGTTTATGGACGGCTTTCTGGGCGGACTGCAGGGCCTGCAAGAACTGTAAGAGGGTGAGGGGGAGCAGACTACATCCTACACTGTTATTCCATTACCAGGGGCAAGCTGTCCCTCTCTCAGTGTCCCTTTCTTTTTCCCTTCTTGAGTATTCCTCCAATATCCTGTCTCCTGTAATATGTATATCCCTTTCTTTTATCCTTTCTTATCTTTTTACTTCCTCTGCATAATCCTTCTCTTTTTATTTCTTCCCTTCTCCACAAACTTTCTTCAACTTACACAGACCCTCTGCGACTTACACAATCCTTCTTCAACTTACACAAACCCTCTGTGACTTTCCTAGTCCCTCCCCTGACATGAACGTGAGAGCTTGCTCAATCTATCTGCTGTCTGCACATCCCCCAGCTTTTCTTCTCTTCCTCCCTACTTAGACCCACACATTCCTGCTTCCCTCTGCCTTCTCCCTTTCCCTGTGACCTTACTGGACATTGCCTGCCTCTCAGGAGTTCAGTAAGCTTGGTGTAACCTAAGTGGGTAGTCTGGTGCAGCTGGTTGACTAAAGTCCGACCTAGAGCCTCTGGGACTGATAACCCCCCATCAGGCAGAGTCCATCATCTTGTTTCTGCTTGACTAAGTCATTTTCTGACCTAGTGTATCTGGAGAGGCCATTCCCCACTGGTTTTAGGGCTGCCTCTCAAGCTTCCTGGTGCAGTAGATTTCCTTTCTTGCCCCATCGGAGAGCCTGGATTAGGGCTATAAGTTCAGCCTACTGGGCTGAAGTTCCCCTACTTAATGACTGTGACCAGATGACACAGTCCTGAGTTACTACTGCTGTCCCAGCATACCTGATTTCTTCCTGGACATAGCTGCTCCCGTCTGTGAACAATACCTCATCTGATGATGGCAGTGGGACATCCTTGAGGTCTGGGCGGGCCATCTGCACTATGTCGATTACCTCCAGGCAGTCCTGTAGAGGTTTCTCCGGGTCATCATCTGGAAGCAGGCTGTCAGGACTGATGGCCAACGTCTTGTGGAACTTGATGCGGGGGCTGGCCTGGAGTCGCAGTGGCCAGCAATTGAATGATCTCTGGAGGAGATCACGTCTGAGTAGGGGGTATGGGCACTCCGGCATGACCAGAAATGAAGGAGTCACAGTATTTTCCCAAAGTTCATAGTCCTCTTTGAAGTCCAGGGGTAGGTTAGAGCCCCATTGGCTCGGCCAGGACTGAGTCTGCTGCACCAGTACCTACCAGGAAACTAACTAGTTTGTCCCCTATTGTCTTTTCTATCTCTAATCGGGACCTATGCTTGCTGTCCTGGCTCTTCCTCATGTTTCCCTTTCTCGGGTGATCCTTTTCTATGGGCCCTGTTCCCCTTAAGGCTGTTATTATTACCTTTGCTATTCTATTATCTTGTTTCCCCGATATTTCATTTCTAAGAATGTTTACTATGCAACCCAATGAGGTCTTCTGGGCATTAGGGTAGCTACCTATGATTAGACTAATAGTAACAAAGTTGAGGGAGACACTGTAGGGAGGCAGATGAGAACAAAAACAAGGGAAGACACACAAGACAGAAACTTTCGCTTCGTCCGCCTGGCCGCTCCCCTCGCGGAGATTTCAGACGCCTCTTGGCATGTGGCAGGTTGGAATAAGCCCCCAACTCGGATCAGGCTCGCTGGTGGGACACCATAGTGGCCCAAGAACCTGATACCGCCTTTTAGCCGTATGAGGTCGTCACGGAACCGCAGGGTAGGACTCACTCAGGCTCCGTAACCAAAGTCGTGGAGCACGGTCACTCATACACAATTACATTCACACAGTCACACTCACACACCAGAAGTTCTCGGGAGGTGATCAGTCTCCCCTTCTGCCCCAGTGGCGGACCAGAAAGCACCGCGGTCCAGAACCAGAATTTGCCAGAATTGAACCCCACCTAACGTCTCAGGGGGATCCCGGAGAGGAGAGGCTGTGCCGCGTCCGGCCCTCTCACTCTCACCCAGATGGACCGGTCGCCCAGAACTCACCTCCGGAGGCTTTACCAGGTCTCCTTAAATCTTTTTGGGGACGTCTTGGCATCTCCCAGCCGCTCGTCAGAAACCTAAATCGGATCTTTGAGGCCCTGGAACATCTCAGGGGGTACCTCCCCTCAGATCTCTAGGGGTCCGGCGGCCGGACCGAGAGAGGCCGTTCATCCTAGGTGTCTAGCCCCTGGTGTCCTAAAGCACCAGGGATCTCGCTGGGGCCTCCAAATGTTGTGACCCGCGAGAAGCAAACACTCAGGCTCCACTATAGGTACTTTTAGGGTGGCAGAGGGGACAGACAGAAGGTCTCCGAGAGGCTGGGGTGGAGGAACATCTCTGAGGCCTTCCCCCAGCTCTCATGAGGACCACAGATTGCCATCCGCCGGAGCCTGAGGAGGTGCACCCCAAGTGGGGAGTCCTCTTTCAAATCTCGCTGGGGCCTCCAAATGTTATAACCTGACAGCGAGATAACTAGAGACGCACGGCCGAATTGTAAAGGAGCACTTTATTACACCGGTGGGCTGTTACACCGGCGGGCTGGGGGGGTACAGCTTCCCCAAATCCTCAGCCCCGAGCCTTCTTTGTTGCCCGCTTTTAAAGGCACAGACTACAGGAAAAAAACTACATTCTCTTGGCGCCGCTTTTGGCACCGTTAAGGGGGGCTGATACAGAGAAGGGGGGGAGAAGAGCAGGGTAACTATTAATCTCTTTTTTCTCATGGTTCCTCTGAGTTTCCCAAGGCCATCCTCAACCCCTTATCTTTACAGTTTTCTTTGGGTGTCTCAAGGCCCTTATGTTTACAGAAAAGAAACTGCCAGGGTGTGTACGTGCAGTAACTGAGGGTCAGAATGGAGTTATTACACTATGTCTTTTGTTTGGAGCATTTAGGCCATTTACATTTAAGGTTATTTTTGATGGGTACTTAATTTTGTTGTTGTTGTTAATCCTTACCTGAGGTATTTTTCCATTAACTTTTAGAAAGAGTGGAAAGGAGTGAAGGAGAGAAAGAGAGAGAAAAAGAGAGGAAGAAAGAGAGAGAGAGAGAGAGACATTGATTGACTGTCTTCTGCATGGTGCTGAGGATTAAACCTGCAACCCAGGTTCATGTCCTGGACCGGGAATTGAACTCGTGACCCTTTAGTCTGTGGGTCAATGCTCTAACCACTGACCAAACTGGCCAGGCTGTCATTTTAATTATTTATACATGTGTTCCCCTCCCCCCCCCATTTCTTCTTCTTACAACAGTCTCTTTAGCATTTCTTACAGTGCTGGTTTGAAGGTAGCAAATTCCTTTAGACTTTTATTGTCTGCAATGCTCTTTATTTCACCTTCAATTTTGAATGATAGCCTTGCTGGATAGAGTAGTCTTGTGTCAGTCCCTTGCTTTTCATTACTTTGTATACTTCATGCCACTCCCTTCTGACCTGCAGTGTTTATATTGAGAAATCAGCTGACAGTCTAATGGGAGCTCCCTTGTAGGTAACTTTTTGACTCGCTTTTGCAACCTTTAAGATTATTTTTTTGTCTTTAATATTTGCCATTTCAATTATGATGTGTCCAGGTGTGGGTCTTTTTTGGTTCATCTTGATTGAGATTCTCTGTGTTTCTTGGACCTGTGTAACTTTTTCCTTCAACAGGTTAGGAAAGTTTTCTGTAATTATTTCTTCAAACAGATTCTTTATTCTTTTTTCTGATTCTTCTCCTTCTGATACACTATGATGCAAATGATGTTGCATTCCATATTGTCCCAAAGCTCCCTTAAACTCTTCTGGGTTGTTTTTGTTTTGTTTTGTTTTGTTTTCCATTTGCTGCTCTAATTGGATGTTTTTTCTACCTTGTCTACTAACTCACTGATATGGTCTTCAGCTTCTTCTAATCTACTTAAATTCTTCCAAGGTATTTTTTGTATCAGTTATGTCATTCTTCATTTCCACTTGATTTTTATTCATAGCTTGTACCTCTTTTTTTTATGCTGGTATAGTTCTCATTATATTGTTTGTAATCTCACTAAGTTGTTTGAACACCCTTAAAATCATTGCTTTGAATTATTTATATGACAAATGCTTGCCTCCATTTCATGTAGTTCCTTTTCTGGTGATTCCTCCTTTTCTTTTATTTGGGGGTTGTTTCTTTGTCTCACCATTTTAGCAGTCTTGTAGTTTAGGGTCAGGTGAGGCATATTGGGATGTGTAGGCAGGTTAGTGTATATCAGATAAGACTATTATGCTTCTCAGTCTTGGTGTGGTGGCCATCTTGTGGGACCCAGTGGAGTATTCTCCTTGATCTTCCAAGCTGGGTGCTCTAGGAATGACCCTTGTGTTGTTTATGTAGGCTGTTAAATTTGAGCTTGATTGCTGTTGTCCGTTTATGCATGGGCTCAGCCCTCTGGGTAGTTAATTGTGAACCTTAACCCCTACTCTGTTGAACCTGTCATGTCAACTGTTATATAGGTGTTGATAGAAGAAAACAAAGCAAAACCAGACCAAACCAAAAAGATACCCACTCCCAAAAATCAGCATCAATAAAAATAAAAGCAACCACCTCAACAAAAAGATTAAAAGATACACATACAAACAAAAAGCACTCACATACACACACAAAAAAAAGAATACTAGGAGGTGTGACAAGAGGGGGAAATGAATGAATTAGAAGAGGGGGGAAAAATAAGGAAGTCAAGGCAAAACCCAACCAAATAAAAAAGAACTTGAAAAAACTATCAGTATCAACAATGATAAAAGCACCAGTATCAACAAAAAGATTAAAAAACAAACAAACTGAACACACACACACACACACACACAGAAGAATATTGGAAGGTGTGAGACCAAAAGAGTTAGGAGAGGGAGAATAAGAATAAAAGAAGAAGAAGAAGAAGAAGAAGAAGAAGAAGAAGAAGAAGAAGAAGAAGAAGAAGAAAAAGAAAGCAAGGAAGGCAAAGACCAGAAATAAGGTAAGTATAAAAAATAAAAGGTAGAAAATAATGACTGAAATGATCATAATAATAATAATTTTAGAAAGTAATAATGCTAAATTGAATAAAATATAGAATAGATGCCCTGGCCAATTTTGCTCAGTGGTTAGAGCGTCGGCCCGCAGACTGGAGAGTCCCAGGTTAGGTTCCCGTTAAGGGCACGTACCTCAGTTGCAGTTTGTCCCTGGCCTCAGTTGGGGTCGTGTGGGTGGCAACCACTTGATGTGTCTCTCTCACATTGATCATTGATGTTTCTCTCTCTCTCTCTTCCTCCCTCTCTCCCTCCCACTCTATCTGAAGATAAATGCAAAAATGTCCTCAGGTGAGGATAAAAAAAAAAAAAAAAAACATATATATTAGGGGGACCGGAAAGTAATGTCGTTTTTTTACATTAAATTCAAACAGATACATTTTTAACACGTTTTTATTTTTAATCAATGATGTAATCACCCTCGTTATCAACAACCTTTTGCCATCTAGTGTGCAAATTTTCAATGCCGGAAAGATAAAAATCAATTGGTTTTTGAGCAAAATATCTGGAGATGGCATTTTGGACATCATCCAAATTTTCAAATTTTTTGCCACTTAGAAAATGTTGTAGCAATCGGAGTAAATGGAAATCTGATGGCGCAATATCGGGCGAGTATGGTGGGTGAGGCAATACCTCCCACCCCAATTCATTAATTTTTTCCAGGGTTCGTCTTGCACAGTGCAGTCTTGCATTATCGTGTTGCAGAATAACGCCTTTTCTGGTGACAATCGCTGGGCACTTTTCAATTAAAGATTGATTTACTCAATCTAATTGTTCACAGTAAAGGTCTGCATTCAGTTTGTCCAGGTTTCAGCACTTCAAAATGAACAACCCCGCGAATACTCCACCAGACACACAAAAGTGCCTTTTTGGGGTGTAAACCTGGCTTAGCTGTACTTCGTGGCGATTCATTCAGAGAGAGCCACTGCCTTTTGCGTTTTGGATTATCATAGAGGACCCATTTTTCAGCTCCAGTGATCAAGCGATCAAAAAACGCTTCTGTATTGTGCCGCTGAAGCAATAAATTGCATGTGGTGGACCGATTAGCTTTGTTTTCTTCGGACAGATTATGCAGGACCCAAACACCTGCTCTGCTTACTTTACCAATCTGCTGAAAATGTTCTTGGATGGTCGACCAAGGTTGGTTAAGAGTGTTTGACAGTTCCTCGACTGTCTGACACAGATTTGCTTCCACTTCCGCCCTTAACATGGCATTACTTTAACAACATTACTTTCCGGTCCCCCTAATTATATATATATATATATCTATATATAGATATATATAGATATATATCTATATATAGATAGATATAGATAGATATCTATATATAGATAGATATAGATAGATATAGATATATAGATATAGATATAGATATAGATAGATATAAAAAATATGAAAGAAAAAACTGGGAAAAGAAAAGAAAAGAAGAAAAAAATTGAATGAAAAATAAAAATTAAAAAAACACACATACCAGCTTATAGGAGGGGCAGGCAGTCTCTTCCTCTCCCTCCAATGCCTCAGCTCTTCCTGGGTTGCTGGCACCCCTGGTCGCCATCCCAAGCAGGGGAGAATAGGAAAAAAAAAGGAGAAAAAAAACAAAAACAAAAAAAACAATGCCCTACTTGGCTCTTTAATCTTTCAGCAAGGCTGGCTATCACCTGGAGGTTGGGGAGGCTTCTGCCCAGGTTCCCACCTGGCCAGACATCTGAATCCCAAGCACCACCAGGACAAGCCCCTGGGGTACCTATTTCCAACCCAGAGCTGCTCCCCAGGTCAGGGAAAGGACTCCTCCTCTTTGCTCAGGGTGGGGAGAAACATGACTTTTTTTTTGGGTGCTCTGGCTAGCCCCCATCAAAGTTCTTTCAGCAGATATGTGGCCCCTCAGAGTCACTGTTGTATGATCCATTCAGACCCCTCCTCAAGCTGCTGTTCTGCTCTGTGGGCTCTCTGGCTCCCACAATCGGGAGCTTTCCAGGCTGGTGTTGTAACCACGCGCTGGCTTTTAGCCTGGGATAGTGCTGAGTCCCCCTGATGAGCCGAACCACCTCTGATTCCTACTGTCCGGTGCTTCTATGCTACATGGCCTTCCCTTCCCTTCTCTGTTGCTCTCTTTTGGGGATCTCTGTGTGGGGCTCTCTTTTGGGGATCTCTATGTGGGGCTCTCTTTGGGGGATCTCTGTGTAGGGCTCTCTTTTGGGGATCTCTATGTGAGGCTCTCTTTGGGGGATCTCTGTGTGGGGCTCTCTTTGGGGGATCTCTGTGTAGGGCTCTCTTTTGGGGATCTCTATGTGAGGCTCTCTTTGGGGGATCTCTATGTGAGGCTCTCTTTTGGGGATCTCTATGTGAGGCTCTCTTTTGGGGATCTCTATGTGAGGCTCTCTTTGGGGGATCTCTGTGTGGGGCTCTCTTTGGGGGATCTCTGTGTAGGGCTCTCTTTTGGGGATCTCTGTGTGCGGCTCTCTTTGGGGGATCTCTGTGTGGGGCCGAGTCCCCTGCTCCCAGGGGGCAGGAGCTCCCTCCATCTTCCCAGCCACGCTGCAGAGCTGCGTGAGTTCCCTCACCCACTTCCAGCCTCCTCCTGTCCCCTCGCCACACTCTTTGCTCGCAGTATTTCCAATCAGTATTTTCAGGTGGATTTTCAAGTTGAATGTTCTGCAGTCTAACCTCAAGTCCGGTCTGTGCTTGGAGCAAGCAACGGAACTTCCTTAGGCTTCAGCCATCTTGCCTCCCTCCTGAACCAAGCTTTTAAATCTTGGGTTAAATTATTGGCATTGTATGAGAGAGGGTCAAAGGGCTCACCTAAAACCTTAAAAGCTACTAAACTACCTTACAGGACAGTTTGTTGTCACAGTGTGTCAGTTGACTCCCCCTCTGGCCAAAGGCATCCCTCCCAACTTGCTCCCCCACCTTGGACTTTTGCTGTTACCCCATATTCCTGGAAGGAAGGGGCAGCACAAAGCCCTGCCCCTACCCTCGTGCCACGCACCTGCCACTCTCTCCAAATGCTCAAACCTGCAATTCCTTCCCACTGAGCTTTCTGGCTGTGAGGGCAAAGCAAAAATGTGGATGAAGAGGGTGAGGCAATCAGTGTCTGGGAACTTCAGCGGGTTTGGGAAGTAAAATGACAACGGCGGATATAAGAAGGTATGGGGAAGAGTGGGAACTGAGCCCTTCCACCGGCTGATCTCAGGGACAGCTCCTATTGGAGAGAATTTCTATTCCTCAAGTAAAAAATGAGGGTAAAAGAACAAATGGAGTGAGGTCCCCTGTCAATGGTCAAGGTCCAGGCAGGTTGGGGCACACATGGACTTCAGGCAAAGACCGTTTGGTGAAGGAGGAATCAACATGACTGTCAGTCTCCACTTGGAGGGATAGCTCCCAGAGCAGAAGATTGGCCAGCACTGGTCCAGGAAGCAGGGCATGTTGTAGCTGGAGAAGTGGCTGAAAGTCTGAGTATCTAAGGTCCACTAGATTAGAGTCACCCCTGGGGCTGCCCTCTCATGGAGGCTGCCCTCTCCTTCATCCAGAATCTGCACTCAGGACCCAACTGGACGGCTTAGAGTTCTTTCCAGGGCTCCAGGCCGTAGCTCTTCTAGATGCAAACAGACTCTCTAGGATGCTCTAGCTGCTTAGTTCTTCCTCATCTGGAACTGAAGTCAGGGTATCTGTCTTGGTTTCCAAAATGGCACCCAAAGACTGGTCATTAATAGACAATAGCCCTGTGCTTATGTTGGGTTTAAGAAGAAGAACTGTGCATTAGATATGGAAAACATATTTGTAAGCCACATATGATCACAGAAAACCTTTTATTTGAGGACATCACTGGAACTTCACTCATGCTAATACACACTTGGATATATAGGGATTCCAGATTTGCAGTGTATATTTCTATACATTCTGGGGGAAATGTTTTGAGCTGAACAAAAGTAACACCTTCATTTTTTTAAGCTTAAAACAATGTGCATAAGACTGTCCTATCCCTGGTCTCATTTGATCCTCACAACTGCTAGTGAGATAGGCCAAAAAGCCATTTTTCTCATTTTATAGATAAGAATAAAGCCTTGATTAATCAAATGACTTGCCTGAGGTGTCAGACCTAAGAAATGGCAGATCTGATCATCAAACCTCACTTTCTCATCCTGGAGATTTTGGTCTTCCCAAACTGGTATTCATTTTCCATTATATTCCTTCTAGAAACCTGGTGTTTTATTATTTGTTTGTTTGTTTTCTCAGTGGCCCAAGCATCTCCCAAAAATCATGGATCCAGACTGCAGTAACTGATATTTGTTTCAGTTTCCCATATTTGTCTCAAATGAATTTTATGTCTAAGTTGATACTTTTGAATTTAATTAAGAAAATTCTCACTTCTTAACTTCTTACATTCTCTAGAAGTTTAAATGACCATGCCAAGATACTCCTAAATATTGTTGGCAGTGAGACTCTTGATCTGACTATAACAATTGAACCAAAAGTCATTTGTAGTACATGAACACAGATAGGAATCCCTTTAAAAAGAATAGGCTTCAACGTCGGTTTTAGGAATCAAACAAATTTAGTCAGATTCCCAACATTTCACTTTAGGGTAAGTCCTCCCCCCCAGTTCCTGTGAGGTAGGAATTGCAGCAGCTGACCTTGGTCTCATTAAGTCCTTATGTGCTCAGGAAGACTTAAGGGTCTGGCTCAGTCTGTACTCTTCAGATGCAAGCCAGCTAAGGGAGAATTATTGCCTTGGTTGTCCATAAAAATGACACATACAGTTAAAGTTCCTTCTAATAATTCTGAAATTTTAATTTTTTAATGGAAGCCTGAAAAAGAAAGAGTACGAGATGGTGGGCCAGCTGCTTACTGTGCTACACGTGTTCATTCGTTTTATCACTTGCTTAAAGCCACTTTGCATTTAGAATTCTTGAGGCTTAAATGACCATGTCAAGATACTTCTAAAAGCATAACCTATGCAATGCATTATCATTTTCATCTTCACAGAGAATTTAGCAAGAAAATCTCTGCTGCCACATTCACACTCTGATTAGCTCATTTACTCCTCCAAAAGGTATAGTATTATAGACAGACATTTAACTAAGTGCTAAGACTCAGGTCTGTTTCTTGTGTCTGCTCCTTCCTATCTTTCCCTCAAGCAAATCAGTTAACCATCTCTGCAGGATGTCTTCCATTTCAGCCCCACTGGCACTTTCTCTGCCCTGCTTTGTGCCCTAGGCACTGATCCGGCGGCCAGCATCAACCAGCCTCTCTGTCTGGCTTCTGATGACGTTTCAGCCAAGAAAGGGAGGTTTCCATAGGTCAGAGGGCCTGGATAGAGATAGGGTATGTGTTCCTGCAAATCCTTTGGTTGGCTGAGTCCTTCCACCTGCAGTTCCTATCAGGCAGCACTCGCACAAAGCTACCTGCTCTAGATTCTAACTGCCTCATTTCGCAGCTTCAGACTGAAGGAGAGGAGCACCTCCCAGATGTCTCTTCCCTCGTACCCTGCCCATGCATTTAAAAATAGTCCTTTTATTAAATGCTCCTCAAATTACCCACTTTGACTGTGCCATTTGATTTCTCCAGGAGCCATCTGATCCTTGATTATCCTATTTATGTAATGAAGAAGATAATAGCTCTCCGGACAGCCTCAAGAAGTAGTAGAGGATCCATGAAGATCGGGGTTGTGAGGGCTGTATCAGCTGTAACAAGCTTTAGCTTTGCAATGTAAGGCAGTATTACTATTCAACTAAAAACACTTGTTCTTTTTACAATGTATACTCTAGACCTTATGTCCTTTATAAAGAATACTATTTCCAATACTTGCCTATTAATGCTCACTAACAGAAGATACAGCAAATGAGGGCTTGAATAGTATAGCTAGGTTATTTAATTTTGGCATCTCATGAAATTTTCCAACAGTTTACATTTTGTGATTATCTTCTACTTGCTGTAATATGTAAATTAAATATGAATTTATCAGTGCTTTTTTAGGTTGACTCTATTCTTGAAAATCCCATACTAATTGTCCCCAGCCTTCCAGATTGCCATCCCCTCCAATTTGGACAATATATCACTGATTTTACAGGCTTGGGATGGGCCCCTGAAAACCATAAAAATGAGACAAATAAATAGTATGGAAAAAAGCAAATCCCCACTGAGAATTAAAGTGAGTGTGGTCCTTGCAGAGAACAAAGCAGTCACAAGCAAGCCCCTTCTGAGTGAGTGTAGGCAGCTCTTAATCATCCTCAGGACTGAGAGGTAACAAGTGCATTGCCACAGAAACTTCCCAAGAAAAGAAAAGGCAGCATTTTCTTATCCTGAGTATCTATTAGGGCAAGGTCCTGCAGGAAGGCCAGTACTTTAACTCCATTTCTGATGAAGCTGTGGGTATGCAGAGTGCACAGCACCATTCCCTGTCCTCCGGGACTGTACTTCCCACACGCAGCTATCCCATCGTTCACAGCCAAGGAACACTTCCTCGCTCTGAAGAGTGTGGCTTCTGCTGAAACTGCGAGAATTTTGCCACCAAAGGTCAAGTCAAACCTTCCCTCTTTCGCAGAAAGCTCCCTTGAACTGCTTGAATGTGCTGGGCCAGGGAAACTCACAAGGTCTGTATGATGCTGGAACACCCCCAGGCCACATCAGAGTGACGAGCCCAGATCCTCCATGGCCAGAGACCTTCTAGAGTCTAGATGGATCTGAGAAACTTTGGGTTGTCAATGGCCTCAGAGCCAAACACAGCTGTCTCAGAAGACATACACTGGGACTTGTCAGAAGACACATTTGAAACTCCTGATGGGAAGATAAATGCAGTTGGGAGTTGAAGAGCTCTCACGAGCAGGAGGTGTCAGGAACAGCCAGGCTGACCTGTCTGGAGCATGGAAGAGATAACTGAAGCTGAATCCTGACTTTTAGTCAAAATGTGATTGCTCCCCACTACAGCCACACCCTCCAAAGCCCAAACGTTTGTCTTAAAGTAGAAAGTGCAACCTTTAGCCGTGCCTTCTCTCTAAGGAACGGGTCTGCACATTCAGGGCATGCGTACCCTGGGTGGCTAGAGAATGGGAGCAGCCTGTGGCCTTCGACACACACTGAGTGAACGGGGTTCTTACTGGCCCATGATGGACCCTTTGCTTCCGTCAGCAGATTTGCCAAGGCTGATGAACAATTTGATTGAAATCAGAAATGTTTAAAATTACTTACATTTTTCTTCACTCTTCTACATTTCCCAAAGGCTGTTGTGATGTGACAGACTTTTGTGTTTTCCTGGAAATGCTTGTTAAGCAGTGCTGTAATAGTGTTGTGACATGCCCGCAGTGCTCTTCTTTCAATTAAAGCTAGATTTTATTTATTAAGCAGAATAATTTATTTGTTCTGGACTCCTGAGTCACCAGACACAATTCTTCCTCCCATACTTCCCTAGATTTGGGATCACACTTTTCCAACTGCTCTCTCTCTAAACAGTGCCTGGGATGTCGTAACCATTCATGAATATTTGTCAACTGGATGAAAGAATGCATCGTCTAGTTTGCTAGTACCTAACTGAGAAATCTCCTGTCTTTTCACTTGTTCCTGACTCCTCCTCTAGTGGGAAAGGCACCCAGCTGTTCAGGGCAGAAACCCAGCAGGCACCAGTCTCGACTCTCCTTCCCTCCCCATATCCACTCAAGTGATTACCATGTCCTACCAATTCCACCTCTTCTATCTCTCACACACCTTGTACCTTTTCTCAATCCCCACTGTCATTCCTCTTGTTCAGACCACCATCTTTCCCGGCCTGGAAAGCTGCAACAGCCTTCTCATTGTTATCCTTACCGCCAGTCCTGCTCCTTTCCAATCCATTCTCCACGCTCAGGTTCTCTGCTCTCAGAGCAATGACCTGCATGAGGGTGTGGGGGTGGGGGACAATGAGCTACAAAACATTTTGTGGTCTTTCTCTGTGTGAGAGGTGACTAAAATAGAATGTTTATAAGCTAAAATGTTGGAATTTCAAATGTGGGGCTGAAATGTGTACTATATTGAAAAATCTGGAGCATTTCCCATTGTAACCTGGAGCAGACCAGGCAGGAACTGGCCTTGTTGAATAACACTGTGGCAGGTAGACATACCCCTTTGCTTGTTATGTTCACTCTGGACAAATAATCCTGACTCTAACGTTCAGTTAAGATCCAAGTATTCCACCCAGCCGGTGTGGCTCAGTGGACTGAGCGTTGTCCCATGGACTGAGAGGTCCCAGTTGGATTTATGGTCAGGGCACATGCCCAGGTTGCAGGCTGAGTCCCCAGTAGGTGGTGAGCAGGAGGCAGCTGATTGATGTTGCTCTCTCACATCAATGTTTCTATCTCTCTCTCCCTCTCACTTCCTCTCTCTCTAAAATCAATAGAATAAAAGCTTTAAAAAAAAAAAAAAAGATCCAAGTATTCCAAGCGCTTTGCATCTAACGCTGGATGGGTTATTTCATTCCATTAGCAGGGTATGTTGTTGGTAAGTGCTCCTACCCACCCACTCTCTCAAGTAACCACCTAAACCAACAGAAGTGCTAGAAGAGAGGATGAGTATTACTTATGCCTTCATGACCCCTGCAGCAACAGTGTGTCTAGCCCTCCTCTTGAAAACTCTTACCCAGAAACTATGATCAAGTACCAGGCTGAAGAAACTAGGAGAGGGTAGATAGAATGTAATGTGAGATACAGTGGATCTTGGCAGCACAAGGGATGGACCATGATGGACATTGTCCTCAGGACATCTCCTCAGATTCCTCTTCACTGGCCTCAGGATGCCCAGAACTACAACTCTTCCTCAGAGGACTTCCCCCAGCTACTCAAGCTGGGACTGTCATGGACTTCACATCCTGCTGGGCAGGCCTTAGCCAATATCTGAAGGTTATGGGCATATAAAGTCCAACTACCTTGCCCTGCAGATGGAGCTAAAGCTGCCCTCTTGGAGACTTGCTGCAATCACACCTACACTTGGCTTTTGCTCCTCTCCTGCCTGCTCTCCCCACTCTTACTAGTGTCACCTCAGATCACATTCCCTGTAAATCACTCCTGGGAATCCCAAAAGAAAACACCACTTAGTTTTAAATAAATGTTTTAAATTGTTGAACACTTATAATCCTCCCAACCCTCCGTCCCTGTCTTATTTTCTCCATAGCATATATTGTCATATAAATTATTTTGTTTTTTCCCCACCCCTAGCCCTCCCAGAAGAATAAAAGCTCCAATAGAACAAGAACATTTGTCAGTTTTGTTCACTGCTGATTACTCAGTATGTAGAACAGTGCCTGCCTCATCCATAGTAGGCACATTAAATGGTTGTTGAATGAATAAATGTACCAAGAATTGGGCTACACAGTGCAAATGAAACAATAAGCCAGAGAGACATGTCCCCAAGCCCCAGAAAGCTACAGTCCAAAGGGAAAACACATCATTAAACAAAAGAGATTATCCTACTTCTTCTAATAGTCTTCAGAAGTTTCCAGCTGCCTGGTTTTATATTATTCTATCTTGAGGTATTCCTTCATCACTATAACTGGGTCTTTGCCTTCCCAACTGATTAATTCCAATATGTTTTGCTGTGGCATCTGTATGCACCAAGAATGGATAGTCTTAGCCCTGCAGCTCTCTTTAAACATCATCTTCTCCAGCCCATATTTTCTTCAGAAATTAGGGTAATAGCTCTGGCTGGTGTGGCTCAGTTGGTTGGAGTTCAAGGGTTCGATTCCCTGTCAGGGCACATACCTATGTTTTGTGTTTGATCCCCCAACCAGTCAGGCGTGTGCGGGAGGCAACTGACCAATGTTTCTCTCTCACATCAATGTTTCTCTCTCATTCTTTCTCTCTCTCTCCCTTTCTCTCTCTCAAAAAATCAATGAACATGTCCTCTGGTGAGGATTAAAAAAAATAAAATTAGAGCAATTCATTTATTTTCTGAATTAACTTAATCAATCAGCTATTGGGTATCATACAGGTAACCTTTAAATTTACAAAATAAGTCCCATGAAATAAAAGTAGTCAGTTTTTATACTTAATAGTCATGAAAATCACCCTCAAAGACAGACACTTACTTATGAAGTGTGTCAATGTGTCATTTCAGAACAATGGTTTTTAAAAATTCACATTAAATGCTTTTTGTTAGTTATAACTCTATTAGAGAAAGAAATAAAGGAGAAAAGTATTCTTAATTATTCTTATTGATTAGTTTAATCTAGTCTTCGAGTCTATTATAAATTTTTCTGGCTATTTTAATGACATGAAAATGGAGATGAACTATCTATATAAATCTAAGTAGAATTGCAGTATTGTGTTTCAAATGTAGTGTATCAAAAAATTATGCATTTGAAACTGAGTAAAAGCTTATTATCACAGAGATAATTAACTGTGTTTTGGTGGCTTTTATAGGCAAATGAATTGTCTTAGAGGTATTGTTAATTTGTATTAACTCCTACATGGAATTAATGTCTACTGGCCTTCACATCTTGCTATGGGAGCACCCTGCTCTCTAACTTGTAGTTTCTTTCTTCTTTTTTTTTTTTTTAACTCATCTTTATTGTTCAGTGTATTACAGATGTTCCCCCCCCTTTTTCCCCACTGAGCCCCTCCTCCCCAATCCTGCCCCCCTCCTTCCTCCCCCACACTATTGTCGGTGTCCATTGGTTATGCATATATGCATAGAAGTTATTTGGTTTATCTCATCCTGCCCTCCCTCTCCACTTCTAACTTGTAGTTTCTTATTGGGATCCATTCTCTTCCTTTGCACAGGGCAGGGTAATCTATCTCCAAGAAACTGCCAAGGTCAAAGTTAGTGTAAACCCACAGAAATTGCCACTCCCTCTTGCTTTCCAACACTGTAATACAATTTGCTGAGCTAAATTAAGATGTCTTTGTTTCTAAAAGAAAAAGACAAATATTTTATATATTTGGAAGAAACATTTTTCTATTGCTATGTTCACTTCTGTAGCAGAATTTTGCATAAAAATAATTTTAATTTTTTAACTTATTTCTAGAAATAATCACATTTGCTTGTAAATCGTTATTTGAGCCCTGGAGTCTTTTAAAAGCAATTAATATCTTAAACAATATTGTTAGAAATAAATTACAAATTATTATTGTCAGCTAGATTTTTTCCCTGTTGCTGATGTCTTTCAAAGTTACATTTACAATTAAAAAGTTCTATGGATGTTGAGTTTAATATAAAGGTAAAATTTTAAAGATATTTTTAGAAATATAATGAAAATAAAGCAGTAGTCCTTGGAAATGTAACTGATATGCTCTTATCAAATTGGAGGTTGGACAACCCAGTGGATTAAAGCCAGGAGAACAGGATTTCTGGTTCCAGCCTCACTGTGATGAGTGTAACTCATTAACAATGCTATGTCTTTACGTGTTATCACTTTCTCCAAACCGAACCGAACCGCACCTTACCTTTGTGGATAATGCTCCTGCCGTGGCCATATATGGCAAAGGACTGTTTTGGGATATTAAACGAAATGCGTACTTAGAGAAATTCAAAACAGAGCCTCCAAATGTTTTTTATTCAGTCTGGATTTAAAAGGTAGCTGATCCAAGAAACCACAAATTTTTGTTTGCTTATTTGTTTGTGTGTTTGTTTGTTTTAAGCAGGAACTTTAGGAAGATGAAAAGCTGTCGACAGGAGCAATTCTGAGAAAGCTGAGACCTACGTTTTCCATTGTCTCTTACTCTGAAAGACATAAGAACATGGAAAGGATTCAGGAGCCAGTTACCATAAATATGAACTAAATCAATGTGGATTTTGTATCTTGCCATCATAAAGTTGAGTTTTATTTGTTTACTTAAAAGAGCAAAGAGCATTCTTCTATCGAAAGATTTATTAAAATAGTTACAAGGAATATTGATGTAGGACCAAGGATGATGGATATTTGTTTTAGGTAAGCACACTTTTTGTAAGCTTCTGCTACAGAGGGGTATATTTGCTTACTGGAAGTTGAATATGCTTAGTAGCTTGGAGCTACCCCGCCAACAATGACCTCCTGGATCTTGCTGTACAACAAGAATAAACTATTGTACAGATTGTCTTTAACTCAGGAATATATCTGATGCACCCACATAACAAAAAATTATTTTGCAAGTAAAAGAAATGTGATCAACTGTTTTAACTGTAAAAGGTAATACAGAAATTCAAATTTCTATGACATACTGAATGTGAAAACTTTTTATAAAGTATAAAATAATATATAAATGCAAGTTATTATCACTATTTTAAACAGAGCTGGAAAATAAAAACTTTTAAGTAAAGGTGGCATATGTAAATGTAAAAAGGCAAATATTTTAAAGTTGATCTGGATGATTTTTATTTGTGACTTATGACATATAGATATTAATAAATGACACTGTTATTTGAAGAACATCACTGCTCTTAAAGTCCATTGGTAACTTTTCTTTCCATATCTACCCTGTACGTTTTCCCTCAATATCACCCCTCCTCCTCTCTCCTGACTCTTCCTCCTTTCTCCACATACCAGAATCCCCAAATTCCACCTATCAGGAAGAAACTGAAATTTTCGGATCCTTCATTCTACAGAGTAATCTAACCTTTCTTTTTTTTTTTTTAAATATGTTTTTATTGTTTTTTTTTAGAGAGAGAGAAAGGGAGAAAAAAAATAGAAACATCGATGTGAGAGAGAAACATCGATTGGCTACCTCCTGCAGGCCCCCTACTGGGGATCGAGCCTGCAACCAGGGCATGTTCCCTGACTGGGAATCCAATCAGGACCTCTCGGTCCACGGGACTATACTTAATCCACTGAGCCACAGTGGCCGTGCTAACTTTTCTTTAACTCAGTCATGCCCTCCCAAACAAGACGCAACCTGCTGTCGATGGGCCTGTCTCCCCACAACTAATGCTGCTACAACCTCGCTGGCAGAAACAGAAGGGTACTGACAAGTATGCTTGGCCTTGGCGATGTCTCTAAGTAAACTGTGGTGGCTCACACTAATGGATGGCCTACTGTGGTTCTGTAGGAATTCAGAGTGAGCCACCCCAAGATGTGCCTCACTGGTATGTGAAATATTTTGAGCTAAAAGCAATGGAGACCCTACGAATTCGAGAGAAACTCTTTCCCCACCCCTGCCCTTAACTATCTAGATGAATTTAAAGTAGGGATCTGGCCCAGGATAAGAGTTATCACCAGAAATGACGTTTTATCTATCTATATTGTAGGTCAAACTATTGATTACTGAATATGTGCTCTTCTTGAAATGACCTTCTGAAGCCCCAGGTTGCCTTACCTCATCCCTAGCTCAGAATGTCATACATACTTCAATTTCCCTTTTTGTCTCTAAACCTCTCAGGTATGTGGGGTCTCTGACTCTCTCATCTATGCGGGGTTCCCATACATAGGTATGTCATTAAATTCAGTCATTTTCCCTTGTTAATCTGTCTCATGTTTATTTGATTATTAGACCAGTTGAAAGAATCTTAAAAGTAGATGAAAGTTTCTTCCTCCCCTTGACCTAGTGCTGTAGAGGATCTGGTCACATGCAGAGGTGGAGGCAGGCAAAGCACAGCCTGGTCTGAGTGCGATTATCAACTACTACCTTTTGATTGGAGTCACTCTGAGGAAAGGAGAAGGCCCTCTTACAGCACTTCTTGGTGTTGGAGTAGTGACCTTAACAACAGGTCTCCCTCTAGCTGGTCTAACAACAGGTCTCCAACACAATATTTTTCTTATGATAAAGAATAATGAAACTTTGCAGGCCAGAAGGGAGTGACAAGAGATGTTCAAAGTGATGAAAAGCAACAATCTACAACCAAGATTACTCTATCCTGCAAAGCTATCATTTAGAATTGATGGACATATAAAGAGTTTCCCAGACAAGAAAAAGCTAAAGGAGTTCATTACCACCAAACCAGTATTATACGAAATGTTGAAGGGTCTTCTTGAAGGAGAAGAAGAACAAAAATATGAACAATAAAATGTCAATAAATACATATCTATCAACAATTTAATCTACAAACAAAATGAACAAGCAGAACAGAAACAGACTCACAGATACAGAGAACTTTTTGATGCTTGCCAAGTGGGAGAGGGCTGAGGGATGGGTGAAGAAGATGAAGGAATTAAGAAGTACAAACTGGTTTTTAGACTGAGGAACCTCAAAAGAAAGGGGGGAGGGAGGGTCGGAAAAGATAAACCAAAGAACTTATATGCATATATGCATAACCAATGGACACAGACAACAGTGTGGGAAAAGGCAGGAGGGGGTCAATAGGTGAAAAAGGAGGAATATCTGCGATACATTCAACAATAAAGAAAAGTTTAAAAGAAAAAAAAGAATAATATAAGGAGCAAGTAAAAGAAATTATGCGAAGAAAGTGATACATGATAAAGAGACAAGAGAAATTTTTAAATCAGTTGCTTTTCAGAGGGATAAAACTGCATAAAAAAGGAAAAGTCCTCAGGATTGACAAGTAGGGGGAAGCTATTTCATTATACTCAGGGAAATTATATAGGTTAGCCAGAGTTTGGGGTGGGGGAGGAAGTGGCAGAGAGGGAGCAAAAGCAAGGAGAGTACCCGCCAACTGTGGAGTATTTTGTGTTCTTGTGACCACAGAAGTGAGGTAAGCCAAGAGCAGACACAACTGGAGTGGGACTCAATGAAACACAATGAGTCAGAGTCTAAACCTAAACTCTTCCACTCCTTGTTGCCTGGTTACATATGAAACCCTTTCATGATGTTAATGAACTATAATGAGGTGAGCCACAGAAATAAAAGTAAACAGTAATTACAGGCAGGGCTACATGGGGTCTGGTTGCTCCACCAGGGGAAACATCTGGGGAGGAGTTCAGTGGTAATTTGTCTCTTAGGAGAATGAGGAAGGGGAAGGCTTTGACTTACTGAAACTGTACTTGAGAGAGCTACTGTGTTCTGCTGATCTGCTCTTTGGAGGCTAGTGAGCTACAGGGTTGCAAATGCACGTGGCCTGACCTGTTCTAATACTTGGCCTCACCATCTCAAGGGAAGCCTGGTCCAGGATAAGGCCAAAGTTCACACTCCCGGGGCCCAGGTGAAGTTGTCTTGGGTTCAGAGCAATGCAGGCATCACCCCAGAGGGCTGGGCCAAGTAGAAGGAATAGTTGGCCCCAGGACATGCCCCTAAACAGTGACAGCAGCTACAAATTATTTCTTTTTTTAAAGATTTTTTCATTAATTTTTAGAGAGAGAAGACGGGAGAGAGAGAGAAACATTGATGTGAGAGCAAAACATGGTTTGGCTGCCTCCTGCACTCCCCCTACCGGGGATCAAGCTCACAACCCAGGCATGTGCCCTGACCAGGAATTGAACCAGCAACTTTTCAGTGCATGGGATGATGCCCAACCAACTGAGCCACACTGACCAGGACTATTTCACTTTTTTAATCACATCTTTTTCTTTCCGGTTACATGTATAGCCCAATATACACGTCTTCTATTTGTAGCTCTAATTTGACTGTGCAGAAATTCTCTGAGCTCTCTGTTCTCCTATTATAATGTTTTCAATCAGGCATTCCAATTACTTTAAGAGTAAGTAAAACTGCTTGTCTCAAGCAGGAAAATTTTCTCATTGTTTTTCCTAAATTAGAAAACTATTTACACCTCATTTATGGTGTGGTATAAGATTCCACACAGCAAAGCAATTTTCTGCTAAATTTTACCATTTTCTTTGAAATTTCTGACATGTTAGGATAAGCACAATTTAAATTTATTCAGAGATCACATTTTAACATTAAGCAAATTGAAAACATCTAAAAAGATCTCTTAAATATTCCTCTCTTCTGTCAATATTTTCAATCTGGAATATCAACCATTTACGCTTGACTTTGAAAGATTCAAAGGACACAATCATTGTAATCTGCTTTTTTTTTTTTTTTAACTTATCTTTATTGTTGAATGTATTACAGATGTTCTTCATTTTTCCCCCATTGCCCCCTTCCTCCCCATTCCCGTCCCCCTCCTGCCTTTCCCCACACTGTTGTCTGTGTCCATTGGTTATGCATATATACATATAAGTTCTTTGGTTTATTTCTTCCCACCCCCAACCCCTTCCCTTTGAGGTTTGTCATTCTAACAACCAATCTGTACTTCTTAATCCCTTCACCTTTTTCACCCATCCCCCTAGCCCCCACCCATCTGGTAACCAACAAAACTTCTCTGTATCTATGAGAATGTTTCTGTTCTGCTTTTTCATTTTGTGTGTAGATTCAATTGTTGATAGATATGTATTTATTGCCATTTTGTTTGTTCATATTTTTTTTATCTTTTTCTTCAAGAAGACCCTTCAGCATTTCATACAATAATGGTTTGGTGGTGGTGAACTCCTTTAGCTTTTCCTTGTCTGGGAAACTCTTGATATGGCCATCGATTCTAAATGACAGCTTTGCAGGATAGAGTAATCTTCGTTGTAGTTTCTTGCTTTTCATCACTCTGAATATTTCTTGCCACTCCCTTCTGGCCTGCAAAGTTTCTTTTGAGAAATCAGCTGACAGTCTTATTGGAACTCCCTTGTAGGTAACTAACTGCTTTTCTCGTGCTGCTTTTAAGATTCTCTCTTTGTCTTGAACCTTTTGCATTTTGATGATGATGTGTCTTGGTGTGGGCCTCTTGGGGTTCATCTTGTTTGGGATTCTCTGTGCTTCCTGGACTTGTATGTCTGTTTCCTTCACCAAGTTAGGGAAGTTTTCTGCCATTATTGTTCAAATAGGTTTTCGATTTTTTGTTCTCTCTCTTCTCCTTCTGGCACCCCCAAGATGCGAATGTTGACACGCTTGAAGTTGTCCCAAGGGTCCTTACACTATCCTCATTTTTTTGGATTCTTTTTTCTTTTTGCTGTTCTGATTGGGTGTTTTTGCTTCCTTATATTCCAAATCGATGGTTTGCTTCTTGGCTTTACCTACTCTACTATTGAATCTGTGTAAATTATTCTTTATTTTGGTTAGTGCCTACTTCATTTCTAGCTGTGCATTCTTCATTTCTGACTGGTCCTTTTTTATGCTCTTGAGGCCCTCACTAAGTTCACTGAGGTTCTCACTAAGTCCATTGAGCATCCTTATAAGCAGTGTTTTGAACTCAGCATCTGTTAGGTTGCCTAACTCCATTTCACTTAGTTCTTTTCCTGGAGTTTTGTTCTGTTCTTTCATTTGGGACCTGTTTCTTTGTCTCCTCATTTTGGCTGCCTCCCTGTGTTTGTTTCTATGTATTACTTAGGGAGAGGTATGGGGCTAGCTGAGACCAGATGCTGCTTGTTTGAAAGAATTTAGGAAAAGCTGAAGCAGGATCCAAGACAGGCCAATCCTATGGTAAAGCAACTGGCAACAGCTTGGGTGGGCCTGAAAGTTGGGTGGGGCGGGGCCTCAGGGAATCACCAGGGCGGGGCAAACAGTGTGAGTCAGGTAGCTGGAGTCCCAGATATGGCGGTGTCTGCCGGCCGAGGGAAGGGCTCACCAAAGGAACAAAAGCCTCTGATAGCACGTCCCAGGAGAAAGCTGCCTCCCCAGCCCTCGCTCCAATGCCAAGCAGCTCAGTTCTTCTCCATATGACTCTGGTGCCTTTCAGGCTCCCTCCCACACACTGGAGCCTGGAGGGTGGGAGTCTGAGTAAGTCCGTGCGCGGGCCCTTTAAGAGGAGCTGCCGGGGGCTCCAGCCGCCTCAGCCTCAGTTCCCGCTGGTTTTTCCAGCCAGAAGTTATGGGGACTTCTCTTCCTGGCACTGGAACCCTGAGCTGGGCACCTGGTATGGGACGGGGATCCCTCAGTCCTCAGGGAGGACCTTCCCAGCCGAGATGTCCTCCTAATTTTTATCTGCCACACGTGGGTGTGGGACCAGCCCATCGTGCCTCCACCCCTCCTACCAGTCTCCATGCGGCTTCTTCTTTAATTTCGTAGTTGTAGGACTTCCATTCAGCTTGATTTCAAGCAGTTTTGAATGATGGTTGTTCTGTACTTTAGTTGTAACTTTGATATAGTTGTGGGAGGAGGCGATACCGCGTTTACCTACACTGCCATCTTGACCGGAAGCCTAATCTGCTTTTTTAATGCATAACGACACCAGCATAGAGTGTTCAGGATTTTCTACACATCCACATTTGGTATTTGTTAGACGCTAACAGCATTCATGGACAGCCTCTTAATAAATAGGTAAAGAATGGTTTTGAAAGCATTCAAAACATTATATTCCATTATACATACACACACACAGAGGCCCTGTTACTAATAAAACCAATAAACAATAATGCAACATAATATCTTCCTGTTGTAACCTGTGGATTGAGGAGACAAAGGCCGATCAGCTAGTATTTCTGCACATTGGATGCTACAGGGAAGCAGATTTTTGACTCAATGTGATCGTTAATATACAAAAAAAGTCAAAATCTAACACTAAAAGATTAATAGTACAAAGGATAAGATATACAAAAGAAGGCAAATAAATTAAAGTCACTTTAAACCATAAAATTAGAACAGTATGGGGTGTGGGGGTAGGAGTAGGGCATAAAGCTGGCTCAAGGATGCTGCCAAGGTTCCCATAACACCTGGCCTGAATCTCCAGGAATGAAAGGGGCCCAGATGGACTCCTGCCCTGGGAGCATGTTTCTTTGTAGCTCTTAATATGAGACCCAGAGCTTCTTCCTCCACTGAATCAAAACAGTAACTGAATAACGATAAAGATAATATCTGTGGGCACCATTTCTTGACGGTCACTATGTTAGAAACATTCTGGGCCCTCACATGTACCACTTATCCAGCCCAACTACAGCTCAGCACCTCACAGCATAGAACAGACTAGCATAGAACAGCTGCTCAAAAAGTAGTTGATAAATTGCTTAACAATGCTATGAGGTAAATGATGCTATGAGGTAATAATATCACCAACTTATGGACAAGAACTCTGGCACTCAGAGAGGTTAAGCTACATGTCAAAGTCACCCAGTAGTGGATCCACTGTTCCAGCTCCCAGATCCAGCTCTCTTTTTCTAAGTTCCCACAAAGTCGTTTGTTTCCCATACAACTGTCAAAGGGATCCTGTAAAGATGTAAATTAGATCAAGTGACTCCCCTGCCCTCAATCTGCCAAGGCTTCCTTTCCACTTGCCATAAATCAAATGAAAAGTTCTCTCCCTGGCGAGGAGGCCCTGCACATGATATGCAGGATTCCAGGCCCTGACCATCCCACTACTGCCTGACTCCATCCTTCAGCTCCCCCAGCAGGCCTCTGCATTCCCTGCACTCCGCCTGCAGTGCTCCGCCAGGTGTCCACGTGGATCAGACCTCCACTTAGTTCACGATTCTTTTCCTACTTCACCTCCTCAAAGAGGCCTTTCCTGCCCAGTTTAATCAAAGAGGCATCACAAACACTTTCTATCCCCTCATTCTGCTTTACGTACCCCAAATTATACTATGCATAACTTGTTTATTGGGTATTTCCCCCTCAGAATAGAAGTTCCATGAGTTCTGATACTTTTCATATTTTGGTCACTGCATCCTCAGAGCCTAATATTCAGCAAATGTTTGCTGAGCTAATGAATGAATGAATGAATGAATGAATGAATGACAAGCATACTCACCCCATTATTTGATTTTGAGGGCAGTAGCTGATTTCTGCCCAGGACAACTTCCTATAGCCACAGAACTTGTACAATTTGTTGTTTAAGCACAGAAAATTATGTCTTAACAGATTTATTGAATATGGAGTTCCCACCTCTGCACATATATATACTATATCATACCATATACCATACCACATGCTACATACCATATGCCGTGTACCATATACTATATCATATTATACAATATACCATATACTATATCATACTATATACCATATCATCTACATCTCATCTTATACACAGAACAGTTCCTGTACTTATGCTGTTCCCATGTCCTTCGCCTTCCTTTCTCAGCCCCCTTCACTCTCTAACAGCTCAGATTCCCAGGCTTTACACCCTTGAATAGGTGCTGGCTGAATTACCACAGATCAGCTAACTAGGGCATCTCAGGGGAAGTTCTCACAGTTCAGGAATCTAAAAGATATCTTCAGGGTAGAGGACAGTGAATGGCGGAGAGCGGAGCTCAAAGGAGCCTGGGTCTCTCTTCTTCACTTCATATTTCTCTGGATTCAGGTTACTCTAAAAATACCTTCCTCATTTGCAGTGTTGTTGTTTTGGGCTAAATATAAGAGTATGTCACTAGTCAGACTTCTCTGAGTGGAATGAGCGACCAGGGAAAAAGCTGGATGGGGGGATTCTCTGCCTCACGGGAAGCCATCAGGCAGGGCAGGACCAGCTAGCTCAACATGGTGTCAGAGGCAGGTTGGAGTGGATGAGCTTTAGGGGCACTAACATTGCTAAAATGTTCTAGTGTTGGCCCTGTTTAATTGACTACAGCTGCTCTTTTACAGGCTACTAACCATTAACTACTAACTATGCACCAGGCATACAAGACCATCTCATAATGACCTTACTGGATCTTCTTGTTCTTGCCTCTATGAGTTAGCTTGCTGCATAACAAACCTCCCAATACTTAGTGGCTTAAAACAACCACCATTTATTTGTTCACAATTCTGAGGATTAACATTTTGAACTAAGCTCAGTTGAGACGGTCTCTACTCCATATGACAGTGGCTGTACTTACACATGTGTCTGAAAATCATGCTGCATAAGAGTTTTAACACGAATGGGAAGAATTTGTGACAACATTTGCGATCTGCCATACTTCCATTGTCTCAGAACAATGTCACATCTACAAGAAATGTAAGTCCAACTGGCAAAAAGAGACATTAAATTGCACAACACACAGCAAAAACATGTTCTAGAAATTCTTCTTACCCACCCAAATCCCTCAAGTCTCAAACTTCAAGGCAACTTTCAAAGCCTATTTCTATCGTGGCCCCAGAATTCCAGTCCATGCTGACTCTTCAATTCCTCATGTCTCCTCCCCACCCCCAACATTCCTCCTGCCTTCCAGATAGTTTTTCTATCTTTTCCCTTCTTCCGGATTGATAGCTCCCTCCACTTGTGAGCCTAATCAGCACCATAAGTAACCATGGCAGAGAAATGCAAACACAAAATCCCTAAGAGGAATCAGGAAGGGTGAGTGACTGTACATGTTAGTTTGTCACATACAGAAAAGAACACTAAAGTCTAGCAAGACCATCATTTTTTGTGATGATGACATTCAGGTTCAGAGTCATACAGGGCCTGAAGGAGAATGAACCACTCCTTAGAGCTCCGTGTCACTATGAGCCACTGTTTTTTCTCGGGCCTTACATGGTTACTGAAGACTATTTAAATAGTTCCTCTGCCCTGTCAGATTGCAATTACCAAGTTTGAGTTTATTTATTGTGGTGTTTAAGTATCTCAGCTTGTGATATCCAAATGCTATGGGGACATATTTTAAAAGATAGAAATGATTATAACTAATGACCAAATCCAGCTATGTGACAATCTTTATGTTAGGTGCTTTGTGTTTGACATTTAAATTCATTTTTTCTTCCCAAAAATCCTTAAAAGAAGGCATTATTGCCCAGCTTGTGTGGCTCAGTGGACTGAGCATCATCCCATGGACTGAGAGATCCTGGTTTAATTCCTGGCCAGGGCACATGCCCAGGTTGCGGGCTCGCTCCCCAGTAGAAGGCATGCAGGAGGCAGCTGATCAATGCTTCTCTCTCACATTGATGTTTCTATCTCTCTCTCCCTTCCTCTTTCTATTAAAAAAAATCAATAAAAACATATTTTTAAAAAAGAAGGTATTATTACTCCATTATTACTCCAGTGAGAACTGATGCTCAGGGAGTTCTAAGTCTCTGAGGGAGCGGGGTCCTCTTGGTTTAGTCCATTGTCCTGACCCTGCTGAGATCTGGCTTCTTTTGAGAAAATATGTTCTTGCTGGTCAAAGGATGCTTGGGAAGACTTGTCAGAGCCTTTGGATCCCTGCCAAAAAGGTTGGATGGGATGACCAAGGGAACTCCAGGCTCCCCAGCCAAGCAGGAATGAGGGAGTCTTAGTGCTGGGCAGATTTGTACTTTGGTACAGAGTAGCATCTCTCAACATGTGGTCCTTTGGTTGCTGACAGCCCCTGGTGGTCTGCCAATTACTTCTGGGCAGCTTGACAGTTTTAGAGAACAAGATAGTAGAAAGAATTTGTTTATATACATTTAAATTTTGAATGTAAAATTAATTATAATTTTCAAAGAAATTCCACATATTCTAAAAAATTGCTTGGCTACAAGGACTGTTGGCCAGGTCATCTCAGCTGTCAGTTTATACTTTGTCTTTGCTAACAGAGTCTGATGTTATTTTGGTCATTTCTGTTCATTAAATTGATACCATCTCTTATTTTAGTTGTGTCTTCCATCTACAATTCACAAATGTGGAGCAGTGGTTGAAAAGTGACTATCAAGTATAAAACTAGTATTGAAAATAATAATGCTAAAACAACTCAGATAACATCTCAGAACAAATTTGGAGCATGACTCTGGTGAGACTATGAAATGTGAATGTGTACGCACTAGGACAAGAGTCTCCACTGAGATAATGTTGCTTCAGAGGCCAACACTGCAAAGTGCAAATGGATGCTGTGCTGTCTATTGTCAGCTCTGCCAAAGAAAAGCGTGAACCCCCTGAAGCTGTCACATCATTTTTAAGACCCTGTGATCCCTTTGGTAAGCTTAGTAAGTTCCTCTAGAAAAAGTTCAAAACAATAATTTCTAATAAAATACACTCTGGTGTTTATGTAGAGCAAAAAAGACTGAAACAGCAGAAACTACATTTAAAGTTGCATTCCCCATAGCAAAAACAAGTGCAAACCACAGGATTCCTGAGAAGCCTGGAGAAAATGCTAAAGTTAATGACAAGTATTATGCTCAGAAGGAGAAAGAAAAATGACTTGGAATCTTTTTTTGCCAAAGGATACAGTAGTGGTCCAGAGCCGCCTCTCCTGTACAGAGCTGGAGGGCAAGGCAGGTGATGGTGGGGGGAAGAAAACCACAGGACATCCGGGAATGTTCCTCCTGCTTAATGACTTCGAAGGACAAATTATGCTCTGTGATTTGTAAAGGGAAAAGCACTGATTTCATTATAGTTCTTATCAAGACCATATGTATAATACTTACACTTAAATCATCATAAGCTTTAAAATTATTTTCTATAACTGGCCACTCTGATTTACTCACCAGAAAACTATTAAGAACTTTTAAACCATAGTGTGGGCCTCTCCGGCCAGGGGCTAGAGGAGGGTCACTAGATTCTTTTAGCTCTCACTTGAAGGCTCACTGGCAAGTTCTAGAACTTCTCTCGGAGTAAAGAAGGAACCCTGTCAGCCTTTAGGGCTTAGCAGTTAGAAAAGGCAAGATATGCATGAAGTACAGGAAATAAGAGAGTGCCAGGCCCTTCTGAACCCACGGCATTGCAGGAGGAAAAGGGAAAGAGGAATACAGAAAAGGCAGAGAAAGAAGGCATTTGGGTTCTCCTGTTTTATCTTCCTTCCTTATCACCTCTTCTTTGAAACCAAGCTTTGATTTCACAAATGATCTGTTTTAATACTGTAATTCTTTAATTTTGTCATGAAAATTTTGTCAGTAAAAATTGTTTTTAAAATTAAGAGGCTTATTAAATACATGTTATTTTTTAAAGTTAAAATTTCTAAGCTAAAATACCAAACTATTATATGGTTTTCTTCTGAGATAACCGGAAAAAAATTTGTAATCATCAGGATCAGAAACAAAAACACAAATAATAAAAATTATTTCAGTCTTTAAGTAAATCTTTGAAGAAAGTAAATAGAGATGTGGGAATAAAATGAGGCAATTCCAGATAAAACTGTAACGTGGCTGTATCACTGACAAGCAGGATATAATAAAATGCTTTAATTCCATATCAACCATTATTGATGCATTTCAAGAAAAACTGCAAGAAAACTTCCTATAGAAAAATAATGCATTAAACTAAATATATTTTCTGCCTGTCCAAGTGCACAGTCATATGATTTGAACATTATATACCAGATACTCTTGTTGAAAATTCTTGCTGGAAACTATTCATCTCAAGAATGAGACTTTATCCTTCTATAAATAATGCAGATAGAATGACCAGAAAATTATTACACACAAATTCTTCCCAAATGGAGAAATAAAATCACCAGATACTCATTATTTTATTCTATCTGAAAAACTCAGCATATTGTCTCTATTGTAAACTCTTTAGGGATGAAAAAATTAATTGAAGAATGAAAATGGATACAAAAATGGTCAGCCGTTGTCACATATGCTTGCTAAACACTAAATAAGTGAAATGCACATCTTCAATAATATTATTTAAAAGTAAAAGCTAACTTGGAAAAAAATGTAACTGTCCATGCAACACATGAAAATGAAAAAAAATATATATGGACACACTGAATGAATAATACACATGATAAAATTTTCCTGTAGGGAAATGTCTAATGTCAAAAGATGACCTAAAAACTTTTATGAATATGATGATGAGAATTTTTCTTCATTTGGCAGAAACCATGGCAAAATGTAATAACATAATAACAGAACATTTACACAGAACACAAGGATCAATGTGAAATATTACACATGATTTAGAGAATAAAGCACCAAACACTGCAGAAGGGCAATGTATGTGGTGAATAAAATCATTTTGAATAAGGCAAGAAATGTAAAATATTACACATTTGTTTTAGATAAAAGCCCATACGTAGTCACACAAAGCAGATAATTATTGATTTCTGAATTTCAAAGATGCAAATACTCTGTTTTCAAACATTTTGTGGGATTTTACCCAACAGATGACATGGTTGATGAGGATTTATAAAAAGTCTAAAAAAGGCTCATACCAAAATCAAATTTAGACAAAAATATTTGACAAGCCATAAATATGTCTAGAAAATAGAATAGACTGCAACAGCAGAGCCACAGAAAATTCTAAGGCATTCTACATTCCTTGCTTTGTATATTTTCAAGTATGTCACTGAACGTTGCAGCAAAAATTTTTGACAACACTGGACTTTTTATAATATCTGAGAACTTCACAACTACTTTGTTGTTTCAGTAAACATTGGATATATTAAAAACACAATTGCCAAACATAAATTTAAACCATTGTTAAATCTGAAATGAGAAAGCAGGATGCCAGCAGGCCTCAGATTAACCCACTTAGAAATTGTTGAAAATACAAAGAAAGATATAAGATTTTAAATAGCTTTCACCTGCCCTGGCTGGTTTGGCTCAGCATTTGGAGCGTCGGCCCATGGACCAATGAGTCGTGGGTTCGATTCCGGTCAAGGACATGTACCTCGGTTGCAGTTTGGTCCCTGGCCCTGGTTGAGGTTGTGCAGGAGGCAGCCAGTCGATGTGTCACTCTCACACCGATATTTCTCTCTCCCTCCCTCCCACTCTATCTGAAGATAAATAGAAAAATATCCTCAGGTGAAGATTCGAAAAATAAATAAATAACTTTCACTTGTATTTTCTCAGTACTAATTTGGAATTGTGTTTAAAGTGAAATTAATGTTATAAGCAAAGTGATGTAGTAACAAAAATTTAATGTACTAATGTTCATGAAGTCATCAAAGGAATTATGACATTTTTTGAAGAAAAATGCAGTGATTTTTAATATTATTTAGGTAAAGCAAATTGCAGTCTTCTGACACTGAAATCAAATTCTCTAATGTAGAATATACTAGAAAAGGGAAGAACACTTATTTTTACTACAGATCCTACAATTTGTGACCCAAAACTACATTTCCAAAATAATTTTTCCTTTCTCATATTAGATACAACAATATCCTTAAAAGAAAGTTATATGGGAGATCCAAGATGGCAACAGAGTAGGTGGAAACTACACTCATCTTCTCCTAGCACCAAACTGGAATTACAACTAAATTATAGAACAATCAACCTGAATACCGAACTGAAGACTAGCTGAACAGGAGTCTTATAACCAAGGATTTATAGAAGAAGCCACATCAAGACTGGTAGGAAGAGTGGTGATGTGAAAAGGGCTGGCCCTTCTCCCACAGGTGGCAGCTGAGGTTCCACAAGGGTATCTCAGCTGTGGGGGGTTCCCCCTGAGGAGTATGGTGCCTTAACCCCACCCTGGGTTCCCCAGCCCAGAGCACCAGGGTTTGGAAGAAGAACCCACATAACATCTGGCTTTGAAAATCAGCAGAGAGGACAGTTTCCGGGCAGGCTGAAGGCTGTGTTCTGCGCTATGGGGTCTTGGCAGCGCGTGCTGCTCTTTGTTATCTGGCTCTGAGAATGAGACTCTAAAACAAAGAAGAACACAAGTCATGTCCCGAGGACTTCCAAAGCAGAAGCCAATAGAAGGTGTTAAACAAGTTATAGTTGTGGCTTCTGGAAAGGGTGGAGTTGGAAAGTCTACTACAGCAGATGGCGGCGTAGGTAAACGCAGTATCACGTCCTCCCACAACCACATCAAAGTTACAACTAAACTACAGAACAACCATCATTCAAAACCGCCTGAAATCAAGCTGAATGGAAGTCCTACAACTACGAAATTAAAGAAGAAGCCGCATCGAGACTGGTAGGGGGGCGGAGGCGCGACTGGCTGGTCCCACACCCACGTGTGGCGGATAAAAATTAGGAGGACACCTCGGCTGGGAAGGTCCTCCCTGAGGACTGAGGGGTCCCTGTGCCACACCAGGCACCCAGCTCAGGGTTCCAGTGCCAGGAAGAGAATCCCCATAACTTCTGTCTGGAAAAACCAGAGGGAACTGAGGCAGAGGCGGCTGGAGCCCCCGGCAGCTCCTCTTAAAGGGCCCGCGCACGGACTTACTCTGACTCGCACCCTCCAGGCTCCAGCGTGCAGGAGGGAGCCTGAAAGGCACCAGAGTCATATGGGGAAGAACTGAGCTGTTTGGCATTGGAGCAAGGGCTGGAGAGGCAGCTTTCTCCTGGACAGACGTTCTATCAGAGGTTTTTGTTCCTTTGGTGAGCCCTTCCCTGGGCCTGCAGACGCCGCCATATCTGGGACTCCGGCAACCTGGCTCACACTGTTGGCCCCGCCCTGGTGATTCCCTGAGGCCCCGCCCCACCCAACTTTCAGGCCCACCCAAGCTGTTGCCAGTTGATGTACCATAGGATTGGCCTGTCTTGGATCCTGCTTTAGCTTTTCCTAAATTCTTTCAAACAAGCAGCATCTGGTCTCAGCTAGCCCCATACCTCTCACTAAGTAATACATAGAAACAAACACAGGGAGGCAGCCAAAATGAGGAGACAAAGAAACATGTCCCAAATGAAAGAACAGAACAAAACTCCAGGAAAAGAACTAAGTGAAATGGAGTTAAGCAACCTAACAGATGCTGAGTTCAAAACACTGCTTATAAGGATGCTCAATGGACTTAGTGAGAACCTCAGTGAACTTAGTGAGGGCCTCAAGAGCATAAAAAAGGACCAGTCAGAAATGAAGGAGGCACTAACTGAAATAAAGAATAGTTTACACAGATGCAGTAGTAGAGTAGGTAAATCCAAGAAGCAAACCATCAATTTGGAATATAAGGAAGCAAAAAACACCCAATCAGAACAGCAAAAAGAAAAAAGAAGCCAAAAAAAATGAGGATAGTGTAAGGAGCCTCTGGGACAACTTCAAGCATGCCAACATTCACATCTTGGGGGTGCCAGAAGGAGAAGAGAGAGATCAAGAAATCGAAAACCTATTTGAAACAATAATGGCAGAAAACTTCCCTAACTTGGGGAAGGAAACAGACATACAAGTCCAGGAAGCACAGAGAGTGCCAAACAAGATGAACCCCAAGAGGCCCACACCAAGACACATCATCATCAAAATGCAAAAGGTTCAAGACAAAGAGAGAATCTTAAAAGCAGCAAGAAAAAAGCAGTTAGTTACCTACAAGGGAGTTCCCATAAGACTGTCAGCTGATTTCTCAAAAGAAACTTTGCAGGCCAGAAGGGAGTGGCAAGAAATATTCAGAGTGATGAAAAGCAAGAAACTACAACCAAGATTACTCTATCCTGCAAAGCTGTCATTTAGAATCGATGGCCATAGAATGTTTCCCAGACAAGGAAAAGCTAAAGGAGTTCATCACCACCAAACCATTATTATATGAAATGTTGAAGGGTCTTCTTGAAGAAAAAGATAAAAAAATATGAACAAACAAAATGGCAATAAATACATATCTATCAACAATTGAATCTACAAATAAAATGAACAAGCAGAACAGAAACATTCTCATGGATACAGAGAAGTTTTGTTGGTTACCAGATGGGTGGGGGCTAGGGGGAGGGGTGAAAAAGGTGAAGGGATTAAGAAGCACAAATTGCTTGTTAGACTGACAAACCTTAAAGAGAAGGGGGGTTGGGAGGTGGGAAGAAACAAACCAAAGAACTTATATGTATATATGCATAACCAATGGACATAGACAACAGTGTGGGGAAAGGCAGAAGGGGGGCAGGAATGGGGAGAAGGGGGGCAATGGGGGAAAAAGGAGGAACATCTGTAATACATTCAACAATAAAGATAAGTTAAAAAAAAAAAAAAGAAAATCAGCAGAGATTCTGTCCACCATGGAGAGACAGGAGTCTGCTAGAGACCCAGGCACACTCTTAAAGGGTCAACTCACAAAATCTCATTCACAGCCACTCACCCTGTGCTCCCACAGAGGCAGGAAGAAGTAGACTAGAGTTGTGTGAGGAGAGACTGGGGTTTTTGGCTCTGGGAGAGAGCTGAAAAGACAGTCTCCAGGATCCCTGTGCTGAGTCCCTCTCCAACACTACAGACACCATCTTCATTGGGTGGAGCGCTCCCCTCCTTTAGTATCAGCCTGGGGGAATGCAATAGCCCCACCCTCTGGACTCCCTGTCACTCTGTATGGAGCTCACATGCTGCTGAGGAGTCAGCTTCCTGAGCAGAGGTGTAGAGGTCTGGGCAGAGTTAGGGGTTATCAGTGACTGAGTTATATGGCTTGGGGGCAGAGGCCACTCCTCTCTCCCTCCCCTAAGCCTGATCGTCATTCCCCCTCATGGACGATCCACTAGCTCCAATCTCCCAACTCCCAGCAGCCCCCCCGCTGCTGAGCTTGGGCTCCTAGCAGAATCTGGGACAGATGGAGTTCTGTGGCTGTAAGATGGGAGCTATTTTTCCTCACCCACCCAACCAGGGCAGAGCCCTCCCTTCACATAGCCAAATCTTGGTCTGTTTGGGCCTGATGAACTCTGCTGGTCTCACCCTGTCGATTTCCTGAGACCCTGCTCCAACACAAAGGTCTGCAGATAACCCAGTGAATGACAGTTAGACTTGGTATACACTGGGATTTTTGCAGAGTGGTCTCAGATCCAGCACTGGCACCAAGTTTGAACCCGTACCAATCCAGTGAACACAACTCACTCCTACCTAGTGACTCACTGAGAACATTCTGCATGCAAGTCGAGTACCACCAGAGGCTTTTTCAGTGACTGAGCCTAAAAGGCAGACAGAAAGTAGAGGCAGGTGGAAGAGGATCTTGGGTTGCCCTGAAACTTTTTCTGACTGCCCCCAAACTTGGAACTGGTGGAAGGCAGCCTTGGTGCACAGCTTTGTCCTTCCCATGCACACCCATGCCTAGCAGAGGCAGCTACAAACTGTGAGTCACTTTGTAGCTCAAAACAGGTTGCCCAGGGCCCAGTCAAAGGCAGGATCTGACATTGACCTACAGCAGAGTCCCTCTCAAGAGGCCCCAGAATGAACATACCCAGTGACCAGCTTCAGACAACATCAGAGCATGATTCAGTTTGCTTCACAAGAGGCATATCCAAAAGGAGATCTCCGTAGGCACCAGACCCTACAGAAGAGAATTATTCTTAGTGTGGTTAGCACCTACACAGTGGCTTGTACACTGCACTCAAGGTTGATCCTCATAGTTAGCCAGGCTAAAGGTTGAACCTATGCACTAAAAGGCCAATTACAATTAAAACTCAATTACAACACAAAGGCTCACGTAACCCACACGAGGGACATTCCTGGAACACCAAGCTCAGGTGACTGCTGGATCCTACAGGACACCTAATACATTAGGCCACACTACCAAAAATGGGAGATGTAGCAGATCTACCTTGTACATAGAAACAAATACAAAAAGGCAGCCAAAGGGGGGAGAAAAAGAAACATGCCTCAAATGAAAGAACAGAAGAAATCACCAGAAAAAAAGAGCTAAATGAAATGGAAGCAAACAATTTACCAGATGTAGAGTTCCGAAAAATGGTTATAAGGATGCTCAAGGAACTTAGAGAACAACAAAAAACTTAGTAACAACTACAACCACATGAAAAAGGACATAGAAACCATAAAAAAGAAACAATCAGAAATAAAGAATACAGATCAGAGAAAAAAATGGTGGGTGGAGTATGGAAGCTACACAGACCATCTCCCAGGACCAAACTCGAATTACAACTAAAATAAAGACAAATCAGGAAAAACCAACTTAAGAGCAGTTGGAGAGAATCCTTATAACCAGAGTCTCAAAGAGAACACCAAATAGAGCCTGGTAGGAACTGCAGAGGTGTGAGAGGCCTGGCTGGGTCCCCATGCAGCAGTTGAGGGCTGTTTTAGCTGGGAGCAGTTCCCTCTGAGAAGTTGGGGGTTAAAATCCCAAGCCAGCTCCACAGCACAGAGTGGTGGCCCCCCAGCACAGAGTGGTAGGACAGGGAAAGGCACCCGAATAACACCTGGCTGAGATCACCAGATCTGAGGTTTTGTCTGGCAAAGAGAGGCACGGGGATCACTGGAACCTCCCTGAAGGGCACTAAATCAGCTACAGCCACTCATCTTGGACTCTGGCAGAGGGAGGGCAGACTAGACTGGAACTGTGTGAAAAGAGTTGGAACTTCATGGCACAAGGGAGAGAGCTGGGAAGGAGGACACTAAGAGTTTTATGCTGAATCACTCCTTCATAAGACAGTAACGATCTTACTCTAAAGGTCCCTTCCCCCAACCCTGGAGAGAAACAACCACCCCTCCCTCAGGAATTTAATGCCACCACCGACTGGAGAAATGCAAATTGAGACTCATTAGCAGCTAGAGACTACCAGCAAGCAAGGGGGGGGAGCGTCCAAAAGATCTGAAATTTGGACCAGCTCTCAGTATTGAGGGTCCTGGCTCTGAGGACTGAGCTGTGAAGGCTGAGGCCAGAATTCCAATGCTGAGCCCCGCCCCCATGGCTTCAGTAGCCATCACTGTAAAGTAGGCCTCTGTTTTAGCCTGGGGGAGAAGCAACTGTGCCTCCTACAGGAATTTAACACTACCCTGTGATTCTGGGGACTGAGATGTGAAAGTTGAGGCCAAGACCCACACTGTAGAAACCACTTTCTTATCAAAGCAACTTTACCCAGGGGAAAGCAATTGCCCCAACCACTGAAAATACTCTTACACTGTCCACCTGAGGGATTTTTCATCCAGTTAAGGGCTACAACCCAAGGCTCATCAAGTAACTGAGGCTAATAGCCTGCAGGCAAAAGCTATAGTATAACTGAACATTTGCTTGGTCTGCAAATCTACCCAGGAAAGTAAGACTTGACATTGGTGTTTAATATGGGTTCTCAACACTCATCCAAACCCAGTAGAGGGAGCCACAATCAGCAGAACACCAACACCCACATGGAAAATTTGACAGTTCCAAAACCCACTGAGACGGGAAAAATGGTGAAACAAAGAAACACATCCCAAATGAAAGAACAAGAGAATTCTACATAAGAAAGGATAAATGAAATGGAATTAAGCAAGGTATCAGAGGTACAGTTCAGAGTAATGATTATGAGGAAGCTCAACAACATGAGTAAAGAGCTCAACAGCATGAGTAAAAATATAGAAACACTGAAAATCAACCAATTGGAAATGAAAAACCACCAAGCTGAAATGAACAATGACATAGCAGAAATAAAGAACATATTGGCCCAGCCAGTGTGGCTCAATGGTTGAGCATCGACCCATGCACCAAGATGTCGCTGTTCAAGTCCCAGTCAGGGCACATGCCCATGTTGTGGGCCCAGTCCACAATGGGGGGGGGGGGCACATGGGGGGGGGACATGAAGGAGGTGGCCAATCAATGTTCTCTCCCATCGATGTTTCTATTTCTCTCTCCCTCTCCCTTCCATTCTCTCTAAAAATCAATAAAGAAAAAAAAAAATATATATATATATATATATATATATATATATATATATATATATATATATTTTTTTTTAAGAACATATTGGAAGGAATAACCAGCAGAGTAGAGGAAGCTGAGGATCGGATCAGTGAAATAGAAGACAGGATAGAAAAAAACACCCAATCAGAGAACCAAAAAAAAAAAAAAAAAAAAAAAAAAACAATTAAAAAACAGGAAGACAGCTTAAGAGAACTGTGGGACAAGATGAAACATAACAACATCCACAACATAAGAGTTCCAGAAGAAGAAAAAAATGAGCAAGGGTCAGAGAATATATTTGAAGAAATAGTAATAGAAAACTTCCCTAACTTGGTGAAGGAAAAAGGCATACAAGTACAAGAAGCACAGACAGCCCCAAGTAAGAAGAACTCAAAGAGGCCCACACCAAGGCACATAGTAATTAAAATGCCAAAAATTAAAGGCAAAGAGAGAATCCTAAAGGCAGCAAGAGATAAGCAACAGATTACCTACAAAGGAACTCCCATAAGGCTATCAGCTGACTTCTCAACAGAAACACTACAGCCCAGAAGGGAATGGAGGAAGTAATCAAGGTAGTGAAAAACAAGGATCTGAACCCAACACTACTCTATCTGGCAAGGTCATCATTCAAAATAGAAGGTGAAATAAAGAGCTTCCCAGACCAAAAAAAAAAAAGGCTAAGGGAAAATATTAGCACCAAACCAGCACTTCAAGAAATGTTAAAAGGACTACTGTAATAAGCAGAAAAATAAGAAGGGAAACATAACCATAATAAACAAAAATGGCAATAAATAAGTACATATCAATAATAACCTCAAATGTAAATGGATAAAATGCTCCAATCAAAAGACACAGAGTAGCTGAATGGATAAGAAAGCATGACTCATATATATGTTGTTTACAAGAGACCCATCTCACAACAAAAGACTCACATAGGTTGAGAGGGAAGGAATGGAAAAAAGTTCTCCAAGTAAACAGAAAGGAAAAAAAAGCTCAGGTAGCAATACTCATATCCAATAAAATAGACTTCAAAATGAAGACCATAACTAGAGACAAAGAAGGTCACTACATAATATTGAAAGGATCTATCCAACAAGAGGGTATAACCTTGGTGAACATATATGCACCCAACATAGGAGAACCAAAATATATTTTAAAACTTCTTGAGGACTTCAAAGGAGAAATGAAAAGCAATACAATCACAGCCGGGGACTTCAACACCCCACTGACATCACTGAATAGATCCTCTAGACAAAGAATGAGCAAGGAAACAGAGACTCTAAATGATGCACTAGATCAAATGGATTTAATAGATATCTACAAAGAATTACATCCCAAAACTGCAGAATTTGCATTCTTCTCAAATGCGCATGGACATTCTCAAAGATAGACCACATGACACAAACTAAGTCTGTAGAAGTTCAAGAATATTGAAAACACATCAACCATCTTCTCAGATCACAATCGCATGAAAATAGAAATCAATTACAATAAAAACACTCAAACACGTGGAAGCTAAATAGCATGATATTAAACAATGAGTGGGTTACCAAGGAGATCAAGAAAGAAATTAAAAACTTCCTGGAAACCAATGAAAATGAACAGATAACAACATGAAATCTATGGGACACAGCAAAAGCAGTCCTGAGAGGGAAGTTCATAGCAGTACAGGCCTACCTCAAGAAACAAGAAAAATATCTAATTGACTATCTAACCCTACAACTTAAAGAACTAGAAAGTAAACCAAAAGAAATACCCAGAGCAAGTAGAAGGAAAGAAATAGTAAAGGTCAGAGCAGAAAGAAATGACGTAGAGACTAGGAAAAAAAAAAAAAAAATTCTAAAGATCAATGAAACAAAGAGCTCATTCTTTGAAAAGATAAACAAAATTGATGGACACTTAGCCAGACCCACCAAGAAACAAAGAGAAAGGACCCAAATAAACAAAATCAGAAACAAAAGAGAAGTAACAACTGAAATACATGAACAATTATAAGCTAACAAATTGGACAATCTAGGCGAAATGGACACATTTCTAGAATCACACAGTTTCCCAAAACTGAACAAAGAAGAGACAGAAAACTTGAACAGACCAATAATAACTAAGGAATTTGAAGATGTAATCAAGAAACTCCCAGCAAACAAAAGCACAAGGCCCAGACAGCTTCACAGGGGAGTTTTACTGAACATTTAAAAAAGAACACCAATTCTCCTCAAACTATTCCAAAAAATTCAAGATGAAGGAAGACTTCCAAATTCGTTTTATAAGGCCAGCATAATTCTAATTCCAAAACCAGATAAAGACACTTCAAAGAAAGAAAACTACAGGCCAATATCCCTGATGAACACAGATGTCAAAATTTTTAACAAAATATTAGCAAATCAGATCCAGCAACACATTAAAAAAGTTATTCACCATGATCAAGTGGGATTCATCCCAGGGATGCAAGGCTAGTACAATATTCACAAATCAATACATGTGATACACCACATAAACAAAATCAAAGATGAAAACCATATGATCATATCAATGGATGCTGAAAAAGCATTCAACAAAATCCAGCACCCATTTCTGATAAAAACACTCAGCAATGTGGGAATAGAGGGATCATATCTCAACATAATAAAAGTCATATATGAAACACCTACAGCCAACATCATACTTAATGGGCAAAAACTAAAAGTATTTCCCTTAAGAACAAAAACATGACAAGGATGCCCACTTTCACCACTCTTATTTAACATAGTACTGAAGGTCTTAGCCACAGAAATGAGACAAAATTTTTTAAAAAATGGAAGGGATTCAAATTGGAAAGGAGGTAGTGAAACTGCCTTATTTTCAGATGACATGATACTGTACATAGAAAACCCTAAAGACTCCATCAAAAATCTACTAGATTTAATAAATGAATTGGGCAAAAGTAGCAGGATACAAAGTTAACATCCAGAAATCGACAGCATTTTTACACACCAATAATGAACTCTCAGAAAGAGAAACTAAAAAAAAAAAAAATCCTATTTACCATTGCAGCAAAAAATTAAGATACCTAGAAATAAACTTAACCAAAGAAGTATGGAACCTGTTCTCAGAAAACTACAGGACATTGAAGAAAGAAATAGAAGAAGATATAAAAATGTGAAAGAACATACCTTATTCATGGATTGGAAAAATTAACATCATTAAAATGTCCATACTACCCAAAGCAATCTATAGATTCAATGCAATCCCCATTAAAATACCAAAGACATATTTCACAGAACTAGAACAAATACTCTAAAAGTTTATATGGAAATAAAAAGGAACCCAAATAGCCACAGCAATCTTGAAAGAGAAGAACAAAGTAGAAGGGATCACAATACCGGCTATCAGGTTATACTACAAAGCCACTGCAATCAAAACAGCCTGGTACTGGCAAAAGAACAGGCATATACATCAATGCCTGTTGATGTATATCAACAGGGAGCCCAGAAATTGACCCAAGACATTATGCTCAGTTAATATTTGACAAAGATGACAAGAGCATACAATGGAGCAAAGACAGCCTCTTTGATAAATGGTGTTGGGAAAATTGGACAGCTACATGCAAAAAAATGAAACTAGACCACCAACTTACACCATACACAAGAATAAAATCAAAATGGATAAAAGACTTAAATGTGACTGGTGAAGCCATAAAAACCCTAGAAGAAAAAGTAGGCAGCAAAATTTCAGACATCACATGCAGCAGAATTTTCACTGATACACACCTAAGGCAAGAGAAACAAAGGAAATAATAAATGGGAATACATCAAACTAAAAAGCTTCTGCACAGCAAAGAAACAAGCATGAAAATTGAAAGGGAACTCACTATATGGGAGAGCATAATTGCCAACAATATATCAGATAAGGGTACAGGACATACAAATGGCCAAGAGACATATGAAAAAGTACTCAACATCGCTGATCACCAGAGAGATGAAAGTTAAAATGGTTATTATGTATCACCTCACACCTGCCAGAATGGCTGCTATCAACAAATCATCACACAACAAGTGCTGGTGAGGGTGTGGAGAAAAGGGGACTCTAGTACACTGCTGGTGGGAATGCAGACTGGTGCAGCCACTGCAGAAAACAGTATGGTGTTTCCTCAAAAAATTAAAAATGGAACTGCCTTTTGACCCAGTGATCCCACTTCTAGTAATATATCCTAAGAAGCCTGAAACACCAATCAGAAAGAATATATGTACCTCTATGTTCATAGCAGCAGTAGTTATAATAGCTAAGATCTGGAAACAGCCCAAGTGTCCATCAATAGATGAGTGGATAAAAAAGCTGTGGTACATTTGCACAATGGAATACTATGTAGCTATAAAGAAGAAAGATCTTTTATTCTTTGAGATGACCTGGAGGGACCTGGAGAGTATTATGCTAAGCAAAATAAACCAATCAGAGAAAGACAAATATCACATGATCTCACTTATTTGTGGAATATAATGAACAAAATAAGCTGATGAACAAAATAGACTCAGACACAGAAGTGGGAATCAGACTGACAAACCTCAGAGTAGGGGTGTGGGGGCAGGAGAGAAGAGATAAACCAACGAAATATATGTCTATATGCATAACCAGTGGACATAGACAACAATACTGTTGGGGGGAGGGATATCAGAATGAGGATGTCAATGAGGGAAAAAGGAGAAATGTCTGTAACAAAAACAAATTAATTTTAAAAAGGAGGGGGAAAGAAATAAAGAATACAATAACTTAAGTGAAGAATATTCTCAATGAATAAATAGTAGATGTAGATGAAGCAAAAGATTGAATCAATGCTTTGGATGACAAGGTAGTGGAAAACACTCAATCAGATCAGCAAAGAGATAAGAGTATTTTTTTTAAACTGAGGATTGTTTAAGGGATTTTTGGGACAACAGAGTGAAACAACCATCCACATTATAAGAGTAACCCTAAAGGGTGGAGAGAGAGCAAGTAACTGAGAACCTATTTGAAAAAAATATGGCTGTAAACCACAGAACTTATACGCATGTATGCATAACTGATGGACATGGACAACAAAGCTGGGGACAGGGTGGGGGGGTGGGGAGGAGGGTGTCAATGGGGAAAAAAGGAGAAACATCTGTAACAAAAATTAATTAATTAATAAATAAATAAAAAGAAAAAATATGGCTGAAAACTTCTTTAAACTGGTGAAGGAAAAAGACACACAAGTCCGGGAAGCACAGAGAGCCCCAAACAAGATGCACCTACACTAAACCACATCATAATTAAAATGCCAAAAGTTAAAGACAAAGAGAGAATCTTAAAAGCAGCAAGAGAAAGATAGTTACTAATCTAAAAGAGAGCTCTCATAAGACTGTCATCTGATTTCTCAACAGACACATTCCAGGCCAGAAGGGATAGGCAAGAAATATTCCAAGTGATGAAAAGTAAGGACCTATAACCAAGACTACTTTATCCAGCAAGGCAATTATCTAAAATTGAAAGAGAAATAAAGAGCTACCCAGACAAAGCTAAAGGAGTTCATTACCACCAAGCCAGTATTACAAGAAATGTTAAAGGGTCTTCTAGAAAAGGAAGAATGGGGAGGAGGAGGAGGAAGAAAAGGAGAAATAGGAGAAGGAGGAGGAGGAGGAATCAAAGGAACATAGTTATAAAGAGTAAAATGGTAATAAATCTATACCTATCAATAATCACTTTAAATGTAAATGGCTTCAATGCTCCAATCAAAAGACATAGGTTAGCTGATGAGATAAGAAAACAAGACCCATATATATGCTGTCTACCAGAGACGCATCTCAGAACAAATGATACACAGAGACCGAAAGTAAAGGGATGGAAAAAGATATTTCATGGAAATGGAAATGAAAAAAAAAAAAAATGCTTGGGTGGTAATGCTCATATCTGATAAAATAGACTTCAAAACAAAGGCTATAATAAGAGACAAAGAAGGACACTACATAATGATAAAAGGATCAATCCAACAAGAGGACACAACCCTTGTACACATTTATGCACTCAACATAGGAGCACCTAAATATATAAAATAAATTTTGATGGACATAAAGGAAGAGATCAATAACAAAAATAAATTAATAAAAAAATAAAAAGTAGACTGAATCAACAAGAAAACAGCATCCTTAAATTACACACTAGATCAGATGGATGTAATTGATATCTTTAGAGCAGTTTACTTAAAAGCAGCAGAATATATATCTTTTCAAATGCACGTAGAACATTTTCAAGGATAGATTACATGTTAGGACACAAAATAAGTTTCAATAAATTTAAGAAGATTCAAATCACCCAGCTAGTGCGGCTCAGTGGTTGAGTGTCAACCCATGCACCAAGAGGTCACCAGTTCAATTCCTGGTCAGGGCATATGCCAAAGTTGTGAGCCAAATCCCCAGTGGAGGGCATGCAGAAGGCAGCCAATCAATGTTCTCGCTCATTCATGTTTCTATCTCTTTCTCCCTCTCCCTTCTTCTCTCTCTAAAAGCAATAAAGAAGACTTTTTTTTTTTTTAAAGAAAGAAGATTCAAATCATATCAAGCATCTTCTCTGACCATAATGGTATGAAACTAGAAATTAATCACAAGAAAATAACTGAAAAACACACAAAGACATGGAAGCTAAATAACATATTACTAAACAATGAGATCAAGGAAAAAATCAAAAGATACCTGAAAACAAATGAAAATGAGGACACAACAACCCAAACCTATGAGTCACAGCTAAAGCAGTCGTAAGAGGAAAATTCATAGCATTACAGGCATACCTCATAAAACAAGAAAAATTTCAAATAAACAATCTAACTTTACACTTAAAGGAACTAGAAAAAGAACAACAAACAAAGCCCATAGCGAGTAGAAGAAAGGAAATAATAAAAATCAGAGCAAAAATAACAAAATAGAATCTAAAAAAAGTAATACAGCAGATGAATAAAATCAGAGCTGCTTCTTTGAAGAGATAAACAAGATTGACAAACCTTAAACCAACTCATCAAGAATTTAAAAAAGAGGACCCAAATAAATAAAATCAGAATTGAAAGAGGAATAACAACTGATACCAAAGAAATACAAAAGATTTTAACAAAATATTACTAACAACTATATGTCAACAAATTGGACAATCTGAACAAAATGGATAAATTTATAGAAACATATAACCTTCCAAAGATGAATCAGGGAGAATTAGAAAATCTGAATAAACAGATTACAACTAGGGAAATTGAAGCTGTAATAAGAAAAGAAAAAAAAAAAACTCTCAACAAACAAAAGTCCTGGACTGAATGTCTTCACAGATTAATTTGACCAAACATACAAAAAAGAACTAACACTTATTCTTCTCAAACTATTCCAAAAAATTCAAGAGGAAGGAAGACTCTCAAACTCATTTTATGAGGCCAGCATTATGCCAATTGCAAAGCCAGATAAAGACACTACAAAGAAAGAAAATCATAAGCCAATATCCCAGATGAACATAGATGCTAAAATTCTCAACAAAATATTAGCAAACCGGATCCAGCAATACATTAAAAAGATCATACACCATGATCAAGTGAGACTTATCTGGGGATGCAAGGTTAGTACAATATCTATATCACATCAATAGTTGCAGAAAAAGCATTTTAAAATATTCAGCACCCATTTATGATAAAAACTCATAGCAAAATGTGAATAGAGGAAATATATCTCAACATAATAGAGGCTTTATATGACAAACCCACAGCTAACATCATATTCAATAGGGAAAAAAATGTTTCCTTTAAGATCGGGAACAAGATAGGGATGTCCATTTTCATCACTCTTATTCAACATAGCACTAGAATTCCTAGCTGCAGCAATCAGTCAAAAAAATAAAAGAAATAAAAGGCATCAAAATTGGAAAGGAAGAAATAAAACTGTCACTATTTGCAGATGACATGATACTGTATACAGCGAACCCTAAAGATTCCACCAAAAAAAAAAAAACTAGAACTGATAAATGGATTCAGTAAATTAACAGGATACAAAATAAATATCCAGAAATTGGTTGCATTTTTATACACTCATGATGAACTATCAGAAAGGGAAACTAAGAAAACAATCCCATTTACAATTGCATTTAGAAAATAAAATACCTAGGAATAAATTTAACCAAGGATGTAAAAGACCTGTACTCAGAAAATTATAAGACACTGAAGAAAAAAATTGAAGATACAAACAAGTGGAAGCATATACTATGTTTATGGACAGGAATAATGAACATCATTAAAATATCCATAGTACCCAAAGCAATCTATAGCTCCAATGTAATTGTTATCAGGAAACGAATGGTGTATTTCACAGAACTAGAATAAATATTTCAAAAATGTATATGGAATGACAAAAGAGCCTGAATATCAACAGCAATCTTGAGAAAGAACAAAGTTGGAGAAATCATGCTACCTGATATCAAACTATACTACAAGGCCATAGTAATCAAAACAACATAGTACTGGCATAAAAAACAGATGTACGGTCAATTTGGATGATAACATATATATTGTTAATCCTCATTCAAGGATTTTCTTCCATTAATTCTTAGACAGAGTGGAAGAGAGGGAACGAGGGAGGCAGAGAGAGAGAGAGAAACATTGATGTGAGAGAGACACATTGACTGGTTGCCTCCCGCACATGCCCTGACCTAGGCCAGGGACTGAACCTGCAACCCAGGTACGTGCCCTTGAGTGGGAAACAAACCTGTGATCCTTCGGTGCACAGGTCAACCCTCAAACCGTTGAGCCACACCCACCAGGGTTGTCAATTGATATTTGACAAAGAAGGCAAGAAAATACAATTGGGCTGGTGGGAATGCAAACTATTGCAGCCACTATGGAAAACACTATGGTATTACCTCAAAAAGTTAAAAATTGAACTGCCATTTGACCCAGTGATCCCACTTCTAGGAATATACGCTAAGAAGCCTGAAACACCAATCAGAAAGAATATATGTACTCCTATGTTCATAGCAGCACTATTTACAATAGCTAAGATCTGGAAGCAACCTGAGTGTCCATCAGTAGACGAGTAGATAAAAAAGCTGTGGTACATGTACACAATGGAATACTATGCAGCTGTAAGAAAGAAGGATCTCTTATCCTTTGAGATGACATGGAGGGACCTGGAGAGTATTATGCTAAGTGCAACAAGCCAAGCAGAGAAAGACATATATCACATGATCTCACTTATTTGTGGAATATAATGAACTAAACAAACTGATTAACAAAATTGACCCAGAGACATAGAGGTAGGGTACAGACTGACAAACCTCAGAAGAGGGGTTGTTGGGTGGGAAGAGATAAACCACAGAACTTATATGCATGTATGCATAACCAATGGACATAGACAACAAAGCTGGGGATGGGGCAGAGAGGATGGGGAGGAGGGTGTCAATGGGGGGATAAGGAGAAACATCTGTAACAAAAACAAATTAATAAAAATAATTTTTAAAAAATTAACTCAAAAAGAAAAAGAAAATACAATTGGGTAAAGATAGTCTAATCAATGAATGGTGTTAGGAAAATTGGACAGATATGTGCAAAAATAAAATAAAACAAGACCACCTTCTTACACCATGCACAAAAATAAACTCAAAATAGTTAAAAGACTTAAATGTATGTCTTTTACATTTTACCATAAGCTTTTGCATAGCAAAAAAAAAAAAATCATTAACAAATTGAAGAGACAACCTACTGAATGAGAGAACATATTTTCCAGTGATACATCTGATAAGGGGTTAATTTCCAAAATATATAAAGAACTAATACAACTCAACACCAGGAAGACAAACCCAATTTAAAAATTGGCAAAGGACCTGAATAGACACTTCTTTAAAGAAGATATATAGATGGCCAATAGACCTATGAAAAGATGCTCAACATCACTGATCATCAGAGAAATGCAAATTAAAACCGCAATGAGATATCACCTCACACCTGTCAGAATGGCTGCCACCAATGAATCAACAAACAAGAGAAAATAGAATCCTAGTGTACTGGTCATGAAAAGCCAGATTGGTGCAGCCACTGTGGAAAACTGTATGAAGTTACCTCAAAAAAATTATAAATGGAACTGCCTTATGATCCAGCAATTCCACTTCTGAGAATATATCCGAAGAAACTTGAAATACTAATTAGAAAGAATATGTGCATCCCTATGTTCATTGCAGTGTTATTTACAACACTCAAGATTTGGAAACAGTCCAAGTGCCCATCTGTAAATGAGTGGATAAAAAAGTTGTGGTACATATACACTATGGAATACTACTCTGCTATAAAAAAAGAAGGACATCTTACCTTTTGTGACAGCATGGATCAATCTGGAGAGTATTATGCTAAGTGAAATAAGCAAGTCAGAGAAAGACAAATACCATATGATTTCACTTACATGTGGAATCTAATAAACAAAAGAAACAAACAAAATAGAAACAGACTCATAGATACAGAAAACAGACAGCTTTCAGAGGAAAGGAAGTTGGGTGGAAAAGGTAAAGGGATTAAGAAAGAAAAACAACTCATAGACACAGACAACAATATGGTGATAATAAGAGGGCAAGGGGGCTGGGAGAGGTAGAAGAGGGTAAAGGGGGGATAAATGGTGATGAAAAGAGATAACTTTGGATGATGATAAATACACAATACAGTATACAGATGATGTATTATAGAATTGTACACTTGAAATCTATATAATTTTATTGTCCAATGTCACCCCAATAAATTCAATTAAAATTTTTTAAATAAAGTTTTATAATCTTGAAAACCATAGCCTTTTCATTGTTTGGAAGTCATATATAATTTGAAAAACATAATAAAAATAAATCCCTACAACTACATTTAATTTATAGTTGAAATGGGCTGACATACACAATAAGAAATCTTAAATTAATGGTACATCAACATAAAGAACTAATGAATTTGGGTGATTTTCTAATACTTAATGTGAACCTGTTGAAGAATTGCAATGTATTTGCCCCAGTAATCTAGCAGACACATTTCTGAGTATTTTTGAAGCTCCCAAGATATCTCACTTTTCCATTTTCATCACCTGTGGAAAGTACAGCTTCTCAAAATTAAATTTAAAAAAAATTACTCAAGATCTACAATGTCTCCCTGGCTGGGTGACTCAGTTGGTTGGAGCATCAGCCTGTACCAAAAGGTTGTGGGTTTGATTCCCAGTCAGGGGACATACCTATGTTGCAGGTTCAAACCTCAGTTTGGGCACATATGGGAGGCAACCAATCAATGTTTCACTCTCACATCAATGTCTCTCTCTCTCTCCCCTTTCCTCGCTCTCAAAAAATCCATAAAAACATATCCTTTGGTGAGGACTAAAAAAAAAATCTACAATGTCACTAGAAAGTCAAATGATCATTTCTAGAAAATGGTATACTGGTATAATTACATATTGGAATGGCCACAGAGATTTTCATACGTATGAAAATCTTAATTATAGAGTAATGTCTTGTGGTTCCTAATTACTGTTATTGATCAATTAAATTTAATGTTTTTTATATTTATTTATTTTATTTGTATGATTTTGAAATAATTGCTGGTTTTATTTATGAGAAATATGTGAAATACTAACAGGTTTTACTTGAGGTAGGGTTATCTTTTTCATGGGTACCACATGGGTTTGTGTGGCCTGAGCTGGGGAATTAGCCTTGTCTTTCAGACACAGCACAGACTATGCAGATTTAGGGGACTTGTACCCATACTGCATCCACCAATGAGAGGCAAGGTAGGGCCTGATCAGCCAAAAAAAGGTAGTGAAGCATCATGTAGACCATAAAAATGGTCCAGAAATTAGTATTTCTTTACCATGGATCTCCCCATCGAAGACCTCAGGAGATCCAAGGAACTCCTCTGCAAAGAAGCCACTGTAAGCCTCTGCACTAACCAGCCACTCCGGAGAAGGAAGAGGAGCTGGGCCTTGGGAGATCCACTGAGACTGGACAGATTGCAAAAAACAACTGAACATTTTCAAAGTTGACTGGATGGAACAAAATAGTTTGCCTTCCTCCCCTATGTATAGGCCAGATCAGTAAAACCAAAATAAACTATATTTTCACTACAAACATCCAAAATGTAGTTTGAACAAATGTGCAACTTTTCTACACTTCCACTTAAAGAGAAACTTCACTATCTCTGAATTAAGAGGGAGAGTCCCCTTAAGATTGACCACAGCCCTCAGAAAATATGGCTGATTCTTGTGTGGTTCTTCGGACACAAAACTCAGGCACTCATCAAGGTTTTCCTCTATGTCAGGGCTGAAATGGGAAACTAAGAAAACAGTAATGACAGAAAATTTGATTTAAAATGGATATTATAATTTATTCTTATATAGCTCTTTGTTATTCTGTTGAACATAAGAAACTGAGTCAGAGGTACCATATTTTGATTCTTTTTAACTTATTTTAAAAATGTGTCTAAACATTTTTTCAGAGATAGAGAATTAATTTATATACATATATACATATATAGACATTCTCTTCCTTCTGAAATCTCTCTAAGATAATAATAAAGGGTTGGGTTTTGTTTTTCTTTGTTTTGTTTACATTTCCTTGAAAACATATTATTGGCTTTTTGTATAGAAAAGGGAATTTATTTGTCAGGAAGGATGATCCCACCCTACTTCTGCTGTAACCAGCCCATGGCCTCCTCTTTGTGATTCTGAGTTTGGCCCCAGTGCAGCCTGTGCTGTGTTTCTTGTCTGCGATGCTGAAACCCGGCCTACCCAGCACCACACAGAAGTCCAGGCCACAGATACCAATGCTTGGCTCATATTTGATCCCCAGATCAGTGTGTTCCTGGATCCCAAAACCTAAGTTTCCAGTATCTGAGAAGTTATTTTTTGGTAACTCATACTCTCACACCTTTAGACCTTTCTCTAAGATTTCTTCTGCCTCAGCCCCCACAGACTGCGCAGTGGATGGCAATCTTTTCATTTTTCCTGACACCTAAGTATCTGATGGTGTATCTAGCTTTGGAGAACACAGGGGTCTGGCCTGTGAGCTGCTCCAGGACCTTGGCTGCCGGGGTCAGCCTGTCTCCACTCTCGCCCACACAGACATTGAGGCAGAGCTTTCAGACAGGAAGCCCCCCCACGAGGTTCTCCTTTTCACCTTTATCCTTGGCCATGATGAGAAACAGGAAGACAGTGTTGTTTTTCTAAAAAGGAATAACCCCTGAAGGATGAAAAAAGAGACAACAAAATTTGAATGTTAGAAGCAGATGGAAGAGTGATAAATGACTCAGTAAACCCAAGGAAATTGAATCTTAAGCCAGCAATAAAGAAAGCTGAGAGGCAACCTGATGTACAGCTGTCCCTTATATTTGTGGGGGATTGGTTGCAGGCACCCCTCCCACTCCCACAGACACAGAAATCCACATGCTCAAGTCCCTTGTATAAATGGCATAGTGTTTGCATATAACCTATGCACATTCTCCCATATACTTAAAATTATTTATAGATTACTTATAATACCTAATATAATGTAAATGCTAGGCAAATAGTTGTTATACTGTATTATTTAGGGCACAATGACCAGAAAAAAACAAGTCTATATATGTTCAGTACAGACACAACCTTTGTAGGCCAGACTACATACATAGTACATGTCAGCAACAATGTAACGTCATTTTTCAAATATTTTAAATCCATGATTGGTAGCCTGAACCTTATGCAGAGCCCTCTCTTGCTCTGAGCCCCACTTAAAAATGGTAACTTTCTGCCCTGACCAGTTTGGCTCAGCAGTTAGAGCATCGACCTGCGGACCAAACAGTTGCAGGTTCAATTCTGGTCAAGGACATGTACCTTGGTTGTGGTTCAGTCCCCGGCCCTGGTCCGGGTCGTGCAACCAATTGATGTGTCTTTCTCACATTGATGTTTCTCTCTCTCTCTCTGTCCATCTCCCTTCCTCCCACTCTATCTGAAGATAAATGGAGTATCCTTGGGTGAGGATTAAGAAAAAATGGTAACCTTCTGAGTCAACCAACAAGTGGGTCTGAGTAGTTTTCCCAAGTGTGGTATATGCTATGTCTCCAAAATCCAAAGAGTTTCACCAAGTGCCTTGTCCTTTTGCTTTTTTTTTTTTTTTTTTAACTGGTTGAGGATGCAAGGTGCAACCACTTCCCCCTTTTCTTATAGGGGATTTCCCTTCTTTCCCCAAACTATTAGATCCCTAAAATCTTTACCAAAGTGGCAGATTCTTGCATCTTTATGCCATTTATCTCTCCCCCACAGCTACACTTGTATTTTACCAGGGCATCTAGAGCTCTGGCCACTTTATACTCACCAGGTCCAATTTGCATGATATTATCAATAGAGAGAACAAGCGTGGTGGTTGGGGAATGTCAAGATAACCAACGCTCCTAAAATTATATTATGACAAAGAATAGGAGAGCTCAAGAAAGTAGTGGCACATCTCTCTAATAAAAGTAAACTGCTTTTTATTCTTCTTATTAATGGCCATTGAGAGAAATTCATTTACCATATTAATAGCTGCATGCTGAGTGCCAAAAGAAGAGCTAGTCTGCTCCAGTAAATGTATATATGTATGTATTTATTACAGCCATTGCAATTGGCTACCATTTGTGTAGTTTTCAGTAACCCACTGGTCTCTGCCATGATGTATCTGGATTGTGTAGGAACCAGAGAATTAAACAGGATATGATGGGGCTCAATCTGCTACACCTTTTGTCCTTGGTGGCAGTGCTAGTTGCTGCAATATCTCCCAAGATGTGATATTGCTTCTGGCTTACTATCTTGGCCAAGAAATGAAAAGGGGACACTCCCATCACCCATTGGTCAAGGGTGCCCCACCAGAGTTAACTCCTGTATGTCATAGTTACACATGTGTGGGCACTAACCAGGTGCCTATGGAGGGACCCAAGCCAACACTGGAGAAACCCTGGGGTAGGAAGTGAGAGGTTGTTGACATGGGCCTGTCAAGATGCAAGATGCTGTCAGGTTGCTGCTTCCAGCTGTGCAGAGGCTGCACTGTGCAGGTGGCCATACCTAACAACCCAGAAAGGGAAAGTGCTGAGGTCAGTACTGCTAAGTCAGGCTTGCTGAGGTGACAGGCAACGGTGATGTCTGTCCTGACACAGACTAAAGAATATAGCACAAGCCCCAGGCTGATCGCTGCCAGGACTAAGAGATTTTTGATGGGCCCCACATTATTGACAAAGAAACCCATTTTCTCTCATCAAATTTCTTAAATATGTAGTGAGAAATAAGAAATTGAAGAAGTCATCAGGAGATGAACATGAAGGTTAGCCCACTTCCTCAAAAAGGCTGGGTGACTTCCTGTGGTGAGGGACCGTGTCTGGAGTGTCCAGTGGGGCTGCAGGGGACTTTCCTGCCCAGGCACAGGAGGAAGGACAATTGGAAGAGAAGGCAGACCTTCATTAATGACTGCCAAGGCTTTTTTCCAGTGAGGAAAAAAACAGAGGCTCAGTGATCAGGCAAATGCTAAGAGACACATCTTTAGTTGGAGTGAATGATTTATGTAGAGAACAAAATAGAAAGAGAGAGAGAGAAAGAGAGGAAGAGGGCGAGGGAGAAGAAAAGAGGAAAGGGAAAGGAAAGATGAGAGAGATATTTTTTAATTGGGTGTGTGTGTGTGTGTGTGTGTGTGTGTGTGTGTGTGTGTGTGTGAAAGAGAGAGAGAGAGAGAGAGAGAGAGAGAGAGAGAGAGAGAGAGCGCCACAGTTCCATCATTAACAAACCTTTATTCCGGAGAAAATGACTAGTCCAAGTGGGGAACAGTAACTCAGACTTTGGAAATGAAATTAAGGCAGCAGTGAAAGCAACGTGTATTGTCTGGATAAGAAGTGGCTTGGGGCCTTGACGTCAACTTCTTGCAAGCACCCTGCTTGGGGTATCCTCGCTTGGTCTTATAACGCATGTGTGAAAAACTCCTTGAAAGATAGCATCGCCTGGAGAGCAGTCATTTCACTCCATTAACACCAGCGAACATGTTCAATATTAAAATAAAGCATCATTGAGTTCAACCTTCAAGTTTGAATGCCTCTTTTCAAGGAAGAACAGAAAACCTTATTTTTTAGTAGCATAAAGATCAATGAGTATATCCAGAAGAATATTTGAAACAAAACACTAAAATGGTCATCTCACTGAGGTACAAACCTTCCGAAGTTGTACAATCCTTTATGTACTTGCTCACTTGCTTGCCTGCTTGAGGTGGACACGAAGGGATACATTCGTAGCTCTACCTTTTTTTCTAACAGTTTTTTTATGTCTTCTAATTCTAAACAGTTGAGTGTAGAAATAAGCAACTTGGCAGCACTCCTTTTTAAACACCAAAGTGCTATATAAATGAAAAGTATTGTCACTTCCAGTTTCAACTCTAAAGCAGAGCATGATGTAAAGCCCTAAGATGTCTAGAGCTTAGGAATAGATGGACTGAGAACAATGTATGGTGCATTTTTAAAATTCCAAACAAAAAACAGCTTTGAGGGGGTGAATCAATATTTACTTATTTATTTATTATATTTTGCCCCCCCTCCCTTTGTCCACCTCCACCCAGCCCCCATCACCCTTCCCTTGGACCTCCCTACACCATTGTCTGTGTCCATGGGCTATCCATATATGTTCTTTAGCTAATCCCTTCACCTTCCTTTATCTAGTCCCCTGCCACACACACACACACACACACACACACAGACTCCTCCCTTTTGACATTTGTCAGTCTGTTCCATGTATCTATGCCTCTGGTTCCATTTTGTTCATCAGTTTATTTTGTTCATTAGATTCTACATATTAGTGGGATCATATGGTATTTGTCTTTCTCTGACTGGCTTATTTTGCTTAGCATAATAATTTCCAGGTCCACCCATGCTGTCGCAAAGGGTAAGAGCTCCTTTTCTTTTTTTATAGCTGTGTAGTATTCCATTGTGTAAATGTACCACAGCTTTTTTATCCACTCATCTACTGATGGGTGCTTGGATTGTTTCCAGATCTTGGCTGTTGTAAATAATGCTGCTATGAACATAAGGGTGTATATATTCTTTCTGATTGGTATTTCATAATTCTGAGGATATATACCCAGACGTGGGATTGCTGGGTCAAATGGCAATTCCATTTTTAATTTTTTAAGGAAGGTCCATACTGTTTTCAACAGTGGCTGCACCAGTATGCATCCCCACCAGCAGTGTTCTGGGGTTCCCTTTTCTCCACATCCCCACCAGCACTTGTTGTTTGTTGATTTATTTATAATAGCCATTCAGACAGGTATAAGGGGATACCTCATTGTAGTTTTAATTTGCATTTCTCTGATGATTAGACCTTGAGCATTTTTTCATATTTCTATTGGCCATCTGTATGTCCTCTTCAGAGAATATCTATTCAGGTCCTTTGCCCAGTTTTTAATTGGATTGTTTGTCTTCCTTTTGTTGAGTTGTATTAATTCTTTATATATTTTGGAGACTTATCCTTTAACAGATGAATCTTTGGCGTTGGAGACTAACCCCTTAACAGATGAATCTTTGGCGAATATTTTCTCCCATAGGGTGGGTTTCCATTTTCTTTTGTTGATAGTTTCTTTTGATGTGCAGACACTTTTTAGTTTGATTTAGTTCCATTTGTTTATTTTTTTTCCTGTGTTTCCCATGCCCTGGGGGACATATCAGCAAATATGTAGCTCTGAGAGATGTCTGAGATCTTATTGCCTACATTTTCACTAAGATTTTTATGGTTTTGTGACTTACATTTAAATCTTTTATCCATTTTGAGTTTATTCTTGTATATGGTGTAAGTTGGTGGTCTAGTTGCATTTTTTTTGCATGTACCTGTCCAATGTTTCCCAACACCATTTATTGAAGAGACTGTTTTTACTCCATTGTATATTCTTGCCTCCTTTGTCAAATATTAATTGACCATAAAGGCATGGGTTGATTTCTAGGCTTTCTTTTCTGTTCCATTGATCTACAAGCCTGTTCTTGTGCCAATACCAGGCTATTTTGATTACAGTGGCTTTTTAGTATAGTTTGATATTTAGAATTGCGATCCCTCCAACTTTATTCTTCTTTCTCAAGGTTGCTGTGGCTATTCAGGGTCTTTTGCATTTCCAAATATATATTTGGAATATTTTTTCTAGATCTGTGAAATATGCCATTAGTATTTTAATAGAAATTGCATTGAATCTATAGATTGTTTTGAATAGTATGGATGTTTTAATGATGTTAATCCTTCCAATCCAATCCATGAACATAGTATATGCCTCCACTTGTTTGCATTTTCCTCTATTTCTTTCTTCAATGTCCTATTGTTTTCCACATATAGGTCTTTTACCTCCTTGGTTAAGTTTATTCCTAGGTATGTTATTTTTTGTTGTTCTTGCAACAATAAATGGGATTGTTTTCTTTGTTTTTAATTCTGAGGATTTGTTATTAGTGTATAAAAATGCCATCGATTTCTGGGTACTAATTTAGTATCCTGCTACTTTGCCAAATTCATTTATTAGATCTAGTAGTTTTCTGGTGGAGTCCTTAGGGTTTTCTATGTACAATATCATACCATCTGTGAATAATGACAATTTTATTTTCTACTTTCCCATTTGGATACCTTTTATTTCTTCTTCTTGTCTGATCACTGAGGCTAGGACTTCCAGCATTATGTTGAATAAGAGTGGTGAAAGCAGACATCCCTGTCTTGTTCCTAATCTTAAGGAAAATGATTTTAAATTTTGCCCATTGAGTATGACATTGGCTGTAGGTTTGTCATATACAGTCTTTATTATGTTTAGGTATTATCCTTCTATTTCCACCTTGCTGAGTATTTTTATCATAAATGGGTGCTGGTTTTATTGAATATTTTTCTGCATCTATTGATATCATCATGTGATTTTTGTCCTTTATTTTGTTTATGTGATGTATCATATTTATTGATTTGTGGATATTGTACCAGCTTGCATCCTCAGAATAAATCTCAGTTGGTCATGGTGTATGTTCTCTTTAAGGTATTGCTGGATCTGGTTTTTTAATATTATGTTGAGGATTTTAGCATCTATGTTCATCAGGTATATTGGCTTATAATTTTCTCTCTTTGTAGTGTCCTTATGTGGTTTTAAAATCAGGATAATGCTGGCTTTGTATAAAGAGTTTGGAAGTCTTCCTTCCTCTTGAATTGTTTTGAATAGTTTGAGAAGGATAGGTGTTAGTTCTTCATTGGATATCTGGTAAAATTCACCTGTGAAGCCATCCAGTCCAGGACTTTTGTTTGCTGGGAATTTTTTGTTTATGGCTTCAATTTCATCTGTTGTTATCAGTATATTAAGGTTTTCTGATTCTTCCTGACTGCGTTTTAGAAGACTGTATGTTCCTGGGAATTTGTCCATTTCACCCAGGTTGTTCATTTTGTTGGCATATAGTTGCTCATAGTATTTTCTTACAATCCTTTGTGTTTCTGTGATGTCAGTTATTACTTCTCCTCTTTCATTTCTGATTTTATTTATATGGGTCTTCTCACTTTGTTTCTGGCTAAAGGTTCAGCAATCTTGTTTATCTTTTCAAAGAATCAACTCTTTGTTTCATTGACCTTTTGTATTTTTTTAATGCTCCATGTCATCTATTTCCACTCTGATCTTTATTATTTTCTTCCTTCTGCTTCCTCTGGGCTTTTCTTGTTGTTCTCTTTCTAGTTCTTCAGGTTTAGGGTTAAATTGTTTATTTGAGATTTTTCTTGTTTCTTGAGGTAGGCCTATAATGCTATGAAGTTCCCTGTCAGGACCACTTTTGCTCTCACACTCACAGTGATGTTTCTCTCTCTCTCTTGCTCTCTCTCTGTCTCTCTCTATCTCTGTCTCTCTGTCTCTCTCTCTCTCTCTCCCTTTCCCTTCCTCTTTCTCCAAAAATCAATAAAAAATATATTTTTTTTTAAGAAAAAGAAAATAATGAAAAAAAAGCAATGTGGAGTTCATCTCGGAAGAGTTGCTTGCTGGGATCTCCCTTTGGATCTTACTCTTATGTTAACTAAGACTGACTGTTTTCTATGCTGTTTCTGGGCCTCCCGGGAGGTACTTTGGTTCTAGCCATTGTCAGAAGCTGTCCACTTATGGCTGTCAGCAACCTGTTCAAAACTTCAAACAATCCACAGTTTGTGACTGCCTCCATAGGGCTTGGCTGTGCACAGGAGGGGCAAGCTGAGCTCTAAGGCCCGCTTATTAGCAGCACAGGGCCCAGGAGTGGGTCAGCAAACATCCCACGGCACCTTTGGGATCTGCCTCTACCTGCCTCTGCCTGCTGGCCAGCTGTCAGACTCAGTCACTGAAAAGGCTGTTTCTGAAAGTGCTTTTGGCAGAATCAGAAGGATTCTGGGGACCTCTGGGTCTCCCATGAAGGGAAGGTGCCATTCAGATTTCAGGAAAGATGGTGGGTGTGTTGCCCCATCCTAGAGCTATACATCTGAGTCTGTCCCAGAATATTTCCCTGACTCAGCATAGTGGAGCCCCTCATAGACAGTCTGGTGGGGTCTGCTGGAAGCCAGGAGTTTCTATCAGCTCTCCCGTGAGGGATAGGTGCCAATCAGGTTCCCAGGAAAGTAGAGGAAATGGACCCTCCTCAAAGACAGTCACTGATGCCCCCTGAGTCTGCTCGGAGGCATAGGATTAACCTCTGCTGCTGCCTCCTCAGCAGGGTTTGAGATGCAGGGTGGGGTGAGTGGGACTCCAGAGGGTGGAGCCAGCAGGAGTCCTGAGGGTGGAGTGGCTGTATCCCCAAGGGTGGGGTAATTCCCTTTCCCCAGGCTGCTGCTGCTGGGAAGGGCTTGTACCTCTCAGGAGAAATGGCTGCTGTGGTGAGGGGGGCGGGGAATGACCAAGTGCAGGTATCGTCTCTTCCACATCTCCCTGCAATGCCTCCCACCCCAGACTCTCCTCGGGCAGCTCCAGTCCACACTGCCCTCCCTCCGCCAAAGCCCAGGGTGAGTGGCTGCGAATGAAAATCCTGTGCTCCGGCTTTTGTTGTTGTGTTTTATTTTGTTTTAAGTGGCTTTCCTACAGTCTCAAGGTGGTTTCCGCTCTTCCTTGTTTAAAAGTCTCCTCTTCAGCTAGTCTTCAGTTGGTAATTCAGGGTGATTTTTCTCCAATTTAGTTTTATTTCCAGTTTGATTCTGGGAGGAGATGCAAAAAAGATCCACCTACTCCCCCACCATCTTGAAATCCCCTGTTTATTTATTATTTAAATTTTTAAAAGGGGGGTATTTTGTAGTACATAGTAGGATATTAAAGTGGAAGATTTGGCTAAGACCCTAAGTTGAGAAAGATCATAGGCCAAACTGAGGTTCCAAAATAAGGATGCTAAATTTTAGGTTAGGTGGTGAGAAACTTTAACCTCACCTACATCAAAGGTCAGAATGTGAGGAGACTGGAGAAGTGTGTGCAGAGGACTTTTATAAAGAGTTGTTGATGTGCTAAGTCCCAGCCCCTCAAAGGACGCTTGCCCTCAACTCAAATTACTGTGAGAGGCATGAAGGGGACCCCTTGGAGAGCCTGGTTTATGGCCCATACAGTGGGGACCCAGAAAACTGGTGTCTGATTCTTATTTGAGAAATCTAAGGATGAGAGGTGCAGTGGCTGTGCTGATGGCTGAAAGATAGAGAGGTGGCTGTGTGGGAGGCCGGCATCCCCAAGAAAAGGAGCATGAATGTTTCCTGTGGGCCAGACAAGCACCCACATGAGAAAGCCATTGTGGGTCAGGCCTTGTCTAAGACGGCCACCTGGAGGGGCACAGAGCTGCAGGTGTTGCTGGATTCCCATGGCTCTGAGCAATACCCATGAGCCTGAGGAAGTCATCACCCCTAAACAGGGAACTGCAAGTGGGAGATGCCCACCACATGGGTGGCTGGAGGAAGACCTCTGAGGCACCCACACAAATGCTCAGAGAGAAAGAATCAGCCTTACGCACCTGCCAGCACTGGAGAGCAAGCAGCCGACTCATGCCAGTATCACTTTGGTCCTGATTGTTCCTTCTCTTGTCTCCCCACTATCCCCATGGAACCCCCAACCCTGCAAGAATCAGGATCCATGGTTGGCAATCTGCAGGTGGTTGGGAAGAAATAGAACATTGGATGGGGAAAAAGAGAAACACCCCTTCCCCCAACTGTAGGCTTCCCACCTGCTAGGGGAGAGACATCTCAGTTAAATCAAGTTTGAGTTTTGAAAATTGCAGGGGCTGGAAATATTCACTTCTGTACTGAGATGATTTGCATTACTTAAGAGTGACCTGCAAAGTTATAGAATTCCCCAAACTCTTGTCCAGGTACAAAGAAAACTAGCCCCACTGAATAAATTTAAAAGCACAGTGACAAATACAATAAAATTATTTCATGATGACACCCGATGAATCATGTATGTTCAATGTACAGGTTACAAGTGTTCAGAAGACAGAAATAACACTTTGAAAAACTTGATGTCTCCTGAAATACCTTTCTTATTACTTTTAAAGAATAGGTTATTTTTCAAATGATAAAAGTAGATTTATATGAGAATTTAGAAATTACATAAAAATAATAAAAGAAAACTTTAAAACACCCACACAGTCCTACTACTATTTCTATCTTAAAGTGTGAACAGAAACTATACTTTTGCAGTTGGAAAATAAAAGGTATTCAAATGTTCCAACTATTACTTTTAAATGGTGTGATTATAAGTCTTTCCCCTCTTTTTTGCCGTTTGTCGAAGCAGACAGCTGTAATCTTGTGTCCCCAGCTCACGGCCCACGCCATTCCAACCACCTGGCTGCACTTTCCTGTGCATGAATCTGGTTGTGTCAGAGCGGCGGTGTTCTTAGGTGATGCCACTCTTCACTGGTCTGAAGATGGAGCATGGACCCACGCCAGGACAGTCAGGAGCCTTCCTTGGGAACTTGGCCATAGAACAAAGAGATGTAGGTTTATATTCTTTCTTTCTGGGGGCTGTACCTTTCTTGGAACTGGGGAAACAGAGATAGCAAGAAATAAGCAAAGGAATTGACACCTAAGAGAGGCGTAGCTGAAATGTGAGAGATCTGGATGGTGTTTGAGTCTCTGGTTCTGATTCAGAGTGGTCCACTTGCATTTCTCTCTGTGGTTTTTATGTGATGTGACCATACATTAAAAATAAATTCCCCTTGCCCTGGCCGGTTTGGCTCAGCGGTTAGAGCGTTGGCCTGCGGTCCAGAGAGGCCCAGGTTCGGTTCCCGCTGAGGGCACGTACCTCGGTTGCGGTTTGGCCCCAGCCCTGGTTGGGTGATGGAGTGGGCAACCACTCGATGTGTCCCTTTCACGTCGATGTTTCTCTCTCTCTCTCTTCCTCTCTCTCCCTCCCACTCTATCTGAATAAAAATGGAAAAATGTCCTCGGGTGAGGATAAAAAAATAAATATATTCCCCTTTTTTGCTAAAGCTTGTCACTGTTAAATTTCTGTAATCTGAAACTGAATACATTAGTGAATATATGTATGTTTTCCAATTTTCCTTTTCTGAAAAAAAAAAAAAGCCCGTGTACTTGCTTAACTAAAATTTTCCGAGGACATAGAACTATCTTTATTCACGTGTAGGATCTGCATCCACTCTTAGGAACACAACAGGAAAAAGCACAGTGGATGTTTCCTTTTCATTCTGCCCCCATGTGTGCGTTTTGTCTGTGTTGAAAATAAAAGAACAGAATTAAAGAGGGAAGGAAAAAACTCACAAAATGACAGCTGAGGAGTGTGTGTGTGCATGTGCATGTGTGTGCGTGTGTGTATGTGCATGTGTGCGCATGTGCACACGTGTGAAGCTCAGCTCTGCTCTTTCCCTCGTTTTGGTTAAAGTCATCACCAATTTCTTACTTGTGTAATGGTCCCCAGGCTTTTTGGAATAAGCTACTAGACTAGAGCTATGATTCTCTCCATTACCTTTACCAGCTGAGGAGGGATATACGAGGAGTTCGATCCAGCCACAATGGGCCTTATTGTGCTGGCTTTGTCTCATAGTTATCCTTTCACTTCTCAGATTTGCTCAGAATAACTGGAGTGGCCTGCCTTCTCCAGCTTTGTATCAGTTACTTAGTCCCAACATGTCAAGCAGATTGGGAGGGCCAGGTTTCTACACTGGCACATGTGACCTCCTCTCCCTTGTTCTACCAGGATGGACATTTGACCCAGCTGGGTTGGCCATGTTCTCTGTTTCTGGAGACCCCGTGTATTTGCTATGAGGCAATGCGACTGAGAGCCACCCCCTGGGATGGAGGCTGGTGGACCCTCTTTGTCAGCTGTGCACCGCATCAGGGTAAACCACCTGTAGACGCAGCTAAATGAGGCAATGGAGATGAGGAGAGCAGAAGAGAGATCATGGGCTCCACGGAGGTGGGGCTTGTAACTTTGTCATCTCTGTGTGTGAATTTGTCAGGGCTGCCATACTAAAATACCCAGGATGTGGCAGGGGAGGAGAAAACTTAAACAGCAGAAATATATTGTCTCACATTTCTGGAAGCGGGAAATCCGAGATCAAGGTGTCACCAGGCTTGGTTGGTTCTGAGGCCTTCCTCCCTGCCTTGTGGATGGCTGTCTCCTCACTGTGTCCTCAATGGTCTTCCCTCTGTGTGTGTCTGTGTCCTAATCTCCTCTTCTTCTAAGACACTGGTTACATTGGATTAGGGCTCACCCATGTGACCTCATTATACTTTAATTATCTCTGTGAAGGCCCTATCTCCAAATACAGTCACATTCTGAAGTGCTGGAGGGTTAGGACGATACCACATGAATTGGGGGTGAGAGGGGCAGAGCAGACACAATTCAGCCCTGAACATTCTGTTTCTGACATTTCAGTACCTGAGTGCAGCGCCTCATGGGGCCTGGTTGTACCTCCCATCCCAGAGGTACAAGATAACAAATTCTAACTTTTGACTTGTGATAATTTGAGTCAATTTCTGCTTCTTCCAAGTAAATAATTCCTGAAAAAAATAATTATTCTTTTTCTTTTAATGCTCACCTAAGGATATTTTTCCACTGATTTTTAGAGAGAGTGGAAGAGAGGGAGGGAGGGAAAGAGAGAGAGAGAAACATCAACATGAGAGAAACACATCAGTTGGTTGCCTCCCACACAACCCCGACCTGGGTTGGAGAGCAAACCTGTAACCCAGGTACGTGCCCTTGACCAGAATCAAACCCATGACCCTCAGTCTGCAGGCCAGTGCTCTAACCCCTGAGCCAGACCAGCCAGGGCAACAATTACTCTTTTTTTTTAGATTTAATTTATCTTTATTTTTGAAGTATAACAGATATCCCTCCATTTTCCCCCCATTGACTCCCTCCTCCCCACTCCCATCGCACTGCTGTCTGTATCCATTGGTTATATTGGTTATGCATATATGCATATAAGTTCTTTGGTTTATCTCTTCCCACCACCCCCTCCACCCCTCCCTCTGAGGTTTGACAGCCTGTCTCGTACTTCTATGTCTCTGGATCCATTTTGTTCATCAACTTATTTTGTTCATTATGTTCCACAAATAAGTGAGATCATGTGGTACTTGTCTTTCTCTGACTGACTTATTTCGCTTAGCATAATACTCTCCAGGTCCCTCCAGGTCGTCTCAAAAGGTAAGAGATCTTTCCTCCTTATAGCTGCATAGTATTCCGTTGTGTATATGTACCACAGCTTTTTTATCCACTCATCTACGGATGGAAACTTGGGCTGTTTCCAGATCTTAGCAATTGTAAATAGTGCTGCTATGAAGATAAGGATGCATGTATTCTTTTTGATTGGTGTTTTAGGCAATTACTCTTTTATAGCAAAAACTGCTCTGTGATTTTCCAGAATGTGAGAACCAGAAATGTTACTACTACCTTGATACACAAATTTTAAACAGCAACAATTTCTAGATAACTCTCTGAGTTTTGATTTTGAACTGAGCTCAACCCTCTTGAAGCTGCTTCTTCTTCCAATTGAAAGCTCTCTCTGGCTTCCACATAATCATGCCAAATCCGAAACGCTGTCACTGGCATTCCTGCCGTCACTAAGGCCATCTTCACGACATTTAGGAGCCACCTGTGGTTCCCACTTTCTGAATTTTGTGATGTTAGATGCACTGTCTTGGTTAGATACTTGACTTTCTCACAGAAAAATAGAGGATAGATTTTGGATAGAGGAATGTAGCCGGTCTGAGGAATTTCCGAGTTCATCAAGGACAGAGACCTGACCACAGTGGCAGTAGCACACACAAGCTTTGTCCCGTGGCACTTCGACAGGATCCCACGCAGGGAAGTCCCTCACCACATGAGACCATCAACCACTACTGTGCAAGAAACCACCGCTCAGAAGAAGAGGAGGGCAAGGGAACTCCCCAGGGGACTAAGGGACTCTGAGAGGAGGCTCACATGTCTCGGTGACATTGTTGCTCAACAGCATGACAGGGAGTCTTGGATCAAAGAGCTCAAAAGACGGCAGCAGCTTGGAGTCTTTCTAGCCCTGGCTTTATTTTATCTACGGCTAGCAGATGTTAGGCACAGTTTCTCAGGGTATGTCGTACTATTCTGAGTTGCCTTTAGAGAGATGCATTTTTCTAGGATTCTGTGCAACTCTTGTATATGGTCCCATGGGCAACCACTTTATACATGAGAATGAATCTATTTATTTCACACACACACACACACACACACACACACACACACACACACACAAAGGCAGGCTCTAACTGGCTGAAATCTGCCTCTTTGGGCTATGTTTAAAACAACTGGATGTATGAAAATTGAGTTTGGTACCAGCAGGTCTTATGCTGCAGGGTCTTAGTCTGCGATGAAGAAATAAACAACCTAGGAATACCAAGGCCATCTTTGGCTCTTTTATATAACAAGGAGGCAGGAGAAATTGAAAGAAGAAAGAGAAGGTAGGTAATACACATTTAATTCTTTTACAATAAAAACCTTTAATTAATGAAAAATAATAGACTTTTATAGAACTTCTGATTAAATAAAGGAATGAATTCTGATTCAGTAAACTCCTAGGTGGAGTTGAGTAGCTTTAGTCAACCAACTTGATCATCCATATTCATTTCTTTTGAAGAAAAAAGCTCACATTTAAAACATCGTGACGGAAAGATGGTTCCCCCTTGAAAGTACACATTTATGTTTTTTTCCAAAGCATCATGCATGTGTACTTTTTTTTTTCTTTTTTCAGAGTGCAAGATTTTGATGTAGATTGCATTATATAAGTTACCACCAGGATATCTAAACTTCCCATCTTTTTTTTTTTCTTTATTGATTTTTAGAGGGAGAGGAAAAGAAAGGGAGAGAGAGGTAGAAACATCAATGAGAGAGAAGATCGATTGGCTGCCTCCTGCATGCCCCCCACTGGGAATCTGGCCCACAACTTGGGCATGTGCCCTGACCGGGAATCAAACTGGTGACCTCCTGGTGCATGGCTCAATGCTCGGCCACTGAACCACACCGGCTGGGCAACTTCTCATCTTTTTGACAGGGGAGAATATGATACCCCTTCACACACACATTTATTCCAAAGATTACTCTATTAAGCAGCATAACTTGTAATGATATGTTATTAAATAATAAAATGAAGACAAGCATATTTTTCAGTTGAGCCATTTTGTGTAGATAAAAATATTCAGATCAAGTGAAAAAGAACATATACAATTTTCAGTAAGAAATGTTTTCATGTTGAAAAAATTAATATACTGATAAAATATAACAAAATATGCAAATCACATGTCATTAAGAGGAGATGAGGGTGACCTGCAGTAATCCAACAGAGAGGGAACTTGGAGAATAAAAACTTCCCCTCATTGTGTTCATAAGTGTTTCGCCGAGTGTTTATAACCCTTGTAAGAGAGTAATTTTACCACAATTTGTTAAGGCCACTGCTTCTTCCCATGCCTTCTCTCCATCCATCACACTTTCCTGTATGTCAGGTGGTGGTTGAATGACCACACCTATGGGGAAGTTGAACTGGGAATACTTTTAGTTTAGGCTTAATGGAATATAATATGTGGTTCACAGTCACTCGTATGTATAGCCAAATTACTGCCAATAATTTTATGCAGGAATGAGCTGTGTCAACTAACTTGGGGTTGTGACAAAAAATTCATGTTCAGAGGTCATATTGTAATTAGAACATGTCCAAGGGTGTCTGCGGGGAAAAAGGAGAAACATCTGTAACAAAAATAAATTAATAAAAATAAAAAGAACATGTCCTATATAGACCAGGACCAAAAATATATGAACAATGGAGGGGAGATGGCAGGTGCAGCTTTCAATCATCAGAAACATAAAATTTTAAGTGCAGTATTTGGTCCTCATCAATGCCTGAGTGAAGAGGAATTCTCTCCAGTAAGTCAAGAGTGAAGTGGCAATTATAAACATATGATACATTTTGTTTTCTTATTGGATAAAAACAGTGTAAAAAAGTCAAAATTCTATGTTTGTAGACATAAGCCTATAGCAGAACTATAAACAGAGAATATGTCTAACATGAAGTTACATGTTTCACACATCCCAACTCAATGATAAAAAAAATAGAAAATTCTGTCCGGCCAGTGTGGTTCAGTGGTTGAGCATCAACCCATGCACCAAGAGGTCACCGGTTTGATTCCCGGTCAGAACACATGCCCAAGTTGTGGGCCTGATCCCCAGTGGGGGGCATGCAGGAGGTGGCCAATTGATGTTCTCTCTCATTGATGTTTCTATCTCTCTCTCCCTCTCCCTTCCTCTCTCTCTAAAATCAATAAAGGGGAAAATATTTAAAAGAAAAAATAGAAAGTTCCAATTGACCATACTAAAAGAAAAACTGCATTGTAATTTTCTCTGTAAAAGATATTACAAAGTCATTGTCATATAATCAAATGTATGCAGCCAACAAATGTAGTAAAACAAAAAAGTTACAGAAGTGATTAGGCAATTAATCAATAAAAATGCAAAGTGTTGCCCTGGCTGTTTTGGCTAGGAGTTAGAGGGTCACAGGTTTGATTCCCTGTCAAGGGCATGTACCTGGGCTGTAGGTTTGATCCCTGGCCCCAGTTGGGGTCATGCTGGAGGCAACCAATCCATGTGTCTCTCTTACACCAATGTTTTTCTCCCTTCCTCCCTATCTGAAAAATCAGTGGAAAAATATCCTTGAGTGACGATTAACAAAGAAAAAGTGCAAGTGTTGTGTGTTTTTTTCAAATAAGTTTATTTAATTCTAGGCGGTGCAGAATTTGGGGTAAAACCAAGACTGAAGAACACCCTTTGGCAGGATTCTGGGCTGGGTTTCCTCGGACCTCACAATAAAGGTTGCAATGGCAGAGTGAGAAGAACTAAAGAGATGAGCCACTGCATGATTATTATTTTTATTTACAAATGTTAATTCTTAAATACACCACAGGCTCCAAGACAACACTTCATTCTAGCTATAGGTGGTAACAGATGTTATGGCAGGGAATCCAGATGTTAAAACAGTCGTGGAATTAAGGATCACCATTGTCCCAGGCACAAGGATCAGCTCACTTTTTTCTTTTTAATTTAATGTAATTTTTTCTTTATTGATTTTAGAGACAGAGGAAAGGGTAGGGAGAGAGAGAGAGAAACATCAATGAGAGAGAACATCGATTGGCCACCTCCTGCATGCCCCCACTGGGGATCAGGCCCACAACCTGGGCATGTGTCCTGACCGGGAATCAAACTGGCAACCTCTTGGTGCAAGGGTTGACACTCAACCACTGAGCCCCATGGGCCGGGCAGGATCAGCTCACTTTTTGCCAGATTTCTTAATTCTACCTGTGACTAGGGGGCCCTTCCCCATGGCCTTTGTTTTTAGCTCCTCTAGATCCTCTGCTCCTCTTTCTGCTTCTGTCCAAATGCCTTGTCTTCCTCCTCCACCTCCTTGGCCTGCTTCTTGGGCTGCTTCAGGGGCTTCTTCTTGCCACCCTCACAGCCAGATGTGGCGCCTGCCACTGGAAAAGACAAAATCAAGTTTTTAAATTATGTTCAGAGCATTCACCAGCTTTTTCAAATTTATAAATGGTTATTTACTTTACCATTTGAAATAAACATTCACTTTCTACCTAATATTTTTGGGGAGACAATTCTCCACGGCTCTCATATTTCTGCACATCTTGTGAACAGGGACACTGGCAGCTTGTGTTTAGGATCATCTTTTCAGAAATGTTTGTATAGTAAACAGCTTTGGAAGATGAAGATCCTATCTCCCTGCAGGGCAGAAAGGCTTGTCTGCTGACAAGTGTAATAAAGACAAAGACTCCCTCATAGCAAAAGTTGAGACTTCCGGTCGAGATGGCGGCGTAGGTAAACGCGGTATCGCCTCCTCCCACAACCACATCCAAATTACAACAAAACTACAACACGACCATCATTCAGAACCACCTGAAATCGAGCTGAATGGAAGCCCTACAACTATGAAATTAAAGCAGCCACCACATGGAGACTGGTAGGAGGGCGGAGGTGAGGACTGGCTGGTGCCACACCTAGGTGTGGTGGATAACAATCAGGAGGGACACCTCGCTGGGAAGGTCCTCCCTGAGGACTGAGTGGTCCCTGTCCCACACCAGGTGCCCAGCTCAGGGTTCTAGTGCCAGGAAGAGAAGTCCCCATAACTTCTGGCTGTAAAACCAGCGGGAACTGAGGCTGAGGGAGGCTGCAGCTTCTGGAGCCCCAGGCAGCTCCTCTTAAAGGGCCCGCACACGAACTTACTCGGACTCGCTCCCTCTGAGCTCAGAGGGGAGGCAGCTTGAAAAGCACCAGAGACATACAGGGAAGAAGTGAGCCGTTTGGCCTCGAGATGAGGGCTGAAGGGGCAGCTTTCTCCTGGACAGGCGTGCTGGTGGAGGCTGATGTTCCTTTGGTGAGCCCTTCCCTGGGGCAGCACACAGCCACCATATCTGGGACTCCAGCAACCTGGCTCACACTGTTGGCCCCGCCCTGGTGATTCCCTGAAGCCCTGCCCCACCCAACTTTTGGGCCCACCCAAGCTGTTTCCAAAGGCTTTACCATAGGATTGGCCTATCTTGGATCCTGCTTCAGAGTTTCCTGAAATATCTCAAACAAGCAACATCTGGTCTCAGCGAGCCCCATGCCTCTTGTTAAGTGGCCCCAGGCCTGGCATTAGAAGCAGCCAGCCTTGGTTCACAACTTGGCTTTTCCTGGTCACCTCCAAGCCCAGCACAAGAAGCAGCCATCGGCAGATCACTTTGTAGTTTATGCTGGGTGGCCCTGGATAGAGCACAGGCAGTGGCTGACCTTGCCCCAGAGCCAGCACACCCAGTGGACAGCTTCAGACCACGTCGAAACACCACCACCCAACCACCTCCACAAGTGACACATTCAGTGAGTGGACTCAGTGGGTACCAGAGCCCTGCTGAAGTAAGTCTTGCTCTGTGTGGTGGGCCCCTACACCACTGATCCTCCAAGGTAGTCAGAGGCCAGTGGCTAGTGGGCACAGCCAGTCCTTGCAGCTGATCAGCCTGAGTAAATCCCTCCCATTGATGTGCCAACAGCAATCAAGACTCAAATACAACAGAAGGGTGTACAGTCCACACCAGGGGTGCACCTCGAGGCTGTGCCCCTGGATCCTACAGGACACCTACAACAGTAGGCCACCCTACGTAGCCTAGGAGGCATAGCAACTCTGCCTAATACTTGGAAACAATCACAGGGAAGCAGCCAAAATGAGGAGACAAAGAAACATGTCCCAAATGAAAGAAAAGAACAAAACTCCAGGAAAAGAACTAAACAAAATGGAGATAAGCAATCAATCAGATGCAGAGTTCAAAACACAGGTTATAAGGTTGCTCAGGGAACTTGGTGAGACATTCAAGGGACTTAGTGAGACCTTCAAGGAACTTAAGGAGACATCCAAGGAACTTAGTGAGAACATCAACAACATAAAAAAGGGCCAATCAGAAATGAAGGATGCACTAACTGAAATAAAGAATAATTTACAGGGAATCAATAGTAGAGTAGGTAAAGCCAAGAAGCAAACCATCGATTTGGAATATAAGGAAGCAGAAAACACCCAACCAGAACAGCAAAAAGAAAAAAGAATCCAAAAAAAATGAGGATAGTGTAAGGAGCCTCTGGGACAACTTCAAGTGTACCAACATTCGCATCAGAGGGGTGCCTGAAGTAGAAGAGAGAGAACAAGACATTGAAAAACTATTTGAAACAGTAATGACGGAAAACCTCCCTAACTTGGTGAAGGAAAGAGACATACAAGTCCAGGAAGCACAGAGAGTCCCAAACAAGTTGAACCCAAAGAGGTCCACACCAAGACACATTATCATCAAAATGCCTAAGGTTAAATACGAAGAGAGAATCTTAAAAGCAGCAAGAGAAAAGCAGTCCGTTACCTACAAAGGAGTTCCCATAAGACTGTCAGCTGATTTCTCAAAAGAAACTTTGCAGGCCAGAAAGGAGTAGCAAGAGATATTCAGGGTGATAAAAAGCAATGACCTACAACCAAGATTACTCTATCCTGCAAAGCTATCATTTAGAATCGATGGCCATATAAAGAGTTTCCCAGACAAGAAAAAGCTAAAGGAATTCATCACCACCAAACCAGTATTATTTGAAATGTTGAAGGGTCTTCTTGAAGGAGAAGAAAAACAAAAATATGAACAGTAAAATGGCAATTAATACATATCTATCAACAATTGAATCTAGAAACAAAATGAGCAAGCAGAACAGGAACAGACTCTCAGATACAGAGAATTTTTGTTGCTTGCCAGATGGGTGGGGGCCGGGGGGATGGGTGAAAAATATGTAGGAATTAAGAAGTACAAATTGGTTGTTAGACTGATGAACCTCAAAGGGAAGGAAAGGGGGAAGGGAGGGTGGGATGAGATAAACCAAAGAACTTCTATGCATATATGCATACCCAATGGATACCGACAATAGTATGGGGAAGGCAGGAGGGGGGAGGGATTGGGGAGGAGAGGGACAATGGGGAAAAAAGGGAGAAACATCTGTAATGTATCCAATAATAAAGATGAGTTTAAAAAATTTAAAAAAAAAAAGTTGGGCAAATTCACTGTTGGTCCCATTAAAGACTGGAGCTTCCCAAGCTTGAGCTTCCTTAGCTGTGATGTAAACCCAACTGTGTATAGTATCCACCTAGGTCCAACCTCCAGCATCTGTGGGACTGAGGACATAAGGAACTAAGGTGAATATAAAGCTCATGTTGCCCACTGTGGTGTAATCAAGTAATAAAATAAACTAATAAAATGTGTTATGTGTTCCACTGTTGGTAGGAATGTAAATTGGTGCAGCTTCTCTAGAAAAAAGTATGGAGGTTACTTTAAAAACTGAAAATAGAGCTTCCATCTTATCTAGCAATTCTACTTCTGGGTATTTATCCAAAAGAAACGAAATCACTATCACAAACAAATATCTGCACCCATGTTCTTTGCAGCATTACATGGAAACAACCTAATTGTCCATTGATGGATACACCAATTAGGAAAATATCATACACACACATACACACAATGTAATATTACTCAGCCTTAAAAAAGAAGGAAATCTTGCCATTTGCAACAACATGGATGGACCCTGAGGACATTATGCTAAGTGAAATAGTCAGGCAGAGAAAGACAAATACTGCATGATCTTGGTTATAAAAAGGCATCAACTTCCAGTAAATAATCCTGGCAGTGTAATGTACGGCATGGTGACTATAGTTAATAATGCTGCACTGTATGCTTGAAAGTAGCTAAGAGGGTAGATCTTAAAAGTTCTCATCAGAAGAAAAAGAATTAGAACTATGTGAGACAACTCATGTTAACTAAATTTACTGTGGTAATCATTTCCCAACATATGCATATATCAAATCATTCTGTTGTACACCTTGGAATAATACAGTGTTATATGTCAATTACATCTCAGTAAAATTGGGGAAATGTTTCTTGGCAGGAACAAGACTGAAACCTGCTTGCCTCTGACCCAGGAGCCTCTGTGTTCTGCCAGCAGCCATGAAACTAGGGCAGGTTAACCTGGTAGCTTGCAAGTTAGATAACACCTCAGACCCTTTACAGTTCTTGATGGTTTTGCATTTGTAATTTTGAAATTTCTTAAAAAGGGAACTCAAAATTGGAAAAGCTTTAAGCCCCACAAAACCTGGATCCACTCTGAGTTTATAGATGATGCTTTTTTATATCAGTCTTCATATCCAATAGAACATTACTTTGATTTCCAATATTGGGAAATATATTGAGTTTAGCATTCTTCTCTGGCCACTCCTATCTGTTGTCTTCCCTTCATAGCTAGTATATAGTGCAGTTCTGATCTGCAATACCATGGAACACTTGTGCGTTGTGATCAGTTGTCAGGCACATCACAAGTAATTTGTTCCTGAATTAAAGTATCAAAGTCTATAAATTACAGTCCTTAAAAAAGATTAGGGCTGATTCAAGCTTACCTCTATAACATCATATTTGTAAGGATGCATTCCTGTATCTGTTAGGAGTCTTTCAACTTCAAATATGAAAAAGCCTAACTCAAATGCTTACACACAAGAGAATGTATTCTCTTTCTTAGGAAGATGTCCCTGGGTGCGGGGGCAAGGGGTGGTGGTGTGATTTTCCATGGTTGACTAATTCAGTGACTTCACAGCCACATCAAAGGCACAGGTCTTTTCATCCTTCTACTCTGTCAGCTAACTCTCCTCAAGATGGCAGTAACTCCTATAAGCATTATACCCTTCACACAAAGGGTCAGAGGCAGAAAAGAGACTATGTCTTCCTCAGGTCTTTTTTGGTATTTTTTGAAGAGCTAAGGACCTTTTACTAGGCTTTATCCTCCCAAAAATTTCCCTGCATGTCTCATTGACCAGAGTTTAGTTATATGCCACTTCCAAAGCCACCTACTGACAAGGAGACTAGAATCTGAGTGATTGACATCGACAAATTAACATTCTCCCCCTGGTCCTGGTACTTGGGCAAGCTTTACCTGAAGTGCTTTACAAAGTAGAAACTTCGGTCCACAGATCACTACATAAATACCAGTTGTGCATCTTAATCAGTGATCGGCGTGTCTGTCATGAACACACAAGAACAGGATGGATTTCCACCAAAGTTTGGTATGAATGTCAAGACTGATGACACCATGCAAAAGTCGAGAGGATGTGCTTGTTATTTACATAATTGAAGCTTTCTGGGAAGAACAAGATGGATCTCCCAAGCCAGTTCAAACATGGCTTGAGAGCAGAGGGAAAGAAATTGGCTGAGGGGTCTATTGTGCTTGGGGGTGGGCTAGGACGAGGGCTCCTACACGTAGGCAAGAGGAGGCTAACATGGTTTCTCTCCCACCAGTGCCAAAAGACAGAGCCTAGGGCTTTCTTGTCAGCTTGCTCAGATGTGGGACACAAAGGGAGGAGGGACGGTGAGGCTTAAAAGATGTCAATGCTCAAACATCAAAAAATGAAGTCAGATTCTTTATTATAACATCACTTCTTTTTTTATCCTCACCCGAGGACATGTTTTTTGCATTTACTTCAGGTAGAGCAGGAAGGAGAGAGGGAGGAAGAGAGAGAAACATTGATATAAGAGAGACACATCGAGTGGTTGTGCCGGGGACAAACTGCGACTCTCTGGTCCGCAGGCTGACTCTCTAACTGCTGAGCCAAACCAGCCAGGGCTAACATCACTTCTTTCAAAGTCTCTTGGTGACTGGTCAATGTGTGTTATTCAGTTCCCACACAGAGAGCCAAGTGCATCACCTCCTCATCTCCCAGTGCTAAACTCACATGACACTTTACAAAAATGGATAGTCAAAAGAGGAAACTGGCCAACAAAGGTGAAGTAAAGCAAAGAAACCAAAAGTGATAATGCTGGAAGTAAAATTCCAATCTATGTAAATAGAGTTAAAGAAGAAACTGCTGGCTATGCCAGTGGTGACCCTGCCGCCTTTCAAGAGATTTGCCTTTCAAGAGGTTTTTGATGTGCAGAGAGCTGCTTAATGGAGACGATATTTTATTCTGGGCAGGAGCCCCACATACCATGCCACACCCATCCGCCTATTAGGACAGACGGTGCTACAAATCAGTGAAGACCAGCTTATCAACATAAAGGAGCAAAGTGGTTGTGATGAAGAGGATGAGGATGGCACAGAGAAATTTAACATTAAATGAACTTTTGGAGACACTTCATCACAATGAAAGTGCAAAGGACAGTCTGGCTGGTGTGGCTCAGTGGTTGAGCATTGACCCATGTACCAAGAGGTCACCGGTTCGATTCCCGATCAGGACACATGCCCAGGTTGTGGGCCCGATCCCCAGTGGGGGGCATACAGGAGGCAGCCAATCGATGTCCTCTCTCATTGATGTTTCTGTCTCTCTCTCCCTCTCACTTCCTATCTCTCCAAAATCAATAAAGGGAAAAAAAGAAAAGAAAAAAGAAACTGCAAAGGACAAAATGTTGGAAGCTGATCCAGACTTAGAAAGAGTATAGCAATTCACTACAGCAGAGGAGAGATGTCCACTCCTTATAGTAAGCCATATGACAAGAAGACAAGCACTGCTCAAGCTAGTCTTGATGTTTTCTGCAAAGATATAATACACTTTAATTCTCAATGTTTCTGATTCCTTAAGTTAATGTCCTAAATAAATATTAGTTTTACTTTTTTTTTGTCATTTCTATATACACGTATAACCCAACAGTCTGAGTGTTTCCAATGTTTTGACAAAAATGTTAAAGGTCATGGAAGAATCGTATTTTTCCATTGATTATGAAGATCGTTTTGCGCTCTTTGAGCTTGATCATTTTTATGGTCCCTTAATGCCATGCAAAGTGAAGAGTGCCTGTACTTTTTATCTAACAATTATACATTTGACTCTTTTGATCATTCCTTTGTAAACTATAAGCCTCTCTTGTTTCCCCATGATCCCATTCTCTCCAGATTCCTCCCTTGCTTCCCTAGAAGAAACCCCTCTTCCTTTGCCTATCTTGTTAGTATCTGTCATCCCCAGATTCTGTCCTTGACTCTGTTTTTCACTCTACATCCTCTTCCAATTCCAGTCTTTTGTAAAAATGGCAACTTCTCTGTCATAGGTGGTGATGGTGGTGCTAAGGTGAAAGTGATGAAAGGGGGCTTTGCAAAATCATGGGAAGGAATTCGGGGTGGGGGGGCAGGTAGGATGGCAGGAATGTCACAATCTGGATTTAGGACAGAGCCTGAGAGAAGCCAACTAACATTATCAATATGAATATCTGTGAAAGTGTCATTCATTCTTTTACAAATATTTGCTGAATTGTACTGTATATCTGGTATAGTTCTGTATGCTGGAACATGAGGTAGTGACAGGTAGTTGGTATAAAGCAGCACATTCCATTTTTATCATTATATTATTGATGAAAGAGAGACTTGTTGTTCCACTTATTTATGCATTCATTGGTTGATTCTTGTATGTGCCCGGACCGAGATTGAACCCACAACCTTGGCATATTGGGAGGACACTCCAACCAACTGAGCTACCTTTGATTTTAACTGTGCCCTCTGGAGGTACTACCTGAACCTCTGCCATTTAACTCATTGGTTATTCTAGTGGAGGAAATTAGAGAGCTGCCTTATGGAGAAGATATTTTACTCTGGGCAAGAGCGTCTTCAGCCCCACAAGCCATGCCACACCCATCTGCCTATTAGGACAGGCGGTGCTGTAAATCAGAATGGACCTCATTAAAAATCTTGAGATTACCTTTGCAGATGTGTCTTGCTTTGTGAAATCATGATGGTATTCCCAAAAAGGCATGTATAAATTCTTTTCTTTAATTCCTTACATTTACACAGTGAGTTATGGTTTATAATAGACTTTGCATAGATTGTTTGTTGATTTTTTTTCCCTTTAAAACGCTAAATGGTGCCCAGCTGGTGTGGGTCAGTGGTTGAGTGCTGACCCATGCACCAGGAGGTTGCCAGTTCCATTTCAGGTCAGGGCACATGCCCAGATTGTTGGCCCAATCCCCAATGAGGGGCCTGCAGGAGGCGGCCAATCGATGTTCTCTCTCATGGATGTTTCTATCTCTCTCCCCCTCCCTCCCTCTCTCTAAAATGAATAAAGAAAAAAATTTAAAACACTAAATGGCAAGCGGGGGCACTACTCTCATTCCTATAGAAAAGTGGAGAAATCCACAGCTCAGAATGGTTCCCTGATTGTAAGTGATGGAGCTGTGTTTAAAATAATGAGATCCAATATTATTTTAAATATCTCAAGAATGACTGAAAAGATTCCTACAGCTAAGAATTCTCTTATAAAAGCAAACTTCCAATTTACTTTGTGGGCAATACTAGATTTTTACAAATCAAGTGTGTAGACTAATATCCGTGTGTACTATGCATTACTAAACCCAGTTCTAAATAAAGCTGAAATTTTGCTGGGGCACGTGACCATTCTCGGCAGATGTGCCAGGTCCTATCATATTTAGAACCCTGTGTTCTGAGGTGCTCAAGTTTACGCTGAGGAATTTGCTAAACAAATCCCTGGCAAGGAATCAGAGCAGTGATTTTCTGTATCTTTAAATACTTTTCAATAGAAACGGCAAAACATACCCGAGACCGAATTTCTAAATTTTTGGAGTTTCAATCTTGGACTTGCTTACTACTGTTTGAGTGCTAACTCACTCGCTTTCCCCAAAGGAGCATCCCACTTACTTATTTTTAAAGTTCAATGGAATAAAAACTTCCTACCTTTGAATAAGGCAGCAATTAGGGCTAAAATAACCGATTTCGTGTGTTTCCTGTGGAAAATGAAAGACACACATGATAGAAGATGAAGCCTACCAGTGAGTGGGGTCTGCACCAGAGCGGGTCTGGAGGGAGACCAGAGTTGGCTGGGTGTGAGGGTGGAGGTTGGGCTCAGGGACTTGAGCGCGTCCTGGCAACATTGAGAGTTGCGGCAGTGCTTTGGGAGACACATCTTGAGAGTGTAACAGTTTTGGGGAAGAGATGGCTAATAATCGAGGTGGTGTTTTGGGACTGTGCTCAGTGAAAGCAGGGAAAGGAGAAGTGAAAAGGAAAATGGGGGAAAGATGGAAGAGAAAGGAAAGATAAAAGAGCCGACAGAAAGAAAAGAGAGGGAAGAGAGAGCTGGCAAGCTGGACGGAGTGGAAGCAAAGCAGAAGGGCAACAAGAAAGCAAAGTAGGTGAAGAGAGAAGCCTGCAGCGGCAGAGGCGCTCAGGGCGAGCGGTCCTCCCGCCGGCAGGGGGCGCACGTGCGTTCCGCCTCCAGCCCGACGCGGGCCCCGCAGCCCCTCCCACCCTGCCCGCCCCGCGCCTGCGCTTCCTGCCCCTCCTCGACCGGGATGCTCCTGCCTCTGCTGCGGAGTAGCTGTTTCCCTTCCTCCTCTCCCGGCGGCGGCAGCGGCAGCAGTAGCGGCAGCAGTAGCGGCAGCGGCGAGGACGCGGGCGCGGGGAGCCATCCAGCTGCGCAGCTGCAGCGCCAAGCCCGCGGGCGGCCGGGACCGCTCGAGCGGGCGGACGCCGAGCCCGGGGTTGACCCCCGCCGCGCGGCGGAGGCCGAGGGGGCACCGGGGCCCGGGGCGCACGGCCGGGGCGCAGGCGGCGGCGGGCGGCGGGCCGATCGGGAGCCGTATGCGTGCATGGATCCGGGCGCCGCGCTGCAGAGGCGGGCAGGGGGCGGCGGCGGCCTGGGCACGGGCTCCCCGGCGCTGTCTGGTGGCCCGGCCCGCCGGAGGAAGCAGCCCCCCAGGCCTGCCGACTTCAAGCTACAGGTCATCATCATCGGCTCCCGGGGCGTGGGCAAGACCAGCCTGATGGAGCGCTTCACCGACGACACCTTCTGCGAGGCCTGCAAGTCCACCGTGGGTAAGGGCTCCGCGGCTGGGCCGGACCCGGGGATGGGCCCTCCTGCCGCCGGCGCTGCCTTCCCCAGTCCCCAGGGCCCCAGCTGGTGCCCTCGCTGTGTCGGCCTCGTTTCTCATCGGGTCTCAGCTTTGCCACTTCAACTGGATGGCTCTGGGTGGCCTTGCATTTGGTGGATGGGGTCTCTCGGTGAAATCTAGGGGTAGGGAGAGGACCCCGTGGAAACCTCGATCCTATTCCCAAAGCCAGACGGAGAAATTTAGTGTAGTTTGCACGCAGACTTGCTCTTGGAGCCTCCTCTCCCGGCACAAACTCCTCACGCCCTCGTAAGGTCCTGGTGGGAGCGGGTTACTGAACACTGGCGTCTCGGCTCCCCCCCCCCCCCCCCCCCCCAAAGGCGGTCATAAGGTGGGGTGATACATTGGTTCCGTTCAGCTCTCGGACACAGTGTGAGCGTCTCTCTACGGAAAGTCTCTACCCTTGCATTACTCACCCAAGGAAAAGGTGGTGCGAGGTGGGCAGCAGGTGGGCAGTGTGATGAAGTTGAAGCTTTGCCCCTGGCTAGAGGCCAAAGTGGGTCATCTATAGCAAACAGGGTATAGCAAACAGTGCCTTAGCTGTCCCTCGAAAGCATTATTTCCACAATAAACCAGGGCTTATTTTCTAAATTTGAACTCACTTTTATAATGTGCAGAGATAATGAAGTTTAAAATTTCCTGTGGAGGATCTGTGGAGACTATTAAGACTAAAAGTACAGTAAATTTCTTGCTTTAACTATAAATGCGGGGCAGAGGGACTTCAGCTGCACTTGTCCATGACCTCAAATAACCCAGGGACAGGAAAAAGTGGAGATAAGTCGTCCAGTACCACCGGTGGGTGAAATACAATGAAGTAAATACAGTTAACACTCTAAGTCAGGAAGTATAATGCCTCTGACCTAAAACTGAAACTGCAGGGGAAATTTTTAATGAAGTCAGATGTACAGGACTTGGCATTGAGGTCACTCAGGTGGGTGTGGGTAACAGTTGTTTCTATGGAAAACCACTTAAAAGCTGTCAAAGCTGGGGAACCACATTGATGAGGTGGTTCTTCAAAATAAAGGGCATCCACCTTCAGTGATAGTTCTGTATCATTCTGTATTCTTGTACATATATTTAGTATTGTAACCAGTGGTAGTTCCAACACAGTACAGTTTGGAGTGAATTGGTTTTAAATTGCCATGTATCAAAAAAATTAAACCCCCAATTTTGTTGTTGTTGTTGTTGTTGTTAATCCTCACCTGGGAATATTTTTTCCATTGGTTTTTAGAGAGAATGGAAGGAGGGGGAGAGAGAAACATCAATGTGAGACAGACACATCGATTGGTTGCTTCCCACACAGGCTATGACCAGGGCAGGAATGAACCTGCAACCCAGGTACATGCCCTTGACTGGGAATCGAACCCATGACCCTTTAGTGCACAGGCCAACGCTGTAACCACTGACCAACACCAGTCGGGGCAGTAATCCCCAAATTTTGTATTGTCTTTTTTGGTTTGTGAGAATTTGTTTCCTTAATGCTGGTTTGGAATAGATTATTTTGGAAATACTTGTGCTCTCTGTACCCTCTTTGTTTTTTAAATGTTGGCCTTGGGACCATGCTATTAAAATTCAGTAGCATAACTAGACCTGTTTCAAATATCTATTCTTGGATCATATTAAAAAACAGGGGGTTATTAAACCATCAGATGAGGGTTTATGCTGTTACTTTAGTGCCTGACATGTATGAAATAGAACTAAAAGCACTTCAGAATTACCAATTTTTTATGGCTTCACACTTAAAATATATAAAAATGAGAGATAATACAGTTGTACTGTGTGTGTGTGATGAAAAGAAATCAGCACAGGCATTAATGGGTGGATAGCAGGGCTTGGGTGGATGGAGGTGAGATAGAAGATGAGCAAGGTGTGCTTTAGGGTAAGGCAGAGGAGAGATGAGGAAGGGTTTTCTAAGCTGGGACCACGGTGGAGCAGCACCCCCACATTCTGAGAAAGACTCATTAGGGAACATTAGGAATGAATGCTTCCAGACTTTGACTGCCGTGCTGAGGGGTATGGACCTTATTCAGTAGCAGCAGTTCTCAACCTGTGGGTTGCGATCCCTTTGGGGGTCGAACGACCCTTTCACAGGGGTCACCTAAGACATAACAGTAGCAAAATTACAGTTATGAAGTAGCAACGAAAATAATTTTATGGTTGGGGGTCACTACAACATGAGGAACTGTATTAAAGGGTCGCGGCATTAGGAAGGTTGAGAACCACTGTTGTATAGCAACTGGAGCCATAAAGTCTCTGAGTATGGCTTTGGTATGAAGACAGTGAAACTAATTGGGCAGGGTTCCATAGGATATTTGGGAATGAGAAAAAAAGCGGGAAGCAAGGAGACCAAGCAATGTATTCCTCTGTCCCCTTGACAAGCATAAATACATACGCTTACACATTCAGATACCTCCCCTACTACTAGCACTGTGAGGTTCCTTGTGTGGTTGGATTCTGTCTTGCTCATTTTTGTTTCCTCCATACATAGCCTGTAGTACTTGGCTTGATACGTGTTTATTAATTGGGGAAATTCAGAGAAAGATGATAGTTTCTGGTCTGATCCAGAATGTGAAAACACTTTAAGAAAGGTAATGAATCCCTCTTCAAGCTCTGCCTGAGTTGCTTTGTCCTTCCATTTGTCAGATTACTTATTGAGCCCTTTCTGAGTGTTGGGTGCTATGCTACCCACTGGGGACTTAGTGGTGAATAGGACATAGTCTACCCAGATGTGGCCTAGAGTCCTGGGGAAAAGATGATCCAGGTTGATAAGGGCAGAAGTAGAGGTGTGTACAGAATATTTGGGGAGCATAGTGGAAGACCTTCCCACCACGGGTAGGATGAGGACTGGTCAGAGCAGGCTTCCTCCCCATTGGAATGCTGTAAAGATAAATTCATTCCTCAAGTTCCTTTAGAAAAATGCTATTTAAATATGGTGTTGGGTGTGGTGTAGAACTGTGGTTGCCTCACCTGAATGCCTGCCATCTTAGCACTTAGCTCATAGGTCCTTCTGAGGCCAGTTTGTCAAGTTACATCTTTATGTAGTATAGTCAGCTCCACATAGAGAAAGACTCTTCCACAGTAGCACTTTTCTCTTACCCTGTCCAGACTTGCAGATGTGGTCTGCTCTTGACTGCAGAGTCTGGAAAAGACCCTGCGCACGCTGGGGAAGATATGAGCATGCACAGACGACGGTGCCTCACTAAAGTGATGGCCTGTGTAATTCAGAGGCTAGAAGAGACTGCCTCTGAAGGCCTTTCTAAGGTGAATCAGACTCACCTGGACTTCCTATAAAAGAGCATTGTGGAAATCCTGAGGGATTTGAAATAACCTATTTTAAGTGAGCAAAACGTTGATTTTTTTAAAAATTATTAATCAAATCAGAAGTTGATTTGGTTTAAAAGACACAAAATTCACCAGGCTTTGAAAAACTAAAATGACTGTTTTTAATAATTGATTATTTAATGGAAATTGTTTAAGTGGAGTATTATTTTCAAATAATACTTGGTATCTTGTATTCATGGAATTGAATTACTTAGTCTGATACAGTAGCTAGCATAATTTGACAGGTTCTTTAAAAAGTATAGGAGCAGCTTTTTACAGTTTGGTAAATGGAAAATAAACTAGTTGGCTGTAGAAATTCACAACTATCTAACATACCAAAAAAAACCCCATAAAATTATGTATTTGTCAACTTGTGTTTTATTTCTATATAACTATTGGAGGCTACCTGTTAATTTTGTTTGGACTGAAATGGTTTTATCAGGCAGCACCCACCCCCAACTCCAGCAGCGTTGCTTTCTAGAAAAAACACTAGAGTAAGACTAGGCTCTTTATTTAGATTCTGCCACTCACTAGGTTGTGATTTTGGATAAGTAATTTAATTGTCTTTATATATAAAATATAACATTCTCTTAACACTAGCAACAATTTGTTGAGCATTTACTATGTACCAGCAAAAGTGTACTCTTTCTAATCCTCATAGCAATCCTGAAAGTTATCCCAATTTTACAGATAAGAAAGCAAAGGCTCGGAGAGGTAAACAACTTAGCTACTGTAGCACAACTAGTCAGCAAGTGGTAAGGGGCAGGGATACAGTGAGTTCTTTCTATGTTCCTTAACTTACTTTGAGATTTATATTTGCTTTGTGACATTTCTGATGGATCAAAATCAGAATCATGAAACCCTTTCCTGCTTATCTAATTTGGCCCTCCCTACAGCCTTGTGAAGATAGTGATGTCTTTGATCTATGGTATCAATGAAGTTGACTTTCTCTAACTGTGCCCCAATCATCCCTTATCACTTGCCTTCTGGATATTAAAATAATGCTCTAAGAATTTGATTTCTTACCTAAATATTCAGTCACATATCTTAAGCCTTTTGCATATTTATAAAAATTTTCCAAAATTTGACATTTTAAATAGAAAGTAGGAGTAAGGTCATCAAGACCAGAATTCTGGTTTTCCTGGACAGTGAAATTTCCCCCAAAGTGCTGGAGACCAACATAGGGATTGCCAATTCTTTTATTTTGCCAAGTAAGAACATTTAAAAAATAAAACCAAATTGCCAACTTTTCACACACACACAAAAAGACTTAAAACAAAATAGACCCTCTCCAAATTAGGAAAGACAGAATATTCAAATTAAAAGGTTTTTTAAATTTAGTTCTGAGACCCTCCCTACTCTGTCTGCATTTTTCTCATTATGTAGCAGTGAGTTAAACTTCACAGGCTGGCCCCTTAGAGTAACTGGTCTTACAAGATGGTGGAGCTTTACTGAAGCCCTGGCAGTAGTCCCTGTGTTCTCAATGAGAACACATCTTTCTTGAGTCTGGTGTTAAGAGGAAGGTGCACTCAGGATGCCCCTTCCGAGGTTGGGGAAATTTCATGGTGCAGCTGACTGCATTTTATCGACCAGCAGTCAAACTAGAAGCTTAATTGAGGGGTCCAAGAAACAGATGAATCTAAATCCCTGGCAGAAATCTGTGGGTCTGGCCTTGAATGTTAAGAGACGTGATAGATGAAATGCAGTTCACAAGTGTCTGATCAACTTTATCTAGAAGCGGTGGAACCGCTGATAAGGGACATTGATGACTCGTACTTTATTCTGGACACTTCAATCAGAGATTTTTAGAAAACCCAGAATGAACATGTAGTAGATTCAGATTCTAAACTGTGTGTTTTATTTTACTCTTCTGTATTTATATGTAGTCTTCCAAGCCGTCGCTGATCTGCCTAAGTGTTTCACTTAAAAGAGAATTAGGGAAAGTCGGCCAGAATTGCTGCTGCGAAAGGCCAACACCAAAGCTCGCCAGTGTTTCACCTCCCTGCCAAAGTGATGTAACACGATGACTCAGGGAGATGTGAGTGTGAGCGGACCCAATGCATCTTGGTTAACATTTCGTTTTTACACTAGCATATGCTATGCATTGTGTGATTAGGTTTATTTAATGAACTTTATGCACACTGATAGGCTTGTGCTGAGTGTATCCATTTTTTGTGAAATACAGGAGCTACCTTTCAAAGGAAGTATGGAAATGTAGTTGCAGTGGGGTTGTTTAGGTGGAATAAAAATCTATTTAAAGACCTGGCTTAAGTGCATTCAGCCTTTCCCTGTTCAGCACTGGCACTGAAGAAGAAAGGTTCTATTATGCGTGATAGAGATCCAGATTCTTAGAGATTGCTTCTCCCTCCAGCCTGTGGAGTCTGCCAGGAGCAGTCTGTTACAGATCTTGGAACTGGCTTGAGAAGGCCGAGTTGGTTCCTTTGAGAGGTCCAAATTATTCTCCAGCCTTAGGTGCCAGATACATTCATTGTTCTAATTAAGTATTTGTTTGAATTTGTAAAGAAAACAGCTTTGTGCAGTAGTCAGCAGATACTTTTGAGAGGCTATTCATATTTATGTAAGATGCCATTCTGCTAACCATTTATAGGACACAAAGCTAAGGCCTGCTCACCTGGCTTGTCCTTTTCACAAAGGGAGGTGAGTCATGGAAATAGTCATAATAAAGTGCTAGAAAAGAGGTAAAGTGCTTCAGCAGAGGAAGAAATGGATTATTCTCCTTTTGTTCTTTGATTGCACATCTCTGACATTTGGAACACCAGAATTTGTAGGGCATCTAAAATAGTGCCCTTAATTGAATGTGATTGTAGTGGCTTTTTTTATGCTTTTCCTTTAAAACCAGAAAACACAGGCCTAATAGAACACTGTATTCCATAGAGAGCCTTTTCCCACCAAATCTGACAGCCTTCTGGTGTTTACATAATGCCTTCTTAGTTTACAAAACAAAACAACAACCTGTGTTTCCACCTCAGACAAACTTATGATGGAAACAGCTGATGAATAAAACTCTCCTGGTTTTTCCAGGCCTAGTTTAATGCAGAAACTTCAGACCCCCTAAACCAGAACTCAGGTGAAGGAACAGGCCCCTTCTAAATGAGGAGCTGTTATTCTTACGTGCGGTCTCCCCTCTTTCGGCCTGACACATAGCAGAACTCAGCTTTCTGGTAGACTGGAAAAGAATCACACACCTACCATCAGATTTCCACTTTTAATTTTTCACTTAAAAGGAAAAACCTTTGACTTTCTCCTTGGCCATTACTCTCATTCTAGGAGCTTCCCTAGGTGATGGCATATTGTGGGAAGAGTGAATTTCACAGGTGGGCTCAAGGTCCTGGATTTAAGTCCCAGCGCTAGCACAGCTGTCAGTGTGTCTTTAGGCAAGTGACTTAACTTCATTTTCCTTGTTCATAAAAGGGGGAAAAAGTAGGGGTTACACTCTTTTCCCATCTCCTAGTACAGGAGCAAGTGGGGGATAAAATATCTTATGTACGTGGCCTAGAAAAGGCAATTATAAATGCCAGTTATGTTCCCTTCTCCTCTAATTTATATTACAGATGCATACTGAAATATATACAGGAGAATACGGAGTAAAATGTAAACACGTGGGCTGCATAAAGCACAAACCCTGGTTGACAGTCCCTGCGTTTTTGTGGACCGAAACGGAATAGTAGTAAAAATATTTTTTGCATAAAAAGAAAATATGACTGATCCATCATTTGATATCTCGGGTGGTTTTTGTGTGTGTGTGTTTTGTATTTTTTCCAGATTCTTTCACTCCCCCATCAATATTTTCTTCGTCTTGTGACCAAGAGGTCAAAATAACTGCCTTTTCAAATAAGGGTCTGTGTAACCAGGGAGCCAAGGAGGGCCTGTCCGATGCAGGAGCAATAGTAGTAGTCCAAGCCAGTCAGCATCCCTCACTCGTTTACAGTATCTCCCTAACAATGCAGAATTCTTTTTTAACACTGAATATATGTTTATACCTCTTTCAGACATTCCCTCATTTATCAATGAGGCTGCACAGGGAGGAGCATAGCCTGGAGCCATTCAGCCCAGATTCAGATCTAGGCTCTAATACCAGCTCTGTGACCTTGGGCAAGTAACTAACATATGATGTGTTTTTTAGTCTGTAGAATGGAGGCAATAATAATATCTACCTCATAAAATTAAGAGGATATACTGCAGTGAGTTAATGTACAGTGAGTAAATATAAAGCCCTTAGACTAGTTCCTGAAACAGCAAACACCATAAAATACTTAGTTCTTAATCTTTTTGTTATGAAGGGAATAAACCTCTTTCTGTGAAATTCTTTTATAATGTATGGTTCATGTAAATGGAACTGCCTGCCTGTCCTGATGGACCCCTGGGTGGCACACACACTCTGTTCCCCAAGCCTCTCCTTTGATAACCTCAGGACTCTCTTTGCCTTGCCTAATGTAGTTTGTGGTGTCACTCTGTGTTGGTTCTAGCCAAGTGCAAGGCTATCTCCTTGTGCTCCTTTGTATGTCAGGGACACAGAGACACAGGGTATCTTTATGTGCTGGAGTGTGGAGGCATGTCCAGCCTGGAATGAAAGAAAGAGAGGGAGATCTTCATAAACTTAGGATAGACTTTTTTTGTTTGTTTGTTTGTTTGTTAATCCTTACCCGAGGATATTTTTCCATTGATTTTTAGATAGAGTGGGAGGGAAGGAGAGAGAGAAAAACATCAATGTGAGAGAGACACATTGATTGGCACGAGCCCCAACCAGTGCTGGAGATCGAACCTACAACCCAGGTATGGCACGTGCCCTTGACCAGGAATCGAACCCGTGACCCTCTGGTCCACAGGCCAGTGCTCTAACCTCCGATCCATACTGGCCAGGGCTAGTATAGACTTTGATATTCTCAGGCTTGATCAGCATTTTTTAATGATATGTAATCATTTTACTATTTTAATGGTACCTATTTCAGAGAACGATCAGAATATTTTACAGTTATAGTACTTAGTTTCTGTTTCATTGAATACTCATAATAGTGAAAGTGGGAAAAGCCTGATAAATATTAATAATAGGAGTGCTCGAGTTCGGTGCTTTCAGTACAAAAATTGAAAGATGGTCTATGACACACAGTTTGTATTGCTTTTTCCTTTATATGGTGTTTTCCTGTGGGAATTTCTGTTGTACCCTGCTCTAGTAGGTGGTGTTTAGGCAGAAGACTGGCTTCACAGTCAGGTGACTTGTTTTCTGATGTTAAATTTACCTTTATGCATTTTGTAATTTATTTTCTCACCATTAGTGAAAATGCTAGAAATCCTCTCCCTTGGTAGAAATATTATATCCAAAATTGGATGACACTTAAAAGGTATATCTCCTTGGAAGAAAAGCTAGTATTATAAAGTGGCTGGGCCCGGGCCAGTGTGGCTCAGTTGGTTGGGCATTGTCCTGTGCACTAAAAGGTTGCCAGTTCGTTTCCGGTCGGCACACATGCCTGAGCTGGGGGCTCGATCCCTGGTCGGGGGCGTCCAGGATGCAGCTTATCAATGTTTCACTCTCACATTTATGTTTCTCTCTCTCTCCCCCTCCTTCCTTCCTCTCTCTAAAAATCAATAAAAAAATCTTTAAAAATGTAAAAATTAAAAATAAAGCAGCAGTAACATTGAAGCCATTATTTGAATTGAGACTTATTTCAAAGTCTGAAATCCTTCAAATTCCTGAAAGTGTTTAAAAAAAAAAAATCAGATCAGATCTTTGGTGGTAGGGTAGGGCAGAGAAGAGAGAGGGGAGGACATCCATTCAGCTGTAATCATAGGCGTGGACCATGGTGTTATTTTGCTTTTTATTATTTTAGCTTTTGCTGGAAAGGAATGTGCAGAAAGAAACTTCTGGGGTTTTTTTGTTTTGTTTGCTTTTTCACTTTTGTAACTTCTGTTATGGCCCAGCAAAAAGAAATACAGTAATGTTTTGGAAATGTTTTGCCTTAAGGAGGGGAACTTACAAATCTTATCAGCACTAAATATACATTCTTTATGCTATTGCTAAGATTTATGAAGACATACAAAGAAAAAGACAGATTGCAAAGTTAATGTCTGTTCTGTCAGGCATCTGACTTTCATTATAATAACTTCACTGTGGGCAGTATTATAAATTTGAATCTAGGTTCTGCCACTCATCTAGCTTATGCTCCGACCTTAATGCGAATCACCTTGTCCTCTCTCCGCTCTGTTGTTTTCCTCTGTAAAATGAGGATAATAGTGCATTCCTCATTGATCTGCTGCAGGATTCCATGTGTTGGATGTTGGGCACAGTGTGTTTGACAAATGTCCACTGTCGTTACTATTAAAGATCATTAAGATCAAATAGAAGACACAGTGACTCAAATAGAGCAGTGTACACCCATTAATACAGGGATTACAGCCCTGTGACCTGTGTCCTTTCTGATTAAAATATTTCTAGAAAGACTTTCATAACATTGGCTTTGGTTGAGCCATTAAGGAACTCTGAGGATATTGGTGGTGCACAAACATGCTTCCTGTTTCAAGGCTGTTTCAGAGTGTCATTTGACTCTGGAAAGCAAATTTGTTCCAGAACTGAAAGTGAAATTGAATTAACCAAGTTTCATTCGGTGACATTTGAAATTATATATGGTGTAAGAGATTAAGAATTGAAGTGTAATAGAGTATGCTCTAGCTTTGTTTTCTTGTGACATTTTATATTCATGCAACTTTTCTGTATTGTACAGATGAGGGCTACTGCCCCACCTCTGCCCAGGGTTGTAAACATGTCTTTTGGTGTTGCATTGGTGTCTGCAGTATGTTACTAATTATAAAAGCCAGTCATATGCCTTTCCCTTCACCTCAAGAACATCATCTGACTTTGAAATGCTGCATCAGTTCCCTGAGATGAAGAGCTGGGAGTGGGGTCCCACTCTCTGTGTGGCCACATGGCACTTACTGGTAGCCGTGTTCCCCCAGCTTGGCGGAGGCCAGACAGCATGGGGACCCTGGATCCTACAAAGCAGTCAGAAAGTAGTTCCTGTAAAGAATATATGCTTCTAGTTCTCAAATTTAGCCAGCATCCCTTTGATTTACTTTTTTTTTAGTTTTGAAAATTTTGTAAAAATACTGTCTGAAATATTTAAGTTTTTTATAATTGAGACACATATAAGGTAACCTACACAAATGAAAATTTGGTTTAAAAATTATCTGAAGCTTTAAAGGCTGAATTGGAAAGGGACAGTGATTCATGATGGTTTGCTTGTTAATATAGTTAAATAAAAATTGGGTTTGTTAATTTTTATGTATAAATTAAAAAAAAAATTTCCACACTTTTGACAATATAGTAAAGAAATCATGTGTATATATTAACTGAATTTTGTGTGAATGCTAAAAAGTTTGATACAGTGATTTCTAAATTCAGACTAAGGCTGTTTGAAATCAAGATTATTTCCAGTATTCTATGTAAGAATTTTCACCAAGATAACATTCTTTTAAAGCCATTTCTTAATTTGATTATTAAATGTAATTTTAAATGGTTTTTATGCTAAACTTATGGTAGTAATAAATTATATCATGGTAATTAAAAACTAAAAAGTTTTAAAAATTATATTATGAATAGTAAATGCTGCAACTCACAATTGTGTATTAAAGTGTGGAGTGACTGGGCACGTAACAGATGCTGGCATACTTCTTCTGCTTTTTCCTTTTGAGATTTACTGATATCCGTGGTTTTTTGTTGTTGCTGTTTTTCTGATAATGATATATTAAAATATATAAATGGGATTATTTTTGACAGATTGCATCTTTATTGTTTTTGCTTTATCTTCATTTGTTTTATTTATAGGTGTTGACTTTAAAATCAAAACTGTAGAGCTAAGAGGAAAGAAAATTAGACTACAGATCTGGTAAGTGGTGACTCTGTACCCAGTAATTGCCGTATGTGTTTAACAATCCATACGCTTGTCTAATACAATTAACCGTTGAGCTGGTTTGCCTCTCCTACTTTTCCTCTCCTTCGCTCATGTTTAAATAAAATGAACAATGAGAGAGAATTTAGAAGAGTCTATTTTATACATTTGCACATAGGGAATTGTGCAAAGAAGAACGTTAATGATAGTTAATTTGGAGTCTTTTTGCTTCTATTTTCAAATCATTAGACAAAACTGTCATTACTAAAATGATTGCTGAAATGCTTGTCTTCATGTTTTTTAAGTTATTTTGTTTGCTAGTATTCAAAGGAAGTTCAGTATGTGTCTGACCAGATTTGCACAGTTTCAAGCCAAATAGCATCTAGATAGTTGAGGGACTGTCCTTGATGGCACAGTGTGAATATCACTGTGGGACACACACACACACTCCTTCTGGCCATATTGCTGATGCCATGTGAGGCAAGCACCCATTAATATCAACTGGAAATGAATCCATAGCCCCTTCCTCACATTATAATTGTCTGAGAGACCAAACCAGAGTGTTACAACTCTGTTTACCTCTAAGAGCTCTCTGCTGGCTCTCAGCAGCCCCTGGGGGGCAGTAGGAAACCGATCTGTGGAGAAAGGACCAGGTCTGGTGGTGGTTAAAAGTCACCGCAGAGGTGTTCTGAAAATGCCCTTTTGTTTTTAACAACACAGCTGCAGTGTACTCAGCTTACTAACTCCTCTCGGCAGGTCAACCTCAGCTCTGAGTGTTTGTCCACCATGTGTGTGTTTGCTTTCATCTGCGTTAATTGCTGCCTCATCTGTGGCATCATCGGTCACCTAATGCTTGAATGTTAGTGCCATGCCTTCATTCTTCATCCGTGTCCCTGTCTGGGGCACAGCTGCAGCCGAACCAGCGTTGCTTGCCCACCGGAGGTGTCTGAGGTAATATCTTTATTTGGCCATCTCTGACTATATAACCCACTTTAAGAATTTTTTGGCATTTTTTGGTTTTGTTTTTCATATTTTTGTTTTAACTCAATTATAAAACAGTAACAGTCTTGCCTAAATACTTAATAGCGAAAATAATGCATATTTCTTAACTAGATTAGCCCCTGATTAGAAAGGCAGCAAACTGGTTTGTATTTTGCAGCCCATTTTTTGAACTCTGCAAATGGCAACAAAGTATCTTTCACATGAGCTGCTTTTTTCAGTTTTATAAGTTCTTTAAGGTAAAGACCATCTTTAAAAGAATTCAGAGCACGTCCACCTCTGTACATAGTGCCTGTAGATGAGATACTTTTTTAATGGAGATCGCCTCACAAAGGAGATACAGCTAATATTAGAATGTTTGTGAAGCTTGTTTAGTGGACGACAGCAGTGTTTAAATGACATGGTGGCCTGTGTATAAAACATATCTCAATTCATGTATTAATACTTTAGTTTTAGTTTTCATCGCAGGCAGTAGTAATCTGTTTCACAGAAGTGTGTCCCTGTGCCCTGTGCTTCCCTGAGCTCTGCTCACTAAAGTCTGTGCTGGTGACATTGGATTCTTCTGGAGTCTCACTTCAGTGCCTTTGAATCTGATCTAAGAGGGCCCTACCTTTTGAATCCCAGTCCACGGGGAAAAGTGTGATAGTGCAGTTCCAAGAACTGCACAGGGCACCCCGAAAACACTTCTCTCTTGGATGTAAAAGCATTTCCTCACATAACTCCTCTGCTTCTCCTTCACTCATCACTCCTCAGACTTAGTTCTCCAAAGTTTCAAAACTCGACAACATTGGCAAAGAATATAACTGAGGGGAAAAACAAGATTCACTGAATTTATTGGAAGTATGATTGCAAGTTTTCTATGGGGAATATCCCAGTGATTCAGTTAGGAAGTAGGACTCGTCTTTTCCTGAAGGAAAAGACATTATTGTTATCCAGTAGGTAGAAAGGAAGTACAGGAGTCGTGGTTCATTATTTAAAGTAACACGTGGCTTATTTTGGAGTCAGCAGCAGTACTTGTGCTATTGCTGCTGTAATCTGCTTTGTCAAGGGCATGTTGTTGTCATTTTACTGTCACCAGTTGAGCGCATAGGAGGAGCCAATGTAATTGGAAGGAACTCTTCAAAGAGACTGCTAATAATAGCTGTGCTCCAGTTTCATAGACTGTCAGTCGGTGGAAGCATCGCCAGTCGGTCTTCACAGAGAGGTGTTGTCAGAAGAAATGCATTTTTTTCTTAATGATTTCTGGATATAACCAATCTAAGAAAATATTATTTACTGTAGATTCTTAAAGGTTTAAGGTACCAAAAGCCACAGATGCCATTGTCACACTTTTAGGTCATATTTTTCAGTTCCTTAATTATCTAGGGTTAGGAAAAGGGCCATTTTGTCATCTCTGTACTTAAGTGTTTCTACACTTATGTATATAAGAACTGAAAGTATAACTAAAATTTAAATGTTTCTGTTAGAATATAATTTTGTGAATTTACATCAAAATGCTATCCTGGAAATTATACATGGTGACTTAGAGTCATTGTGTAGAAATGGAATTGAAGCCATGAAATTCGTCTCCTACCTTTAGGCAAACAGAGTTGAAGTGCTTTATGTAAGGGCCCCTCGTTCTGTCCATTGTGCCAGTCTCCACTGTTGGGAAATTTGGTTTGCACCTGTGTTCTATTAACATCAAACTCCTTTCCTTTTGTTCCATGCTTGGAAGAGGTGGTACATTCACATAAGAAATTGGTTCCTGCCCTTCAAATTAGTAATTGTATCACTTAACTGGATGTATTAAATATGTAACAAAAGAGAATCTTTGAATTTTTAAAACATCATTGTATTACCAAATTGGGGAAACAGAATTGCAGGAATTTTTAAAATTTATACCAAAAGCAGAGAGAGAAATAATAGTAAGATCACATGCTAGCTATAGTAAATGATGATTTAGTGAGCATTAATAAACTGCAAACCTCTAGACATCAGCTCTGTCATTACAGTGACAGTTCAGGTTCATGGTGATAAAGAAGAGGAAATATTAGGATTCTGCATTTTTATAGAAAGATGAAAGCATGATCAGATTGGTACCTTATCTAATTTTTTGAAAGGGGAGACTTGTGTAAGTTTTTTATGGTGCTGGCATATAGTAGTTACTTATTAATAAATACTTGGTGAATTGAGTTAAACTTTCTACATTTTAAACATGTAACCTTTTGTTCAGCGCATGTTTATTGATGGCCGCTCTGGGTCAGTCACCCTACTAGACCCTGGTGGACAAAAACAGACCGGCCTTGGGTCTCCTGGGCCTTCCAGTCAAGGGCAGCATGGGATTCTGTGTCCTCTGGAAGAAAGCAAATGGCTTTGTCTTTATTATTTTTTTTAATCCTCACCCAAGGATTTTTTCTATTTATCTTCAGATAGAATGGGAAGGAGGGAGAGAAAGAGAGAGAGAGAGAGAGAAACATCAGTGTGAGAGGGGCACATCGACTGGTTGCCTCCCACACAACCCCAACCAGGGGCAGGGACGAACCGCAACTGATGTAAGTGTCCTTGGCCGGAATTCAACCCGATTCATTGATCCCGTGGGCCGACGCTCTACCGCTGAGCCAAACCAGCCAGGGCAAATGGCTTTGTTTTTTATGTGAAATGAATTTGCCAACAAGTTTTTTTGTTTGTTTGACATAACATCAGTAATATAAACTAATTGGTAGTAACTTCAATCTGAATAAGCCATAAATTTTAGCACCACTGCCAAAGGGAGTTTTAGGGACACAGTCCCACAAGTTGCACTTCGATCAGATGCATTTGGAAAATGTTGCACACTCTCCCCCTAAATCACATGCTATCCTGAATAGCCTTGCAGTGAGGAACCTCATTTTTGTTAACTCCATTGCCCGTAGCTTAACCACCATGACCCACCATGGCCACTGGTAGTATGCTATGAGAGTTTTGGGAAAAGCTAAATTATAGAATCTATAATCTATAATATAGATCATCTGTAGAGAAATTGTTTTCCTGATCAGAAGACCTGCTCTGTTGAGCTTCATTTGTCTCAAGTAGTTTCTTGACTTATTAGATGGAGAAAATAGGTCTCAGCCAGGTACCTGGTACCTGGTAGTGTGCTTATGTCTGTTGTTCCTCATGCTGAAACGGTCACCTTCAGCCTGGAGGATAGATAGATTTCAGAATAGCAGTCAGAGAATAATGAACTTGACTGTATCTGTAAACCTATTTGATATCTTCCCTCTCCCTTTGACCACTTAGTCTGTTTTAAAAGAACAAGACTGATTCAATAGCATTTTTCACTAGTTTCGGGTTCTTTTCAACCGACTCAGATATTATCCATTGAGGTTGGTTAAAGGAGAGTTGCTGACTTAAATAGTTTAAATTATTATCCATACGTTTTCTCCTTGTTGGTAACAGCCTCTCATAGAGGGTGTTACACTTTCTACCATTTTACACGTCAGGATAGTGAGCTCATTTCGGAAAGGTTGAGTTCTCCAAAGCAGCAAGGATAGTGCCTGGGACCTGGGACTCTGCAGTGACTGCATGGGTCCTGCCTGCCAGAGCAGAGCTTACCAGAAACCATTGTTGTCCACCCAGATAGTATTTGAGTCGGTGATTTTGAGGAAATTGGGGAGGTAACAGCATATATATATATATATATATATATATATATATATATATATATACTTGTTAATATACCAATTCATAGAGGTAAAATACCTAGAAAAACTGACTTGAGCAAAATACTTTGTGACTTACAAATAAAAGTTGAATATCAGCCCACCACCTAACTCCTTGTTCATTTTTGCTATTTATCTTATTCCCTCCAAAACAATTTTCCTCATAGTGTAGTAGATTAAAAACTTAGAACCTTCTAGAATAAAGTTTATGACTTTGTGGGAGAGAAAAGTGTGGCCAAGTGTACTTACATAATTTATAGTATTAAGTTACCTCATACATTTATAATTTTATTCTAGAATGTCAAAAAATTCATTCCAAAGCTAATGTTAGCTTAAGTGAGCCACTGAGGTATGAGTTAAGAAATCAAAAATCACTTTTATGCTTAATGATATTTTTGTATGAGTTTTCACATTAAAAGTTTTTTTTTTTAATTAAGATGTTGCTATGTATAGGATTTTAGCATCTTTAGTTAAATTATGCAGGATCTGCCTTCTCTCTCCCCCCTTTTATTATGACTTTTTGCCATAAAAATTCTCATTTTTTATTTTCAAAAGCTTGGTTTGAAAGAAATTGGGACTCATTTATGTTTTTGTTTGAATGTAACTAGCTCAGAAAAGCTGTTCCCACTAATAATGAACATGCACAGGCTTGAGGAGTTGCCTGGTTACTAGAAGGAATCAGCCTGGTGGCTCTCCATGTGTGCGCTGGAATGTGGAGTTGCTTACTGTGGTTGTTGTTTGGGAACTGATTTATTTTGCTGCTATTTCTTAGGGACACAGCAGGTCAGGAGAGATTCAACAGCATTACCTCAGCTTATTACAGAAGTGCCAAGGGGATCATATTAGTATATGATATTACTAAGAAGGAGACATTCGATGATTTGCCAAAATGGATGAAGATGATTGATAAGGTAAGTGTTGCATTTTTCTCTCAGATGTAAACTCTTTGCTCGTAGGTGTTAATCCTTAAAAGAGGAAGGAGAAAACACATTTAGGAAGCATGCTTTTATATACTAAAAGTCATTTAGTCCATATTACAACAATCGAAGTTTTATTATTATAAATAATAAAACCAGGTTTTTATTCTGATGTCCTGGGTTATCTGACTTTAGAGCCCAAACGTGCTCAGTCCACGATACCGGGTTGCATTTGTGGAATTAGACAAAGGGCATTCTCATTTCTGCAGAACATTTACTTGGACATTCATTTTGTGAGTTTTCACAGGAAAACAACCTCAAGGAGATGGCCTTCTCCACAGTGTCTGTGGACACTCCAAGGGCCTTAGGACATCATCCATAGGACATCTGCCCTTAAATTGTAGATGTCCTTTAGTTTCTCATTTGGAACAGATTTTCCCCTTTGGCTCATGATCGACTATATATAGATACTCTGGGTCTAGATGATTACAGTAAACTGAGTCCCCCTCTAAGAAATGTGTACCCAAAATATACATTTAGAAGACAGCAGTTAGGGGTGCGATGTAGTATACAGTGACCACATTTTGAGTTTTCTTCCTTCCCCTTAATGTAATTGATGGTTAGTTCCTTTGCATAACAAGCACATTTAATATATTATAAATTGAATTTTTGTTTACAAATTGTATTAAACCCATCTGTTAGATAATATTGGAGAATGTTTGTTTTCCAATTTTACCAAGCCTGTTTGTTATCAGTGTGTGCCTCTTTAAAATGTGTTAGGGACCAAGGTTACAGAGATGAATGGGACCTGAGGCCAGCTCTGTGATCGTGTGTTGCTGAATACTGATTTCCTCCCATACTGAAGCCACAGAGTATGCTCCTATGGAAATTAGAAAGGGGCAGTTCTAATTGCTGGTTAAATTTTTCAGAATGTAATGAATTTAAAACCAAAAGCAAGGGCCTAACCTTCTGGGCCTCATTGGGTGCTTCATTTTGTGAACTTGCCAAGGTCTTGAAGTCTAGTGCTCTCCTCTCTGTCATACTTGACTCTTGCTTTTTACTCTTTTTGGAGGAAGTGCAATCATTTCTTGGGTGCTTCCTGTGTACCAGGCACTGTTCTTACTCCATACCAGCCTATTACTCTTACCTGTACATCTAATAAGGAGACCAAGACCCAGTAGCTTGTCCAGGGTCATGTTATTCAGATGCCTCTTATTGTAGTCCATCTCAAATAATTTTTTAGAATACACCAAATTAAATGAGTTATTCAAGAGATTTTAACCTTTTTAAAGAGAGAAATTCTATTGTGCCTTATATGTTTTTTAAAACTTAGAAATGTAGCTTAACTACTATATTTTCCTGATTATAAAATTAATGATACCTCACATTATAGAATATTTGGAAAATCAAGAAAAGCACAAAAGTAAATTTTAAAAATCTGTAGTTCTGCTGTCCTGAAAAAAACAAATTGGATTTGTACTTTATTTATTGTTATAGCTTTCTTATTTCACAGTATTTTTTCATGAAGACCTTCCTGTTTCTTTTTAATGGCTGCATTCTTTTATGTACCTTAACTTATTTCATTCTCTGTCTATTTTGTTGGATTTTTATGGTTTTTTATTGATGGCCATTTTAAGTATGGAGCTTTGCCTGTATTTTGAATCATTTCCTTAGGGTGGATTCTAAGGAATTACTGGTCAAAGGCTAATAAGCACATTGTGGTTCATAGTGCCTGTGACCACTTTTCTTTCTAAAGCACCGTGAGCCGTCTTACACACCACAGTAACCAGGCCTGCCTGGGACAAGGAGATGCTCAGAGATTTGTAGAGTGAATAAATAAATGAGTGGAAAATACTGCATTGGTTTACACTTCCTGTCAGCATATGACAATGCCCATCTTTGAAATGCAGCTTCTTTTAAAATTTCACAGTATGCTTCAGAAGATGCTGAACTTCTCTTAGTTGGAAATAAGTTGGACTGTGAAACTGACAGAGAAATCACCAGACAGCAAGGTGAAAAGGTGAGAGAAATATGGGGAGCAGGAGAGAGAAGTCACAGTTCCCACACTTTGTACATTTAGCAGTTGATACACTTTTCCTTTTAACAAATTACTTATTTTTTAAATTATGAAATACTTAGACAGCTATCAATCACATCCTTCTCATATATTTGCTTTTTTTAAGTTTTTGCTTTCTTATATTCATTTTGAAATGGAAGAAAAAAACCACATTAGTATATATGCTACATTATTATCTAACCTGACACTTTATACAAAGAAACATCTTTTTAAAGCATAAAATCGCTTTCATGATTTTCTCTTACTCTAATGTATTTTAACCTTCCTTGGAGAATCAGAGATATTCACGTTTTAAATGTGAGATACATTACCGTTTTAGAAATTTGGCCACATAATTTGCCTTGAAGGTCACAGTACCACCGTAGGGATTTTGTTTTATTTACTTACGGTATAGGAATTTGCTGCACTCACGGACTTCACAGTTAAGCATAAATGAGCCTTTACAAACCTCTAGTCCACCCCTTCCCTTAAAACTGAAGCCAAGAGGTATGATTCCCCCATTGTTGGCCTCATGCTCTTTACATTAGACTACATTGCTCCCCCACAGAGAAAAAATACCAGTTTTTTCCTTAGTTTGCACAGCAGATCACTGGGATGCGGTTCTGTGAAGCAAGTGCCAAGGATAACTTCAATGTGGATGAAATATTTCTGAAACTTGTTGATGACATTCTGAAAAAGGTAAAAAAAAAATCTATATGAAAGTATTTCATCTGAAACTTATTGTTTCCTTTATTATTTTTTGGATGAGAATTTTTTATTTTGAAAGAAAATATAGTATTTTCTCAGTCCTAGGAGCCAGGTAAAGTTGTTAACTTGGCCCAGAGGCCTGCTCTGGCGGCAGCTACTTTCCATCCAGTGGTTTTCAGTGTCCTTGGTATTGATGTCCAGTGTATTTGCTTAGCCTTAAACACAGTTTGGTGGAGTGACTGGAACTGGTATCACAACGCGCCTTGTTAATTGACATTTGCTTTTCTTTTTCTTCCTATTTTCCTGCAAGGATTAAGTTAGATACAGACAGAGGAGAGTAGCAGAATGTGCAGGTATCTCAGCTGAGAAGCCGTGGTCCTTGCCTCACTCGTGCTCTGCTTTTTAGCACGAGCTCGATTCCATTGCCAAAGCCTTTGATGCCAAGTGCCAGGGAAATTGCTAGACAGCTTCACTGAGCAGCAACAATTTCATTAGGCATCTTTAGGCTTACGTTCAAAGATTTTTTAGTAAGAACTTTATGTTATTATTACATGTTACCTACTCAGTTCAAACATAATTCAGAAGCTTCTAATAAAATGGTTGTTTTATTAGAGAGGTTATTACTTTGTTCAGAGGTTATTTCTTTGCTGTACCCCCTGAGCGTACAGAATAGTTTTTTCATTTATTAATGCACTAAGTTTCCATTATGCTGGGTTATGAAAAATACACGTTTATGAGGTCCATCTTCTCTCTTCCACATTGGTTTAAAGTAAGCTGGGCAGTGTTTATCTTGTTACTGGATGCATCCTGAACCTGGTTTTTGTTTTTTGTCTAATTAAATGTCTAATTAAACTTTGATGATTAAAAAGCTTTATATAAAAATACTTTGTTCTTATGTAATTGTACGATTTGCAGAGCACTTACATATATACATTGTATAGTTACAATGAATTTTTGTCTTTTGCTTATCCTGAAGATGCCCCTGGATATTTTAAGGAATGAGTTGTCCAATAGTATCCTCTCATTACAACCAGAACCTGAGATTCCACCAGAATTGCCTCCACCAAGACCGCACGTCAGATGCTGTTGATTTGCTACTTTGGAGACAAAGTGGAAACGATTCCTGGAAAGGGGAAAATGTTCTATTCTGCACTACAATCATTTTGAAAATTTCCTTTCGCACTTTGTAATCCAAGTCAAAGCTATACACTAACTTGTAAATATGCAAATATGCAATCCTGGGTAAGTTTTGGTTATAAATTACATATATCCCTCCAAATTATTATATTTCATTCATTATCCCAGTGTCTAGTGTGCATACACTGGGAAATGTAGTACTTCGAATATGAAGAATGGGAGAAATGAAAGGTATAATGTTTCTTGAAATGAATAATATAATTGTCCTTGTCAATTATATTATGAGGACAGAAGATATTCTGATAAGAAGAACGTGGTGCTTTGCTTACTGTTTTAAAGAAAATTTATAAAACTAAAGACTTTTTGAAGGAAAAAAAAAGCTATCTTAAGTGCTTTTTCTTTATTTACAAGACATTTCCCCCAGCTGTAGCATCTCTGAAGTGTGGAGTGTTTCTACCACAAAGCAAAGCTCCATTCGTAGCCGTCGTTGAAGGTTATTTATAGTGTTATGTAATGAGGGACTGTTACTAGTCAGAGGGTGTGAGGCCGCAGAAGTCTCCTACTTTCCGAATGGATGGCCCTGATGCTTTTAAGAACTACGAAGATTTCAATAAAAAAAGAAAACGCTGCTGTCCTAAACAAATCCTGTTTAAAGGAATTTTAAAGAGACATTTTACTATATCAAAGAACATATACATGTATTTGCCTAAACATTCTATACCTTTGTAATGATAAAACTTCTCCCCCCTTATGATGAAGCTTATTCCTGTTAATCCTAGACTGTGGGGTTTTTTCTTTTTCTTTTTTCTTTTTGGTCTGATAATGAATTTGTGAACTCTTTGGTATCTCTTTTATTAAACTGCACTGTTTTGTTTAGTCAAGATAAATAAGTAATTATGTATTTGAATAACTTGGCGTGTCTTGAGTGTTGTGATATGAAAAGCATTGTGGTCTTTCTACACTAATGAAGTACAAATAAAATTTTGTATTTATGAATGGCGGTTGAGTTGCCATATTTATTGTGTAATTATAAATTGAATATCTGACAATATTCTTCATATACTCCACTTATTAATCTTTTGAGTGTTTTAGATAAGAAAAATACAGTGGCTTTCACTGTGGAAAATAATTTGGCAGTTTCTCAAAAGGTTAAACAATACAGCATGACCCAGCAATTCTGCCTCTGGGTGTATGCCCCCAAAAATTGAAAGCAGGAATACAAACATACTTATACACTTGTGTTCATAACAGCATTATTCATAATAGCTAACAGGTGGAAACATACCAAATGTCTATCAATAGATCAATGGACAAACAAAAGTGTGTTCACACAATGGAATTTTACTGTTTTAAAAAGGAAGGAAATTCTGATACATGCTACACAGTGACTGAACTTTGAGGACGTTATGTTAGGTGAAGTCACAAAAGGACAAATATTGTATGATTCCACACTTATATGAGGGACCTAGAGTATTCAACTCATGAAGACTGAAAGTAGAATGGTGGTTGCCAGGGGCAGGAGGATGAGGGTTGAGGGGTTCGTGTTTAATTGGGACAGAGATTTAGTTTAGGAAGAAGAAAAAATTCTAGAGCTGGATGGTGGTAATGGTTGCACTGTAATAACTCCTTTCTGACCCTCAGTTACTGCACGTACACACCTTGGCAGTTTCTTTTTTGTAAACATAAGGGCCTTGAGAAACCCAAAGAAAACTATAAAGATAAGGGGTTAATGAAGGCCTTGGGAAACTCAGAGGAACCATGAGAAGAAAAGAGATTAATAGTTGCCCTGACCTCTAACAAGCTCCTCTCTCCCCCTTCTCTGTATCAGCCCCCCTTTACCGTGCCAAAAGCGGCGCCAAGAGAATGTAGTTTTTTTCCTGTAGTTTGTGCCTTTAAAAGCAGGCAACAAAGAAGGCTCAGGGCTGATGATCTGGGGAAGCTGTACTCCCCCAGCCGGCCTGTGTAATAAAGCGCTCCTTTACAATTCGGCTGTGCGTCTCTGGTTATCTCGCTGACACCTAACAACAGCACAACAGTGTGAATGTACTTAATGCCACTGAACTGTACATTTATAGTCAAATATATATAATGTCCTCAAGAACATTTTCTTTTTAGTGTGTGTGCCGCCAAAGTGAGCACAAAATTTCTAATGTATGTACCTTGTATCATCCAACAGTTTACTCATGGGTTATACCAGTTTGTTTACCTGTTATCTCCCCTCCATGCCTAGCCTCTAGGCTCTGCTGTCTGCCCTCAGGGCTGGGACGCTAAAGGATTTGCCAGACCTTCTGCTCTTCCTGTTAGACCTGCTGATTGGAGAAATGGACTGGGGAGGAGAAAAAGAAGGGATTTGTGCCCTGGCTGGTTTGGCTCAGCAGTTAGAGTGTTGGTCCACGGACCAGAGTCCCAGGTTCAATTCCGGTCAAGGGCATGTACCTCGGTTGTGGTTCAGTCCTTGGCCCTGGTTGGGGTCGTGCAGGAGACAACCAATCGATGCTTTTCTCCACATTGATGTCTCTCTCTCTCTCACTCGCACTCTTATCTAAAGACAAATGGAAAAATATCCTGGGGTGAGGATTTTTTTTTAAAAAGGGATTTGCTTGCCATTTTTCCCTCCCATTAGCCCCCTGCAGTAACACCCTACAGCTGGCTCTAGCTTCCAGTTTCCATGGGCTCCAGCCTCACTGTACCCCGCTGGACATACTAGAGCACTGGGGCTGGTCGTCGTGCTGCCTGCCACACAATGGGACCATTCTGGCGTCTGCTAGACTGCCCTCCTTAGAAGCTTGGGCCAGCCTGCAAGGTCCTTCCGTAGCTCATAAGTTTTGGCAACACCTCCTCTCCCCTTTGCCCCCCAGTCCCAGGAGTATCAGTTGCTTCCTTCGATTGTTGATCACTTTGTTAGCATTTTAACAACTCTGGCTAGTTCTCTGTGTTAAATCCCTCTGTTTAATGATGCCTCTGTGTCTGTTTTTCTGACTGCTAGAGTACTTGGTATCAGGAGTGGTCTCAGGAAACATCCTCAAAGATGAGTTTAAGAAAAAATTGTTTGTTTGCCATGAGCATTTGTGGCTAATTAGTAATCTAGTCTGTTTTATAGTTACAGCTCAAGCTTAGCTGCTGCGTTTGTTCCTGTCAGCTGTAGTATTAACAGAAGTATCATTCTTGTTCAGTAGAGTAGTTTTGGGATTAAAGGTAGGACTTTGCAAGAAATCTTAGTATGGTTTATATAGCTCTTGAGTTTGATTACATTTTGTTCTCTGGTTTTCCAGTATACTTGTAGGTTTTTTCTCTAATAAATAGGGTTTTGTGACAGTAGGACTAAGACTTTTAGTTTCTATACTATTATCCTCTACAATTTTTTAGGGGCTGGTTATTTAGTATCCATTCTGTGGATGGTTCTCATGACTGCTGGCCTGTCTTGCCTACATCATGACCCAGAAGGCCATTGTGTGATGAGCTGAAACTCAATTTCTTCTTTCTTGAGTTTTAAAAGGAACTCTAGTAAACAGTTGTAATTATACATTATGTTTTTATAACACATTGTCTTAGATTAGTGTCTCATTTTATTCTCACAGAAACTGAGATGAGTAGATACAATTGTAAAATGAATGTTGACGTGTCCAGGTGGAGAGGAACAAAATCCAAGAAAATACAAATAAGAATCATTGAAGACCCCAAGATCTGTAGATTTTGTTATAGCTAAAAATCATATTTTCAGTCTGAACTAGATATTAAACTTAGTTGTAGTTCACCTTCATGGAGAGTCCACAGTGGACTGAATTCCTTTGAGTGCAGCGGGGAAATAACAGGGTCATTCTGTGTGTACGAACCTCCATCCCTTCCCTTTCTTCACCTTCTGGATCTTGAAGTGTTATTTCAAGTTGGTAGGCAGTGTAATTTAAGGGTTTAAAGTTTTGAATTTTGAAATTTAGAGGTGAATATTAGTTGATGACAACAAAGCAGAGATGAGTCTTGTTAATCTCTAGCTGCAAAAGAAACTACCTAGAATTAGTTGGGGTTTTTTTCATGAGTGACTTACATTACCAGGGACAGAGAAAGTACTTGTCCTATAGATTATTTATTGCCTGAAAGTTGTAACTAGGCCCATAGACTGCAGTTTCCAGGTGGGTCAGGACATGACATACGGGCCTGTTCTTGATGTTCCAGTACTGTAGTCAGCAGAGTTGAAATGTATTGCATGGTTGCTCTATTCAAGGCTCTGTGCTCAGGTGCTGTAGGGGATACAACCAAGATAAATACGATAGTCACTGCCCTTAAGAAGTGCAAGTGCAAGAGATAGGCCCATAACTGGAGTAGGAGACAGAGCTTCTGTCATGGTAACGGATGATACACAGTCCTGGAGAGTAGGGGGGCAGAGCCAAGGCCACTGTGGGGAACAGTGGAAGGGGTGGGGGAGAAGGCTCTTCCTTGCCTTCAGGAATGAGTAGGCTATTGACTGGTGGCAAGGCAGACATGAGGAACAGTGTATTCAAAAGCCACAGGGATCCTCCGGGAAGAGTAGACTATACATAGTAAAGCATGCATTGCTAGCTGTCCCAAAGAGTTACAGCTTCCTAAACTGTTTGCTGCCTCTTGTAAATGTTTGATTAAGCCAGTTCCCATGATAGAGACAGGCAATTACTGGAAATGTTTAACTGTCTACATGCACACACAAAACCTAAAACATGTCTCATTCCAATAAATTATTGTTGGAAAGCATTCTGAAAGTCTGCCTTCGTATTTTTAGCAAGGGTAAACTGATGAGTTTGATTCGTTTATGAACCAGTTATCTCTGTTCCATAGGCTTAACAATAAAACCCCTAATTTTACTAGATCTCTTTTTAAAAATGTAGTCCTTTCTGATGACACTCCAAATACAGTTCAACAAATGCCTGTGATTAAAATGGGGTGCATTTCATTATATTGAAGAAGAACATAGGTTTTTTAAAGACAAATCAAGAATGCTACCCCATCGGCAGACTCTAGTTCTGGAGCTCAGAGGAAGACTGGTCTTAGTGTGTCTCAGACCTGTCTGTCCTTAGGGGTCATCAGCCTTACCTTTAGGGTCAGCTAGTTAAGCCCCCAATTACCTCAGGGACCTCGAAGCCCAATAATGATCTCAACCAACTTGTTAAAATTTAAATCAGAAAACAGCTCTTCATTCCATAATTCGAAGCAAATGGTTTCAGTATAAGTAACTTGTTAGTTTGGATTCCCATCAAATTGTAATCGGTCATTCACAAATACAAATAACTGGATGTTAGATATTGCCTTGAATTGAGCAGGAGAGAGCTGGGAGCAGGAGGGCATTGGGTACCTGGGGGAATCATGGAAATAAAGTAGAAAAATGGTTTAGAGAGAAAATGAAGCCAAAGACAATTGGGCCAATGAGCATCAGACATTCATACACAGGCCGTCTCATGGTCCTGCTGCTGCTCCTCACTCTCTGGGGCTCGCCTCCAGCCACAGAGCATCAGGCACTCAGGGGAAGTGTGCACTGGATGGAAGTCCCTGCTTGTCACCCCAGACATGCTCCATCCAATCTCTCCCCTCTATCTCCTCTATATTCCAGTTTGCCCCATAGCTTAGGCTAGCCTGTTCCCTAGAGCTAAATTAGCTCGAATTTCCACATGTTGGGAAAGCTCTGACCCCAGCTGGAGCCCACCCTGTCCTCTGCAGGTAGTCTTTCTGAAGGATCCATTCACACTTGCTATCTCCACTCTCACACCTCAGGTTCATTTCTCAATTCACTGCCACCTGGCTCCCAACCACAACTCCACAAGGACTGCTGGCCAAAGTCACCACAACCCATCTGTGCTAAAACCCAGTGGATGGACGAGCATCAGCATGCTTGATGTCTCTACAGTGCGAGCACCCAGAGAGGCGTTTGGGCCTAGGGACCCCGATATAACCCTCAGTGTCTAGCTGACCCTTAAAATAAGACTGTTTTATAAGCAACAGTACAGCATAGTGGTCAGGAATGTAGTCTTGAAAGCCAACTTGTACAAGTTCAAATGTTTTTCTTTTAAATATGTTTTTATTGATTTTTAGAGAAGAAGGGAGAGGGAGAGAGATAGAAACATTGATGAGAGAAACATAGATCAGCTGCCTCCTGCACACCCCCTACTGGGGATCGAGCCTGCAATCCCTGCATGGGCCCTGAGAATTGAACTGATGACCTCTTGGTGCATGGGGTGACGCTCAACCAACTGAGCCACACAATCTGGGCACAAGTTCAAATCTTGACCTGATTATATCCCAGCTATGCAACTTTTGGTAGGTTATTTAATTCTGTGTGCCTCCGTTTCCTTATTTGAGAAATGGGGATAATAACATTAGATGTTAGCTACTTCATAGGGTTGTTGTGGGGATTACATGAGAGTCTAAACTTCCTGTAACAGTCTGGCATACAGCCAGAACTCAGTAATTAAATATTACTGTTCTAAATTTTTTTTAAAAAGCATTATATATATTTTTAAACATATTAAACTTTTTTAAAAATTTTCTTTATTGATTTTAGAGAGAGAGGAAGGGAGAGGGAGAGAGAGATGGAAACATCGATGAGATAGAACATCAATTGGCCGCCTCCTGCATGCCCCCCACTGGGGATCAGGCCCACAACCTGGGCATGTGCCCTGACCGGGACTCAAACCGGCGACCTCTTGGTGCATGGGTCGACGCTCAACCACTGAGCCACACTGGCATATGTTTAAATAATTTTAGACTGCCAGGAAATTGCAAAAATAGTAGTGTTACCATGTACCTTTTACCTAGTTTTCCCAAATGATAGCATCTTACATGACTATAGTACAATTCTCAAAACCAGAAAATTGACATTAGTACAACACTGTTAACTGAAAACTACAGACCTTATTCTAACTTCACCAGTTAATTTTTTTTCTTAATAAGTATGTTCTTGGTCGCCAGAGGGGTCAGGGTTGGGGAAGTGGACGATAAAGGTGAAGGGATTGAGAAGTACAAATCGGCAGTTACAAATAGTCATGGGGTTTAGTAAAGTACAGGACAGGAAACATAGTCAATAATTCTGTAATAACTACGCATGGTGCCAGTTTGGTACTGGAAATATCAGGGGGAACACTTTGTAAAATATATGATTGTCTAACCACTATGCTATACACCTGAAGCTAATACAAGATAATATTGAATGTAAACTCTATTGAAAATAATAAAATAATAATAATCATGTTCTCTTTCCTGAATCTCTTCTTCCTTGGCTTCTGTGGCCCCTAATGTTAGAGTCCTCAGACTATTTCTAAGCATCTCTTCCTCAGCTTGTCTTTTAGGTGTTACGTTCCCCAGGGAGGGGCAGGCCTCTTGGCTTCTTCTATCCAAGTCATTTCCTCACTTCTTTCAGTTTGTTCAGGTATGGAATGGCCATGTGCTTCAAGGGAGGCTGCCCCTCTCTGCAGCCATGGGGTGGATACACCCACCATGATAATTCCATCCATTTGCCACTGATAGTTTGGGGATGAGAATGTGACCACACTCTTTGTCTTTTTGTCTTTTTTTTTTTTTTTTCCCAGATTACCTTGAAATTTATTTGAGTTTTTCTTTTTTTAATGTATTGGTTTCATTGGTAGGAAACTTCAGAACCCTTAATTATTACTCTGTATGTAGCAATTAGTCCATCATCCATCATCACCACTGATAAGAACATGCAGCTGCTGTTTTCCTTCTCCATGCATTATCTCTTCATGGAAGGCAGGCTTATGGTTGTGTTGCTGTTTTCCACTTTCATCCTTCCTATTTCTGCTCAGTCATTTCTCACATGATCAAACTTAACCAGAAATAGATGATCTGACCCTTGTATGGCGCTGAACCTCGGCCACAGCCCAGGTGAGAGGAAGAGGCTGCTGTACCAGACTTCCTCCATTGGCCACCGCGGCCTGGGGACAGTGGGTGGAGCCTCCAGTGGGCATGTGACCACAGTTTTGCCAACAAACATGAGTTCAACTCCACTAGGTGGTTTCTGGGAAAGGGTTTTATTCATAAAAAGAGACACAAACAGCTACTCTGGTGCCTCTGGAATGGATCATCTTCATGGCATGCTTGGAACCGCAGCAGCCATCCTAGAACTGGAAAGGAATTCTGCCGTTGAACAAAGAATCCAAGTCCTTCCATTTTAGAAGGACTGAGTTGACTATGTTATCTCACAATGTGAGATAACAGTTTACCCCACTTTTACTTGCATTGCCCTACCAACAGCTGAAAGCATCCTCACCGACAGCTCAGGGTTCCGTCTGTCCTCAGTCTACTTCCCAGTGCATACACTCACCGACACCTGTGGCTCCGTCTGTATGCCAATGTCTTCCAAGTCTCTAGCCCAGATCACTCATGAGCTCCAAATACATAGATCAAGCCAACCTACTGGCACCTCCTTTGTCTGCCACACACCTCAAAAATCAACATGAATTGAAATGGATGCAGTCTTCTATTCATGAGCCAGCCCCCTCCATCCAGCTAGTCCTCCTGTTTCCTGTATCTCAGTGAAAGGAACTGCCATGTGCTAGCTTCCCAATTCTGAAACTTGAAAGTGATCCTAGACCTCTCCCTTTTCTGTCCTCTCCATCCAATTGGTCTTCAAACCCCATTGAATTGAATCTTCACTCCAGCCTTCTGCATTAGTTGAAGCCTCATAGTTCTTCACTTGCATTCTCACAACAGTCACGATTTGTGTATTCAAACTCTTCTCCCTGTAAAAAAAAAAAAACTCTCAAGTTGACTGTGACTATTTATTAAATCCCCTTTTATCATCCAAACATATTCAGAAATCCTATATTTTCTAGAACATTTTCCCCAAATCAAGAGAGTCTCTCCCACCTCTACCCAGGTTTCAGAGATAGCTCCTCTAATGGCTTGTAGAAGGTATTATGTTATCTATTTAATCAAGTCTCAGGGAGATTCAGAACATGACCCAATCTGCAGATCTAGCAAGGAGTAGAGCTAGGACAGAGCCCCAAGTTTTTAGACTTCTTGTTGTCTTCTCTCACAGTCTTTGAAAAGATTTACTAATCCTTTTAGTTCACTATAAAGTAGCATGTTCCTTAACAGAGACAGAAAGTAAAATGGTGGTGGCCAGGGACTGGGGGGAGGCGGGTGGGGAGTTATTGTTTAATGGGTACAGAGTTTAAATTGAGAAAGATGAAAAACTTCTAGAAATGAATGACTCCACCACAATGTGAATGTATACTTAAATGTGGTTAAAATGGTAAATTTTATGTTATGTATATTCTACTAGGGAAAAAAAAAAACTATTGAAAAGTGGGCAAAAGATGTCTTTGAAGGATATTGGTTGCTAAACCTCTAGCCAAACTCATACAGAACTAGAGAGAAAACACAGTTACCTGTATCTAGAATGAAAGAAGGGATGTCATTACAGACACTTAAGACATTAAAAGAAAGTAAAGACATAAAACTATTCTATGCCTATAAATTTGACAGATTTATAAAATGAACAAAGTTCTTGAAAAATACAAACTGCCAAATCTCATTCGAAAAGAAATATGGAACTTTCTCAATCTGCTAACAGTCACCTATAAAAACCCAATAGCTAACCTCATACTTAATGATGAAAGACAGATTGCTTTTCTTCTAAGATTAAGAACAAGGCAAGGATATTGGTACTTTAATTCACATCATACTAGAAGTCCTTGCCTGCAACAAGGCAAGAAAAGGAAATAAATAAAACATGATTGTCTCACAGATGGCATAATTGTCTTCATAGAAATTCACACAGAATTTATAACAAAACTGTTACAACTAATGAGTGAGTTTAGCTAGCTCACAAGAAGCAAAATAAAAATTAATCATATTTTTATTTACTAGTAATAAACATTTGGAGAATGAATTTTTATAGTACCATTTAAATAGCACCCCAAAAAATAAATTCTTAGGTACAAATCTAACAAAATATATACAAAATCTGTATGCTGAAAACTATAAAATGCTGATAAAAAAAAATTTTTTTTAAGTTCTGAATAAATGGAAAGCTATAATGTTTTCATGGATTAGAAGACTCAATATTGTTAAGAAGTCCAGTCGCCCCTGACTTACCTATAGATTCAACACCAATCCAACCGAAATGTCTGTCTATAGGACTTTTTATAGAAACCAACAAGCTAATTATAAACCACATGTAAAAGCAAATGAACTAGACTAGCCAAAGAAATTGTAAAAAAAAAAAAAAAAAAAAAAAAAACACAAAGAAGACCCACACTACCTAATTTCAAGACTTAACCATAGCCTGGCCCGTGTAAACTCAGTGGATTGAGCGACCTCCCATGGACTGAGAGGTCCCGGTTCGATTCCCGGTCAGAGCACATGCCCAGGTTGCGGGCTCGATCCCCAGCAGGGGTTGTGCAGGAGGCAGCTGATCAATGTTTCTCACATCGATGTTTCTGTTTCTCTCTCTCCCTTCCTCTCTCTCTAAAAAATCAATAAAAACATTTTTTTAAAAAGACAACTATAAATACAGAGTAATCAACACATAGCAGACTTCCAGTCAAGATGGCGGCGTAGGTAAACAGTATCACCTCCTCCCACAACCCCATCAAAGCTGCAACTAAACTACAGCACAACAATCATTCAGAACCACCTGAAATCGAGCTGAATAAAAGTCCTACAACTACAAAATTAAAGAAGCCGCCACATGGAGACTGGTAGGAGGGGCGGAGGCGAGGACTGGCTGGTCCCACACCCCCATGTGGCAGATAAAAATCAGAAGGACACCTCAGCTGGGAAGGTCCTCCCTGAGGAGTGAGGGGGTCCCACACCAGGCGCACAGCTCAGGGTTCCAGTGCCAGGAAGAGAAGTCCTAATCACTTTTGGCTGGAAAAACCAGCAGGAACAGAGGCAGAGGGAGGCTGAGACTGCTGGAGCCCCAGGCAGTTCCTCTTAAAGGGCCCGCAAGCGGACTTATTCGGACTTACTCGGACTTGCTCCCTCTAAGCTCAGAGGGGAGGCAGCTTGAGGGACTCCAGAGAACAGGGAAGAACTGAGCTGTTTGGCCTTGGGAGGAGGGCTGGAGGGACAGCTTTCTCCTGGACAGGCGTGCTGGCAGAGGCTGATGTTCCTTTGGTGAGCCCTTCCCTGGGGTGGCACACAGCCACCCTATCTGGGACTCCAGCAACCTGGCTCACACTGTTTGCCCCGCCCTGGTGATTCCCTGAAGTCCCGCCCCACCCAACTTTTGGGCCCACCCAAGCTGTTTCCAAAGGCATTACCATAGGATTGGCCTGTCTTGAATCCTGCTTCAGAGTTTCTTAAAATCTCTCAAACAAGCAGCATCTGATCTCAGTGAGCCCCATACCTCTCGTTAAGTGGCCCCAGGTCTGGTACTAGAAACAGCCAGCCTTGGTTCACAACTTGGCTTTTCCTGAACACCTCCCAGGACAAGAAGCCCAGCACAAGAAGCAGCCACCGGCAGATCACTTTGTAGCTTATGCCAGGTGGCCCTGGATAGAGCACAGGCAGTGGCTGACCTTGCCCCAGAGCCAGCACACCCAGTGGACAGCTTCAGACCACATTGAAATACCACCACCCAACCACCTCCACAAGTGATACATTCAGTGAGTGGACTCAGTGGGTACCAGAGCCCTGCTGAAGTAAGTCTTGCTCTGTGTGGTGGGCCCCTACACCACTGATCCTCCAAGGTAGTCAGAGGCCAGTGGCTAGTGGACACAGCCAGTCCTTGCAGCTGATCAGCCTGAGTAAATCCCTCCCATTGATGTGCCAACAACAATCAAGACTCAATTACAACAGAAGGGTGTACAGTCCACACCAGGGGTGCACCACGAGGGTCCAGCTGGGGTGATCAGGGAGACTGTGCCACTGGATCCTACAGGACACCTACAACAGTAGGCCACCCTACGAAGCCTAGGAGACATAACAACTCTGCCTAATACATAGAAACAATCACAAGGAGGCAGTCAAAATGAGGAGACAAAGAAACGTCCCAAATGAAAGAAAAGAACAAAACTCTAGGAAAAGAACTAAACAAAATGGAGGTAAGCAATCAATCAGATGCAGAGTTCAAACCATAGGTTATATGGTTGCTCAAGGAACTTGGTGAGACATTCAAGGGACTTAGTGAGAACATCAACAACATAAAAGAGGACCAGTCAGAAATGAAGGATGCACTAAGTGAAATAATGAATAATTTACAGGGAATCAACAGTAGACTAGGTAAAGCCAAGAAGCAAACCATCGATTTGGAATATAAGGAAGCAGAACACACCCAACCAGAACAGCAAAAAGAAAAAAGAATCCAAAAAAATGAGGCTAGTGTAAGGAGCCTCTGGGACAACTTCAAATGTGCCAACATTCACATCATAGGGGTGCCAGAAGGAGGAGAGAGAGCAAGAAATTGAAAACCTATTTCAAACAATAATGACAGAAAACTTCTAACTTAGTGAAGGAAAAAGACATACAAGTCCAGGAAGCACAGAGAGTCCCAAACAAATTGAACCCAAAGAAGTCCACAATAAGACACATCATCATCAAAATGCAAAAGGTTAAAGACAAAGAGAGAATCTTAAAAGCAGCAAGAGAAAAGCAGTCTGTAACCTACAAAGGAGTTCCCATAAGACTGTCAGCTGATTTCTCAAAAGAAACTTTGCAGGCCAGAAAGAAGTGGCAAGAGATATTCAAGGTGATGAAAAGCAACGACCTACAACCAAGATTATTCTATCCTACAAAGCTATCACTTAGAATTGATGGGCATATCAAGGGTTTCCCAGACAAGATAAAGCTAAAGGAGTTCATCACCACCAAACCAGTATTATATGAAATGTTGAATGGTCTTCTTGAAGGAGAAGAAGAACAAAAATATGAACAATAAAATGGCAATTAATACATATCTATCAACAACTGAATCTACAAACAAAATGAGGAAGCAAAACAGAAACAGACTCATAGATACAGAGAACTTTTTGTTGCTTGCCAGATGGGTGGGGGCTGGATGGATGGGTGAAAAAGATGAAGGAATTAAGAAGTACAAATTGGTTGTTAGACTGATGAACCTCAAAGGGAAGAGAGGAGGGAGGGCGAGATGAGATAAACCAAAGAACTTCTATGCATAGATGCATAACCAATGGACACCAACAATAGTGTGGGGAAGGCAGGAGGGGGACGGGATTGGGGAGGAGGGGGTCAATGGTGAAAAAAAAGGGGGAACATCTGTAATACATTTAACAATAAAGATGAGTTAAGAAGGAGAAGAAGAAGAAGGAGAAGGAGAAGGAGAAGGAGAAGGAGGAGAAGGAGAAGGAGAAGGAGAAGGAGAAGAAGAAGAAGAAGAAGAAGAAGAAGAAGAAGAAGAAGAAGAAGAAGAAGAAGAAGAAGAAGAAGAAGAAGAAGAAGAAGAAGAAGAAGAAGAAAGAAGAAGAAGAGACATAGCAGACTGTCTGCATGTCCTCTTTGAAGAAGTGTCTATTTAGGTCCTTTGCCCATTTTTAATTGGATTGTTGTCTTCCTTTTGTCGAGTTATATGAGTTCTTTATATATTTTGGAAATTAGTCACTCATCAGATGTATCATTGGTGAATATGTTTCCCATACAGTGGGTTCCCTTTGCATTTTGAGGATTGTTGCTTTTGCTATGCAGAAGCTTTTTAGTTTGATGTAGTCCCATTTGTTTATTTTTTCCTTTGTTTCTCTTGCCCTAGGAGATGTATCTGTGAAAATTCTGCTATGTGAAAGGAAATCTAGTACACTGCTGATGGGAATGCAGACTGGTGCAGCCACTATGGAAAACAGTATGGAATTTCCTCAAAAAATTAAAAATGGAACTGCCGTTTGACCCAGTGATCCCACTTCTAGGAATATATCCTAAGAATCCCAAAACACAAATCAGAAAGAATATGTGCACCGCTATGTTCACAGCAGTGCTATTTAAAATAGCTAAGATCTGGAAACAGCCCAGTGCCCATCAGTAGATCAGTGGATAAAAAAGCTGTGATACATTTACACAATGGAATACTATGCAGCTGTAAAAAAAGAAGGATCGCTTACCCTTTGAGATAGCATGGCTGGATATGGAAAGTATTATGCTAAGTGAAATAAGCCAGTCAGAGAAAGACAAGTATCACATGATCTCACTTATATGTGAAATCTAGTGAACAAAATAGGTCCAGAGGCATGGAAGCAAGGCACAGACTGACGGATCTCAGAGAGAAGTGGGGTGGGGGACAGAGAATAACCAAAGAATTTATATGCATAATCCATGAACACAGACAATAGTATGGTGAAGGCCTGGGGTGGGGCAGGAACTGGGTCGAGGGGGGCAATGAGGGAAAAATGGGGGACATCTGTAATACTGTCAACAACAAAGATTTTAAAAATCTCTTTGAAAAAAAGACATTGTGTAAGAAAGGATAGACACGTAGATGAGTGGAGCTGAATAGAATCAAGAAATAGGCCCTCATGTATTTGGTAAATTTATGTTCAACAAATGTGGAAAGAAGCAATTTAGTGGAGAAAGGAAAGTTTGTTGTTGTTTTTTGTTTAGTTTAGTTTAGTTTTGTTTTGCTTTTTTCCCAGTGAATGGTGCTGGGACAATTAGGTATTCATATGCAAAAATAAAACAAAACAAAACCCCAAAACAATAAACCTCAATCCATACCTCTTACCTGATACAAAAACTAACTCAAAATAGGTCATAGACATAAATGTTACACCTAAAACTACAAATCTTCTAGAAGAACATACGGGGGAAATCTCTTTCCAAAAGGTCCTCATGAGGCAGGTGAAAGGATTATTGTGAAGAGTAAATGATATAGAAAATGAAGGTGGCTAATGCAGTACCTGCTCTTTTAAATATTGATTCCTCTGTCACTTCTCTTCTCTCATCTTCCCCATGACTAATCCCAAAATAACTTACCACAGTCTGTTTTAGAAAAGGCAAAAGAAGTGTTAAGTGATTATGCATAAACTGAATACCAAGAAAGATGCTGGATGGAAAGTATAGCATTTTCATTAGGCTCTTATTTTTCACAAAAATGAAGGCAGCCCAACCATCTGCTTGGTGCTTTTAAAACATATGGGTTGTTCTTAATCAGATACACAAATTACCCACACTCCAAGCTGTTGAAATTGAACACATGCTTCAAATATCTGCTGCTCAACTTTATTAAAATATTCTGTGGTGCAGAGTTCAAAAGTCACAGTCTCTGTTCCTTTCTTTAGTATTATTCCCCAGGTCAGGCTAATTCATAGGAGAGCTGGATAAAGAAATGCATGTCTTGACTTCTTGGAATTATCTTTATGATGCTTTGATGTCATGCCTTCAACTAACATGGAACAACCTTAGGAAAACTCTTGTGGAATCCATTAGTACCTTTAGTAAGGGATGTTGTTGAGTACATTGTAAGCCTGAATTTCTTCTTATCTATTTTTTTTTTACTCTATGGTAGAGTATATGTTCATTAATCCACCTCAAATCCCTTGGGAAATTATATGACTATTATACAATGAAATATTTTAGTGGTCCTGGAATAATCGCTGAAGTGCTTCTGCAATAATTCAAACTTCCCATTAGGAGGAGCCAGAGCACTAATGATAAAAACTTCAGGTTAAAATACTTACAAATTGTACAATTTCCATGCTTTCTATTATATATAAAAATTACATAAAATTAAAATGTATCATTTAATATCTATGTATGGTATAATTTAGAATAGGAATGTAAATCTTTACAATTATGCCCTACATTTTAACAGTAATTTGAACAGATCTAATGAATTCAGTTTGAACTTGGGAATTTTCCTGACCAGAAAGCTGAAGATGTTTAAGCATAAAGAAGTGTAAGAGGTAAACAGAGTGCAATAATATTTTTTTAAATCATCACCAGAGTATATGTTTTACTAATTTTAGAAAGAGGGCATGGGGGGGAGAGAGAGGGGAGAGAAACATTGATCGGTTGCCAAACCAACAACCCAAACTTTCTGTGCACAGGGCGATGCTCCAACCAATTGTGCCACACTGGCCAGGGCAATAATAGTTTTAAAGATACATATTTTTGTAAAATTTATTGTTTCCTTCTTTTTAAATTCTCATCTTAGGATATGTTTTGATTGATTTTTAGAGGCAGGGGGAGAGAGAGAAAAACATCGATGTGAAAGAAAAACATCAATCAGTTGCCTCCCATACACCCTCAACCAGGGATCAAACCCACAACTTAGGTATGTGCCCTGAACAGGAATTGAACTTGCAACCTTTTGGTGTATGGGACAACGCTCCAACCAACAGAACCACATGGCCAGGGCTGTTGTTATCTTTTTAATATAGGTGCCATTTAAGGAAGATAAAACTGTATTTTATTCATGAAATCTACTTGGCAATTGCTTTTTCAATTGGACTGCACTGAGAGATTGTGACTCATGGCTGTGGGCATACATTGCAGGACCACTTGAGGAAAGGAGCAGGGGCTGTGAGTGACAGTGAGAAGAGTGATGGGTAAGAAACTCACAGAAGCATGAAAGGGAAGTAACAAGAGACCAGTTTCCACAAAGTATCACAGTCCCTGCAAATCTGGGGAAAAAGTTTAAAGAGGACACAACAATGTCACGTACGGAGTGAGGAACGAAGAGTCTGAAAGTATAAAAATTTCTCTAAGAAGGAGAAAAACAGAAAGAATTGGAGTGGACGTCATATTGACTGTTGTAAGTATGTAGCCTGGCAACAACACCTTGAAGAGATATGATCTAATTTACACCAGCTGGAAGCAAAGCATGATTTCTCTTGCTGTATGATTGGGTTAGGTAATGGTTAGGTTTCGCATGTAAGAAAAAGATACTAAATTTTCTCTGGTTTCTCTCCTTGGCAACTGGAGCTAGGCAGAGAGAAGGCTGGGAGAGGCCACTACAAGGTCAACAGGAGAAACAGAAGGTGATGAGAAAAAGGTTCATTTTCTCCTGGCATCTTAGAAGGTGTGGGATCACCAACAGGTTGCCGGCTATGGCTACCAGAGGGATGAGGGTCCTGTGGACTGGACAAAATGGTTTCTCAAGGGCAGGCTCTCCCAGAAGTTTTTGGTTTGATTCTGTTCTGTTCTGTTCTGTTTTAGTCATTTTTATTGTAGTATAACATATATAAGGAAAAGAACACAAATCATAAGTTGCACAGGTTTTTTCTCAAAGTGAACAAGAAAGAATAGCATCAAAACCTCAAGTTATCTCCTACACACTATCTTTTTTTTTAATTCTCACCCAGGGACATTTTTTGCACTTATCTGCAGATAGAGCGGGAGGGAGAGAGGGAGGAAAGGAGAGAGAGAAACATTGATTGGTTGCCACCCACACAACCCCAACAGGGGCCAGGGACAAACTACAACCAAGGTACGTGCTCTTAGTGGAAACCGAACCCGGGACTCTCTAGTCCTCAGGCCAAGGCTCTAACCGCTGAGCAAAACCAGCCAGGGCCTCTTACACACTATCTTAACTTCTAACATCGTAGACTAGTTTACTGGGTTTAAACTTTATATAAGTGAATCATTCATAAGGAACTCTTTCGTGCTAGCTTCTTCTACTCAATATTATGTGTATGAGATTTATCTGTGTTGTGGTAAGTCATAGTATGTTTATTCTTATTGCATATAGTAATCTATTGTGTGAATAAACCATCATTTATCCATTCTTTATAAATGGACATTCAATAGTTTGGGGTTATTCAAAATCAGCCTGATAAGAACATTCTTGTTCTTTCGTTGAGTGAACATAAGTATGCATTTCTGTTGGGTATACTTAGAGTATAATGGCTATTCATAGGTTATGTATATTCAGTTTTTGTTTTTTTAAATATATTTTTATTGATTTTTTAGAGAGAGGAAGGGAGCGAGAGATAGAAACATTGATGTGAGAGAGAAACATTGATCGGCCACCTCCTGCATGCCTCCTACTGGGGATCGAGCCCGCAACCCAGGCATGTGCCCTGACCAGGAATCGAACCGGGACCTCTCAGTCCATGGGACTACGCTCAATGCACTGAGCCACACCAACCGGGCTGTATATTCAGTTTTAACAGATACTGACAAAGAAGATTCCTACAGTATTGGTAACTATTTACAGTACATGTGTATACCAGCAATTCTATTATTAAGCTGCTGGTACTTAGTGTTATTAAAGCAATAATACCCTGTTATTTTATATTTTTAAGAGTTTTTATTGATTTTTAGAGAGAGAGGAAGGGAGAGGGAAAGAGAAACATCGATGTGAGAGGGAAACATCTATCAGTTGCCTTCTGTACACACCCCGACCAGGGATCTAGCCCAGAACCTGGGCATGTGCCCTGACCAGAAATTGAATCAGCAACCAACTGAGCCACACTGGCCAGGGCACATGTTATTTTAAAATAAAATATAAGAAGTCTTCAAATAATTAAATAAATAATTAAATAAATATAATTGTTAATTATAATCATATTGATATAATTTTTATTATTTTTACCATTTTAAGTTTTAATTACAGTTGACATACATTTTTATATTAGTTTCAGGTGTTCACTCCAGTGATTAGACATTATATAACTTACTAAGTGATCATCCTGATAAATCTTGCACCCATCTGACACCATATATAGTTATTAGAATATTGTTGACTATATTCCCTGTGCTATACTTTACGTCCCCGTGACTATTCTGTAAAAACTAATTTGTACTTCTTAATCCCTTCATCTTTTCACCCCCCTCCCATCTGGAAACCAACAAAAAGTTCTCTGTATCTATGAATCTGTTTCTGTTCATTTATTTTGTTTTTTTTAGATGCAATTGTTAACAGATAGAATTATTGCCATTTTATTATTCATATTTTTTTATCTTTTTCTTCCTCCTCCTCCTCCTCCCCCTCCTCCTCCTCCTCTTCCTCCTCCCCCTCCTCCTCTTCTTCTTCTTCTTCTTCTTCTTCTTCTTCTTCTTCTTCTTCTTCTTCTTCTTCTTCTTCTTCTTCAAGCAGATCCTTTAATAATTCATATAATAGTGGTTTGGTAGTGATGCACTCCTTTAGCTTTTTCTTGCCTGGGAAGTTCTTTATCTGTCCCTTCAATTCTAAATGACAGCTTTGCTGGGGAGAGTAATCTTGGTTGTAGGTTCTTGCTTTTCATCACTTTCAATATTGCCCACCAATTCCTTCTGCCCTGCAAAGTTTCTGTTGATAAATCAGCTGACAGTTTTATGGGAGCTTCCTTGTAGGTAATAACTGCTTTTCTCTTGCTGCTTTTAAGATTCCTCTTTGTCTCTAACCTTTTGCATTTTGATGATGCTGTGTCTTGATGTGAGTCTTTTTAGATTCATCTTGTTTGGGACTTTCTGCACTTGATGGACTTGTATGTTTATTTCCTTCATCAGGTCAGGGAAGGTTTCTGTCATTATTTTTTCAAATAGGTTTTCAATTTATTGCTCTCTTTTCTTTTTCTGGTACCCCCATGATGCAAATGTTGGTATGCTTGAAGTTGAACCAGAGGCTCATTACACTATCCTCATTTTGGGGGATTCTTTTTTCTTTTTTGTTGGTCTAGATTGGGCATTTTTTGCTTCATTATATTCCAAATCACTTATTTGATTCTCGGCTTCATCTACTCTACTTTTGATTCCCTGTAAATTACTCTTCCTGTCAGTTAGTGTTTTCTTCATTTATTTTTTATGGTTTCCATGTCCTTTTTTATGCTGCTGATGTGTTCAGTAAGTTCATTGAGCAACCTTATAACCAGTGTTTTGAACTCTGCATTTAGTAGATTGCTTGTCTCCATTTTGTTTTGTTCATTTTTGGAGTTTTGTTCTGTTTTTTTCATTTGGGATATGTTTCTTTGTCTTCTCATTTTGTCAGCCTCTCTGTGCTTGGTTCTATGTATTAGGTAGAGCTGCTACATCTCCTGGGCTTGGTAAAGTGTCCTAATGTAGTCGGTGTTCTGTAGGGTCTAATGGTAAAGCCTCTCCATTCATCCAAGTTGGGCACTTGAGGTGCACCCCTTTTGTGGGCTGGGCACACCCTCCTCTAGTAGTTGAGCCTTGATTGCTGCTGCACATCATTGGGAGGAATTTACCCCCATACTGATCAGCTGCAAGGACTAGCTGTGACCATGGACCACTGACCTCTGGCCACCATGGAGGATCAGCTGTGCAGAGGCCCAACCCACAGAGCAGGACGTACTTCAGCAGGGCTCTGGTGCCTGCTGAGTCAGCCCCTTGAGGTGTCACTTGTGGAGGTGGTTGGGTGGTAGTGCTTCGACATGGTCTGAAGCTGTTCATTGGGTGCTTTGGCTCTGGGGCCTCCAGGGAGCTGCAGGCTAAGATAAGCTGCTACTTGTTTACTCCCTGGGGCCACTCAGCATGAGCTACAAAGCAATCTGCAGATGGCTGCTACTTGTGCTAGGCTTGGAGGTGCCCTGGTGAGGCCAAGGCTGGCTGCCACTAGTGCCAGGCCTGGAGCCACTTAGTGCAAAGCACAGGGCTCACAGGCCAGATGCTGCTTGTTTGAGAGATTTTAGAAAAATCTGAAGCATGCACCAAGACAGGTCATTCGTATGGAAAAGCCACTGGAAACAGCTTTGGTGGGCTCAAAAGTTGGCTTGGGCAGGCCTCAGGGAATCACCAGGGTGAGGCAAACAGTGTGAGCCAGGTTGCTGGAGTGTCAGATACAGTGCCAGCCTGCTGGCTCTGTAGAGGGAGGGCTCAGAAAAGTAACAATGGTCTCTGCCAGCATTTTTGTCTGGGAGAAAGCTGACCCTCCTGCTCTTGCCCCAGTGCCAGACAATTCAGTTCCTCTCATTGTGTCCCTGGAACCTTTTTAGCTGCTGCCCCAACGCTGTAGTTGAGAGCAAGTGAGTCCGAGTAAGTCTGTGCCAGGGCCCTTTAAGAGGAACTGCCTGGGATTCCAGAAGCCTCTGTCTCCCTTAGCCTCAATCCCCACTGGTTTTTACATCTAGAAGTTATAGGAATTTTTATTCTAGGCACTGAAACCCTGGGCTGGAGGGCCTGGTGTGAGGCTGGGACCCAACACTCCTCAAGGTGGACCTCCACAGCCGAGATATTCATTCCTCTTGATTTTTATCCACCACACGTGAGACCAAACTCTTCCATGTCTCCACCTCTCCTACCAGTCTTGAAGTGTCTTCTTCTTTAATTTCCTAGACTTTGTAAGACTTCCATTCAGCTCAATTTCATGCAGTTCTGAATGATGGTTGTTCTGTAGTTTAGTTGTCATTTCGATGTGGTTGTAGGAGGAGGCAAGCACCATGTTTACTTCCACCACCATCTTGACTGGAAATGTCTAACATAATTTTTAAACAACTTAAAATTACCTATCCTTTTTGTTTTATCCATTCTGATGGGTATATAGTGGTATTTCATAATGCTGTTAATGTTTTCTTCACCTTTTGCCCATTTTTCTACTGAGTTGTCTATTTTCCTATTGATTTGCAGAAGCTCTTTACATATATTGGATATGATCCCAAAGTATTCTTATAGAGATATAAATGTTAACTCATGATACCAGAGGGACCAATGTCTTTAAGCAGATAAAACCTCAAGGAGAAAATGATAGATGAGAGCCCTTACTTGGTGGCTGCTGGTGCAATGACAGAACCAGCTCAAATGGTCCTATCCCATTTAACATGATACTGGGTTGTGTTTCAGAGAAAGCAGATGAAAACTGCAAGTCATGCAGCCAAAGCATGTGCAGAGGAGAGAACTCTGATTCCAGCTGCACTCAGAACCAAAGACTCCCACACACACATGCACACATGAAACCAAAGGACCGTGACATAACCAGAACTTGAACACCAGAACCCTTTCAGAAGCAAAGGGTCCATTGTCCAGGAAGAGCTGGTGCTAATACCCCTTACCATAGATGACCAAGCTCCAAGATACTCCAATTAAAACTTACTCCATTAGCCCTGGCTGGTTTGGCTCAGCGGTTAGAGCGTCAGCCCGCATACCAAAGAGTCGCAGGTTCAGTTCTGGTCAAGGGCACATACTTTGGTTGCAGTTCAGTCCCCAGCCCTGGTTGGAGTCATGTGGGAAGCAACAAATTGATGTGTCCCTCTCACATGGATGTTTCTCTCTCTCTCTCTCTCTCTCTCTCTGCCCCCCGTGCCCTGCTACCACCACCACTTTATCTGAAGATAAATGGAAAAATATCCTTGGGTAAGGATTAAAAACAAAAACAAAACTTACCCCACCAGCACTTCCACATACCTTTCCCCCTAACCCCTTAAAAATCCACATGAACACTGGATTGGGAAGTTTGAGTTTTTCCAGTGCAAGCTGCCCATTATCTATTGTGTAACATGATACAATAGTCACATTTTCTTTCACTGAACTCAGTGTCAATATAATAGACTATCTGCAGTGCTGGGTGGAGAAACTCTTTGCTCAGTTACACTGAGCTTTCCAGGACTGTGATTCAGAAAGCAGCAGATGCCAACACCATTGATTGGATCAATTCTAGAAAACAAGAGCCTAAGTTAAACTCAATTAAAAATATATGGGGGAGTGATCCAAGATGGCTACAAAGTAGGTGGAACTTACACTCACCTCCTCCCAGAACCAAATGGAACTACAACCAAATTATAGAACAAGAAACCTGAATGACTACCTGCAGACTAGCTGTACTAAAGTCTTATATCCAAGGATTTACAGAATAAGACACATCAAGACTGGTAGAAAGGGCAGAAACAAGAAAAGGGCTGGTTCTGCACCTAGGTGTGACCTGAGAATCAGGAGGGATATCTCAGCTGCAAAGGTCCCCCATGAGGAGCAAAGAGTCACAACTCCAACCCCAGAGAAACAGAACCAGGAAGAGGTGCCCATATAACATCAGGCTGTAAAAATCAGTGGGAATTCTGTCCACCAAGGAGAGATGGAAGTCTTCTAGAAACCCAGACACCCTCTTAAAGGGCCAACACACAAAATCTCATTTGCAGGCACTCACCCTGGACTCCAGTGAAGGGATGGTGGCTCAGAGTGGACTACAGTAATATAGGGAGAGATTGGTTATGTGGCCTTGAGAAAAGAATTAGAAGGACAGCACCATTGTTCCTGTACTGAGTCCCTTTCCCACACTGCTCACAGATGCCATCTTTCCTGAGTTGAGCACTCCCCTCAATGCCACATCAGCCTGGAGAAATGCCCCACCCTCCCAACTGCCTGTGGCACTGCTCCGCCATACTCTTGCCCTGCAGAAGAGTCTGCTGCCTGCAGCCAGCTTGGGCCCTTGATGCAGACTTGCTTGGAAGGCTCTTGTAGAGGTCCATTTATCCCCACTGAATGCCCAGACCAACACCGCCCTTCCTGTACAGATTCCTCCCTCCAAATGGACAAATCTTAATCTGTTTTAGCCTGATGAACTCTACTGGCCTCACACTGAAAAATTCCCTGAGATCCTGTCCCACCACAAAGGTCCAAAGACCCCAGGCAGGTGGTGGCTGGCCTTGGTATATGCTAAGACTTGCTGAGTGGCCTCAGACCCAGCACTAGCACCAAGTTTGAATTTCTGTCAACCTGGTGAACAGCACTCATCCCTAACTGGTGACTGAGATCCTATCTCATACAACTCTCAACCTCCAGAGTCTCTTTCAGTGCTTGAGCCTAACAAGTAGCTAGTAGGCAGAGGCAGATCTCAGGTGATTTGGGCCTTTTGCTGATCTACCCCAAAGCCTGGTAATAGTAAAAGCCAGCCTTGGTACTGAGTTTGGCCACTCCCATGTGCACCCAGGCCCAAGAGAGGCAGCCACAAATTCTGGATCACTTTGTAGATCCTAAGAAGTAGCCCAGGGTTGGTCACAGGCAGTGTCTGACATTGACCTGCACCAGAGTCCCTCCCAAGATGCCTCAGAACCAACACAGCCAGAGGCTACATTCAGACCACATCAGAGCATGACCCAATTAGCTTCACAAGCAGCAAACCCAAATGGTGATCTCAGTAAGAATCAGACCATGCTGGGAAAAATCCACTTTGTGTGGTTAGTCCTGCACAATAGCTGGTATGCTGTGATCAGGTTCAATCCTTAGAGCCAGTGAGGTTCAACCCCAACCATGGATGGGTCAATAGCAATCAAGACTCATCTACAACAGGAGAGCTCACATAACCCACACAAGTGACATTCCTGGAGCACCTAGCTCAGGTGATCAGGGAGACTGTGCCATTGAGCCCCACAGGACACTTAGTAAGTAAGGCCACCATACCAAGACTGTAATACATAGCAGAATTACCTAGTACACAGAAATAAATACAAAGAGGAGGCCAAGAAGGGGAGAAAATGAAACATGCCACAAATCAAAGAACAGAAACAATCCCCAGAAAAAGAACTAAATGGAGGTAAGCAATCTATCAGGTACAAAATTCAAAACAATGATTATAAGGATGCTCAAAAAAATGTAGAAGAAGCATGGACAAACTCAGTGAAAACTTAAAGAAAGAGATATTAAGCATAAAAAGGACATAGAAAACATTAAAAGGAACCAGTCAAAAATGAAGAATACAATATCTGAAATAAAGAATACATTAGAAAAAATCACCTCCAAGCCCAGCACAAGAATCAGCCATTGGCAGATCACTTTCTAGCTTATACCAGGTGGCCCCAGATAGAACACAGGCAGTAGCTGACCTTGCCCTAGAGCCAGCACATCCAGCAGACAGCTTCAGACCACATTGAAACACCACCACCCAACTTTCTCCACAAGTGACACATTCAGTGAGTGGACTCAGTGGGTACCAGAGCCCTGCTGAAGTAAGTCTTTTCTATGTGCTGGCCCCTACACAGCTGATCTTCCAAGACCAGTGGTCAGTGGGCACAGCCAGTCCTTGCTGCTGATCAGCCTGAAGAAATCCCTCCTATTGATGTGCCAACAGCAATAAAGGCTCAATTACAACAGAAGGGAGTACAGTCCACACTAAGGGTGCATCTCAAGGGCCCAGCTGGGGTGATCAGGGAGGCTGTGCCACTGGATCCTACAGGGCACCTACAACAATAGGCCAGTCTACAAAGCCTAGGAGACATAGCAACTCTACCTAATACATAGAAACAATCACAGGGAAGTAGCCAAAATGAGGAGACAAAAAAACATATCCCAAATGAAAGAAAAGAACAAAACTCCAGGAAAAGAACTAAACAAAATGGAGATAAGCAATCAATCAGATGCAGAGTTCAAAACACTGGTTATAAAGATGCTCAAGGAACTTAGTGAGACCTTCAAGGAACTTAGTGAGAACATCAACAACACAAAAAAGGACCAGTCAGAAATGAAGGATGAACTAAGTGAAATAAAGAATAATTTACAGGGAATCAATAGTAGACTAGGTAAAGTCAAGAAGCAAACCATTGATTTGGAATATAAGGAAGCAAAAAACACCCAATCAGAACAGCAGAAAGAAAAAAGAATCCAAAAAAAAATGAGGATAGTGTAAGGAGCCTCTGGGACAACTTCAAGCGTGCCAACATTCACATCAGAGGGGTGCCAGAAGGAGGAGAGAGATCAAGAAATTGAAAACCTATTTCAAACAATAATGACAGAAAACTTCCCTAACTTGGTGAAGGAAACAGACATACAAGTCCAGGAAGCACAGAGAGTCCCAAACAAGATAAACCCAAAAGGCCCACACCAAGACACATCATCATCAAAATGCAAAAGGTTAAAGACAAAGAGAGAATCTTAAAAGCAGTAAGAGAAAAGCAGTTCATTATCTACAAAGGAGCTCCCATAAGACTGTCAGCTGATTTCTCAAAAGAAACTTTGCAGGCCAGAAAGAAGTGGCAAGAGATATCCAAGGTGATGAAAAGCAACGACCTACAACCAAGATTCTTCTATCCTACAAAGCTATCATTTAGAATTGATGGACATATCAAGAGTTTCCCAGACAAGAAGAAGCTAAAGGAGTTCATCACCACCAAACCAGTATTATATGAAATGTTGAAGGGTCTTCCTGAAGGAGAAGAAAAACAAAAATATGAACAATAAAATGGCAATTAATACATATCTATCAACAATTGAATCTACAAACAAAATGAGCAAGCAGAACAGAAACAGACTCATAGATACAGAGAACTTTTTGTTGCTTGCCAGATGGGTGGGGGCTAGGTGGATGGATGAAAAAGATGAAGGAATTAAGAAGTACAAATTGGTTGTTAGACTGATCAATCTCAAAGGGAAGGAAAGGGGGGAGGGAGGGCAGGGTGAGATAAACTAAAGAATTTCAATGCATATATGCATAACCAATGGACACTGACAATAGTGTGGAGAAGGCAGGAGGGTCAATGGGGAAAAGGGGGGGGGGAAACATCTGTAATACATTCAACAATAAAGATAAGTTTAAAAAAAGAATTTAAAAGATAAAGAAAAAAAAGCTATAATAGACAAAAAGGACACTACATAATGATAAAGAGATCAATTCAACAAAAGGATACAACCTTGTAAATATTTATGCATTTAACATAGGAGCACCTAAATATATAAAGCAAATCTTGATGGACATAAAGGGAGAGATTGACTGTAATATAGTTATAGTAGGGGACTTTAACACCCATTGACATCAATGGATAGATCTTCTAGACTGAAAATGAATAAGGAAATAGTCTCCTTATATGACACTCTAGACCAGATGGATATAATTGATTATTGAGAGCATTTTACCCCATAGCAGAATAATATACACTATTTTCAAGTGTACATAGAACATTTTCCAGGCTAGACACATGTTAAAACACAAAACAAGTCTTACTAAATTTAATAATATTGAAATCCTATCAAGTATCTTCTCCAACCAAAATGGTATAAAACTAGAAATCAATGACAATAAAAATACTAAAAAGAACACAAACACATGGAGACTAAATTGCGTGTTACTAAACAATGAATGGGTTAACAATAAAATCAAGGAAGAAATAAAAAGATACCTGAAACAATTGAAAATGAAAACACAACTCCAAATCTATGGGACAGAACAAAAGCAGTCCTAAGAAAAAAATTCAGAGCAATATAGGCCTACCTCAAGAAACAAGAAAAATCTCAAATGAACAAAAATCTTTCACCTAAAAGAACTAGAAAAAACAATAAACAAAGCCCAAAGTGAGTTGAAGGAAGCAAATAATAAAAATCAGAGCAGAAATAAACAAAATAGAGTCTAAAAAAATACAAAAGATCAACAAAACCAAGAGCTTGTTCTTTGAAAAGATAAACAAGATTGGTAAACCTTTAACCAAACTTATCAAGAAAAAGAAAAGACCCAACTAAATAGTCAGAAACAAAAGAGGAGAAATAACAAATAACACAAGAAATACAAATGATTATAAGAAAATACTATGAACACTTATATGCTATCAAATTGGACAATCAGGAAGAAATGAATAAATTCCTAGAAACATACAAGTTTCCAATATTGAATCAAAAGGAATCAGAAAATCTGAACAGACTAGTTACATTAAATGAAATTAAGGCAGTAATAATAAAAAATAAAAATAAAAACTTCCAACAAACAAAAGTCCAGGATGAGATGTCTCCACAGGTGAATTTTACTAAACAAAGAAGAAATAACACTTATCCTTCTCAAACTATACTAAAAAATTCATGAGAAAGGAAGACTCCAAAGCTCATTTTATGAGGCCAGCATTATCCTAATTTCAAAACCAGATAAAGACATGACAAAGAAAGAAAATTATAGGCCAATATCCCTGATGAACATACATGCTAAATTCTCAACAAAATATTATCAAACTTGATCCAGAAATACATTAAAAAGATCATACACCATGATCAAGTGGGATTTATTCCAGAGATGCAATGTTGGTACAATATCCACATCATTTCAATAGATGCTGAAAAAGCATTTGAATATATTCAGCACCCATTTATGATAAAAACTCTCAGCAAAGGGGGAATAGAGGGAATATATCTCAACATAATAAAGACCATATATGACAAACCCACACCTAACATCATATTAAAAGGGAAAAAACTAAAAGTGTTTTCCTTAAGATCAGGAACAAGACATGGATGTCCACTTTCACTTCTCTTATTCTACATAATACTGGAAGTCCTACCCACAGCAATTAGACAACAAGAAATAAAATGCATACAAATTGGAAAGAAGTAAAACTGTCATTATTTGCCAATGACATGATACAGTGTATAGAGAACCCTAACAATTTCACAAAACACTACTAGAACTGATAAATAAATTCAGTAAAGTAGTAGGGCACAAAATATTCAGAAATTGGTTGCATTTTTATACACTAATAATGAACTCTCAGAAAGGAAATTAAGATATCAATCCAATTTACAATTGCATCAAAAAAAATTTTTTTAATACCTAGGAATATATTTAACCAAGGAGGTAAAAGATCTATACTTAGAAAATTATAAAACACATAAACAATAGAAATTAAAAAGAAGCATGTTTATGAATAGTAGGAATTAACATCATTAAAATGTCAAGATTACTCAAAGCAATCTATAGATTCAATGCAATCCCTATCAAAATACTAGTGATGTATTTCACAGAATGAGAACAAATAATCCAAACATTTATATGAAACCACAAAAGACCCCAAATAGGCACAACAGCATTCAGAGAGTAGAACAAAGTTGGGAGTATCACACTACCTGATATCAAACTATACTACAAGGCTGTAGTAATCAAAGCAGCATGGTACTGGCATAAAGAAAAGGTAGATAGATCAGTGGAACACAATAGAGAGCCCACAAATAAACCCACACCTATATGGTCAGTTTATATTTGACAAAGGAGGAAAGAACATAAAATGGGGTAAAGACAGTCTATTCATTAAACAGTGTTGGGAAAACTACAAATACATACCAAAAAAAAAAAAGAAAGAAAGAAAGAAAAGAAACTAGACCACCTTCTTACACCATATACAAGAATAAACTCAAAATGGATTAAAGATTTAAATGTAAGACTCAAAATCATAAAATTCCTAGAAGAAAACATAGGCAGTAAAATCTCAGACATTTCTCTTAGTGATATTTTTTTCTGATATAGCTCCTTGGACAAGGGGAACAAAATTAAAAGTAAACAAATGAGACTACATCAAACTAAAACATTTTTGCAAAACAAAGAATACCATCAATAAAATGAAAAGAGCCCTGGCCAGTTTGGCTCAGTGGTTGGAGTGTTGGCCTGCGGACCAGAGAGTCCCGGGTTCGGTTCCCGCTAGGGGCATGTACCAAATAAATAAATAAATAAAATAAAATAAAATGAAAAGACAACCAATTGAATGGGAGAACATATTCACCACTGATATATCTGATAAGAGGTTAATATCCAAAATATATAAAGAACTCATACAACTCAACACCAAAAGAATTTAAAAATGGGCAAAGAACCTGAATAGACACTTTTCCAAAGAGGACATACAGATGACCAATAGACATATGAAATGATGTTCAATGTCAGTAATCATCAGAGAAATGCAGATTAATACCACAATGAGATATCACTTCATACCTTTCAAAGTGACTATCATTAATAAATCAACAAACAATAAAGGTTGGCAAGAATGTGGAGAAAAGGGAACTGTTTTGCACTGTTGGTAAGAATGCAAATTGGTGCAGCCACTGAGGAAAACAGTATGAAAGCTTCTCAAAAAATTAAAAATGGAACTGCCTTATGACCCAGAGATTTTACTTCTAAATATATATCTGAAGAAACCCAAAACACTAATTTGAAAGAATGTATTCACCCCTAATTTTATTGCAGCATTATTTACAGTAGCCAAACTATGGAAGCAACCCAAGTGCCCATCAATAGATGATTGGATAAAGAAGAAGTGGTACATATATACGATGGAATATTACTCAGCCATAAAAAAATAATGAAATCCTACCATTTGTGACAGCATGGATGGACCTAGAGGGTATTATGCTGAGTGAAATAGGTTAGTCAGAGAAAGACAAATACCATATTATTTCACTTATAAATGAAATATAAGGAACTGAATAAATAAATGAACAAAATTGAAACAGACTCATAGATAGAGAACAGAATGATGATTGTCAGAGGGGAGGGATTTGAGGGGCTGGGTGAAAAGGAGAAGGGATTAATAAATACAAATTTGTAGTTACAAAAGTCATGGGTATGTAAAGTACAGTATAGGGAATATAGTCAATAATATTGTAATAACTATGTATGGTAACAGGTGGGTACTGGTAATATCAGGAGGAAAACTTTATGAAATATATGATTGATCACTATGCTGTACACCTGAAACTAATACAAAATAATATGGAATGTAAACTGTAATTGAAAAAAGAATTACCACTTAGCCTCACTAGACCATTAGGGCTCCATATACAAGAGCTGCACATTGCCCAGAGAACCAGACTGGATGAAACTGTGGCTTGAAATTTTGGGGGGGAAATATATTGACTGTATTTATATAAAGAGTAAATATTTTGAAGTTATTTATGGGAATATAGTAGAGTGGATATTGAATAGTTAAAGGGGGTGGACTGTACTAAATAGTTGTCATTTATGCAGCTGAGCATCCACTTGCTTTTCTTCTGGTAAAATAACTCTTCCAAATGTGGTTTAGTTGGCCTTATGATTCTGCCCTCAGATCTGGCAATAAGCCTTGATTTTCTTTAGCCAATTGGTATATCTTATCCCCTGGTTACGTAAAGAGGGCCAATGAAGTTTTTTTGATACGTGTGCTAAGTCTGGAAAAAATAGTTTCTCACTCCTCTCTCTCCCCATCTCTCTTCAACAGAACTTACTGGAAAACAAACCACCCTTCCTCTGGATGGCATTGCTTTTTTTTTTTTTTAATCTTTACCTGAGGATATTTTTCCATTGATCTTCAGATAGAGTGGGAGGGAGGGAGAGAGGGGAGGAGAGAGAGAGAGAGAGAGAGAGAGAGAGAGAGAGAAACATCAGTGTGAGAGAGACACATCAATTGGTTGCCTCCCACACAACCCCAACCAGGACTGGGGATCAAATAGCAACCAAGGTACATGCCCTTGACCAGAATCAAACCCATGACTCTTTGGTCCGAGGGTCTACACTCTGACTGCTGAGCCAAACTGGCCAGGGCTGGATGGTAAGATGTGACTTGTTGTCACTGTAGGAGATGGGGGAGGAACTGGCCCTTGTTGACACTGTTTGAATCCAGTTCTTACCTGAATCAGTTCTGTGGTAAACAGTTAGACATTAGCAGAGTAAGGATGATAGGTCAGGTATAGAAGGTCAGCAGGGCAGAAAGCCCTGGGTGCCTTACAGTGGGCAAAACTGAGAAAACAAGGACCTCCCCCCAAGGGTAACCTTTCCTCCCCTAGCATATCACTGGTTATGCAGTTTAGACCTCCTGACCTTTCATATCACTGTTCATGTGGTTTGGACCCTCCACTGACCTTCCCTCCCCTAGCATGTCGATAGTCACACAGTAGAACCCTTTGTGTTGGGGGTGGCAGGAACAGCACCAGGTTTTAGACTGGTGTGGTCAGACTGGACCTGGGTTCAGCAACCTTGGTACTTGAGTTCTGGCTAGGAAAGGATTCAGAGTCAAGACTCAAACTTTAAGAGAATGTTTATTTAGAAAATCACGGAGATAGAAGAAGTAATTCATAGAAGAAATGGGCTTAGGAAACAAGTTATAGAGGCAAAGGAAGGGCTCTTGGAGCTTAGAAATAAGGAAAGTAAAGGAGATGTACCTGGGGGAATGGTAAGGAGGAGGGAAGGGGAAAGGCTCAGGTGTGCTCTTAGGAGGGAGAGCGCATAGGGTCCTCTGTTGTAAGGGTGGAGATTTTAGGGGAGTTCCCAGGGGAAGATCCTAATAGAATATTCAGCAGCTTTCCAGGTATGTCCTTTCAGGGTTGGGGTCTCCACTGATTGATTGGTTGGCACCAGGGCAGGGGGTCATTATTCAATGCAGCTTGTCCTGAGGTCAGCTTTGCTGTCACTTGTCTGGTTTTGCTGCTTTTCTGGGCCAGGAGCTGAAATACAACTGAGGCCTAGATGTTATCTCTAGAGAAGAAAGGTCAGGGGGTCTAAAGCCCATGACCAATGATATGAAAGGTCAGGGGGTCCAAACCACATGACCAGTGATTACCCTGGAGATGAGGTCCCACTCTACAATTGTCCATTGCTAGGCACCCAGGGCTTTCCATCCTGGTGACCTGGCCTATCATCCTTGCTCTGCTCATGTCTGTCTAACTGCCTACCGCACTTGAAGGAGGAATGGGGGGTTGAAGAATGGCCTCATCATTCAGGCCCTTGCACAGCCACTACCTTAAGCACTAACCCCTAGGGATAACATCTAGGCCTCAATTGTTTTTCAGCTCCAGGCCCAGAAAAGCAACAAAACCAGACAAGCAACACCACGGCTGACCTCAGGACCAGCTGCATTAACTGATAACCCCTCCCCTAGCACTGACTAATCATTGGAGATCATGACCCTGAAAGGATACATCTGGAATGCAGATGAATATTTTATTGAGCTCTTCCCCTAAAGTCCCCACCCTTAAAAGTCCTTAGCATGAAGGACCCAGCTAGCTTTCCCTCCTTGGAGCATGTTCATGTCTTTCCTCTCCCCATCTCCCTCTTCTCCCCTGCAGGGCAAGTTACCATTACATTCCTCTCTCGTAAGCTCCAAGGACCCTTCTTTTGCCTCTGTAACTTGGTTCGTGAGCCCATTTCTTTTCCTTTTTTTTTTTTTTTTTTTGGTTAATCCTCATCTGAGGATATTCTTTCCATTGAGTTTTAGAGAGAGTGGAAGGGAGGGAGGGAAAAAGAGAGAGAGAGAGAGAAACATCAATGTGAAAGAGGCACATCGACTGGTTGCCTCCTGCACATGCCCTGACTGGGCCCAGGGATTGAACCTGCAACCCAGGTATGTGCCCTTGACCAGGAATTGAACCGACAACCCTTTGGTGCAAGGGCTGTTGCTCTAAATACTGGGCATCACTGGCCAGGGCCTAAGCCTATTTCTTCTACAGCTCACTTTTTCTACCTCTATAACTTTCTAAATAAACTTTCTCTTTTAATTTGAGTCTTGACTCTGAATTCTTTCTTAGCCAGAACTCAAGTACCAAGGTTGCTGAACCAAAGTCCAGTCTGACTCCACTGGTCTTGGTTCCATTCTTGCCACCAACAATTCCATCTCAACTCTCTTCAGTTATGTAAGTCAAACTGTCCCCATGTTGTTTCAGCCAGTTTGAGTTAGGTTCTATATCACTTACAGCATAAGAAGTTCTAACAGGTATATTAGCAAGATTGATACTTTTATCTTTTAATAATAAAACCTGTTATTTATGGAGAACTTTTTGGTTTAAAAAGCATTTGCAAAAAAGAAAAAGAAACCAAAGAATATGAGTTTGTGCTTTACTGGACAACTTTTTTTGTAGCATCTTTTAAAGAAAGTCACAAAGTATTTGAGAGGAAGTTCTGGAATGAGGCATTCCTTCAATTGTCCATAATTTATTGGCAAAACAAGAAAAGTCCATATATGGCTAATAACTTTATAAATTCCATGATTTATAAATTCAGATGAATTTATAAAGTGTACACTGGCTGCCCTGGCCAGTTTGGCTCAGCGGTTAGAGTCTTAGCCCACAGACTGCAGGTTCACAGGTTCGATTCCTGGTCAAGGGTACATACCTGGGTTGCAGGTTCTATCCCCGGCCCCAGTCAGGGCATATGCAGAGGCAACCAATCTGTGTGTCTCTCTCTCATCAGTGTCTCTCTCTCTCTCTCTCTCTCTCTCTCTCTCTCTCTCTCTCTCTTCCTCCCTTCCACTCTCTCTAAAAATCAATGGAAAAAATACCCTCGAGTGAGGATTAAAAAATTAATAATAAAATAAAATATGCATTGGCCATTGTCACTCAAGAGTTAGGGCTTTTCAGATTAGCCTTTATGAGATAGTGTTGAGGAGGAAAAATTTTACTCTACTCGTCAAGGTTCTTCTGGCTGGACTAATAATCAATAACTAATAATAACAGAAGACAGATTAGCAGGAGAAAACAAATTAAAGTTTAATAACATGTATGCCTCCTGGGACACTGAGTGACTTGCCAAAATGGTGGAAGAAATCACCTGAAATACCACATTCAGCTAAAGACAAAAGAAGATGTTGAGGGTGGAGTTATGGGAGGTTGTCAGGAAAAGCACAGCAAATAAGGGTAAAATTGTTATGCAGACTTAAGACCCTTTTTAAAAAATTGATTTTAGGGAGAGAGTGATAGAAACATCAATCACCTGTCTGCTACACACCCCTACTGGAGATGGAGCTGGCAACCCGGGCATGTGTCCTGACTGGAATCAAACCTGTGACCTCTTGGTACATGGGACAATGCTCAACCAACTGAACCACACTGGCAGTCCTTCTTCACTGATAGTAAAGGCAGGTCTGGTACAGTTAGGGAGCCATTCTTACAATGGAGATTTCCCTTACAAATGTAAATGTTCTTTACAAAGTGTAACTTCTACTGGTTTTTCAGAGCTTATCCCAAGTATGCCCTTTCTTAAAATTAACCAGTCTGAAATAACCAATATCCCAAAGAGGCATATTTTGAGGTGACAAACTCCACTCCCCTTTGTCAACATAAGAATTGTCCAAATCTGTGGAGAATTTTTATGAGTTCGTTTGAGCCAAACAGATGACAATTTCCAGGAAGCAAAATCTCAACAGATTGAGAAAATGCTCCAGAGAATGGCAGTCTCACCTTATTTTATACATTAGATTAAAAGGGGGAGACATAAGGAACATTACATGAAATCCATTGCTGGTAGATTAAGGGGGGTGGGAGAAAGCAAAGCAGAGAAATATCTTGGATTGAATAAAAAGTAAAATGAGAGACACCTATTTCTTTTATATTGACTGTAAAACACATATTTGGATTAATATTTGGATAAAAATAAATAGTTTTTTGTTTTTTTTTCAAAATGAATGAAATAAAATAGCCCTGGCTGGTGTGGCTCAGTTGTTGGGCACTGTTGCATGCAGGGAAAGGTTGCAGGTTTCATTCCCAGTCAGGGCACATGCCCAAGTTGCTCACTCAGTTCCTGGTAAGGGGAGTACAGGTGGTATATGATTGTCTCTCCATCTCCCTTTCTCTCTCTAAATATTAAAAAATCAATAAACTACTCTTTTAAAAAAGGAAACCATTATGCTAAATTAATATTTGACAAAGGTGGCAAGAGCATATAGTGAAGTAAAGATAGCCTCTTCAATAAATAGTGTTGGGAAAATTGGTCAGCTACATGCAAAAAAATGAAACTAGACCACCAACTTACACCATAAACAAGAATAAACTCAAAATGGATAAAAGACTTAAATGTGACTCGTGAATCCATAAAAATCCTAGAAGAAAATGTAGGCAACAAAATTTCAGACATCACATGCAGCAGAATTTTCACTGATACATCACCTAAGGCAAGAGAAACAAAGGAGAAAATGAACACATGGGACTACATCAAACTCAAAAGCTTCTGCACAGCAAAAGAAACAACCATCAAAATGGAAAGGGAACCCACTATATGGGAGAGCATAATTGCCAATGATACATCAGATAAGGGGTTAATTTCCAAAATATACAGAGTGTTCATACAACTCAACAAAAGGAAGACAAAGAACCCAATTAAAAAATAGGCAGAGGACCTAAATAGACACCTCTCCAAAGAGGACATACAAATGGCCAAGAGACATATGAAAAAATGCTCAACATCACTAATCATCAGAGAGATGCAAATTAAAACAACAATGAGGTATCACCTCACACCTGCCAGAATGGCTGCCATCAACAAATCATCAAACAACAAGTGCTGGCGAGGGTGTGGAGAAAAGGTGACTCTAGTACACTGCTGGTGGGAATGCAGACTGGTGGAGCCACTATGGAAAACAATATGGTGTTTCCTCAAAAAATTAAAAATTGATCTACCATTTGACCCAGTGATCCCACTTCTAGGAATATACCCTAAGAAGCCTGAAATACCAATCAGAAAGAATATATGTACCCCTATGTTCATAGCAGCACTATTTACAATAGCTAAGATCTGGAAACAGCCCAAGTGTCCATCAATAGATGAGTGGATAAAAAAAGCTGTGTTACATGTACACAATGGAATACTATGCAGCTGTAAGAAAGAAAGATCTCTTATCCTTTGAAACAACATGGAGGGACCTGGAGGGTATTATCCTAAGTGAAACAAGCCAATCAGTAAAAGACATGTATCACATGATCTCACTTATTTGTGGAATATAACGAACAAAACAAGCTGATGAACAAAATAGACCCAGAGACATAGAAGTAGGGTACAGACTGACAAAACTCAGAAGAGGGGGCAGGGGGAGGGAAGAGATAAGCCATAGAACTTATATGCATGTATGCATAACCATGGTCATAGACAATAATGCTGGGGGTGGGGAGGCGGGATTGGGAGGAGAGTGTCAATGGGGGAAAAAGGAGAAACATCTGTAACAAAAATAAATTAATTAATTAAAAAGTAAATAAATAAAATAAAATAAATAAAAATAAAGGATAATTTCCCTCCCCATGCCTAACCTATGTGTTCACCTGCCCTCCCCATGCCTACCCTTGGTGTTCTTACTGTATCCTATGTGTTAAAAAAGAAAGTTCATAATTAACATTAACAGCACATAGAGATGGATTTGGGGAACAAGATAACAATGAGAGGTTCTGTGGTCCTATGCTCTAGTGCAATAGGTGTGCCCTTGTTACTGGAAAGGAGACCTGGCTCTGAACGTGTGTGCCTACAGCCAGCAGGTAGTGTGTAGGTTCTTGACTTTGTGCAGGAAAATTTTCACAACACATGTCCAGGTGAAGTTTAGAGGATGTTTATTAAAGCTGGGGACGGTGAAACAAGAAAGGACTGGAGAAATGAGCCTAGGCTGGTCTGCTTTGGCTCACTAAGAAGTCAGAGTAAAGGGAGCCCTGGGGACTGGTTCAGGGGGTCTGGGATAAAATGCCACTGCCCATTGCTGCCCTGTTGCAAACTTCGTGGGGTCCCTTAGAGTTTAGAAGATGTATGCCTGTGGGGAAGGAGGGGAGAGGCATGGGTGTGCTCCTGGGAAGGAGAGCACGCCCAGGGTCCTTTGCCTTGGGGTTTTTAGTTCTCTCTTGCAGTCTGGAATCTTAGGGGAGGTCTCAGAGGAGGGTTTCAGCAGAATATTCATCAATTTGCTATGTGTGCTCCTTCAGGGCCGTGGTCTCTACTGATTGGTCAGTGTCAGGGCAGGGGGTCCTTAGTCATTTCAGCTGACAGCTGATCCTGGTGTCCCCCACCTGGTTCTGCTGCTTTTCTGGGCCTGGAGCTGAAATACAACAGAGGCCTAGATGTTATTTCTAAGGAGGCAACTTTCTGTATCTGCTGCAAATGGCTCAGTTTGTTCAGCTGTCTGTCTCAGTTTCCCTATTCCACTGATCCTGGCTTATTGGCCCGACTTACCCCGAGGGTCTGGAAAAGATTACTCTTACATTTTAAAGGTATCACCCAACTGGTGTGGCTCAGTGGTTGAGCATTGACCCATGCACCAACAGGTGGCTGGTTCAATTCCCAGTCAGGGCACATGCCCAGGTTGTGGGCCTGATCCCCAGTGGGGGGCATGCAGGAGGCGGCCAATTGATGTTCTCTCTCATCGATGTTTCTCTCTTTCCTCTCCCTTCTTCTCTCTTTAAAATCAATAAAGAAAAAAATTTTTAAAAAAAGAAAACATTAAAAAAAAAAAGTTATCTTAGATGCAAAAAGAAAATAGACAAGCTAACTTAAGGTAAAGATGACCTTTGTTTAGGAAGCCACAGGCCTAGAACATGACTACCTGCCATGACTCACTTTTAGTTAGGGATTTTTATGTTCAGACCATCCTGTGTAGTTACTTTCTGTCTTCGAGTTTGTAAGATCCACCATGCAGGCCTCACCTGAGCTTGTCAAATTTAGTATGTGGCCCACTTTTCATCCACATCTTCAATAGGAAGGCTGGAGACAGTTATAATGCCTGTGTCAGCGTCTCCTGGTGGGATGTCCTGTAAGTCCTCTTACTTCAACAGTAAGAGCCAAGTGCTCACCCAGACCGGCCCCTAGATTATCTTATCTCTCACCAGGTGGATGAGGGTGGTCACTTGGAGAACAGATTTGATTAGAACTGTGAACACCTGCTGCTTTGTCCTAACTAACCATAAATCATGTCTGCTCAAAACAGCCTGACATTTTTTTGTATTTTATGCCTGGCATAATTTAAGCGGCACAAATTGCCACTTAAATTAAATCCAGTTTCATATTACAAGAAAGGTCTGATTTCATAGGAAGAAATACTTAGAATTCAAGGCTCTGCAAAACCTCTAGCCATCACTAGCACTGATAGAAAACTGGTGTTCTGTTCTGGATGCTGAGGGTGGCTGCAGCAATTCCATTTCCAACAAAAGCCTGGCTTTGTCATTGCCAAGGTCATTCCCTGCCCCTCCCCGATCACTCACTGTCCCAGGCTGCAGGTTGAGGGAGCTGCAGCAGACTCATTGTCTTTCTCCCTTGACACAAAAGGTCCAGTTTGTTCCTTTTATCCCTGGGCAGGATTTTTAACTCCACCATGATATTATTTTCTCACTATCCCATGCCTTAATTTTTAATGTCCAGCAGCTGGTCCCTTTCGGGTTTTTACTATTATCTTTCCTTTTCTCCACCATTTGTGCAATTCTCTTCATCATCACCATTTTATGATTTTTTTCAGTCATTAGGGGGAAAAAATGCTGTAAGTCTTACCTATTGAAGCCCTTTCCCAAACCACTGAACCCACCATGCCCCTGCGAGGAAGTTTAACAGCTGCCCTGGCCTTCCTCCTTTTAGAACTCCACAGCGGGGAGAGGGAAGGTCCTGTTGCCATCACAGCTAGCAACCTGCTGAGTCAGCTAGTTCAGGGTGTGCTTGCTGTGGCCTGGGCACTGGCCCAGCCAGCAGACCCTCCCTCAGCATTACAGAAACAACCCGTAGGGTGCCCTCCAAGTCCCAGAAGGATCACCCAGTTCTCTGTAGTCACCTGTCTTGGCAGTTATTTATGAAGGTTATGATGCTGAGGGTCCACAGGGAAATCAGTTATCACTCTGTCCTCAGAGTAGGTTTATTTGAAAATCAAGAATGGACCTGGCCGGTGTGGTTCAGTTGGTTGGAGCATCATCCTGTATCCCAGAAGGTGGCCAGTTCAATTCGGGGCACATAACCAGGTTGCAGGTTCGATCCTTGGGCGGGGCACATGCTAGAGGCAACTAATCTCTCTCTCTCTCTCTCATATATATATTCGTCCTCTCTCTCTAAAAATCAATCTAAAAAAATCTAATAGTGAAAATCAAGAATGAATGTCTTAAGCTGAAATGATGATCCCCACTTGGGCTGAGGGCAGGGAAGAGAGAAGGACTGAGAAATTGGAGGGGGGAAAAACAGATTTTGTATCTCATTTGCAGAGACAGTTTTCATTGTATTTTTAACACCTTGCCTCCTCCTAGGGAAGGGTTCCTATGGCAGCCCTGTGGAATGTCTCTCTTGAATGCTTCTCTACAAACTAGCTTGAACACAACATGGAGGGATCCACAATCATTTATAAACCACTTTGTAACAAAAGATCTCTGGCTAGTCTCCTGGAGAGCCAACTCCCTGAGGCAGGAGCAGGGATGTGGGAGGGAGCTGGGGAAAGGAGACTGTCTGAGCTGTCACCACTGCGCTGGTCCTGAGTGACCTCAGCTGCAGAAGCAGTCGACAGTCTGACATTAAAGACAAAACCCTATTGATCAGCGGTTGTCTGAGCACTTAGACTCATGAAGTGAAAAAGGGCTTATTCTTTGCCTTGTGTGACTTTTCTACTAATGATGCTGATATTAATAACCATGCTCAAACTGAAACTCAATTTCCTCACAGGCTGCAAATGGAAGCAGCAGCCACTGGAGACCGTGGCTGGTGACGCAACTCATCTGTCTGGGGATGGGTAAAGCCAGCTCAACCCATAACAGCCCCTGACTGTAACTAGGAAGGGTCCCTGAACTCCAACAGATTTCAATTTTAGATGTAAGTCTGCGACTTACTATGAATTTGCAAAATTTGTTGAATTTTCTGGAGCTTCAGTGTTCTTTCATCTATAAAATGAGAATCTGAGGAGGATAAGAGCGTATAGGTGAAGGTCCTAATACAGACATTGGCCTCTTAGAGTGGTCAGATTTCTCTCGTTTGGTACCAAGAAAAAAAAAAGGCCTATTCCCTGAGAGCCAGGCAAACTTGCAGAAGTCAGGTGTGATTCTTGCTGTCCAGATGCCCTCACAAACCCTCTTCCTGCGGGCCCCCTGACTTCTTCAGCATCTTCCTGTCCCTCCTCAGGTGATCGGCCCCCTCTTCTCAAGGAGAAACTGGAGTTGCCCTTGGCTTTCAAGGATTAATTATTGGCCATGTGGAGGCTCTTCGAAGATGAAGTGTCAGGAGAGGAACAGTATGTGACTTTGTTGGGGCTGGAATTGGAGCCTTGAGCACAGCTGTGAGTGCTCTCCATGCTGCCCTGGCCCTCTGCTCCACTTCCCGTCACTAAGTCCTCGAGAGCCTGTGGATAGGTGTCATACACAGCCCACTTCACAGACGAGGACACACTCTCAGGGCCACTGTGGGATCAAGACTCAGACTCCGCTCTTATGTTTGAGTCCCATCTCAAAGGAACATCTCCAATTCTTCCCTCCTTCCTTAATCTCACACTTGTTTCCCACCCAAGGCTGGTTTCAGCACTTAGCACTCCTCTGAGAGCATTTATGTCCTTCCACTTTGCATAGCTCTCCCATCCCCTCCAAAGACACCACCGCCTTCTACCAATGCACACCAGCTTCACAGTTTTTAGTATCATACAAATGGACATACAAGGTATCCTACTGTTGGACTTTTACAAAACTGGCTTTTTTTCTATTAGCTCTGGTAAACTCATTGAGATTTACCTGCTTGCAGGCCCAGTCAGGAGCAACTTCTGGGAAGAGAAGCCTTGGGAGGAGGGGGGAGCTTTCCTACTGAATGCCTGATGGGAACTGTGTCTACTCAGGTGGGCCTCTGAGCTTGGCCTCCTGGTGTCTCAGATTCTGTATGACTTCCTGGACATTTCTCTTAGATATTGTGAGACCTGTGTACTCTAAGAAAAATCCATATGTGAAAATCCAAACCTAATAAAGTTGGTTAATCAGGGTCATTACAAAATGATGGTAATTCCCTCACTTACAAAATGATTCACTATCAGGTTGCTTTAAGTAGTGAGCTCCCTCTCTGCATTTTAAAATATGTGCTCTAAAATGAATTGAACCAATTTTCAGGGACATATTCATACATACTATATGAAGATATACCTGACTGGAATATATTTACATTTCATTCATTTATTTATTTGTTCATTTCTTTGTTCATCCTGCTTTAGGTGTTAGCCACCTGGGAGGGGAGGGAAATCAGGAGGGAGGATCTGTGTGGAGGTGGTGACTAGAACAGGAATTTGGGATTGCAGATGTTCTGGTGACTTTTTTTTTTAATTTAAATATTTTATTGTTGACAATATTGTTATGGTGACTTTCTTGATTCCACAGGTTGATGAAGGCTGTTTGATATTTGAGTCATAATTACTTGTGCCTGTCTCCCCAAGTAGATTGTGAAGTAGTTGAGGTCAGTAAGTATTTCAGTCTTTGTAAATGAGTCTCCGACCCAGAGCAAACATTCAGTGAGTGTACGCTGACAACAATGTGCCAGGCAGGAATGAGGGTTGGGGGTGGGGGGCAAGCAACTGTTCAAAAGACAAATTTCAGCCTGGTAAATTTGAAGATCTAATTCACTTTCCAGTGGTTCTCAACCTTCCTAATGCCGCAACCCTGTAATACAGTTCCTCATGTTGTGGTGACCCCCAACCATAAAATTATTTTCATTGCTACTTCATAACTGTAATTTTGCTACTGTTATGTCTTGGGCGACCCCTGTGAAAGGGTCGTTCGACCCCCAAAGAGGTCGCAACCCACAGGTTGAGAACCCCTGCTTTAAGTGATTCCTGAATCTGGGTGGTTGTTTTTTTTGTCTTTAACACAATGTACTTGTATATAGCTGTGTTTCTGTGTAGGTGTATGGAAGGATATATGGATACATTTAAACCACAAATTTACAAAGTTATTGAAGATTGCTATTTCTCTGAAATTCTGAGACAGAGAGAGGTCTTTACACCCATTGAAACTTCATTGTCATATTGTAACTTGAGAATTTAACATTAATTGCTACACCAAAAGCAAATATAACTCAGATGTGAAAACACAAATTGCAGTGTTGCACTTTTTTTTTTTTACCTATTAATACAAATTGAATAATAAATGATAAATAATCCAACTTTTCATTGATGATATTGATTGGAGGAAGGATTAGGGAGGTAGAATAAATTGTAATAGGGTCTGCAAATTCTGTGATTTCAGAAGGTCACCTTTTGCTAGTTAAGAGAGTTCATTACTCAGGCTCAATTTTATTTTTATTTTTATTTCCTTCTCTCTGTGATTTTACCCAGGACAATGGCACCGCCTGTCACCTAGGAAACTGGTTCTCATTTTGGCTGTAGAGATTGGAGACAGCGCCCTTTCTCACTACAAATTTGCATTTGCATCTGGTCTCCGGTGACCTCTCCTGAGGACAGAAAGCTAATCGGATCACGCTGGTGAAGGAGAGTGCTGGGGATCTGCCTCAGCGGAAGCTTGTTTAAACAGTTCGACACACCCATTTCTTCTCTTAAGGAGGAGTCTGCAAAGTATTTTTGTTTTGAAAATGATTTTAAAAAATAATAATAATGCAATCTCTGAACTGTAACTGTGCACGGCCCTTAGTTTCTAACTTTGACCACCTTACTTTTCACCATGTTCCCAGAGAGTCTACAGATTAGCTTTGAACTACAGACTGGATCAGGTGAAGACGAAGACCTTTGATTCTCAGTTAGCTATGTTAATTTTTTAAAGGGCGGGGGTGAGAGTGTGCTTGGACAATAGGGATCCCGCCTCATTTGTCAGCAGGCTAAATCTTTATTCTGTGGCTTTGGCAACAGCGGCTCCTTTCTCTGCCCCATTGTGTGCCAGTTGGCTCAGCGACTTCTGCCGGGAGAGAGTGCTCCAGCTGTATGCAAAGTGCGGGGTCGCGAGGGTGGGCGTGGAGCGCATTATTTCCCCAGCACTAGTTTCCTCGACTTCTTCCTCTCCCCTATGTAATAACAACAGCTAGCTAACACCTTTAGCTACTAGGTGCTATTCTAAGCATTTCGTGCGTATGAAATGACTTAATTCTTACAACAGCCTAGGAGACAGGTACTGTTTGTATTCTGATTTTAGACCTGGGGCCCGCAGGCGCAGAAGTGTCCGGATTTGTCCTGCCCCAGAGCGAGTGGTGGCCAGCAGAGGGCGCAGCCTGGCTCTGAGACCTTCAGCGCCCAGCCCAGGACTCGCGCGGACGCAGCCGCGGTGAGAGGTTCAACCCAGAAGGGGAGTCAAAGATCTGGAGCGCAAGTGCAGGAGCCGAGCTGCCGCGGGCCAGGCCGGCTCTTCTCCAACACGCCTGGGGTGAGCTCCTCCTCCGTCCCCTGCTGTCCAGCGTGACTCGGAACCTGAAGGAAGAAATGCCACCCCTTCCCATTTGGCACTCCGGATCCTCTATTTTTCTCTCCGGACCACAGCCCCGCTGTGTGCAAGACTAAGGGCAGCGCCAGCCTGTGTGGACAGTCCCAATCCAAGTGGAAAGACGCTTACTGGTCTGAAGAGAGGCTTTTGTATATCTTATACCCAGGAAAACGATTAACTCATGATTTTTTTCTTCTGAAATTTTTATTTTTAATGTAATTTTATTGCCTATTGAGGTATAATTTATTGTCTATTGAGGTATAATATAACATTTTGTTAGTATCAGGTGGACAACATAAGATTCAATATTTGTATATATTGCAAAATGATCACCACAATAAGTCTAGGTAACATCCAATATCAATACTACACATAGTTACATATTTTTTCTTGTGATGAGAACTTTTTTGCAGTAAAAATAGTATTTTATTCCACCCCCTCCTGCTTACCCTCCCCCCACAACCCCCTGTACACTTTTACCCTCTCCTTCCCACAGCAATGTTACAATCAGAAAAAAATAAGTTTCAGGGGGTGGAATTGGTGGGGGGAGGGGTATTATGGGTAAAAACAGTCAAATCATAATCACAATTTTTCAAAATAGGTTTTCCACTTAGTCATCATCTTCTCCCTCATCTTCAGGTTTTCATTTTTGCTTCTGACCCCTTCCTTCTTCACCAAGATCTTCATCTTCCTCATTGCCTACTTCCCAGTCATTATAACCTTGTTCATCCTCCTCTTCCTCTCTACTCACATCATCCTCTTCACCTTCCTCATCCTCTTGGTCTTCCAATACCTGAGCATCCTCACCATACTCTTCCTCATCCTTGTCCTCCTCCTCATGGTCTAGGCCCTTTACATATCCTAGGCATCTGAGTCAGGGGCCTCCTTGTCTTCCTGCCATCAAGATGTAAGTTGCAGGAGGAGTTTTGAACATATTTTCTTGGTTATATCACAATTGAAAGCTCTTGAGATTTTCTTTCAATGGCTCTATTGTACTGAGGTCTTTAATTTTTTTGCTACTTAAATTTAGATGAGTGAGGTTCAGACACTTTTCTGCCATACTTCCAGGCCTCCTGAGATTCAGTTAGTCAAGTTGCGGCTGCTTTTTTTTTTTTTTAATTCATTTTTTTTTTCCTTTATTGATTTTAGAGAGAGAGGAAGGGAGAGGGAGAGATAGAAACACCAATGAGAGAGAACATTGATTGGCCACCTCCTGCATGCCCCCCACTGAGGATCAGGCCCACAACCTGGGCATGTGTCCTGACCGGGAATCGAACCAGCGACCTCTTGGTGCATGGGTCAACGCTTAACCACTGAGCCACACTGGCTGGGTCCAATTTGTATGTCTTGATCCCTTCACCTTTTCCATCCATCCCCCCAGCCCTGCTCCCCTCTGGCAACCATCAAAAAGTTCTCTGTATCAGTAAGTCTGTTTCTGTTCTGCTTGTTCATTATTTTTTATTTTTATTTATTTATTTATTTTTTTTAAAGGGATAGATATATTTGAGGCACAATTTTCTTTTTGTTTTAATTTTTTTTTTCCTTTATTGATTTTAGAGAGAGAGGAAGTGAAAGGGAGAGAGAGATAGAAACATCGATGAGAGAGAACACCGATTGGCCTCCTCCTGCATGCCCCCCACTGGGGATTGGGCCCACAACCTGGGCATGTGTCCTGACCAGGAATCGAACTGGTGACCTCTTGGTGCATGGGTTGACGCTCAACCACTGAGCCACACCGGCAGGACTGCTTGTTCATTATTTTTAACTTGATTTTTAAATTTTATTTCTTTACTAATTTTTTATTTAAAAAATGTTTTATGTTGCTGTTATTGCAGACTTCCCCCATTTCCGCCCCCTTTGCCCACCTCCATCTACCCCTGCCTCCTTCTCTTTTGCCTTCACCACACTATTGTCTGTGTCCATTGGTTATGCATATATGCATATACATTTTTTGGTTTATCTTTTCCCGCCCCCCCCTTCACTTTGAGGTTTGTCAGTCTAACAACAAATTTGTACTTCTTAATCCTTTCACCTTTTAAACCCATCCCTGCAACCCCCTCTCAATTGGCAACCAACAAAAGTTCTCTGTATCTATGAGTCTATTTCTGTTCTACTTGTACATTTTGTTTGTAGATTCAGTTGTTGATAGATATGTATTTATTGCCATTTTATTGTTCATATTTTTGTTCTTCTTCAAGAACACCCTTTAACATTTCATGTAATACTGGTTTGGTGGTGATGAAATCCTTTAGGTTTTTCTTGTCCAGAGAGCTCTTTGTCTGTCCTTCAATTCTAAATGGTAGCTATGATAGGTAGAGTAATGTTGGTTGTAGGTCCTTGCTTTTCATCACTTTGAATATTTCTTGCCACTCCCTTCTGACCTGCAAAGTTTTCTTGAGAAATCAGCTGACAGCTTGATGGGAGCTCCCTTGTAGGTAACTCATTGCTTTTCTCTTGCTGCTTTGAAGATTCTCTCTTTGTCTTGAACCTGTTGCATTTTGATGATGATGTGTCTTGGTGTGGGCCTCTTGGGGTTCATCTTGTTTGGGACTCTCTACACTTGATGGACTTGTATGTCTGTTTACTTCACCGAGTTAGGGAAGTTTTCTGTCATTATTTTTTCAAATTGGGTTCCAATTTCTTGTTCTCTCTCTTCTCTTTTTGACACCCCCGTGATGTGAATGTTGGTATGCTTGAAGTTGTCCTAAAGGCTCCTTACACTATACTCATTTTTTGGATTCTTTTTTTTTTTTCCTGGTCTGATTGGGTGTTTTTTGTTTCCTTATATTCCAAATTGCTGATTTGATTCTCAGCATTATCTACTCTACTGTTGATTCCTTGTAAATTATTCTTTATTTCAGTTAGTGCATCCTTCATTTCTGACTGGTCCTTTTTTATACTCTTGAGGTTCTCACTAAGTTCCTTATAACCAATGTTTTGAACTATGCATCTAGTAGATTGCTTGTCTCCATTGTGTTTAGTTCTTTTTCTGGAGTTTTGTTCTGTTCTTTCATTTGGGACATGTTTCTTTGTCTCCTCATTTTGGCAGCCACCCTATGTTTGTTTCTGTGTATTAAGTAGAGCTGCTACATCTCCTTGGCTTGGTAGTGTGGCCTATTGTAGTAGGTATCCTATAGGGTTCATTGGCACAGCCTCCTTGATCACCCAAGCTGGGTATTCAAGGTGCACCCCCCATGTGGGCTGTACACCCTCCTGTTGTAGTTGAACCTTGATTGCTGTTGGCATATCAATAGGAGGGATTTACCAAGGCTGATCAGCTGCAAGGATTGACTGTGCCCACTGCCCACTGACCTCTGATATCTGTAGAGGATCAGCTATACAGGGACCCACTGCACCGAGCAAGACTTACTTCAGCAGGGCTCTGGTCCATCCTGCTGAGTCCATCTCTTGAGTGTGTTGCTTGTGGAGGTGATTGGGTGGTGCTGCTTTAACATGGTCTGAAGTTGTCCACTGGGTGCCCTGGCTCTGGGGCCCCCTGGGAGATGCACACCAAGGTCAGCCATCACCTGTGTTCTGCCCTGGGATACCTGGCATAAGCTACAAAGCAATCTGCAGATGGCTGTTTCTTGTGCTGGGCTTGGAGATGCCCAGAAGAGGCCAAGCTGTGAACCAAGGCTGGCTGCTCCTAGTGCCAGGCCTGGGGCCACTTTGCAAGAGGTGTGGGGCTCACTAAGGTCAGATGCTGCTTGTTTGAGAGATTTTAGGAAAATCTGAAGCATGAGCCAAAACAGGCAAATCCTATGGTAAAGCCACTGGAAACAGCTTGGGTGCACCCAAAACTTGGGTGTTGTGGGGCAAACAATGTGATCCAGGTTGATGGAGTAGCAGATATGGTGCGCAACTCCTGGCTCTGTCAGGGAAGGGCTCAGCAAAGGAACAATGGCCTCTGCCAGCACTTCTGCCTAGGAGAAAGCTGCCCCTCCAGCTCTAGCCCTGATGCCAAACAATTCAGTTCCTCCTCATATATCTTTGGTGCCTTTAAAGCTGCTGCCCCTATGGTGGAGCTCAGAGGGAGTCAGTCTGAGTAAGTTGGTGTACGGGCCCTTTAAGAGGAACTGTCGGGCTTCAGAAGCCTCAGTCTCCCTCAGCCTCATTCCCTGCTGGTTTTTACAGCCAGAAGTTATGGGGACTTCTCTTCCTGGCACTGGAATCCTGGGCTGGGGGCCTGGTGTAGGACTGGGACCCCTTGCTCCTCAGGGGGGGACCGCCACCGCCGAGATATCCCCCCCCAATTTTTATTTGCCACCCATGGGTGTGGGACCAGCCTGTTCCACGTCTCCATTCCTCTTCCCAGTCTCTATGTGGTTGCTTCAATTCTATAGTTGTAGGACTTCCATTCAGCTCAATTTCATGTGGTTCTGTATGATTGTTGTTCTGCAGTTTAGTTGCAATTTTGATGTGGTTGTGGGAAGAGGGGCGGAGTGTTTACCTGCACTGCTATCTTGGCTGGAAGTCCTAGTCAAACTTCCTAAGTTTGTTTAACTTTGGTAAGTTTGCAGCTGAGGTGAGGCCTTCGTTGATTGTACTTAAGAACTCCAGTTCTTCAAATTCATCCATCTGTGAGGCCTTGGATTTTGCCTTCACTTGACTGACTGCTGTCCAGGACAAGCTTTCACATCCAAGGGCATCTTGTTCTGCAGCTCTAAGGGAATCTTTGTCCATGTCCATCTCTCGTGCTCTCTCTTCAGAGGCTCTGGTGCCAGCGGGATTCAATCAATAAATCCCAGACCCACCGCCACGCAGTTTAGGACTTCGAAGTCTCAACCAGCTCCGCTCTGTTCTCGTGATGAGATCTTTTAAGATTTACTCTCTTAGCAACTGTGAAGAATGCAATACATAGTTGCCATGCTGTACGTTACAGCCCATGACTTATTTATTTTATAATTGGAAGTTTGAAGTTTGTACCTTTTTTAAGCCTCACCCAAGGATATGTTTTGCTGATTTTAGAGAGAGAGAAACATCAGTGTGAGAGAAACATTGACCATTGCATGTGCCCCAACTGGTGACAGAACCTGAAACCCAGGCATGTGTTCTGACGGAATCAGACCCTCAACCCTTCAGTGCATGGGGACATGCTCCAACCAACTGAGCCTGGGAAAATTTGTACTTTTTGACCAACTTTACCCATCCCCTCACCCCTGCCCTTTGCCTCTCACAATCAGCACTCTATTCTCTGCATCTATGAGCTCATTTGGGGGTGTTTTTGTTTTGTTTTGTTTTGTTTTTAGATTCCACATGTGAGATTGTACTGTATTTGTCTGTCTCTGTCTGACATTTCACTCAGCATAATGCCCTCAAGTTTCATCCATGTTGTCACAAATGGCAAGATTTCATTCTTTTGTATAGCTGAGCAATATTCCATTGTAGCTAATGATTTTTTTTTTTTTTATCCTCACCCGAGGACATTTTTGCATTTATCTTCAGATAGAGCGGGAGAGAGAGAGGAAGGAAGAGAGAGAAACATTGATGTGAGAGAGACACATCGAGTGGCTGCCACCCACACAACCCCAACTGGGGCTGGAGACAAACTGCAACCGAGGTACGTGCCCTTAGTGGGAACTGAACCGGGTCTCTCTGGTCCGTGGGCGGACGCTCTAACCACTGAGCCAAACCAGCCAGGGCTAGTTAATGATTTTATTTTTTATTTATTTATTTATTTATTTATTTATTTATTTATTATTATTATTTTTTTAGTTAATGATTTTAGCTGGCATTTTATAAATGCCTGCCAGTGCCCAGCCCTGCTCTGAGCACAGAGATGCTCTGCTAAACAGGCAAAGGGGTCCCTGCCCCACAAGCTGACCTTCCCATGCAGTGAACAAAGGAGGTAAAAAGAGGTATGAGGAGAAGCCAAGGTGGTCTCAGGACAGAGAAGGAAGTGGCGGTGAGGGGATACCGCCCATTGGGTGCTCAGAGAATGCCTCTCAGAGAAAGGTGCAAGACCTGAGACACAGGGACAGGAGCAGCCTCCAGAGACCCGGGGACAGGTCCTGGGAAAGGCTTTGGAACAGATGTGCTGGGCAAGCAGAGGACAGTGGCAGGAGACAAGACAAATAGCTGAAACATGGCTCTGCAGACTTAGGAGAGGAAAACAGCCTGGGTGGTGAAGGATCCACCATGCAGTTTGTTATAAGGATTAGATCCAATTATGCAAATACATTTGTTGACACACAGCAGTAGATTAAAAACTAGTATCGCCCCTCTGGGCCTGCTCAGCCTCCTGCACTGGAAAGCTGGGCCCAGAGACGGGAGTTTCCCCAGCCCATGCAGCAGCCAGTGCTCTCTGCTCCACGCTGCTTCTTCAGTGGGTGGCACTATGAGGACAGTAGCGTTTACTGACCATTTGGCATTGGCTGGGCATTGCTAAGGGAAGTAAATAAAATGTGAGTGATTTGAAGAGTACTGTATTTGAATTTGTACTGAACTTGATGAAATCATTCTCCTATCTAATCCTCCCCTATCCTGCCTTTGTTGTTGTTGTTGTTGTTAATCCTCACCCAAGGATATTTCTTTCCATTGATTTGGAGAGAGAGAGAAACATGGATGTAAGTGAGACACATCAATTAGTTGCCTCCCACACACACCCCTACCAGGGCCATGGATCGAACATGCAACCTAGGTACATGCCCTTATCTTGGAATTAAACCTGTAACCCTTTGGTGCACAGGCTGACACTCTAACCACTGAGCCACACTGGCCAGGGCTCTAATCATCCCTTTTATACACGAGGCCTAACATGGACATTACTTCCTCAGAACTACACATTTAGTACATGGCAGAACCTGAACTTGAAAACAGTTAGTTTGGTGGGTGTCCTAGTTTGATATTAGATGACATACAGTGAATGGGGAGAGCCATATCATTAGGCCCACTAGTACACCAGGGCCATGGGCCAACCCAAAGAGTGATAAGAAAAGGCTAGTACAGAAGAGAAACTGGTGTGTGTTCTAATATTTGAATGTGTTTGCAATATTACAATATAATAAGTAAGTGGAAAAGAAGGGGGGAATAAAGAAAAGGTAAGGATTTGAAGTATTAAGTATTTTGAGAGAAAGAGGAGAGAAAGAGATAACTAAAGATAGGAAAGAAGAAATATTTAGCAAATTAAGAGATCAGTGTTTTATTTCTTTTTACTATGAAGAGTAATCATCTGCTATATTTTGTTAACTGTCTCGAAGATAATGAGCCCAAGTTCCTGCTGTGAAATCCAAGCACAGTTATCAAAAATCTAAAGCACTTTTTATTTAGTAATAGATACTCAAGTCTGTGATTAAGATAGGATGTCCAGAACACCATGCACAAAAATTAACTCAAAATGGACTACACACCTAATGTAAGAAATGTATGAATTAAAACCATAAAACTCTTAAAATATTACATAGGAGTAAATATTTATGACTTTGGGTAATGTCTTCTTAGATATGTCACCAAAAGCACAAACAACAAAAGATAACTTAAGGCTTTATTAAAATTAAAAACTTTTGTGTTGCAAACAATATCATCAAGAAAGTGAAAAAATCTACAAAATGAGGTGGTTTATATAAAAATATTTGCAAATCATATCTGATACAGAACTTATATCCAGAATATGTAAAGAACTCTTACAAATCAATAATAAAAATAAATCCAATTAAAGATGGCCAAAGGATTTGAATAGACATTTATCCAAAGAAAATATATACATGGTCAGTAAACATATGAAAAGAACTCAACGTCATTAGTCAACAGGGAAATGCAAACCCAGACCACAATGAAATACCACTTTACACCCATAAAGATGGCTTTAATAACAAAGACACAATACCAAATGTTGATGAAAGTGTAGAGAAGTTGGAAACCTCATACAATGATGACAGGAATGTTAAATGGTGCTGCCACTTTGGAAAAAAGTTTGGTAGTTCCTCAAAAAGTTAAACATGTAGTTACCATATAACCCAGCAATTCTACCCAAGAGAAATGTAAACATGTCCATATAGAAACATGGGTATTCTTCATAATAGCGAGAAAAAAAAAACAAAAAACAGAAACAACAGCCCAAATATCCATGAATTGATGAATGGATAAGCAAAATGTCATTTATTTATACAAAGCAATATTATTCAGCCATAAACGAATACATGCTATAACATGGATGAACCTTGAAAACATTATGCTAAATGAAAAAAGTCAGTCACAAAAGATCAACATATTACATGATTTCATTTATATGAAATGTCCAGAATAGGCAACTCCACAGAGGTGGAAAGTAGCTTAGTGGTTGCTGGGGCTGGGAGTGATGGTGGAGAATGGGCAAGGACTGCTAATGGTATGAGGGTGATGAAAATGTTAGCCCTGGCCAGTTTAGCTCAGCAGTTAGAGCATCAGCCCACAGACCAAACAGTTGCGGGTTTGATTCTGGTCAAGGGTTGTGGTTCATCCCTGGCCCTCGTTGGGGTCACGTAGGAGGCAACTAGTTGGTCTCTCTCTCTCTCTCTCTCTCTCTCTCTCTCTCTCTCTCTCTCTCCCTCCCTCTCCCCTCCCTCCCACTATATCTGAAGATAAATGGAAAAATATCCTTGGGTGAGGATTGAGAGAGAGAGAGAGAGAGAGGAAGAGAGGAAGAGAGAAAGAAAGAAAGAAAGAAAGAAAGAAAGAAAGAAAGAAAGAAAGAAAGAAAGAAAGAAAGAGAGAGAGAGAGAGAGAGAGGGAGGGAGGGAGGAAGAAAGAAAGAAAAGAGAAAGAAAGAAAGAGAGAGAGAGAGAAAGAAAGAAAGAAAGAAAGAAAGAAAGAAAGAAAGAAAGAAAGAAAGAAAGAAAGAAAAAAGAAAGAAGGGAAAGAAAGAAAGAAGGGAAAGAAAGAAAGAAAGAGAGAAAGAAAGATCTAAATTTAGGATGTGGTGATGACACAACTCTGTGAATATACTTAAAAACACTGAATTGTATACTTTAGATGGGTACATTTTTGGTAAATGAATTACATCTCAATAAAGCTGTTTAAAATAAAAAGGAATGTCCTAGGGAAAAGAAGCTTTGAAGAAGAAAGACAGTGAAGTGCAAACTCCTTGGTGTGGACCCGAGGGTTCTCCTTGGCCAGGCCATCACAGGCACACCTGTCTCTGTAAACTTCCTCATCTCTGTAAGAGTGTTCTCTCTAATCTCATCCTCTAGACTCTATGCTCCATTATACTGGCACCCTCACCACTCCTCAAACATGGCGCCATACTATCTCCTGTGTTCCTGACTTTGCTTCTCCTGTTCCCTTGAATGGGAGACTCATACACATCCTTCAAAGCCCCTGATCAACCAGGAGTCTACTATTATCACTATGAATTTCCCTAGCATCAATACTCCTAACATGGCACTAACCTCAGTTATAAGTAGATCACAAGCAAATGGAAAAGAAAATCTACATCTCATTCAGGTAGAAAGTCATCAGGAAAGTGCTCAGCCCTCGTGCAGAACGTGCACACACAATGTCAAAGAGGAGGCCCTCCTCATAGGTGTCACTGGAGGTTACAGAGATCCAGAGGAAGAAAACAATTGAGCAGGTGGAGGAAAAGGATGCCCTCTGCTCCATACACTGTGCTATGACTTCATTCATTTAACTTTCACACCCCTGTTAGGAATGAATGCATCGATGTTTGTGAGGTGTCTACATCAGTACCTGGTACCCCTACGTGCTCATTATTTGCTTGTTAAATAAAACAAACACATAAGTGGAAAACAAGTATCCCTAATGACACAAAGAGGGTTAATAAGTTGCCCAAAGGTCCATGCTAGTAAAAGACAGAAGCCCTTGTGTAGCCCACTCCTATACAAAGAAAACAAGAGTAAAGAGAGAAAATAAGAAAAGTGAGATAATGAGACGCTGAAAGAGCTAAAACTTTTCAGATTCAAAGCAACCTCCAGGGCTTATTTTCTATGGCTCTAAACAGAGATGCAATATATATGGGGAAAGAATCTCCTCTGTACCTTCCTAGTAAAGAAACAGTCTTTTAGTCTGGATGGGTTCACAGGGGAGTTTTGCCAAACATTGAAAGAACTAACACCTATTCTCCTCAAACTATTCCAAAAAATTCAAGAGGGAGGAAGACGTCCAAGTTCTTTTTTATGAGGCCAGCATAATCCTAATTCCAAAACCAGATAAAGACACTACAAAGAAAGAAAATAACAGGCCAATATCCCTGATGAACATAGACTCCAGGATTTCCGGTCCAGATGGCAGCGTAGGTAAACATGGTACTCGCCTCCTCCCACAACCACATCAAAATTACAACTAAACTACAAAACAACCATCATTCAGAACTGCCTGACATCAAGCTGAATGGAAGACCTATAACTACAAATTAAACAAGAAGCCACATCAAGACTGGTAGGAGGGGTGGAGGTACCGACAGGCTGGTCCCACACCCACGCGCGGTGGATAAAATCAGGAGGGACACCTCGGCTGGGAAGGTTCTCCCTGAGGAGTAAGGGATCTCTGTCCCACACCAGGCCCCCCAGCTCAGGGTTCCAGAGCCAGGAAGAGAAGTCCCCATAACTTCTGGCTGTAAAAACCAGCAGGGAATGAGGCTGAGGGAGGCTGAGCCTTCTGGAGTCCCAGGCAGTTCACTTTAAAGGGCCCGCACATCGACTTATTCAGACTTATTTAGACTCCCTCCCTCCAGTGTAGGGGAGGCACCTTGAAAGGCACCAGAGACATACAGGGAAGAACTGAGTTGTTTGGCATCAGGGTGAGAGCTGGAGAAGCAGATATCTCCCAGACAGACATGCTGGTGAGCCCTTCCCCCATGGGGCTGACAGATGAGCATAATATCTGGGACTCTGGCAACCTGGCTCACACTGTTTGCTCCACCCTGGTGATTCCCTGAGGTCCTACTCCACCCAAATTTGGGGCCCACCCAAGCTGTTTCCAGTGGCTTTAACATAGGAATGGCCTGTCTTGGCTCCTGGTTCAGAATTTCCTAAATTCTCTCAAACAAGCAGCAACTGGCCTCAGCAAGCCCCATACCACTTCTTAAGTGGCTCTAGGCCTGGCACAAGTAGCAGCTGGCCTTGCATCTCAGCTTGGCCTCTCCTGGGCACCTCCAAGCCCAGCACAAGAGGCAGCCAGCTACAGATCACTTTGTAGTTTTAACCTGGTGGCCCCAGGTAGAACACAGACAGGGGCTGACCTTGCTCTAGAGCCAGCACACGCAGTGGACAGCTTCAGACAATGTTGCAGCACCACCACCCTACCACCTCCACAAGCAACACACTCAAAGAGTGAACTCAGTGGGTACCAGAGCCCTGCTAAAGTAAGTCTGCTCTGTGTGGCGGCCCCTGCACAGCTGATTCTCCAAGGTAGTCAGAGGTTAGTGGTCAGTGGGCACAGCCAGTCCTTGCATCTGATCAGCCTGAGTAAATGCCTCCCATTGATGTGCCAACAGCAATCAAGATTCAATTACAATAGAAGGGTGTACAGTCCACACAAGAGGTGCACCTTGAGGGCCCAACTGAGGTGATCAGGGAGGCTGTGGCACTGGACCCTAGAGGACACCTACTACATAGGACCCCTACAAAGCCTAGGAGACATAGCAACTCTACCTAATACATAGAAACAAACATAGGATGGCTGCCAAAATGAGAAGACAAAAAAACATATCCCAAATGAAAGAACAGAACAAAACTCCAGGAAAAAAAACTAAACAAAATGGAAATAAGCAATCTAACAGATGAGGAGTTCAAAACACTGATATAAGGATGCTCAAGGAACTTAGTGAGAACCTCAAGAGTATAAAAAAGGACCAGTCAGAAATGAAGGATGCACTAACTGAAATAAAGAATAATTTACAGTGAATCAGTGGTAGAGTAAGTGAAGCTGAGAAGCAAACCATCAATTTGGAATAGAAGGAAGCAAAAACAAACAAACAAACAAAAAACACCCAATCAAACCAGCAAAAAGTAAAAGGAATTAAAAAAAAATGAGGACAGTGTAAGGAGCCTCTGGGACAACTTCAAGCATACCAACATTCACATAAAGAGGGTGCCAAAAAGAGAAGAGAGAGAGCAAGAAATTGGAGCTCTATTTGGAAAAAAATGACAGAAAACTTTCCTAACTTGGTGAAGGAAACAGACATACCTGGAAACAGACACACAAGTCCAGGAAGCACAGAGAGTCCCAAACAAGATGAATCCAAAGAGACCCACACCAAGACACATCATAATCAAAATGCAAAAGGTTAAAGACAAAGAGAGAATCTTAAAAGCAGCAAGAGAAAAGCAGTTAGTTACCTACAGGGAGCTCCCATCAGTCTGTCAGCTGATTTCTCAAAAGAAACTTTGCAGGCCAGAAAGGAGTGGCAAGAAATATTCAAAGTGATGAAAAGCAAGGACCTACAACCATGAGTACTCTATCCTACAAACCTATCATTTAGAACTGATGGACATATGAAGAGTTTCTCAGACAAGAAAAAGCTAAAGGAGTTCATCACCGCCAAACCAGTATTATATGAAATGATGAAGGGTCTTCTTGAAGAAGAAGATAAAAAATACGAACAATAAAATGGTAATAACTACATGTCTATCAACAATTGACTCTACAAATAAAATGAACTAGCAGAACAGAAATAGACTCATAGATACAGAGAATTTTTGTTGGTTGCCAGATGAGAGGGAGTTTGGGGGATGGGTGAAGGGATTAAGAAGTACAAATTGGTTATTAGACTGATGAACCTCAAAGCAAAGGGGGGAGAGGAGGCGGAAAGAGATAAACCAAATAACATATATATAACCAATGGACACAGACAATAGTGTGGGGAAGGCAGGAGGGGGGCGGGAGCAGGGAGGAGAGGGTCAATGGGGAAAAAAGTGGGGGACATCTGTAATACATTCAACAATAAAGATAAGTTGAACCCAGCTGGTATGGCTCAGTGGATTGAGTGTCATCCCATGGACTTAGAGGTCCCGTTTGATTCCTGATCAGGGCACATGCCTGGGTTGCAGGCTCTATCCCCAGTAGAGGGTGTGCAGGAGGCAGCTGATTGATGTTTCTCTCTCACATCAATGTTTCTATCTCTCTCTCCCTACCTCTCTCTCTCTAAAAAAAAAAACAAGATAAGTTGAAAGAAAAAAACATAGATGCCAAAATCCTCAACAAAACATTAGCAAATAGAATCCAGCAATATATTACAAAAATTATTCACCATGACCAAGTGGGATTTATTCCAGGGCTGCAAGGCTGCTATAATATTCACAAATCAGTAAGTGTGGTATTCCACATAAACAAAATGAAAGATAAAACCATATCAATAGTTGCTGAAAAAGCAGTTGACAAAATAGGGCACACATTTTTGATAAAAACTCTCAGCAAAATGGGAACAGAGGGATCATACCTGAACATAATAAAGACCACATATGAAAAACCTACAGCCAATATCATATTCAGTGGGGAAAAACTAAAAGCGTTTTCTTTAAGAACAGGAACAAGACAAGGATGTCTACTTTCACCACTCTTATTCAACATAGTACCAGAAGACTTAGCTACAGTGATTAGACAAGAAGTGAAAATAAAAGGCATCCAAATTGGAAAGGAGGAAGTAAAATTGTTGTTATTCACAGATGACATGATATTGTACATAGAAAACCCTAAAGACTCCACCATAAAATTGCTAGGTTTAATAAATGAATTTGGCAAAGTAGCAAGATACAAAATTAACATGCAAAAATCAATGGCATTTTTTAAATTAATTTATTTTTGTTACAGATGTTTCTCCTTTTTCCCCGCAGACAACCTCCTCCCTATCCCCCAGCACCAGAATTGTTGTCTATGTCCATTGGTTATGCGTACATGCATAGAAGTTCTTTGGTTTATCTCATCTCTCCTCTCACCCCCTCCTCTGAGGTTTGTCAGTCTGAACCATACTCTTTTCTAGGTTTCTGGGTCTGTTTTGTTCATCAGCTTTTTTTGTTCATTATATTCTACAAATAAGTGAGATCATGTGATATTTGTCTTTCTCTGACTGGCTTATTTTGCTTAGCATGATACTCTCCAGGTCCCTCCATGTCATTTCAAAGGGTAAGATCTTTCTTTCTTACAGCTGCATAGTATTCCATTGTGTATATGTACCAGAATTTTTTTATCCACTCATCTATTGATGGACACTTGGGCTGTTTCCAGATCTTAGCTATTGTAAATAGTGCTGCTATGAACATAGGAGTACATATATTCTGTCTGATTGGTGTTTCAGGCTTCTTAGGATATATTCCTAGAAGTAGGATCACTGGGTCAAATGGCAGATCAATTTTTAATTTTTTGAGGAAACACCATATTGTTTTCCACAGTGGCTGCACCAGTCTGCATTCCCACCAGCTGTGTACTAGAGTCACCTTTTCTCCACACCCTTGCCAGCACTTGTTGTTTAATGATTTGTTGATGGCAGCCATTCTGGCAGGTGTGAGGTGATACCTCATAGTTGTTTTAATTTGCATCTCTCTGATGATTAGTGATGTTGAGCATTTTTTCATATGTCTCTTGGCCAATTGTATGTCCTGTTTGGAGAGGTGTCTATTTATGTCCTCTGCCTAATTGAGTTCTTTGTCTTCCTTTTGTTGAGTTGTATGAGCACTCTGTATATTTTGGAAATTAACCCCTTATTTGATGTATCATTGGCAATTATGTTCTCCCATATAGTGGGTTCCCTTTCCATTTTGATGGTTGTTTCTTTTGCTGTGCAGAAGCTTTTGGTTTGATGTAGTCCCATCTATTAATGTTTTCCTTTGTTTCTCTTGCCTTAGGCGTTGTATCAGTGAAAATTCTGCTGCATGTGATGTCTGAAATTTTGTTGCCTACATTTTCTTCTAGGATTTTTATGGATTCACGAGTCACATTTAAGTCTTTTATCCATTTTGAGTTTATTCTTGCGTGTGGTGTAAGTTGGTGGTCTAGCTTCATTTTTCTGCATGTAGCTGTCCAATTTTCCCAACACCATTTATTGAAGAGGCTGTCTTTACTCCATTGTATGCTCTTGCCACCTTTGTCAAATATTAATTGAGCATAATGTCTTGGGTCTATTTCTGGGTTCTCTGTTCTGTTCCATTGATCTATATGCCTGTTCTTGTGCCAGTACCAGGCTGTTTTGATTACAGTGACTTTGTAGTATAACCTGATATCTGGTATTGTGATCTCTCCTACTTTGTTCTTTTTTTTCAAGATTGCTGTGGCTATTCAGGGTCTTTTTTGTTTCCATATGAACTTTTGAAGTATTTTTTCTAGTTCTATGAAATATGTCATTGGTATTTTGATGGGGATTGCGTTGAATCTCTAGATTGCTTTGAATAGTATGGACATTTTAATGATGTTAAATATTCCAGTCCATGAACAAGGTTTATGCTTCCACCAATCAGAAAGAATATATGTACCCCTATTTTCATAGCAGCACTATTTACAATTGCTAAGATCTGGAAACAGCCCAAGTGCCCATCAGGAGATGAGTGGATAAAAATCTGTGGTACATTTACACAATGGAATACTATGCAGCTGTAAGAAAGAAAAATCTCTTACCCTTTGAGATGACATGGAGGGACCTGGGGAGTATTATGCTAAGCAAAATAATCCAGTCAGAGAAAGACACGTATCACACAATCTCACTTATATGTAGAATCTAATGAACAAGTTAAATTGATGAGCAAAATAGATCCAGAAACAAGGAAGTAGGGAACAGACTGACAAACCTCAGAGAAAGGGGGGTAGGGGGATGGGAAGAGGTAAACCAAGGAACTTATATGCATATATGCATAACCAATGAACACAGACAACAGTGGGGTGAAGGTGGGGAAGGGGGTGCGAGAGCAGGGAGGAGGATGTCAATGGGGGGAAAAGCAGGGACACTTGTAATATTTTCAACAGTTAAGATTAAATAAATAAATAAATAAATAAATAAATAAATAAATAAATAAATAAGATGTTAAAAAATAACCCAATTTTAAAGGATAGTTTTAGGTTACCTAATAGCCAGGAAAACCACCTATGTTAGAATTTAAGAGAAAAAGCAGAGCCCTGGCCAGTTTGGCTCAGCGGTTAGAGCGTCGGCCTGCCGACCAGAGAGTCCCGGGTTCGGTTCCGACTAGGGGCACATACCAAAAAAAAAGAAAAAGCAGAAAAGTTATTGAATATAGTGTGATGATGACTACATTTGAAAAAAAATGGAAGAGACACATTAAGACAAAACAAGTTGGAGAGGACTACATTTAACAATAGCATTTCTTTCAGTAGATCTTTTAGTTTCTTTTAATTTGTAATTTTAAATGATATGGAGTAATGTATATTCAAAAAGGTTTCTCTTTGTTGAGTATGCATTATTTTATTGATAAAACATTAATACTAAGGGTTTAATTTTTAAAAGGAAAAAATAAAATAAACTGGTGGGAGGGTGAGGACCTCAGTTTTTTTTGTCTTTGATTTTTGGCTAGAAGGGAGTTTGTATGGAATTTGGAAAGGGCTTCCTTGCTCCAAGTACTTTGAATTTAATGGAGCCCTGCAGAGGACTTTTCTAGATTTTTCAGAAATCCTTTCCAATCCCTTGTACTTTTTCACAAAAAGATGGTCCATGGCCCTTGGCCAATACAGCTGGTTCTCAACCTTCTCTGGGCATCAGAATTACCCAAAGAAGCTTTTAAAATACACCAATGCCTGGCCCCTGCCCCAGACATTGATTTAATTTGACTGGGTTGGCACCAGGCGTCAGTATTCTGAGTGATTCTAATGGGCAGCCCATGCTTGGGCTCTGCATCATTTGACCTTCCCCCCGGCATATGATTTCTGACCAATTCTTTTTTTCTTCTGGAAATGTGGAAACTGGGGAATAATATTTCCCTCTTGGGAATGTAGAGTTGGGGAACAAAGACTGAGCCAGCTGCTGGTGGGTGGTGTTGGAGGTGGGGGGATGATGAATATGTGTGAGTCAGCATTATGGGCAACACCACTGTGAGAGCAGGGAAGAGGGCTGGTGAGGAGCAGAGGGAGTAGTGAAAGAGATGGCCAGCAACAGAAACTAGCTCAATTCTCATGGTCTTCCAGATCCCAAGGCCAGTGCACATGAGGCTGACTCCTTGAAATGAGGTATAACTCTTTCAAAGGAGGAAGTTGACACTTTCTGGACTGGAATTAAGGAGAGAAATAAAAAGACAGGAAATAAAACTGGAGGATCTATTGAGAGTAGTTCCTCTGCTAAAGTCAGTGTCTTAAGAGGGCGTTCTTGACCTGGAGTCCAGAAACTGAAGGGCTGCTGGGGGTTGTGAGTCTCCTCAGTAGCTCAGGTAGGATTTTATGGGCATTTGTGCATAAATGCACTTTAGAGAGGAGAAGGTTTGTAATTTTTATTCTCAAAGGGGTCCATGAACCCAATAATTAACTACCTTATGAGAATAAATCATTTCAGAAACATCTCTCCTTCCAAACCTAGGTAGGAACTTAAACATTTAAAAAACAAATATGGATTATGTTAACCCTACACAGAGAAAAAGAGTAATGTGAGAGAAGAGAGAGGGAAAGATGAAGTGATCAGTATTTTCGGTGCAAATTTTAAATAATGTGTGTGTGGCCCTGGCCAATGTGGGTCAGTTGGTTGGAGCATTGTCCTGTACACCAAAAGGTGGTGGGTTCGATTCCTGGTCAGACACACAGGTTGTGTGTTCAATCCCTAGGGCATGTGCAAGAGGTAACCAATCAATGTTTCTCACTTACATCGATGTTTCTCTCTCTCTCCCTTTGTCTCTCTAAAATCAATCTAAATAAATAAATAAATAAAGTTTGTGTATTCTGTGGCGACATGTGTGTTTATTGAAACTTAAGATGGTTTTAAAATTTATATGAAAGAATAATGCCATATGTTGGAGCGACAGTAACTCTCATATACTTTAGTGGGTGTGTAGTTTGGTACAGCCATTTTAGAAAACTATTTTGCATTATCTACTAAAATTATAGCCTATAGATAACATATACATGTGCATCAAAGAATATTCATAGCAGCATTATTCCGAATAGTCCCAATTTGTAATGACCACAAATAGTGGAATGGATAAATAAATTGTGGCAGTCATAAAATGGAATTCAATGCAGCAATGAAGTGCATGAAATACAGCTACATATGTATGTATGAAACATAAACATGATATTGAACAAAAGAAACAAGACACAAAAAGAAATACACTAAATATTTCCATTTATATAAAGTTCAAAACAGACCAAAATAAACTATGAAGTCGTGAGAGTGACACCACTATAGAGGCATGAGCTGGCTTCTGGGGTGCTAGTAAGGTCCTGTTCTTGACATTTGACAATTTGTGATAGTTCATCAAGATGTACACTTATGGTTTGTGTACTTTTATCTCTAAATATTATACTCTAAAAAACATTTCTGCTGGTATATCTGTAAACACACACATAGTAAATTACATTTAAATGACAAAGGTCTTGCATGCAGAATATAGAAAGAATTGTTACAAACATAAAACACAGAAAATTGGCAAAATAAATGGAAAGGGGTTTCACCAAAGAGTGACAAGCAGCCATGCAGTTCCTAAACAGTGGGAGCTGCTGGGACTTGCCATTCTTCCATAGTTTTGGCCAGGAAGAAGGCAACAATTAGCGTATTTCTCATGGTACGGCACACATCAGGGGCTTCATATGGGGATTTGTTCCTCTTACCCTCCAAATGCCATGGGGGCTGTGTGGCAGCCTGGCGCTGAGGAACACACAGGGGATCCGTGCCACAGCGAGGAACCCTGAGCTCAGAGACGCCAGTCTTAGAAGGGGCTGCTGGCAAACCTACTCGTTCTCCCCTCCAAACAGAGACTTTTTCTTTTCTTTATTGCCCTGAAATGTAAGCAAATATCTAGGGAGAATTTTTGTTCTCTATCTTTAATTTAAAAATACATTGATTGTTTTGTCTATGTATTCCTCAACTGACTTGTGTTCTGTACATTTGTTTTCCATGGTAGAACAAGACTACCACTCTCACACTGTTTGGCTTCCATTTCTGAACTAAAGACGTTTGTAATGCTGTAAATTTTCACTGGTTAATTAATTGTCTCTGCTTTCGGTGGTGACAGTTTTAATTCAGAAAGTGTTCGTGATAAAGTTCTCAACATTAATAATGGTGAAAAAAGAGGGCTGAATTTTCACACTCAAAAATGAAAAATATGCATGCTGTCAGTTTCTCCAGCTGATATAAAATAGGATATGAAATGTTCCCTTAAATTAGTAGTTGACTAAATTTCATTTGATTAAAAATGTTTAACTTATGAAATATTTTAGTCCTTTATTTGCACAATTGCCATTTTCTCTTTATAAAAGGGAAATTTACAAATCTCAATTCTGAAGACCAAAATTTCATTGTCCCTTGAAATTCTGTAAGTGGAACTCAATAGCCAATGTTCCCTTTCTCTTCAGGAATTTTTCAGAAATTTCTTAGAAAAGAACATTCCTTAATGAGAGCGTGAACTTGTATTTATAAATAAATGAAAAATAATGAGGTATGGTGAAAAGAAAGTTGTACAGAGATAGGGAGGCTGGTTGAATTATAATGTTCACATATGTATTTACTTTAAAGCTTTTGAAATTTAAAAATAATAAAATATATACAATTAAAAATGATTTTATTTTCAGGGGGAAAAAGGAAGTGTATATAGGGTTAAACCTCTCTTTCATCTTTTTTTTTTATCCTCACCCAAGGACATTTTTCCATCTTTTGTTCAGATAGAGTGGGAGGGAGAGAGAGGAAGAGAGAGAGAGAGAGAGAAACATCGACGTGAAAGGGACACATCGAGTGGCCGCCTCCTGCACGACCAACCAGGGCCGGGGACAAACTGCAACCGAGGTACATGCCCCTAGCGGGAACCGAACCTGGGTCTCTCTGGACCACAGGCGGAGGCTCTAACCGCTGAGCCAAACCGGCCAGGGCCTCTCTTTCATCTTTAAAATGTAGGGGACACAATATGATGCACAAACTCTCTAAAAATTTTCTATAATTTAATGAGAGTGTTTGTAAACTATTGAAAGGTGGATTTACATACGAGATTTATTACCTGTTTAAGATGTCCAATTAGAAGCTCTTGCTCCTCTCCTCCAGAGCCCACCAGTGCCAAGCCCTCGAAGGTGGGGCAGGGGCTCGCTGCAGGGGAGCAGTCCGGCAGAAGAGGCTGGATCCAGGCCAGCCCTTCCCAACCTGTGGCGCTGGGCCCGCAGAGCGGCATCGCCCGAGATCTCGTGGGAAATGCAGGTGCGCGGCAGACCCGCCGAATCAGAAACTCAGGGGAAGGGCCCCAGCAACCAGCATTGAAACAAATGTTCTGGGTGATTCTGGTGTACATCAGGATTTGAGAACTACTGCCCCATAGATCCAAAGAAAAAATTATTTTCAAATTAAGAAGGCTCTATGAGTAGCTCCAGATGCCAAGTCAAAGCAGAAGTAAAAAACAAAACGTGATAGAAAAAATGTTTCCTAAAACATATGAGAAGATAAATGGGGAGGGGAGGGCATTGCAAGTAAATAAATATTAATTATAACTGGTGGATGAAATGTTATTTTCCATAACTTAGTCAAACAATTTGAAAAACTACAGCTAATCTAAAAGAGAAAGTGCTACTTTTTAGTTAGAACTTTTCACTTTGCAGTTTTCCTTATCTATATTATTCTAGGAATCACTAGTGTAAATATTGGAAACTCTAATAAGTATAAATACAATGTCTTCAGGACTTTCTTTTCTTCCAACATGACAATGATTGAAAACAATAGTCAGAATTCCCAAAAAAGATAACGTCAGTCACTATGACCTTATGGTGCCTAGTTAGTCATTGTTGATTTGACATGTGGCAAATAATAGTAATTTACTCATAGCTAAAATCTTGTGGAAGAATAATTTTTTTTAACTTTCAGGAAATACTAAATGTTAAACCAATGTACAATTTACTATACTACAGGTAAAAATGCAAGTACTTTGAAATCAAAATAAACCAGGCAGCTTCTTCCCACAGATCCTGCCCCTGTCGTGAGACCCCTGTGAGGACAGGAACTTCGGGGTGTTGTCACCCCTCCATTGTCTCACCGCAGACACGCAGTGAGAGGCCATGTGTGCACACAGTGGGGCAAGAATGTTGTGTGTGACCTTTTACTGTGGCACTGAATCCCCATCTAGCATTTCGGTTACATTATGATGGGTCAAAATGCTGCCAATAAAAACATGGCTTGTGTTGACAGAAAGTTCTAAATATATCGGTAAAATTTAATTTAAAAAACAAGCAAACAGAAGAAAGAAGGGGATGAGAGCAGAGGGATGAAGAGAAAAGGAAAGCAATCTCGCTGAAGTGAACCTGCCCAAACAGGGACTGAATTCAGTGCCACGTCTCCATAAACCCTTCATGCCAATCTCTTTTGGGATTGTAAACGATCCCCCCCCCCCAAACTCACACAAAATGACACATATGCTATTAATCCAATCAAGCTTTTGGATTATAGTTAACAATATGGTTTAGACCCTTGAGATCAAGGTACAATTTTACACATCCATAAATTTTGTCACCTTTTCTGCAAAAAAAAAAAAAAAAAAAAAACACAAAAAAACTTTGACAAATGGCCACACTTCTCTGGAGTGTGAAAAAGTAGGTGTGTGACAATTCCCTGGTGTCCTGAGCTCTCAGACCTGAAGATCCCACCTCTTCAAGGGAGTGGGGGTGAGGGTGGGGGGAAGGGCTGAAAATGTGCCCCAGCCCTGAGAGGATGCTGGTTTTGCAGCTCGTAAGGGGCTGGATCAAGGGTGCAGACCGTCTGATCTAGCTTTCCCTCTACCAGTGGTTCTCAACCTTCCTAATGCTGCGACCCTTTAACACAGTTCCTCATGTTGTGGTGACCCTCAACCATAAAATTATTTTCGTTGCTACTTCATAACTGTAATTTTGCTACTGTTATGTCTTAGGCGACCCCTGTGAAAGGGTCGTTCGACCCCCAGGTTGAGAACCGCTGCCAAAGTTAATCAGAATCCTCTACCTGATGCCCTAAATCCCTGGTGAATTTACAGAAAGTAGAATGAGGTGAAAAAATGAATTATACTTAGTGTCTACCATGTGTCTGACTAGGTGTTTTACACAGGTAGTCCTACATACGACAAAGCTGTGAGGTAGAATGTATGTGGTCCACTTTGCAAATAGCTGAATGACACCCATCTGTCATTGCCTCCTCACCCAGACTCCTCTTTCAAGGCGGACAGCTGCCTTCCCGTGGGTCAGGGCAGACATCTGGCCAAGGATGGTCACTCAGATTGTCTCTGAGGGAGTTCTGGAACACAGGCAGTGAGGAAAGGAAGGAGCTGTGGGCACAGAACGGAACTTCACTGTGGTCACACATGGCCCAAGCCATCCCTACAGGAGACCAAACCCACGTGCAGAGAAAGTACTAGTGAGCTTGCAGCGAGAAGTGGAGACAAGGGACTGCATTGCTGGGGAGAAGGCAGACCTCTAATTTCCTAGTGCAGTGGGGCTCAACCCCATTTCCTCTTGTAGAGGCCTGAGGGAGTAGCTGTTGAAGCCTATTGAAACCACCTTTTATTTATATTAAGTAAGTGGCTTGTGTTCCTGGTGTCAAAGAATACACAGCAGGTCCTCAAATAATGTCATTTCCTTCAATGTACAGTCATCCCTCATCACTTTGCACTTCAACTTTGCGGTTTTTTCAAATATATTCATTAAAAAGTTGATCGAGACAGTGAAAATGATACAGTGCGTGCTCGGTTGTCTGAGTCAATTATACACCCCTGTATTACAATTAAAATTAAAATTACTGTACGTATGGACTGTAGGCCTATGTATTCGAGCACCCCAGGAATCCTTCAATGCCAGGTGTAACCGCTAGAGTCTGGAACGGATTAACCGCGATAAATGAGGGACGACTGTAGTTTTGTTTTAATGTTAGTAAGATGCCACAGGAACTTTTGTTTATGTCAATTAGTAGTCTGTGGTGAAATTGGTTTCATTATACCTCTTTGCTTAAAGACGCAGAACCTATCTACAACATTAAGTAAGGATTGACTTATTGATGTCCCAAACTCAGTCTGGAAATAAACCTAATTTTTTGAAGTGTAATTCTCAATCTTCTTCTAGGAAGAAATTAGCATTCTTTTCTTTCTTTCTTTCTCTTTCTTTCTTTCTTTCTTTCTTTCTTTCTTTCTTTCTTTCTTTCTTTCTTTCTTTCTTTCTTTCTTTCTTTCTTTCTTTCTTTCTTTCTTTCTTTCTTTCTTTCTTTCTTTCTCCCCCATCATCATTTATCCCCTGTTCCACCTACACCCACCTCCCCTGCCCCAGCTGTGTGCCTGCTCTTCTATCTATGAGTCTGTCTCTATTTCGCTTGGTAGTTCATTCAGTTAGTTCATTAAATCCCATATATGAGTGGGATTCACATGGTACTTGTCTTTCTCTGACTGGCTTATTTCACTTAGCATAATGTTCTCCAGGTCCATTCATGCTGTTGCAAAGAGTAAAATTTTCTTCCTTTTCATGGCAGACTAGTGTTCCATTGTGTATATGTACAACAGGTTTTATTCCCCCCACTCATCTACTGATGGACACTTCTTGATTTAAATTTTTTTTTTTAATTTAACAATAAACTTTAATGGGATTAAGACTTGTTCTTGGAAACCTGCCATCCATCCACCTAGTCAATTGAGACAAGTGATCTTTGTCCTGGCCCATGTGGTTCAGTGGTTAGAGTGTTGGCCTATGCACCAAAGGGTCTCAGGTTCAATTCCCAGTCAAGGTCACATACCTGGGTTGCAGATTCAATCCCTAGCCTTGGTTGTGGGGTTGGGGGGTTGGAAGATGGACATTTTGTGACCTTGTGTTAATCCACTCTCAACCTTGTATTAATGCATTCTCGGAAATCTGGCCGGCCCAGATGCCTTGAGTACTTCATTTGCATGTGAATAAGGGTTTGTTATCTTTTGGCTTCAAGATTTCTTCCCGTAAAAAGCAAGAGACAAAGCTAGGGTGTATGGTTTGCAGAAAAGCCATCTCAAGGACATAATTTACATAAATCCACTTGTAACCCGGGGGAATGAAACTGCTAATAAATGGGACTACAGCCAAAGATCTGGAGCTTTTTGCTCCCTTGCAAAGCTCCCTCTCACTCCAACCAGTGTATGGTTGTAGGTTCATTGCATTGCACTGATCCTGGCAGGCCCCGAGACGGCACTGGTCAGGGCACGTTTGGGAGGTAACCAATCAATGTGTCTCTCTCACATCCATGTTTCTCACTCACACACTCTCTCTCCTCCTCCCTCTCTCCCTTCTACTCTCTAAAAATCAATGGAAAAAATATCCTCAGGTGAGGATTAACAATAAAAAAGTGATATTTAATCAAATATTCTTTTATCATATCTGGTCTAACAATGATCATCTTATAATCTTTTCTTTTTTTCTTATAAAATGTTCCTACCAAGAGTTTTGTTCTAGTATTGTTCTACTAGAGGCCTTTACCTCTGCATACAAGATTGTCCCAAATCTCAAACCTAAACTGTCTAAAAATTTGCTTTAGCAAGGGCAACTGGGAACTTTCTAGAAATGCAAATTCTCAAGTCCCATCCCAGACCTATTAAACAGGAAACTGTGGGGGTGGGGCCCAGCAATCTGAGCTCCAGGTGATGCTGGTAAGTAGGAAATTGAAAAACCATGGCCCTGAGGACTCCAAACCTCATGAAAGTTGAATAACTTTAAGGATGCCTTTGATTTGGGTTGTGCAGAAATGGAGAGGAAAGTGGCCTCATTCCAAAGAATTAATTATCCTAAAGACAGGGGCTGCCTACTATTTACACTGTGGACTGCGGGGCTTTATTTAAGTAACATGACCAGTTGCTGCTCTACCTGGTTCCATCGCAACCCCAAGCTGTTGGCTGGCCCTGGTTTCTCCACTTAGGAGGAGGTTAATGAGCAGGCCCAGCTGAGCTCTCCTCACAGGGAACATGCCCAAGCAACTCAGCAAAACTCTGATTTGCTTACAGTTACAATTTCCCACTGACACATTTAGTTTGGGGTAATGTTGATACTGGATGAAGTTGGGGAGGGGGTCCTCTTTCCCACTGTGTGCTGCTGGGGGTGGACTTCTTACAATATCCTGAGAAAAGAAATTTTCTGAGACACATGCAGTACAAGTGATTTTTATTTGTGTGGAATTAAATCCCTGCATTTCTAAAGTCCCAGTTCGGTCATATAAGAAGTGTAGCTGGGGTTTCAGTAGAGCTAAAATCAGGGTCATTCTCTGGTCAGTTTCACCTCCAAAGAATGTCACCAAAGAGGGACCAGGACCGAGGTGGGTCTGCCCTGGCATGGTCTGGAATGTGTAAACCATTTGCTCATAAGTGTCCTTGGTTAGGGAAGATAAGACCTTGTAATTCATTATCTGGTTGTAGATTGCTCCACCAGTTTGTTCCCCATTCCACTTGCCAAGGAATTTTCTTAGCTTCTACTGTCCTGCCTCATGCCGACACAGCATAACACGTCATCCTTGCTTATATACTGGCTCCTTAACAAGACTCTTTGAGGGCTAAAGCAAGGATTAGTCATCTTTGTATTCTCTGTGTTCGGCAAAATTTATTTGCTGAATGAATGAGCCTAAACTAGGCTGATCTATGTTTGGTGAGAAGTGAAGTCAGCCAGCAGATCCTAAGACCCACTCAGTCAAACCTTCCTGACTCTGCAGATCTCTGTTGGACACACACACACACACACACACACACACACACACACACACACACATCTTGATGGTGGTTTCAGGTCAAATATCCTTTCAGTTTAAAAAAACACCCTTTCAGCCTTGGCCAGTTTGGCTCAGTGGTTAGAGCGTTGGCCTGCGGACCAATGAGTTGCATGTTCAATTCTGGTCAAGGGCACATATCTCAGTTGTGGTTCATCCTCTGCCCTGGTTGGGGTTGTGAGGGAGGCAACCAGTCGATGTGTCCCTCTCATGTCAATGTTTCTCTCTCTCTCTCCCCCTCTTTCTCTCCCTCCCTCCCACTCTGTCATTTGAAGATAAACAGAAAAATATGCTCAGGTGAGGATAAAAAGAAAAACATAAAAAAATACCCTTTCAGTTTAAAAAAAGCTTTAAATGCCTGTTATAGCTAATTGCAATAATTCATCCAAATAGAATCTGCTTCTACCACCTTACTTCCAGACAACACACATATCTTAAAGGAAGGTACTACTCATGTGCAGGGTCCTTTCTAGTCCCATCACTGAACAAAAAAAATCTTGAGATTTCAAACTGCCTTTTGTCAACTTTGTCAATTCCCTAGGGGCTGATCAGAAGTGTACCTTTGTGTTTTCTGTGAACAAGAGTTTGGGGAGGAAAGAAGGAGTGTCAAGAAGACGAGACACTGTTTTCTTAGTGGAGTGACCGGGGACTTCAAGTGTCATTTATATATAAATAGTGTCATTACAGTGATAGCAGGAGCTGGCAAGCATTAGGTTGGTGTTTGATGTTAATTAGAATCCCCTAGAATCTATGTAGGCTGTTTGAAAAGAGAATTTGGAATTGGAGAGAATTGAAACTCTGTGCGGTTAAGTGACTAGCTCAAAGGTCACATGGCTGGCTGACTGGAAATTTTCTGTCTTTCGAATGTGCAAATGGTCTTACCTACAATATTTCATTTAATTCTCTGAACAACTCTTGGGTGAATATTTTATTACTATTATTGTCATGCTGTTGGTGAAGAAGGGAAACCACATGGAGAGAGTTAAGCCACAACATGCCCAGATCCTCAGTGGTGAGAGAGCCACTGAGGTCCATTGCGGTTTCAGCTGAGATCAGTCTGGTCCCAAAGACAGACATTTTCAGAGTGTCCCAATCTTAAACCAGCAAAGAACACATGCAGCCTAGTTCCCATGATTATACAATAAAGGCTGGTTTCCTATATCAGAACAAATTTATCAGAATAAATTTTCTGTAAATTTAAGTTAGCCTTCTAGTTGGTTCCTGATCAAACTCACTATTAACAAAATATTTGTACTTCATTCCATTCAAAGGCTGTCTAAATTGCCACAAAGATTTTATTAACATTGCAGATCAGGAGCAAAACATGTAAAAGTGTGTTTTCCCCCCTCATTTGAATGTATCTAACAGATGTGGTATATACTCTGTTCTTAATTTAAAAAAATAAAACAGATAAACATTCAGGTTTATATATTTGGAAAGGAGTATTTATACCTTTGCACAACGAACTAGGTGGATAGATAGGTAGGTAGATAGATAGATGATAGATTTCTCCTTTATTCATGAAATTTCTCAGCAACTAGCAGGGCCTCTTTCAGATTTATCAAACTTCTAGTTGGTTCCTGATCAAACTGAACGTTTTACAGTCTAGTCCTGGTTATTCATGCAGGATAAATATGGAAATGTTGTGATTTATATGCCATAGGCCCAGTTTCAGCATTCCCCTCCCGTGTTTTTCCCTGGAGCTGGCCAAGCATGCTGTGAAAGGAAATCGGGAGTCAGTCGTGACCCAGAGGCCTTAAGAGCACTTGGATGGTGTGCAGGGGTGGAGCTGAAGGACTGAGGTAGTGGCATTGTGAAGGAGATGGGTGATGGCTGTGCCTGGTATATAGTAGATGCTCAACAACAAAATACTCTCTGATGGATGGCTTAGAAGTCTTTGGGGAAGAAGAAAGAGAAGGAGAAAGTTGAACCTTCTGGAACTTCTGGAGCCATACAAACAAAGAAGCAGGAAAGCAGCACAGAGAAGGGGCTCCTCTTCTAAGCATCTGCCTGCTCCTCTGCCCTCTAGAAGTGCCTTCCTATTAGAATTTCAGGGGCATAGTCCTGGCCATCCTTTTTCTTCCTCCTTAGGTCAACCCTCAGACAGAACATAGCTCCAGTGAAACCTCAATGTCCTCCAAATCAAACCGGAAGAATGGAATTGTGGCAATTGTCTCCCTAATCATTACATGGAAAAACTGCCATGGGAAATGAGCTGAAAATGTCTAAATCTGTTACCTAATAAGCTAAGTCAATTGCTCGCGCGCGCACACACACACACACACACACACACACACACACACACAATCATCAATAACCTAATGTATCTTGATAACATGATTTTTGCATTCAAGATGCTATTATTATCATACCAAGGTCTTTTCTAAAACATCTTGTTAAATTAGCATTTGATCCCATCATACTGTCTCTGTGCTCAGTGAATGTCTGAGACTGAGATACTTACAGTTTTTGAAAGTATGGATCAAAGTCATGCTTCTTATTTACCCTATGGCACGTAAACACAACTCAAGAGCATTTTGGCGGGCTGGCCCTTGTCCACTGGTCAGTCATTGTGTAGCACAAAGGGAAACTGGTCCAAACACACTAGTGTCAATGAACAGACACTGGAAATTCACAAGTAAACTGTTTTCCCACATCTCAAAGAATCAAATTGCTTCCATTTTTGATCCTCTGAAATAACATTCTCCCAGGACATTTAAACTACTGAAGGGATCTGAAGACAATCAGTTATTTCAGGAGCTCAAGGCCAGCTTTTCCTTGGATCACCACATGGGTTTGTGTTGCTCCTTACTCGATGGCCCTAATCAATTTTCTAATTAAAAACTGCTTCTCCACCTTTTCAAATGTTAACTTATATAGAATTATTTTGAGCAGAACTCACGCTTCCTATGGCCACTCCATGTACTCCCAAAGCCTCCGATTCCTGATCAATATAAAACCTTCCTCCCACCATCTCACTTATGAATGGAATTTCCAAAAATGCTCCTGGCTTTTTGAACCCAGAGAGCAGCTATGTAGCATTACATTTCCAGTGAAGAAGCAAGACATCTGCCTGATGACCAGTTCTTCCCTTCCAGCTGCCTCTCTAGCAGCTCTCTCCTCTGTGCATCTTGCAAAGTGGGCTTCATTTCACCCCAGGAAAGTCCGCAGCAGCCCTAATGGGTGCCTGACACCCAGAGCAGGGAGGGCAGCAGCATGTTCTGAGAGGTGGTTTGGAGTAGGGTGGTGGGTGTGCATAGTGCTCTCGGGGCAAAGCCTAGCCCTACCACTTCAGTATTGTGAGGTTGGTGAATTACTTCTTTGTCTTGAGCCTTGGTTTCTTCATCTGTAAAACAGAGAACAATCATATCTAGGACCCATTATTCCATTTGATAAGGCTCATTTGCTATCTCCATTATAAAGCCTTGCTAGACCTAATTATTTCCCTCTATGGTTTTTTTGTTTTTAAATTTGTGGAACAGAATATCTATTTATTATTTTCCAGTGAGAGATAACCTAGCAAGCATATTCTTTGCCTGTAAGCAGATTTATATAGGAAGCTAAGCTACTGTCATAAAGTTGGTTGGTGGGCATGGACTCAGAGATATTGGTATTGCAAAGCAATATGCAAATATCAAGAGTCAAAATAAAAAGTTGAGTTAGCTTTGGGCAGTATTGCCACTGTCCTGGCAAGAAAAAAATATACATATAAATGTATAAGATTCAAAATACAAATTGTGTAACTTTTGTGATTCATGCTGTTGCATTTGGAAGTAGCATTTCTCAATATAAAGACTTATGGTGAAATTCATGCTAATTATTTTTAAATTCTTAAGTTTTCTTTACTTAGAGCAACATTAAATAGCAAACAAAAACACTATGACAAGTTGACGGAGAGACCATGAACGAAAGGAAAAGCCTCTTGGTTTAGAATACTTAATACTTTCCCCCGCTGTTTGAACAAGGGAACCTGCGTTTTCACTCAGTACTGAGCCCTGTAAATTATGTAGTGGGTCTGGTTACGGCTGGTATAGCAACTTTCCTTCAATATTTTAATTTTTTAAATATCTGTTTCCTCATAAACTTCTCAAGGGCAGGGCACAGGCCTTTTTATCTTTTATACTCAGTGCCTGTCATAATAGAGTCTTTTGAAAGCATAAATGAAAAGTGAATATGAATGAATGAAAGGTAACACATGTTTAAAGAATGAGTTACAGAGTACCTCTGAATTATTTTCCCAATCAGCAGTGCTCAGAGGCCAGGTCACAAAGCCAAAAATCAATTGGCGAGTCTCTATACTCTATGTAATGGAAAATTAGTTACATTCACATATCAGGGCAATTTGTTTAGTGTTTGTATTTTCCACTGCAGTCAGCTTTTGTCCATTTGAAATGGTTTTAACTTTCTAGAGGGAAAAAAGGAGAAATATCTGTAACAAAAATAAATTAATAAAAATTGGAAAAAAAGAAAATAAATGGTTTTAACTTGGCTGACTTTTTGTTTTGTTTGTTTATTTTGCCCAAGAGGAAAACTTGGGTTGGTGGACTCCCAGTTGAAATGCAAGTGTTCTGGGCATCTTAAAGTTTCACAGAAAGGACCAAGTGGTAGTGAAAATGCCAACTGGGGTTTAGTTAAGAAAGTTACCTTTCAGTTGTAGCTTTCAATCTACTTTATGTCCATTTCAGGAGGTACAAGACACAAATTTTATATAAAAACTACACACTGTGAATTCTTTGCATTTTTCACACCCCTCAAAATTGGCAGGGGCATTTGCCTGCTCTGAGCATTTCCTGAATTTACACATTCTTTAAAGGATATGAATCTGCTTTGTAGTTCACTCTGGAAAGTTCCACGCATCTAGAAGGTATTAACTGCTGCTACTTTTGATTATGATTTTTCTACACTTCATCATTTTAGATTAAAATGAGTTTTTATTTGAAAAAGCTGTAAGATAAGTATACTTGTGGTCCCTCTTCTCTCCCTGGACATATATGTGGAAGCAGTATAAAAGAAAGCCTTGGTCTCCGTAATTTTCAGTGAATAAAGCAAAAATGAAATCCAGAATGTTCTACTTGATAGAATGTGATTCTGGTCTCCTACATAGTGAGTAGATGGAAGGACATCATCCCAAAGAAGGGATTTAAGCAGAAGACAATTCTGAGTTTTTCTAAGTTCTAAATAATAACTCCCTTGTATTTGATGATACATTTGTACAAACTTTTAAGAGTAGGAGCAAGGAAAGAGAAAGGCAACTTTTATGATTGTGGAGTGTTTTCTGTGTGTGGAACATTCAAGATGCCAGACAAGGACAAAGATATTACTCTTGTCATCTTTAAGAATAAAGACCAGAAGGAAAACTATAGTAACAATGGCAGCTTTTGCAGCTCTCCAACTCTGCAAACTCCTAGCTGTCTTTCTTTTTGACACCTACTTGTTCCACTGGTGAGTTATAGTTATATAACAAGTAAAGACAGATTAACTTTATTGCAACTATGTGCAGATTTCTGTACTGCCTTGTGGCTCTGTACTAGAGAAGGTAACACTCTGCAGAAGAGAGCAAGGATACAACTATAGAGTTGAGAGAGAACCCCTTGTCCAGAAAAGAATCTTCTCTATAGCATCCTTGAAAGATGGCCATCTGCCTAGGCAACTCTTTTCCAGAGCACTTGCAATTATACTTCTAGAGACAGTTATTCCATTTTATTTCACTTATCATTTTAGGGATGAAAACAATTATATCCTGCAAATACTTACTGTATTAATGAAACACAGAATGTTTGGAATGTTGAATAAGCAATGGCTTTTTATTTAATCTCCTCTTTCTATGCTTCTGTGATTATTTCAATTTTCATTACTTGATAAATTTCCAAATTCACATTAGTAGCTCTGATTGCATTTGAGAAGCATCCTACAGAGAAAATAAAAATAAACACAAATTCAGATGCTTAGCAGAGAGGACTTGGGAGTACATGAAATAGCTGAATGCTGTAGCCTAGATTATAAAATGACATTATGTTGGTGCAAAAGACAAGGTCCTTGTTTTGCTGTAGAACAAGAGCAATTCACAGAGCTAAAGACTTCCTATTCATCATCATCTCCAAAGTAGGCTTTGATTTGAGCAACTATTAAGGTGGTTTAGCTGCTCTGAGACTCATAGCCTTTAAATATATCAACATTGTTTTTTCAATATTTATGCAGTCCTTTTCAAGGAGAAACAAGAACTATCAAAAACAAAAACTATGTTTCACATATTTATATATTTGTAAAACAGAGAATGGATTCTTTTTTTTTTTTTATTCTCACTCGAGGACATTTTTCCATTTTTTGTTCAGACAGAGTGGGAGGGAGAGAGAGGAAGAGAGAGAGAGAAACATCGACGTGAAAGGGACACATCAAGTGGCTGCCTCCCGCACGACCAACCAGGGCCGGGGACAAACTGCAACCGAGGTACATGCCCTTAGCGGGAACCGAACCTGGGTCTCTCCGGACCACAGGCCGATGCTCTAACCGCTGAGCCAAACCGGCCAGGGCAACAGAGAATGGATTCTATATTCAATTTCATCTTGCCTTATGCTGACAGTCATAATTATCAACTCACCAGGAGCACACACATCTGTGGGCAGTGAGGGAGAATGACACCATGGGAGCCCTCAGTAAGAGGGTGTTAGAAAGAACATAGATTTGGACTTGTGTTGGATGATTTGGGGGAGGGTTCAAGGAAGTAGGGCTTTGCTGTGGATCAGATGTTGTTAGGAAGTGGGGATAATTCTATGACTGGAATCTTAATAAATCTTATCTAAAAGGAGAGACAACTGGAGCAAAGCTGAAGCTGTAATTGGTAAGAAGCAGCAGTCACTCAAATTAGCTGGGAGAGAGGGATTTTTTGTCATTTCTCTAGTTTAGAAAATGTTCATGTTGTGTGTGTGTTCAGACAGGACTATGAATGGTCTTGTGTTTGTCTTGCTCCATCACAGTCCTAGAGTCTGATGTTGAGGTTCTGTGACATTGCTTATGTTTAACCGGAGAGCTCCAGGGCCTAGCTTTGAGAGCCAGGCCAGATCCTAGGAATATGGAGGCCTAGGTGATAGTGGAGGCCAGCTCCAGGTATCAGGGACAGCTTTCTTACTTCTCATAATAATTTTTATATGAGATTATTAAGTCTCATGAAGTCAGATGCCATATTTTTTTAATCCCTGCTATATTTAATATTTATATATAGCCTAGATTTTAGAAGGTGTTCAATAAAGAACTTGAAATGAATGAGTGTATAAATGAATGAGTGTATGAACAAGCTGTGGATATTCTTTAACAGTCTTCTATTTCAATTTTATTTAAAAGAGTTAAACAAAAATGAAGAGTTCATCTCTTCTTAGTTTAGGTGGATATAAAGATGAGTCAGTCGGATCCAATTTGGAGATAGTCTTTCCCTGAGAAAGGTACTTGCCCAGGTTCAGTCATGCCTATTGTCGCATGTCAGTATAAACACTGTCCTCTTTCATTCTCAATATTTCTGCGGTTTGGATGATAAAATATACAATCACCCTAATCATAGAAGGAAGGACTGCTTCAGAATAACAACCTGTGTATACCAGTCATGGGGGTCCCTTAATAGAGGTGACAAATGAGAGGACTGCAAATACTTTCTCAGGCCTCTTTCAGCTCTTCATTCCTAGACCCTGTGAGCAATATTTAAAGAGGCAAATAGGAAATGGACTTATTCTAAGCAATAATACTAACATCCACTTAAAAACATGATTAGCCCTGGCCGGTTTGGCTCAGCGGTTAGAGCGTCGGCCTGTGGTCCGGAGAGACCCGGGTTCGGTTCCCGCTAAGGGCATGTACTTCGGTTGCAGTTTGTCCCCGGCCCTGGTTGGTCGTGCAGGTGGCAGCCACTCGATGTGTCACTTTCACATCAATGTTTCTCTCTCTCTCTCTTCCTCTCACCCTCCCACTCTATCTGAACAAAAAATGAAAAAATGCCCTCGGGTGAGGATAAAACAAAACAAAACAAACAAACAAAAAAAACCATGATTAACTGTGAGTAGTCTGCCCCAACAGGGTAATCAACAATGTGTACAACTAACATTTGTCACATTTATTCCATTATAGTAATTCTATTAAAATTCACTTATATTCTTTGAGTATATTTTGTTAGAGAATGAACAGAGGTGACCTACAATTTACCATGAATAATTCCATGTCAACAATTCAAATGACATTCAGAGGAAGACTAAGCTATTTTGTCCAAGGTAACTGAACAATCATTGTGACCAGGCATAGAACCAACACTGTCCTCTCTCTTCATTGGTAAAATCTGCTCGACAGTAATTTTACATAGAAATAATAATTAAAATGTAGTTTTATGTGTGATTTTATGCAGTATTCTATGTCCTGAATTAACCAGGAAACTTATTTCATAAATACTATCTGCTATGGAACCTTCTATAAAGTCTTTGTTCTACTTTTGTTTTCTATGTAAACCTATTCTTATTTTGTATGTAAAGATGTGGCCATAGAATCTACATTTTTAACAGGCTCACCAGGTGATTTTAATGTACTCAAGGTTTAAGAGCCTCTGAAATCCTCATCATTATCACCACCACCACCACCACACACACACCGCTGTTAACCTGGCCATAAGGAGGAGTCAGCGGTCCTTGTAGGACTGGCCTGCGTTAGGTCCCAAAGGGCCTTTTGGCAGCAACCCTGCAAGAGGACCTGGGAGGCACCCACCCACCCTCAGGGTCACTTGACTTCAGGTTGTCCCTTTTAAACCCTAACTTTCCTAAAGCACCAAAAAAATTTGCCCACTCTGTTAAAAATCTCTTTTTTCCATTCTTTTCAATGAGGATGATTTCCTATCATTTAAACCAGAAAATAATCTTATATTCTAAATGTGCTTTTGTGTTAAAATAAGGGGAAAAAACTGGAAAACAGATATGTGCTTAGGTTTGGATAAAGTTTTGCGGGTATAGAAATTTTGCATATAATTCTGCCTGTGTGTATAGGGCAGTAAAGGAAATGTAGTCCTAAGTCATATTTTTTTCCTGTATGGGTCAAAGCAAACTATATATATATATATATATATATATATATATATATATATATATATATAGAGAGAGAGAGAGAGAGAGAGAGAGAGAGGCTGGGAGAAATATATATATATATATAGAAATATATTTCATATATATGTGTGTATATATATATATGAAATATATATATTTCTTTTTATATAACTGAATAGACTCAGACTAGATTTCTAACTCTATCTCCAAACTTGGTTTGCTCACGTTTAAAAAGTATTGAAGCTTATTCCACTGGTATTAAATCATAATGATGCTGTTGATAATAATATCTTACACAAGGGCACACAGAGTACAAATGACTCAGGCAGTATTTGAACCCATACTTACCTGGTGTCAAAGCCTCAGCTCTTTTCACCATACAGGAAGGAAGGCAAGGAAGTCATGGATATGTCATAGGAAATGACTTCTCACACCAATGCTGCTGCATGTAGTTCCCTGGGCCTATACTCAGGCATCTGCAAGCAAATGAGAAAATTGGAACCGCGGAGTACAGTGCAGTCTTTACATCACAGGGCTTACAATGAAGAGAATTGTTTACAGAGGTGGTGGAGGAATCAAGAGCCAAACAGGGGTAGTAGAGTAACCCAGAGCTCTGCAACCATAGGAAGCCTCTACCACCTTTGACTGAGAGACAACAGGAGGTGGCAAAGTTACCGGGGGAGCAGATCCTGCAGTGAAGCTAGAACCCTATAAGCCAGTCCATAGAAGAGATCCAGCCACTCTGAAGTGGCCACTTGGGGCAGAGAAAGAAGGTAAGAAATACCCTGGTTTCTCCTTTGCTGTTACATTCAGATCTCCTGACACTCCAATCTCCTCCTACTGGCCAAACCCAGGAACCTGGAAAACCAGCCATTATGGATTGTTTGTTCCCCTCTCTACAGAACTGAGTGAAAAAGGGGCAAGGATTGGGTCTGAGGACAGACAGACCCAAACAGGCACATCCATGCTGAATTTTATTGTTGTTTTCCAGAATATTGCACTTTAAAGCTCCTTTAAATAGTAAACACCCTGTCTTTAGACTAACTGGATTGAACAACAAAAATTTTTTTGTCACATGTGACTTTAAAAACATTTATCATGTCATGGCCAGCTTGCACAGTGGTTAGAGTGTCGGCCCACATACCGAAGGGTTGTGGGTTGGATTCACTGTCAAGGGCATATACTTGGGGTGCAGGTTTCCCTGCAGGTGTGGGAGGCAACTAATCAATGTGTCTCTCACATCGATGTCTCTCTCTCTCTCTCTCTCTCTCTCTCTCTCTCTCTCTCTCTCTCTCTCTCTTCCTCCCTCCCTCCCTCCCTCCCTCCTTCCACTATATCTCTAAAAAAATGAATGGAAAAATATCCTTAGGTGAAGATTAATAAAAAACAAACAAACAAGCAAAAAGACATCTATCATGCAAGCAGATATCTCTTTACTACTACTTGTAACTCACCGAATATTGGAAAACATATGGAAAATGGAAGCAGATCAGATAGTCATCTGGCTCATATTTTTGGAAAACGTATTGAAACATTTTTAAGGTGGCCTTTTACATGATTACATACGGTCTAAGGAGCTGGCAAGTTTGTGCTAAGAGTCCTGGACATAATTCCTCAGATGTGAGGGGTTGAAGACTTCTGGGTCTCTGGAGGAAGTTCTAGGTGAAGGTCCTGGACCCTGAGTTCCAGTCAGTTGTGCTCTGGGGACTGACAGCTGCCACTTTCTGATTAACTGGCAGTCTCCGAAAGGGAGAGTTAGAGCGCCCTCTAGGGGAGAGCTGGTCATGGCTGACCGGTGGCTGGGCATCTTTCAAGCCTTTCTGCAGTGTTGTCACCACCAGAGTCCTTTTTTCCTCAAACACTCCCTGAAATATAACTGTAGTCGTATTAAATATTGTGTCAAAGGCGATTCAGTACAGATCATATTTTGTGTGTGCTGTTGCACATTTAGAGGAATTGTCAGATTAATGACTCACAAAAAACAGGAGACCTCAGCCAGAGCAGCAAAGTTTTAGTGTGCTGAGCGCTCAGTCACAGGAGATGGCGGGGCATCTCCTCAGGGGTCTGAAGAGAAAGTAGACAGGATGTCTTCTGGGAGTATGGCTCTCTTGACTTACACAATTTTTTAAAAATAATTTATCCTGCATTTTTTTTTTTTTTTTTTGGAAGGAGGTGGCCACTACCACTGCTCCTCATCTGTTTTTTTTTTTTTTCATCCTCACCCGAGGACATTTTGACATTTTTTCATTTTTTGTTCAGATAGAGTGGGAGAGAGAGAGAGCAAGAGAGAGAGAGAGAGAGAGAGAGAGAGAGAGAGAGAGAGAAACATCAACGTGAAAGGGACACATCGAGTGGCTGCCACCCGCACGACCAACCAGGGCCGGGGACAAACTGCAACCGAGGTACATGCCCTTAGGGGAACCGAACCCGAGTCTCTCTGGACCACAGGTCGACGCTCGAACCGCTGAGCCAAACTGGCCAGGGCTCCTCATCTGTTCTTAATGCTACAGCCACTAACTGCACCCTTCCCCAGTGGTATATTTCTAAGCAAATAAGATTAAGTCATAGTCAGGGTCTTCCAATGGCTCCCCCAGCCTCTAGGATAATGTCCAAACTCCTGAGGCAAAAAAAATGTGGTCCTTCCCATCCTCCCAAATCATCTCACCTATAGTCCCTACTCTGGCAATTCCTGGGTACTCACCTACAAGGCCAACCCATACTTCCAGGAAAGCTCCAACCTCAACAGGCCAGGTAAGTGGACACCCTAGCAACTCATAATTATTGCCTGCACCTTTGTCCCCCAGCAAAGTCAAGTAGACAGCAAGCTGGGCCTTATTCATTTGAGTATCGCCCGGTATCCAACGCCTGGGATTAAAACTGTGCTAATAATGGTATTTGAAAAGCACTTTACACTTTACACAGTGTTATCTCATACTTGCTGATTTAATCCCACAAACACTCAGGTGGCAGTCTTTTCCAATTATACAGGCAGGGGCACTGAGGCCCAAAGAGGTCAGTGGCCCACGTTAGACTTTCAAGTGGCAGACCAGGTACTCAAGCTCCTGGTTCTCTGAGAGAGATCACATGTAGGACTGCGAATTCTACGGACTTGGATGTGAATTTCGACGCAGCCAAGGTCTGGCTAAGGCATCAACTGCACTTCCCTGCGCATGTGTCCTCAGCCTTAAAGAAGCAGTAATTCCAATTCGGGCTTGTTATGAGAAAGAAATAAAACAATGCCTATGAAGTGTCCGGCTCGCAGCCAGAACTATAACTTTGATTCTCCCTTCTGACCCCAAGCTTGGCGAGTAACTTCTATTTCTACAGTAGCTCCTCCTTCTCTGAGCTCCGGAGGCCACTGAGGGTACCAACTGTGAAGCACGGTCAGTGCCTGTTTTGACGCGATACCTGCATAGGGTACCAGCAATCCTTAATGGAGTGTGCAGACTACAGGCACAACGTTGAGAGGACACTGGGGCCGGGAGCTAAGGGGCCCTGGGAGGCAGAAGTTCGACTCTGGCAGACGTTGGTCAAACGTGGGAAAGAGGCACCCGAAGGCACCAGTCCACGGGGGTGTGGTGGTGGGGGGCGCAGTGGCTCACCTCCCAGACTTCCAGTCTCCCCCAAGTGGCGGGTGCCCGCACCCATCCCCCCAGTTCCCCTCCCCTACTGCCCTCCCTTCCCAGAACCAGGTATTGTCTCTGGGGACTCAAAAAGCAAGTTAGGGTCCAAGGCGGAGAGAACTGGGGGAACGCACCCAGCGCGCCAGCCGCGGGGAGCGAGGCCCCGCCCTCCTGCCCCCACCCGGCGCCGGCTGGCAGCAGGCCGGACATGCGCACCGGGTGGCGGGGCGCAGGGCGCCGTGAGGCCGGGGGACGCGCGTGCAGTTTCTCTCTGCCGGGAGCGGGCGCGGCCCGAAGCGGGCGGACACTGAGGGGAGCCGGCCGGCCGTGGGCTAGGAGCAGGACGCGGGAACGAGGAGCGCGCCAACAGCGCCGCCGCCGGACAAGTGCGGCTGTGCGAGGACGCAGTGGCTCACCCGCGAGCCCGGAGCGGAGCGTCCAGGGGATGCGAGCAGCAGGAAGCCGCCGCACTACTGTACCCGGAGAACTCCGGCGGCAGTGACCTCAGCAAGGAGAAAGCGAGGCGGCGGCGAGCTCCGCGGGATCCACGGGGCAAGGGTGCGGGGGGGCGGCGGCGCGGGAGCGCGGGGCACAGACCGGGCGGGGCTGGGGGACAGTGATGAGCCAGTGCGCTGGGAGGCTGCACGCCGTCGCCGCCACCTGGAGCATCTGCCGCCCGAACTGCTGCTTGCGGTCCGGGCCCCAGCCATGGAGACGCTGAATGGCCCCGCGGACGGTGCTCCGGACGCGAAGCCGCAGCCGCCTGGCCAGCACCACCGCCACCACCACCTCCACCCGCTGGCTGAGCGGAGGCGGCTGCACCGCGCACCCTCGCCCGCCAGACCATTCCTCAAGGATCTGCACGGCCGGCCCGCGGCGCCTGGCCCAGCCCCGGCCGCCCCCTCCTCCGGCCGACCCCCGGCGCCCGCCGCCCCGCGCTCGCCCAGTCTCGCAGGCAAAGCACCGCCCTCGCCTGGGACCCTGGCCGCGCCCGGCCGCCTCTCCCGGCGCAGCGGCAGTGCACCCGGCGCGAAGGACAAGCCGCCGCCGGGCGCCGGAGCCAGGGCAGCGGGCTGGGCCAAGGCCGCTTCGGGCCCCAGAAGGGCGGCGCGAGCGGTGCCCGCCGAGCCGCTGCCCCGGGCTGGAAAGCTGCCGCCACCGCCGCCGCTGCCGCCGCCCGGGGCCGAGCCTCTGCACGCCGCTGCCAAAAGCCGCAAAACCAAACGCGGCTCCGGGGCGCCCCCAGCCCGCGCTGCCGGGCCCCAGATCCCCACCACCTCGCCCCAGATCCCCGCCGCCCCGGTTCCCGCGGTGATCCTTGCCGTGACCTCCGCGGCCGGCGCCCCTGCCTGTGGCTCGCGCATCAGCCACACGGACAGCAGCTCGGACCTCTCGGACTGCCCCTCCGAACCCCTGTCCGACGAGCAGCGCCTGCTACCCGCCGCCAGCAGCGACGCCGAGTCCGGCACGGGATCTAGCGACCGGGAACCCCTGCGAGTAGCCTCCGCTACGAGTCCAGCAGCTCGGGGGACGCCGCTGCTCAGCCCGGAGCCCACCGCACTCCTCACCGCGTCCCCCGCCGCCGGCGCTTTCCTCGGGGGTCGGAGCAGCCCGGGCGGGGTCCCCGTGGGGTCCCCAGGGCCCAGCGGGGCGGAGGATGCCGGGGGGCGCACGCCTCCAGAGCGAGCGGTCCCTGGGACCCCCAAGAAGCCCGGCCCGGGTGAGCAGCCCCAACTGGTACCCGCGGTAGAGGAGGAGGAGCTGCTGCGGGAGATGGAGGAGCTGCGCTCGGAGAATGACTATCTCAAGGTGAGCAGTCGGCTCTGCTGCAGGTGTCCCGAGGCGACCCTGAAGGGTCTGGTTGTGGGCGGGGACCCGTGAGCCCAGCCTTCCCGGCCCTTCTGCCTTTCACTTTCCTGTTCCAGAACGCGCAGGGTACTGGCACTTAAGCCAAAACTTCTGAAAGGAGCGACAAGACCTGTGGGTCCAGGCAGGTTTGAACCCACTTAGCTTTTCTTGTTTCTAGAAGTTTTGCTTCCCTCTCCTGATGTCTTTTCCCCATGTGCTGGGGGAGAGGTGGTTATAATCAGATTTTGCATAAACATCGACCCTCCCTACCCCGGATACGTGCCCACCCTCACCTGTAGGGGCCGGGTATCCCTGGTCAAAGAGCTCTGGTCCCAGCCACCTATGGGTGTGTGTCGGCTCCGGAGGGTGCGGTGGGCCAGGCTACCGACTGGCCTACTGCTTCTTTTGCAATTACAGAAATTCAGGCGCCCTGTGTGTCTCCCTCAGGTGCTCAGACAGCACAAGCAGAGGGGTTCTTTGAGCGGGACCTGGGTTGAAGGATAACAGTGTTTTTGCCTCTCAGGCCTATGTAAGCGTCCATGAGCTCGTTTTTTACGTGTCAGGAGATGCCACTTGATTCCCTCCACAGGCCAGCACTTTCGAGGGAATCTCGACCTCTGCCGCCCTATCTCTTGAATATTTTTGGACAGGGCCTGCGAGCAATGACCTCTTGGTCTTGTTAGATTTGGGGCTCTGAATCTGAATCCATATTTTCTCCCAGGAGGAGAAGGAGGGATTGCTGGTGCTGCAGAATGGAGGGCTTAGCCAGTGATGGGTGGCATGTGGTGGGTGGGGAGTTAAGACACTTGAGGTGTGAGGTGACTTGAGAGAAAAGAAGGGGAATTATATTGAGGGCAATGGTTTTAATTTATTGTAATCCTAAGGTTAGTAAATAGCTCCAGTGATAGAAACAAACATATTCATGTTTCTGTTAAGATGGTAATATATATGCTCCCAAACCACAGGGGTGGTCCTCCTTAATCAGTGGGTTGTATGATTTGCACTGTTTTCTCAGCAAATCCTGAATGAACCTACCTGATTGAGGCCCAATTTCTGGCCAGTGGGACCAAAGGTGTGGACTTTATGGTGAATGGTGGTGAAGTGTGCAGTTCAAACTGGAATCAGTTAACTGCTGAGTGTTCCTAGACCTTTTATCTGGAGCTGCTCTGACCAACTGAACCCAGCAGTTATCTTGTGCAAAGAAGTAACAGTGAGGCAGAGGAGTGACCTGAGAAAAGAGAGCAGATTGGGACTTGGAGTGAGATGTTTCAAATAGTACATTTGCTTTTGTCACCTACTCTTATGTAATAGACAACAGGGTGAAATTCAAAGGTGTTGAAGAGAAAGGGCAACTATGTTGTGTGACTGTATCTGAAAGCAGCACTTTGGTAAATCTTCAACACATGCAAACTCCCTAAGGGTGAGAAAGATCATCTTGTTCAGTTTTGCAACCCCAACTCTTAGCATAATCCCAGACCCACTGTGTTTCTGATTAAATGTTTGTGCAAATTATGACTGCTAAGCAAGAAAAAAATTTTTGAAGAAAAGATATTACTCATTACATCTTTGATCTTAAGGTAGGCAGTCTGATATCATTTCAGGGTTCATTCCTGGGTAACTGGTTATTTGCTTTCTTATTTTACATTGTTAGTTCTCAGTGAATGGAATAGATGTCTGACCCTGGAGTCTGGTCTGGTATATTTGATATTTCAGTGAATCATCACAACAACATAGGGTCTGGTTGTTGGTATATTTATCATAATCCCAATTTCACAGGCAAGGATGCTGAGACCCAAAAAACTTAAAAGACTTCCCCCAAGGTCATACAACTGGTAAGTGGTGCAGCTTCTGTTTTTCCTGCCTCCAGAGTCTTTGTTCTTTTCACTGCACCAGGCTGTATCCTCTTTCCAATGAGGCTGCTTTTCTCAGAGTACATTGCTTGCATTAGAGTTGTTGTATTAGCTCAAAATGTCCCAGTGTTTAGCTTTCCTAAGGGCCCTATTTTCTTTTTGGGTGAAAGGGCCATAATGAATATCTCTCCACTAGCCTGTGTACAAATGGTCATATAAGTCCCACTGGCAATGTTTAATTTTTGGGAAATGTTCAGTTGCCATTTCCTGTGGAGCAAATGTCATGGCCAACTGTTCACTGTGCCTGAGTCCATCTCCCAGCCTTTCTCTGACAGCAGGAGAGAGAATTGGGTAGAGGAGGTCTGAAGGAAGAAAGGAGACCAGAAGAACGTTCACAAATATATGTGTGAGTTACATGTTTGGTCATCCAAAGCTTAAATTACAATAGTTCAATTTGGGAAAGAAACATAGCAATCCTGGTAGACTTTTCCAAAGCCACCCACTTATGCAAAGTCGAGAGGGGAGCATCCATGACCTCATGGGGCAGAGGTAGTAGGCATGCCTTTGCACGTGTTGTTTAGAGCATGCACCTTATAAGTAGGAACTTCTCATTGTTGCTCTTGTTGCTCAGTGGTACTTTTTCAGATGGTAGGTAAAAGTGCATTCCTTGACCTACTGCTTTCCTAGGGATTATTGCCCGGAACTCTGGCGATTGGATAGAGCATCTGTCTATTCAACTGTTACTAACAAGAAGAGATGCAGCCCAGAAACTTTACTTCACTATATTCTGGAGGAATGTGACAACATTAAGTATTACATTCTTTCCCAAGTCAGTTTTGTCATCATTACTGTATAAGACTCTCACACTTTCTGAGCTAGAATGACCATGGGTAACAAAGTAGAAAAATAAGGCCTGCAAAACCATATGAGAATGTCTTATTGGTTGGGAAATTAAAGTGGGATTCTTTTGGTTTTTAGCCAGACTGCTCTATTTTTTAGAAAATAGCAAATGTCAACAGAGAAGTGTAAGCCTTCTGTTGTGCTGTATGGGGCTGTCCTTGACCCTGCTTTCTATTCCTTTTCTACCTTCATCAAAGGGCTCCAAGGTGACTTGATAAAAAATGCAAAAATCACTCAATCCATTTTTCATGAACACAGTCAGAAAAGCACTCTTGTTATCCCTTTACTTCTGGAAGTATTCAGAAATTAAGGTGAACAGTTGAGCCCAGTTACCCAAAGGCCTTTGTTTCTTTCTCAAACCAAACCCAAACATGTTTGTTAATGAGGACTTTTACAAAAGGTTGCTATCTGCCACCACTGTGTTCTGCTCGAGTGCTCTGAGATAATCAGGTAACTTTAGTGCTCATTGTGAACATATTAATTATGTTCTCTGTTTCCACAAGCTTTTCAGGAGGATTTAATCACTGACTTTATTGGCCTATTTTGAAAATGCTTTTTACATTATTGGTGATGCACTCATAACACTCCCACCCTTGCTCCCAAATAATGTACTCCCAAGTGCGGATGTCCTGTAGGATGGGCAGAGATTGGTGTGGGGAAGGGCTGCTTATTCTTGCTCTGCTTTCTGTTATTTCATAAGAATTATATTTGGTTAAAACAAAAGAAGTCTAGCTACAAGGACAAATAACACTGAATTCTTTGCAAGGAATGATTTCCTAAGGGAGATAATCGGGAAGGTCTTTTCGGTTTTTTGGTTTTATAGGATGCACTGATCTAACCTTATCACTCTGTTTCTCACTTGAGGTTGTCTCCTGAGTTTCAAGCTCTGAAATAGTTTTGTTAAATTTGGCTGCCTGGATTCTAAGCGCTCAGTGTGGCCCAGGGGCTGGGATACTATGAGGAAAGGCCCAGCAATTCTGAAGTGCTTCAGCTCCTCCTTCCCTCCTCTGGCCCCTGCTCCTCCTCCTTTCCTTTGGAAGGGTTAAAGTGGACAGCACTTCTATTCTTTCCTGATATTCCACTTTCCACATCCTTCTTTATTTACTCTGAAAGAGTGGCTGTAATAACCTTGGGAGGCAAGATAATATAGACCAGGGCAAACAGCCCATCAGCTGCTGGGTGAACTGTCACTTGGTAAACAATGGTAGCAGCCCCTGAGCTTTCTTAGCTACAGCTGGGACTCTGCAGAAAACATTTCCATTGTCCAGAGGGAAATGAGGTGGATTATTTGTGTATTACAACAAGACAATAGTTTCTGTCTACAACTCACAGAAGATGGAATTATTGCAACAGTAGACAGATGACTCCTCCTACTGTTCAAGTAGTTATTGATTTCGGGTTGTTTAAAGACGATAATGACTTGAATAAAATTATCAGTATGATCAAGAGTTTTCATCAGTTATACTAAGAAACCATGGATTTGGGTTTTATTTTGTATTTGTGGCTAAAACTATCCTCATAGAAGTTTTCATTGAAACATTTCATTTTAATCTTGGTTTACTCTAGTGCACACATAGTATCTTGTTATTACTCTAATTTAATATATAAAACAAGGCTCAATTTGTTATCTGTAGGCAAAGGGGAATAGTTGAAGAGATTCATACCACTTCAAGATTTCATTTTATACAAAATTTGAAAAATATATTTAATTAAAAAAGTAGATGTGTTTTTCAATGAGATAATGGTCTAACATGTAAGTATCTGACAGACCCGATGTTAATTCAATATAAAACTGTTGATTAAGGGAAATTTTTTTCTTATTAATTTCTATATATTAAAAAAAATACAGCAATCTTTCTCTTTTACTTACTATGTCTAAACTATATATGCCATATGCTAGAAACATTATATGTTCTGTTTGATTTGGCTTTCCTAAACATTTAAATGGCAGACATCTTGCCATTCTATAGTACAAATCAGAGCATGCCGTCAGAAAATTAAAGTAGTTAGTTTGAAAATCACTATCCATCATGACCCTAATTTGAATAATCACAGTTTTTGCTTTCCAAATGTCTGCTGCCAGCTTACATGGTTTATAATGTGCTTTTCTTTTCACTGAACCTGAAAATTGCTTTTTTTCAAGGCTCTATGAAAAGAGTTTAAACACTGGCTTTATCCCACCTCTGAAACAGACTAGTATTGGGAAACCATTTAAACTTTTAGAATCTTAATTTCCTCACTTTAAAAAGGGGGTTATTAATATATTTGCTGCACTTTGCAATGTTTTTCTGAGGACCAGTTGTGATAATGGGTATACTCACATACTGACAATTGTCAAGCTCTAAATGTTAGCCTGCTTTTGTTATTTTACACTGACAGTGGGCTTTTAAAAGTACACTTTAAAGCCTATTATTGTTTCATTTGTCCTGGTTGTTGCAAATAATCTGTATGACTTATTGAAAAAAGTGTGTGTTTGGAACCAGGCAGCCTGGGTTTGCAGCCTGGTTTCCGTTTATCGCCTGGGACTTCAGACACGTTAACTAGTGTGGGTTTGGTTTTCTTGTCTGTACAATGGGGGCAATACATTCCTGGAAGGGTTATTGCAGGGTTAGAATGAAGGTAAAGTGCTTAATAAAGAATGTCATTTATTCTATAAATTTAGGTAAAATATGAGTTATAAAAGTAATGATTCAAATACATTATGGTCTCTCCCTAATTTTGCCTCGGTGCAATTAATGTTGGTAATTATTTATGCCAAAAATATTAGTTGTTTATATCTGGCCTACTCAATGACTTGGAAGTGTGGATTAATTTAGCCTTCAAATAGTTTTTGTTTTTTGGTTATTTTTTTAGCCTGCATTGGTTGTTTATGTATCTATATAACATATCCAGCATTTATTTATTTATTTTTTTGTAGTTTTATTTTTTAAATTTTAATACTATATTTTATATAACAACATTCAAAATATTTCAGCATTCAATTATTTTTAAAATTAATATTTTACTTTTCTCATACTAAGTCTTTGAAAAAGTTGGTGTATGCTTTATATATTTTTTTCATCTTATTTTATTTTATTTATTTATTTTTCTTTTTTATTAATTTATTTTTGTTACAGATGTTTCTCCTTTTTTCCCTGTTGACACCCTCCTCCCCATCCCCCCACACCGTCCCCAGCTTTGTTGTCTATGTCCATCAGTTATGCATACATGCGTATAAGTTCTGTGGTTTATCTCTTCCCTCCCCCCCACCCCGCTTTACATTTTTTAAAAAATTATCTTTATTAATTTATTTTTGTTACAGATGTTTCTCCTTTTCCTCCATTGACACCCTCCTCCCCACCCTACCCCCCCATGCAGCATTTAGCATTAGAGTCGATGAGGGGTCTCCTGTTATAATGTCTGAAAACTAGAGAACATTTTTATGCCTGGAAGTTCTATCTTATATCTTTTTATGGCTATATCACATTCTTAAAACTTTGGTTTGAGTAACAAGTAATTCCAGGCATTAATGACTTTAGCTTTTAGGGATAAGCTATCTAAGAAAGATGGAAAAGCAATTACAAACAATTCCTTCTGTGAACCGCCATAGGCTCTGTATATTTGTGTGTGTGTGTGTGTGTGTGTGTGTGTGTGTGTATTTGTTTGTATTACTTGTATGCTTGTATTGAACTTTTTTTTTATTAGTTACCCAATAACACAAATACCTTTTAACTGTCCTCAGACACCAGGGTAAAGATTAGGCTCTTTCAAAGTCTGATTCATCATATTCATGGATGGAACCTGGTTGAAACTTGACCTTGATTTTGAAGATACTCTCTTATCAAAAGAATGACATCCACAAGACCCATTTAAAGCTTTTGGTCTGCAGTTGGTCTCTTCCAGCATGGGTGGGGACAGGGGCACAGCTCCTGAACTGCATCAGTAGGGAGATCCAGCTTCAGTTACAACCTCTTTGCTGAAGGTTGGCAAGGATCTTGATGAAACACTTGCGTTCTCCAGTCCCCTGAAGAGCCCAGCCAGTCCATTCTGTTCATGTATGTTCAGCGGAGGCCATTCTCTTGGTTAGAGTAGTGTGGACAGATTAGGGAGACTCTACAGGCTAGGGTTGAGGGAATAAGATGGCACCTCTGTGCTTTCCAGTAGACCACTGCATACAGTTGAGGTTGGCTGGCGAACTGTCTTCACCCTATTTGTGCCACTCTGTATTTTTCCATAAAGATTCCCAATTTATTTGTTTATTACAGTTTTGTACTTAATTTTATGCAGGATAAAGTACTCTTCAGGAGGTTTCTTTCTGTTCTGTTTCTTATCTACTCGAAGTGCTGATATTGGGGAAACTTGTGCTTTATTGTAAGGAAATCTCCAGTTTTAAGAAAAAATGCAGAATTAGCAAGCGTAGGGAGAATCCAGGAGCAAACTGAATGGCAGGATGCGAGCTGACAACTTAGGGTGAAGTTTTGCAGAGTGTTTTTCCTTGAGCCTCAATATGAATTGAATAAAATAAGTAGGAATGACGGAGTGTATCCTATTCTGGAGGCGTTTAAACCATCAATTATCAAACGAATCAAGAAAATTCCTAGCATGCTTTCCTTAATCTCCCTCCTTCTAACTTGTTCCTTGTTAAAATCTTTTCTAATACTTCAGTAAAATATATATCTCATATATTGCAGCTATGTCTAGGAGGTTGGGAAAATTGTTTTTATAATTGGGCAACAAGACTGGAACAAAGCAAAGGTGCAGTTATGTCTGATTTTGGTGGTCTTTATGATTTGGTCTTTCTTTGTGTTGACCGGTGTTGTGTATTCATTCCACACATATTTACTGAGGGCCTGATGTATGGGTCACACTGCTCTGGGTGCTGCAAATGCAAAGAGGAACAGGGCACTCAAGGTGTCTGCCCTGGTGGAGCTTACCTTCAGTGTGGGCGACAGGTGATAAATAACAGCGATAAGAGGTGGAAAAAAATAGAGCAAGCAAGGGATGAGAGACTGTGGAGTTGTGGGGGGCAGGCAGGGGAAGTTGATCAGCAAATGCATTGTGTGTGCTCCAAATATGAGACAGGAGCCTCACAAAGTGCTGGGAGGAGCGTTTTAAGGAGAGGGTATAACAGGTGAAAGGCTGGAGCAGTTCTCCAACTTCTGGGACCAGAGAAGAAGAGGGTAGCTCAGAGGTCCTGGGGAGGCCTTTGAAGAGTTTCTGGGTGTCGTGGGAAGCCCCTGGAGGGCTTGAGTATGGGAGGAGGTCTGAGTTACATATTAAAAGGATAACTCTCTGGATAGAGAATGGACTATGGAAGAGGAGAGGGCGAGATGGGAAGCCCAGAGTCCCAAGCGATAAACATACCTGTGTGTACAGTTGCACCTTGAAAGGAGTGGAGGGTGTGGTCCTTGGGAAGAGAGCCCCCAAGGTATTTTCATGTTGAACTAACAACACTGGATTGGCTGTGGAAGAGGAGGGTTGGAGGGGAGCCAGGGACAACACCTGGGTTTTTCCTGTATCCAGAGGGTCTTCATATTGACAGCAAAGTAAAATAGAGGCAGGAAATAAAGGATATGTGAATGGGAAGAAACAAACCCAATGTGTATTTTAAACAATGAAAAAGGTTTTATCTTTAGAACTGTGAGACACCTAGTCAGTGCTGAGATTTGTATCGTGGAACAGAATTTTAGGGACGTTGGCAGGTATGTTATCATTCCAGGGCAGTTCACAGTTATGATTTCACTCAAGTTCATGTGCTTCCAAGGCTGGGCCTATCTGACTCATCTTTGAACCTGGATTGTGCCTTAGTGATGGGGGTCAATGTTTGGTTTGAATCTAAAGGTTTAATTATCTGCGGAGTTATTCCATTTATGACTGTGATTATGTAAGGAAATATTAGAAATGAAATAAATATGGAGAGACTACGATGAATAATCCAGGCTGGACTTTAGTTTCTGGATCCATAAGATTTGAACAGACATCTGGTGATATTCTCTCATGTGAGAATTTCCAGAGGTCCCTGTGCCATATCACACAGGTGTAGCCATAGGCCATCGGCTAAGTGTATCCGTAGTTAATATTTAGTATCACAGAGGGGGTGTGGAGGGCAGACCTTATCATTGTTCTGACATACTTGGCTTATAAATCTACTCCATCTGGCTTGTGTAGGATGAGCTGGATGAACTCCGGGCTGAAATGGAAGAGATGAGGGACAGTTATTTAGAGGAAGATGTTTACCAGCTGCAGGAGCTTCGGCGAGAACTGGACCGTGCTAATAAAAACTGCCGAATCCTGCAGTACCGCCTCAGGAAAGCCGAGCAAAAAAGCCTGAAAGTGGCAGAGACTGGTCAAGTTGATGGTGAGCTTATCCGAAGTCTGGAACAGGACCTAAAGGTGAGTGAGCGGGGCTGATGGACGAGGTCGCAGATCTGAAAACGCAGCCCTCCAACCCCACTTACGTGTGGTCTTAATGTTCTCATGCTTCTCTCTCCCTCTCAACAGATTTTGCGTGAACACTTTGTTCACTTTATGAACAAGGGTCATAGGGTATGTGCAGTGATATGGCTTTGATGGCCCAAGATTTAAATGTCATTATGAAGTGGAATCTTCAAACTTAAAAAAAAGAAAGAAAGAAAAGAAATCATAGAAATAGATCTATAATAAAAAAGAATTAATGCCTGGCAATTGGTTTGGCAATTGTATAGAAAGTATACAGAAACTCCTTCTAAATATTTGAAATATTTTAAATATATTATAACTGAATATTTTTAAAATATTCAGTTATAGTCAAAGACTACTCTTAAGAGGACCACAATCACTTAACATTTTTATTGTTATTTAAGTTTCTAGGATGAAAAACCTGAAATTACCATAACCCAAATGAGACTTGTATAGTGTGGTGATGATTTAACTGAGGAGAAATAAGATCATAACTAATTGTTGAAGGTGTCTTTGAGAACCATCGACAGAAGTGGGGATGAGGTGAAGAAATCCTAGACTTTAAACCACTTGCTGTTTCCATGGGTAACATGGCTTCTCTCATGCCCGATTATCAAATCATTCATAGAGATGAACTATGTATAATGTCTTCCTTACTATGGGAGCACTTGTGAAACCTCATCTAGCCTTTCATTATGATAACAGGAAAAGAATCTTTGTAATTCTATCAAATTTATAAACCACTTACAAAATGTCATTCAGTGTGATACAAGGATGACATATTTCTTTTGCAAAATCTCTTTCTTATTTCCTTTTAGAAAGTAAAAATGTTTAACCGCTTTTAACATTCAAATATTTTACCAAAGAAGACAATTTAAAACTTGACTACATTAAACATCTGCTATAGAATTATTGTTATTTTTTAGCAGGTAGGTTTAATATTACCTTAGGTAACAGAAATATTTGTTTATTATTATTATTTCTAATTTATCACTTAAAATATCTGCACCTGAGCAGAATTAACATTCTTGCTGATAGCCTATAAGGAAGTAGGGCTACCCAAAGTGGCGTTTTAATAGATAAAAGTTGTATTCTTCCTCATAGTGTGGACATCACACTTTAAACTAATACCTGCTTTTAAAAATAAGTTTGTTAATATTGCTAAGGTCTTTGCTCATTGGTGTAATACCATATCACTTAATGATTCTGCCTCAAAAATTGTGTGAATGTAGCCTTGGCACACAGAAAGCTTCATATCCTGATGACTGTCTCTGCAGGTAGCCAAAGACGTATCTGTCAGATTGCACCATGAACTTGAAACTGTGGAGGAAAAGCGTGCTAAAGCTGAAGATGAAAATGAAACCCTCCGACAGCAGATGATTGAAGTGGAAATATCCAAACAGGCCCTCCAAAATGAGCTGGAGAGATTGAAAGAGGTAATCTGGAAATGTATGGGTATTTCTCCTTTGGGTTTAATTGTGAGGAATTTGGGACTCCCAAGTGTCCCATTATTATTGTGGTTTAAACCAGGGGTGGGCAAACTATGGTCTGTGTGTGTGGCCTGGGAAGTAAGAATGGTTTTTATATTTTTTATAGCATTGAAATACAATTACCACCACACAAAATAAACGTAAAAAGCAAGGAAGACTGTGTGATCAAGACTGTATGTTGCTTGCAAAAACCTGACATTTGCCCTCTGGCCCTTTACAGTAAAGGCTTGTTGAACCCTGGTCTAAAGCTATTTTTAATAATTTCCATTCAGATGAGCTGGCCATTAATTTTTTTTATGTGCCCAAATGTTGTGCACTATTACTAGAATACAACATTAAGTAGTAGCTTTTTCTTGAAAGTCTTCTCTTCTTCTAACAAGCTGGAAAATATGTTTTGGTTGTCTGTGTAAACAGGTAATGTATATATGCTACCTATATCTGTTATTCAGCCAATATGATTTAAATACATATATATATATATTTTAATTTTGGGGAGTAACTCTGTCCTAGCAAAGTGGTCTAGAAAATGAATATATATGAATATATATATATATATATATATATATATACACACAAATGAATGTATATATATATATATATATATATATATACACACACACACTCATTTGTGTACAGTAATGTAAATCTTGTTCTGTCGTTGACTTCTATTATAAGGTTAAAGCTGAGTAATTTTCTTGGAAAATATCTTGCATATTGATGAAATTAAAAACTACTGGTGAAGGCTTTAAGATGATGGTTAAAAAAAAAGATGATTGTTAAAGCCGGCATATTACCTGCTAACAGCCTTACATAGCAGTTTAGTTTTCCTTTGGCTAAGCTTCCTGATCCATAGCCATTCCCTGTCCGTCCACACAACTTCATTCAAGCCCTGTGCTAGGCTCTGGGGATGCAGATGCGAGTATGGCAGCATAGGCCCTGCTCTCAAGGTGTTTCAGTTCAGTTTGACACACGGATAACAAAACAAATCACTCTGATTCCTTCCCAACTCCCTCTCCTCACAGCCATGCCAGCCTTGAGCTTGCCCTCCCCTGACAGGTTCTCTTTCCAGAGACCCAGCCGCTTGTGGCTCACTCCTTCATCTGCAGGTCTCTGCCCATGTCTCACCTCACCCAGCCTCCCCTCAACACATACACATTAAGTTGTCCCTGTCTCCACCCTGGCCATCCCTGTCTGCCTTCCCATCTGATACATTATGGATTTGGGTAAATTACATGTATATTGTCACCACTTATCTGAAAATGCTGTGTGTTTTATTTCTTTGTGCCCTCTTCCACTAATGCCACTCTAGAACTCGAGCTCTATGGGTTGGGGGGTCTTGTTTTTCCGGTTCACTGTGGGGTTTCTGTGCCTGGCACATGGGCGTCGTTGGAGACTTGCTGGGTGAGGGGTGAAGGAGGGTGAGAATGCAGAACTGTGGTGACTGTAGCTTTCCTGAGGGACTCAGTGAGCTTCACAGAGGAAGAGGCAGGTGCTGGGTAACCCTTGCCCCTTCCCTTATGCATGTCTTTACCCCTAGGACTGGAGGAATTTCCTCTGACTGTGGATCTCTTATCTCTGCACTTACTGTTCCTGTTAGTTTACTTTCCTCTTTTGCCTTTGGTCTAAGTTTACTAGAAGGTGTGCCATAATGTTGTTGTTTTTTTCCTCAAAACTTCTGGTTTGACCAAAGAACTTATGCATATAAGCATAACCAATGGACATAGACAACAATGCCAGGCGGGGGGCAGGGGGCGGCAGGAATGGAAGCAGGGTGTCAATGAGGGGAAAAGGAGAAACATCTGTAACAAAAATAAATTAATTAAATACAAATAAATGCATTTAAAAAAATAAATTAAAAAATTCTGGTTTGATCTGGACCTTGAAGGTATAGAAAACAACTTAGAAGCTTATTTCATAAATTTTATATGTATATAGTTTGTGTATAAATATATAAATTATATATACATAAGTAGTACATATATTTTAAGCAAGCAAAAATTATTTTGCACACATTTAAATGGATCTGTGTAGGACTTGGCATCAGGTCATGAATAATAGCTCCCTGGGGAAAGAAATGATTACTGTTGCTCTTGCTGTCAAAGCCAGGCAAGTGTGAGGTAAGGGTCTTTAGAGCTGTGATGTTGGCTCAGGCTGGATTTGAGGAGAGAAGGTGCAGGGGTCAGCTCTTCCCTTCCTTTGTGGGTGACAGTTACTCAGAGAGGGGTTGCTCATGGGGACACAGTGAGTATTTTACCTCCAGAGTTATAGTCAGACTGGTAGGTCTGCGTATTTACACCAAACTTCTAAACCAGTGATTTTAAATGGTGTGCTGCAAGAATTTTTAAAGCATTTTAGTACCTAACTATTCAGTCAAGAGCACTGACCTCTTTTCCCTTAGATTGTCAAATAAAAAATGACAACAGCCAACACAACAACAGTCATGTGGTGTGAATGCCCTGTCTTGAACCATAAATATATAGGTCATATAATAGAGTTGCATCTTATTGGTAATGTCACATAATAAGGTTGCATCTGATTGGTTAATTCTTGGTACCAGAAATCCTTATATACAAGTACAGGCAATTGATTTTTTAAAAAGTCACTTTGGAGCAAAAGGGGTAGGTAATTACTACTACTATTACTACTACTATTATTGTAAATCAATCAAAATTATTCCTATTTTTTTGTCTGATCGGCAAAAAGTATATTTTTTGGTGTGCTATAGAATTTTAGGAATTAGTTTATGTGTGCTGTGATATGAAAAAGGTTGAACATCACTGTTCTAAATAAGTCATAAAGCCGATAGGAGCCTGAGGAGGGTCAGACGGGGGTAGGGTAGACTGCTGAAAGTAGAGACTGATGGAGCCCAGCGATAAGGCTCAGACGTGGTGGAGGAGGCATTTATTGGAAAATGCCAGCAGTGGTCTCCGTGAATGGGTTCTTTCTATGAAAGCCAGAACAAAATACGCCGTGAGTTTTGCTCTAGGGTGAGGATAATATTTCTGTCTCCTGAGCCTTGCTCGTTATTGTTCACCTCTGAAGTTTTGTAAATGGATGCATCACTGTCTGAAAAAGGCAAGGACAGTTTGTGTGTGTCTCTACATGATAGAAGTGTATGTCCCCCTTGGCCCCAGACAGCGGAACAGCGCATCTTTGTGCCTCTTCAGCTCTGTAGCCTCTGCTGGGGCTGCTCTCTCTTAAGCTGCAGACTATTTTCAGCTGCCTGGTGGACATGTCCAAGATGGTTTCTCCTAGCATTGCAAACTCAATGTGTCAGAAACAGACTTATCGCCCTCGCCTCCACCTGCACCTTCTTCTGTCTTTCCCAGCTGGGTTAATGGTGCCACTGTCCTTTCAGTCACTAAGGCTTAAGTCATTGTTATTGTTCTTACTTCTCTTGCTTCCCACCCACAGTTGCCTGCTGGGTGCTTAAGGTTCAACTGTTCCTTGCTTTTGCAGTCTTAGAAATTTCTTTTTCATGGATACATCCTGTAACGTGGATGAACCTCAAAAATAGGCTAAGTTAAAGAAGTCAGACATATTGTATAATTTCATTTATAGGAAATATGCAGACTAGGTAAATTCATAGTCTGAAAAAAGGTTAGTTGTTTAAAGGGCCTATGAAGAGGGGAGAAGGGAGATGGACTGCTTAATGGGTGTGGGGTTTCCTTTTGAATAATGAAAATGTTTGGAACTAGATAGATATGATGGTTGGACAACACTGAGTGTACTAAATGCCACTGACTTTTACACTTTACAATGGCTAATTTTTAAAAATTGATTTTAGAGAGAGGAAGGGAGAGAGAGAGAGAGAGAGAAACGTCAATGTGAGAGAGAAACACTGATCGGTTGCCTCTCACATGTGCTCACACTGGGAATTGAACCCACAACCTGGGTATGTGCCCTGACTGGGAATCTAACTGCTACCTTTCGGTGCACAGGACTATGCTCCAACCAACTGAGCCACACTGGTCAGGGCTATAATGCTTAATTTTAACCTCAATCAAAACTTTTACTTTCTCTATACTATCTGTTATCAGTAGGGTGTCCTCTGTGTCCCCACCTGTTACTGGTGGAAGTGGAGCTCTTGGGGTGCTGCAGGAACAAGAACTTCCTGAGGCCCCATGGGAGGATGAGGTATCATGGAAAACTCCCATCTCCCTTCGTCCCGCCATGGAAAAAGTCCCCTTTTGTCTTCAGCAGGGCTAAGATTGAAGCCACTGCCCAGGGCCTTTGCTCCATATTAAAATACGGTCCAGTCCAGAATCAGGCTAGTTTAGCTCATGTTCCCAGGTGCAGTCCATTGCATGTGGGGTCCTCATGGCCATGGTTGGGTGCCTAATGGGGCCACATGACAGGCTAGTGCAGTCCTTGGAGTAAGCAAGTACGAGGAAGCAGGAGCAAAGCAAGAGGAGTAAGAGAGCAAGAACTCTTTGTCTCGGGGTTATAATTAGGAGCTTAACCAGTTAAGCTTTCAGGATTTCACATGCTTGCATTGGCTCTGCCCCTCTAGTCAATTATCTTTTTCCCAAGTTAGACTGACAGGCGAGCACCTTCCCTAGTCACTCCGACTTCAACTTCACTGCCAATGAGCCATCTTCCCCTTTGTTTGGTCCCTTTCCTTGGTGATTTGCAGGGAATGGACCAGTGGTTCCCTGGGGAATGTGGAGATTGCAGCTGTCTGGTGAAGCTGCCCAGATGACCATGCCTATAATGTCTGGCCTGCCCTTTGCTTCTGTCCTGTTATTAATATTAACTAGCTAGTTACATTGGTAACATAGCAATACTTTTCATCAGTGTTCTCTCAAATGAATATTTGAGGGCTAACACTATGTGATTACCACATTGAAGCCCTTTACTACTTCTAGTCATTCCTTCTCTGTTTTATCTAACATCCCCCAAAATCTGTTACTCTCTGCTCAAACAGACTTGCCTTGGTTCCCAATTGTTTAATTCTTTAGCATGACCCAGAGGACCTTTCTTGCCTAGCCCTTCTCTGTCTCCCAGCTAGGGTTCCCACCCCTAGGCTATAAACCGTTGAGTGAAATAAAGGGCAGTTGAGAAAGATGAAAAGAGTCTATGTCCTCTGGTCCTCTTTGAACTAATAGAGGAGTGTCTAGGAAAAGTTACTTCTCCAATGACAGATGACATGATTAAAGAGGGCTGCGATATTAACCCATCTGGAATCGTCCCTTTTGCTTGCTTACTTCCTGACTGTTCATGCAGTGGTCCATGCACCCAAACACCCTACACCCCTCCACTTGTGCAAGCTAAAAAAATTTTGCTTTTTATTGGAGGAGAGGGGTGGTATATATCTTATAGTACTCAACTCTATGGAAGAATATTTCAAAAGGTTAAAAATTGTTAATCTTAGCTTAGTTTAAACTTCTCCAAGATTGCCAAGAGCTTCTATTCAGCAACATTTCTTTCTACCAAAAAAATTTTTTAAAGTTTTTCTACCAAAATTTTCGAGTGCTTGTTACATGCTAGACGCAAATAATAAATATCACCTTAGTTGGCACTTGCAAGGGACAGAGATTTGTTCTAGATCACTCTAAGGAATTAAGGGTTGGTGTTTAGTTTTATTCTTACTGAGGTAAAATTAACATTTACATTATATTAGTTTTAGGTGTACAACATAATGATTTACTATTTGTATATATTGCAAAATGATCACCATGGTAAGTCTAGGTAATATCCAACATCATACATAGTTACAAATATTTTGTTTCTCTTATGATAAGAACTTTTAAGATCTACTCTATTAGCAATTCAAATATACGAATATACAGTATTATTTATAGTCACCATGCTGTACATTACATCCTCATGACTTATTATTTGTTTTATATCTGAAGTTTATACCTTTTGACCCCGTTTACCCATTTCATCCCCCCCCCCCCAGGATTGTTGAATGGAGCCTCAGGGAACCAACTAGCAGTCAGATAGCTCTTGTGGGACATCTTTCATCACCATTTAGGATATGATATTGATTCTCTGGGTTTGGTTGAGACTTCTTTTGTGCCTAGTAAATGGTCAGTTTTTTGTAAATATTTCTTGAGTGCTTGAGAATAATGTATATGTCCCAATTTTGGGGTGAAGACTTTAATTTAAATTCATTAGATTGAAAATTTTCAAACTTTAACCCACAGCAAGAAGTACATTTTATATCATCACTCAATATACAAATATAAAGTTTTCACAAAATAATGCTTATCTTTGCTGTATGGGATACATTCTGATATTTTTAATTCTATTCAGTTTTATTTTTTTAATGTGGTTATAAGTTTGATTTATAGTCCATTAGTGGATTGTTGCAATTTGGAAAAAATGTATCAGATCATTTGTTAATTGTATTGTTCAAATTTTCTATATCCTTTATAGTTTTGTTTTGTTTGCTAAATATATCTATTTGGGATAAAGCTATGTTGAAATCACCCATTATCATTTTGCATTTAAATTTTCTTCTTGTAATCTGTCAAATTTGGCTTTACATACTTTGAATATAAATGCATACCGATTTAGAACTGTTCTTTGTAATGAATTGTTCCCTTTATCATTTGGTAATGACCTCTTTATTTTCATGTAATGCTTTTTGCTTAAAGTCTACTTTGCTTTTATCATCTATACCAATTTTCTTTTGGTTAGTTTTTGCCTGGTATAGCTTTTTCTGGTGATTCTGTTATTCCGTGTCATTATGTTTTAGGTGTATTTTTTGTGAATAGACTATAGCTACTTTTTTGTTGTTGTTGTTAATCATCACCTGAGGATATGTTTTCCATTGACTTTTAGAGAGAGTGGAAGGGAGGGAGAGAGGTGGGGGGGGAGAGAGAGAGAGAGAGAGAAACATCTCCCAGTTGCTTCTGGTACATGCCCCTACCAGGGATCAAAGCCACAACCTAGGTATGTGCCCTGACTGGGAATCAAACCTGCAACTTTTTGGTGTACTGGACAATGCTCCAACCAACTTAGCCACCCAGCTGGGGCCATAGCTACCTTTTTAAAAATGGAATATGAGAATCTCTCCTTTAAAAAAATTTCCACTTACATGTTTTTTAATTCATTTATTTTTGTTACAGATGTTTCTCCTTTTTTCCCCATTGACACCCTCCTCCCATCCTCCCCCACCCTGTCCCCAGCTTTGTTGTCCATGTCCATTTGTTATGCGTACATGCATATAAATTCTGTGGTTTATCTCTTCCCTCCCCCCCACCCCCTCTTCTGAGGATTGTCAATCTGTACCCTACTTCCATGTCTCTGGGTCTACCCTGTTCCTCAGACTGTTATGTTCATTATATTCCACAAATAAGTGAGATCATGTGATATTTGTCTTTCTCTGCTTGGCTTGTTGCACTTAGGATAATACTCTCCAGGTCCCTCCATGTCATCTCAAAGGATAAGAGATCTTTCTGTCTTACAGCTGCATAGTACTCCATTGTGTATATGTACCACAGCTTTTTTATCCATTTGTCCACTGATGGACACTTGGGCTGTTTCCAGATCTTAGCTATTGTAAATAGTGCTGCTATGAACATGGGAGTACATATATTCTTTCTGGTTGGTGTTTCAGGCTTCTTAGGGTATATTCCTAGAAGTGGGATCACTGGGTCAAATGGCAATTCAATTTTTAATTTTTTGAGGTAACACCATAGTGTTTTCCATAGTGACTGCACCAGTCTGCATTCCCACCAGCTGTGTTCTAGAGTCCCCTTTTCTTAAGACCCTCGCCAACACTTGTTGTTTGATGATTTGTAGATGGCGGCCATTCTGACAGATGTGAGGTGATACCTCATTGTCGTTTTAATTTGCATCTCTCTGATGATTAGTGACGTTGAGCATTTCTTCATATGTCTCTTGGCCGTTTGTATGTCCTGTTTGGAGAGGTGTCTATTTAGGTCCTCTGCCCATTTTTTAATTGGGTTCTTTGTCTTCCTTTTGTTGAATTGTATGAGCACTCTATATATTTTAGAAATTAACCCCTTATCTGATGTATCATTGGCAGTTATGCTCTCCCATACAGTGGTTTCCCTTTCCATTTTGATGGTTGTTTCTTTTGCTGTGCAGAAGCTTTTGAGTTTGATGTAGTCCCATGTATTCATTTTTTCCTTTGTTTCTGTTGCCTTAGGTGATGTATCAGTGAAAATTATGCTACGTATGATGTCTGAAATTTTGTTGCCTACACTTTCTTCTAGGATTTTTATGGATTCACGAGTCACATTTAAGTCTTTTATCCATTTTGAGTTAGGGAAGTTTTCTGTCATTATTGTTTCAAAGAGGTTTTCAATTTCTTGTTCTCTCTCTTCTCCTTCTGGCACCCCTATGATACGAATGTTGGCATGCCTGAAGTTGTCCCAGAGGCTCCTTACACTATCCTCGTTATTTTGGATTCTTTTTTTGTTTTGCTGTTCTGCTTGGGTGTTTTTTGCTTCCTTATATTCCAAATAAATGGTTTGCTTCTTAGCTTTACCTACTCTACTATTGATTCCCTGTAAGTTATTCTTTATTCCAGTTAGTGCATCTTTCATTTCTGACTGGTCCTTTTTTATACTGTTGATGTTCTCACTAAGTTCCTTGGAGGTCTCTTTAAGTTCCTTGAAGGTCTCACTGAGTTCCTTGAATGTCTCACTAAGTTCCTTGAGCAACCTTATAACCTGTGTTTTGAACTCTGCATCTGATTGATTGCTTATCAACAGATAAGGTGATAGGGTGGCCTATTGTTGTAGGTGTTCTGTAGAATCCAGTGGCACAGTCTCCCTGATCACCCCAGCTGGGCCCTCGAGGTGCATCCCTAGTGTGGATTGTACTCCCTTCTGTTGTAATTGAGTCTGGATTGCTATTGGCCCATCAATGGGAGGGATTTACTCAGGCTGATCAGCTACAAACACTGGCTGTGCCCACTGATCACTGGCCTCTGACTCCCTTGGAGGATCAGTGGTGTAGGAACCCAACACACAGAGCAAGACTTACTTCATCAGGGGTCTGGTACCCATTGAGTCCACTCATTGAGTGTGTCACTTGTGGAGGTGGTTGGGTGGTGGTGCTTCGATGTGGTCTGAAACTGTCCACTGCGTGTGCTGGCTCTGGGGCAAGGTCAGCCTCTGCCTGTGTTCTACCCAGGGCCACCCGGCACAAGCTACAGAGTGATCTGCCAATGGCTGCTTCTTGTGCTGGGCTTGGAGGTGTCCAGGAAAAGCCAAGTTGTGAACCAAGGCTGGCTGCTTCTAGTGCCAGGCCTGGGGCCACTTAAGGAGAGGTATGGGGCTCACTGAGTCCAGATGGTGCTTGTTTGAGAGATTTTAGGAAACTGAAGCAGGATTCAAGACAGGCAAATCCTATGGTAAAGCCTTTGGAAACAGCTTGGGTGGGCCTGAAAGTTGGGTGGGGCAGGACCTCAGGGATTCACCAGGGTGGGGCAAACAGTGTGACAGGTTGCTGGAGTCCCAGATATGGCACCCGTCTGCCTGCCCGTAAGGGAAAGGCTCACCAAAGGAACAATGGCCTCCACCAGCACATCTGTCTGAGAGAAAGCTGCCTCTCCAGCCCTTGTCCTGAGGCCAAACAGCTCAGTTCTGCCCTGTATGTCTCTGGTGCCTTTCAAGCTGCCTCCCCCCTGAACTTAGAGGGAGCAAGTCCAAGTAAGTCCATGCGCAAGTCTGTGTTCGAGCCCTTTAAAAGGAACTGCCTGGGCCTCCAGAAGCCTCAGCCTCAGTTCCTGCTGGTTTTTACAGCCAGAAATTATGGGGACTTCTCTACCTAGCACTGGAACCCTGGTTAGCTGGGCGCCTGGTGTGGGACGGGACCCCCTCACTCCTCAGGGAGGACCTTCCCAGCCGAGGTGTCCTGATTTTTATCCACCACACGTGGATGTGGGACCAGCCTTTCCGTGCCTCTGCTCCTCCTACCAGTCTCAGTGTGGCGGCTGCTTTAATTTCATAGTTGTAGGACTTCCAATCAGCTCGATTTCACGTGGCTCTGAATGATCTAGTCGTTTTTTTGTTTTGTTTTGTTTTGTTTTCAGTAAATGGTGTTGTCTGAAAATGCTTTTATTTCATATTTAGTCATGAAAGATATTTAGTTGGGCATACAATTATAACACTTTGAAGATAATATTTTATTATCTTTTGGTTCTATTTTGCTATCAAGTGGTCTGCTGTCAGACAATTCTCATTTTTGTTGATAATCTCTTTCTGCTTCCTGGTTACTTTTTTCTTCATGTTTGCTATTCTGACGTATCTGGATTAATTTTTATTTTGTTCAACAGTTATTGTCAATATGAGTGTCTTTCATGAAATCTGGAAAATTCTAACTCTGAGTAGTGTTCAGTAGTGAAATTATCTCTTTGAATAGTGTTTCTACCCTAACTTCTCCATTTCTTCTAGAATTTCTGTTAGTTGTATGTAAGATCTTCTCATGTTGGCTATTCTTTTTCAAAAAAATATTTTTAGTGATTTTTAGAGAGAGAGGAAGGGAGGGGGAGAGAGGGAAACATCAATGTGAAAGATTGAAACATTGAATGGCTGCCCCCTGCATACCTCCTACCGAGGACTGAGCCCACAACCCGGGCATGTGCCCTGACTGGGAATCAAACCAGCAAATTCGGTGCACAGGACGACGCCCATCCAGCCGAGTTACACAGGCCATGGCATGATGGCCATTGTTATTCCATTCTCCCTCTTATCTAACCCTTTTTATTTTTAAATCTTTTTATCGCTCTGTGCTGTATAGTCTGGATAATTTCTTCATTTCTTGTCCAAGTTACTAATTCTCATTTTTACTAAAAAAATTACTGTTTTATTTATCCACTAAGTATTCATTTCAATTAGTTTACCTTTTATTTCTGGAATTTTAAAATACTTGCTTGTTCTTTTTCATAATATTTCTTTTTTCCTCATCTGTTTCTTCTTTTAAATCTTTAAACTTTTTAAAGTCAGAGTCCCTTTCAGTTCTGTTATTTTCAGTTTTTGGTATTACTAATCCTTCTGCTTGTCATATCTGCTGACTCTCACTCCAGCTTTTATTGTGAACTATTAGTGGGAATTCCATGAAGTTTGTTGAAATGTCCTTCTAGTAAGACTTTTACATTGGTCTTTTCCAGAGGCCTTGGTGGTATCATTGGTTCAAATATAATTTTTAATTTTTGACTTGTGAAGTTGTGTGCCAAATGGGTTGTGTCAGTTGAAAATCAAACTTGCATGGGGCATAGGCTTAGGGTAGTTTCATACCTCAGAGGAGATTTTGTTGTCCACTACCCAGTGTCCTGGAAAGAAGTTAACTCTCCCCGTCCCTGGGTGATTTTTAGTTTACTATCAGTTGGGGTGCATCTCTTCAGTGGGCTGCCTGGGTGCATTCATGAAAGCTTCTTGTCACACTTCTGGCTACAAGGGCCTATTTCTGCATCTGGTAACTTGCATCATTCCCTCCTACCCCACAATGCTTAACACATACCCTTATGCTAATTGCTCTGGTTTTCAATATCTTATGCATTTCTGACACTAGGGAATTTTCCTTTTTTGTGAGTTCAGCTGTGTATAAATTTTTGCTTGTTATATTTTTCCTAGCATTTCTAGCTGTTTATTATGGGAGGGCTCAGGGTAATTCAGTGTACTGTGCTGCCAAAACAGGATGTGACCCTTCAGGGCTCAGCAGAAGCTCTCCAGTAGCAGCTCTGGAGTGCCGTGAGTAACCCCAGTTGTCTTCCAGTTCATGACTCAGCACTTTCCTTCCTCCTCCTCCTCCTTTCAGTTTTTTTCCATCCTGCTGCTCACCAGCTCCCCTTTCACTTAGAGCCCTTTTTACTCATGGCTTCTGTATGTTATGGCTGCTACTCACTGTCTTCTCTCTAGGTGTCTGCTATGGTTGTGTCCCGCCCCCACATTCATATGTTAAATCCTAATCCCCAGTGAAGGTGATTGGGTTATTAGAGTGGAGCCTTCATAATGCCCTTGTAAAGGAGACCTCAGAAAGCTCCCTGGCCCCTTCCACCATGTGAGGACACAAGGAGAAGTTGGCTGTCTATGAACCCAGAAGTGGATCTTCACTGAATCTGCCAGCACCATGATCTTAGATTTTTCAGCCTACAGAACTGTAAGAAATAAATGTTTGTTCTTTAAGCCACTCAGTTTATGGTATTTTTGTTATAGCAGCCAGAACAGATTAAGATAGTCTTTCTACTTTTATCTCAACCAGTGGGAAGGCACTTTTCTCTCTGTATGTCATTACCTTCAAACTATCAGGCAGCCATAAAATCTGGAAATATAGATGCAAAAACATAATAAATGGTTTATTGCTATTATGCTACACTTCAATAAAATAATATTATCTTTATAATATTATCTTTATTTTCAGAGTTTATGGTCCCCCTTGTAAGAAAATTACTTGCTTGGGTGAATTAGTGTAAAGCATCTTTGGATGGAGTCCTGATGCCAGGCATTTGCTTGGGTACTGACCAGGTTGCCAGTGGCTGCCAGGCAATCAGTCAGGGCCTCACCCCTGGCCCAGTCAACAGTGGATGGTAGGACCAGCAGGATATGTGGGATAAAGGCAGCTGTGTTAGCTTGGTGGGACACCTCAGAAGGAATAAGTAGCATCTGGTTTCATTTGCTAGTCATGAGTTTATGGCGAGGGGCAGGGGACTAGTTAGAGAACAAGAAGGGGGAAGAACTCTGGTGCCCTGAATGATATCCCATTTATGTGGCCTGCTAAGTTCATAACGAGGTAAAGTGGGATGAGAGTAGGAGCAGAAGAATTAGGGGTGTCTGGTTAAGTCTTTTTCCCAAACACTGAAACATGAGAAGAGTCTGGTGTGTGTGTGTATGTATGTGCGTGTGTGTGTGTGGGTGTGCAGTGTCTGCACAGGGATCTGGAAGGAAATGGACTTTTCTGAGTCCTACCCAGACTAAGAGGGCAGGGAATGGACTGGACTAGAGCTGTGTCAAACAAGGAAGAAATACCAGGCCTGGGAATCCAGAGGTCAGAGGTTGGGGAGGATTAGGAACAGGGCAGCAACTACAGGAAGATTTGGCATACGTAGCTTTAAATACATAAGCTGTAAATGGAGCAGTTTTGGTGTCTGGGAAGAAAGGGGTTGTATGTTCAGTGAAAGAACCATAAATAGCATTAAATGGCTGATTCACGCTGTTGCTGGAAGGAGAAGCAACAGCCTAGTGCAGTCTGATCTGGTCACTCAGAACTTGTGACCTTGGAGCCATTTCTTGTCCAAATCAAGACAGAATTGAGGTCTTCTACTAGGCTAGTCCTGCGATCCACTTTACAGCTATTCCTAGTGTTCTCCTGGGGGCCCAGCTTGGCTGAGCCTCACCAGGCTTCTTCCGATGCACAGGGTGGGCGTTTTGCTTCTTCATGGTGAGCTGTGGCAGAGGTGTGAGGAGGTAAGGGCTTGCCCAGGTTCAAGTGTTTGAAATGCTTTCATTTCTTAGGTTATGCAATTTCATTAAGTTCTGTTATCAAAGGAGTATTTTACTTCTACTTTGTGTGGTTTTTATCTTGGAAAAAAGAAAACAGTGGTGAAGACAAAGGAAGGATATTGGAAGGAATAACTTTATTTGACAGCTTGCTTCTGATGGGTGTGATGGCACACGAGGCGAGCCCTAAGCCTGACCTGGCTTACTGAGTGTTAGTCAGAAGAATCCTTGAGATGAGTTAGCCAATCTTTCCGTTACCTACACGAAGAAACTAAGGTCTGGGTGAGTCATGAATGGCCTGAAGTCAGGAGGCCCATTCACAGCATAGCTGGACTCTTTGTACCCCAGGTCTCCTGACTCCCAGCAGCTCTCTTTCTGTCCTCCAGATCTTAGCTCTGGACCGCACTCTCCTTTCTTTGTAGACTTGGAAGAGGCCAGTTACCAGGTCAGAACTGGAGGTAAGCACTTGTGGAACCAGCTGGACGGAGTGTCTTTTATGGGAAGCCGCTGGAGGAGGGAGCAGCTCCAGGCTCCTCGCTCCAGTGGGTTGGCAAGAAGGGCACCTGTATCTTTTTTTGACCCATTAATGCTTCTCTATAAAATTAATTTCTACTTTTAGAAGTATTTATTAAGCTGCTTCTTTCATCTCTACTGAGAAAATTATAGGAAGAAGGCCAGTATTTACCTTTGAAGAGACTGAGCGTGGTCCTCCCAGCCTGCCTTACTACCCTGCTCAGTGGGAGCCCTCATGCCCCTGTTCCCTCCCATCCAGTCTGTGGTCCTTATCATCCCCCCACCCCCACCCCAGGTTAAAGGTTCCTGGACTCAATTACAGTGTGTAGGCTTCCCCACACTAACAAGCAATTCTGGGACACCAGCAGGTGCTTCTGACCAAACTGGCTACAGATTGTAGGTTCCAATGGTCCCCTCCAACTCAGGATGCCAATCGAAAGTCCAGGTTGTTACCTATACTTCTGACCGACTAGCTATAAATCAGAAGTTCCCATGATCTTCTCCTTGGGTTCAGTTAATTAGCTGGAATGGCTCACAGAACTCAGGGAAACCTATTCACTCACTAGATTACTGATTTCTTGCAAAGAATATTAAAGGATACAAATCCACAGTCAGGTGAAGAGCTACATAGTGCAAGGTCCCAAACAAAGGAGCTTCTGCTCTCATGGAGCTTGAGGCCTGGCAAGGTGGCATGTGGAAGTGTCTGGTTGTCCAAACTGGAAGTTCTCCAAACCCCCCTCTTCATTACATAGGCATGATTGATTAACTCATTGGCCACTGGTGACTGATTCAACCTCTAGCCTCTCTCTCCCTGGAAATCAGGGTGTGGGATAAAAAGTTACAACTCTCAGTTTGTGATTAGTTCCCCTGGCAACCAGCCTGCATCCTTGGGTGTTTTACAAATATCACTTTCATTAATACTTAAAACCCAGTTGTGGTGGAATAACTGGCTTGTTGTGAATAAGACACTCATTTCACTTTTATGGCTCTGAAGCTTTTTTAGGAACTGAGGACAAGAGACCAAATATAAAAGATGCTCCCATCGCTCGTATCACTCAGGAAATCCTAAGGGTTTGGGGAGCTGTGAGCCAGGAACTGTTGATGGAGACCAAATATATCTGAAATATATTTTGCTCTTCTGAATGACTATATACATATATATATATATATATATATATATATATATATATATATATATTATAAATCACAGTATCCTACCAGGATTGTACCTAGATTACCACCTCTACTTATTGAAATACTGCCCGTTCTTTAAGATTCTCCCTGCAGTACCACCTCCTCACTGAGGCCTTCCACAGCACTCTTTTCTGAACTCTGAACAAATGTTTTCATATGATCAAACCATTACATGGTTACTGTAGAAAGTTAGAAAATTGTACAGAGAGAAAGTTCCCATCATGCTAATGTCCAGAGATATATCTGATTTTTCATATGAAATTGGAAACATACCATGTATACTTCTTAGCATAGTATTTTTAATTAACCTTTTTGTTTGGAGATACTTGTAGATTCACGTGCAGTTTTAAGAAATAATAGAGAGGTCTCATGTACCCTTTACCCAGTTTTCCTCAATGATAACATATTACAAAATTCTCAATTAATATTACAACTGTGATATTGACATTGATTCAGTCAAGCTATAGAACATCTCACAAGGATCCCTCACCTTGACCTTTTTGTGGCCACGCCCACTTCCCTCCTGTCCCTACCTATATCCTTCATTCCTGGCAACCACTATTGTGTTCTCCACTTCTATGACTTTGTAATTTCAAGAATGTTATATAAATGGAATCGTTTTGTAACCTTTTGGGATTAGCTTTTTTCACTCAGCATCATCCCATGGAGATTCACTCAGGTTTTGCATATCCATAGTTTGTGCCTTTTTATTGCTGAGTAGTGTTCCATGGTATAGATGTACCGCAGTCTGTTTAATCATTCCAGTTTGGGGTTATTACAAATAGAGTTGCTGTGACTGTTTATGTACAGGTTTTTGTGGGAATATAAATCTTCATTTTTCTGGGATAAATGCCTAGAAGCTCAGTTCCTGGGTCATATATAGTAGTTGCATATTTCATTTTCTTAAAAAAATGCCAAACTATTTTCCAGAGTGGCTGCAGCGTTTCACATTGCCACCAGTAACGCATGAGTGCTCCAGTTTCTCTGCATCCTTGCCAGCATTTGAGGTCACTGTTTTTTATTTTAGCCATTCTGAATGGTGATAACTCACTGTGGTTTTAATCTACATTTCCCTGATGGCTCATAATGTTGAACATCTTTTCATGGGATATTTGCCATCTGTATAAATTCTTTGCTGAAATGTCTCTTTATGACTCTTGCCCATTTTCTAATTGAATTGCTTGTTTGTTTTACTGGGGATTTTTTTGTTTATTCTTTATTACTTTTGAGTTTTGAGAGTTCTTTCCTTTTTTTCATGCCTAAGAGTTTATTTATCTAGCTTTTCTTTATTTTTTAAATTTTCTTTTCTTGTTTTTTAAATTCCCATTTTACCAACCCCTCCCCTTTGGCAACCGTCAGCTTGTCCTCTATATCTGTGGATCTGTTTCTGTTTTGTTTTGTTTATTCATTTATTTTGTTGTTTTTTTTTCATATTCCACATATAAGTGAGATCATATGGTATTTATGTTTCCCTGTCTGTTGCAAATATTTTCTCCTACTCTGTAGCTTGTCTTTCATCCTTTTAACAGTCTTTTTCAGGGCAAGTGGTTTTAATTTTGATGAAGTTCAATTTATAAATATTTCCTTTTATGGTATCAATTCTAAGAGCTCTTTGCCGAGCCCTAGACTCTTGAATATTTTCTCCTATGTGTTTTTGAAAAGTTTTATAGTTTTATGTTTTACTTTTAAATCCATGGTCCATTCTGAATTCATTTTTCTATGAGGCATGAGACTTTGGTTAAGGTTCATTTCTTTAATGTTCGTGGATATCCGGTTGCTTCAGCACCATTTTTTGAAAAGGACATCTTTCCTCCATTGAATTACTTTTGCACATTCATAAAAAATCAGTTGGACATACCTGTGTAAGTCTATTTCTAGCTTCTCTCTTCTGTTCCATTGATTCTGCCAATACTACCTTGATTACTTAGCTGTATAAATCTTGAAAGTGCCTTCTTGGTTCAGTGTCTACTCCAATTAGCAGTTTGAGAGTTTCATTTGATCCTTTCATGGCATTTCAGAACACTCTCATCTCTGCCATGTAGGATATATATGTGTGTCTATGCATCCCTCCCCTGATCAAGCATTCAGTAAATATTTGTTGAATAAGTTAAGGTTTTATCTTCTTTAGTTTTCCATGAGAAAGAGGTATAACATTACTTTTAAATCTTTTGGTGAAGAATTTCTGATTCTGTAAATTATTATCAGGACAGTTAATACAAACCAGTAATTCCACTCTAGGTCAGGTATTTTGACAATGACTGTGGGTTATAAAATCACACTGTTAGTTAGTGATAAGGAAAGCTTGTGTTCATGGCTTCCTGAACACCCAGCCAGGCTCAGAATGTCCATCACTGGGGTCACGCCACACCTAGTTGTCCCCTGTTAACTGGGCAACCTCCTCTTCTTTACCTGTTTTCTGTGGGATCCTACCAACAGGCACTGTGGGTGCTCAGGTGACCTTTCAGGCAGAGGACCGCCCCTTTGGGACGGCCACATCAGAAGCAGCCACCCTGAGCAGCCATCAGTTTGCAGGCCACACTCACTTCCCCCAGAGATTTGAGATCTAGCCATTTCTCTCTTCACTCAACACAACCTTTCTTGGCAGATAGGAATCTTATATAATGTAGATGGCAAAACTTCAATATGTTCTATTGCTATTTAAGTATTAGAATGGAAATTTTGTGAATTTTAGTGAAATGCACTGTTCACATTGCTTTTTAAAAAAATAAAATGTAGAACAAACATATATTTCTGAATAATTTAGATTTTCACTAGGCAGTTAACTGCATCAAGCTTGTGCTATGGAAATAAATAAAAAACAGTTCCCTTTTCAAAATGTGCATTTGATTCTTGGGATCTGTTAAGTTTTTATGCTATAAGTAGTGTTATTTATATTATATATTAAATTATAATATAATTTAGGTAATTTATATCCTCAAATACAGAATCAAGAGTCAGAGATATAGAAATGCTTAGAATATACTATATGGTATTGTCTATTTCCTGAGTATACTTTCTTGGTATTTCTCTGACTCAAGTGAGAGTCATTATACATTGAATAGTATGATTATGAGCCAATTCAGCAGTTTTCATTTTTTCCCTTAGTAATAAAAATTTATTCAGCATTGGAAAGACTCCAAGACAATATATATATAAAATACAATCATACAGTGTGTCTTACTGTTAAGCAGTTGATCAAGTAGCTTTTGAATTTTTGATCCAAGGAGGAACCTCAGAGAGAAGAGAGACCCTAAGCTCTCCCAGGGCTCTTCATGGTTTATTTCTACAGGTTGGTTAATTCTTTTTTTTTGAAAGAATGTTTATGTGGGATGGTTGGGTCCTCATTTGTTCCTCAACATCTCAGATGATCTTTCTTGTGACCCACAGCAGTTTTACTGGAAAAAAGGGAACGTAGAAAATGTGGGATGAGCTTATCAGACAATTGGCATTTGAATGTAGATACTATTTATGTTTGATGCTAACGTGAGCTGGTTGCCAAGCAAGGCAATATTTATTTATCAGACGCATATTTGTGTTTATTTAATTGTGAACAGTTGGAGTAGGCCTTTGTCAGTTTTTTTCCCATCACATGTAGTTTTGTCTCTTCTGGCTAGAATCTGAGCAGGACTGGGAGATGGAAAGGGCAGTCTAGGGGAACCAGTGCTGGGACGTCAGGGCACCAGACATTCCTCCCAGGGCTGTGGAACCACCATGCTGGGAGTGGGATTCCAAGAAGCTTGCGAATGGTTGGTCATCTGTATTTACTCACAGGGACTAGCAACAATTTTTTTTTCATAAATGAGTGAAACAAAGTCATTTCTGAAAAATCTTCCATTTATTATTGTTTTATAAATCATAGGAAACATCAGAGTTTAAAGATGATATAATTTTTTGCAACAAGTGCCTGTCTGCTTTTAATGATCAAGACCTTTAAACATTCCTACTAGAGGAGAGTTGCAGGAATTAAAGATAGTTTTCCCTCTGGCTAACTGATTCAGTGGAGGGGGTTGACCAGGACAATTTTTTACTTTTCAATTTTGAATTAACACTGAGAGTTTCTTGTTTGTTTCTAAGAGTTCTCTTGTGTAGGATTCTTTGTTTGGGTTTGGATTTATCTTCAAACAAGGTTACTCCTGGGGTCACCTAGGTGACGGGGCCCAGATGTGATGCAGTGCTCATGGAAACATCACACATTGGAATTGCTTCAGGAATCACTTTTGAGTAATCTGCTTAGAGCAGGTTTTCTTAACCTCTGCACTCCGGACACTTTAGGCTGGATAATTATTTATGGTTGGAGGCTGTCCTGTGCCTTGTAGGATGCATAACAGCCTCTCTGGCTTCTACCCACTAGATGGGAGAAACAAACCTCCCTGTCTGTGACCATCAGAAATGTCTGTGGGGCCCTGGCCTGTTTGGCTCAGTGGTTAGAGCGTCAGCACGCCGGACCAGAGAGTCCCGGGTTTGGTTCCCACTAAGGGCACGTACCTCCGTTGCAGTTTGTCCTCGGCCCTGGTTGGGGTCGTGTGTGGGTGGCAGCCAGTCGATGTGTCTCTCTCACGTCGATGTTTCTCTCTCTCTCTTCCCGCTCTATCTGAAGATAAGTGCAAAAATGTCCTCGAGTGAGGATTAAAAAAAAATTCTCTGGGCATTCTGTGAGGATTTAAAAAAATGTCCTCGGGTGAGGATTAAAAAAAAAATTCTGTGGGCATTGCCAAATGTCCTGAGGGGCAGGTAGTTGAGTGCCTCTGGCTGAGAGAGACAAGCAAGGACATCCAGCAGGGTGGCAGGACATCTCTCCCTCCACCCCCAGAGCTTTAGAAGAAGAATCCTGGTTGACCAGAGGACCATGTGGTGGTTGGTGTTAAGCTGCACTTGGTCTTGACAGTGGTGGCAGGCTCTTTCCTCTTCAAGGAGGATTTGGCATGATTGCTTCACAAGGTTTGTTCTTGTACCTTAGGCAAGCTGTCTGTCTCCCTGCTTACTATATCTGGGTTCAAATCCTAGAAGTCCAGAGCTTGGTTAATTATTTTATTTTCTGAAGGGCCTACATTTTCTAACTCTGCAGTGAGGTGGGTTGAAGGTGGGCACTGCAGGTTCACCTTTGCTCTTGCAGAGCATTTTCAGAGGTGCCCTTTGAGGTACTGTGTAGACGGTTGGAGCCTTTCTTGCAGGAGGGTCAGAGAACAGCAGTGCGTAGAGCAGGTTCTGACAAGGTGTGTCTTGCACCACAGCTTTTATTAGATGGTTAGAGAAAGGGATAGTAGAAATGCTAGCCAAGGACTGAACCCTTTAACTGCATGAAGCTCCACACTGGCTGCACATTAGATTCTCTCGGGAGCTTTTAAGAATCCTGATGCCTGTATGTATAACCATGGACATAGATAACAATGCTGGGGGCAGGGGTCAATGGGGGAAAAAGGAGAAACGTCTGTAACAAAAATAAATAAATAAAAAAGAATCCCGATGCCTAGGCCACAGCAAAACCTCTAGAGGTGGGACCCAGGCATCAGTGTTTTTAAAATTTCCCAGTGATTTTAGATCAGCAGCGGCCTCTGCCATGAGGTGGTGTGTCTGATGCATCTCCATAACTGTAGCTAAACATTTCCTACCCAGAAGCAGTGCCATGGGTTGATTAGATTAATGAAGGGTAAAATAAGAGTTTCAAGAACAGGCATTTGGGGAAGAGGAGAGCTTGGAGTGCCTTCTTTTCATTAAAGCAGAGGCCCCGGAAGATTGAGCTTACAACATGTAATTGCTCTAGTGAGTTAGTCAATTCACAGTCTCGAGGTGTATATTTATAACAGCAGATGTTGTAAAGGGCAGTGACACTGTGGCTTCTAGTCCATTTATTATAGTTTTCCTAAAACACATCAAATGCCAGATTCCAGGATACATGACAGTGGCCTTCATCAGTCTAAGTTTTTTTAACCTACCACTCATCAAATTCTCTCCACCCCTCTCTGCCACCCTAACTTGTTTTTTTCTCTCCTGTATTTTTCTCCTTTTACTCACCAAAAAAGTGCACCCTTTCAGGTGCTGTGGATTGTGCTGATTCTGTATGGCTCTGGTGTTCTAGGTCACCAGTGGGACAGGAAACCTCATCAGAATGAAGGGTGGCTTCACAGTCAATCTCTCCTGCCGGCCTCCAAGCGGCCTCTGAGCCTCTCATGGGCCTTTGAAATCACCCCATTCAAGTGCTGGTATTTTGCTTTATTCAACTGCTCTTGAGATAGCAAGACACATTGCCAGGAAAAGGGTGGAGGGGTGAAGGGCGTAGTGTGCTAGCCAGGGCCTCTTCCTCCCCTCTTTATTTCTGGGAATTCCTCTAGTGGAGATGTGCGTGGGAGTGGTGGTGGGTGACGGGGAGAAGCAGGTGAAGCTTTGTGAACAGAACAAGCGAGAGGCCCCCTCACAGTCATGACTGAGGGTTTCCTGGGTACCAGGGACAGTCCTCAGTGCTCTAAGAACCTCACCTTGTCTCATCCTTAAAGCAACCCAGTGAGCTGGGCAGGGCCAACACATTTTCAATGGAGAGAATGAAGCCTCAGTGACAGTAAGTGACTTGCCCCAGTCACACAACTTATACATGGCACACTGGACCTCACACCAGAGGGTAACTGTCCCTTTATAAGGGACAGAGTAAACACTTAATCTTTTCTCTTTTCTGAAGAGAAGTGGGAGAAATTCAGGGGTTTACGTGTGAAGTGTATAAATGTATCTACTATTATATATTCAGGCTGCATATATATAAAATAAAGAAGATAAAGGATTGAATCCTTCTCACTTTTTAATCCTGTGTCACATAATCAGACTGGGGGTAGCTGTTTCCATTTATGAACTATAATCCACTGATTCATCAATGAAAAGGTACAACATTAAAAGAAAAATAAACATGTGCTAGTTGTTATGACATGCCGTAGATCAGAGCATGCATCCCGAGTGCAGAGATATGAAAATGTGTATCCTAAAATCAGTGACATATGGCATGTACATACTCTTAAATTCCCTTGGATAAGCCTGTTAGGTCCCTTGCCCAAATTACTTCCCACCTGATTAGGTACCTGAGGAAGCGTGAGGGGATTTTACAACATTCCTGTAGGTATCTGTTGCTGTGTCAGATGAAGGAAGTCTTTCTGTAGACCTTCGAGGAGTATTCCTGTAACCTGTGCTGACTGTTGCCTGTGCTGTCAGTCTTCATGTTCTTGTCTACAGGTTGTCAAGTCCTGGAAGGCAGGGCATTCTCATTAAGTTTCCTGGATCTGACTTCTACTTTCATCTTAAAAACAACAAACAAATGAAGCTAAACTTGGTAGAGGGGTTGACATTCATCATAAAGTATTTTGCTTAGTTCTTTTTTTTTTTTTAAACCTGTCTTTATTGTTGAATGTATTACAAATGTTCCTCATTTTTCCCCCATTGCCCCCCTCCTCCCCATTCCTGCCCTCCTCCTGCCTTTCCCTACACTGTTGTCTGTGTCCATTGGTTATGCATATATACATATAAGTTCTTTGGTTTATTTCTTCCCACCCCCCACCCCCCCTTCCCTTTGAGGTTTGTCAGTCTAACAACCAATTTGTACTTCTTAATCCCTTCACCTTTTTCACCCCTTCCCCCAACCCTCCTCCCATCTGGTAACCAACAAAAGTTCTCTGTATCTTTGAGAATGTTTCTGTTCTGTTTGTTCATTTTGTTTGTAGATTCAACTGTTGATAGATATGTACTTATTGCCATTTTGTTTGTTCATTTTTTTTATCTTTTTCTTCAAGAAGACCCTTCAACATTTCATATAATAATGGTTTGGTGGTGATGAACTCCTTTAACTTTTCCTTGTCTGGGAAACTCTTTGTATAGCCATCCATTCTAAATGACAGCTTTGCAGGATAGAGTAATCTTGGTTGTAGGTTCTTGCTTTTCATCACTCTAAATATTTCTTGCCACTCCCTTCTGGCCTGCAAAGTTTCTTTTGAGAAATCAGCTGACAGTCTTATGGGAACTCCCTTGTAGGTAACTAACTGCTTTTTTCTTGCTGCTTTCAAGATTCTCTCTTTGTCTTGAACCCTTTGCATTTTGATGATGATGTGTCTTGGTGTGGGCCTCTTGGGGTTCATCTTGTTTGGGACTCTCTGTGCTTCCTGGACTTGTATGTCTGTTTCCTTCACCAAGTTAGGGAAGTTTTCTGCCATTATTGTTTCAAATAGGTTTTCGATTTCTTGTTCTCTCTCTTCTCCTTCTGGCCCCCCTATGATGCAAATGTTGGCACGCTTGAAGTTGTCCCAGAGGCTCCTTACACTATCCTCATTTTTTTTGGATTCTTTTTTCTTTTTGCTGTTATGATTGGGTGTTTTTTGCTTCCTTATATTCCAAATTGATGGTTTGCTTCTTGGCTTTACCTACTCTACTATTGATTCTGTGTAAATTATTCTTTATTTCAATTAATGCCTCCTTCGTTTCTAACTGTGCATCCTTCATTTCTGACTGGTCCTTTTTTATGCTCTTGAGGCCCTCACTAAGTTCACTGAGGTTTTCACTAAGTCCACTGAGGTTCTCACTAAGTCCATTGAGCATCCTTATAAACAGTGTTTTGAACTCAGCATCTGTTAGGTTGCTTAACTCCATTTCACTTAGTTCTTTTCCTGGAGTTTTGTTCTGTTCTTTCATTTGGGACCTGTTTCTTTGTCTCCTCATTTTGGCTGCCTCCCTGTGTTTGTTTTTATGTATTTCTTAGCGAGAGGTATGAGGCTAGCTGAGACCAGATGCTGCTTGTTTGAAAGAATTTAGAAAAAGCTGAAGCAGGATCCAAGACAGGTCAATCCTATGGTAAAGCAACTGTGCAACAGCTTGGGTGGGCCTGAAAGTTGGGTGGGGCGGGGCCTCAGGGAATCACCAGGGCAGGACCAACAGTGTGAGCCAGGTAGCTGGAGTCCCAGATATGGCGGCGTCTGCAGGCCCAGGGAAGGGCTCACCAAAGGAACAAAAGCCTCTGATAGCACGTCTGTCCAGGAGAAAGCTGCCTCTCCAGCCCTCACCCCAATGCCAAACAACTCAGTTCTTCCCCATATGACTCTGGTGCCTTTCAAGCTGCCTCCCCCATGCTGGAGCCTGGTGGGTGCGAGTCCGAGTAAGTCCGTGTGCGGGCCCTTTAAGAGGAGTTGCCGGGGGCTCTAGCTGCCTCAGCCTCAGTTCCCGCTGGTTTTTCCAGCCAGAAGTTATGGGGACTTCTCTTCCTGGTACTGGAACCCTGAGCTGGGCGCCTGGTGTGGGACGGGAACCCCTCAGTCTTCAGGGAGGACCTTCCCAGCCGAGGTGTCCTCCTAATTTTTATCCGCCAGACGTGGGTGTGGGACCAGCCCGTCGCGCCTCCGCCCCTCCTACATCTCGATGGGGCTGCTTCTTTAATTTTGTAGCTGTAGGACTTCCATTCAGCTCTATGTTAGGCGGTTTTGAATGATGGTTGTTCTGTAGTTTAGTTGTAACTTTGATGTGGTTGTGGGAGGACGCAATACCGCGTTTACCTACACTGCCATCTTGACCGGAAGTCTTGCTTAGTTCTTGTACTAGGCTCCAGTTGGACATTTAGTAAGGAATTTACAGAGACAGAGAAGTTTAAAGAGTTTTAAGGACAAGTTTTGAGAAAGCAGTAAGAACTGTCCCATGGTAAGGGCATTTCCCAGCTGTATTTAAACACTGGAGCTGGTTTAAATGACTTCTGGAATGTTAACAAAGGACAGTGCTCAGCAGCGTGCGGCAGACGTCATGGCCGTGGTGGCCTGGGCTGGCTGTCAGGGCAGGTGTTCGTAGAGCTGTCTTTAGAATCTGATGGACAGCAGGTGAAGTGAGTGGACACCATTGAAGATGCCAAGCAGGCGCCCAATGGGATGGCAGCAGGTTTCTGGGGTGTGTCCCTCAAATTCTTCAGAGCTGAGAGGATGACTGAGGGGATTCAGGCTAAGCACTGAGTGTTGGATTTGAGCGCCATGACACACATGGAGGAGGAAAACAGCCCTTGATGGCCTTCAGAACTGTGCAAGAATTGGGACTGCACAGGGCTCCATAGCCACCTGCAGGGCAGAAACTGCTTCTAGGTCAAGGTCATGGTCCCAGAGGGTTCATCCTATCAGTGGGCCCTTCTGACCAGTGGGCTTTCTTGTCTGTTGGTTTTTTGGACTAAATTTCAGCAAAATAAAGAAACTGAATTTGGTTTGGGAAAGTGTTTGCTGCTTTATTATTAGGTGCATAAAAATTCATGATGGTTATAACTTGGTAGATTGTACTTTTTCTGTTATTAAATATCTTCTTTATTTCTGTTAATGCTTTGTTTATATTCCAATTTGTCTGATATTGCTTTTAATATCATATTATATCAATATTGCTATATCAGCTTTATTTTAGTTATTTTTTGCTGGTATAATTTTTCTACTTTGTTTTCAAATTTCTACATCATGTTTTATTTATTTATTTTTTAAACAAAGTTTTATGTTTTTATTTTTTTTTTACTTTTTAATTTTTTAAAACTTATTTATTTCAATCCTCACCCTGGGATATTTTTCCATTTATTTTCAGATAGAGTGGGAGGGAGGCAGAGAGAGAGAAACATCGACGTGAGAGGGACACATCAACTGGTTGCCTTCCGCATGACCCCGACCAGGGCCGGGGACGAACCACAACTGAGGTACGTGTCCTTGACCAGAATCGAACCTGCGAGCAACTCTTTGGTCCATGGGCCGACGCTTTAACCACTGAGCCAAACTGGCCAGGGCTCTACATTATGTTTTTAAACAGCTTAAGTCTGAGTATGTGTGTATGAGATAATTCGAGTTTATCATAATCGTTGAGTTTATTTCTTTTAGAGTTATTGTGATTGAAATTGTAATTGGACTTTTACATTTCTTCTACTATGTGTTTTCTACTTATTCTTTTTTAACCTTCCAGCCTTCTATCAAAAATACTGGGCTTGTTTTTAATTCCCTCTGTGGATTTGGAAGTAATATCTTCTCTGTCTGTTCTCTTACTGATTGCCTTTGTAAGTTTTTTTTTTTTTTTTTTTTTTGGTACATGCCCCTAGCGGGAACCGAACCCGGGACTCTCTGGTCCGCAGGCCGACGCTCCAACCACTGAGCCAAACCGGCCAGGGCTCCTTTGTAAGTTTTAACAAACATACTTCAAAGTATATTTATCATTCTCCTCAATGAGATAAGCTCCTCTGACAGCGTGACTTGCTGACCGTCATCTTGTGTCATCTTCACCCCCATCGTAAGTTCCCCTTTTTAAAGATGTTGATTCACCATTTAGATCTAAATTCACCAACTTCAGTTATCACTTTTCTTACTGGGTTCCTTTCTTCATGCTGGAATGCCTCTCCTAGTGTTATTTCAGCAAGCACAAGTAGGAGGTAGTCTCTTCAGAGAGAGCCTTGTATATCTGAAAATTAACTTCATTTTGCCCTGTCAGTGATAATTTAGTTTGATAGAGAATTTTAGGTGAACAGGCATTTTGCCTCAGCACCTCTGAAGATACAATTCCATTCGTTTTTGGTGTCTTTTGTCACTGCAGCAGCTGTCAGCCTAACTGTCATTCTTTGCCAGTAACCTGACTTTTCCCTCTTGTTCCTTTTTAAGATTTTCTTGTTACCACTGTAGTTTCCCTATGATGTGTCTCGGTGTGGATTTCTTTTTTATTCCTTTTGGGACTCACAGTGCATTTTCCTCATTTCTTATGTTTGGGGTCACTATGAATATAGTGACCCAGCCTGTCTCGTATTTGTCTGATGTCCAGGTCCAATTGCCTGGCAGTGTCTGTCAGCATAGCTGATGATGCAGAGACCGTAGCATAAGAACTCAGTCAGAGCTTTTAAAGTTAAAATCTCTGTCCACTAAGTACAGGCCCTCTGAGGCGGCCATCGTGTAAATCTTACTGGTGTGTGTTGGTCTAAAAGAATAAACATATTTTTCACTTTTGTTATTTCTCCTTCAATACTATTCAAGAAATAACAGTTTAGTCAATAATTTCATGGCTAACAGCATTTCCCTCCAGAAATGTTTTGCCTCATCTCCCGTGCCCATACTGGAGGACTTTCCTCTCTTCTGTAGCTGTGTAGTAGAGCTGGCAGCCATCTGACCGAAACATTTAGGAACCCATTTTCTGCCTCTGCTCTGAGCTTACTAGTGCAGTTTTTAAAAGATAATTTTATGTATTAATCATTTGCTATAGGGCAATATTGTCATTTTAGTTAAGTTACTCCATATCCTAATAATATGTTTGCATTTATAGGTATTATAGATGTATTTTTATCCCAAGTTTACATAAAGTAGTAAACTCAAAGAATGAGCATAGGTGATTTTTGTCTTCTCTTGCAAAGTTATTTTTATAGGTACTCTTTTATTTTTTATATATTTTTTTTATTGATTTTTTTTTTTTTTTTTAGAGAGCGAGAGATAGAAACATCAATAATGAGAAAGAAACATGTATCAGCTGCCTCCTGCATGCCCTCCACTGGGGATTGAACACACAACCTGGCATGTGCCCTGACTGGGAATCGATTTGGGACCTCTCAGTCCATAGGACAACGCTCAATTCACTGAGACACATTGGCCAGGCTATAGGTACTCTTTTTTAAAATATGTTTTTAATTGATTTCAAAGAGAGAAGAAGGGAGAGGGAGAGAGAGATAGAAACATTGATGAGAGAGAAACATCAATCGGCTGCTTCCTGCACACCCCCTACTGGGGATCCAGCCTGAAACCTGGGCATGTGCCCTAAACAGGAATTGAACTGGCAACCTCTTGGTACATGGGGCAACACTCAATCCACTGAACCACACCGGCAGGGCTTGTAGGTACTCTTAATGTGAAGCCCTGAGGGTTAATAGCACAGTTTTTGAGGTGACAGTTTTTTTGTTTTTTTTAACTCATCTTTATTGTTGAATGTATTACAGATGTCCCCCCTTTTCCCCATTAACCCCCTCCTCCCCAATCCCACCTCCCTCCAGCCTTCCCCACACTATTGTTGGTGGTGTCCATTGTTTATGCATATATGCATAGAAGTTCTTTGGTTTATCTCATCCCACACTCCCTTCCCCCTTCCCTTCCCTTTGAGGTTTGTCAGTCTAACAACCAATTTGTACTTCTTAATTCCTTCATCTTTTTCACCCATCCACCTAGCCCCCACCCCTCTGGCAAGCAACAAAAAGTTCTCTGTATCTATGAGTCTGTTTCTGTTCTGCTTGCTCATTTTGTTTGTAGATTCAACTGTTGATAATATGTATTAATTGACATTTTATTGTTCATATTTTTGTTCTTCTACTTCAAGCAGACTCTTCAACATTTCATGTAATACTGATATGGTGGTGATGAACTCCTTTAGCTTTTTCTTGTCTGGGAAACTCTTGATATGTCCATCAATTCTAAATGATAGCTTTGCAGGATAGAGTAATCTTGGTTGTAGGTCGTTGCTTTTCATCACCTTGAATATCTCTTGCCACTTCTTTCTGGCCTGAAAAGTTTCTTTTGAGAAATCAGCTGACAGTCTTATGGGAGCTCCTTTGTAGGTTACAGACTGCTTTTCTCTTCCTGTTTTTAAGATTCTCTCTTTGTATTTAACCTTTTGCATTTTGATGGTGATGTGTGTTGGTGTGGATCTTTTTGAGTTCATCTTGTTTGGGACTCTCTGTGCTTCCTGGACTTGTATGTCTGTTCCCTTCACCAAGTTAGGGAGTTTTCTGTCATTATTGTTTCAAAGAGGTTTTCAATTTCTTGCTCTCTCTCTTCTCCTTCTGGCACCCCTATGATACGAATGTTGGCATGCCTGAAGTTGTCCCAGAGGCTCCTTACACTATCCTCATTTTTTTGGATTCTTTTTTTGTTTTGCTCTTCTGATTGAGTGTTTTTTGCTTCCTTATATTCCAAATTGATGGTTTGCTTCTTGGCTTTACCTACTCTACTATTGATTCCCTGTAAATTATTCTTTTTTTTTTTTTTTTATCCTCACCCGAGGACATTTTTGGATTCATCTTCAGATAGAGAGAGAGGGAGGGTGTTAGGGAGGAAGAGAGAGAGAGGAACATTGATGTGAGAGAGTCACATCGACTGGCTGCCACCCACACAACCCCAACCGGGGCCGGGGACAAACTGCAACCGAGGTATGTGCCCTCAGCGGGAACCAAACCCAGGTCTCTCTGGACCACAGGCTGATGCTCTAACCGCTGAGCCAAACCAGCCAGGGCTGTAAATTATTCTTTATTTCAGTTAGTGCATCCTTCATTTCTGACTGGTCCTTTTTTATGTTGTTGATGTTCTCACTAAGTTCCTTGGAGGTCTCCTTAAGTTCCTTGAAGGTCTCACTGAGTTCCTTGAGCAACCTTATAACCAGTGTTTTGAACTCTGCATGTGATTGATTGCTTATCTCCATTTTGTTTAGTTCTTTTCTTGGAGTTTTGTTCTTTACTTTCATTTGGTACATATTTCTTTGTCCCCTCATTTTGGCTGCTTCCCTGTGTTTGTTTCTATGTATTAGGTAGAGTTGCTATGTCTCCTAGGCTTTGTAGGATGGCCTATTGTTGTAGGTGTCCTGTAGGATCCAGGGGCACAGCCCCCCTAATTGCCCCTCGAGGTGCACCCCTAGTGTGAACTTTACTCCCTTCTGTTGTAATTGAGTCTTGATTGCTGTCGGCACATTAGTGGGAGGGATTTACTCAGGCTGATCAGCTGCAAGGACTGGCTGTGTCCACTGACCTCTGGCCTCTGACTACCTTGGAGGATCAACTGTGTAGGGGCCCACCACACAGGGAAAGATTTACTTTGGCAGTGCTCTGGTACCCACTGAGTCCACTCATTGAGTGTGTCACTTGTGGAAGTGGTTGGGTGATGGTGTTTCAATGTGATCTGGAGCTGTCCAGTGGGTGTGCTGGCTCTGGGGCAAGGTCAGCCACTGCCTGTGCTCTATCTGGGGCCACCAGGCTTAAGCTACAGAGTGATCTGCCGAGGCCTGCTGCTTGTGCTGGGCTTGGAGGTGTCCAGGAAAAGCCAACTTGTGAACTAAGGCTGGCTGCTTCTAGTGCTAGGCCTGGGGCCACTTAAAGAGAAGTATGGGGCTTGCTGAGACCAGATGCTGCTTGTTTGAGAGATTTTAGGAAACTGAAGCAGGATCCAAGACAGGCTAATCCGATGGTAAAGCCTTTGGAAACAATTTGGGTGGGCCCGAAAGTTGGGTGGGGCGGGGCCTCAGGGAATCACCAGGGCGGGGCAAACGGTGGAGTCCCTGATATGGCTGCTGTGTGCCGCCCCAGGAAAGGGCTCACCAAAGGAACATCAGCCTCCACCAGTAGGTCTGTCTGGAGAAAGCCACCTCTCCAGCCCTGGTCCTGAGGCCAAACAACTCAGTTCTTCCCTGTTATGTCTCTGGTGCCCCTCAGGCTGCCTCCCCTCCAAGCTTACAGGGAGCACGGCTGAGTAAGTTCATGCAGGCCCTTTAAGAGGAGCTTCCTGGGGCTCCAGAAGCTGCAGCTTCCCTCTGCCTCAGTTCCCGCTGGGTTTTCCAGCCCAAACTTATGGGGACTTCTCTTCCTGGCACTGGAACCCTGAGCTGGGCACCTGATGTGGGACGGGGACCCCTCACTCCTCAGGAGGACCTTCCCAGCTGAGGTGTCCTCCTGATTTTTATCCATCACATGTGGGTGTGGGACCAGCCCATCCGTGCCTCCGCCCCTCCTACCAGTCTCGGTGTGGCTGCTTCTTTAATTTCGCAGTTGTAGGACTTCCATTCAGCTTGATGTCAGGGAGTTCTGAATGATGGTTGTTCTGTAGTTTAGTTGTAATTTTGATGTGGTTGTGGGAGGAGGGGAGTGCTGCGTTTACCTACACTGCCATCTTGACCAGAATCAAGGTGATAGTTTTTAATATTTTTAATATTTTGAGACATACTGGCCGATAAACACAAATCATTAGAAAACTAACCATGGGGGAGATTTTGGGTCTAGCTGACCTTACACGATTTTCAGAGAATGAAGGCATGGCATTTCGTTTGCTTTCAGAATAGGAATTGGAGTTGTCTCTTTTGAGATTGCCCTCTCATTCCTCCACACAATGTACAGCTTTGCCCAAGAACTACCTTTTAAAGTCAGATTCGACTGACCTGGTTCATGTATAAGGTAGAACATGCTGCTTTGAGAGTCAGAAGGGAGGCTCACGGAGTCCTTCTTGGCTACCTTCCACCCTGAATAGTTCTGTAGCAGCTACAACACATCAGCCAACCAGGCAACACAGAGTGAGAAATCACAAATTAAAACGTCGAGCTGCAGATACTGTGCTGAGGTGAGAGTCTGTCTGCCTAACTTACAGACATCACAGACGTCTGGAACTGGTGTGTTTCAGCGCAAGCCGCGTTCGTCTAAAAACATACCCTAAAAGTGGGGCGCTGCGGGCTGGGGGCAGCAACAAGGGGCAGGCAGGGGGCTGCTCCACTAGGAAGCACTTCCTCCGGCAGCAGGGGTGTGTGCCCGTGGGTGGACACCTGTGTCCAGTGGGGAAGAGGCAGTGACAGAAAGGTGTTCTGCTAGGAACATGAACATGCTTTCCCTTAGCATATTTATAGCATTCATAGGAGATCCTACCCTACCCAGGGTGTTTTTTCCCCTTGTTGTTAGGGATACATTTTCCAGAGATCAACATCAGCATCTGTCTTATATACAGAGAGGTGAGAGTAATTCAAGAACTGACAGATTTAGGGAGAACATCAACATGGTGGAACAGCAGTCTGATCGCAAGCTGTTGGTGAGACGGAGGTCTGTGTGCATGTTTAGTTTAAGTGCTGTACAAAGAGGGTTGCTGCAAATATCCATGACTGTAAAGAGATGAGAGTAACATTGCATTTCAGAGTTATGATAACAACTGCTCTCTCCTTGGAAAACATGTTAACGCCTCCTAGAGCCAGTTCTGCTGAGTGAGTTCAGAGGCATTATGTCTTAATAATGGGTTTAGTAAAGAAACAGTTCTTTGTTGCTCTTTTTTTTCTTTTTTGCTCTTTTTACTCACTTACCTTTATCTGGGTTGTTCTTCCACTAACCAGATTTCAATCTTGAAAGCTCTGTTACTTATGAGCAGGGATGCAAGAGCCTGCTCAAGCATGAGAAATCCTTGAGAAACAAGATAATGGCTGTTTCAGGATAGTGCTTTGTGCTTTGGTTTATTTACTCTTTATAGATAGCACTGTGAGGCAAGCTAATAGTTTTATCACCTTTAGACAGATACCCAGAGGAGATTAAGGAACAAACATAATCGTACATAATTCATTGAGAAAGCCATGCAGCTCTGACTGTAGGCTTCCTCAGGGCAGGGCTATGATCCTTGTAGCCATAGTGCCAGGGTGGCACCTGGGACAGTAGTTGCTCTTATATTTGGTGAACAGAATTGAAAATTAAACATCAAACCAGATCTTTTGCCCCTTAGGTCTTCTCCCCACAAATGCAGTGTTCTCTCCATGAAGCGACCCCAGACCAACTCCCTTTGCACAGAACATTCCAGGGTGCAGAACAGTTAACTGGCATGGCCAAGTTTTCCTTGGTCTTGGCCAACATTTGAAGTGGGATGAGTGGAAGATTTGAGGACTTTTTGCCTTGAAAGCTTGGTCAGGTCTGCAAAAATTATACGGATGGCGATAGCAAACTGTGCTGTAAAAGATAATGAGATGGGAAAAATAAATGGAATAACGCTAAAATGGAAAACTGCAAAAGATGAGAGGAGCCTACTGAATGCACAACAAACTAAGAAGGACGTAAGTGGAAACGAGAAAACAAAATGATTTACTTTTGTGCCAGCAGTAGACTCGCCTATCAGTTAATGGATGCAGTACATTGCAATGTGCTTGCTGTTTGGGTGTTTATTTCTCAGTGTGCTTGGTGACCATCCAGGAATTTATCAAATCAAGTTAATGGAGAGTTAAATGGCTCTTGAAACAAGCTGGCTTGAGGCAGCTGGATGCCGGGCCTGTGTTCCCATCGCTGGGCTGCACTGTAAGGGGGAGACTGACATCTGAGGGAAGCTGTGGAAACCAGTCAGGGAAGAGCCCGCTTCTCTTACTGACCTGGGGAAGCTGCCTTCATTCCCTGTCCAGTCCCCCCTCTGTGGAGAGGCAGCCGGTTTTCTCAGGAGCTGAAGTGCAGGGCAGAAAACTACTCTGCTACTGGGCCAGGCTGGTCGGCTCCAGGGGCAAAAAGCCACTTCTCAACAGGACACACAGCCAAATGTGGGAGTATGTTGGCAGGTAGGACACATACCTGATTTAATTTTTTTAATTAAGGAGAGTTTTCAATATAGAAACATTTGCGTGAATAGTATAACAAACCTCCAAACACTCATTTCCCAGCTTCAACCACTAGTGACATTTTGCCACTCATGTTTGATCTCTTTCTTCTCTGTTCTCCCTCCCTTTCTCTACCCTGAGTACTTTGAAGCAAATTCCAAATATCTACACACATGATACTTAATACTTCTGAATTCCCTGTTTTCAAACAAAAAATGTAAAACGTGATAACAGGGAAAGTTTCCTTTAACAAAGCCCACAAAATCTGGAATTTACAGGGAGCAAGTACAATGATAGCTGTAATGCTTTGGATTTTTAAAATGCATATGCTACTCATTTACCTGTGTGCCTCAGATGGTGCCTTTAGGGTTGGTAATATGTTATTAGTTTTATTTTTTGGCTAATCACAATTAAAACTACTTTGCCTTATTAACTTAAATCCATTTGGGAAATTTGAATGACTTTACTTTAAAACATTTGGGGAAATTGAATGAGTTACTTTAAACTGCTTTGGGTGGATCCCAGAGCTGGAGAAGCTGAGGGTGAAGCCCAGGGTGGAGAAGCCCAGAGTGGACAAACTGGAGGAGATACTCTGACCTTGATTCATTGATATCTTCCTTTCTTCAGTACAGAACATATTCTAGCAGTTTAGTAAGGCTTAAACAATGTTTTAAAATTACATATCCACATGCAAGTATATCATGTGAATGAACTGATAAATATAATCATATTACTAGTGTATAGGTCTGTCCCAAGCATAGTAGGTCTTAGTACCACAGATAGGTGTTTTACTTTCCTACTGCTGCTGTAACAAGTTACCATAAACAATGCAAATTTGTTATCTTATAGTACTGTAGTTCAAAAGTCTGAACTGGGTCTAACTGGCTAAAATGAAGGTTCGCAGGGCTGTATTCCTTCCTGGGGGTCCAGGGGAGAATCAATTTCCTTACCCTTTCCACCTTCTACACATGCCCTCATTTCTTGACTCAAGCTCTCTTCCTCCAGCTTCAAAGCCAGCAGTGGTGGGCTGAGATCCCTTGATCCTCTCTCCTGTGTCCCTCTTCCATTTTTAAGGACCTGTGATTATATTGGACCCACCTGGATAATTCAGGTGGGTCCTATTTTAAGGTCAGCTGATTAAGAACCACCCTTCTCCATATGGCATCATACAGTCACAGATCCCATGGATTAAGGAAGTGGACATTTGGAGAAGAGGGGAATTATTCAGCCTCCTACCAAAGGGAAACAAAATTTCAGAGCTGGTGAGGTTAGAGCTCATTTATTCCTTCTTGCATTTGTATACTTGGAAAATGAAGGCCTAGGGCATAACATTTATTTTGCACCATTGAGTATTAAATGCTTCCAAATGCTTGTCTAATCTTTATGACAGCCCTTTAAAATAGGCATTTTTATATTCATACTTTAATGATAAGAAACTGAGGCTTACAGTGGTTGACAAACCTTCCTTGTGTCACGTAGCTAGTAAGTGGCAGAGCTGAGAATCTCATATCCAGAGTGGTCAGATGCCCCAGCCCACACTCTTTCTACCATGTTTTGGGTGTGTGTAGTTACCCATCAGATCTCCGCTTTCCTGTCTGGCATTCTTTTTCCATTATAACATTCTGCCCTCTCACATTTTCCTCCAGTGACATGAGTAATAATACGTTTTCCAGAAGTTTCTTTTTGAAGGAAGATTTAAGTATCATTGGCATTTTCAAACCTTTTTAACTTTTGTGGCTCCTGATTTCCTTCTCTAAGGGACACCATAATTTTTTCATCTTCTTGGAGCATGATTTTTATTGTAAATTACCCAGTTCAAACGCCTCAGAAGATGTATATGTGAAACCTAAGATAAAAATATTACCTGGTTTCCATTCCTTACCCTGCCTCCTGCTGCTTCTTAGGACTGAATCCCATATGTATATTTTTATTTTTGTCTTGTATACATTCTTTCTGTCTATTTTATTTTTTCCTTTAACACGTTTGGAAACTTTTTAAAGAGTGTACGAATTCCTGTGTGTGTATGTCCCATTGAAACCATGGTGTGATATCTGTCAGGTTTTCTGAATAGAGTAGGCACTCGCATATTGTTTTCTGTTCTTCTGTTTGTTGTAAGGATTGGGTTGTACTAAAATTCTGTAAAACAGCCCTCATTCGCCCTCACAACCCCATAGGTGCCCTTGTTCTAATGACAGCTAAAGACCTGTGCAGGGAATGTCTTGGCGTTGGTGGCTCAGAACAGGGCAGCCAACCCCACTGAAGTTTTCCAGCAGTGGTCTGTGGTCTGCACTAATCCCATGATTCACAAAGAGGTGACAGCTGGAGAGTGGCCTGGGCTGCGAATAGAGGATCAGAGGAACAGATTCATCTCCCGCCTCCAAATCTCTGAGAGGGTTTGAGATTTGAGATTCTCAGTTATAAACCAAGTTTATGACCTTAATATTTTAAATGATTAAAATATTATGAATTACATTATATATAAAAATACTATATTTTAGCCCTGGCCAGTTTGGCTCAGGGGTTGGAGCCTTGGCCTGTGGACCAGAGAGTCCCGGGTTCGGTTCCCACTAGGGGCACGTACCAAAAAATAAAAAAAATAAAAAATACTATATTTTAAATATGTATGTATATATACATGTGTATATATATATGTGTATATATATTTTATATAAGTTATATATCTATAACTTAAGATTAGTAGAAAGAAGACCCATCTTAGGCAATAGAACATTATCATTTGGTTTGAAAAATCCATGTATGACTATCTTCCACCCTCAAGTCAACATTCTGTTGAATTGTGTTAATTTTTTTCTTGCTTTTCTTTATGGTTTACCAGCTGTGTATCCCAAAGAAGTATATTGCTTAGTTTTGCTTGTTTTGGAAGAAGCAACAAAAGGGAGTCATACTGTAGATACTTTTCTGTGATATATCACTTGACAGTATGTTTTAGATTTTCATCCATGCTGATACATGTAACTCTAGTTTATTCATTGTTACTGCCCTTTGTTATTCCATTGTCTGGATCTCTGCTCTTGTCTTGTGGGTTGTTTGACTGCTTCTAAGTTGTTGTTACTAAAAAACCATGCTTCTGTACACATGCCTCGTCATCTCCTGGTCCCTGTGTGCCGTAACTCCTCTAATGTACATCCCTAAGCATAGGTGTGTTGGGCTAAAGGGTGTGCACATGTTCAGTTTAATTTTTTAAATGGTGGAAAAATATACATAACATAAATTTTACCATTTGAACCATTTTTAGGTGTACAGTTCAGTGGCATTAAGTTCACTGACATTGTTATGTAACTATCACCACCATCCAGCTCCAGAACCTTTTTCATTTTGCAAAACTGAAACTCTTTCCCATTAAACAATGACTCTTTATTCTGTCCTTCCCCCAGCCCCTGGCAATCACCATGCTACTTTCCATCTCTATTAATTTGGCTATTCTTGGTACCTCATATAAGTGGAATCATAAAATATGTGTCCTTTCATATCTGGCTTACTTCACTTAGCATAATATCTCAAGGCTCGTTCCATGTATCAAAATGTCCTTTCTTGCTAAGGCTAAATATATCATTGTATGTATATATCACGTTTCGTTTATCCGTTCATCCATTGGACAACTGAGTTGCTTCCACGTCTTGGCTACTGTGAATAATGCTGCTATGAACATGGGTGTACAAATATCTGTTCAAGTCTCACTTTTAGTTCCTTTGGGTATATACCCAGAAATGGAATCGCTATATATATATTTATAAAACCATGTTTATTCAAATTTGGGGGGGGGGGTTGCTATATTATATGGTAATTCTGTTTTTAATGTTTTGAGGAACCTCTGTTCCTTTTCATAATAGCTGCACCATTTTACATCCCCATCAACAATGCACAAGAGTTCCAGTTTCTACACATCCTCACCAGCACCTATTTTTAAACTTTTTTCATTGTATCATCCTAAAGGATGTGAAGAGGTATCTTGCTGTGGTTTTGACTTGCATTTCCCTAATGACTTGTGATGTTGAGCATCTTTTCATGTACCTATTGGTTCCATTTAGCATTACCTAGTAAAATTGTATGCAAAGGGCTCGAATATGCCTTTCTCTAGAGAAGGTATACACGTCTATGGGTTTGTGGCATGTCCTTTTCTTTCTTTCTTTATATTTTTGTAATATCTTTTGATGACCAGAAGTATAAATATTTTTTCAAATTTTTAAAAATATTTTTTATTGATATTTTAGAGAGAGAGGAAGGGAGAGAGATAGAAACATCAATCAGCTACCTCCTACATGGCCCCTACTGGGGATGTGCCCTGACCAGAAATTGAACCAGGACCTCTCAGTCCATGGGATGACTCTCAGTCCACTGAGCCACACTGGCTGGGCCAGAAGTATAAATTTTAATGTGGTTAAATTTATCAGCCTTTCCCTTTATGGTACATAACCCAAGGTCATGAACATATTTTCCTATAGTTTTATAGGTTTGCCAACTTTCACAGTCAAGTTCTTGATGCAAACAGGATTTATCTTTATGGTGGGGATATGAGGGGAGAGCCTTTTTCATCTCCTCTATGGATGACCATCGTTCCAGCACCTTTCATTGAATCTCTTTCTAGAGTAGTCACTCTCAACCTGGAGTGGGCATGTCCCAGAATTACCAGGGAGCTTTTACAAACTTCATCCCCCTCCCTATTCTGACAAATGAATCCTGAATGAGGTGTGTATGTTGTGAAAAAACACTCCGGTGGACTCTGACCTCTCTGCTCTTCCCTGAGAACCACTGCCACGGAGGGGAATACTTTACATGTGTGGGGGTTGCAGAGGGCTGCTGTACACTGTCATTCTGTTAGTCAGAGCTATTCTTTAGCTCTGTTCGGAGCTAGCTGGCAGCCCTCTCACTCAGATCTGGCAACCTTATCTTTTGCTTTTACATGTCTGTAAATAAATAGAGGTGGTTGGCAAGCTTATCACAGGTAATATGAGATGGGCGTAACGAAGCAGCATGCTGTGCGTAGCTAAAGGGGTGATGGTACTAGTCTTGTGTTTTTGACCTGTTCCCTCCATGTTCCTGTTGGAGTTGATATTTTCTCAGAGGCCTGCATCTTCTTTTCTAGTTGGGGTCACTCGTGTGACTTGGTGGCTTGTTGTGAGGATCTGTGGTGATGCACCTGAAGTGCTGAGGACACACGGGGGCTGTCACTGCTGTTACCAGAGTTGTTATTCTTGGGGGCGGGGCACATGAAATTTCAATCCAGAAACCGTTGCAGTTGTTAAAGTGGTGCTCTCCCACACAATTCGTTGTCCTGTTTGGAGTAAAAATGAAGTTGGGGATAAATTGGTGGTTTTCCTTTTTGCCAAGAAGCCTTTCTCTCGAGGTGTGTGTAGGGGTCTGCGGACCTGCTGGCAGGCTGGCTCCCTGGCCCTCACTCACTCCTGGGAAAGTGGAGGCTTCAGTGTAGCCCTGCCCTGCAGTGATGGGTATGGGTTATTGATGTGGGATTATTAAAACAGATAATTATTTCATTATATCTAATAGTAATAAATACCTGAGGATTGGGTGTACCTCCAACGGGACTTTTTAAATTAGACTGACTTCTCTGGGCTTCCCATGGGAAAACTCTGTCCTTATGAGACATAAAATGCCAATGCAAAAGGGGAATTTTACATGCATAACCAATGGACTAGTGTGGGGAAGGCAGGAGGGGTGTGGGAGCAGGGAAGAGGGGGTCAAGGGGGGAAAAAGGGGGAACATCTGTAATACTTACAACAATAAAGATTAAAAGGGGGAACTTTTCTGTTCTCAGAGGAAGGAGATAAAAGCTGAATGGACAGCAGGGCCAGTTTAAGATTTAGCTTGGGAGCCTGGACTTGCCAGTTCCCTTCTCTCCACTCACATGGCCTTGTCGCCTGGGGCCCATTTATAATCACAGACGTCATTCTTCCTGAGTGTCCCATAATGGCCTGGCTCTTCCCAGTGGGAATCTGAGAGGATGGTCAGCCTTTGGAGTGCCTAGGTCCAGAGCCCCAGAGCTTCCCGAGTGGGTCACAGGGCACCGTCGGACCACCCAGGTACTGGGTTTCCTGGGGCTACCGTCACAAAGTGCCACAAACTGGGTGGCTTAGAAAACAGAAATCTATTCTCTCACAGTTCTGAATTCCAGAAGTCTGAAATCAAGGTGTCGGCAGGGCTGTGCTCGCTCTGCAGGCTCTGGGGAGGATATGTTCCATGCCTCTGTCTTCACTTCTGGTGTCCTTGGCTTGCAGCTATTGCCACAAGAACATCTTCCATCTGTGTGTCTGTCTCTATGTCTTTCCTAATGAGGATACCAGTGATATTGGGTTAGGGCCCACCCTACTCCCAATGGCAGCTTTTTTAAAAATATGTTTTTATTGATCTTTTTTTAGAGAGAGAAGAAAGGAGAGAGAGATAGAAATATCAGTGTGAGAGAGAAACATCTATAGGCTGCCTTCTGCACACCCCCTCCTGGGGATTGAGCCCAAAACCCGGGCATGTGCCCTGCCCAGGAATCAAACCAGGACCACTCAGTCCATGGGACAATACTCAATCCACTGAGCCACACCGGCTGGGCCATATGACCACATTTTAATTAAATCTGAAAGACCCTGTTTTCAAATAAGGCCACATTCAAAGGTACTTGGGTTAGGACTTGAACACATCTTTTTGGAGGACACAGTTGAACCCACAACATTGAGGCAAGCACAGAAATTGAGAGAAAGCCCTCCAAAATTCTTGTAGGAATTTGACACTGCCCTGACATCCAAGCACAGGATCAGTGGAATAGCATTTTCTATTTCCTTTCCCAGTAATTCAGTTTCTTTATCTTAAACTACTCCTGGAGAGATATCTTGAGAGTACTGCCCTGGGGCTGAGGTCCTCACCGCCTTTTCCTCAGGCACCCCATGTTGAAGTCCTGCTGAGAGAGAGACCTCCTGTGGGTGGCTAGGAGAGCTGGTTGGAAGTTACACACACACACACACACACACACACACACACACACACACACATGCACGTGTGCGAGCGCCCCTTCCTCACTTCCACATCGTGCTGGTAGTATCACTGGTCTTGAATTCCCAAAGCAAAACCCTCGGAACTGCAGTGTCTCCTGGTTCTGCCTGCTTTGTTCCATTCTCTGGAACTGTGGCTGTGGTTCTAGGACTGACCCCTGCCTGGTCCTGCTCCTCTAGTCAGTTCTGAACAAGCGGCCAGGTGGGTCTTCTAAAAGAGCCCCCTCCTCCCCTGAAATCACTGGGGCCTTGTTTTCTGGTGAATGAAGTAAACTTTTTAGCCTGACATTAGGCCCCCTGAACACAGGTTCTTTCCACCCTTGTCTTCCACCCCCTTCCCAGGACCCTGGTGACTGCTGTCGGCCACATGCCACACACACCCTGTAGCTCTGGCTGCCAGGCTGTAGCTCATGTGATCAGCTGCCTCTGCAGGGCCCTCTCGCCTCCAGTCCCTACCTGCTGAGGCTCCCGGATCCTTTGAATAATCCACTGAAAGTGAGTGCTCTCTCTTCTGAGAGATTGTGCACTCATCATATTCTGCCCTGTTTTGTTCTTGTTAGGGTATTGGTCTCAACATCTCTGCTAGACCCTAAGCTCATTGAAGGCAGGCACTATCTTATTCATTTTATCTCCATCACAGTGGGGTATTATTTAACACATAGTAAAACACTAAGCATGAATGAATGAATGAATGAATGAATGAATGAATGAATGAATGACCAGTTGCATGCAATAAAGCTAAGCAGCTGAAGCCAGTCATATGGAAGATGAGGGCCCTTGGCACGTGCATGCCCAAGCAGGCAGATCACAGCCCCTCTTTCTTCCCAGCTGAGAACACAGGGCCTCCATGGCATCACCAGTAGGTTAGCTGTTGGCTCAAACAATGTTAATAAAAAATAATTTTTGGAACTATAAACATCTCTACTTAAGTTTCTTTAAATTCCCCATGGTTTCTGATTGCTATTTACTGACAATTTGTGAAATATTTTGTGACTTTGCACAATATCTTTATTGAGTGAGGTAAATCCCCATTTGAAGAAAATACTAAACAAAAATCTCAACAAACTTAATGAAACCAAACATTCATAATGAAGAGAAATAAAACTAAAGTAGTTAATGGAAATTTATTTTATAACCAATAATGAATGAACATTCAGAACTATAGAAAAATAAGAGTGATTCACATTTTTCAGATACTAAGGTATGAGATATACCTTATATATGTATTTTAATATAATGTAAGATATATAATGTATAACATATATTTCTGTTAGAACAGGGGAAATGTATTGACATAATACAGATTCTTCAGAATTTTTTTATATTTGTTCAGACTCAGCCACCTCTGTCTTTTGGGATGGAGTCACTAGACCAAGTGCAAGACTTTGAGCAGGGAGGCCACGTGGATTATAAACCAGACCCTTGCATATTACAGCCAGATGTCTCAGGTGATCAAGGCTCCTCAGGGGTTGCCACAGTCATTTAAGAGGTTCAGTCCTTTCAAAGTACGCTCTCGTGCACAAGGACAAATGAAGTGTCCTCTGTTAGCACCGTTAGCATGTGATGCCACCCCCGCAGTGTCATGCCTCATCTCTACTTTTAGTTCTGTTATAAATGGAGACCCTGAACTTGCCTTGGATGACCTTATGAGATATTTGGCCACTTACCTTTTTTGTTTGGCAGCAGTAAAAGGTGGTGCTGATCAACCAGCAGCATTTTCAATCTCTGGGACATTCTTCTGTGTGCAGTATCTTCAAACTCATTTCATAAAGGCATCGAAGAGCAGTTAGAAAATAACATGTGTGATAGCATACCCAAATGCAATTGTCCAAGGCTCAGGCTGTAGCAGTAATTATATCAGCGGAATAAGGAAGCAGTGGAGTGAGAGGTGAAGAGTCAGGCAGCCGGGACCACGAGCCATGCGATGTGACCACTGCAAGGGGCTCAGTGTGTGGAGTGCACAGAGGTAAGACTGGCAGGTCAGGCTGGCTAAGGACAAACCACAGGAATCTACTGTCCGGGCTCAGAGTGTTGGATGTTATTCTGAAGCCAGTGGGCCACCACAGGAGGACTTTAAAAGGGGAATGACACAGTCAGAATTGTATCTTTGGAAGATAACTGGCAGTAGCATGAAGCTAAAAGAGAGAGGCCTAGTAGGAGACTGTTGCAGTAATCTAAATGGGAAAAAAGAGCCAGCCTGAACTAAGGCAGGTGTGACAGTGATCGATCTGGGAGCTAGTCGAGGGTTTTGCCCCCTGTTGAATGCCTGTGAGAGCAATGCCTTTCGCTTGCAGTGGCACTGGAGCTCAGGGTCTAGTGTCTGTAGCCCACGTTGGCATTGTTCAGACTCCATATCCTCTTCCGTTGCATCATAACTATGTGACTGGGGCAGGTTGCTGAATTATTTGAACTTCAGGGTCTGCAACTATAAAGCAGAGATAACAACAGCACCTACCTCGAAAGCTTGTTCTGATGCTTCAATGAGATAAAGCTGTGCTCTAAGAGGAGGTACAGGTTAACATAAAAACATGTTGAAGTTCTTTCTGTTGACCCATAGGAAATATTAAAGCTGTTGTCAGCTGGGTGGTCATGGGTGTGACTGTCAAAGCCAGACTGGCCTGGACAGATCCCAAACCTGGAGCCTGCCCTCCTCAAGGGTGGGTCCCTACAGAGGTCCAGGCACCCAGGATCAGTGCAGCATGTGCTTGTCACCTGGCTGGTTGGATGAAGAAAATAAGTTTCTATCTTCTAATCAGATGGAGGGCAGAGAGGAACCATAAAATGCCACCAGCTCTTCTTGGGGTTACAAACTTGGACCCCAAATGCACTAAACCAGAGGACCGCTGCTCTGCAAAAGACTCCAAAATGTTTTTTTCCAGGTGTGGGAGGAGTTGCAGCAAGATTATTATCATGCTTTTTGAATGCATTGCAATTATATTGAATGATCCATCTGACTTGAGGGGGTTCTTGGCTTATTAGAGTGCTTTATCTTCATTACAGTGAGGCGACTTGCCAGTAAAACTTAATTTATTTCAGGGAGTCACAAGATAGTCACCTTTGGCTTTTCTGGGGTTGAGACCTGCAGACCTGTCTTCTATTTATATGTTGATATATTAGACGTGCATTGGAAGCACGTTACAGGGGAGCGTAGTGAGCAGCTGTGGGCCAGGTATGCCGCATCACTGCACAGCGCACACCTTGGCCAGGTCCCTTCCTCAGGTCCTGCCCGCAGGTCTCCACAGCGGGCACTCCGGGTCCCAGAATGCTGGATACGTGGATGCTCTGGGTACTAGACCCAAAGCAGGACAAGCAGGTGTGGACGTGTGACTGAGTTTTCATGCTGTATATACATATCTCTCAGCACATAGATTGTGTGTATCTGGAATCTGTTGAGAAGAAATTATTTGTGCAAAAAAGAGATTTGTGAGGCTTAAGCTGTTGCTGACTCTGCACTTTGACTTGAGTGTTTACAAGGAATTTTGAACATGTTTGGACATAGCTAGTGTGTGTTCTGTCAAAAGAAGGCTCCAGTAGGGTATTCCACCAGGTGCTTGGTTCTCTGTTGTAAGTTTTGTATGCAGAGACATTAGACACATCTCTTCAAGTGACCACCCAGAAGTGTAATGTGATACTTTATCTCTGCTTCTGGGGATATGAGTAATGCTGCTACCACAGTTCTGGGCTGCTCTCAAAAGTGGACTATCTCAATCTTGGCCAGTTTGCTCAGTGATTAGAGCGTAAGCCCACGGACCAAAGGGTCTCCTTTGATTCCCGGTCAAGGTCATATACCTGGGTTGCAGGTTGGATCCCTGGTTCCGCTCGGGGTCATGCGGGAGGCAGCCAATTGATGTCTCTCACATCAATGTTTCTCTCTCTCTCTTGCCCTCTCCCTCCCTCCCTTCCACTCTATCTTAAAAAACAAAAATAAAAACAAACAAAAAACAATGGAAAAATATCCTTGGGTGAGGATTAACAAAAATGTGGACCATCTCAGTCCTTCCAGAATAGATTGCTGTTATTTTAGAACAAGATAACTTAAATTTTGTGCTATAATTTCTTGCTGGGATACTGTTTCTTGTATATCAGCATTAAAAAGAATCACCTTTTCTTCTTGGGGGTTTTTGCTGCATGTCCTTCAATGGTCAAGTAGACACGGGGTGAACTTTCTCATTGTTCTGAACCCCACAGATCCAGTGCAGGATGGGTATTGGATGAGATGAGGGGGAGGCACAGTGGCTGCTGGTTCAAAGAGCCACTGGCTTTTTTGGAAGAAGGGAACATCACAACAAAATATAGTCTTTTTTTTCTTGTCATGTTGAAGACTAGATTAGATTTGACATGCTTTGAGATGGGACAGAAGGAGTCAAGTAGATTAACAGGTACAAATTGGTGGTTACAGAATAGTCATGGGGATGTAAAGTACAGCATAGGCAATGGAGTCAATAATATTATAATAACTATACATGGTGTCAGATACCCGGGTACTAGATTTATCAAGGTGATCACTTAGTAAGTTATATGATGTCAATAACTGGGTTGTACACCTGAAACTAATACAATATTGTATGTCAACTGTAATTCAAACATAAAAAAATATTTAAAGTAACAAAAAACAAAAAGGAAGGAGTCGACGGTAGTCTCGTTGGAAAGTTGTTTCATTAACCTGGGTGTAAAGTATTGAAGACTTAGGTTAGGGTAGTGATGCTGAAAATGAGGAGGAACAATAAATGTGTAATCTTAAGTGGAGTTTTGTTGATGAATTTATAAGACCAAGAGGAAGGGAAGGGGAGAGGTTGAAAGGACTGTGGTGCTTTGAATCTGGGACATCTTGGTGATAATTGGAGAGGGCTGACTTGGGGAGAAGATGGTGGGGTCAGGGTTGACATGCAGAATGAGGTAAAATTAAGCACCATCTAATGTTTTAAGCAGGAACATCTAAATGGTGTCATTTTGAGGAAGATGTGTGAAGATCCTGATTTTATAAAAATTATCTACATATTAAAAGTACTGAATACTAGTTTTGTAAACTTCATTAAACATTTTTTTCTTATTTAAGCTTCCACATACTAGTTGCATAATAACTAAAAGAGAGCTTAGTTGTTAACTTTTAAATAGAAAATAAAAATTTCTTTTAAGCTTTATGGCTCTCTTTAGCAACTGTTACTTGTTTTTCCAGGTTTGATTTGGAGGAAAGTTTAAGAAAGGTATGGCCCTTTGCGTCAGAGAAAACAATGTGGAATAGCAAATTAAACAGAGTGAAAACATTTCTAGTCTGAGCTGTGCTGTACTTTTATGCCAGACACACAGAGCAGTCCTATGGTTCCTGGGGTACTATTTAAAAATCCTACTTGTGCCCAGCCGGTGTGGCTCAGTGGTTGGAGCATTGTCCCATGTACCAAGAGGTCACTAATTTGATTCCCGGTCAGGGCACATGCTTGGTTTGCAGGCTCAGTCCCCAGTAGGGGAGACAGCCAATTGATGTTTGTCTCTCATCAATGTTTGTATCTCTCTCTAAGAAAAAAAAAATTAATAAAAAAACATTAAAAATCCTGCTTGCTACTTTCCCACTTTTCAAACCTAGAATGATGTTGGAAAATATTATTGCAAATGAGAACTAGACATGATAAACTGATTGGTTCGCTCATCAAGTATTATGGAGTTGGGACTGGGAGCCCTCTTGCTATTCGAGCAACCACATAGCCCCTGCCCTCCAGGGCCTTTTGCACAGCAAACAGTATACCATCAGTGAGGCACAATCACTGCGCTGTGGACGACTGGGATGTGAAACACTGCAGAGAATATGGAGGGCAAAGAGTGAAATGAGTGGACCCAACGTGGCCATTCTGATCTACTGCAGGCACAGAGGGTGGAACTGGGCCAAAGGCAGAGGCTGCTTGCACTTGAATTTTTTTTTTTTGTAATTATAAGTTATCAATGGGACAGTGTGGCTCAGTGGTTGAGCGTCAACCCATGAATCAAGAGGTCGCCAGTTCGATTCCTTGTCAGGGCACATGCCCAGGTTGTGGGCTAAATCCCCAGTGGGGGGCATGCAGGAGGCGGCCAATCGATGTTCTCTCTCATCGATGTTTCTATCTCTCTCTCTTCCCCTCTCTCTAAAATCAATAAAGAAAAAAATATTTAAAAATAAATAAAATAAAAGTTATCAATGGGGACATCTGTAATAGTGTCAACAATAACAACAAAGCTTAGAAAAAACATATAGTTTACAGAGATGAATAAATAAATAAACTTTATCAACTATCAGACCGCAAGACCAGTTGCCTTCAGCAGAACTGCAGGGCCTCGGAAAGAGATGCGAGTGAAGCAAAGAAGCCAGATCCCTGGCCGGGCAGTGGGGGTGCCTGGCTGGGTCACAGAGAGCATCTTCGTGCACACTCAGAACTGGATATAGAAGAGCCCATGGTGGATGAGATGCTTCTCAAAAAATGTTAAAATCACTTTTTAAAGTATCCAGTGCTAAATTCTATTATAGGCAAGACCTTGAATCAAGTTGTTTTCCTTTGACTCAACTCTGCAGTCAAATGAAGACACTCCGTCATTATTTGAAATAAGATATTGACAGATATGGGATTTGATTTTGCCCCACTTACAAGATAACAAGCTGCCTGTTCCAGGGATGTTGACAGAAGTCTTGGGACTCTTGGGTCAGAGACAAAGGACTTCATTTCTCTGGGCACAGCAGTCAGCATCAGCACAGTCAAGTTTCCCTTGTCCCGAATTCCAAGGAGCAGGACCCAGTAGGTCCAGATGGATGTTGTGCACACAGTGGCCTGTGTCCCAGCTAGGGAATGCTGAGCTGGGGATCCACAAGCTCGCATGCTCTTTGTTGCTGAGGGAGATGAATCCCTAGGCAACTTTTCAGTTGAGGTGGCGATGTAACAATGTAGCACATTTGAGGAATGCCGCATGCTCCTGGGCCACAGTCTCACTCCACCTCCGCTCCGTCTGCCCACAGGAAGGGCGGCTCAGGAATGCCGAGGGACTTGCCTGAGGTCAACAGCAAGTGACAGGGCAAGGTCCAGGATTTGGACCTTTCGACACCAAGGTGCTTTTTGGGTTTTGGGTTTTTGTTGTTGTTTGTAAACCAGGATTTATTAGAGATTAATACTACCATATTAGTGTAAAAAATGATGTTTAGTCTTTGATTATCTCCACTTATCAAGCTTAAATTTAATAAGTGGTGATGACAGTGATGAGATAGTTACCTTGCACTTACAGCATGGGCGATTGTCATTCTTTGTGGAAGTGATAACTGAACAAGGCTTCCTTCTACCAAGGACACTTTGAGGGCCTCTCACACCCTTCTCCTCACTTTCCCTGGGACCAGCTCTGTCCCAGAAAATCCTCCTGAAGCCAGTGAAGCTTCTTAGATTCCAGGACATCTCTCTGGGGCTCCCAGGAAACCTGACCTATTTTGTGATGGGTCATGACTATTTTTAATGTCTAAGTCAACTTTGAAGGACAAACCATCACCTGTGTGATTGAATACTGTCTGTGAAGTCCACAGAAGGTTTGCTCACAGGGACTTGTGCATGGAGCAGGGATTGATGGGATGATTATAGTGCAAGTTATAAGACATCACACAATGATTATTCTCATCTATTTTGTTAGGCTTGTATTCAAAATGAGAATTCACAGGCATGGTGTGAAGGCAAAGCCTCCGTCCGAGGGCAGGGTGCTGAGCATAGCACATGAGTGCTGAGGTCTCTTGTAAGGTCCCAGGCCTATTCTAGAGGTAAAGTGGTTTAGTGACGTCTGGCCCTTGTCACATTTCCGTTACAGAATAGCTTGGGAAGTCTTAGTGAGCCATGAAAAAGAATTGCATATATCTAAAGCAAGAGATTCAGGTTTTCATTTAGATAGTTTCAGGAATGTTGAAGGACAGAACCAAACTTTTTGGAGAAAAGAGAAAGTTAGAGACTTTAACAGAGAGGAGAAAGAAGAGACGTTGAAGGATGAGAATGTGTTTTCATCAGGATTTCAGGTGTTGTCAGCATCAAGCAGCCAGAACATGGTCTCAAATCCCAGCGCACTTTCCAAAAGGCTGAAGCCCTGAAGGAGCTGTCTGGAATCCCAAGTGATGTGTTTATTGGGCAAGGTCTCCTGTTAGAGCCCTTCTCCCTGATATTAGCTGGATTTTGGCCTACTTCTAATGGCTTTGGTCATCCGTACCCCAACCCCCAATTGATTTGAAGCCAGAGGAGCAGGCTGGAGCGGGGTGAAGGAGAGGCACACGAATGCCCTGAGGACTGAGGGCACAGCACTGGCCCCGGGCAGAGTCAGCCAGAGAGCCCACAGCAGAGTCCTCTGAAAGTTGGTAATAGAGCCCCACACAGGTCAAGGTTGACCTGTATTCTATAAATTCCATTTAAGAAGGCAGGAGAAAGCACAATATATATTTTTAAAAGACTAACTGGGAATTAGAAATCCTGGCTTTCCCACTGTTGAGTTCTGTGGGCCACCAGGATGCTCTCCTACATGGATGGTTCCAGACTTCCAGGAGTCTAGAACTTACTAGTCATTTATAATGGTTAACTCCATTTATTTATTGTTCTGTCTTAGCTCCTACAGGGAAAAGTTTTAGTTCCCTGGAAGTCCTGTGGAACTTCTCTTTTTCCTGAGGATGCCTGATCAGCAGTCACTGTAGAAACTGAAGGTGGTGACCGAGAACACCCCCAGCAGGCTTTGTAGCAGGTGATTCGCATGACATGCTGGTCAGTTACAAAACTAAGAAGGCCAGGGGGCAAGGAGATCTGTGAACATGTCACGGCAAGTATTATCGCCCATCAAAGTCACAGCGGGCTATGTAATGGGACAGAGTTGTACCTCCACGTTCTAACCCACGTGACATTGTGAAGCATGTCTGTACAGACACAAAGGCGTGTTTGGAGATGTGTGTGTGTAGAAAAAGGTCATTTGGATTTGGAGGGATATTGTCTTCTGATAAAAGTGGTCTGATAAAGTTTTATAGTTCTTTAAAAGCAGTATTTTTTACTGTACTAAAGACTATCATTGTCTTCCTATTGTTGTTGGTATTAATAAAATGTGCATGTTCTTTTGACATAGATATTTTTCCTTTAACTGGTTTTGTATCTGGATTTGACTAAATAAGGTTTTCTGTTTGATTGTTTTTTGTTTTTATCCTCACCCAAGGACAATTTTGCATTTATCTTCAGATAGAGTGGGAGGGAGAGAGAGGAAGAGAGAGAGAGAAACATCGATGTGAGAGAGATACACTGAGTGGTTGTCACCCACACGGCCCCAACTGGGGCCGGGGACAAACTGCAACTGAGGTACGTGCCCTTAGCAGGAACCGAGCCCAGGACTCTCTGGTCTGTGGGCCGACGCTCTAACCGCTGAGCCAGACCAGCCAGGGCTGATTGTTTTTTAATCTTCATTGTTGAAAGTATTACAGATGTTCCCCCCTCCCCCCGCTCCCACTGCTTTTTATCCAAGAAAGATAAAAGGAAGTGTTTTCAATAATGACTCATAAACTAGCTGGTAGCACCGCTCCGCTAACCCTCCCTCAGGAATTATGCCAGACGTCATCAGAGAGATTTTGGTTCTCTAATCGTGACTCACTTCACATTTCCTAGTTGGAGACAATGTCACGGGATGTTTTCTTCTGTAGATTAAACAATGCCTGTCACCTAGGTTTTCCTTAATCCATAGAATTTGAGGTAATTAAAGACAGTCAGTAAATTTTTCAGGTTGATTAATCTGATCTGTGATGAGCTTGGCACGTCCACCTTAGGACACTAGTTAAGCTCATATGACTTGAGAAATCTCTGAAAGTCTGGTCTTACGTGAGCTATGATTGTATTATTTTGTGCTGAAATTGTTAATGCTTATCACATATTTAGGCATGCTCTCATCTTAAGGGCTAGGGACCTCAATGAATGAAGAATTCCTGGTTATCAAGTGTTTGTGATCAAACAATAAATAGACAATAATATGCGGCACAAGGAATCAAAATTCTATTGTTGCAAATTATGCTGATATGTGGGGAAACCAGATGCAGGGTTTTCAAAACAGAGATGAAGAGGGCTGACAATAACATTGTAGATTTCTCTCAAAGATTTCTCCTTTTTTTCCTCCACTTATTAGACAGTAAAATGAAGTTGAAATACCTCCTTCAGAATGTCAGTCCAGGATAAAAGAGGAACAGATAAATAAAATAACAGGGATGGGAGTGTGTTGTGGAGGAGAGGAAGTTGTTATTGTTGTTTAATTCTGCCTTTGGGATCACTTTTGGAGGAAAATTGCCTTTAAGTGGAAAGACCTAACTAGCAGATCACACACACACATTGTGCTTTTAAACCCATCGATAGTGTCTGACAGGCCATCAAGCATACCTTTTTGTAAAGTATATCTGTGTGGCTTAAGGTCTAAAAGTGAATGCTGCTTCTTCAGGCAGAAGAAAATTGTGGTGTGCTTTCAAGATTCTTCCTGGAGCTCAATCCTGTTATCCATCCTGGCCCTTGCTGGTCTCCAGCAGCATGGAGGAGCTGAGTTCAGGAGGGATTCTGAAAAGATCTGCTGATCTCAAGACTGCTGTAACATTGACTCCTTGAGGTCGAAGACTTACATTTTCTTCCAAACAGCCAGGAATACACAGGAGGAAGGTTTCTTTCTGTATTCTCACTTCATTGTGAGACTGCTCCCCCCACAAGGACCCTCTGAGTCCCTTCTAATGAGGAAGTTGAAGAAGTTCTCATTTGTCACAATGTGGAAACAATCTCCTGCGAAGAAAAGATGTTTAAAAAGCAGAGCACCATAATGAAGCCCTTATTAAGAGGAGATTGTTCTCTCAAGCCCAGGACTTTTACAGAAGCATGTAATTGGCATATATTTCTAGAGACATATATTTCATAAGTGATAAACTGTTGTTATAATAGGTTTTCTGTGCCTACCAACAACCCAGAAAACATTAGACCTGCATCTCTGGGGTCTCAAACTTGAAGAGGGTAGAATGAGAGACACATCCGTGGGCTGTGGTTGTCCTGACTAAGAGCACAGGGGCATGGTTTGGGGTCCCGGGTTTCTCCAGGGGCCCTGAAGAGCTGGACTCATGCCTGTAGGGCCTCAGAGTTCTGGAGGATTGGGTGTGCTCCACCTCATAGGTACGCTGTCAGGTAGAGTCCTTCCTTACATTATAAAAGATGGATAAATGTGAAATGACTTCAGCAGGATAAGGTATGCTTTTTGCCCCCTTTGGAACCTCCAAAATATCAAATGCACATCACTACTCCTTGTTGCATACTTTCCTGGGATGTAGGCTAACCTCACAGGTCCACCTGGAACAGGAGAAGAGTCAGCACGGCGGTGAGCAGCCCACCAGTGGTCTGACCTGGTTTCTCCCATCCTCCCTCATCCAAGAGGCAACGCCGTTTGGTGGAGCAACTTAGGCTATGAGGGGAGAGGCTGGGCTCAAATCCTGCCTGTGATGATGGACAAGTTCCTTTCTCGGAGACTGTTCCCTTGAATATGAAATGAGAATAATAATATCTCATAGAGGTTATGAGGAGAAGAGATCTTAAATATAAAGCCTATCTGGAGCAAGTTATTATTATAGATGCAAAATGCAAGCAGCATGATTGCTGACGTTCTTGACCATGATCCTTTGGTGGGGAATGGTCATTTCATCAGGTCTGCCTTACTAACTCATCAGAAAGCGAGTGGTATAATCTTGGCTTTTCAGCTGACACAGAGGCTAAGGTAGATGGTCAGCTAGAGCTCTAGGAATAGAAGGTAAGGCTTGGAACTTTTCCTTCTTCACTTCCCTCTTGTCTTACCTCCATTCTTCCCAACTTCCTTTACTCCTTTCATTGTTTTTCTTCCAATACTTCAATAACAAGCAATGTGTGTGTGTGTGTGTGTGTGTGTGTGTGTGTGTGTACAAAAAGCAAACATAAAACAATGTAGAAGGTATTACTGCATTGCTTCCAACAAGTTTTGAGATTTTGCACCTCTATGAAAAAAATCAGAATTTCTCCCACTAGTATTTTCTTGTAAATTAAAATTTTTTCTACAAATAAGTTATGATTACTGAGAGAAATTATTTATTTCTTATAAAGAAACCATTCATGTAATAGTTGGTTAAAATATACTTAGTTGAAACATCAATAGAAAAGAAAAAATACCTATAGAGGTATAATAAAATAAAATTTTAAAATGTGTGTCATTGTTTAAAAAATGTAAGGCCTTTGGAGAAAAAACTTGCTAAAGCTTTGGTCACTGTTTAAAAGCTGCTTTCAAAACATTTATAAACAGTTTGAATCTATCTGAATGTGTATTTTACAGATTAAAAACAGTGCTTGATAATCTTAGCTTGTTGGCCATAAAAGGAGAGAAAGAATGTATCATATTGTACACATGGAAAGTGAAATAAATCACGGGATCATATGGTGACACCCAAAATATAAGCTATAGCAATACATAGAGTTTTGTATGGGATGCTTTGTTATGGCTCTTAAAATAGACTGTTTTGAATATAGTTAGTTATTTTTATTGTGGTGAAAGATATCTAACATAAAATTTACCATTTTAATCCTTTTTAAGTATATAATTCAGTGGCATTGGATACATTCACAGTGTTGTCTAACCATAACCACTATCTGTTTCTAGAACTTTTTCATCATCCCATACAGAAACTCTGCATCCGTTAAACAGTACCTTTTCTTCCCCCCTGCCCCCATTAACCTCTATACTACTTTCTATCTCTATGAATTTGCCTAATCTAGGAATCTCATGTAAATGGAATCATAAAATATTTGTCTTTTATTTTGGTCTGGCTTATTTCACCTAGTATTATGTTTTCAAGGTTCATCCATGTATCAGATTGTTCTTCCTTTTAATGGCTGAATAGTATTCCTTTGCATTTTTATGCCATATTTTGCATCTGTTCATCTGTTGAGCACTTAGATTGTCTGTACCTTAGATTGTCTGACACACATTGTGAATAATGCTTTGGTGAACATTATTGTGCAAGTGTTCATTTCAGTCTCCAATAATTAGTGTTTTTAAAAGGTAATTTTCTGTAGGTTAAGAATTTCAGAGAGAAGGTGTAGTGGCACATCAATGAATGGCACCCACCTGCTGTCATGAAAACCAACTCCTGGAGCTATGTTGTGCAGTCAGTAGTTAAAGCCAACCATGTGCAATGGACACGGCAAACACAAAACACATGGTCTATAAGCCAGAGGCAACCACCTGGCAAATGCGCAATGATATGTAAATGGGATGGAGATGTCTCTGTGGATCCTCCATGAAGAAAACATTACTAAATAATTCAGCATCTGTTGAAGTGGGATGAGGTCATCACCACCAAGGAGCCTTCCATCAGAATGGTCAAGGTAATCAAGTCTTCCCTTGATCAAGTCTCCAAAAGATTACGTGCAATGGATGGCACATTACAAATGCGGAGTGAGAAGAGAAGAGGTCATAGAAACCATGTGGCTTCTGTTCTTGAGGACAGATGAGGGGGATTCCAGGAACTGCTCCCCTCCCCCCACCTTCCCAACCCCTCAGGGATGGAGATGGAGTGATGTCAATAGCAGCTGAAACCGAGGAATGAGAAGGTACCAGCAGATAAGGGGGTACAGGGTGTGGTGAGAAGGCTAAGTGGGGACCCTCGCTGTGGGTGGAGGCACATGAGATATGAGGCTGTAAGGGAGATAGGCGAGTGGGAGAGAAACGGGAGGGAAGGAAGGGCACAGGCGGTTAGGCGAGGTGTGCACATCCTGCCCCTTCTCACGGTGGCGGCTTCTGGCCTGCTTTACAGTTCAGTTTCTGTGAATTCTTTCTCCTCTTTATGAATTTTGCTCTTAATTAATTTTTGGTAGCTAGGGTCTTCTGTACATTGTTTAGGCTGAAATAACCTCCTAACTGCACAAAGCACATCTCTACCCTAGAATGTTAATTCACAGTTAAGGCCATTCTAAATGTCCCAATTTCTAACAAAACGTGCAACATCTGCCCAGAATGAAGGAGACCTGCTGACAAGACCTTGTGTCTGTTTTCAGTCATGTGGAAGAAAACAGAGAACCACAACCCAGAAATCATCAAGGGGTTAGAAATAAAGAAGGAGGAAAACAATATCTAAGAAAAGAATCACACCACAGAGGGTTCTCCCAGCACAGACACGAGGCCCGCTGGCAGGGAGCTCGCATGTGGGGCTACCAGGACACGTGGGTCCAACTTGTCTAAAGGCCTGAAAAGTGTATAATCGAACTCTTTTCTCTTTTTCTCCACCTGGATGTTGGTTTATATCCAGATGAGATTGCATGCATTTGCTCATCTGACTGATGCTCTAACCAAAGAGAGGAGGTCTTTCCAGCATGTTTCATTTCTCATCCTGGGTGCTTCTCAGTTTCCATCTAAAACCAGACAGAAGCTGTTGTATGGAAGAGGTTTCATACTCTCTTTTCTCTCTCTATCCCTTTCCTCTGCTTCGTGCTTTTACTTATCCTTCTGTTCAGCTGATGTCCCGCAACCTTGTTATTCACTTATGTTAATATTTTAAAGAAAAACCTTGTCAGTCACAAAGACAAGTGCCTGTACTTTGATAATTGGGATCTGCTAGGATCTGCTATCAAGGAAGAGTGTATGCTGTCACCATTTTTCTCCTCGCAGGTTGACTCATTCTAAACATTGTGTGTGAAGCCATTTTTTGCCATTGGCTCTTGGCATATTTAATTGCTTTGTGGAAAATCTGACCTACTTATCTCCATGAAATGATAGAAATAACAATATGAGAGAATTTTTTAAGTTAAAATTTCTTCTATGAATTATTAACAAACAATAGTAAGGTATTTTCACAATAGATTTTATATGACCTGTGATTTGAATTTATAGTTCTAAATTATCTAAATTCCATTCCATATGCAGAAAAAAATATACAGAAGCCATACAGATGTAAAAGTTTACCCTCCAAACACACATTTTCCACGCAGGGTGAAAAACACATTTCTGTAAACATTGGTCTTTTTCCTAGAGAAAGAGGAAAGCTGGAATGATTAATACTGGCTCTTACTCTCGATTTCCAGAAAAAAAAAAAGCAGGGGAGGAGGGAGGGATGAATAACATTTGAAAATATTAACCAAGGAATAAATAACTGTTTAACAGGCTAATGTTTGCTTTTTATGGCTGTCACTTATTAAGCATATTTATTTAGTCATTACAAGAACCCTTTATATAAAGTAGGTATTAATATTATTTCCACTTTTAAATAAGGAAACTAAGGTTCCAGGAGCTCAGCAACCTAGTCCAAGGTCACAGGCCATGAGTGATGTGCCTGGATTTGGACATGAATGCCCTTGTTCCTAATTCACCTTTCCGTTTTACACACGTGACTTACATGCTTTCACATGCTTTCTGGGAAACTGAAAAATTCATGAAGATGTTGGTCCAGTTTTGGAATAAAGTTTATTATTTAATGCAAAAAGAGTTATAATTTGAATTTTCAATGTTTCTCTAAAGCCAAATGTAAAACCTTTTAAAAAACCGGTTGATATTACACATTCAACACTGAGAGATCTCAGGTGCTCTAAGGAAAAGACAGAAGAAATAAAATGCCGAAAACAAGAGTCGAAGGAAAGCAGTGGAGTGCAGAGATGCACAGCCAAAACCCGAGTGCCAGCATGAAGCGCGAGCTGCGTGGCAAGCAGAAGCCAGTGGACGTCCAGTGGGAGGAAGAAGCCTTTCCACTGGCATTTTCCTATTTACAGGGTATTTGCTACTTCAATCTCCAAAGGACTTTCTTTGAGTACCAGTTAATGTCTGAAGCACTTCTGCATCCCCATAAATGTTCGCAGCAACCAGACGTATGCACCTGTGTAAGGGGGACGCAGAGGAGGCGGCTGCCAACTTTCCTTCTGGAAACCTGTAAAAGGAATGGAGGCATGAAAGGATGAAGACATGGTGCAGCCACACAGGGCACGTGCAGCACTCTGCTGAACCCGTGGGGTGAGAGATGACTGACTGAACAGATGGCAGATGGCAAAGCAAAGATACCTCAACTCTGAGTCGCTGTGCTCTCTGTAGCCTCAGCGCTGCACTTCAGAGGCAGCTGTGGTGGTTGAGCAGACCACTCCAAAGTAAGGTGTGACTTCTTCCCTGACTGCATCAAATACCTTTGCATGCCTCAGTTTGCTCCTGGTCAGTGAGGGACCATGATTCCCATTGTCCATCCTGGAAAAATGCAAATAGCAAGGCACTGTACACACCTTGTGGGGTATCCTTCCCTCTTCCCACAGTTCCTCCAGGGCACATATCACTCACCCAGTGTGATTTGGGTGGGAGTGATTTTGTTAAACAGTAGAATCAGAGAATCTAAGGGTTGGAAGGACCTGGGACATCTGCTTTTATCTGTGGACAGGCTCAGAAGTAGGCATGCTTCCTTATCAGAGACGAGCAGTCTGTCCCAGTGGGGAGTGGCCACAGAAGTGAATCAGGAAGGAAGCAGGATAAAGCTTTCAAGCAGAAGGGCCTTCCTGATTAAGCCCCTTTTACTCTGTCAACTCTGAAACCATTAGGATCCAGCTTGATTACATAAATAGATTTACCTACAGCCCAGGGAGGAGCCACCCTAATAAAGTGCTGCCGTGAGTCTGAATAAAGAACACCCTTGCCTTTCTATCCCTAGATGAGATTTTCTAAATTGTTATTGCTTGTACATAAAGATCTAACGACATCTGCATTTTCTCAGACCGGCGTTTCATATACGAAACTGGTTATCGATTTGGTGTCATTTTAGAAGACAACAAACTAGACTGATGTGGCTGTAACCGCACAAAGCAGATTTCGCACACAAGAAAAGTGCACTAATGAGCACTGCAGCCCTGCATTTTGGCAGGAGCACACCGTGGAGTGACACCTAACAGGAACGCCATCTTCATTCTCAGTGTATTTCTGCTCTGTGAGCCTAATCCATGATGCTCCATCCTCAGCTAGACAGGAACTGTTGGAACTCTTTGTGGGAGAGGAGCAGATTTCATGTCTCTGTGTGTGTATTTGTTTCCAAATATTTCAAAGACAAAAATGTTTAATCTTTGTGAGATTATATTTATGTTTTTTAGTCTTGCATTTCAAAGACTGACACTTAATAAAAGATTTCCCATGTCATTTAAAGTTTTTAGTAATCATAATTGTTAATGGCTATACAATGTTGTATTAACTGTTTTCCATGAAATAAGGAACTTACGTGCATAATGGTTTTCTTTCCAACATTATGACAGTTTTCAAACACAGTGAAGCTTAAAGAATTTTATAATGAATACCTGTATACTCACCACCTACATTCTACATTAACATTTTACATACTTGATTTATCACGTATCAATTGTCCATCCACCTATTAACTCATCTTATTTTTTGACATGTTGAAAATAAATTGTAGACACCAATTCACTTTTCCATAAATACACATTGTTAACAAGAGTTTAATTTTTATGTACACTTTTTTTGAGTTGATTTATATGTACTGAAATGTGCAAATCTTAGGTTTACTGAGTTTTGACAAATGTGTGCATAAATTTTAATACTATGATAGTGCACTCTATTATTTAGAACAGTATGTAAAATTAAGTTAGAAGGTTCAAGCGGTGTGATGGCAGATTATTATGAAATAGTCTCACAAGTAATTCAGAACTTTTCCCTATGCTCTTTGCTTTGAAAGCTAAACAAGCAAAGTATTAAATATCTTCTCATGTTACATGCCTCTGAAGAAAAGAGTGATGGATTGTCTGTGAAAAGGGGCAACATTTTAATATATATACTTTTTGTATTTTTGGCTTTGCTTTGTTTTTCAAAGTACTTCTCTTTTGTATTATCTCATTAGACTAAGGAAATAATTTGCCTCTCTTGATGGACTGGTATATTTCTTTCCAGTAGACCAGTGGAAGCCAGAAACAGATCATTTTTAAAAAGACACAAGCCTTAGCTTCAGTTCTGACAGGCAAATGGCATACATTTCTATCAATTTTCAATTTTTCTGAATGCCCAGTGGGCACTTATTGGTCACCTACTAAGTGAGTCAGTAGAGAGACTTCTGAAATGTGGATTCTAATTTCGTATTTCAACATGGTGGTGTTGCTGAGTGCCTGTATGGATATGCACATTAAGAGTTGGGATTCCTGCCCTGGCCAGGTGGTTCAGTTGGTTGGAGCATCGTCCCATACACCAAAAGGTCACAGATTCCATTTCCGGTCAGGGCACATACCTAGGTTGTGGGTTTGATCCCTGGCCTGGGTGCGTATGGGAGGCATCCAGTCCATGTTTCTCTCTCACATCAATGTCTCTCTCTCTCTCTCTTCCTCCACCCCCCTCACTCTCTCTCCCTTCCTTTCTCTCTAAAAAAGCAATAAAAATATATCCTTGGGTGAGGATTAAAAAAAAGAGTTGAGATTCCTACAATTTGGGAGAAGGACACTTTGGTTTTGGTGCTGTCATCATCGTGATCTCGCAATGGTCATGATTTTCCATTTTTCTTTTTGCATACTAAGGATAACTTACAGTTTTACTTTATCATCTTCAGTTTTGTGTATTTTATCATGTTTGGTTTAGGTTACTGTGTTGTAGCATGTTTTAGCCGGCAATTTCCCAATTATTAGGCCTCAAGATACATGTCTCTAAGGTTTAAAATGAGCCAATTAGCCCTGCCTGGTTTGGCTCAGTGGTTAGAGCGTCGGCCTGCAGGCCAGAGACCCGGGTTCAGTTCCCGCTAAGGGCATGTACCTCGGTTGCAGTTTGTCCCCGGCCCTGGTTGGTCGTGCGGGTGGCAGCCACTCGATGTGTCCCTTTCATGTCGATGTTTCTCTCTCTCTCTCTTCCTCTCTCTCCCTCCCACTCTATCTGAGCAAAGAGTGAAAAAATGTCCTCAGGTGAGGATAAAAAAAATAAAAAATAAATAAAATGAGCCAATTAGCCCACATTGCAAAGCAAATATGTATCACGTTCCCCACTGTGCAGTGACCTGTCATTTTTTTATCAGCATGTTCTTTCCCAGGAGAAGGTGCTGTTTGACAAGTAGGCTGGGTGTGCTGGCGGCCTTTATCTGTTCCAGGTGGGCCTCCTGGCCGAGACAGTGTGGCTGAGGCCTTCTTCAGCCAAGGTGTCGCAACGTAATTTTCCTCCTCCTCCTCATTTACTTTGTGGTATTTTGTCTCTGATAGTAGTTTTCTATCTTTGCCAAATAAGGATTTTTGCAGTCTGCAGCTCAGATCCGTTCGGAAATAATCAGAGTGCCAGCAAGTATTTCATGGCCATGAGGTATCTTGTGAGCAGAGTAATTTGCAACCATTCCTAGAATAGTTCTTTGTGCTGTTTCTCTAAAGAGAGTAAAGACTCTTTGGATGGGAAAACTCAGCAATTTGGGGCTTAGAAACCTTGAAAACAAAGAGAAAAACAGCCCAAATTAGGAAGTTGGGCTGCGGAAGGCTTGAAGGCCTCTGAGGTCGGAGGCTGTGCCTGGGAGTGAGGGTTGGAGTCAGGGTCAGGTTGGTGTCCCATCTCTGAGTCTGGGGCACCTTGAAACATTACGTAAGTTCTGCTGTGTTTTCTTTTCTATTAGTCCATGATAATAAAATATGCCTCTCAGGTTCTTGTGAGAATTAAATTAAATTAGATGTGTAAAGAAAGAGTTTAGCACTGTGCCCAACAAATGAGGGTTGTTAATATCATACTATCCTCCCAAACAGGGCCAAAGACAGAGGTTTCCTCTTTGGAATCCGAGGGGCATTATGTTTAGTGGGCCCCGCAGTGTGACTGGTGCAGCTGATTTCAGCAGAGTGCTGTGATTCTGTGGCACAAAGGGAACCAGTCTCCCTGGGAGCTGTTTTAGGAGCAAGTGGAGAGGACCAAGGGGCAGGAGGCATCTTCCAACCAAACCAGGGGCTTATAGCTGAAGGAGAAGCTAATACTTTCTACTCTTTACATCCTGTATCACTCAAATGAGAACTTTAATATGGGTAAAAGAATCTTGATAACTTCCTCCTAGAGGAAGAATACCTATGGACTATAATTCTCTTATTCTAATTTTATTACTGTGTTATAAATTAGCTCCCCCAAAAAGACAACTTTCTAAATAATAAGAATCTGTAAGAGTTTTGAAAATTATCTGCCTACATCTATACCCTCTTTTCTGTATAGGCTCATAATTTATAGTATTCTAATTTATATTTGCCTCCTTTAATTACCAATTTAAATGTTAAGCCCAAAGCCTGTATCTGAAGACATTTTAGCAATTGAGAGCTTGTTAGTTTTTCTGAAATTGCTTGGAAGAAACTGACTAACTTAAAATAGGAAACATTAAGAATTGATATGGTAGTCCAAGTAATTGGCTAACTTCATATTTTATTTAATCATATTAAATACTCAGCAAATGCATCAGACTTAGATGGATTCAACTTGGATTCACAGATCCAATTTTTTTCCCCTTTTCCATAGGAATTTAGAGTTGATATTCTGGCAGTTGGTCAGACTAAAAAGAAAGAGTAGAATTAAACAGTAGGCACATTTCCATTCTGGTTTCCATTTATTTGATAGTCTACATTTTCCACTTTCCCTTCATTGTTTCTTGGAAGAGACTTTCCACTGGATTTGAGTCATCCAGAGGAATGAACTGGCCATGAACAATGCTCATACAAACACCCAGGGCTCCTCGGCCAGTGTGCAGGTGAGCCTGGGAGGAGACTGCACCCCAGGGTAGGGGCCTCGTGACTACCTGGAACTTGGCAAGGGAGCCATATGCCAGGGATGGGCAGTGCAGTGGGGCACCTGCCCAGTTCCCCCAACCCTTAGAGGGCTTCTTGGTCTTTTTAAAGAACCATGTATGTATAGGTTGTACCTCAACAATCAGGCTAATCAAAACAATTTCTAATTATGGAAAAAAGCCCAAGAAGTTGGCGTATAAGTTCTGATGAAGCTCTGCTGCAGTCAGCATAGGAGATGAGTGGTAGCCTCTTTTCTCTCACCTCTGTAGAGTACAAGTTTTAATATCCAGGTTACTTTTGTTTTGTTTTTAAAAAGAAATAGTATTTAGCCCTGGCTGTTTGGGCTCAGCGGGTAGAGCGTCGGCCGGCGGACCAGAGAGTCCCGGGTTCGGTTCCCGCTAAGGGCATGTACCTCGGTTGCAGTTTGTCCCTGGCTCTGGTTGGGGTCGTGTGGGTGGCAACCAGTCGATGTGTCTCTCACATCAATGTTTCTCTCTCTCTCTTCCTCCCTCTCTCCCTCCCACTCTATCTGAAGATAAATGCAAAAATGTCCTCGGATGTGGATATAAAAAAAAAAAAAAAGAAATAGTATTTATTGAAATGCCATAAAAACAAAAATTAGAATCACCTGTAATTCTGTCACCTGAAGATGATCACTGTTAACATTTTGATACATATTTCTGCAGTCTACTTTCTAACAAACACATGTAACACATACATATATTTATATTTTATTAGCTATTAATTGAAGTCACAAAATACATGCTGTTTGTAACCTATATTTTTCTTGTAATGTGTTGTAGTTCCTGAATCTTTAAGTGTTCTGCAAAAACATCATTTTAATAACCTCCACAGTATATATTTACTATTATAAAAGATACTGTGATGAGCACTCTTACCAATAAATGTTTGCACATATTTCTGCATTTTTCCTTAGGTATATTCCCAGAGGTAGAATTACTGAGTTACAATATACACATTTGTCAGGCTGAGTTGCCCACCTGAAATGCTGCAGGGCTCCCCACTTTCACTGATCTGCGTGGAAGTGCCTGCCTCCGTGGATACTTGCTAACACTGGCTGTCGTACTTCTTCTGGTCTGTAAATCTCAAGTGAAAAGATGATATCTTGTTTTAATTACTAATTATGTATTTATTGGCCATTTGCTTATTTTCTTATTAAATTTTCCTATTGCGGTCTCTCTCCTCTCTCTCTCTCTCTCTCTCTCTCTCTCTCTCTCTCTCTCCCCGCCCCTTTTCTCCCTCCCTTTCACTCTCTCTAAAAAAAAATTTTTTTTAAATAAAAAAAAACCATAAATTTTCCTATTGCTTGAAAAATATTACTCCTTTGTCTTGTGTTAGAAAATTATTTTCCATTTTAGCCCTGGCCAGTTTGGCTCAGCGGTTGGAGCTCAGCCTGCGGACCAGAGAGTCCCAGGTTCGGTTCCCGCTAGGGGCACATACCAAAAAAAAAAAAAAAAGAAAATTATTTTCCATTTTTTCATTTGCTTTTTAATACTGTAAATGGTTTCTTTTGATATATAAAAATGAAAAATCTCACCAATTCTATCAATATTTTAATTAAATATTTTGGCTTTTGTTTCTGTGTTTATAAAGGTCATACCCCAAGAACAAATAGAAATTAATCTCTTTTCTTTCTAGTTCATTTATGATTTTTTACATCTAGGTTTTTTAATTCATCTGGAATTTTTTTGATACGTGGTATGGATCTTACTATTTTCTTCCCTGTGTTCATTGTTCTCACACCCTATGCCAAATAGCCCATTCTTTCTCCCACTGTTCTAAAATGCTGCCTGTGTCCATTGTTAACATCTTATAAACTTTCTAATCTATTTCTGAGCTTTGTTTTGTTCCATCAATCTGTCTATTCTTGTACCAGCTCCAATCCATCATATTATATTTTTATATCTAATAGTACAAACCTACAGTCATCATTCTTCCCTTTCAAAGTGTTTTTGGCTGTTTTCACCAATCTGTTTTGCTAGCTCAGAGGTCAGCAAGCTTTCTGAAAGGGCCAGATAGTAAATATCTGTAGACCATATGATTTGTCACTACTTAGCGCTGCTCTTATAGCAGCCACAGACAACAGTAAAGTTTTTCTGCGCTTCAGAAAAACTGTGCAAAACAGGCTATGGGTTGATTTGTCCTGAGGCCATAGTTTGCCAGCCCTGTTCTAGATGAATTTTTGAATCATTTTGTCAAATCTTTCCATCCTCTTACCTCCCTTACAAATAAACAAAAAGTATTTGTGTGTGTATATATAACCTCATACACACAAATACTTTTTGTGTATATATGTACATATATTACATTATACATATTATATATGGAGGGAGAGAGGAATTTGGCTAAAATGTTATCATAGTTATAAAATGATTTGGGAGAAATATGACATCTTTATAGCATAAGGTCTTGCCATCAGATACCATCAAAGCATGGCTTTATGTCCACCACCAAAGTTTTATGGTTTCTTTCATGTGGGTCCTTCAAGTTTCAGGTTAACTTTAATCCTTGCAATGTTTTTCATCGTCGTTGCCATTATGACTGGGATCTCTGTCAGGGGATCTGTGTTGCTTGTTCCTCGATTCACTAGAAGAATCACAAGCTGTTGTATTCAGGGCTCAGCAAGGGGAAAAGACCCATCAGGCAGGTTGGAGGAATCTGTGAGCTGCTACCCTGGTTGGCTCCCTCCCAGCGGGAGGGCTCACCCAGAATGTGCTCCTTCCTCCAGCTCCGAAATGCAGCAACTCGTGAGTCTGCAGAGATTTGTAGAAACTTCTGACTCCACTTTTAGCTGTGTCTCACTTCTAGATAGTTTTCTTGCAGCGCAGGCAGGATCTGTTTTCTGTTCACTGGGAGAATGTGATGTGATGTGGGGCTCCCTGCACTCACTCCCAGAATTAAGTGAGTCCCTTAGGCTGACACTTTGGAACAGTCTCCATCCCTGATTCTTTATTGTAACTCTTCTCTGTAGTGAATTATCAGAAGTGTTCATCTCACTTAGCCCATCCAAATACAAAAAACTTCACTGCAGAGTGAAGAATCTTAAAAAACTTACTTATTATGGGGGGGAACACTCAAGCCCTTCTTAAGACTTATTTAATTTAACCTGTCGGAGGAGACTGGTTCTGTTTATAGTGTGACCCTGCTTTTACCAAAAGGCTAGAGGAAACAAAGCTGCTTCTGCAGGGGGAGGCCAGAGAGAAGCTTCCACACCCCCTTGGTTGACCAGGAAGTGCCCACACCCATGCTGATTCTATAATCATTCTCATCCCTTCTCTCAGTTACTGCCCCCCCCACCCCACCCCCCGCCTCCAGCCTCCTAGGGACTCAGGGAAACTAGAATTTTGTTTCTTAACCCTGAAATTCTAATCTAATAAATGTCACAGCGTAGTCTTCTGTGTGAGACACGTAAAATGTAAACAGAACTGAGTTAACTGAAGGTTTGACTGTTATGTAAGTGACTTGCATAAGCGCCTCCTTTCCCAGCTGTGTTGGTGTGTGGGCTGCAGCAAAGGAATGAAGTGGAGAGGGCTCTGAGCCCACCTCAAGATGAGTTCCCAGAGGAGCCAGGTCCTTGCCTCAGTTAGGGCAAAGCTGCAAAGGGGAGGGGGCGGCCCTCAGGGAGAATCTCTTCTCATTCACAGGTTTGCCAAAGTCTGAATGATAGCCAGCAATCTTAACTTTCCAAACTGCTTTCTTCCAAGTTTTCTCAGGATTACATGAATTCTTTCAGGTTTCAAATGTATTTGTCTTCCCCTAGGATGCTTCTCGCTCTTCTTCTAGTCAGTTCTTTCTTTCTTCATACTTTACTGTAGCAGGAACTGTCTGCCTCCCTGTTGTTCCATTTCAGACACCCCTTAGCCCTTTTATTTCTACTTATGTTTATATTTCAGATGCATTTCTTGCCCAGAGCAGGCAAAGTGCACTGTAATGTATGTAAAACCAGGCAGGAACCCAGCCCATTGAAGGACACAGCCAAGGCCACATCACAAATGAATAAATTATGAACTCTCTTTGGAGGGGGTTGTTCATGGAGAATGTTGCAACCTAGATTAGGTTTTCTCCATAAACAAGGGCCACACTTTTCTCCCTCCCTACCACTTTTTTATCTGGTCATTTACTTGTAGGCATTCAGGAAACATCAAATAATTTTCATGTTAGTCCAAACAAAACATAATTAGGGAGATAAGGCAGCCCTGGAAATATTACATATCTATTTCCAGACCTTCCTTCCTTTTCCTCTTCTTCCCTCCACTGGTACAAATTATCCAAACTACCCTCCTTTTTCATGAAACTGAGTAATTGAGGAATACCCAAAATATAATAATTAGGATTTAAAGCGTCTTAAGATTCAAAGACCTCACCAACCTGTTTAATTTCATTGAAATGTTGACTCTAAGTGGTTTCTTGATTTCAGTGGGGGAAAAAAAGAGCCCCTGTCCTTGTGTGTGACCCCGACCAGGGGGTCATGTCTTTGCAGGGCAGTTTCCACATGTGACCCCTCCTTAACAGAATGTCACTTGGATCTATTTCAGAGTTCCCTGAAAAGAAGAGGCAGTCGGGAAACATACAAAGAAAAGAAAACCTTTAACCAGGTAAGCAGAGGTTTTGTTCTAATGTTACATCTCCTTGAGAGGCAGTCACCTCATTTTGAATCTTCTTTAAAAATGTTAGTGTTGCCTTTGAAATATTCAAAGAAACATTACCTGCCAAAAATTTGGACTCATTCCGAATCTCTGTGGGTGAAATTTTCTTTCCATACCAACAGCTCCTCCCTTTTGTTTCTCGCACCAGTAAGCTGGTTATTCCTTCAAGAAAAACAAGAACAGACTGGCTTTGTGTGAGACCTCATTTGGTGCAGTTCAGGGCTCTGGCAGTGCTCATGACTGGTCAAAGTGTTTGGCCTTCAAAGTCACTCACACAGTGAAGTGGTACAACTGCTGTAGTGCTGGGTCATTCATAAGGCACTGTTTCGAGCGTTGTTTGGTTTTATTTTTATATGTGCAAGCTGAATAGTCTCCTGAATTGTCCTAAATGAAGTGAAATGTTCTTACCAAAAGATGGTAAAAGCATAGTCCTTTCCATGTACATGGTATGTGTCCTTCTGAACTTTCTTAGCTTTTCTGAATACTTGCTTTACTGGATTCCTTTCTTCTTCTTCTTTTTTTAAAAATTGCTGTTAGTATTGGGTGTTGGAGAGAACAAAGGTGTTATTGGGATATCAGCTCCTGAGCTCTCAGACCAAGTAGTAATTAGAGAGACGCAGCGAGTCCCGGTAACTACGAGCTCTGCTGACCTGCCCCGTGAACTCCACACGGATTCTTTCGGGCTTCTCCGTTCTCCAAACTCACTGCTCCCCAGAGTACCCTTCAAGGAGGGCCAGGCCGTGTGAACAGCAGGGATGCCAAAGATTAACCATTCTCTTCTACCGGCTCTACTCCCCGGTCTCACTTTGGCATTCACTAATAACGGGGAGATTTAAATCTGTCGTCCCACTGCTGGGTACTTGAGCTCTCCTGGGCTTCAAGTATGTTTCAACTTGCTAGTTCTTGACCAGGGAAGATCTTTTCCTTAAAAGGGTAACTGCTGCCCTATTCTGGAAGGAACAGCGTGGCATTGCCTTCATCAGTGGGTAAATCAGGCTGAGAACAGCCACTGCTGCCCCTCAGGAGTGTTTGAGAAGCCCCGGGCACTGGGAATGTGTTCAGTCCCCCCTCAGCCTGCAGTATCATTGAGGACGGAGTTTCTGTCCAGCAGAGTGGTGGAACGGAGCGCCTTGGGAACTGCAGGTCTGCAACCAAAACTCAAAGGAAACCGGCACCCCGGCGCAAGGTAGGCGTGCGAGCAGTCAGCGCTTGGGGTGCTGGCCAGACATCAGACTTGCAAGCCAAAGAATATATACCCATAGTGATATATTTTTGTTGCTTGGCAAGGCCTTTCCAGCTGCTGCTGGTGGTGGTCCTGTGTGTGTCCTGCCTCCATGCCATGCTTGCTTTCTCCGCTTGTCACAGGGACAGTGGCGTGTAGAGAGTTTGACTCACCCTTCTGCTTGCATACTGCATTCCTGCAGCTATCTGATGATCTCTTGAAACCAGAGCTTGATACCTTTCAGCTTAGTCTTCGGCCTAGACCCCTCCCCTGGAGCTCTCAGAGTTCAGAAAGTCTATGGTTACATGATAAGGTGGGTAGCCAGCCTCCCACTGCTTTAGCTGAGGCTGTGATTCTCCATCTTGTTAGAAGGAGGGACTTTCTGCCCCAGAGCAGGCTGAGCCCAGCACTCTGGTCTCCCCCGTCCACACACCGGCCTCAGAAGGTCCAGCACCTTCTCCAGCCGCCTCAACAGAGTGAGGAAGTCAGACCCCTTCGTTAATACACACACGCCCTTGGCTTCAAAGATTATCATTCTTTCAAAAACTGCTTTAGTGTTGGTGGAAGGCCAAATAGTGCATGGGTGTTTAGTAGAAATGACAGCATGCTTCAGTCATACGTCAAAATTCCTGCTGCGTGTATGGTTCTTCCTTTAAGGAACAAGAAGACTTTTTGGATATTTTATCAATCCTCAGGTAATCTAGAAATTGGACACTTGTTAGGGTATGTCAGAGTCTTGCTTCTTTAACTGACCCAGGTTTAAGTTCAAGGAGATGGAGAAGAGTGGTTCTGGTTTACAGTCAGACTTGTGGGGAAGGCGGATGGAAAGGGATGATGCAAGGTTCAAGGTTTCTAGAAATCAAGGCGATTTGAGGGCTTTTTAGGATTTTTCTACCCTAAGCATTTATAGCCAAGTGTTCAGGACCCTTGTGTAAGGTCTGGGTTCCCTGTGCCTCTCAGAGATCCTACCTATTTCCTCAACTTCCTAGTTCCACTTTCAGGGGAAGACCCTCGGGAGAGATCACCTGAGACTCCCTGATCTTGGTTTGAGACAAAAGCTCCCAGAACTCAGCATATAATTCTGCCCCTCGTTTGCCCTTTTCCAGCCTGGCCTGAGTCAAGACCTCACCAGTTGCAAGTTTCCATGGAAATAGGGTTAGGACATTGGTCACAATCAGTGCTCGTGTCCATCTCTGGGTCTGCCCAGGCTTGAGGTGGGCAGATCCAAGACTGCTGGGTTCTTGGCAAGGATTTAGTATATAAACTAAACTGATTTCCGAAGTGCTAACCTAGGCCTTTATTGCAACAGGTCATCCTGTAGCATGCTAAGTGGAAGATATCTGAAATGGAGAAGAGAGGAAGTGAGAGGGAGAGAGAGATAGAAACATCGATGAGAGAGAACATCGATTGGCTGCCTCCTACATGCCCCCCACTGGGGATTGGGCCCACAACCTGGGCATGTGCCCTGACCGGGAATCAAACTGGCGACCTCATGGGTCAATGCTCAACCACTGAGCCACACCAGCTGGGCAACACTCGAGTTCTGTAAAAGGCCAGATAGTGTTTTAGTCTTTAAGGTAGAGATCTATGTGGATTGGCAGCTGGAAGAGTCTCCATTAAAGAAATACAATGTGAGTTATAGTTTAGAGAACATTTCAAATACTTACAAGGCAAAGGGAAGATCTATGAACAAGAAAGAGTGGAGATTAATTCTGGAAGTAGGGAAGCTAGCTCCCTGGTGGCTGGCGACATTATCTTCCATGATCTCTGCTGCAGTCCTCGGGTACGAAGGTGAATTTCTCTGCTTCAAGGGTGGAGATAGGATCACTTAGGTGATTTTGGACAAAGGACAGACACTGGCTATCAAGTTAATGACGGGGCTAAGGGCACTACCTTGTTCTTCTTGTTCCAGGCTTTTCATTCCCGAGCTAATCCATTTACAAAGTTTTGACCATCTATCTCCATTGATTTCTTAGGAATCTAGGTTTAACAAAAAGTTGAAAAGGTGCTTTTGATTGCTTTACTTTAGAAAGTTTTGTGAAGCGGGGGTTATTTAAAAGTAAAATGCCAATTTCTGGTACATAGTAGGTACTCAGTATTTACTGAAAGAATAAAAGAATCAACAAATAAGCATGCTTTCCTGTTAGTATTAGCATAGACTGCAATATATGTCTTTTATGGTCCATTTATTCAGTGTAGGCCCTTTAAAAACATGTATATCACCAACCCAGCAGTGGTGATAGCCCATTTTGCTTAGTGAGAGTGGGAAGACAGTTTCATTTTTCAGTTAGTCACAGAAACCCTTTTTACGTCTGTTTAATCCCCCTCAAAACAAATCCTTAATGGAATAAGTTCTGAGAACACCAAGACCATGCTCTGTTCCCAGTGGTATTTATATATCACTCTGATGAACAGAGAGGGGAAGAGCAGAGTTACTGAGTCCTTCCCCCAATATTAACTGTGTTTAGACAAAGCAGAAAGTTAATTTCAGGGCACTAGAGTATGGAAATTTATCATATGTATACAAACCACTTTGCTGTACATTATTCCATCTTCAAAATGACCCTGTGACTGAGCGAGGATCCTGCTTCAGATGTAAGGAGATGGGTTCAGCAGGGCTCTGTGATCGTGCATGGTGCCAGGGACAGAAGGGCGGCGGTGGGACCCAGGGCGGCCTGTTAGACCCCTGGCCCAGCTGGACTCGGTGTCCTCTGCTAGGAGGATGGCAGTGGGAGCGTTGTCCCTCAGAAGGGACAGACAGCTCAGGGCCTACTTCCCCTGCAGCACTGGCTTATAGTTGGCCTTAGATTTTCTCCGAGTCTGCCCTGTCACATCACTTCATTTTTTAAAATTTCTATAGATTTGTGGTACAGGGAAGAGGGATCCAGGTGAGTGAAAGGATAAAAGTTGTGAGTCACCAAAGGAGGTCTTTCTGTATCTTTCTGACTAACGGTGAGAGTGTGGCAAACACATGGCAGAGAATGAGTGTGAGAGCTGTGTCGACTCTGCCAGGCCACTTGAGCACACACTGTGATCTCGAAGAGTCATTCTCCCCAGAGGGTTGACTTGTTCCAGACACTGGTTTGATGACTCCCTTCCCTGAGGCTGCTGGGGTTTGACTACCCTCCAACATGCTGTTGAGTTTCTCTGTGTGATGGGGAAGACTTTGCTGAAGTCTTTGTCCCCACGACAGCCCTTTGAAACTTCTGATAGCCCGTCAAAGAGGAATGATTCAGGAAAGTGGTCATTTTCCCCATTGAATGTGATAGAAAACCTTTGTGCAGCCCCAAATCAGAGTTCATGTAGCTTCACGGCTTTGAGACCTGCACTGCAAAGGGAGGGTCCACTTTCCAGTTGGCCAAAAAATGCCCTCTTGACCCTGGCCAAGCAGTGTGGGCATTTAGGAGAGTCTGTTTGGGTGGCCCTCCAGAACCCTCTGATATTCCAATAAGAAATACTTCTTGGGTTTTGAAACACTTACCTCCTTGCCTTGGGTTTCTGAGTTTGCTTTCCTGCTGTGTTATAGCGACTAGAGGGAGTGGAACGTAACCCCAGGCTCTGAGTTGCACGCGCATACCGAAGGTTGTGAGTAACCCAGGCGCTGAGGTTTGCAGTAGCCAGTTCACACTAATTGTCAGAGGTTGGTGCTTACTCCCCACCTTGACTCCTGAAGCGCCCTCATGCCTGTCATCGCACAATTGTCCTCGTCATCCTTGTGATATGCTGGGAATAGGGAGACCGGGGGAGGGGGAGAAGTGAATTGCCATGTCTCAGGTTCTCAGCAAGTCAGTGGAAAGCCTAGCCCTGATTTGGGGTCACCTGGCCTCCCCTTCCTGATAATACCTGTGGGTTGCTGACCCCTCTGGAAGAGGAAAGTCTGCGCTGTGGAGGAAGTGAGAGCCAGCAGGTGGAAGTGGCTGCTGAAGCCCGTCCGCCTGCACCCCTTAGCGAGGGGTTCTGCTCTCTCCCTCTGCTGGCTGGACGGGCAGGTGTTGAGTTTCATTTCATTTTCTCACTCTTCACTCATCACCTGTATGATGGTTTTCATGTGCACGTTTTTTTCCAAACTAATTGTTTGGTTTCTTTTGTTTCTGTGATAAAGCAGCGGACTCTGTGAAGGCCCCAGCTCCCCTTGGCTTTGTTTTGGCCCCTTCTACTGTAACCTGACGCAGTGACAAAAAGATTGGTGTTTTGTGTTTGTGTGTGTGTTGGGGGCGAGGTGAGAGGGAAATCATCAAAAACACGAACATTTGGTATTTTCAAATAACCCTTCTCCCGGGCTGTTCTTTCCTGGCAGGATGACAGTGCCGATTTGAAATGCCAGCTTCAGTTTGCCAAAGAGGAAGGTTCCCTTATGCGCAAAAAGATGGCCAAGCTGGGGAGGGAGAAGGACGAGCTAGAGCAGGAGCTCCAGAAGTATAAGGCCCTGTATGGTGACATAGACAGCCCCCTACCCACCGGGGAAGCCGGTGGGCCACCCAGCACCAGGGAGGCCGAGCTGAAGCTGCGGTTAAAGTTGGTGGAAGAAGAAGCCAACATCTTGGGCCGGAAGATTGTGGAGCTAGAAGTGGAGAACCGAGGCCTCAAAGCAGAGATGGAGGACATGCGGGGTCAGTATGAGCGAGAGGGCCCAGGCCGGGACCACATCTCAAGCATTCCTACCTCACCCTTCAGTGACTCCCTGGAGTCCTCAACAGAGCTCCGCCGACACCTGCAGTTTGTGGAGGAGGAAGCGGAGCTGCTTCGAAGGTCCATATCAGAGATCGAAGACCACAACCGGCAGCTGACGCATGAGCTGAGCAAGTTCAAGTTTGAAGCACGTCCAGAGCCTGGGTGGCTGGTGGATGGTGGAGGCAAAGGCACAGGTGGTGGGGTTCCCCTGCAGGAGGAGCTGAAGTCTGCCCGGCTGCAGATCAGTGAGCTGAGTGGAAAGGTGCTGAAGCTACAGTATGAGAACCGGGTGCTGCTGTCCAATGTCCAGCGCTATGACCTGGCCGCCCACCTAGGCCTGCGTGCCCCGAGCCCCCGGGACAGCGATGCTGACAGTGACACAGGCAAGAAGGAGAGCGATGGGGAGGAAGGCCGCCTACCCCAGCCCAAACGAGAGGGCCCCATTGGTGGTGAGAGTGACTCAGAAGAGATGTTTGAGAAGACATCAGGCTTCAGCAGTGGAAAGCCGTCAGAGGCCAGCGAGCCGTGTCCAGCAGAGGTCCTGAGGGCTAGGGAGGACTCTGAGTGCCTGGTGAGCATAAAGCAGGAGGCCGAGCGGCTAGAACGGACCATGGAAAGCCTCATTACAGACACCAATGGCTTTGTGGATGACGTGGCCTTGCTGGGGCCTGGTGTTCAGGTGGAGGGGGACAAGAAGGAGCCCCAGTTGCTAGGAACCATCAATGCCAGGATGAAGGCTTTCAGGAAAGAGCTCCAGACCTTCCTGGAGCAGGTGAACCAGATCGGGGATGGCCTAAGGGAGCACCTGGAAGGCCTGTCCCCCTTGCCCCACCTCACAGAGTCTTCCAGCTTCCTCTCTACTGTGACCTCCGTGTCCCGGGACTCCCCCATCGGGAACCTGGGGAAGGAGCTGGTCCCAGACTTGCAGGTAAGGGGGCTCCTGGCTCTGCCTCCCTGCTCGGTTTTGCTCTTCCTTCTTCTTGCTGGCATTGCTGCACTTGAACTCATTCTGCTCACGGCTGCTTGGTTTTGATTTCAAACCTGCATTGTACTAAAGCCTCAAGTGTCAACCAAATCCTTTCTATTGGTTAGGTTTCTTTTTTTAAGTTCTCTTTTATTTCCTTGTTTCTTTTTCCTTTTTCTTCTCTTATTTTTAACTGCGCCATTGCTCTTGGCTTAGAGGTCCTCCCTCATGACACAAGGCTAATCCCAATGGAAGCAATAGGGATTGAAGCAGTCTGTCCTTTCTCCTTTTTTGGTGTCTCAAATGACCAGCCATCCTGATGAAGAAGCAAAGAGGAGTTTAAAACAAAGTACAAACTCATTTCACAGTCAGGATAATTAGCAGACTCGCTCAGGAGCATTTGCAGGTTTATTGCCAAAGGGACAGTTCTGAAAGGCCCTAGGCAGCCAGGCCCCCCCACTCCTACTGGAAGATGAGCCAGAATGGGGGAGAGGAGCACGGTTCTGAGAGGATGGTTTTGTTGGAAAATCTCGCTGCTGGCTTGCTCCTGCTGCCCTCCCTGAGCCGAGGGTGAGGGCGGAATGGAGTAGCCAGCCCAGGACTGCTTTCCTATGCGTCGCCCTTGGGTGCATGACCCAGCTGCTGCCCTGGATTATGGCTTTGGCTGCTCGACCACAAGCAAGCAAGGAGGAGCCTTGTTTCTGTATCCTTCACGGGTAGTGTGCTTGCAGTTACGTCTGTGATTCATGCATCCCCATCGCATGCGCCTCATAACCAGTGTTGCATTCTTCCCCCTTTCTCTCTTTTTGCTTTTCAGATCTTTCAGCCCATCATTTTGCTCATCCTCATTTTGGTTCTGTTCTCTTCACTCTCTTACACCACTGTGTTTAAGTTGGTTTTTCTATTCATGCTTTTCTTCATCTGGTAGTGTTCTCAGTTGTCTACTTTACCCATTTTTGTTTCCTTTATCTCCCCTCCCCACCCCACCCTCACCCTCTTGTCCTTTGTTTTTTAATTAAAAATAAAATAAAAAACAACAACAACCAAATCCCTCCATGCACCTAACAGTCCAAACTGAGAGATCAGATGGAGTGGCCACTGGGTCAGGAGCGAGCGGACGAGCGGGAGCTCCTGCCCCTCCGAGCCACACGGGAGCTGCACCGCCGCGCGGACGGGGATGCCAGGAGCTGCAGGCCCGGCGGCCAGAGCTGTTTCAATCTAGAGGTCAGCAAATGGTCTGGTCCCACCAGCCACTACCCCCCCTCCCACCCCTCCCTTTGCTGTGTGGTTGGCGGTGTGACATTTCCTACCTGAGTCCAAGGCCCTTAGGGAACACAGTGGGAGAATATGGAATCAGGAGGACTTAACTAGAAGCAAACCCGCTGCATGCAACCGGAATTGGAGGATCTACACAGGGGGAATGCAGGGAACTGCAGCATCCCTTGTCAGACAGGCATGGTCCCACCCGTACACCTGTGTCTCCAGGGCCTGTGGGAGCCTGGAAATGTAGAGAGACGTAGGAGACTGATTTGAGAGCATCACCTGGCTGCTTGTCAAACAGTGAAGAAAGCAGGGATAAAATCAAGCACTGTTTTTGTTAGTCTGGAGAAAACACACTTCCCTGTGTCTCACACGTCATATAGTTTCTGGTGACAGCACTCTAGGCCAGTAGGCAGTCAGGGAGTGCACTCTTGACCTGGGGCTCTTCAACAGTCTCTGTTGCCACAGTAACCCCTTGTCAACGAAGCCCTTAGCCACTCAGATACTCCATTGCATGAAACAGTTGTTAGCAGTCCTGTCAGCAAATGCTCCTCCATGCAAGTAATTCGACCTAGGACAGAAAGGCAGGTGTCGCTGAGGAGTGAGCCCCTGACTCTGACACTGCTGGTCAAAGCAGTTAGAGCAACATAGTCCACATTAGAAAATATCTGGATAAAGAATCTTAATTTATTAGTCTCAGTGGGGATGTCACCACTCAGCTCTGAGGCTTTTTAGTGTCTCCAAAAGGGCAGAGGCAGGGCAGGGCTCTCACACCTGGAAACAAACAGAAGCTCTCTCCGAGAAAGTCGGACATTTGACGGGGAAGTGAAGTGCCCAGAGGCCTCAGGGTGGAACGCTCGGGCCTTCCCCTCAGCTTGCAGCGAATGCCTTGGTTAGGCTGCGAGTCCCACGGTTAGAAGTAGGTGACTGGGACAGCCAGCTCACCCAGGCATGAGTTCACATACCTCCAGTCTGGGGCTTGTCCCTTGTCCTGTAGAGAGTATGTCACATCTCTACCCTCGTTGGTAAAGTACACCATAACATGGAAACCACCTCCACAGAACTTAAGCAAAGCAAAAACAGTTTTCAAAACAGACTGTATAGTCCCACCAACCTTACATTACCTTGGCAGAGGCCAGGCTTGCCCAAAGGTGGCATCCAAGTCCATGCCCCAGAGGGAAGTAACTGTGGACCACACAGAGGTGTCGCAAGGAGACATTCTGCATGCTGTGGGCCAAGTACACTGCAGGGCCAAGCTCCCGGAAGACAGCAGAAGTCCAGCATGCTGTGTGTCTGCGTGCTGTCCCCAGAACAGAGCAGCAATGCCCAGGTCCTCCAGACAGCAGCTTACAGTGCCCAGAATAAGCATTTGTGATTTTTGAAAATGTTCTCTGAGCACGGGCTTTGGACATGGAATTGGACATGTATTACAGCATGTCAACTTTAGTGTGTTCTCATTCCAATTTGCAGGTAAGCTCTTCCTAGGTTTTATACCAAAAGTAAAGCAGAACACTACATGTTTGGCTTTTCTCCAAATATGGATTTAGTGATTAGTGTGTCTTGTAACTCGATGGAACTTTCACAAGTAAACCCTTTTGATCAACCCGTACCCCACACAGAGTCTGCATCTGATAATGCTGGTTACTTGGGCACTAGAAAGCTCACAATTCTGTGCGTTTCTAATGAATTGACCGATCCATCTCTAAGACGGACAGCTCAGGAAGACATGCTTCCCAGCTTTCAGTTCACACTGCAGCACTAGTGATGTCCATGCTGTGCCCATCAACCCTGGCGTGGGCATCAGGGCTCTGGGCTCTAGCCCATTCCTTAGGGCTCTGTGTCCATTACTAGCTGTTTCTCAGGCAGGTGTGAGCCTCTGTTTTCTCATCTGTAAAATGGCCCTGCGGGCTTCATGTGGTTTTATGTGGATGATTCTCAGAGCCAATGAGCTATTAACTGAACAAGTACACTAAAAAGTGCTAAATGCCATCTAAAATAATCAAATATGATTGATAGTAAGGAGAGGGATTATATATGTCACACCGTCGAAGACTGTAGGTGGAAAGGGTTGTCACAGCTGCCCTAGGACTGATTTTCTCTGCCCACTGGAGCCCTCTCTCCATGTTACTGGCTGTTCCCTGGTCCTGTACCAGAAGTGCAATGCTGGCTGAGCACGGTAGCCCTCTTCTCTTCGACATACTGTTTGAGAACTGCAGCTCCCTTCCCATGTGCACCGTCACTCAAGGCATGTCACACACAGCCTGTTTGCTTAAACTCTGAGAAAGTGTGTGATGCTAGGGCATTGGTAAGTCTCCCCGTCACCTGCCACATACGGGGATGCACTGCATAGCTTCAAAAACCGGCAACAGTTTTAGAGAGAGAGAAACACTTCATTGAATCAAACTGCATGTTCTAGGAAGGCAAACCTCCATAAGAGGGAGATTAGCCGAGTTAGTTGGTGCCATATGGCAAGTCAGGATCACCAAACAATGTAGCTCAGAAAGAACGTCAGATCTTCACAGTGACTCCCTCATTCTGAGGATGAGAAAAACAAGGCCCGAGTGGAGCGGCTGGCCAGTCAGCTCTCCAGGCGGTTGGTGGTAGAACTGGGTCTAGAACAGTCTGTTCAGGCCTGGTCTTTCCCATCCCCACCTGCTGCCCGGTCCTGCAGGGACTGGACAGCCCTGACCGCCGAGGGCCCAGACACTCCAGCAAGAGCTCCATCTCCTGGAGGGCGTTTCTAAAAATGGGTCATGCAGGTGACTATTTGCATGGCCAATGATGTTGCCCTGGTATGTTTCTTCTTTTTAAACATCTGTCTGGTTTTCTTTGATTTTATATACTTTAATCAGAACAAGGTCTAGGGAGCGTCACTTCCTAGAAGGGAAAATGGTCTGAACCTGAAGTTATATATCATTTGTTGCAACTTTTTTATTCATTAAGACATTTCACACAGAAGAGAAAACTCAATTATGCATGCAAGTATATTATATTTTAAAATATTTTTTAAAGATGACACCTATTGCCCTAGCCAGTTTGGCTCAGCAGTTAGAGCGTCGGCCCGCAGACCAGAGAGTCCTGGGTTCGGTTCCCGCTAAGGGCACGTACCTCGGTTGCAGTTTGTCCCCAGCCCCAGTTGGGGTCGTGTGGGTGGCATCCAGTCGATGTGTCTCTTTCACATCAATGTTTCTCTATCTCTCTTCCTCCCTTTCTCCCTCCTGCTCTATGTGAAGATAAAAAAAAAAAAAAAAAAAGATGACACCTATTTAGGACCACTTCGATAGCGCCATAGTTTTTCCTTTTATTTTGAGGAGCCAAATGTCGACCTGTAGAGTCTGGGTCTGGGGGTGCTCTGTCCCTTGGGTGAATGTCACCCTGACAGACAGCTTAGTTTGGTCTTTGAACATTACATTGGGTTAAAATGGTACAACGGACAGTTCTAGGGAGAACTCTGAAAGCCTTTAATGAAAACATCCCCAAATCATTGATTGAACTGCTTTCCTGTGAGGCTGTGGTGGAAACGGTACACAAAGCTCCCGTCAGTCAGTCCCGACTGAGAAGCTGCTCCTGCAGAAGACACCCCAGTAACGGGGGGAAAGGCAAACACGACACTTTCATGAGGCCACAACCGAAGCTGGGTGTACCCGTAGCAGTTTTCTTTACTCCCTCTTACATTACTCTTGAAATTACCACTAATTATCTGCACAAGCCAACTACTACCACATGAAAACTTCCTCCAGCCCTTTGCCCTTAGTTCCTTGGGGTAGGCAGTGGGTTTTATAGGACAGTTAATATCAGTGGTTTAAAAGAAGAAACAACTTTCTGAATTTCAGCTGAAGTTTTGAAAAAGGATCAATTTTTCAAGGTCCATTTGTGAAATGCCTCCTATGATGTCTGCCTTATAGATTTTCCTATTTGGGGTAAGGGGGAGAAGATTAGTTCTTATTTTGGAAAATCTGGCTATTTCGGCCAGGTTAAATTACTACTTGTACTAGTAATACCAGTAGCAGCAATAATAACAACAAAAGGGGAAAGATACAATCTACATTCTTATACTGCAGCATTTTAGCAAATAAATCTGTGAAGGAGAAGGCCTGCTCAGATGGCACATACTAAGTGCAGGAAGGGAATGGTATATCCATGCCTGGCCCTCTTAAAACAGTCACAGGCAGAGAGAGCTGAAGTCAGAATCCACTAACACCCACTGACCCATTAATGCAACCACACAAAAATTAACTGCTCAGAAATTAAAAAGATCTCAGAGGGACAGTATTCCTGTTGCCTGTTCATCTCAGTAGATATTAGCAATTTTCTCATACCATGCACCAGTTTCTTCCCTGACTTTGCCCCTTATGAGAGATTTCCATCTGTTACAAGAGAGCAATGTATAGAATATGTGGTTTGGAATGTGCAGGGTACCTTAAAAATAGTTCTCAGGAGTAGCTAAGCACGGGCACTGGTCAGATTTCAGATATAAATGAAACCAAGCCTGTGCCCAGAGGATTGGGTTTCTGCATCAGAAATCTCAAAGGGCTCTCTTCCCTAGCTCTCCCTTTATCCTTTAATCAGCAAAGCACATAAGTGTGATCACTTATGCCTCAGCTGTGACATACCAGCCACGATAAAATGATGTGTGTGTGGTTTTATGCCAAGTATGTGTACACATGTGTTGACCTCATATACCGCTTTTGGAAGAAGCAGTAACTAAACTGGCCGGAACAAAATGGAACTCACCAGAATGTGAAGTCATGGTGATGGAGGTGGAATAGAGTCCTAATGTTGCAGACATTGTTAGGCGTTGGCGTGGCCATCAGGAAAAGCATTCCTTTCATTTGTAGAGTGAGGCAGTGCAGTTCTTCCTAAGTGTGGGAAGTACTTTACAAGCCACTTTCTCTGAAGATGTCCAGGAAATTGGCAGTGCAAATCAGTGTGGGACCCGTCCTTGCGGGGAAGCATGGTGGAGGGTTTCAGAGCATGAACAGGAAGGTAGTTGTGATGTCGAGATTAATAGGCCTCCACAGCCTCAGAATCAAGTAAGGATGGTATTTGTTTGAGTAAACTGCTTTCACAGAGATGTCAAAGTGAATTAATTTGATGTGTAATCAGAATCTTAAGTAAGTGGGCAAAGGAGGGTTTTAGAATCAAATATTTGGGAACCTGGTAATGAAGGGAAATATTTATTTTCTGGTGGAAATCTGTGTGTTATGTGAAAACTTTCTTCAGATATATGTGACTGTGTCTGGTTGTGTGGCAATAGGCTAATTCTGGATAAAACCTTTTTGTTTTTGTAACCTTGAAGTGATGACATCCCAAATGGGAGCACTTAGCTGTCTGTAGTTTTAGTATTCCGTTAGTTAAAATGAACAGTAAAGGAAAGGAAAGCTTCTAATAGATGAGGAGGATGTAAGGTTTCTGTTGTTGACCAGTCGCCACAGACGCGATGGGAGCCACTGCGGGTAGACCAGACGCCCCAGAGGAACAGCCCTTGGAAGGTGCAGTGCAGACAGAGGAACACTCGTTTAACCAAACGGTGCCTGAAATGCAGCTCATATTTGTTTAAAATAAAAATGGCTTATATAATTATTTATTAAGATTAAAACTAAACTAAGTAGTTTAGTGTAATAAATAGAAACTAAATTAATAGATTTTTTTGCTTTTCTTAAAAGATAAGTTTGACTAGGATGCCCATTCTAACATCTAATATGGAGCTTTGGGCTATTACCAAATGTATTAAAACATGGAGGACTTTTAACATTTAAACGTATAGAGTAATGTGTAACAGAACAGCTAGGGTGACCTGAAAATGCTTCTGGGCAGAACACCTAAAGAGCCAGAAGGTAAGTCCCGGAGGGCAGGGATTTGGTGCAGCTTGGCTTACTGCTATAGCCCCAGTATAGTGCCTGGCTCAATAGGTGCTCAATAAAGATTTGTTGAAGAAAATGCTGCATAAAATAGAAAATGTTATTTAAAATATATATATAGCTGAATTCCCAAGAAAGTTAGAAAAATCTTCAAGGGTTGGAATTGATTTCAAAATAAAAAACCAGAGCAGTGTCGGTGGCCTTTAGGTGGATGAGTTGGGGGGATAGTTGCCAGAATTAGTACCCCTGAGCCTTGGGTTTTAATAGCTCCAAGAGGACAGGGAATGGGGCTTTGGACCCTGTACGGGCAGAGAAAGAAATGAACCAGGACCCTTGAAGGGCTGCACATCGTGCAAGGCCAAACTGGAGAAACAGCTGCCTATTGGGAGAAGGAGGCAACAGGGGAGCTTGTCCACCAGTGTGGAGTCTCCCCCAAGTAAGGACAGCCAGCCTTGCCCTGATCAGCCTTTGAACTGATGTCACCTGGAGGTCCAGGAATCCCCAAGGAAAAGAAAGTTTATGTTCTGTTGCTGGCTTTTGCAAACGCAAAGTCCATCTGGAGGCACATTCTCAGCCCAGGTCACATATGAGATCGTAGCTAACTCCCCATTAAAGTTGACCTCACAGTGCAAAACTGCAAACAGCCAAGCCAAAAACACACACCTGGTGCAGGCGTCAGCCAATGTCCAACAGCAGGATTCAACGCTAAGACCTTCAGACTCTAGAACCATCAGAAAGAGACTATGTAAATGAGTTCAAAACCATGAAAGATAAGCAAACAGGAGAAACGAGTAAGTCATTATTGTAAAGAACAGCGCATATTAAAAAACAATAAGGTGGGAGTTGCATGTGTCGCTTCAGCTGGCGGTAGGGGCGGGAGTGGAGGCGTCAGCGGCAGTGAGACCGTCTGAGTTTGTGAAATGGCTGCTGACATTTCTGAATCCAGGGGGCATGATTGCAAAGGAGACCCCAGGAGCAATACCAAGCTAGATGCAGAGTACTCACCCCGAGTCCTTTACTGTGGAGTCTGTTCATTACCAGCGTAGTACTATGAATATATATATGCCTGATGTTGCTAAATGTAGACCGTGGTTAGAGAAGAATTTTCCTAATGAGTTTGCAAAACTTACAATAGAAAATTCACCCAAAAAGAATCTGCAATTAGTGAGGGTCAAGGAACAGCAAAGGAAGAGGAAGAGAAGAAAAATAAAAGAGAGGTGGAAAGGGTCAAATAAAACAAAAAAAGAAGACTGTACCACAAAAGGTTACGATAGCCAAAATTCCCAGAGCAAAGAAGAAATATGTAACAAGAGTTGCCTTGCAACTTTTGAAATTGATCTTAAAGAAACACAAAGATTTTTTCTCAAAAATTCTCTGCGGAGGCTCAGTGACAGGGGAGGATGAGATCACTCAGGGAGACTTGACAGACGACATCATTGATGTCATTCAGGAAAAATGGCCAGAGATGGATGATGATAACATCGGAGATCTTGGAGAACTAAAGAAGTGATTTTGAAATTTGTCTGTATTTAATGGTCTGATCTGAGGGTTGATATGGCCAAAGGGGGAGAGGCCTTTTGAAAAAATATATATTTATCCTACAGTGAAACTGTAGACTACCCTCACCCTTGGCATTTCCACTGTTCTCTACAAGGCTGCTTGTTTTTTGTTTGTTTGTTTTTATTGCCAACATCTAATAAACAGGGGAGACTGTCATGCTTATGCATGAATTAGAATTTAGTCAAATAAAAATTTTTGGTCACCTGGTAAAAAACAAAACAAGAAGATAGAACTTTTAGAAATGAGAAATTAGTCATTGGAGTAAATTCAATGTGTAGAGAATCTTCAAAGAGATCCCCAAACCTTGCCTAGTAAATATAAGACTACAATAATCTTTAGTAACTAACAAATCAAAGAAGCATTAATGTTCTCAGTAGTTCTCTTGAAAGTAGGATGAGCTTAAGTCTTTCAAAAGTGTTATCCCAAAGTTGGTGAATCCCCAGAGTCTCTGATTTTCTCTGTCTAGATACTTCTTTCTGTAAACTCTCTCTGGGTCAGATCTACCCTTTTATTTCCTGTATTTGCTGTTTTGAGGATATGATTTTCAATCATGACAACTCAGGTAACATCAGATTAGGAAGAGCAAACAATATCCTCAAAGACAAACAATAGATTAGTTAAAGGTAAAAAGAATGAACCAGTGAAATGATACCAGTTTTTATTGCAACAATTCACTCTAATTCCTAGCTATATAAATCACCTATCTTCAGGTAGCATAAACCAGGGGGTAAAATCTCATGCTTGCATTTTAATGATGCCTAAGTTGTTTTTTTTTTTTCTTTATTGATTTTAAAGAGAAAGGAAGAGAGAGAGAGAGATAGAAATATTGATGAGCGAGAACATCGACTGGCCGCCTCCTGCATGCCCCCGAATGGGGATCAGGCCCACAACCTGGGCATGTGCCCTGACTAGGAATCGAACCGGTGACCTCTTGGTGCATGGTCGATGCTCAGCCACTGAGCCACATGCGCCAGGCCAATGCCTAAGATTTTTAATATAACAGTGTTTCCATCTCTAAAAAACGCATTTCAAAAGTAGTAGTTCTGACTCCTCTATTGTCATTTGGACATAAAAGGCCTGAAGGATAGACTTTACCAATAAAAAGAGTTTTAAGAGACTCCTTTAACTATTTTTAACCTAAAATGTAATAAGCAGATCTTTGTGCAGTTCCTCTTAGGCACGGACTGTGTGCAGTGGAGAGGCCTGAAACGATGTGTCTGTTAATTGAAGAAGCCCCTACCTCAATTACTCTGAGCATCCAGGACAGAACTTCAGAAGAAAAGGAAGGCAGGACAAACTCTGATAAGAAAGCATGCAAACAAATTAATTATGCAACTTAGACGTGTGAACTTGGGCAGTGAATCTAAGAGGCCAACTGTGTGTGCGGTGGTCATGCTTGACTGTCATACTCTCCAGCTCTGATCGCCCCCAGCAGTTTGTGTAACTTTCTAGAAGCTGCAGTGGCAGCAGAGACACCTCTAGTGTACCCCAGCTCCCTTCTGTCTGGTTTGCGATTACTGTGGTGTTCAAAGTTCAGGTGACAGGCACCACTTATCCGCATGGTCTCCTCGATGAGAGATGAAGGGCAGGTGGAGTTGTCCTCCCGGATAACACGGGCACAGGGCACGAGTCTCAGCAGAGCTGCCGCAGAGTCACTCCACTGCTGCAGCGCCCACACATGCTGTCACCCCATGTGTGTCCCTGGCTTGTGCAGATGTCTGTCCGCGTCTTCACATCAGGCAGAGTTCTCGCATCCACTAAACCCCTTCCTTTACCCCACTGATCAGCTCAGGGGCCCCCCTGATTTACCTGAACAGAGTTATCACTAGAGGAGCTACAGGGTCATCTTGCACAGGCGACCAGACTGCATCAAGAGGAGACAGAGAAATTTACAAATAAGATCCGAAAGGTAAATACGTGATTTCAGCACAACTGCGTCTCTAACTGCAGAGCCCCTCCAGAGAGATGACAAGATATGTTTTAAAAGAATGTTGTCTGACCCTGGCCCGTTTGGCTCCGCCGTTGGAGCGTCGGCCCACGGACCAGTGAGTCAAGGGTTCGATTCCAGTCAAAGGCACGTACCTTGGTTGCAGTTCGTTCCTGGCTGGTCGGGTCATGAGGGAGGCAGCCAGTCAATGTGTCTCTCTCACATCGATGTTTCTCTCTCTCCCTCCCTCCCACACTGTCTGATGATAAATAGGAAAATATTCTCAGGTGAGGGTTAAAAAAAGAGAATGTTTCTGTTGTTCATAGGTGCCTGGACTCACAGGGCTGGAGGGCATATGGAAAGGTCATTCAGTTGAGCCCCCCCACAGACATCTCATAAAGATAACTGTTTACCTTTCTGTTCTAAAACATGCTTTTCAATATTTATAGTGTGGTCCCAGGAAGTCCTTAATATCTAATCTAAAATTTCCTGCAGCTAGAACCAGAAAAGTAAAATAAATTAAGGACCCTAAATGCAACTGGACATGAATATGTGTTCAACAACTTTGGTTAAGTGTCCCCTAACACACCCCAGGGCAGAGGGGCCACTCTGCACCCTGGGAAGTGCTTGGAGTGGACCAGTGGAGGCAGCAGGGCGGGGGAAGAGCAGTCAGAGAGCAAGTCAGGAAGGAGCATTTCCAGGAGGTTGCAGATGAAAGGACAACTCACCCTAAAGCATTGTCTTAAAAAAATGTCCTTTAATTGAGCTGTGGCCTTACTGTTCTTCTGGCTATTTTAGAATAAATTGTTACTGGCTAATCATCCTTTATCCATTAAATCCTTTCCCAGAGTACCTAGTGGAAGGGATTCGCAGATGCAGGCACTCAGTGCCGGTGGGCCTCCCTGAGGACTGTCCAGTCCCTGCCACCTCGAATCTGTAAACAGAAATGCAGGCTCAGAATCGCCCCTGCTGCCTTCTCCCCCTTCTATTCTCAAAATATACCTTATTTTCATTTTTATTTATTTATTTTTAATTGAATTTATTGGGAAAGATACTTGCATTTTTAAAAACAAAAACTAGTAGATCGTGACCAGGGCACCATGATGTTTTAAAATGCATATCCTATGCAAAATAAGTTATCCAAGAACTCAGCATAAACCTCCACGTTGCCCGTGGTCATGCTCATCTAAATAGGTCAAACCTGATGAGGGAGCGCCTCCTGCACCTTGCAGCTTGGGGAGAGCAACGCTGAATGCAAGGTCTACGTGCTCTGCCCCCTTTACCACTAGGTGCGCGCCCCTTTTATTTATTTATTTATTAGTATGTTTTTATTGTGTTTTTTTTGTGTGTGTGTGTGAGAGAGATAGAAACATCGATGTGAGAGAGAAACATCAATGGGCTGCCTCCTGCATGCCCCCTACTGGGGGTCGAGCCTGAAACCGGGGCATGTACGTGCCCTGACTGGGAATGGAACTGGGACCTCTCAGTCCATGGGACGATGTTTGATCCACTGAGCCATACCGGCCAGGCAATGCGTGCCCCTTTTAAACATTTCATTTATAGGTCCAGTTTCACATATTAGTACAAAAGGAAAATAATTTCATATTACCCAAAAGGTAAATTCCTAAGTAATTAACCTTTTTTTTTTTTTCCACATTGCACCAAAAATCTTGTTTGAAAATGAGTTTATCCCTGGAGATGCAGATAGCCAAATGGCAGGGTCTCGGGTGTTTGTAGTACATGTATTCAGGATAAAGGAGTGTGTGGAAGAGGCTCCAGACCTTGGTCCAAGGTGGTGAGATGTCATCCAGGCTTGTTCAGAGGGAAAGGAAAGGTGTCTGTTAACACAGCCCAGGGCAGAGGAGCAGCTCTGTGCTTTGGGAAGGGGAGTCCTGGAACAGGCAGGGCAGCAGGGCAGTGGAGGAAAGGTCAGAGAAAGTGAGTCAGGAAGCATTTCCAGGAGGTGCTAAGAGAGCATCCCCCAGTGCTACGTCTCCTCCAAGACTCTAGTGCCTCTGGATTACCTGCCATGAGCTAGGTGTGCTGCACAGCATTCCCTGTTAGCTTAACCATTTTGTAGCTGAGGAAGCTGAAACTTTACCGGAGGTAGTTCATGGCCTAAGATAACATGTAAGTTGGGAACACTGGATTTCCAGTACACTAGGCTGCCCCCCTTACCCACTCTGTGCGTTCTTGTGTTCAGACGGGAGAGAACCACTGGTGGGTCTTGGGGCTGCTGAGATGCTGAATTAAATCAGCTAGAAGTGCAAGCAAATCTGGTGTTAGGACAGTGACCACGCAAGTCCTTGCACAGACCCAGGGACCCCCCCAGAGCTGCCTCTCCTCTTCATTGGCCTGTAGCACATCGTCATGTTCATCGACCTCAAGCAGTGTTAGTCATATTCCCATGGGTTCTGAGCATTAATCTAGTACAAAGCAAAACCCACTGCCTTGGTTTCTGGCATAAGAGGAAGTGTTATATTAGGAGAGGACAGCTGATAATGATAAGGCCAGCAATCTAATCCTCTTTTCATCCCACTTCGCTACTGGAGATATTACTGTTGTGCCCTTGTCTGTAAATTAAGATTTTATTTATACCCTTTTGCTTAGTCATTATTGACATGTAATATTTATTTATTGCTTGGAAGAGTGCCTAGACCTGTGTTGAAAAAGCAGGAATTTAATGTAGAGATGGAAAACATTTCTTTTTCAGCAATGCTTTTATTTCCTTGAGTCACTCATATGTAATAGGAATGTGAAATCTTAGGTGTGGAAGTGGATGTAGGTTATGGACTTACTTTCCTGTTTGCTCACCACCGTGTGCAGGGAAGCAGTGCCTGTTCAGAGGGAGCGCCTGCTGCCCCCACCCGCTCTCACTATCCACTCTCTGCTGCCCCCACCCGCTCTCACTATCCACTCTCTGCTGCCCCCACCTGCTCTCACTATCCGCTTTCTGCTGCCCCCACCCGCTCTCACTATCCACTCTCTGCTGCCCCCACCCCGCTCTCACTATCCGCTCTCTGCTGCCCCCAGCCTGCTCTCCTGTCAGGCTCTCTGCCGGCCTCTTCAGCTTGCTGTTCTCTCTCTGTCAGGGGTGTGGGAGGGGGTCAGAGGGCCCAGGAAGTCCAGGGGAAGGATTTCCCTTCTCCCCCTTACCGCTGCAGTGTGCCTTTGTGTGCAAGCCCGGGGTTCAGAGGGCAGGAATTTGCATTTAAGTCAGCTGTAGCCATACATCCAAGAAATGATTTTCCTGAGGTTTAGAGACATCTAAAACCACAAAGAGAGACTTGACTATAATACTTCACCTTGAAATAGCACTTTCTTCTAAATCAGAAAACTCATACAATTTTACAAATAGTGAACATCTCAAGGGATTTGCTAAGTGTTGGTGGCTTCTGTGTTTCACCTACCGTATGCAAGGTGATACGGATTGAATGGCAGTCTGCAAAACTCTCGGTTGGGTTTGGGTGGCAGATTGGGATAGCTCTTGTCACACTGCCTTTCCTTCCACTCAAGATGCAGGAGGGTCACCTCTATGCCTGGAGGTGGGAAGAACTGGAAATGCACAGCCTGGCTTTGCAGAACACCCTCCACGAGCGAACCTGGACTGATGAGAGGAATCTGATGCAGCAGGAGCTCCGGTCCTTGAAGCAGAACATTTTCCTTTTTTACGTCAAACTCAGGTGGCTGTTGAAGCACTGGCGCCAAGGGAAACAGATGGAGGAGGAAGGAGAGGATTTCACTGAGGTACCTCCACCGGAGAGTTCATTTCATTTGCATCGGTTTTGTTCTTGAGCCCCAGACACTGTTGTTCATCTCCCCACCACCTCCCCTGCACACAAAGTTCAGATTATTTTGTCAAGTCCACCCTAGGCAATGGAAATGCAGTGGTTCTCCGGTTATATATCAGACCGAGAGTTCTGTGCTGTCCTTTGACCTCGTTTTAAGAGTGTATGGCCACTGTGGCTCAGTGGTTTCAGTGGTTAAAGCTTCAACCCATGTACTGGAGGGTCTCAGGTTTGATTCCTAGTCAAGGGCATGCACCTGGGTTGCAGGTTCAATCCCTGGCCCTGGCAGAGGTAACCAATCAATGTGTGTCTCTCTCTCCAGCCCCCCACCCCCCTTCCACTCTCTCTTAAAAAAAAAAAAAATCAATGGAAAAATATCCTCAGGATTAACAACAACAAAAGAAGATTATGTAGGTCTGTAACTCTGTTCTGCAACAAAGTTTTGCTGCCATCTCTTTTGTTGCTGGTTTATAACTTCATTAAAGGGATCACCCTGAGACCCTTACCTGGCTCCTTCTACCTTGCTAGTTTGTAAAACCTAGTTCTAAGTGCTTCTCTCTTCTTTCCATTTCAGTTTTTATTCCTGAATGCCAGAGCCCATTCTGCCAGTGCAGTTGTATAAAGGTCTCTTCTAAGTTCCAGATGGGTCACTTTCTTGCTGCCTCTGAAATCTGTATGTTCTCCTAAAAAAGAGAACGTACCTCAAGTCCAAGATTCATAACAGAACCAAGACAGAGTTATTTGTTTTCAGATGGATTTTTATTAAGTCAAAGTGGCTGTGAGCTCTGCAGGCTCCTCCCTGGCCTTGCTCTCTGTGAGCTCAGGGCTGGAGTCACTGGGGCTGGGTGTGTCCACACCGCTGGCTACTCTGTCAGCTGCTTCAAGGCATTGTGAATATTGGTTTCCTTTTAGTCCCCAAAGACCTTTCCTCTGCTTTTCAATCTAGTAAGCAGTGTATGTAATTTTAGGTCATCCTATGAATGGGAAGATACAGTGATTCTCTTTTCTCAGGGTAAAGAAAGTCTTCAAAAATTAATTCAACGTGCTCCCAAATACCCATGACATAGAAAACCATCATTAAGCAAAACTTAGAAGTAGTTGTAAAGTATGTGTTGATCAATACTTTGGAGTTCCTCCCTAATTTATAAAACCATAACTGTAAGTAATAATAGTTTATACATAGTAAAAGTTCTAATCTTTTCTAGTAAACTGTATTCACTACACTGTATGCTACTTAAATGGAGAAAGTGGCTAATGAGTGAGATGGCCAAAATAACCATATTAAGGAAAGGGCTGAGAGGTGAAGAGTTGAGAACACCCAAAACGTGGATAATTATCCTCAAACCATAAAAATCAGACTGCACAGCAGAAGGGTTTGGGTAAAGCTGTGATCATCTTCTCTTGCTGTTTTCAGAGCGAGCACCCAGAGCCCCACCCCAGGCTTGGTGAACGTGGGGTCCAGGGGGAGCTAAAGGGGGATGGCCCGGACCAACAGGACAGCGGTCCAGAATGTGGCTCTTCAGTGGGGGAGCATGTTCCACACTCCCCTGTGCAGATCGGGATCAGGGACCATGGATCTTGGCTGCAGCCTGCAGATGGAGGACAGCCCAACGGGCAGGTGGGTGCCGAGGTCCCAGCCCCCTGTTCCACCCACACCTGGGGGAAAAGACTCCCAATCTATGTCTGCATTATTTTTTATCATGAGCCAGTGTTCTGGAGAGCAGAAAACTCTGGCGGCCTGTGGTTGCCTGTTGCCATATTTTTGCTAGAAATCATATCATTAAGGCTCTCATGTCAATGTCAGCCCATTAGTTTATTTGGCTTACACATATAAATGAGGACCATAGTAAGAGCAGGTCAGCTGCGTCCCCTCAAGGCCAGCAAACGTCCACAGAAAGAGAGAAAGAAGGTATTCTGCAGATTGGTCTGAGGCCTTGTAAAGGTTGAGCGTTCTTCCAAGGAGGAGAGAATACTGAGTACCTTGCTTTCATCAGGACAGAAAAAAGAAAGCATAGGGCTTCTGTGCTGATGTTTAGCTGAATGGGCACTTGACAATATCATTAATTTGGTAACACAATGCATAAGGACAAAAGAACAAATCTTTTTTTTTTTTATTTTTTTTAAGCTTTCCTAGTTTTATTATTTTTTTCTTTTTTCTTTTTTTTATTAATTTACTTTTGTTACAGATGTTTCTCCTTTTTTCCCCCATTGACACCCTCCTCCCCCTCCCTCCCTGCCCCTTCCCCAGTTTTGTTGTCCATGTCCATTGGTTATGAGTACATGTGTACAAGTTCTGTGTTCATCGCTCCCCTCCCCCACCCCCTCTAAAAGAACAAATAATTTTTAAAAAACACTTCCAAACATGTAAAGTGTTTCAGGTTCTTTGGGGGCCACTTGAAATATAAAAATATTTGATGGCATTTAAAAAAATAAAGAGAGGTGGGATTTCAGGCTAAATATTGATTATTAGTGTTGCCAAATGCCACATTTATTAGTAAGCAGATAGAGCTTGCTTAACAAGCTAAAAGATACTATTTTTAAAAAATGTTTTTATTGATTGTTAAGACAGAGAGGAAGGGAGAGAGAGAGAGATAAAAGCATTGATGAGCCCTGGCCAGTTTGGCTCAGCGGTTAGAGCGTCGGCCCGCAGACCAAAGAGTCTCGGGTTCAATTCTGGTCACTGGCATGTACTTCGATTGTGGTTCGATCCCCGGCCCTGGTCAGGGTCATGCAGGAGGCAACCAATCGATGTGTCTCTCTCTCATTGATGTTTCTCTCTCTCTCTCTCTCTCCCCCCCCCCTCCCTATCTATCTGAAGATAAATGGAAAAATATCCTCCGGTGAGAATTTTTAAAAAAAGAAAGAAAAACATTGATGTGAGAGAGAAACATCAATCAGCTGCCTCCTGCACAACCCCTACTGGGGATTGAGCCTGCAAACCAGGCATGTGCCCTGATCGGGAATCGAACCAGGACCTCTCAGTCCATGGGCTGATTCTCAGTCCACTGAGCCACACTGACTGGGCAAAAGATACTATTGATACCACCCAGATTTTTTGCAGTTTCATACAAAACAGCAGCCATGGTGGGTTTGGAGCATTGAGACCCTGGGAGGCACGGGGTGTTAAAGCTTACTCACTCCCTGACTTCCTGTTCTGCGTCTTTTTTTTTTTTTTCACCTCTGTTGCTTCTCTGAGGGTTCCACAGGGCAGAGCCTGAGGCCCCAGCCCTGAGGACCCCGAGGACCATGGCTCAGGGTGAGGAGCAGGGCTGGGTGGACCCAAGGTACAGAAGTCACTCTGGGAGGGCAGGTGTGGCTGCAGCCACTCAACCACAAACATACTTGGGCACCCCCTCTGCTTGGGATGCCGCAGCTGCAGTCCCTCCCTCAGCCAGAGCCTGGGAGGGGGGGGGAGAGCTGGCATCAGCACTTTGGCTCAGGTCCAGGTGGTGAAGAGTGGTCACGTCTGAGCACAGGCCGGGGGGAAATATGTATTTTCCCTTCTTACTTACTGCTTTCTCTTTATATACAAATAAGAAGAGCTGTTTTCTTCTTTTATTTTTTTGCTGCAGACATTAGCAGTTTATTGTTTGTTGAATTCAAACACATTCAAAATGGAAACTGAAAGAATACTTTTCACCTGAAACAATTAAACTGGATCCTATTAGCGCATAATGCTTAACACATTACAGCAATAAAGATGGTAATCCATTGTCTTCATACTACTGAAGCCAGGCGATAAACCAGTTGTTTGCAGTAGTGTCATAAGGATAGACTTACCATTAAAAAACAACAACAGTAGTGGTAGATGAATATTTTTACTCTGGTTCACTGAAAAGGGGACAAAATGTTAAAAGTCCACGGTACTGCAGGTGAATAATCACCATATAAACTTCTTCGTGTGCTGTTTTAGTGATTTAGTCATGGTATGTGAAGACTGAAGCCGAATGGCTCTTTGCTCTGATTTTCTATTACAGTTAACATTGGCCAGTACTTTTGGTGCCAGAAAATTTTTCATGAGTGGCAGAGCAATATCCTGGTTTGGAATATATATATATTTGGAAATTATTTATATGTGTATATATAAAATGGGAAGAAAGAAATAAAAAAGTGATGGAAAAATATGCTATAAAAAAAACAACAACACACTAACAATAAACCACTCATTTAAAAGTGGTTTGAATAAAGGCTTCAAAACTCAAAATTAGTTTCCTGATAAGAACTTCAAGTACTGTTCATCAGAAAGTATAAACAGTGTTTTAAAACAGGCAAAAAGAAAAATCCTTAAGCCCCCCAAAATAGAGCTATTAAATATCTGTGTCCCCAAAATATATGCAGTAGTGCAAGACTTTTCCTCAAACATGGGAGACCTCACTCAAAGGAAAAAAGGGACAGATTTAATTTTATTTGTATTGCTAAGTACATGAAAAACAAAAGAGGGGCATCATTTGCTAGTTTACTAAATAGCAGTTTTTATCATTGAAAACCAGTTTGCTACTATGTCGAGTGCATATTTGTTTTCACCAGGATAGAAGAGAGGGTTCTACCATGCTAACAAGCAGCTTTAAGTGGTCACATTGAAGAGCTGTTTTCTATGCGCCCCCACCCACCCTTCATTTTCCCTGACTAATATGACTCAAGAAAGGAGAATTTTCAAAGGAACTTTTAATTAGAGTTATTAGGAAGTTCGTCATAAAGCCAGAGTCCATGGGGAGAATTTAGTCATGGAATGAGTTTTCCAACAATGACTTAGATAGAAAATAAAATGCTACTTTGTAAAATAATCCTTTAAAACTGCCAGTTTTTTGTTGTTGTTTTACAAATATTTTGTTTATTTTTTTAATGTTTTCATTGATTTTTTGGAGAAAGAGTAAGGGACAGAGCGATAGAAACATTGATGTGACAGAGAAACATTGATCAGCTGCCTCCTACACGCCCCTACTGGGGATCGAGCCGCAACCCGGGCATGTGCCCTGACCAGGAATTGAACCAGGACCTCTCAGTCCATGGGATGACACTCAATCCACTGAGCCACACCAGCTGGGCTATTTTGTTTATTTTAATGAAACTGTTTCAGACAATGTCCATTTAAAACCCATATCCCAGGCCAAAAGGTACAAATAAAATAAAAAAGAGCAGTGCTCTATTGTACACACTTCTGTATGAATATTAGAACTTTTCTGGGATCTTCTGACAGGATTTTTCTTTACTCATAAAATGCTTTCTCTTCAGTGAAGCCATCATTGTTAGTCTTTACTCTCACCTTATCTGTCCTCCTGACTCCAACCTGATACTCCTCTTGCTTTGGTCCAGACCCTCAGATTTTAAAAGTAGCTTCAAGTTAAGGAAAGGTCCTTTTCCACAGTTGAGTTCTCTGAAACACTTCTGTCTCCCACTGAAAATCGGAGTCCAGAGTGAAGCAAGCACACGCACACAGGTAACATTTGAAAAGGAGAAGGCAACCCGAAGGGGGCTGAGGTTTGATCACCGAAAATCAGCACAGTGAGAGCAAACAGCAATGAGTAATGGGCACTAGAACTCCAATTGCCAGATGTTTTAAAGAATTGGGGTACCAGTTTTCAATTCCATTTTGAACACCACATTACAAAAGAACTATTTTTATTTATCATTCATTTTTTATCCTAACCCGAAGACATTTTTCCATTTATCTTTAGACAGATTAGGAGGAAGGGAGAGAGGGAGAGACAGAGAGAAACATCGATGCAAGAGAGAGAAATCGACTGGTTGCCTCCCACGCAACCCCGACCAGGGCCAGGGACAAACCGCAACCGAAGTACATGCCCTTGGCCGGAATCGAACCCGGGCCGACACTCTAACCACAGAGCCAAACCAGCTAGGGCCAAAATAATTATTTTTAAAAATAAAAAAGGATTGGGGGGAGGGGAATGAATATCTAAACCATTGAATGACCCCGTTTGTTCTTTTTTTTTTTTTTTATCCTCACCTGAGGACATTTTTTCATTTTTTGTTCAGATAGAGTGGGAGGAAGAGAGAGAGAAACATCGACGTGAAAGGGACACATCGAGTGGCTGCCACCCGCATGACCAACCAGGGCCGGGGACAAACTGCAACCGAAGTACATGCCCCCAGCGGGAACCGAACCCGGGTCTCTCTGGACCACAGGCCAACGCTCTAACCACTGAGCCAAACCGGCCAGGGCCCCCTGTTTGTTCTGATAAACTTTGGTCACATCTTCTTCCTCCCTCCCCACTTCTTTTGGAGTGGGATTATCAGCAATTCTCTGACCTCCAAAGAGAAACCTGAGTGAAGTCATGGAACTTCCTGTCTTTGACAGTCTGATTCTTTGAGTTTCTTGAGATGTGTCATCATTTTCACTTTGAAGTAAATCTCATGGCTATCCTGTCCAATGACTTTGAGTTTAATATATTCTCCTTACTTCTTTTTTTTTTTAATCCTCACCCAAGGATATTTTTCCATTTATCTTCAGAGAGAAGGAGAGACAGAAACATCGATGTGAGAGAGACACATCGACTGGTTGCCTCCCTCACGACCCGATCAGGGCCAGGGACTGGACCGCAACCAAAGTATGTGCCCTTGACCGGAATTGAACCCGCGGCTCTTTGGTCCTCGGGCCGATGCTCCAACTGCTGAGCCAAACCAGCTAGGGCTCTCCTTACTTCTTATTCCTCAAGTTTTTAGTTGAAGGTTTTGCCTCCTGGTCTGACATGGTGATGGTGGCTTCACCCGGTCTCCACACAACTGCGGCCTAGGGTAGACAGAACCGCGCTTTGGGGTTTACAAATCCGTTTCTCTTCCCTACAACACAAACTGCAGCTGCACCAGTTTTATTATTTTTAAAAGAGATATTGGCAACCAATACTATAACGTATCTGAGATGAACTCAAATAGTATTTCTTAATTTCCACTTAGTCAAAAACCTACGGCACTAAGATCATGTGGGTGTTTCTCACGCGAGCATCCAAATGCTTTGGAAAAAGGAAAAAAAAAAGTAACATCTGGTTTTCTAAACCATAGTCATGGAAAAGTTTACCCTTGGGGTGAAAAATAATGTAAAGTCACTCAGCTGGAACCTCACACTCAGTGTATTTTAATATCATCTCTCTTTTCCTCCTCTTCCAACACTGGTTTTTTAGCTCTTCCTCTTTAAGTGGAGATGGACCCGTGAGTTTCCCCTTCGCACAGTGTGCAGCAGGGGCACGTGAATGGGCTCACAGGGTAGAGTCCAGATGGGCAGAATCAGTTCCGCCTTTAATGGACCCATCTCTCCATAGTAACTAAGTGAACAATGCCGTTGGTCCGAGGACTGAAGACTAGTGAGCGTTACTGCAAGCAGCAGCTGGTTCCCTGAGCGTGGACGATCTTCATTAGCAGGTTCGCCTGCTCTTTGGGCCCAGGTGTCAGCTAGGCAGCCTGGGGGTCTTACAGAGCTTCGAACCAGAGCCACGCCCTTTCAGAAACTCTGAGGACCTCCCAAGGTGATAAGCAGAATGAGAAACATGGCTGAACTTCTTTCCCAAGGATAAACTCTCAAGTAACAAAATTTCCAGGCCTTGGTCTTTGCTTTGTGTCATATTGAACATTCTCACAATTGAACACAGTAAATGGCAACATTTATCATGTCCAGTGAGATAAAAATAATTACATGTATTGAGTCAACCTTGGAAATAGTTCATGGAAATCATCAGGTTGGAAAATGTCTGGTCTGGGAATGCTCCCTGTTGACTGATCTTTGGCTGGACGATCTGGTAGCAGTGACCCGATTGGCCTTGCCAGCGGCAAGCACTTTCGGTTTGCCTGCGGAAGAGCAGGGGCTGGGAGCATGCAAGGGCATGTCATATAGTTCTCACTGAGCTCCTGGGTGCCTGCCACCTGCCACTATGTTAAACTTTTGAGACCAGCACTGCTAAGGTTGTGTGTGCATTTTATATTCATTAGTAATTCCTGAAATCAAGGTTTTTTTTTTAAAACAAGGTGATTAATTATTCCAGAATCATAACCCTGTGGTTCCAACAGCTAGTCTTCCCAGAATTAGATTAATTTTTTTAAAAAGAAATTACTTTTTCATTCAGGATTATGACATAATAATGCTTTATTAAAACATCTAAGTATAAATATAAAGAATCTAATTTAAAATTCAGAGCATGATCTAATGAAATTTTGTTTCATATTAGCCTTCAAAGTCTTCAACTGGGACTGGTCACTGAAGAGTCACTCAGGATCAAGGCCTTAGGACCTCTTGAGCCTCAATAGCTTTGACATTTCAATTTTATATGTTATACCATGGTTTATTCTTCAGTCTCTGCAACTTTATATCCTCACCTAGGAGACATGCAAGTCTGTATAAAAGGAACCAGACCAGAGCTTATGATTATGAAATGTTTTATTTTTGCTATTTACTTTTGTTAGTTTCAGTTAGTGTGGAAATAACACCTGCTGGAGGTGAAAAGTCACAAGTACTAACAGGGATTTAAGGAAAGGACTCTCTCGGCCCCAGTCCCACCTCCTAGAGTTAGCAGTGGTGGACAGTTTACAACATACCTTTCAAAGTATGTAACAAACTCTAAACTTCACTGATGAGTGCTTTCTTCTGGTTTCTTTGAAGCCTTTGACTGGTATCTCTGAGTTTGTGATCTATTAAATATATGTCCATTAGTTCTTTCATACACCCACATTTATTCTTGGGAAGCTCTTGGTGAAAATTATGGTGGCCTGTAGGCACAGAGCCCTCATGGCCCGGATCACCTGGTATATTCTCAGCCAGAGGAAAAATGATTTCTATACATAAATGAGTCTATCATCTCTGTAAACCTCCGTCAGAGATGATATTTTCATGGCCAGTCTTCCATGACTCGTTGTCTTTTATCTGTGGGGGGATAATGGTTTTAGAAAAGAATCTTAAAATTAATCTGAATGTAACAATGAAGGTAAGAATGATAAATGGCTTCTTTATTAAAATGTTGCTGGATGTGCAAATATATCCTTTCTGGCTAATCTCACAGAAAAGGATTTATGTCTTGGGACTCCTGCTGATGAAGGACTTACTTTCATTGAACGCTGCATGAGGTCCCCCTCTTTATATGTATCAAATAGGAACTGTGTAGTATGTGTTGGAGGTCAGGACCAGCTACCAGAGCGTTCCAGAACTCCCTGTCTGTGTCTAATAGCCTAAATGAGTAGGAAGTGGAGGCCATCACCTCTATTTTGTGACCGGCTTTTATGGGTCAGCCTATAGCAGCAGGTCAATATATCTGTTCCAACTTTAGATTAAAGCCATTTCCAAAGTTAATGGCTCTGATGCAAGGAATATAGTTGATAATAATTTAGCTCTTTCACAGAATTGTGATACACAGGTTTTAGAAATCTTAGGCAAGAATGATTTTGTAAAATTGCTGGCATTGCATCACTAATAGCTTGGTTACCTTTCCATAAACTTCCTTTTCCCTTTCTATGAATAATATTTATTGTATACTTGAATAGCAGTCCTGTTAGCTGACCCCCAACCTTGAACCTGTTATAAACTTTAACATTTTATAGCACAGTCAAGCTTCTGATCCCAATTTTAGGATTATTTTAAGTTTCACCCAAGAGAGATGGATTTGGAAGGGCTGAAATGCCCTTAGACTGGGGAGAAGAAATAGTAGAGCCATTTTATCCTGCTTCTTTGTAAGAAAACCAAACAGCTGATCTTGAAGAGATTGAAAAGTTGGTCTTTTTCATTGAAATTGACCTATATTTAACAGAGACATACAGCTAAACGGTTGCATAGCTGGGCCCCTGGCACAGAGGCTCAGAAGCTCCAGATCAACAATACTTCCACCTAATGTTTCCCATTCTTGACTTGATTTGGGAATCTTTTTACCCAAAACATAGCCCAATAAGGACCACTGACGGAGGGAAAGTGAGACAAGGAACTTTTCGGTATTTTTTCGGGTGGCTCACTATTATTATTTCCCTTGATATGGGGATGGAATTCATTTCACAGAGATTAGATGGCTTTTCTAAGGCCAAGTTAAAAAAAAAAAAAAAAAAAGCCTAGGCAGGGAATGATGTCAGAATTCAAATATCCTGGCGTGGACTGCTCAGCCTTGGAAGGGATAGACCTGGATTGCAGTCCGGGCTCTGCACATCCGAGCAGCGAGACCTCGGCAATCTCTGCACTGCCTCCTCTGTAACACGGGAACGTGGCAGTACGTACCCAGGATTGGGGTGAAATGCAGTCACGTAGATGAATGGTTCAGCATACCCCTAATCCATTGAAGACAATATTAGTTATCATTACTGGGGGTTTTCTTTGCGAAAAAGTCATTTAGAAGGATCGTGCCCATCAGTGGCTCATTCAGGGTCTTCAGAAATTTTCACTAGGACATCAGTGCTTGCTGTTGTGCACCAAGGCTGGGGTGGCTTCCTGCCATGCCACGTGCTGCTCCTGGGTGATTCTAGTGACAGGTACCAATGGCATGGATTCTTTCAATTCTCTTGCTTTTACCCCAAAACATTTCATGATGAGTGATATTATGCTGATATAATAATATTACTCTGACCCAAATGTACATGAAAACATTAGGCTTAATTTTATTTAATCTCATATCTGCTAATGCCAAAAAGTATTTACTTCCAGAGTAAGTACTTCCAAATTTTCAGACTGCCAAGGACTGTCAGGTGAATCCTGCTTTTGAGAAGCACAGAGTGCTGGTCCTAACGTTGGCAGAGCTGTCCGGTGTGGGATTAAGAGCCCCACAGGCTGACCACAGATGTGACCTGGCGTTTATAGGGAGCTACTGATTACATATAAGAATTGATTATATGCTTTTCTGCCTTTTCTTCAATGAAAATTAGATGACTACTCCAAGGACTGGATCAAAATTATTATTATTTTATGTTCAGAATATGTTGACTTAAAAGTAGTGATAAATTTAAACTCTAAAATCCAAAGATGAAAATAATAAGTAAGTCTACCATAAAATATACATAATTTTTCAGCAAATTCTGTACTTAGACTGATGTATGTTTCTGAAAATATTGCTGCAATACCTTTTCTAATTCACCTGCACTTATATAATTTTTAAATACTTTTGGTGTAGGGTTTAAAGAAACTGTTCTGCATTTATTATAATTCCACACATTTCAAAAGCATTTCTTTGACTATAGAGTAATTTATTTACTTTATTTTTATTGTTTACACTATTACAGATGTCCCCATTTCCCTCTTTGCCCCCACCTCACCACCCCCTTCCCTCTGGCCTTCACCACACTGTCGTCTGTGTCCATGGGTTATGCATATATGGTCTTTGACTGATCCCTCCACCTTCTTTCATCCAGTCTCCCCTCCTTCTCTCCCCTAACAGCTGTCAATCTTTCCATGTTTCCATGCCTCTGTTTCTACTTTGTTCATCAGTTTATTTTGTTCTTAGATTCCACATATAAGTGAGATCATATGATATTTGTCTTTCACCGACTGGCTTATTTCTTTTTTTGTTTGTTTTTGGGTTTTTTTTATTCCTCACCCGAGCATATTTTTCTATTATCAGATAGAGTGGGAGGGAGGAAGAGAAAGAGAAACAGAGATAAACATCGATGTGATAGAGCCACATTGACTGGCTGCCTCCCACACAACCCCACCAGGGCCGGAGACAAACCACAACCGAGGCACATGCCCTTGACCAGAATCGAACCCGAGACTCATTGGTCTGCGGGCCAGTGCTCTAACTGCTGAGCCAAACCGGCCAAGGCAGGCTTGTTTCACTTAACATAATAATCTCCAGGTCTATCCATGTTGTTGCAACAGGTAAGGATTCCTTCATTTTATGGCCACATGGTATTCCATTGTATAAATGTACCACAGCTTTTTATCCACTCATCTACTGATGGGCACGTGGGCTGTTTCCAGATCTTGGCTATTGTAAATAACACTGCAGTGAACATAGAGGTGCATATATTGTCTCTAATTGGTGTTTCAGGATTCTTAGGATAGATTCCCAGAAGTGGGATCTTTGGGTCCAAAGGCAGTTCCATTCTTAATTTTTTGAGGAAACTCCATACTGTTTTCCACAGTGGCTGCACCAGTCTGCATTCCCACCAGCAGGGCACTGTGGTTCCCTTTTTCCACATCCTTGCCATCACTTGTTTGTTGATTTATTGATGGTAGCCATTCTGGCAGGTGTGAGGTGATATCTCACTGTGGTTTTAATTTGCATCTCTCCGATGGTTAGTGACCTTGGGCATTTTTCATGTCTGTTGGCCATCTGTATGTCCTCTTTGAAGAAGTATCTATTCAGGTCCTTTGCCCATTTTTAAATTGTATTATTTGTCTTCTTGATGTTGAGTTGTATAAATTCTTTATATATTTTGGAAATTAACTTCTTAACAGATGTATCATTGGCAAATATGTTCTTCCATACTGCAGGTTCCCTTTTCATTTTGTTTATGGTTTCTTTTGCTGTGCAGAGCTTTTAATTTGCTATAGTCCCATTTGTTTATTTTTTCCTTTGTTTCCCTTGCCCTAGGAGATACATCGGCAAAAATATTGCTATGAGAGATGTCTGAGATTTTGCTGCCTTTGTTTTCTTCTGGGATTTTTATGATTTTTTGACTTACATTTAAGTTCTTTATCCATTTTGAGTTTATTCTTGTGTATGGTATAAGTTGGTGGTCTAGTTTCATTTTTTTGCATGTACCTGTCCAATTTTCCTAACAAGATTTGTTGAGGGGACTGTCTCTACTCCATTGTATGTTCTTGCCTCCCTTGTCAAATATTAATTGACCATGAAGGTGTGGGTTGATTTCTGGGCTCTCTATTCTGTTCCATTGATCTATATGCCTGTTCTTGTGCCAGTTCTTATGCTATTTTGATTACTATGGCCTTGTAGTATTGTGTGATATCAGGTATTGTGATACCTCCAACTTTGTACTTTCTCAAGATTGCTAAGGTTATTCAGGTATTCAGGAGGTTAGAAAGAATGTGTAGGGATTTTAGAAGGTTCTCTATCTGCTGAGCTTTTCAAATATTAACTGAATTGAACTCTTAAGAAGCCTTTCATCTCAGAGCTATTAAAGTAAAAATTGGTTTTCAAGGTGTGAAAAATTGAGGAGCAATAAATAAAAAAGTCTAACAAATAAGCCTTTCTACTCTATTGAAAGTCTACTGTATCTAATATTATAAGTCTTCATATAAATTATGGGAGCAACTATGTACTTTTCAATACTAAATCTTTTCATGTTAAAGAATTTTTCTTTTCTAACTCAACCTCACTTAAATCCAAACATATATCCAGAGTATCTTAAAATTTTCCCATATGTGGTTGACCGTCTTTGTGTGTGTACATGTGTTTGTTTAGTGGGTTGACTAGATGGTTTTAGGAGCACAACTGACTCTGCACGTGATAGAGGGGAAACGGTGTGTGTGAGATCCCAAGTAGGGAGCCTAAGGGCACTCGCCTTGGTTTGCCAAGTCGGGGAATTCTTCCTGGGAGTAAGGGACTCTGCCTTTCTGTAGTAGAGACAGTCTGCATCCAGCAGGACTGAGAAAGCATTTATTCCTCCTGTCTCATAAATGTACCGAACAAGATTGCCCTGAGACCTCATGATACACTTTTGTGTTTTCTGTCTGGTTGAAAGAGATGGGTTCATTGGGTTATTATTATTCAGGTACAGAATTAATTTATTTGGACAAACCTTTCTCATCAAATGCCCATGCTGAAATGTACTAAGATAGCAATCATAGTTGTGAAATGTGCCTTCAAAGGGTGGGTCAGGTTTTAGAAAAAATGAAACCTTTAAGTTAGGTATAAGCAAATCAGTAATAAAAACCCACTTTCATTGATCAGACCTGTTTGCACACTTCACGAGCCAAGCATTGTGCAAAACACTGGAAATGTTGGGGTGGGTCAGGCTTGTCTCTCCCCCAGGCACTTACTGTGGGGCGGGCACAAGATAAATAGGTGCAGTCGTTATTTTTGCTGTTAGTGAAGCGGAAAGGAGGGGGCAGTGATTTTATCTCAGGGGACCATAAGAAAGCCTTCATGAGCAGGTTAGGCATTTTCTTTTGGCCTTAATTATTTAACTTTAAAACTTCTCCCCTCCCCATGGCTATGTTTGTCAAATATATGACCTCTGAGTAACTACAAGTCAGATGACCACCCTATATTTATAAGAAACACAGGGCCTTTATTCATTCCCTTCTGTTGCAACAGCTGACATTAAAATGACAGCACGCACACACACGCACACACACACACTAGTGTTTGTATTTTGTTATATCTGCTTCCCCAACCACAGCTGGGGAGTTCTGAAGTCACACAGGGCGTCTTGGCAGCCTTGGCCTCCGGGCACCCTGTGGCCTTCTGCACCATCCTCTCTTCTGCTTCAGGTTCTTGTAGCACCAACCTGAGTCCTGGCCTCCCTTCTATTCCAACAAGCCCTTAACAGCCTCAGTCCCAGGGGCCCAATGGGCAGCAGGGGGACCCCGGCTCTGCGCCCATTGCCAGTGGCACCTTGGAAACACCCTAGCGCAACCTTGATTGCCAGGCTTCTCTCCTAACCTAAATAATATCCTTCCATGAAGTGCCCAGGCTACTCCCATGTTCCCGCAGGTGGTGGAAAACCAGCAGCTGTTCAGCGCGCTGAAGACCTTGTTGGAGGACTTGCACTCGGAACTGCGGGAGGACGAGCATGCCCGGCTGCGGCTGCAGCAGCAGTACGCCAGCGACAAGGCTGCCTGGGACGTGGAGTGGGCCATGCTCAAGTGCCGCCTAGAACAGGTAACTGCTCCCCCATCTCCCCGGGACAGGTGGGGAGAGGCACAAGTGACCATAGTGACCTTCGTCTAAGAGAAAGAGGACTCTGAGGAGGAGACCCGGAGCAGCCGCCTGCTGACTCTTCTTAAACTTCACAACCTTTGCAAGGCACCTTCTTTTCCCCCCGAGTATGAAACTCTCCCAAGTACGAAATACTGTTGGCATTTTTAAAGTAAGAACTTATATGCATATATGCATAACCAATGGACACAGACAGCAGTGTGGTGAAGGTGGAGGGGGGTATGGGGGGTCAGTGGAGGAAAAAAGGGAGGACATCTGTAATACTTTCAACAATAAAGATAAATTAAAAATATATATGTAGCCCTGGCCAGTTTGGCTCAGCGGTTAGAGTGTCAGCGCCGACCAAAGAGTCGCGGGTTCGATTCCAGTCAAGGGCACCTACCTTGGTGCGGTTTGGTCCTGGCCTTGGTCGGGGTCATGCGGGAGGCAACCAGTCGATGTGTCTCTCTCACATTGATGTTTCTCTCTCTCTCTCTCTCTCTCTCTCTCTCTCCCTCCCTCCCTCTCTCCCTCCCACTCTGTCCGAAAATTAATGGAAAATATTCTTGAATGAGGATTTAAAAAAATAAATAAAAATACAGTCGTCCCTCACCACTTCTGCTTCGACCGTGAAGAGTGAAGCCGCGAAAGTCGAAGCACGAAGTGGCGAGGGACGACTGTATAAATAAAGAATCCTACTTCACGGAAATTCACTTACTGCGGTAGAGTCTGGAACCGATTAACTGCGATAAACGAGGGCCGACTGTATGTATGTAAATGGAATCATACAATTTTTAAAAAGTCAGAGCTATAAACATCTCCAAAAAATAAATAAAGTAGCATTTATTTTCTCATTCCACATTGAACCAGGTTGTATCTAGTCCCCTCAGAAGACCCCAGCATGCAGTGGTGATCAGAGTGCGCTGGCATGATTCAGACAGCAGCTAAGAAAGCAGATGGTAGTTGAGTTATCTCTGAGAAAGGTAAACACATGCTTTCCTTTGGATTTCTCCAAATACTGGAAAGAACTGTAGACCTTCCACTACCCGCCCTAGAAGTCTAATCGGTTTTGGTGTCACAGAGCCTTTAGTGCCCAAGTGAAGAGGAGAGTGGGCTCCTGCAAACCTGTCCCACAAAACAGACCCTCCTGGGAGAGTTTAGACCTGGCATGGTTGTTAAGATCAGACTTAGCCAGAAACATTCTTTTCTACATTTTCAGAAACATTTTCTCCCTGGAAATCCTAAAAGCACAGTTACTTCCTTAAGAGTGCCTGCTTGCTCAGATTTTTAATCCAGGTTTCTTCCAGCCCTTTGATCATGCTGCGGGAGGAAAGATCTGTACATCTTTGATAGTCTATTTTCTAGGCCCTATTTTGAGGTAAACCATAAAGTAATTAAAATTTTACACGAATTGGCTTGGTCCTGCGTGAAAAAGAAAAATTGCCCATAAAGGAGAAATCTTCCAATGGCCTTAATAAAAGATGAAAGGGCCTGTCATGTCAAAAGAAAACAGCTCCTGCCCTGCTTGGTGTGGCAAGTTGGTTGAGCATCATTCCCTGCACCAAAAGGTTACTGGTTCGATTCCTGGTTCAGTTCCCAGTTGGGGCACATACCCAGTATGAGAGTTTGATTCCTGGTCAGGGTTCGTGAGGGAGGCAGCCAATCAATGTTTCTCTCTCACATTGATGTTTCTCTCTCTCCCCTCTCTCTAAGAAAATCAATTAAAAAAAATTTTTTTTGAAGAAAAGAAAACAGCTCCTTTGGCATGCACAGGTTCACCTACATTGCCACCTGGCTCAGGGGAGCAGTGATGTCAGGCTCACAGCCCTGGGAAGAGCAGAGACACAGTGTTCTCTGCAGAGGAAGCTGCAAAGCACAGGAAAACCAAAGAGCCAGGCCAGGCTGTCAGATGACGGAGCCACTGACCCAGTTACTAATCCTGCCCACTGCCTGGTAGCTGACTCTTGCTACATGCTCTGTTTGTCAGGACACAGCCTGTACAGTCAGCAGCAGAGGAGAGATGAGTAAAAACACTCTCTGATGAGCTGCCTTTAAAACCTATTTAAAAATATGTTTATGAAGGAAAAACTAAGTATTTTCGAAGACATTAAGTGTAGCTAAAGAAAAGAGGCATAATCTTTGATGCAAGCCAATTCAAAACATTTCATCTTTGTTTTAAAGAAACCTTGTATCCACCCACATGTTTGCTACAAATAAAGCCTCAGGGAGAGTCATTAAACACCATGAAATAATGCTAGGTCTTCAAGCCTAGAAGGCAGGTGGTAATAGGTAAGATTCATCTTCTGCCCAAATTACTTAAGATGTTTCTTAAACATTTGCAGCCCAGGAAGCAGTGAATGTGGGCAGATGCTGGTTCGTTTATAACAGTCTCGTCTTTAGCCTCTTCCACTTAAAAGAAAAACAGGTGGATTCTACCAAAAGTTAAGTATTTTGCCCTGGCCGGTTTTGCTCAGCAGTTAGAACATCAGCCTGTGGACTGAAGAGTCAAGAGTTCGATTCCCGGTCAAGGGCATGTACCTGGGTTGCAGGTTCTATCCCCCACCCCAGTCAGGGTCCTGTGGAAGGCAGCCAATTGAATGCCAAGGATCCAGCAACAAATAAGATATTTCTGGGCTGGGTTCACAGTGCAGTGGGAGACCCAGACGAGCTATAATTTATAATAGTGTGAGAAGTGCCCCGCCAGGCCTGTACACAGTGCTGGCAGGGAGTGGGGGCATGCAGGGCACACACCTCAGCTTGAGGGTTTAGGGAAGGATTGTTTGTGAAAGTCCTGCTTAGACTGAATCTCAGAAGATGAGTGGGAATGGTATGTGGAAAAGGAGAGAAAGGAAGTGTCAGACAGAACAGGAACCTTGTGAAGAAGGGAGCATGCCACATCCGTGGAGCTGCGCCTAGTTAGATGTGAGAGAAGGAATGTTCACATAATTGAAACAATAATCCTGATTTTTATCATGGAATTAAAGCATTTTGATTTGCTTTTTAAAAGGTTATTCTGGCTTCAAGGTACAAAATGGATTAGAAACCATTAGAATTGAATGGTTTAACATGGGTCTGTGGGATCTGCTGAACCCAAAATAGGAAAAAGATACATTGGTATATTCACTGATTGGTAACTAAGATTTATTATGCTCTCTAACAACAGTATACTCTCAATTCCTTCCTCCTGTCCTCTGTACTATTGTCATGCAGTTTACTTCTGCATGTTCTGTAAACACACAGCAAGTTGCAACTATTTTTGTTTTGGACACTCAGTAATTTTTAAAGCAATTAAAAATGGGGGAAATGAGTTTTTTATTTGTATTTATGCCATTTCCAGTGTTCATTTTTCTTTGTAGAATAGTGTCTGTTAGTATTATATTTTTTCTGCCTGAAAAGTTTCTCTATCATTTCTTGAAGTGCAGGTCTGCTGGCAACCGGTTTTTTTTCCTTCAATTTTTATTTGTTGAAAAATGTTTTTTCCTTTTTTAAATTTTTTTGAAAGATACTATTGCCACTTTCCCCCTGCAGCCCTTTAAAGATGTCACTCCATTGTCCTCTGACTTACATAGTTTCTGAGGAGAGGTCTGTTGTATGTGCATATATGTGTATCTTTTTTTCTCTGCCTCCAAGGCTTTCTCTTTAGTTTTTAGAAGTTTGGATATGATATGTCTAGATGGGAGTACTTTTTGCTTGTTTTTTTGTTTTTGGTATTTAGCCTCCTGGGTGTTTGACAAATATATATTGTAGATGCCTTGGTTCCATCACTGCCCCATCACTAGGTTCCATATAAGGGCTAAGAATATAGGGCCAGACATGTACCTGTCCTCAAGGAGCTCTACAGAAGGACAGGCAAGAGATGGTGGTGCCTCAGTAGGGAAGTAGAGCTGAGAAGCACACTATGAGAACATTGATGTTCTGTGACTATGTCAAATGTTTGTAATTAGTACTTTAAAAATGGAAATGGTTTCTTTCATGGGATTGGTCAAATCTTGGTTTAAACATGTTTCCAGGCATAGTACATTAATGTTCTGAGATTTTCTTCACCTACTGATGTGAGACTTGGCAGGGACTAAGTTCCTAAGTTTTTTTTTTTCTCTTTGACAGCTGGAAGAGAAGACTGAGAAAAACTTGGGCGAACCAGCCTCCACCACTGATGGCAAAGGGGCATTTAAGAAGGAGAGGGAGACACACCAGAAGCTCCTTGCTGACACTCATGGCCTGGTCATGGACCTGCGCTGGCAGATCCATCACAGTGAGAAGAACTGGAACCGGGAGAAGGTGGAACTTCTCGACCGCCTGGACAGAGAACGGCAGGAGTGGGAGCAGCAAAAGAAGGAACTCTTGTGGAAAATAGAACAGGTAAGAAAGCTCCCAGACACCAGAGAACAGGGAAGAGAGTGGAGATAGCTAAATTGACTTGGAAATCAGAGCATGTAGAGGGAAAAACAATCGGGTTGCTCAGAGGTCCTTACTCCATCAGGATGTTTCATGGGCTTCCAGAGGAAGAGGAAGAAAAGAAAAAGAATTTTTAGTATTGGAAACCTGAGTTTAGCCCTGCCATCACACAGATCCTTTTCACTGCAAAGTTTATAGTTAAGTTCCGTGTGTGTGTGTGTGTGTGTGTGTGTGTGTGTGTGTGTGTGTGTTCTGACACAGGAAGTAACTTTTTAAAGGAATTTTAAGACTAAACTTGAAAGAGGAGGTTATTTCAGGCCTTATAAAGTGATTACTGCCAAAAAGCAAATTAGCTTTCTAAGTTTCTCACTAAAGATGTGGTCACAGTGACTGCTCCAGCTTAAATGGAATTATTGTCCATTAGTAAAGAAATTGCTGAATTAAATTGGAAGTCAGGCTGTTTGCACCTGCTGTGGATATTACTGAGCTGTAATTATATAGGACCACAGTCAGGGGAGGTAGCTGGTAGCTCATCATCTTCAGCTAAACAAATGATTCGAAACTCAGACGAATTCATGGGAGGAGAGGGAGTTGTTTTTCTACTGTCCAGATCATTCTTCTCTGTGTTGCGTCAGACTTACAACAGTTTGCGTAGTTGTAGTTGTGCCTGAGTCATGCACAGATTACATTTTTACATTAAATTGATGAAGGTTTGTAATTCCTCCCTGGCTGAATTTTTACACAGCATACATTTTACTTCAGCTTGTCACACTTATAAATTCATGAGGCCTCAAGGAAATGTATTAATCAATAAGAAACGGAGTTCAGGAACAATAGCTTCATTATTCTATTACAAATACCCATACTGCCTTTATTTATGTGGGAGCCTTTTAAAAAATGTGCTCCATTATCCCTAGACATGTGATACCTGTATTATGCAGGTTCAGTAGCAAAGGTTAGTTTCTGCATACTGTTGGGAGGTGAGGGAGGGAGAATGAACTGAAAAAGAACTGGAGCCTTTGGCTCAGAAAGCTTTGAGAAGAAGGAAGTGCACTGCAGATAGAAAGGAGCTGAAGTTCCTCCTAGGCTGGATCACTCACACAACTGAGTCACTGTATTGATATTTGATGTGGCTCATTTCAAAATTCTGTCAAAGGAAAGTTGGCCATTTCCTGTTCAGCCTAGAAATGCCAGCACTTGAAGAGAATCTTCTGTATTAAATCCCCTGTGTGCTTGTGCTCTACTGAGTGGATCAGTTGCTCAGTGGAAATTGTAGGAGCAAAGTGGCATGTGCTCCTAAGAATGGTCACAGATTTACGATATCCAACTGGAGCTAATCAGTGTCACAGTAACTCTAGGCACCCTGTTCCCAGGGAATTTCCCTCTTGGCCTTCCCTCCAGGATCTCTCACTTTGTCTGTCCCTCCTATACCCCAGCAAGGCCATCACGACCCCTGCCCTTCTGGGTCCCCTTTGCCTGTTTGCTGTGGGCTTATTGGCCTTGTATGCTTCATTTTGGAAGTCACACCTTGGATATAAGTTAAGCAAGTCTTTTAGGGTTTTATTTTACTTTTGGGAATGAGGAATTTCTAGTAAAGGAAACATTGGCAAGACATTTGATGATATTCAGCTTTTAAATAGTTAATGACTGAGGGATGAGCATTCGCCTTATTTTTAGACTATATTTTGGAAAGAGAAATGGGGGCAAGAACAAACCCCATGTCCATATTGTCAGTATTGCAACAGTTCTACCAAGCTGACAGCCCCAGAAGTTCAGTCCGAGAGGCTGACATCTGAGCGTACTGGTTTTCCGGGCATTCATCTGTTCCTGAAATCTGTGTGTGGTGGATCCCACAGGCTTTGTGTGATGACTTCACTGCTGTTTTTAGAAGAGGGTTTGTTGCCAGTGAATGATGCTTCATATATGCAATTGTGGCTTTCAAAAATAAATCTGTCCTTTCCCCAAAAATATTAGAGATTTTAAAAGAAGATTTTATAAATCTCAGTGCCCAATCCTGAAAATTAGGTAAAGCATTTATAGGCATTCCCTATGAAAGAGGAAATTGGCTGAAGTGTGTATGTGTGTGTATAGATTTTGTTTATCAGTAACGGTATGCTCACTCATTTAACTTTTAGTTACACATTCCACAGTTAAACAAGAACAAACGTTCTTCATAGTGTTTGCTCTTGATATTTGATTACATGGTGAGCCATAAAACCTTGAGTAGGATAACCTCATACAGATGGTAAAAGAAGTAACACTAAATCCATTTTCCACTTTCAGAACATATGCTTCATACTTGTCTGGTGTCATTGAATGCCTACATAATTTCTGTGCCACTTGAGGCGTTTTACATGATGAATGACTGTGAGAGTGTGGGCAAGGTCATATAACACATATCATCTATCTTATCACATCTCCTGTCTTCTCAATCCAAATTTGATTGCATGATGGTTAACTTTTATGGGGTCACACTGCGTTTCTCCTTAGAAATGTTAAGTTCCCAATTAACGTGCTAATAATAGGACTTGCAGCTCTAAAGAGCTAAAGGGAAGTTCGTTCTCCTCCCAGTAACTTCCTTAAATCAGTTGCCTCTATAACACGAAAGGCCATTCTTCTGAAACCTGTTCACAAAGTGACCTTTTTTTCATTTGTCCAGTTCAGATAAGGTGACACTCTTAAGGGATGATTGTTCCCTGTATTATTTGAAATGCAAATCTTCAAAATTTTCTATTTGCATTACAAGTTATTCTGCTGCAGCATTCTAAGTACAGTAATTGCAGATGCCTGATTTGAAATGACTCTCCTAGGAAACCCTATCCTTTTAAGGACCCATTATTCTATTACAACACCCCAGAGGCATCTTAGCAGCAGATACCTCCAGCAAAAACCACTCCAGTTCATTTTTAGGAAACCGAACACCAGCTTGAGTGTTCCTTGCTCCTGGCTGCAGGGCTTATTTTTGAAATTCCACTTTACTGTGTTAGAACCTGCTTGTTCATAGTTCTCCCCTTTAGTCATTCTTCCCCCTCTTCACACACACCCTCAGTGCACATTTACAGCTTCAAAGTGATTCTTGCATTTTAATTCCTTGCCCCAAATAGCTTGGAGATGATCATGTGTTGAAACTAAATTGTGCTGACATGCATTGGATAAACATAATAGAAAGCTTTCCTTTTTATTTTTTGATTAAAGAAAGCGTTTAGCATCTTTAGAACTGTGAAGAGCTCTGTCATGGGGGACAGGGGTAGAGAGCAGAGGCTGCAGAGCTGAAACCCAAAGTGATGTGTTTGTTCCTAATACAACCGTGGTCCTGCCTTGGGCTCTGACATTGGAATTCTGGCTCCTTGAATCTTCCTCTTTCTCATAAAATGAAGATAATACCGGGAGACTTTGGTTCCACCACCTCAGAAATTACTAAAAATAAGCAAAAGTCCTTTATGCCCATTATTTCACATGGCTTTGTTCCTGATGATACGCAGGCCACACTTATGGCCAGTTTGTGGTTGAAGGCTGAAATTGGGGCGCAAAGGTAGAGTTTATGAAAGATGCTTTCTTTAAAAAAAATTAATTAATTAATGTGATTGTAAGGGAGTTTCAGAACTTCCTGACATTGTCCCAGCACTTAGGGATTGAAAGTCTGTCTTCTGCCACCCCTTCAGGACAAATTCGAATGTCATTTTAGTCATTCAGATAATTATTTATTCAAAAGATCAGCCAATATGTAGAGTGCTGAGTATGTCTTTCAATAAAGACCCTATTAAGAATATGCAGATGGAAATATCCTCAGTTCTCAGCTGTGCTTTCTGTGCGTGTTTGGGCAGGGAGGCAGGCAGGGAGGCAGGGGGAAGGCAGGCAGGGGGAGGCAGGGGGAAGGCAGGGGGAAGGGAGGCACGGGGAAGGCAGGCAGGCAGGGAGGCAGGCAGGCAGGGAGGCAGGGGGAAGGCAGGCAGGGAGGCAGGGGGGAAGGCAGGCAAGCAGGGAGGCAGGGGGAAGGCAGGGAGGCAGGGAGGCAGGGGGGAAGGCAGGCAGGCAGGGAGGCAGGGGGGAAGGCAGGCAGGCAGGGAGGCAGGGGGAAGGCAGGGAGGCAGGGAGGCAGGGGGGAAGGCAGGCAGGCAGGGAGGCAGGGGGAAGGCAGGCAGGCAGGCAGGGAGGCAGGGGGAAGGCAGGGAGGCAGGGAGGCAGGGGGGAAGGCAGGCAGGCAGGGAGGCAGGGGGAAGGCAGGCAGGGAGGCAGGGGGGAAGGCAGGGGGAAGGCAGGCAGGCAAGCAGGGAGGCAGGGGGGAAGGCAGGCAGGCAGGGAGGCAAGGGGAAGGCAGGAAGGCAGGGGGAAGGCAGGCAGGCAGGGAGGCAGGGGGAAGGCAGGGAGGCAGGGGGAAGGCAGGCAAGCAGGGAGGCAGGGGGGAAGGCAGGCAGGCAGGGAGGCAGGGGGGAAGGCAGGCAGGCAGGGGGAAGGCAGGCAAAGAGGCAGAGGGAAGGCAGGCAAAGAGGCAGGGAGGCAAGCTCAGGCAAGGAGAACGGAAACCATCCATCGGGCTTCTCCTGGGGCTTCTGGGGCTTTTCTGAGGAGAGGATGAGAACGTGTGTGTACATGCATTTCTCTGACTGTCCCTGTGCTTTTACCTTGGCTCCCTTTCTGGAGGTCCTCCACTTGGTTCTTGTGCTGTAAATAGGCAACGTGATTATCAGTGCGCCCGCAGCCCCAGGGGCTGGCCTGAGAGAAGTCCAGGTGGCTTCCCAGACAAACGATGAGCTTCACCATGGGCTCAGCAGGGAGTCCTCCCTGGAACCGGGAGGGAGGTTTACTCTCCCTATTAATAGAGGAGGAGACTGAACTGAGAAGAGTTAAGGACCTTATCCCTGGCAGCAAACCATCGAGCCATGAAACAATGGTTCCAACTCAGGTCTTCCTAACCCCAAGTGGCCCATGTTTCCCCACAACTGCTTCTTGAGCTTTTCACACCAGGAAAAAAAGGTATGACTCAAAAGTATCTGTCATTGCTTGTTTGTTTTCAGTCATACCAGATCTTAATTACCTTTATAGCTAAGTTTCAATTCTCTCAAGCAAAGTATGAGTTGTTTTGACATCCAGTGGTTATAACAGTTTGATCACTTGGGTTATAAGATCGGTTCCCCATGATTTGGAAATAATACTCTGTTATTATTAGGAACCTCGGCTAGTTATGAAAATCACATTCACCCTCAGAAGTTTGCTGTCGCTGATGGTTTTCCACGTAGTATACCTTAAGTTCTGAAAGTAATTTAAAAAAAAAGAGAGTTCTAAATATGTCATTTAATGTTAGATTTTAAAAAATAATAAATGTATGGTTTTCTGTGAGCACAGTACTCAAAGTTATATATAATAACATAGATTCTTGTCATAAGGAGTTGGCTTATATGTGTTTAATGCAGATTTTTAGTCCCAACAAAATTGTGATTTTTTTAAAGCATTTGTAATGATGGGTTACATTTTAAAATCAAGGCCAGAACTGTAAGAGCATTTACTTCTCATAGTCTTTGAGATGTGAGCTGTGGAATTACAGATGGGCTCAAACTGTGGGGAGACCATGGTCTTAGGAGAGCAACCAACGCAAAAGTGAAGCTAATTGTGTTTATTTTTAAACCCTCAAGTTGCAGAAAGAAAACAGTCCCCGGAGAGGTGGAAATTTCCATTGTGATCAAAAAGAAGGCAACATCCGCCCCTTTGCTCCCCCGGGAAGCCCGCGCTTGCCCCGACCCATGGGGGTGTGGCCCTGCACAGACTCGGACTCGACCCCTTTCGAAGACCGGCCGCTGTCCAAGCTGAAGGAGTCGGACAGGTGCTCAGCCCGGGAGAACCTCTACCTGGACACGCTGTCCCTGGAGGACGAGCCAGAGGAGCCTCCGGCCCACAGGCCCCAGAGGGAGTTCAGGAACTGCCTCCCTGAGGTCGGCCTGGGTTTTCAGATCCGATTAACCAAGGGTTGTTGGGCAGTCCTGCCGCGTGGCACACGGGCTCCAGGGCTTACTAGAGATGAAACTCACAGTGCAGGTCGCCCGACCCCAGACTCCCAGCTGGTGCGCAGTCAGGCTCACTCTGCCGCTTTGTCAGGTTTCCCGTCCTGTGTAAACAGAAGGTCTCACGAATGGGCGTGTCCAGTGAAACACGGGAGGAAACATCATTCTGGGGAGTTCAGAGTTTCATCTTCACTTAAAATCATAGCACTCTTCCGATTCTAGAAAACTTTTTAATAATGGAAAAAGAAGTCTGTTTTAAAGAAAATACCTGACATTTGGAAGTAGCAAATGTCACTAAACAATGACATACAACAATACCTTATTCTGCACCAAGAAAAAACAGTCCAGCACTTAGAAACCTCACATAAACTCGATGGCAAGCAGATGAGCTAAGCTCTGTGCTGGAATTTTCACAGCACAGCGTTAGGTTTTTCTGGTTAAGCCCTTTTTAAAACTGGGTTTTAAAAATTGATTTTAGTAATCATTACTTCTGAGTCCATCAAACCGTTGCTGTACCTGTCATTTAACCTGTCCCAAGTACTTAATAGACTGAGAAGGGTTCACGTCAATAGTGTTGTTGAAATGTGGGGAACTCACACTGAGTCCCATGTCGCTGAGTCCAGGTGCCCTCACCTCAGTGATAGATTTCACAGTTGATGTGATATCGCCAACAGGCCACCCTGTTTGATCTGTTGGCAATCTCATGTGGTCCAATTTCACAGCAGCACGAAGGCAGCCCGGGGTCAGGAGATGTCCTGGGGCCAGCCGTGCAGGGGCCCGGACCCCATACTGACCTGCGCGGCAGGCCATGCTCCCTGCGGGGAAGTGCACCAGGCTGTTTACCAAGCTGATGGATCAGCTTCCCTGTCAGGGGCTTGCTAGGATCCTTGTTCCTTCTTCAAGACCATGTCAGCTCCAGGGTGTTTTCTCACGTGGAACTTGTGTTCGTGCCGGCCTCTGCCAATGCAGCTGTTCTTAAGCAGACGTCACTGACTTTTCTCATTCCTAATGGCGATGTTTAAAATTAAAAGTATTCAAGCCTAAGGATATCAAACCAACTTCTATAATGGGGCTTAGACCAAGGGACATCAGTCTTCTAACTCACTCTGTCATCCTCATCCTCCTTTTCTCACCTCTCTCCCTCTCTCTCTGTCCTCTCTCTGTGTGTGTGTCTCACACAGAAACACACACACACGTATCCGGGTCATTGCAAAGCAAAGTTTGAGATTCATGCGGTCAGCCAAGTCCTTTGAGGAAGCACTGGAGCACTACTTTCTCTGTGACAGAGTTTATACAAAGTTTACAGCCAGTTTTCCTTATTCATGTGGGTTCCTCCCTGGACCGCAGAAGCTCCAGCCCCTCATCACACTATGGATTATGGTTTTATTATTGTGCGTCTCAGGGCTGACGGGCAGTAGCACTCCCGACCAGAGCTTGGCTTTGTATACATGTTCAGTGGTGTTTCCTGGGGCAGGGGAGCAAAACACATCACTTAGCACACCGAAGGCTCCTAGGCGGCAGTGTTAACTGATTCAGACAAACTTATTTCTTCTCTGTAGGAAGAAGAAAATCACAAGGGAAATCTTCAAAGGTAAGTAAGATTGATGAAAACAATAGTATTAACTAAAATAAAATCCTCTTGTCTGAAAATTCCAGCTCATCACTGTGGTCTGTTGTAATACTCTCTTCAAAACGACTTAAAATAAGACTTCTGAATAAGTAGTTGCATTATTATTTTTAATTTAATAAATATGGTGGGTTTTTTTTTTAAAGATTTCATAAAATTTACTATCCAAGGGCCCTCCTTGGATCAATCAAAATGAGAATTATGGGGGTGGGGAAAAGGGAGGCTCCAGGAGGAAGAGGCAAGATTTTATAGAGCAACAAGGTAAACACTGTAGTAAAATTTATTGTTACATTAAAATAAAAAATATGGTATTTTTTATTATTAACAACAAAAAAGCCAGAGACATGCTGTGTTTGTGTATTATGTTAGGGTGAGAACTTTGCGGTTATAGTTGTGTGTTGTGTATATTAAGGAATGATTGTAGTAAATAGTTTTTGAAAAGCTCATGGAAACTCCTCTCTTCTAACTTAAAGTCTGGAAAAACTCCCTCTTGATAGGCTATGAGACATTATACTCTACCAGTGATTTTCAACCTTTTTCATCTCATGATACACATAAACTAATTACTAAAAGTCTGTGGCACACCAAAAAGTATACTGTATTTTTTGCTGATCTGACAAAAAGGTAGGTATGATTTTGATTCATTCACACTGGACAGCTGTTGTTGTGTTGGCTGTTGTCATTTTTTTAAGTTAACAATCTAAGGGCAAAGGCGTCAGTGCCCCTGACGGAATAGTTAGGTATTGCATATTTTAAAAAGTATTGCGGCACACCTGTTGAAAACCTCTGTACTATACATTTAAGAGCTCTGTTCCTAGGATTTGTTAAACTGTTTCCTGGCAGTGATCTTTGAAGTAGATACAAAGTTGATGTTACTAATCACATATTTTAGGTCATGTGTTTGATGGGACATTTCTGAAATGACATATAGCAAGTTTGTTTTAATTTAAACATTAAAAATATACAGTTGAGGGGAATGTACAGATTTCTCATAACAACTCCCTCACCAGCCCCCACACACAGCCTTTTTCCTTATAGATGAATACGTACCATTTCCACTACAAGAAATTTCTCCTCTGGGCCATTTGGTATTTTCAGATCTCCTCATCCCTGTTTTTTCTGTGAACTTCAAGTCCATGAATTACTTTCTTCTTCCTATGTTCCCCTTTATCGGATTCATCCGAAATCGAGAATTGCCTGTAGTACATTTCTGTTCTTCAAGCTCTATCTTGTCTGTTCCTTCTCGGATGATACAGGGCAATACTTGAGAGCTCAGGCCCAAGAGCCAAATGACCTGGGTTCAAATCCACCTCTGCCTCTCACTAGCCAGACCTTGGGTGAGTTGTCACTGCTTTGTGCCTCAGTTTTCTCATCTGTAAACAGGAAGTGTTTCAATTTGTTTATAGCTTACATGTGTTAATACACATAAAGCAATTCCTGGTACAGAATAAACAGTAAAAAATGTTTAGCTATCATACATTCTCCCACTTTCTTCCTTTCTTCCCAGGGCTCCTTCGTGCACGGTAGCTCTTTATTATTTATCTTAATTGCTCTGTTAATTTCAGAACTAGTCCATGCTTGTAAAATGTAAACAATACCAAAATGTCCAAAGTGAGAAAGTGCACACGCCCTCCCCGCCGTTCCCTTTCCCTCGCTGCCCGCGGTTCCGCGCGCTCCCTCCGCACTTCCTTCTGTGCCTCTCGCTGGGCCTGCCCGTGGTCCAGATGCACCCTGGTTTGGTAGTTATTGCTTTGATTCACACTGTATGCTACTAAGGGCAATGCCTTTCCTTTCTCTACCTGGTCTCTGTTCCGTGATTTCCATCCAGCCCACAGTGTTCTGAAGCTCATTATTAATTCAGCAACTTCTTGACTGGACCCGAGTCAAGAGGAAGGAAATCATGCTTGCAGGAAAACTTAAGCCCTAGTAGCAAATCGACCGATACATTTATTTCCAGCACTTGTTATAGCCAGCTTTCTGTTATTCAGAGGGCACTGGACAGTTTGTAGATTATTTCTAACTACAACAAAAAAATACTGCCGACTTTTGCCTTCAGTGACAAATACCAAGATGGAAAGCCTGGTCTTTTACCCCACAGTGACAGCCACAAGAGCATGTGCCCCAGGGTGAGGGCAAAGCCAACGGGAGCTTCGCTGGTTCTGTGGCCCAGGCCATGTGGTACACAGACCCCGGTTCTGGCCTCACCATCATTAATCAATCCTGTGGTGGAGAGGCCCATGGGCTTCATCTGAGACCCTTTCGGCAGGGCCTGGGCCAGGCTAGAGCCCTCGGTGTTCAAGCCTGTTTGGAGGGAGGTGCATAGTAATAGGTCCTGTGAGAAAGTGGTCTGTGTGCAGAGACAGTGAGTGTGCATTTACCTTACGTCCCTGCCACCCCACCCAGAGGGATTCCAGGCCAGAGGGTCCAGGCCCAAGCCAGCAGGCATGGCCAGCCCCAAGCCTCCTTCCTGGCCACCACTTCGTTGCCCTGGGTGGGCTGACAAGCTGCCCGAGCACTCCAGCAACCTCCTGTCTTAGCATGTCAGAATCTCCAGCACCTGCCCCAGGGCCTGCCCTGGCCTATAGGAGGCAGTCAGTAAATTCATGTCAAATAGAAAAATACTGAATTAAAGTGCTACTATATTAAGGAATCTACATCCAAATCCACATCTATCAGGCAGGAGCTTACCCAAAACTGGCTATTTCTTTAGCTCATTTGTCTTCACCTTCCATTGTATGCTTGTGTCTATGGGCATCTTCCTCTTGTCCAGAAACATGGGAGGAGCAAGAACAAAGAGAAGGCATGACTTAAAGGAGGCAGCAGAGATGGGAGAGGAGAGCTGAGCCCCATTGGTGGATTTGGGCAGGGCCAGATGGTATTTTCGTTTGAAATGGTATTTGAAATTTATTTGCCAACCTGGTTACATGTTCCACCTTCCTTCCTTCTTCTACATCTTCCATTTGGCCTTTGGAGATGGTTAGTACTTCAAGTCAATAGAGGATGAGGACAGTGGATGAAAAAGACTTCAGATTATAGTTATTTTGTTGTGTTATCTCCTCCCACCCCCATACTGTTAGCTGGCTTTGGATCAGGACTGTGGTGTGTTCGAGTCTGTAGCCTGAGCACCTGACATAATGCTTGGCACTATGGAAACTCCCAGTGAGTTGGGAACTGAAGCACCGGTCAGTAGATGGAGAGGCCAGGCCACAGCCAGGCTCCCTTTCTTCCTGTGCAGCACCACAGGCTGAAATTTAACATCCAAAGTGGGTTTGGAGCTTGGCGAGGCCTGCCCTAGCCCCACCCTTCCGCTTGTTCCCAGTGTTTGAGGGTTGGCTATATTACATTCTGACCAATGCAACGCTCCTGGAACAATTCCAGAGCCATAAAGAGCCCATTAAACATCTGCAGGGCCAGCTCAGCAGTGGAGAACATTGAGCAGCTAGAAAGCGTTGTAATAGTTCAGGTGGGGACTGACACGAAACAGGCACTTCCTGTGTGGGCGGGACACACATGCTGTGCTGGGTCGGGGGTCGCAGGTCAGCGGGCTCCTGGCTGGTGGGCAGCTGACCCCATCTTCTCTCCCACTTCTCCCAGGGCGGTGTCCGTGTCCTCCATGTCTGAGTTCCAGCGCCTGATGGACGTCTCTCCCTTCCTGCCAGAGAAAGGCCTGCCCGCTGCCAGCAGCAAAGAGGACATTACTCCACCCCTGTCTCCTGATGATCTGAAGTACATCGAGGAGTTCAACAACAAGAGCTGGGACGAGAGGCCCCCAGACCCCTGGGCAGACAGGACCGAGGAGGGGCGGGCGGGGAGTGAGGCCAGTGCGGGGCCTTTCCTTGGCTCTTCCTGGTACCTCACCACGAGCGTCACCATGACCACCGACACCATGACCAGCCCAGAGCACTGCCAGAAGCAGCCCCTGCGGAGCCACGTGCGCACCGAGCCGTCGGGGGTGCGGGTGCTGCACAGCCCCCCTGCCGTCCGCAGGGTGGACAACATCTTGGTGGCAGGTGGTGAGAGCTCGGGCCGGCTGGAGCCTGAGGGCCCGTTTTCTACAAGCAGAGCCAGAGGGGGCACAGGAGACACTAAGGGGGGCCCCTCAGAACACACGCTTAGCAGGTGGCCTTGTGCGCCTTGCAGGCAACCCCGAGACTATGGGGAGGGAGGGCTACACCCCCTTGATAGCACCCTCTGCACCCCCCTGGGGTTCACCTCCCCACTGCACAGTCTAGAGATGTCCAAGAACCTGAGTGATGACATGAAGGAGGTGGCCTTCTCTGTCAGGAATGCCATCTGCTCTAGTTCCCCCGAGCCCCTGGTCAAGGACATGGCCTGCCAGACCAACGGGTCCCGGACGACTGGGACACAGACTGTCCAGACCATTAGCGTCGGCCTGCAGACCGAAGCCCTGCGTGGCGGTGCCATCACCAGCAGCCCCCACAAGTGTCTCACACCAAAGGCAGGGGGTGGTGCCACACCCGCATCATCTCCATCCCGTGGCCTTAGAAGCAGGCAGGTGGCCCCTGCCATTGAGAAGGTGCAGGCCAAGTTCGAACGCACATGCTGCTCCCCCAAGTATGGGTCTCCCAAGCTGCACAGGAAGTCCCTCCCCAAAGCTGACCAGCCAAATAACAGGACCTCGCCGGGGCTGGCCCAGAAGGGCTGCAGTGAGTCGGCCTGGGCCCGCTCCACCACCACCCGGGAGAGCCCCGTGCACACTGCCATCAACGATGGCCTCTCCAGCCTCTTCAACATCATCGACCACAGCCCCGTGGTACAGGACCCCTTCCAGAAGGGCATGCGGGCTGGGAGTCGGTCTCGCTCAGCAGAACCCCAGCTGGAGCTGGGCCCAGGCCAGGACACTGGCCCCAGTTCACGGGGACAGTCCCCCAGCCCCATCGGGGTTGGCTCAGAGACCTGTAGGGAGGAAGGGGGAGAGGGCACGCCTGTGAGGCAGGACTTATCTGCCCCTCCTGGCTACACATTCACCGAGAGCGTAGCACGGATCCTCAACAAGAAGCTACTGGAGCATGCCTTAAAGGAGGAGAGAAGGCAGGCCCCCCACAGCCTCCCAGGTCTTAACAGTGACAGCCACGTGGGAGAAACAGTGAAAGCTGAACCAGGGTCCATCGAGGTAATGAAAGCTGAGTATTCCACACCCTCACCCTACGAGCTCTTCCATTCAAATGTTGGAAAAACAAGTTTGAACCTGGGATTGTACTAGGTCATTTGATTTCAAGAATTGTGGTTCATTCATGACAGCTTCTTGTGAGCTGGGGAGATCCCTGGTTTATGGGAGAATGGAATAGGCAGAAACACTGACCCTGAGCTACTTCTTAAAAGGGATTCAGGTTCTCTTCTCTGGGCTAAGTGATGGCTGCTGATCTGATCATCCGGGCTTTTCACTTGGGGTCATAATTTGCCATCTTTCTGGATTAATTTGTGTCCTAGGCCTGTCTGTGTGTGAAGCATGGGAGAGTCATGTCGGCTTTCTGCATGCTCCAGATCTTTGTGTGACGGCACAAGAGGGGTGCTGGGGAGGCTTTGAGAGTGGCTTCCAGAACATCCCTCACGAGGAGCTACAATGTTTGGATTCCAGCGTTGGCTTCAATGCAGAGTAGCAGTCTTGCATCTCACAAATTGTCTCTGTGTCCATGAATCCCCCTAGTAACGAAACCAGGTGAGGCAAACATACAATCAAAACCCTGCCTTCATACAATCTGATTATTATTATCCCCCTTACACATCACATATTATCACATAATTAGGTAATTATTATATCCCCGTTAACAATATTCTCAAACCAGTCAACCTTGAATTCTGTTCTGATGCATGTCCACACATGGTATATTTGTACCACACTACTTTAAAAAACAATCCTCATTTCCACTTCAAGAATGAGCAAAATAGAGCAAAGCCTGATGACAATGCTGGGGGGAAAGAAGTGATGCCGCCCCACAGTCACACAGTGCTGATGACACGGTCCCCAGCCCTCGGTCAGTCCCTATTCAGGAGCGATCCCACGTGTAGACTTGACCATGAGCCCTGGCCCACCAGTAGCCCAGATGGATACCATCCACCCCGGTGGAGTCCAGACACCCACAAGCATACTCCAGGCAGGGCAGCCCCGCAGATGGCGAGGGTCAGAGGGAAGGGCAGAAACATGCTCCTTGATGGCCCGCTGCTTTCCCACCCACCGTGGCCTGGGCTTCACGAGTGAGGAGACAGAAAAGGGTGTTTCTGTGTTGCCCCACATTTCCCACAGGGGGAGCAGTGATGGTCAGGTTCTCAGTCTGACCCACCAAGGGGTATTTCACTCAAAACAGAGAGTTTCAATCTGACTAGATTAAACCGTGAAGTTGCCGTGACCTGCAGAAGTAGCGGCGCCATGTGGTTTGACTTAACCTTGGCCCACATGTCCCAGAGATGCAAGTCTTTGTCACAGGGTGGTTTACATGCTCTGAGAAGAACAGATACCGTGCTTGAGTGTCTTCAGGTGACAGATGATGTCTTCTGCGGGCATCTGTTACCCCATCCTCCTGGGGCCCTCAGGTAAGTGCCTCCCTGCTGCGGAGGGTGATTGCTGAACCTTTGCCTTCTCAGGGCTCTGGAGGAATCCGTTCAAATCAGGGCTTTGTCCCAGAGCGTTAGCTGGCTGTGTCTGGAGTGTCCATTTATATTAGAAACTAAATAGAAATTAGTTTTTAGGAACCAAATGCTTTGAGTTAAATGCCCAAGCAATGTATGATAATATAAAGAATGGTTTCATGACTGAATCACAGCTCTAAGGCGCGAAATGGTTTTATCAGTACAGAGCGGTGCCCACCCCCTTTGGTTCCCTGTAAAGTGTCGACTTAGATTTTCTTCTCACCTGGTGTGTTTGCTACTTCAGCAATGATTGGGAGGTTGATGGGACCTCAGCACAGTTCCAGGGGTCCAGAACCTGCCTGAGCACTCGCTGGCACTGTGTCAATGTCATGGGCTCTTTTCTCCTTTTTTTATGGTTGCAATTTTGCTTGTTCTAGATTCCACTGGAATCGTTTCTTGTCTGAACTGACTTACTCTATTAGGCCCATTGGAGAGCCCTTCCCATCACTCCATAAATTATGTGGTAGTTCTGGGTTTTCATTCCAAAATCACCAGAAGTGATTCTGATTGCCCAGCCTGCTGAGTGGCCTGTCGGGGACTCTCCCTGAGTGTTCACTCGGACATCGAGGGCGCTGGGGTCCTGCCCGGGGCCCTGCACAGCAGGACACCCACTGTGGCCACTGATCCGTTCCTCTTGGAGCCCCCGGCCAGCGAGCGATGCAGAGCACTGTGAGGAGCTCTGGTGCGGAGAATGAGAATAATCTGGAAATGTCATTCTATTCTTCTCTCCCATGTCTAAGTGGAAAATGGGAGGAGAAATTTTTAGTGTGAGCAGCAGTCGCTTGATCATTGTGACTAAAACCGGCTGTTCTGTGCTTCCTTTCAAATACAAGACTCCTGCGACTTCCAGCTTTCTGTGGGCCAAAGGGCGTTGGGAATGTTCGAAGCCAAAGGGCACCTCAGGGAAGAATGGAAATCGAAGGGAGAGGCCTGTTGCGGCCACAGTGAGCTCTCCCCGGACAGGGCAGAGGAGAGGTCCGTGTGCCCAGAGGAGAGCTCCCGCGGGACCTCATGCTTCTGAATGCTGTCCCGGAGCTGGCACCCGGCTTATTGACTTTAAACCTTTACTGTTTTTTTTAAAAAATACTTCTCAACCTACTTGCTTTTCTTTTCTTTCTCTGTCTGTTCTGTCCAGAACCAAACTGTCTTACTAACTGCCCCCTGGGGACTCTAGTCCTGCCTGCCTCACGCCGTAAGTGCTTTCATCCTTCTTTCTGAACTGTCTGGAGAGGGCATTTGTGTCACTCAGGGTTGGCCTCTGGCACTCAGAAACCAGGCGGAACCATCCCAGGTAGATCGCCACAGAGGCAGCTGCCCCCGTTGGCTCTGGGTCCGTCTTCGGGGACAGATTGATGGCCTGGACAATCCCTTTTGCCGAGTTTGACTGCTCGGTGCAAAGACAAGTTCCCGGGTTGTAGAGATCCTGCTGAGATGTCTGCTCTCCTGTGCAGTTTGCAGCAAGTATGTTCAGAGGGGTAAAGAGACACTGGCCAGAAAGGGGACTGTCTCTGGCACAGCTCTGGCCCGTGGAGATCTTTGAGCCAAGCGTTTTCCCAGTCAGCCCGGACCCGCTACGGGTGTTTGGTGCACATGTTACTACCATATACTACATCAGGTATGACCCTAATACAGCGAGGCTCCTTTTTTTCCAACAACCTCACTAGAAGGAATAAGAGCAAATACATCTTGTCCTTCCAAGTGGTCACCATAGGTACCTAGTAAGTGCTCAATACATATTTGTTGATTGAATAAACAGAAAAGTCATTCCTGCTTCGAAAAATATTCTCAGAATTGACTCAGAGCCCAAATCGAGGCACATAAGAAAATAGGAGCCTTCCTTTTAATCAAGGACGTAATTACCCATCTAGCTCATTCACTGATCTCAACTTGAAGTGCTCAGCACCCTGTACAGCTGTCTCTCTAAGACTAGAGGTGCTCCAAGGACCGAAGCCCACATACCCACTGCCATGGCCCCTCAGAAGAGGACAGCACGATTGCTTTTGTGTGCTGGTATGGCCACGTGACGTTCCTTCCAGAGGGATCCCCAAACAGGGGCGAGTGCAGAAGTGGCACAGAACTGATGGAAGCCCATTCTCACCCGGTGTCAGCCAGCGGGAACACACTTGCACACAACACACACTCACACACAACACAAGCACACACGGCCTCTTACAATGCCAGGAGCAGTGACACCAAAAGACAGAACAGTAGATGATTTCCCAAACCGTGCCCTGGGCTGAGGTGAGGTAAGAACACCGCTGTCCCCTGCATTAGTTCACATTTCAGCTTTTCAGGACTGACGGGGGCTTTCCCAGGCGAGGTACCTTCGGTTGTTATGGTTCCGTTAGCACACGCGCTTTGCTGATTGGGGCCTCCCTGTTACCATATAAAATGCCAACCGCAGAAGAGGCAGGGAAGGTTCAGAAGCAGTCTCCAATGTTCGTGCTCCTCTCCACTGACCCCCAGGGAAGCAACCCCCTCACTTCGTCACTCTCCTGTCCCGCCTTCCATCTCCTTCCTTGTCACCTTGTTCGTCATATTGTCCTTCAACGCAGCCGATGACTCTTCCCTACATTGCTCCCCTGCTTTGCTGACAAAACGTTCCTCATTCTGATCTTTGCAGTTGCTTGTCACCTGTCTTTAAATCCTCAGACTTACTTCCTGGCGGCTCGGAAGGTGTCTGCTCTGTGTCATCCTTCATTGCAGTGGTGTACCACCTCAGCTCGTGGTCTGAGCGTCATTTGGTCAGATGGGTCCCACCCTGTAGAACTCATTGTTTCCTCATGCCACAGCTTTTCACATTTCTCTGTGCCAGCAAATTCCAAGTGTGGGTGTCCTTGTTCCTGTCGCGGAGACTGAGGCCCTTACGAAGAAGTATTGCAGTGGCGTGCCCCATGGTGGAGGCTGTCTTGCATTTCTGTTCTCAGAAGGTGTGGGATGCCTGCAACATGAAAGCATGAGCATACTCTGCCTCTACGTTTTAAAACGCTGCTGCCAGGAAGAGTCATTAAAGAAAACTAGACCTAAATTAAAATTTCTGCCAGCAGCATTTTTTCATGTTGTGGGAGTTTGTTTCACCCACTGCCAGTCAATTTGGAATAAACAGTAGCAGAGTTTGTTTTAAGGTGAGTCTCATTTCTAATACAGCTGAATGAAATCACAGGCCCGCAAAAGACCAAGGCATAGGGAGGCTGTCCTCTCAGGACCGTCATTGTCGCTAAATCATTCTGGAGGGCCAAAATGATGGAATGAAGCTGGATCAGAACATGACCATGTGGCCTGTGTAGACCACATGTGGCCTGTGGCTTTCCCACTTCCCATATGCTCCAGCCCAATTCCCACGGTGCTCTGTAAACACACCCATCTCATGACTTCGCCATTTTTTATCCTAATTTGATATCTTCCCATTACTGTCATCACTGATCATTCATGTTGAATTCTTACCATTTTAACTTATTCTCCATGAGAAAAATATAAATTAGCATTTAGAAGTTGCCCCTGGTCTATTACAATAACTTGAGTCTGTCAAGAAGTGTGTTTGGGGGAAATCACCCCCTGGAGGAACTGTCAGTCTGAGTAACCCTGTTTTTCTCTTTCTGGCTTTGAAGGAACTACCTTGTTCCGCACTAGCTCCATCCCTAGAACCCTGCTTCTCCAGACCCGAGAGACCAGCAAACCGTCGCCCTCCATCCCGGTGGGCCCCACATTCCCCCACTGCCTCATCGGCTCCGTCACTCGGAGACCCGGCCTCCTGGGAGGAGCTCGGCGATGAGGAGCTGCCGGGGGAGAAGCTGCACCAGTGACGTGATGCGGGTGTGCATGGATTGTCACGGAATAACTCACTGTAATTTGCATAACCACACCATCATCATCAACCAAACTCTGCCCAAAGGAGAGATCTATTTTTCCCAAGGTCAAAGAATGTTTTAAAAAAACACAGCTGCTGAATGTTCAACCTGTGAACCTGAGATGTTTCTAGAATGAAACAGTAAATGTGCCTGTAATAACTTAATTTTTTCATAGCTCAGAAAACTATTTTTGTCTCCATCTTTTTTACACACAGTATATTAAAAAGGTAAATAAGATATAAATAAATTAAAAAATAAAAGTTTTAAAGGTGTACATTTTAAGAGATTCTGAAACCCTCGTTCTCAATACTGACTGCCTCTCTGTTAAATTTGCACTGTTACATTTCGGTTTGGTTTATTTCCACGTTGAATTAGAGTGTTTTAAGTTAATTTTATTTTGTCAGTGTTCTTGGCTTTTAAGAAAACTTCAGACTGTCTGATTCAGTGAACTTTTTGTAGTGAAAAAGTCAGGAAGCCAATAGACAAGACAGATATCCTATATACTGGAGGGGACACATGTCAGCACTTTGGAAAAAGTACAGAGTCCTCAGCTGGGCTTACCAAATTCTTTGTATAATCCACATATTGTACTCGACTTGCACGTCTTTGGGTTCGACGCACTGGGGTGCATGTACATACTGCTGTGGTCTCACCATCACCCAAGTGTGAGTCGTCTGTCCCATCGTGACACATTGTGAATTCCCTCGTACTGTACTTTTGTTGTCTTCTTGCATCGGTGATACAACAGCAATGGCATTTTTAAATTATTATTAAAAGATTAACTGGCAATATGCGGTGTTTACTCAGAATTCTCTGTGTAAGGAAAAATACTACAAAAAGTCATGAGGATACCAAATTGAAACCAAGGATGGTGCCTCGGAGTCTGTGAGACGATGATGAAGCAGAAGTAAAGTCTTTCCAAGACGGCAGCCTGCTTGGACCGCCTGTTTCACACGCCCTCCAGCTTTCCCAAGCTCAGGAGGAGAGTGGCTGTAACCAGGGATCTCGGGAAAGGGAGCTCATGTGAAAGGCACCAGCTGCTGACATATCTAACAGGGACGCGCTGCGTGCCTGGTGGTGTAGCTCGCTGCACTGTGAGAGCATCCTGAGACAGATAAAAAAGGCGACTTCACTCTTGTTGAAAAAGCCAAAGCAGGTGGGTGTGGAGGTGTGAAGAAACTGACCATCCACAAACCAGAATGTGCCCAGCTCTGTCCCTCTCCCTCCTTGGGAAAGCAGGAGTGGCCGGTAACTCCAGAACAAATGTCTCCACCCGTATTTGATGGAGTAGGAGTCTATAAAGGACTATTTTAAGCCAGATCTTCTGGCTTTAATGTTTCACTAACTCAACAATTTTCTTCTTATCTAGACAAGCTAATAGAGTAGGTTCTATCCCAAGCATTATCACAGTTCTATCTTTAAATATTTTCCCAAAAATATGGAAAGCACCAACTATTGACAAGGACGTAGAGACATTGGAACCCTGGCACACTGTTGGTGGGAATGTAGAATGGTGCAGCTGTTCTGGAAAACAGTATGATGATTCCTTAAAAAGTTAAACAGAATTTTCATGCGATCCAGCAATTCTACTTCTGGGTTATAGGCCCATAAGAATTAAAATCTGGGACTTGAATATATATTTGTACACCCATGTTCACAGCAGCATTATTTACAATAGACCGCTATCATCCCCGGTGTCCACTGATGGATGAATGGATAAGTAAAATGTGGTCTACACATACAGTGGAACAGTATTCAGCCTTACAAAGGAAGGAGATTCTAACACATGCTGCAACATGGGTGAAGCTTGAGAACATTATGCTAAGTGAAATAAGCCAATCATAAAAATAGCAAATATTGTAAGATTCTACTTATACAGGGTGAGGCAAAAATAGGTGTACAATTCAGCTCTGGCTGGTTTGGCTCAGCGGTTAGAGCGTTGGCCTGCGGTCCAGAGAGACCTGGGTTCGGTTCCCGCTAAGGGCACGTACCTCGGTTGCAGTTTGTCCCCGGCCCTGGTTGGGTCATGCGGGAGGCAGCCACTCTATGTGTCCAGTTCACGTCGATGTTTCTTTCTCTCTCTCTCTCTCTCTCTCTCTCTCTCTCTCTCTCTCTCTCTCTCTCTCTCTCCCTCCCACTCTATCTGAACAAAAAATGGAAAAATGTCCTTGGGTGAGGATAAAAAAAAAATAGGTGTACAGTTCATATGGAAAATAATACAAGAATAAATAGTATAAGAATAAACTGTGTTTTGAGTACTCAACTGTAAACTTATTTTTGCCCCACTATATGGGACCTAGAGTAGTCAAATTCATAGACTAAAAAAAATAAATTGTTAGCATGAGGCGGGGAGAGGGAAGAATGGAAGTTAGTGTTCAGTAGGGACAGATTTCTGTTCAGGATGATGAGAAAGTCCTGGAAATGGATAGTGGTGATGGTTGCACAACAAAATAAATGTACTTTATGCCACTAAACTCCACACTTAAAATGATTAAATGGTAAACATTATACTTTACCACCACAATAACAATGTTTTAATGCAAAAAATATTCCACTTAACCACCCTAGACATAGCTGCAAACGAACTATCAACAAGCTGACAATTTTTTTGTGTGCCTACCCTGTGCCCAGGGGAAATGCTGGAAGGTACAATAACATCCTTTCAGCTGGAAGCAACCAGCCAGCAGCATGAAGGAAAGTTGTTGGTGCCCATCACTGAAAAAGCTTTGCCCACAAGGGCAGTTACAACCCAGAGCCTCAAACAAAGCCATCAGGACTCTGCTCTGTCTGCTGGCTCCGCTCTCCTCTGTGTGGCTTTGTTCTCAGACAAGCATCCCAGGAGTTGGCAGTGATGGTCCCTGGTGACTCCTATCAGTGCAGCCACTCCTAGAGAAAGAGGGTCTCTTCCCAGTAGCTCCCGCGGAAGCCCCAGGACTGATGAGTCTCCTGGGTCTGCTTTAATTCACACATTTCCCTGAGCCCAGCACTGACAGATTAGCCCAGCAAAGGAAAACCAGGGAACTGTTAGAATAGAGGGGAAAGGTGCGTGGAAGACAGTGGGAGCTGCTTACGACTGTGGGGCACCCTAGAATTGTAAGAAGAGGTTCCAGTCATCAGCGAGAACTTGCTGTCTAATTGGGGGAGATGGAATTCCCAGGCACAAAAACAAAATGAAAAAAAGAAAATAGTGAGTAAATCCTAAGTTAAAGGGCTTGTGTTGGACCTCACAGGAAGAGCAAGCTTTCAATGTGACAGGAGAGGCGGTTCGGTGGGAGAAGAGGAGGAGCAGAGGTGTGAGGAGGTGGAGATGAGAACATCTGCCCAGGCAGGGCGGTGGTGCCTGGGCTGGGAGCAGGTCCTGCAGTGAGCAAAGCCACGTCATGGGACGTCAGTGCCTTGAAAGCTGGTTTGGAACTTCTCCAACCACCCAATTTTCTAATAGTTGGGCATTGTATTCTCAAGTCCATTTGCTGTGGAACCAGTCCAACTTTTGCAAAGGCAAAATGGCAAAATGAAATCACTTTCTACACTCCCATCCAAATGAATGCTGGGCAGCTCCGTGGGTGACACAGGGCTCCAGAGGAGAGCAGCTGCGTAGGGATGGCCTTCAGGAAGTGTTTGTTTTTGTCTCCAGGAGCCAGTGTTAATGTGCCATGTGCTTTTATGTCCTGAAGAGACAGGAGCAGATTCCGCAAACACAGCTAACAGCACTTGCACGCAGGGCTTGCCCTGCCCCTGGGTCGCGGCCAGCACCGGCAGCCCGGAGACGTTTCTCACCAAACTGTGGTCCGTCTGGGCAGCAGCAGACACATTCCACTCTCCTATTTTCTCCTAATGAGAAGGTTAAGGTTTTCAATATCATGTGTCTTTTTAAAAATAAGTATATCATAATTCTAATTTTTATTTAGTACATTTGTGTTTCACCCTTTTTTTATTAAGCTTGTCAGAGTTATGTGTATTTATTTTGCTCAAAAGGTAACAGAGAAGTTCAACTATCATTGTGTATTTTCTAATTCACTGATTTTTTCAAATGGTGGTAAAATACACATCATAAATTTTACCATTTTAGCCATTTAAAGCAGACAATTCAGTGGCATTTAGTACATTCACAATGTTGTGCTTAGTTCCAGAACATTTTCATTACCCTAAAAGGAAATATGTGTTAAGCTCCCCTTCCCTGGCTGGCGGTCACTTCACCCAGCCCCTGGCACCCACGACTACTTTCTGTCTCTATGGGTCTGCCTTTTCAGGATATTTCATATAAACGGAATCACCCAACATGTAGCCTTTGGGGCTTCTTTCACTGGGCGTAATGTTTTTGAGTTTCATCCACATTGTAGCATGTATCAGAACGTTCGATTCCTTTTGAAGTTGAATATTACATTTTGTGCATAAACTACATTTTGTTCATTTGTCAGTTGATGGAAATACATTTATTGGTTACCTTAATTCACAATGAATAACCAGGACACACATCAATCAATTTACATAACTGAGGCACTCTGGCATCTTTAACTCTTAAACATAGTTGTTTCAAGAGGCCACTAGTACATGTGATACTTATGCTTTTCTTTGATTTGCATTTAGTTCTTTCAGCATTATTCCTTGAATGCAATGTGCATGGGAAACCAGTATAGCAAGAAATCTGGCCGAGTCATAAGCAAGTTGTCTGTGTGAATGAATTTAATGACACTGGGTCTTTAATATGCTTTAGGTCACTCAGATCAGGGTGCCACTGAGAGTGGAAAAATTTGAGTTTGAATCCTGGTTTTGTGACCTTGGACCATTTCTTTAAGACTCATTTCATTTATTTATTTATTTATTTTTATAAATTTTTTTTTTAATCCTCACCCGAGGATATTTTTCTATTTATCTTCAGATAGAGTGGGAGGGAGAGAGGGGGAGACAAAGGAACAGAGAGAAACATCGACGTGAGAGGGACACATCGACTGGTTGCCTCCCACACGACCCGACCAGGGCTGGGAACGAACCGCAATCTAGGTACACGCCCTTGGCTGGAATCAAACCTGAGACTCATTGGTCTGCGGGCCGATGTTCCACTGCTGAGCCAAACCGGCCAGGGCTTTAAGACTCATTTGAAAAATAGCAACAATAATATCCACTCTCCAGGCTTATAAAAATTAAGGCTTACTGTGTACCTTAAGTATGCAAGATACTATGCTAGGAGTTGTAAACACCAGAGATGAACAGACAAGAGAAAAACTCCCAGCTTTCCCAGAGCTTACATTCTAGTGTTAAAATACAAAATGCAACTTGATAAATTTGAAGATTTAATTGGCTTTATGGAATCATGAATTGGGCAGCATCCCATCAAGCAGATAGAAGGAGTTCCAAAGGGCTATACAAAATGGAAGGTATTTAAAGACAGAAAGGGTGCAGAAAAAGGAAATCATTAGCAGGAAATGCATTGTTTCAGTCAAGGTCGCCCTCCTAAGGGGAATGGAAGGGGCCTATCAAAGATTACCTCACTGGTGTTGACCAGGTAATTCCTGGTTTACTAGTTAAAGGTTACATTTCTGGGAGAAGCTGAGGCTGCACCTAGGCTAGGTATTAAGTTTTGGTTTGTTGAGATGGACTTAGCACAAATGACGCCATTTGGGGCCTGTTGTTTCTTTTTAACTCAAGTGATGAGAAACATGTAGTAAGTAATGTGACAAAAATGTGACATGCACCTCTCACAGACACCCGAGAGATGTTACTGGAGAGTCCCCTGAATCAGAGGGAGCGGGCTGTCCCCAACCTTGATCCTTGCCTTCTCATATAAAAGAATTTATATGAGATACTCTAGATAATATTTGTGTTGTGTTCAGTGAGTTTAATAAAACATTAAAGCATGTACACTTATTAATAAAACAAAGCAAGCAAAGATGTACATCTGGTTTATGAAGCACAGACGGCCTCTCAGCTAATCTGAAGAGCAGGTAGGGTGGGTGGTTTCTGCCTTATATACCCTTCTGTTTATAAGTTTTGTAGCCCTGGCTGGTTTCGCTTAGTGGTTAGAGCATCGGCCCATGGACCAAAGAATCACAGGTTTGATTTTGGTCAAGGGCACGTACCTCGGTTGCAATTCTATCCCGGCCCTGGTTGGGGTCATGCAGGAGGCAACCAATCGATGTGTCTCTCTCACATCGATGTTTCTCTCTCTGTCTCCCTCCCTCCCTTCTACTTTTTCTGAAAATCAATTGAAAAACATCCTTGGGTGAGGATTTTTTTAAAAAAGTTCCTTTGCTAGATATCCTGGTACAGATTAATTCTAAAAGTCTCCCCTTTTTTTTATTATGGCTTTCCCACAATTTATGGGAGGTACCTGGCAATTAAATCCCAACTCTTGGCTTTTTTTGGTTTATACTCTTCTTTTCTCCTCCTCCCTGCTGTCCTAACTACTTCAGGATGATTTGCACTAAGTAGTCTCTGATTCCTCCTCCTCCTCCTCCTCCCCCCCTTGGTTCCCCTTCCTCTCCTGCATTCTGTGAGGAGAGATTTTAACCTTGTGTTCTCAAGATAAGGCCCTGCTACAAGCAGTCTGCAAAGTTTAATTTCCTGCCTCAGTTTCCCTATTCTTCCTGCCCTGATAACTTTCTCCTAACAAATAAGTGTAAGTGAAATATAATGGAGAGTAACTAAAAGGTTTCCCTGGGGAGACAACCTTGGAGTTGAGGATTGAACAAGAAGTAGTTATCAGCCAGGGAGATGGAATATCTGATACAACGTTAAAATGAGGAGGTGGTCGTGAGCCTGATTTGTTCCAGGAAGCAAAAGAAGGCCACTGTGGCCTGAGCAAGGAGGAAGAGTTAGGGGGAGAGACCAGGGAATCTGAGAGAGGCCTCAAGGTCCACAGGAAAGAGTTTGAATTTTATGCTAGGTGAGGGAAAAATCCACTGAAAGTTATTAAGCAAGGGAGGTGCTTGTTAGCAGACTACTGTGATGTAGGATAAGAAGGGGCAAGATTGGAAGGCTTCTCAATGATGGTGGCTTGGGCAGTTTTTGTGCTATTATTATTAGCATCCCCAACCACATGCTGCTCATTGAGAACTGGGTTTTAGAATCTGCTGCTGAGGATTCCACAGGCTCCACCTCCGAACTCTAGAATCTACCCCAGTTGTTCAGACAAAAGCTGAACCAAGACTTTATTTATTCTTCTGCTGCCTCTCAGGATGGGCCAGCAGTTTTGTCAGTGGCCTGGGGCCAGGAAGAACCAGTCTCCCCTCTTAGCTCCTTCCCTTCAGGCCACAAAATTACACAGCAAGGTTCTCCCGTTTTGATTTGTTTTTAAGGTCTGATCTTTCTCCAAAAGGAAGTCAGCCCTTGTAAGCTATTAACAGTCATTTGTAATTTAGTAAAAGTGGGTTCCTGCTTTTTAACGTTGACTTTACAGGAGAATAACTGAGTGCTCTGGGCATGGGAATGATGGGGGAGGGCTAGGAAGGTACAGTTATAGGTGTTGCACAACCTAATCTGAATGGGTAGGACTTTCTGTCCAGATGGCAGTGTAGGTAAACACAGTACTCGCCTCCTCCCACAACCACATCAAACTTATAACTAAACTACAGGACAGCATGATGCAGAACCGCCTGAAATCTAGCTGAACAGAAGTCCTATAAATAAGGGTATAAAGAAGAAGCTACATTGAGACTGGTAGGAGGAGCAGAGACAAGGAGCAGACTGATCCCACACCCATGTATGGCAAATAAAAATCAGGAGAGATATCTCAGCTGTGAAGTTCTTCCCTGAGGAGCAAGGGGTCCCAGCCCCACACAGTGCCCTACCCCCACCCCGCCCCGAGCCAGAGCCCAGGGCTCAGTGCTAGGGAGAGAAGTACCCATAACTTCTGGCTGTGAAAATCAGTGGGGATTGCAGCTGAGTGAGCCGAGGGCTGCTGGAGTCCCAGGCATTGCTCTTAAAGGACCTGCGCAAGGACTTACTGAAGGATTCACTCAATCTGGGCACCAGGGACATATGGGGAGGAACTGAATCATCCGGCTTCAGGGCAAGGGCTAGAAGGGCAACTTTCTCCCAGACAGACGTGCTGGCTGAGGCCATTGCTCCTTTGCTGAGCTGTCCAGCTGCAGATGGAAGTTGGCACATATATCTGAGTTTCTTTCAACCTGGCTAACACTCTTCACCCCACACTGGTGACTCCCTGAGACCCTGTCCTGCCCAACTTGCGGGCCTACCCAAGCTGCTTTCAGTGGCTTTTCCATGCGAAGTTTCTCAAAGGTTCACAAACTCCAAACAAGCAGCATCTGGCTTCTTGCCCCATACCTCTTTCTAAGCAGGCCCAACTCCAGCACTAGTGGAAGCCAGCCTCAGTTCAGCTTAGCCTCTCTCAGGCACCTCCTGGCCCAAGACAAGTAGCAATCACCTGCAGATCACTTTGTAGCTCATGCCAGATGGCCCTTGGCAGGGCACAGATGGCAGCTGACCTTGGCCTGTACCTCCCAAGAGGCCCCAGAATGAACACACCTGGTGGCCAGCTTCAGACCACACCAGAGCACCACCCAAATACTTCCACAAATGATACACTCAAAGGGCAGACTTGGCAGGTACCAGAGCCCCACTAAAGCAAATCCTGCTACACAGAATCAGCCCCCACACAACAGCTCCTCCAATGTAGTCATGGCCAATCCTTAAAACCAGTTAGCCTGAGAGTTAATCCCTCCAAACAGCAATCAAGGCTCAACTACAATAGGAGGACATACACAAAAGACACACCTGGAGCAACAGGCTCAGATGACTGTGGACACTGCACCACAGGACACCTACTGCATAAGTCCAATCTACCAAGCCCAGGAGATGTAGCAGCTCTACCTAATACATAGAAACAAACACAGGGAGGCAGCCAAAATGAGGAACAAAGAAACATGTCCCAGATGAAAGAACAGGAGAAATCTCCAGAAAAAGAACTAAATGAAATAGAGGCAAACAATGTACAAAACAATGGTTATAAGGATGTTCAAGAAACTTAGAATGTCAGGGGGGGAAAAGGACATAGAGATTAGCCAAAGAACATATATGCATAACCCATAGACACAGACTACAGTGAGGTGATAGCCAGAGGGAAGGAGGGGCAGGGGCTGGGAGGAGGTGGGAAAAATGAGGGGGAGGAAAGGGGACATCTGTAATAGCGCCAACAATAAAATAAAGTTAAAAAATGGACATAGAAACCATTTTTAAAAACAGTCAGAAGTGAAGACTATAACTGAAATGAAGACACATTAGAGGGAATCAACCGTAGAATAGATGGAACAGAGGACTGAATCAGTGATTTGAAAGATAGGGGAGCAGAAAACACCCAATCAGAGCAGCAAAAAGAAGAAAAAAAAAAACACAAAAAAAACAAGGATAGTTTAAAGGGCCTCTGGAACAACATCAAGCATACCAACATTAGCATCATAGCAGAACCAAAAAGAGAAGAGAAAGAGCAAGGAATTGAAAACCTATTTGAAGTAATAACACATAAAACTTCCCTAACCTAGTGAAGGAAATAGACATACAGGCCCAGGAAGTGCAGAGTCCCAAACAAGATTAACCCAAAGAGGCCCACACCAAGACACATCTTAATTAAAATGCCAAAATTTTCATCTGGCCAGTGTGGCTCAGTGAATTGAGTGTCATCCCCATAGACTGAGAGGTCCCATTTCGATTCCCAGTCAGGACACATGCCCGAGTTTCGGACTTGATCCCCAGTATGGGGCGTGCAGGAGGCAGCTGATCGATGTTTCTCTCTCACATGGATGTTTCTATCTCTCCCTTCTTCTCTCTCTAAAAAAAAAAAATCAATGAAAACATATTTATAAAAAAAAAGCCAGGTAGCAATACTTAGACAAAATTGACTTTAAAACAAAAGCTGTAACAAGAGACAAAGAAGCACCCAGCATTTCCACTTCCACATACTTATTGGAGAAACCCAAAACACTAATTCAAAAAAACATATGTATCCCTATGTTCATTGTAGCATTAATTACATTAGCCAAGATATAGAAGCAACCTACGTGCTCATCAATAGATGAATGGATAAAGAAGTGGTGCATATATACAATGGGATATGACTCAGACATAAAAAAGAATGAAATCTTGCCATCTGCAACAACATGGATGGACCTAGAGTGTATTGTGCTGAGTGAAATATATAAGTCAGACAGAGAAAGACAAATGCCATGTGATTTCACCTATATGTGGAATCTAAAAATAATAATAATAATAAATTGATAAACAAAACAGAAACAAACTCAGATACAGAGAACATTTTGACAGTTGCCAGATGGGAGTGAAGTTGAGAGGATGGGTGAAAATGTTAAGAGATGAAGAACTACAAATTGGTAGTTACAGAATAGTCATGGGGATGTAAAGTTCAGCACAGGAATATAATCAGTAATGTAATAACTATGTATGGTGTTAGGGTGGCTATTAGATTTATTGGGGTGATCATTTCATAAGTTATGTAAATGACTAATCACTATGTTGTAAAAAAAGTTCACACTTTATGATTTCATTTTTATAAAAGTGTAGACAAAGCAAATTGATCTCTAGTGACAGAAAGTAGAACAGTATGTTTGAGGATGGGGGTAGGAGGCAGGGAGAAGTGGGGATGATTACAAAAGAACACTAGGAATCTTTTTGGGGTGATGGATATGTTCATTATGTTAACTGTGGGATGGTTGCATATATCTATACATATATCAAAACTTATCAAATTGTACACTTTAAGTATGTGCAGTTTATTGAATGTCAAATTTACCTCAGTAAATATTTTAAATTTGAGGGGGAAAAAAAAGAATGGGATAGGCACATGAGAGTGTCAGCTTCATTTTTCCTAGGCCAAATTCTACTAGACTGAAAGAGTCCACTCCATTTCAATGGTAGAAGCTTCTGTAAGTTCCCAGTAAGCTAATAAACATCAATAGGGTTCCAAGAACCCAAACCTCAGTCCCCATGGTAATCCTGGAATAAATTCATCGTTCCTCTACCCTGGACCTTCATTGGTCTCCTATAAATACAATTTTAACTTATTAAAATAACAAAGTACTAAAGATACCATAATGAAATAGGTGCACCTAAAAATAGCTGGTGTAATTAAAAATTCTAAATTTCAAATTTCTGGACAGTGATTAAGCAATAAGCAATTATCTATAAAACTGTTTATACTTCTTGAGTCATTTTACTTAGGGGAATTTACCCCAACTAACACCAATGAAATTAATGTAATTTGTAAAATACATTCATCGCAGCCCAAATTATACAGTGAAATTTGGAAATAGGCTAAATAATTTATGATTCGTCAGTAGATTTGAACACTGTGCTCATTCACCTAAAAAACATTCCTAATGACCAGGCACCGGGCTAGACCTGTGGGAATGCAAGCATAAGTAAGACATATTTGCTCCCACAAGGCACACGACCTGTCAAGGGTGTCCAACTATCTAGGCTCCGATCCTGCTCCACTACTTTCTAACTTAACACCCTCGTGAAAGTTACTCATGTCCTGTGAGACTCCATTTTCTCCTGTGCAAAACAAAAACAGTGATAGTAATTACCTAATAGGTAAATGATGAGGACTCAGTAAGCTGTTGTCTATTAAGAATAATGCCTGGCACATTATAACACAATATGATAAGAATTATAATAGGACATAGAAGGGATTAGTTCTGCCTGTGAGATGGTCCAGGAAGACCTCACACTGACCTGTGTGGTAAGAGTCTTGAAGGATGTGCAAGGTGTCTCCAGTGCTGAGGGAAGAGAGAGTGAGGAAGAGAACTTGAAAGAGCGCTGCATAGGTTATGCATGTAATACTCCTTTGGGATTTTCTAAGAGAGATTCAAACTATTTTGATTTGCTTTTGTATATTTTTGTATACTGGACTGGTGTTTTTATCGAATGTGACACCATGCTATGTATTATTGGCAAGAAAACCAAAGAGGGGAAAGTAGCTTATCTATCTTAACCCCCAGGCCCCTGCCATCCATCCCAAAATAGTAATCCCAGCAGGAATGTCAATTACTCCTTCCTGGGCACACCATCATCTAAGGCATTTTGTAGGAAGAGTAACTTTTACTCTTGTTCTGCCAGAAGAGTTACTGCCCATGTGTTCCTGGTGACACCAGCAATCACATCCTCACGGTCTTGTTGTAGGTTCATGCCTGTTTACTTGGGAGTTCGACTCTGGACAGGTGCCAACATTCTCAAGGTAGTGCTAATAAAAGTGAGATCATAGGAATTGTGTTGCGTTGTCATTAGAGCTGTTCATGACTGTTCCATCTACTCCTCTGAGCACATTAATAAATAATCATGCTTTCCAACTGCACTTGGAGTTGGGTGTGGCTCTTTGGTAAAATTTAAATATGTAAAATGAGGGACAAATAAGTCCTGGTAGGTTAAGTCACTGAGGTTTGGGAATTGTTCATTAGGGCAGCATCTCTAAATCCATCCTGACTGGAATAACTGTCCAAAAAAATGGAAGTGCAAGTATAAATAATATAAAGAAATCAAAGCAGAAGATCAAATTTTCACAGCATATAAAATGTTAATTCATTTAACAAAGTGGTAAGAGCTATGCAAAATTATTTTCCTTATTGAATTCTTTGAATTCATAATAAAACAACTTCTAGACCTGGCCAGGGTGGCTCAATGGTTGGGTGTCATCCTGTGCACTGAGAGGTTGCTGGTTTGATTTCAGGTCAGGGCACATAGCTGGGTTTCCAGGATCTATCCCCAGTAAGGGCGTGCAGGAGGCAGCCGATTGATGTTTCACTCTCACACCGATGTTTCTCTCTCCCTCTCCCTCTACCTTTAAAAAAATTTTTCTTTAAACACAAGAACTTCTAGTTCATTTAGCTAAGGTGGATGAAGGTAAAAGTGTGCTTAGTGTTGAACTAATTGACTACATATATGAAGCAGAAGCAAATGAACTACATATTGCAATGATACTGCTTCCTACTCCTTCCCTTCTTTCTAGCTACACTTGTTGGGAAGTACAGATTGAGTTCCTCTTGAGCCAGCAAATTGAGACAAAAGTGAACAGTGATTTTCCTAGGGAATTACAAGAACAAGTTGGAAAAGATCTTAAAAGCATTTTTACCAAGCCTTTATTTGATACATAATTTTAATAATGCAACCATTTTCTAAGGGTGCTTTCCCTGTAATTTAGCACAGCAGTCTCTAGCTGCCTGCGTTTTAGAATCACTCAGAGTGAGTAACTTAAGGCCCGACCCAGACCAAATAAATCAAATTTCCTTGGGTGTGGCTATCAGTACATTTTAGATGTTATCCTGGTGGTTCTACTGTGTAGTCAGAATTGAGAACTACTTATAGAGCAGAATTCCTTAACCTGGTGGTTCCCAAACCAAGAATAATCCGGAGGATGAGGGCTTAAAAAACTCAACGCCTGCTTCCTACACCAGACCTTCCGGTGTACGCGGTCTGGGGTGCAACCTGGGCATCAGAATTTGCAGCACTGTTTGTGAGCCATAGTCTAAACCAGATTTAAGAACTCTAGGTCTAGTCAGACAGACATGAAAACAGATCCAGGCTCTACCAGTTTGTGTGGTCGTGGGAGTGGTCCTTACCCTCTGTGGCATTCACTTTCTCATTCTGTACCATGGGAACAAAAGGCGGCTGTGAGGACTGAACGAGAGAGTGAGTTAGCACAGAGCCTGTCATATGATACTTGTTCATATCATCTCATTTAATTATTATCTGTCAATAATCCTAGGAGTCAAGGTTATTGTCCTAGGTTGACAGCTAAAGGAACTGAGCATCAGAAAGGTTGCTGGCTACCTCAAGGTTACATGGTAATGATTGACATTTATTGAGGCTTTACTGAGCAGACACTTGCAGCTGCCCAGCCCTCTCATCAGCCACCGGCCCTGGGTGAGCCGATCGGGCCAGCCTGTGTTGTTGAATTGGCAACCTTATGGGACACATTTAGGTTGCCTGGGCTCATCTCAGTTCACCTGCTTCTGTCCCAGAGCTTAATAGACCAAATCAAGTCTTGAATTTCATTGACTACATTTTTTTTTCAAGATTGTAAAAGAGCCTCAACTGACCTATTTGACTAGAATCTTTTTCTCAGTGTGCTCTGGAAAAGCAATGTTTCCCTACCACTGTTTCTTACATTAAGATGGTATCCTTTCCGAAAGGATAGTGGCCTGTTAAATCCTCACATAACTCCTGACACAAAATGATGAGTTCAGACGCATTACTTATATTTACTGCATAGATTACGGAGAAGACAGGGAAATTGCTAAGTCACTTCCATACTTTACAATGTAGTATTGACCCAACATGTGAAGAAAAGTACAGAAGCACAGGACTAGACAGGGCACCCAGCACCCTCAGATATGACCACAGGTGTACTTTGTTTACTTAAAATGTGTGTTCACACTAAGGAGGGGTTGTCTGTACACTATCCCAGGTCTTCCCCCTCCTCCTAACCCCTAGTTGGGTGGGCCAAAGAGGGGGAGACAGGGCATTTAGTCCATCTCCTTTCATCTCCATTATTCCCTCACCCCTTTATTTAGGGACAAACAATTGATTGCTGTGTGGCAAGGGCCTGGTACCAAACCTCGGCCCTTCGTTGGACCCAGAAATGCTGGCTGGACTGTCTGTGCTGACTCAGACAGCCCAGCCTGGTGCCACCCCTCCTGCTCCACCCAGCGCTGGTCTTGGCGTTCACCCCTCCTCCACCCTCTGACTGAGCTTTGCATGTTCCGCTAACCCAGGCAGACGGTGGGTGGAGACGCCAGGTTTCCAGCTGTCTCAGGGCAGAACACTAACCTGACCATGAGTGGGACTGCAGTGCCCACCTCAATAAAAGCAATTCCACCCCTGAAAAAACAAACAAGCAAATAAAAACGTTCCTAGTCCCCATTCAACTAGAACGAAGTTCCTAAATCAGTCCTTCGTAGGAACCCTAGAGCAGCTTTGCTAAGGCAGAATTTACCCCCTGGCTATGAGCGGCAGGGTTGTAGGGCCACCTGTTCTGGCAGTGTTGACAGCCCAAAAAAGCAAAGGGGTTTCTGATGTGAAAAGCCACCATTCTCCTCAGAGGGGACCTCTCCAATCACTTCTTGCCTTGTTGGCTCCACCTCCATCCTGGAGATCAATCCCAGACCATACTGGTTAAAACAAATATCCCAAAATTACAAGGCAGGGACATCTTCCCCCTGAGAACACTGTGTCCTCAAAAGCCAAGTCCAAATTGAATCGAATTCTCAGAGGCGCTAAAGATTGTGTCCCAATTTACCTGACCCACTTAGGGGAGGAGCCAGACCTAAGCAGACCTTTTAAAAATGAAATTTGGGACACTGTACTCAAGGCACAAATGCCCCATAAAGCAGCCAGTGATGGTGTGGAGGTTCGATCCAGTATTAACTTGCCGCATGGGAGACCAGATGGGCTTTGTGGCTGGCAAGGCAGGGCCAGGCAGGACGGTGACGCCAGCCAGCGGCTCCCTAAGGATGCACAGGGTGCTGCCTTGTTGCCTGGCAACACCAAAGACCGCACTTTTGGGAGCCTAAGCAGCTGCATCTGGTGAGCACATCATGCTAGCATTTTTTTTAAAACCTTAATATGAATTCTAGCTCACTGCTGCAGGTGGGCAATACAGCGAATAGGGGGCATGTGCCCCAGAGTCAGAACACTGCCTCTTCCTCTGTATTTGAAATCACCAGATCTCCTTTCCCGTGGGGCAGGAGCTCACCCCTCAGTGCCAGTACAGGTGGCCAGCCCATCAGGCTGCTGTGCCCTTGCCAAGGAGGGCTGGTTTATATTTCTAGCTTCCTCAGCCTGGCCCTGCTCTGCCACTTTCAGCGAGATGAAAACGAAGGGAACTCCTCCCTGTCTCGGTGGAACCATGAATTAATGCATTGTGGCTTTGCAGGCACCCAGAGTTGTGAGCCATGAAGGCAGGGGGTCTCTTCCTCGTATGTAACCTCGAAGTGCCATGCACAAATTCTGCCATCCAAAAATGCTTGTTGGATTCAGGACTCTCATTTCAAGTGTGTGTGTGTGTGTGTGTATGTGTGTGTGTGTGTGTGTGTTTGAGGAGTGCATTAAAATTTAAGGAATAGAGACTAACCACATACCCTGAAAGGCACATTACTTAGCATAAACATACACATAGCCCAGTAATAAGCACACTGAAATGCCAACACCTACAGTTTGCATATGTATTCATGGCTTCACAAAATGCTTTTACATACATTTTTCCTTTAATACATCTAGGATTTGGGGGCCTGAATATAGTGCCTGTTTCCCATTAGTCACTCTTGCTCAACTCTTCCCACACCTCTCCCTTGCTCAGGTCTTTTGGTCACTTGGCTGCACCTCCAGCCACAAACTGCTCTTCCCTGGAGCCTCTTAGAAGCCCCTGGCCACCCGATTCCCCTGGAGGGGCCTCCAGGAGACACGGAAGCAGACCCTGAGCTATTTCAGGGGAAGAAGTAAGGGCTGACAGTGAGAGGGATGTGTCAGAAACCTCACATCTCCCCTCTGCCTCCAATTTGTTCTCTTTCCTTCTCGTAGGCCCTACAATTATTAGGCCTGGGCCTAATATACCCAAGAATTTAAATTAATAATAAGAATAACAATAATTTATCAAGAACTTGACCATATGCCAGGCATTTTCTCATTTAATGCAACAGTCCTAGGCTTCTTACAGCTGAGGAAACAAGGCTCGGAGAGGTCAGGTCCTTTACAGGCAGTAAGAGTAGAGCTAGCAGTTCGGATCCTGGTCGCGTGGCCCAGAGCCGATGCTCGCAGCCAGCAGCCACCCCACGATCCTTCTGCGCCATTTATCCTCTGCCCCCGGCTCAGTGCAGAAACCCCCCAGTACATTTCTGAATAGCTCCAGAAACACATCTTTCATAATCTGTTCCCTACCCATGCACCAGTTGGGGGCCATCTGTGAAAGGAGATTTTATGTCTATTTGTCTATTCACTCGGCAAACACATAGTGAGTACCCGCCCCTACGGACCACTCTGCTCTTCTCTGAACAAGAGTCAAATAAACCTGGTTCATGCCCTTAAGAAAAGGAGGTACATACACATGCAAATATGTTCAGAATAGCGTTCTAGACAGGACAGGAACAGGCCTGAGTGCCCTGGGACGCGGGAAGGTGGGGCTGCTCTGGGGGCTCAGCACTGACCTGGCAGAGGAGCTCAACCCTCTGTGGTCGTCTTCAGATAAGACTGCTTTAGCCCCACAGATGGTGTACGAGGGGTTTGTACCCAAAGACTGTAAATAGACACCCAACTCCTTGAGTCCCAAAAAGACAAGTCCCATCCCAGTGTCCTAACAAGCCAGGTTCCCACCCTCACCGAGCTGGCAGCTTTGCTATCAGACCTGTCATGTTGAAAAACTGCCCAGCCAGGCATTCGCTAAAGTATCAGCATATTGAAACGTATGGTGGTGAACCTGAAGGTGCTGGCGCACGCGCGGCGGCAAACAAAGCTCATTTAAACCGGAGCCTCTGCACCAGACACTGAGGCCGGCTGAGGGCACAGACATGCCAGTGTCTGCTGCAGCCTGGGGCCACGGCATGAACATTCGTCAAATACTGTGTTGCTGTAAGATGACATTTTGTCAAAAATGGGCAATTCACATGACTAAGCCTTGTCTCAAAATCTTCCAGAAAATATACACTATATTTCTTCTGGCTTAATCACTACCCTCCAATGTCTATTCTTTTATTAATTGTGCAGGTTAAGCCATCATGAAATTTATAATTACTGGATAACAAATAAGCAAGGTTTGGACTAGCATGTGTTTCAAGCTCCTGTTGGATGTTGATAACTCTAGGTGCCTATCTTGCCAGCCTAGCCAGATGATAGAGATGTTCAATGTCTCTGCCTCAATTCCTGGCTTAATTTTTAAAATACCACATTGCCCAGCCAGTGTGACTCAGTGGTTGAGCGTTGACCCATGCACCAAGAGGTCACAGGTTCGATTCCCAGTCAGGGCACATGCCTAGGTTGTGGGCCTGATCCCCAGTGGGGGGCATGTAGGAGGCGGCCAATCGATGTTCTCTCTCATCGATGTTTCCATCTCTCTCTCTCCCTCTCCCTTCCTCTCTCTCTAAAATCAATAAAGAAAAAAAATAACATTATTGCCCTGGCCAATTTGGCTCAGCAGTTGGAGCATTGCCCATGGACCAAACGGTCGCAGGTTCGATTCCCAGTCAAGGGCATGCACCTGGGTTGCAGGTTCGATCCCTGGCCCCAGCTGGGGTTGTGCAGGAGGCAACCAATTGATGTGTCTTTCACACTGATGCTTCTCTCCCTCTCTCTCTCCCTCTCCCTCATTTCCATTCCATCTTAAAAAAAAAAAAAAAAAAAAGGAAAAATATCCTTGGGTGAGAATTAACAACAACAACAACAAACCCCATTATCAATAATATTAAGTTATAATTAATCAATATATTAATAATTAATGTTATTAATAGAAATATTTGTTATTGTTATTACTCATTTCTTCCTGTTTGCCTAATCATCTCTCTGTCCATCATTCATTTCACACTCTTGTTCATGCTGAGGCACTGGCTACAAAGAGATCCCCTTGTGTCTCTTCCCAGCTCAGAATAAGAGATGATTTTGCAGGAAAAAGTTACAGTGGGAAAGCTTGTGAATAATAATAGAGCACTGATGTGACCCATAAGAAGATACTTTCTGAAAAGCCATGTCTGACCCACAAGGGAAGAGCCGCTTGGTACCCTCCACCTGGGCATCAGCAGTCATCCCTCACCTAAGATACTATCCAGAGATCGTGTCACCCAAAGCCACATTTCCTCCTGAGTGGGCCAGCCCATCTTCCAGGAAGTCATGGCTCTGGTCCAGGTGGGGCTCCATACTACGCAGGTAGGAAAACCTTTCTCCTCCCTCCAAGGCATTTCTGTTTGTGGACTGTACACCAGGATCTACTGGGGTAGGAACCATGCTATTTTGGACCACTTGCTCTCTCTCATATGCATGAAATACAAAAAAGAGAGCTCTCAGAGGTCTCTAGTGCCATTCTATTAGTCATAATACAATTCTGTATGGAACACAAGTCCCACAATGGTCCCACTCTCCTTCCAAATTCTTAGCACATGCTCTTACTAAGTTACCCCAGGAGCTACACTGTGCATCCACCTTACAATGCCTGTGTGTAGTCTGCCTTCTCAATAAACCCAAGTCAGCTGGATTGTTATAATGTGATTATGTTTTCAGTGTGAAGTCTAATTACACATCCATACAATAGACAAGACTCTTTCACTCAGTCAGTCAATCAACACATATTTATTAACCATCTACTACATTCCAGTCTCTCATCCAGGGATAAGGAGATGAGTAGAGACCCTGTCTCAAGCAACCCCTCAGCATCCAAGAGAAAGGTATAATTGCTTTCACACTAGCACAGGGCACTACAGAAGCACCAAGTAGGGTGAGCCTAATTCCACCCTGGGGGTAGCAAAAGCAAACAAAACTGAACCCCACAAAACATCATTGTGTCAGTTTAGTCCTCTTTGGGGATGAGACTCTTGACTCAGGGCCTTTCTAATTCATTTTTTCTAGATATAAAAATATCTAGCAAAGTTCTTGAATTCAGAACCTTATGAAGATGGCAAAAGAACTGTTTGAGACTGGCTGAACTCACACTTAAATTAAGAAGTATTATAACATAGCATCTATTTTAGTCCATGAGTGAATCATAAACACTGGCTGTAGATCACAGCCTCCTTCTCATTACGAAGGTGGAGATGCCTCCCAACCAGTGTGGCTAGGGGCAGGGTCTAGTTCCGTCTCATTCCTGCAGTGCATCTCTGCCTGGGCTGCCCACTTTCAGATTCCTCAGCATCTTCTGCTGATGCAACTTGAAAGAACCGTCTTTATCCATTGGTCTCCTTGAACGGACATCTGTCCCATCAATGCCCTCTACTAGATGCTGTCTGGAAAGTTGCACACATCTCCCCAACCCATGTTCTTCTTGGTGTCACTGCCCCCTCTCAGAATCAGTGGTCTTGGTAAAACTGTTGTCCTCTGGCTGTAGCTGCAGCTATGAGAGAAGCAGCACTTCCCTTCAGAATCTGATTGGGAAGTAGATCCCCCATTGCACAGATGTGAGGACAGCAACATAATTTCTGTGCATCCTAGAAATTAATAGGTCATTACGTAACTGAGTCACTTCATGATGTGTATTGCATGGGCTACAGAGGTTAGAGAATATGAATAGCAAAGGAAATAATATCAAGAGAGAATCTGAAAGAAATGGGATGAATTCTTGAGGTTAAAATGCAAATATAATGGGGAAAAGAAAGCTGTAAAGAGTGGGGCAAAAGTAGGTTTATAGATGTTCATATGGAAAATAATACAATAAATAATAATACAAGAACAAACTGTTTCGTGTACTCACAACTGTAAACCTACTTTTGCCCCACCATGTATTAAGATTAAGACTGACTGTGAAGGACAGAAAACCCAAAAGAAAAGTGCCTTAAACAAGACTGCGGCTTATTTCTCTCCCATGGAAACAGGCAGATGAAGGCACAATCACGAGGAATCCAGGTTGCCTCCATAATGTAGCTGTGTCATCCTCAGCAGGACCCTAATTCATGGCCACTCAAGCCCCAGTCATCACATCCTTATTCCACCCAGCAAGAAGGAGGAAGGATTAAAGAATGGATTGCCTCCTTCCTGTGAGGACAGTTCCCAGAAGTTGCGGTGTATCCCTTCTGTTAACATTCCATCAAACTAGTATATAGTCACATTGCCACACCTAGTTGGGAGACTAGAAAATATAGGCTTTATTCTGAATAGCTGTGTCCTTCAATGACATTTGAAAGCTTCCTAGCAGTCTCTACAAATGGCTTGAGTAAAACACTGAAGCCTAAGATCTCAGAGATAGAGCACTTCCAGATGACAATACAATGAGGACGATGATCCCAGGAACAGGTGGCTGAAAGGCAGTCAAGGTGAGAGTCATTGGTACTGAAGTAACACACAGTGAGGCTTATCTGGTGGATTGATTATCAACAATGTGGAAGATGAGGCCACAAAGGCTGGCTGAAGGAGCTAGGGTGGAGAGGAAGATTCTGAGGCCACTGATAAAACCTAGCTGCATGGCTGAGCTTGCAGCCACATGGACCATCAGCTTAAGTTTATTCTATAATTATTTCATCTAATTGTGTCACTAGATGTATACGCACCTGAAGGAATCAGGAAACTTCTCTGCTATCTCCCTTTCCATGTCTGCAGTACTGGAGATATTGAACACAATAGACAGAAGTTGAGCAAACAAGTCTCTAACACTCGCTGGGTCTCAGAAAATAACCAAATCTGACCTCTTTCCCACACAGCCTTCACCAACTCAGCATTAGAAAAATAACACGCTTCCTAAATTTTTGGTACAGCATTTTGGTAAACTATTCAGCTTAATAGGCACCCCATTTGTTCTTTGAAAATTGAAAATAGTCTAGGAAAAATATATATCAAACAAGAAAAAATAAGGAAGTTTTATGTGTTGTGTTGCTATAATCGACTGAGAATAGGCCTAAGAGTTACAGTGGTTGCTAAAATAGCCAAATAGAAGGGGATTCACTTCCTATATTCTTTACTAACTAATAGAAAGAACTGCCCTAGCCAGTTTGGCTCAGCCGTTAGAGCATCAGCCTGTGGACCAAAGGGTCCTGGGTTCAATTCCCAGTCAAGGGCATGTACCTGGGTTGCAGGTTTGATTCCCCGCCCCAGTTGGGGTTGTGCAGAGGCAAGCAACTGACATGTCTCTTTCACATTGATGTTTCTCTCTCTCTCTCTCTCCCCACCCTTCCACTCTCTCTAAAATAAATCAATGGAAAAATATCCTCGGGTGAGGGGAGCCCTCATTCTAACTGGCTTCTCTCCCCACCCCCAGCTGGATCTCATTGTCCCTCAGGCCAAACAGCTTTCATCTGCTGGGTGTCAGGGTTAGGAAGACAAGCAGGTGAGGTCTGGCCAGCTGAGATGGATCCTAACCCTGAAATGTCCTCATGCAATCTAAACAGATTCTAAAGTGAGTGAGTTCTATGAGGTCCAGGTCTAACATGAGACTAATGCAGCAACTGAAAAAGCTTTTCATTCAGACAAGAAAATGTTGAAGGAATTCATCACCAAAGCAGTATTACAAGAAATGTTAAAGGGACTTCTTTAAGAAAAGATAAAAAAAATTTTAAATATGAACAAGAAAATATCGCAAAGAAAGAAAGTCTCACTGACAAAGGCAAACATAGTAAAATCAGTGGATCAACCAACAGTAAAGCCAGTACCAAGGTTAAAGGCAAAAGTAGAAAATTCACATGTAATTACAACAGTAAATTAACGGAAACACACAAACTCACACAAATAAATGAAGTAAAAAATAATGACAAGATATAAACATGGAGGGGGTGAGTAAAAATGTTATTTTACAATGCGCTCAAACTTATGCAACTATCAACTTAAAATAGACTGCTAGAGCTTAGTATATATGGACCACATACCAAAAATCTACAAGAAATACACAAGAAATAAAGAGAATGAAATCCAAACACAACACCACAGAAAAGTATCAGCATACAGGTGAAGAGAATAAGAAAGGAACAGAGAAGAACTACAATAACAATCAGAAAACAAGGAGTAAAATGGCAATAACTATATACCTATCAATAATTGCTTTAGATGTAAATGGATTAAATGTTCCAATAAAAAGGAATTGAGCAAAAAAGAAAAAAGAGAGAGAGAATTCATGGACATGGGCAACAGTGTGGTGATTGTGGGGGGGCAGGAGGGGAGGTGGAGGTGGAAGAGGGCATAAAGGGGATAAATGGTGATGGAAAAAATAAAATAAAACAATGAAAAAGGAGTGGATAAAGGAGATGTGGACTATTATAATATTTCAATACACAATGGAATATTATCCAGTCATAATTTAAAAAGGAATGAAATCTTATCACTTGCAACATGGATGGACCTAGAGGGTAATGAAATGAGTCAGACAGAGAAGGACAAATACTATATGATTTCACTTATATGTGGAATCTAAAAAACAAAATGAATGAACAAATGAAACAGAAACAACCCATAGACACAGAAAACAAACTGATGGTTGCTAGTTGGGAGGGGTTTGGGGGCTGGATGATAAAAGGTGAAGGGATTAAGAAGTACAAATCAACAGTTACAAAATAGTCACTGGAATGTCAAGGACAGCTTAGAGAAGACAGTCAATAACATTGTAATAATCATATATGGTGTCAGGTTGGTGCAAGATGTACCGGAGGAATCACTTTGTAAGTTATATAAATGTCTAACCACTGTGCTTGCTGTACACCTGAAACTAATATAATATTGTCAACTGCAATTGAAATTTTTAATTAAAAGAAAAAAACTGCAGCTTTCAATGCTTGTGTGGTGCTGAAGATTCCCTTAGCAGTCTTCTCCCTCAAAACCCTTGACTAGAAAGCCCACGTCCCATTCTTCTTTTTTTTTTTAATGTAAGAATTTTAAGTGTATATATCAAGCTAATATCAGTAACAGGAAAGAAAACATTCTTAAATTATCCTGTGCTTACAATTCAAAACAAATTGTTTCTTTTCTTTTTTAACAACAAAATATAAATACATGATAAAGAGTAATATAACAATACTCAAATATCCACTATTTAAAATGAATAGTTAGACTTCCGGTCAAGATGGCGGCGTAGGTAAACACGGTATCGCGTCCTCCCACAACCACATCAAAGTTACAACTAAACTATAGAACAACCATCATTCAAAACTGCCTGAAATCAAGCTGAATGGAAGTCCTACAACTACGAAATTAAAGAAGAAGCCGCATCGATCGAGACTGGTAGGAGGGGTGGAGGCGCGATGGGCTGGTCCCACACCCGCGTGTGGCGGATAAAAATTAGGAGGATACCTCGGCTGGGAAGGTCCTCCCTGAGGACTGAGGGGTCCCTGTCCCACACCAGGCACCCAGCTCAGGGTTCCAGTGCCAGGAAGAGAAGTCCCCATAACTTCTGGCCATAAAACCAGCGGGAACTGAGGCTGAGGCAGCTGGAGCCCCAGGCAGCTCCTCTTAAAGGGCCCGCGCACGGACTTACTCGGACTCGCTCCCTCCAGGCTCCAGCATGGGGGAGGCAGCTTGAAAGGCACCAGAGTCATATGGGGAAGAACTGAGCTGTTTGGCATTGGAGTGAGGGCTAGAGAGGCAGCTTTCTCCTAGACAGACGTGCTATCAGAAGCTTTTGTTCCTTTGGTGAGCCCTTCCCTGGGCCGGCAGACGCCGCCATATCTGGGACTCCAGCAACCTGGCTCACACTGTTGGCCCCGCCCTGGTGATTCCCTGAGGCCCCGCCCCACCCAACTTTCAGGCCCACCCAAGCTGTTGCCAGTGGCTTTACCATAGGATTGGCCTGTCTTGGAGCCTGCTTCAGCTTTTCCTAAATTCTTTCAAACAAGCAGCATCTGGTCTTAGCTAGCCCCATACCTCTCGCTAAGTAATACATAGAAACAAATACAGGGAGGCAGCCAAAATGAGGAGACAAAGAAACAGGTCCCAAATGAAAGAACAGAACAAAACTCCAGGAAAAGAACTAAGCAAAATGGAGATAAGCAACCTAACAGATGCTGAGTTCAACACACTGCTTATAAGGATGCTCAATGGACTTAGTGAGAACCTCAGTGAACTTAGTGAGGGCCTTAAGAGCATAAAAAAGGACCAGTCAGAAATGAAGGATGCACAGTTAGAAATGAAGGAGGCACTAGCTGAAATAAAGAATAGTTTACACAGATTCAATAGTAGAGTAAGTAAAGCCAAGAAGCAAACCATCTATTTGGAATATAAGGAAGCAAAAAACATCCAATAAGAACAGCAAAAAGAAAAAAGAATCCAAAGAAATGAGGATAGTGTAAGGAGCCTCTGGGACAACTTCAAGCGTGCCAACATTCACATCTTGGGGGTGCCAGAAGGAGAAGAGAGAGAACAAGAAATCAAAAACCTATTTGAAACAATAATGGCAGAAAACTTCCCTGACTTGGTGAAGGAAGCAGACATACAAGTCCAGGAAGCACAGAGAGTTCCAAACAAGATGAACCCCAAGAGGCCCACACCAAGACACATCATCATCAAAATGCAAAAGGTTCAAGACAAAGAGAGAATCTTAAAAGCAGCAAGAGAAAAGCAGTTAGTTACCTACAAGGGAGTTCCCATAAGACTGTCAGCTGATTTCTCAAAAGAAACTTTGCAGGCAGAAGGGAGTGGCAAGAAATATTCAGAGTGATGAAAAGCAGGAACCTACAACCAAGATTACTCCTTCCTGCAAAGCTGTTATTTAGAATCCATGGCCATATAAAGAGTTTCCCAGACAAGGAAAAGCTAAAGGAGTTCATCACCACCAAACCATTATTGTATGAAATGCTGAAGGGTCTTCTTGAAGAAAAAGATAAAAAAATATGAACAAACAAAATGGCAATAAATACATATCTATCAACAATTAAATCTACAAACAAAATGAACAAGCAGAACAGAAACATTCTCATAGATACAGAGAACTTTTGTTGGGTTCCCAATGGGTGGGGGTTGGGGGGAGGAGTGGAAAAGGTGAAGGGATTAAGAAGTACAAATTGGTTGTTAGAATGACAAACCTCAAAGGGAAGGGGGTTTGGGGGGTGGGAAGAAATAAACCAAAGAACTTATATGTATATATGCATAACCAATGGACACAGACAACAGTGTGGGGAAAGGCAGGAGGGGGGCAGGAATGGGGAGGAGGGGGGCAATGGGGGAAAAATGAGGAACATCTGTAATACATTCAACAATAAAGATAAGTTAAAAAAATAAAATAAAATGAATAGTTAACATTTATTAACATTTAGATATATAAATTATAGTTGATCGTTGTTATTCATGGTAGTAATGGTCTACAAAGTTGCCCTGAACCCTTAATTAGCAAATATTGAATCATTGCTCCAAGGGGAATTATGGTAAGGTTCCTGGGAGCCTCCGGTGTGTGTATCCATCCATAAACAGAATGTGGTATGGTTCTGTAGGATTTATACTTTTTTTGCATAAATGATGTTATACTGTTTCAATGTTCTGCAATTTGCTTTTTCTACTTAATTGTATGTTTTAAAGATCTATGTAAATGGAAACATAGAGATCTAATTCATTTAATGAAACTTCAACATAGCAATTCAAAACTCAGTTATTAGATGATATCAGTCACTAAGGGCTTTAGGTGCCTCTAATGAAAAGCTGTTATTCACCCTACTCTAAAAGAATTGTCTTAAAAAACAAATCTCATCATATCATTCCTTTGTGTAAAACTCTCTTGAGCATATGACATAGAATATAATCAAATCTCCTCAGTACATCTAGGTCATCGTCAATCTGACCCCATCACCCCCATCACTCAACCCCATGCAATCCGTGCTGTGATGCACATCGTTTTCATGGCTTTGGCCCTTGCAAATACTAATAGATTTGTCAGGTTGCTTATTCCCTTCTTTCTTTGTCTGACAATCTCCTAGACAACCTTCAAACCCAACTCAAATGTCATCTCCAGAGGCAGATTTACTGTGAAGCCAATGAGCCAATGAAATTTAAGCTTCTGGCCTTGCGAGGGAGGGGTTCTAGCAACTTGTTCACATGGACATGTGTTGTTTTTGTAAAATTACAGCATTAAGATATTTTTTGCTAAAAGGACACCCAAATTATATAAGCTTCAGACCCCTCCAAGCCTGGATCTGCCCTAATCACTACTCTTAAGAAACTTTCCATGATCTCCCGAAAGAAAAGCCTTCTGGGGTCCCATAACACTTTATTCTTACGTCTAATACTTCACACATTGTAGTATGGCTTATAAATTCATCTCTGATTTGACATCTGTCTCAATAGTAGGTATTCAAAAAGCATTTTATGTAAGTGATGAAAATATAAACAGAGGTTTGTGCATTTACTTGCCAATTGTTCCACCATTTTCAGACTTGGCCACTTTCACCTTCGGAAGGAACTTGCCAACTGTTGGTTCACCTCACACCAGCAGACAGAAGGGGACAGAGGGGCCACGCGACAGCGAGAGGGGAAGAAGGATTCCAGGAGCATTGTGGGAGGCATGTGAAGCCAAGTCACAAACGTACTGGACTCAAATGGAAATGAGATGGAGAGTTTAATTAGGGAAGGAGACAATAACATGAACCTATAATCTGGAAAGAGTTCATGTTTCTGGGGGGTGGGGGGCATCATTTAAAAACAAAGGGAAAAATACAGGGTACATAAAATGGGAGATATAAAAAAATAGGTGTCTAGTTACAGTTGGGTGGATTCAATTTGATACAGCAGCTAACCCAGCACCCCAGCACATGCTGCTTTCTCTGACAGGACATCCCCAGCCGGCTCTCACTCACCCTTCAAGAACCAGCTTCGCAGTGATTTCTCTGAAGCCATTTCCCTTCCTACTGCTCAATTTCACTTCTCCCTCAGCTCTGCAGCCAAAACTACGAATATGTGTCACTACAAGTATGTCTTGTTTTACTTATTTTAAACATCTGAGTAATTACTGACCTGTGCATATACAGAGAAACTGTTCCTTACATTTTCATCTGATAATCAAAACTTTTCCACAATTAAGTACTAGTTAGAAAACGTTAGTTTTTTATATTTCAAGTCATCTTTTTCTTCCATGTTCCCAAGACTGAGCTGTGTTCTGGAAAAATATGACACTGTTATGTTGGTGAGAGGCAAGGAGGCAGGCGAAAGCAAAAGGCAGAAACGAAACACATTTGAAAGCCTTTCCCACGGGAAAGAATGTCACATTTGAAAACAGATGCCTTCGTTGTTTCCTCGGTTTAAGCAAAGTTACTTGCTCTGTAAAATTACAGTTGAAACTAGTGTTGCAGAACAAGTGATTCCTTACCCTCCTGTTGAGGTTATCACTCTGTCGAGACAGGCTCAAATAAAATCTGAGATCATTCAAAATTTAAACAGTGAATGCAGCAATCAAAATGTCACTGGGTTAGAGGAATGAATGAATAATTTAGTTCACTAAAAGGTAACATTTAGAAAAGACCAGACTTGCCAATTCCAGGAGGTAGTGACAGCCTGGAATAAGATGATCTCCTCTTTTCAGTTAAAAATAAACAAACTGACTTCAGAATCTGTATGTTAACCTCCCAGACACCCCACTTTTAGGTGAGAGTACAGTTCAGACCTGACATTACAGAAACGTTATTTTATTTCAGTTTATCCAGTGCTTTCAGAGCTCATACCAAGCCAGGCACTGTCTGGGTGCTGAGAATGCAGAGACGCATAAACCATCACTGCCCTGGCCCTGGCTGGTTTGGCTCAGCGGTTAGAGCATCGGCCCGCAGACTAGAGAGTCTCTGGGTTCGGTTCCCGCTAAGGGCATGTACCTCGGTTGCAGTTTGTCCCCGACCTCAGTTGCAGTTTGCCCCCGGCCCCTGTTGGGGTCATGTGGGTGGCAGCCAGTCCATGTGTGTCTCTCACATCGATGTTTCTCTCTCTCTTCTTCCCTCTCTCCCTCCTGCTCAATCTGAAGATAAAAGAAAAAAAATGTCCTCAAGTGAGGGTAAAAAAAAAAGCCATCACTGCCCTGGAGAGGCTTACTGTCTGGTGGGGTTGAGGAGAAAGACATGGGATCATGCAGCAAGGAGTGTGTGACAGAGCTATAACGGGGACAGTGGGAGCCTGGGGAGGCCCCCCTGCCTAGGCTTGTGTCTGTGTGCAGGTGTTGTCTGGTAGAACATCAACATAACCGGATATTATCTAAGAGAGGCCTGGGCTCTGAGGAGTGACTGTCAGGGAATAAACATGGGGATCAGGGCCAGGACCCCACAAGGACAGCCATGCTCTTAGATGCCATGGTGATTACAAGGATGGTGCTTCTCTGCCCAGATGTTCTCATCTCTTTGTCCACCTGGAAAGTGCTGCTCCTCTGTGAGAGGAGACATTGGCATAAGCTTAACTTTCCAGGGCTGCAGCCAGGCCGTGGTGCTGGCTCCTCCCCATTTCCAGCGATTGTCATGCTACCAGCAATGAGCACATCCTGCTGTCATTGCCACTTGCCTGATGCTTTACATGCTCAGCAGACAGCAAAGCCCAAGTTTTATCTTCTCTGCACACGCAGAGCCTGGCAAGCAAGGCGCTCAGCAAATGTTCGTGAAAACGAACGAGACAGAGCTCCACTTCATCCAGCAAGAGAACCTGGCTTCCACTCTAACAACGAGAAAAAGCCAGACACTCTAAAAGAAATGATCACTTTTATGAGCCCATCAGGGAAGTGACGCAATAAGCCAATAAAGTGGACATAATTCCAAAGAGAGACAAGCCCCTCGGACTCACTGCTCATCCCCTGTTGGCGGAAGTGGAGGAACGCGTGGCTGCCATGAAAAGCAGGTAGGATGAAAACAGCTACAATGATAACAGATTCGTAAGTGTGGTGTAAGTCCGACAACTTAGAGTAACCAGAAACCCCAGACACAAGGGACTTGCATGCGAGCTCTCTTCCCTGGCCCCTACCAGGCATCACAAGCAAGACTGGGCCAGGTAGGAGGCCCTGCCGAACACAGAAAGGACCAGAAGAACCGAGAAGCCAGCTCCCCACACAGGCCTAACAGAACAACAAGCCACAGCCGTCTTCCGGAGGAGGGGCAGGAGCAGGAAGAGAGGGCCCTCCCTGGTGGGCACACGGGGACTGACAAAGACAAAGCCAGGTAAAGAAGGAACACTGCCCCACACGGGGCACAAGTGGTAGCAGCAATCTGCAGCTGGAGGGGATGAAAATGTACCATGGTGCCCTGAGGGCAACCAGAGCAACACACACCCAACCCCAACCCACCACTAACTGCATGGACTGGCCTCCCAGCCCCACTTCCCACTCCCAGCTCCACTTCCCGTCCCTCTGCAGCTCTCCAGAGCCAATCTCAGCAGCTCTCCCCTCTCTGGCTTTCTGCCTTGGAAATTCTAGCTGCCTTGACCTCCCGAATCCTCTGACTCCTCACCTCAGGGAGATCACCAGGCTCTGTTCGGGTCCCCTCCTGGTGCTGCAGCTTGGAGACTCTCCAGGTAGTCAGCTGACGCCGCTGTTCACCTCACTTGTCTCCCCTCTCTCAGGGATGACTTTCCTGTGCTGCCCCTTGCCCAATGTTGAAACCATTGTTTCACAGATCTTGTCCAGGTTTCTAGTGTTTTATGGCTCAGTGGTAAATCTGGTCCCCCTTACTCCATTTGGCCAGAAGCCAAAGTTCATCTGATTTTTCAACAGAGGTGTCAAAGCAATACAAGAGAACGTAGAGCCTTTCAACAAACATGTAGAAAAAGTAGATACTCAATACTTGCCTCCCATTAAGGAGAAAATGTTACTTGAGATGGGGCATAAACCTAAATGTCAAAGTTACTGTAAATGTAATAAAGCTTTTAAGGGAAAACATACATCTTTATGAGTAAGAGGAAGGAAACATTTCTTAGACAGAAACAGAAAATAGTGACCAGAAGAAAAAGGACAAATAGACTTCATCAAAACTAAAAACTTTTGTTCATTAATTTACTGTTAAAGAAATGAATAGGCAAGCCATAGACTTAGATAAAAATCGTTATACAACTAAAGGCTAGTATCGAGGATAAGTAAAGAACTCCTATCACTCAATAATAAAAGGACACACCAGTTTTTAAAATGCTCAAAGCATATGCTCAGATACTTTACAAGGAAGGTATATAAATGGCCAATAAGCATATGAAAAATGGCTCAATACCATAAGACATCAGGAAGATGCAAATAATTAAAACCATAAAAATACCACTACACAGTCATCGAAATGGCTAAAATTAAAACACTAACACCAAATGCTGGTGAGAAAGTGAGAAGGCTAAAGCTCATATATTGTTGGTGGGGGGGGGGGTGTATAATGAGTTGGTATCTGGCAGTTTCTTGTAAGATTAAACATTCACCTGCCCTGTGGCCCAGCAAATCCGAGGTAGGCATTTATCCAAGTGAAATGAAATACATGCACATAAAGACGTGTGGAAGAATGCTCATATTTATTATAATATCCCAAACTGGAAACTCCCAGGTGTCCATCAGCAGAGGATGGACATACAAACAGCAGCATCTTCAAACAAAGTGAGCATTCTCAGCAGGAAGAAGGAACAAATTACTGATACACAGAACAACATGAATGAATCTCAAAAACACCATGCAAAGTGAGAGAAGCCAGACCACAAAGAGTATTGCCTATATATATTGCATAATTTCACTTATTTGAAATTCTAGAATAGACAAAACTACATATAGAAAAAAGAGAAGTATCTATTAGGAAAAAAAAAAACTACTCTATGATAGAAAAAAAAAAAATCAGATTGATGGTGCCTCCGGGGAGGGATGAGTTGGGAACCAACTGGGAAAGGGCCTGAGGGGACTTCCTGGGCTGTGAATGTTCTGTACCTTGGTAGAATTTCCAGTTACACAGATTTAGGCAGTTATCAAAACTCAACAGGACTTCCGGTCAAGATGGCGGCGTAGGTAAACGCTGTATCGCGTCCTCCCACAACCACATCAAAGTTACAACTAAACTGCAGAACAACCATCATTCAAAACCACCTGAAATCAAGCTGTATGGAAGTCCTACAACTACGAAATTAAAGAAGAAGCCACATCGAGACTGGTAGGAGGGGCGGAGGCGGACGGGCTGGTCCCACACCCACGTGTGGCGATAAAAATTAGGAGGATACCTCGGCTGGAGGTCCTCCCTGAGGACTCAGGGGTCCCTGTCCCACACCAGGCACCCAGCTCAGGGTTCCAGTGCCAGAAGAGAAGTCCCCATCACTTCTGGCTGGAAAAACCAGCGGGAACTGAGGCTGAGGCGGCTGGAGCCCCCGGCAGCTCCTCTTAAAGGGCCCGCACACGGACTTACTCGGACTCCCACCCTCCAGGCTCCAGCGTGCGGGAAGGAGCCTGAAAGGCATCAGAGTCATATGGGGAAGAACTGAGCTGTTTGGCATTGGAGTGAGGGCTGGAGAGGCAGTTTCTCCTGGACAGACATGCTCTCAGAGGCCTTTGTTCCTTTGGTGAGCCATTCCCTGGGGCAGCACACAGCCGCCATATCTGGGACTCCAGCAACCTGGCTCACACTGTTGGCCCCGCCCTGGTGATGCCCTGAGGCCCCGCCCCACGCAACTTCCAGGCCTACCCAAGCTGTTGCCAGTGGCTTTACCATAGGATCGGCCTGTCTTGGATCCTGCTTCAGCGTTTCCTAAATTATTTCAAACAAGCAGCATCTGGTCTCAACTAGCCCTATACCTCTCGCTAAGTAATACATAGAAACAAACACAAGGAGGCAGCCAAAATGAGGAGACAAAGAAACAGGTCCCAAATGAAAGAACAGAACAAAACTCCAGGAAAAGAACTAAGTGAAATAGAGTTAAGCAGCCTAACAGACGCTGAGTTCAAAATACTGCTTATAAGGATGCTCAATGGACTTAGTGAGAACCTCAGTGAACTTAGTGAGGGCCTCAAGAGCATAAAAAAGGACCAGTCAGAAATGAAGGAGGCACTAACTGAAATCAAGAATAATTTACACAGATTCAATAGTAGAGTAGGTAAAGCCAAGAAGCAAACCATCGATTTGGAATATAAGGAAGCAAAAAACACCCAATAAGAACAGCAAAAAGAAAAAAGAATCCAAAGAAATGAGGATAGTGTAAGGAGCCTCTGGGACAACTTCAAGCTTGCCAATATTCGCATCTTGGGGGTGCCAGAAGGAGAAGAGAGAGAACAAGAAATCAAAAACCTATTTGAAACAATAATGGCAGAAAACTTCCCTGACTTGGTGAAGGAAACAGACATACAAGTCCAGGAAGCACAGAGAGTTCCAAACAAGATGAACCCCAAGAGGCCCACACCAAGACACATCATCATCAAAATGCAAAAGGTTCAAGACAAAGAGAGAATCTTAAAAGCAGCATGAGAAAAGAAGTTAGTTACCTACAAGGGAGTTCCCATAAGACTGTCAGCTGATTTCTCAAAAGAAACTTTGCAGGCCAGAAGGGAGTGGCAAGAAATATTCAGAGTGATGAAAAGCAAGAACCTACAACCAAGATTATTCTATCCTGCAAAGCTGTCATTTAGAATCGATGGCCATATAAAGAGTTTCCCAGACAAGGAAAAGCTAAAGGAGTTCATCACCTTCAAACCATTATTGTATGAAATGCTGAAGGGTCTTCTTGAAGAAAAAGATAAAAAAATATGAACAAACAAAATGGCAATAAATTCATATCTATCAACAATTGAATCTACAAACAAAATGAACAAGCAGAACAGAAACATTCTCATAGATACAGAGAACTTTTGTTGGTTACCAGATGGGTGGGGGCTGGGGGAGGGGTGAAAAAGGTGAAGGGATTAAGTACAAATTGGTTGTTAGACTGACAAACCTCAAAGGGAAGGGGGTTTGGGGGGTGGGAAGAAATAAACCAAAGAACTTATATGTATATATGCATAACTAATGGACATAGACAACCGTGTGGGAAAAAGCAGGAGGGGGGCAGGAACGGGGAGGAGGGGGTAAATGGGGGGAAAATGAGGACCATCTGTAATACATTCAACAATAAAGATAAGTTAAAAAAAATTAAAAATAAATAAAAAAAAAATTAATTAAAAAAAAAAAAACTCAACAAATGATGACCTTAAAAGATTGCAAAATTTTACCTCAAAAGAAAAATAAAACACAAATGCATCTAAAAATTTAAATGTATTGATGAATGGAACGATGAATGAACAAATAGGTAAATATGTGATAAAGCAAGAAGAGTAAAATAATATAATAGCAAACTCTGGTTGGTAGATGGGTGGTCACCATAAAAGTCCTTCAGGTTTTCTTTATTTCTAAACATTTCATAATGTAAATTAGTGGGGAAATTTTTGTTCAATGAGTCAGGCAAGATGCCAGTCATAGGCCAGAGTACTAGGGCAGAGTTTCAAGCACCTAAATTATAGGACCAGTTAAATAAGCACAGGGAGTAGTAGCAACAGTAGCCATCATTTATGGGATACTCACTCTGAGAGACCCTGAACAGAACACTTCTCAAAAGCTCTTTGAAGCCTCTCAACATCTATTTTACAGCCATGACTCTAAATTAAGAGGATTTCTGTAACATCCAAAGTCCCACCTAACAGCTAGTAAGGAGCTGAGCCAAGTTTGGAGCCAACCTGTCACATCCCAGGACTCATCCACCAGGCTGTCTCTCCTTTGCTACCTCCAGAGGGAAGACACTCCACTGCTTACTCAAACCAGCATTCAAAGTTAGAACAGGGCTGACAGCAAAGATGATCTGATGAGTCATCAAAGTATTAGAGTGCTTTAAATTTCTTCTGATTGGGCAGAGGGTGGACTCCAGAGTTTTGAAGGGCTATAAGGGCCTGAGGTCCTGCAGGGTAAGCTCTAATGAGGGCAGGGACCGTATCACTCTCTTGTTTCTGCTGTCACCCCACAGGCACAGTACGGGCAAATATAGGCACTCCATAAACACTTACTGAATGGATGAATACATACATACAGAAATAGGAATCCGGTGGGGCATTATAAATTCACAAGCAGGAATGTGACCACACTAATGGGAGAAATCATCTTTCTAGATCAATCTTATTCCTCTTCTAACTGTACCTCTGATATTTTCCAAAAGAATGTAACTGCTTTTGAGTAACTCACTGTTGAAAAGATTTTTTTTTTCTTTCGCTGACACTGGAAGTATTCTTTGCACATTATAATGTAGACCAGATCTGGAAGAGTTCTGAAACAAGCTTGGAACCTTAACTTTCGCAAGATCTTTAGAGGTTGTTTTAGGTTAGCAACTTACCAAATGTAGGAGGTAGAGGAATCCTTTAATCAGTTTTCTTTCTCTTTCCTGGGTAGGCTCTAACCTGACAGGAATAATATGATGAGGACCACAAACACCTCTTCTTGTACTATTCACAACCCATGGGGAGAGAGCTGCTGGAAACCTTCTGAGAGGCTAGGAGGTAGGGGTCCAAGCTCTGGTCATTCCTGTGAAGACAGGTCTGCCTGAGCCAATTCTAGGTTTGATTTTCTTAGTGCCCTGAAGAGAGTGATGTTTGATGGTCTGGGTCATGGAAAAAAGTACCTCCCCTTAAGATGTACTTAAAATAAATTGAGTCCATTTCCATTTTCTTTATTCAAGGCTCCCAAACCACTCTTTGAATGAGATGGGAGCTTATTTGCTTCTTGGTACAAGAAGAATGAGCTTCCTTATGGCATTTAATTGAGGGCCTCATGGGCTACATGGATGCTCCTACAATACTAGAATTTGTCAGTAAGTTCTGGTGTTAATGTTGCTGTAGAACACTGTCCCAGTAGTTCTCCCCAAATCCTTATCATGTGGCCTTGTTTTTCCACATTGTGCAAAAGAGGAACTAAGACTCAAATGGATAAATAATTCATCAGAGTCGTCCAGCTGGTACAAGGATGAACAGACAAGGGCAGGTGTCCTGCCTGTCAATGTGTTCTTTTCACATGGTACTTGGGTTTCTGTGTTACCCAACTCCAGCCATTAAGGCATCCCTCCTAATACTCACCAAAATAATGGCCTGGGAGTCTCTACTCAGCATTCTAGGTTGTGGCTATATAGATTCAGGACTTATTTTGTAACTGTCAGGCATTCCCTGAGACCAGATATAAGGTTTGGGGTTAAGGAGAACATCACCTATCATCTCCCAGATATTCCCTGTGAGTCTGGGTGGGATAGAAAATGTAGATTCCTACATCGTCACTATGTTCTTAGCATACTTGCAATGGTCCTTTCTTCTACCCATTCTGTCATTTCTCTATCACTCACCAGGAAGGTAATGTAAGATCACCAGTGAAGCTGAGCTACTGGGAAGGAAGGAGAAGGGAGTCGGTCTTTGAGTGAGCTAAGCCTATCTTTTTCTTGCCTCTTGCTTCTTCATCATTATTAACAAGTCAAGATTATGGTACTTGCCAAGTGGAGATCCAAAGCAGAATTCAAAGACTAAGTAGCTCTTTTTAAAAAACTGGAATTATCTTGACAAAGTCTGGCAAACATATGGAGAGCTGACCTAAAATGGCATCCAGGAAAAGATAGAAAGGGACCACAACCTTTTAAAGAACTCAATAGTTGGCAAGTCTTCAATTTCTAATGCTGGGGGATGATAAATTATTTAAATGAAATAATCCTGGCTTCCACTCACCACAGTACAAGAATATTGATCCCACCATTACTAACGTACAAAGGCCTTCATGCTAAGATACCAGCGTGAAATAGAGGAGCGACTGCATTTCTGCTTTGGATTTTTTACCCCTTCCCCACCCTGACCTTTCCTTTGCTCTTCCTCAGTCTCCAAAAAGGAACAGTTCTTCCAGTCACACCAAACAACACATAAAGATTCATTATGTACTAACATTCCCCCATTGTGCTCAGGATTTCAGGTTACGAAGGACTGATTCAGAACTCCCTGTCCTCACACAAGGCCACTGTTCCATTATCTAACTGCAGCCCGGTGTTTTTTAAACTTTTTATTTTAATCCTCACCCGACATTGACTTTCAGATAAAGTGGAAGGGAGGGAGAGAGAGAGAGAGGGAAACATCGATGTGAGAGAGACACACTGACTGGTTGCCTCCCGCACCACCCCGACCAGTGCCGGGGACCAAACCACAATCAACTTACGTGCCCTTGACCGGAATCAAACCCGCGACTTTGGTCCACCTTGATTCTGCTGTTTCTCCTACCTTGCCCAACTCCTTCAAAGTCCAGATCATATGCTGACTCCTCTGTGAAACCCAACACAATTCTTCCAGCTAGAAGTCATCCTCCTCCCTCTGACCTTGATGTCACTTTGTACCTACCTTTCTTAGGGACATAATCACTAGCTATCTTGTACTAGGACTTTTGGGGATTGTATCTTTTATATTGTCAATACTGTCACCTGCTCCATGCTTCCTTAGGGCAGGCTCTTGTTTGACTTATGCTTGTGGACACCTAGCACAATGCTTTGTGTACTTGGACATAATTGTGTGTGTCTATTACTGATTTATAACTTAAATCAGTAAAATGCATAGATTTTAAGTGTACCATTCATTGGGTTTTACACCCAAATGACTACTACCCAAGCAAGATTGAGAACATTCCCACCACCCCAGACTGTTCCCTGATTCTCTTTCCAGCCAGTTCCCACCAACAGCCTCTGTCCCTAGCCAAAATATAACTGCTCACATTTCTACCACCCTTGATTTGTTTTGTCTCTTCTTAAACTTCATATAAATTAAACAATATCATAGGTACCCTTTGGTCTAGCTTCTTCCATCCAACACAATGTGTTTTTTTTTTTTTTTTTTTTTTTTAATTCTCACCTGAGGACACTTTTCCATTTTTTGTTCAGATAGAGTGAGAGGAAGAGAGAGGAAAAGAGAGAGAGAGAGAGAAAGAGAGAGAGAGAGAAACATCGACGTGAAAGGGACACATCGACTGGCTGCCTCCCACACGACCAACCAGGGCCGGGGACAAACTGCAACCGAGGTACATGCCCTTAGCGGGAATCGGACCCAGGTCTCTCTGGACCGCAGGCCGACGCTCTAACCGCTGAGCCAAACCGGCCAGGGCCCAACACAATGTTTTTGAGATCCATCCATGTTGTCACATGTTGGATACAGTTTCTTAACAAATTCACTGATGGTAGAAGTGGAAGCTTGTTTTACTACAATCACACCAACCTGGAAACTTCCCTGAGTCAGTGGTGTTTTGGATTTTCTGTGCTTGTTTCCAGCTTGCTGTCAGGTTGTTACAAAATCACTAAAGTCCCTTGAAGTCCTGTCGCTCTTTCTTGCTGGCTCTTCTGCTTCCTCCATATTGCCTCTGTGCCTTCCAGCTACCTTCAACAAGGAGATGCTTCTGACTGCTTTCCCCAGCATGTCCCCCAAGACTCATCTGTCCAGTTCCCAGGTTCTGTGCTCCAGGAAGGATCTCCATCTGTCCAGAGATGTCATCGCCATTCTTTCTTTGCAAATCCATTTTTCTTCTTTGAAGATGGGGCTCAGCCCCACTGGGGTTCAGCCAGAGTCACTTGTTCAGTGGCTTCTGGTCCCATGTCCTGCTACAGCTCATATTCATTCTTTATCAAGAGGCAAGTGTGACTGAAGACACTGGTGAGGGAGAGGCTGCTGGCCCTGGAGTGCTCTCCGCCGGCTGCATCCTGGGAATTCTCAGGTGATCTCACCTAATGACGATGGATTGCTACCCACGCCCCGCCAACCAGTCCACATGGTCCAGTGATGGCAGTGATGGCAGCAACTCTTCCTGGCTGACAGGATTTCTCGGTCTGGGTTTGGTGTAGGTTTGAACAGACAAGCCCAGAAACTGCCTCCTCCCGTCGCAATGCCCACAGAGGGCTTATTCTTGTGCCTTGTATCAACTCTGCTGTGGTCTATGTCAGCACTGTCACAGGTCTATGTCGAGCCTTCGTGGGATAGGTTGGGAATGAGGCCCAGATCAGACTCCAGACACTGTGACATCTGGCTAAAATGTGAGAGAAGGAGCCAGGTATCATCCCCAGGGAATTACTTAATCTGGGAGGAACAAGAAAAGGAAGCCAAAAGGTCAGCACTGTGTCATTTTGTACTTTTTAAAAATTGTGCTAAAATATACTGTCTTAGTCCATTTGGGCTGCTACAGCAAAGATACAACAGACATTTATGTCTCACACTCTGGAGGTTGGAAAGCCCAGGATCAAGGTCCAGCAGATCCGGGGTCTGGCGAGGCTCTTTCTGCTTTGCAGATGGCCATCTTCTTGCTGTGTCCCCACATAGAGAAGAGCAGAGAGAGGAAACAAGTTCTCTTCTGTCTCTTCTCATAAGGGCACTAACCCCATCATGAGGTCCTTACTCTTATGATCTAATCACCTCCTAAAGGCCCCATTTCCAAATACCATCACATTGAAGATTTAGAGTTTCAACATATGAATTTTGAGAGGTCTCAAATATCCACCCCATAGCATATATATAACATAAAATTTACAATCTTAACCATTTTTAAGTGTACAGTGCAGTGGTATACTGCACATTTTTGAGATGTCATTTGCTGAGTGCTGTTCCAGGAGGTCTGTAATTAATCACATGGAGCGCTCCCTTAATCCTTGCAGACCTGCAAACTAATTGTTATTATCACTTTCTCATGAAACTAAGGCATAGAGAGGGTGATGGGTGCATAGGGCATACGGAAAACCTCAGATTTAAACCCTGCCTGTCTGCTCCAGGATGCTTCCCCACTGCTCCGTCACCCTGCCTTTCTGTCTGGCTCCTAAAAGGTGATTTCAATGTCTCTGAGCTCGTATATCCCATTAAAGTACTTAGAGTGCCGACCACAAAGTCCTTGCGTCTCTTCACAGCACTTACAGTAAGAGAGTCAGGAAGGAGATGGTGCCTTTTTCTCTCCTTGCTAAGGGGTCTGGTCAGTGTTGCAGTCCCCACCCATCTGCAGAGACCTCTGTTGTGTGTCTTGAGATTAGCAGGATATTGGCAAGGCCTACCCAAAAATATTTTCCATTCCTGGATTGTTACATACCTCAAATCCCTACCAATGAGTCCTCTGAGTTAGAGTTTGTTAAAGTGCAAACATTTTAATACAATGGAAGACACGTGGAGCCAACATCTCCTGTTAACATTGCAACCATTTTATGTTCTGCGTTACCCAGCCCAGCACCAAGCCTCCCAGCATGGCCCCAGGGCCAATGATTTCAGAATTAGGAAATAAATTAGGTGAAAGTATAGTTTAGGATTCCTCTTGAAAACCCAGGACAAAATGAGGTATTGTAGTGAGTTGTGGCTTGGTGGATTGAGTACAGGGGGAGGAAAAAAAGCTGAAAGCAAAACAGATGAGATTTAGCTACTTCAGAATTTTCTGGGCATTTGTGTGGTAGAGTGTTAAAAATAAGAGCTTTGGAATCAGGCAGGACAGGGTTTGTGCCACCAGCAGTGTGCCATGGGCAAGCTGCTTGACCTTTCTGGATCTCCATTTTCACCTTGTTGTAACCCAGTAGATCAACCTCCCTCGGACACCAAAATTATAAGTTTTAGGAGCTTTATTAACCTGCGCAGGGACTGCAGCCAACCTACTCAGAGGAGAACTGCAGCCCCGAGCCTCTAAAATGGCAGATTTTTATAGCAAGCAAGCAGCATTCACAGAAGCAGATATCAGCAGTTAGCAGTTGTTTGATTAACATTTCTCAAAATCCATATCTAACAGTTGCCCGGGGGGTCTCCTGTTTGTCAAGCAAACAGAATAGGCCTCCCTCCCCTCAGGGAACCAGTACAATAGTGGGAGTGACAGAGATCACAGAGGTCAAAATTAGCATTAAGTACTTGCAAATACCTATACTCAGAAAACTGCAAATGCCCCCAACACATGGGGCAACTATAACCTTAGGCAGAAATTCCTTCCCGTCCAGGGGCAACCAACCCATTATGGGAAGTATATCGAGGAATGTCCACTGGTGACAAAATGGAGTCCTTCAGTCGCCCTAACCAAGGGGCCCACATAAAATGGAATCTAGTTGCCTTAGCCTTGGGGCCCACAACAGTTGCCACCCACATGACCCCAACCAGGGCGGGGACAAACTGCAACCGAAGTACATGCCCTCAGCGGGAACCGAACCCCGGACTCTCTGGTCCGGGGACCCACGCTCTAACTGCTGAGCCAAACCGGCCAGGGCAGTGGGAGCCTGTTTTAATCAGCTGTGTCTTTAGCTCCCCCACCAGCTCCAGAGGTAGACATGTGTGGGATAGGTCCACCCTTTTAGCTTTGGTAGAAATATTTATGACTTCTCAGTGTGGAAAATACAGTCGTCCCTCACCACTTCACGCTTCGACTTTCACGGCTTCTCTCTATCGCGGTTTTTTCAAATATATTAATTAAAAAGTTGATTGAGACAGTGAAAATGATACAGCGCGTGCTCGGTTGCCTGAGTCAATTATACACCCCTGTATTAAAATTAAAATTAAAATTAAAATTAAAATTAAAGTTAAAATTAAAATTACTGTATATACAGACTGTAGGCCTATGTATTCGAGCACCCCCGCAAATCCTTCAACGCCAGGTGCAACCGCTCGACCACTCCCTGTGTGTGGGCAATAACTTTTTTCCAAAAAAATCGGGTGTGGTGAAACCAAGCCAATCAGAGCATGCTGTTCACTGATGGGCTATCCTATCCTCTTCCTATCCTGGCCACTGATTGGCTCAGCCTCATGCAAGTTTGTTTCTCTCATACACGCTTCTACATCACTACGCATCGGGAGCATCTTTGCTCTTGTAAGTGTTTGCGATTTCTGAGAACTTTTATCTAAGCCCCATGATGGCTCCTAAATGTGCAGCTTCTTCTAAGCCTTCTGACGATGACACTAAGCGCCGGAGGAAGATGCTTACCATCCAGGAGAAGGTGAAACTCTTGGATATGATCAAAGATGGCAAGAAAATCATGGAGGTTGCCCGCCATTACGACTTGAATGAGTCTACCGTTTGCTCCATCCGTAAAGATGAAAAGAACATCCATGCAACGGCTACGGTCTCTTTCAACAAGGAAGCAAAGCACGTCGTGACAAGTCGTAATAAGTTCATAGTGAAAACGGAGTCTGCCCTAGCAGTTTGGATCAGCGACAGCCGCAAGAAAAACATCCCGTTGGATTCGCTGGTCATCCGGGAGAAGGCGAGGCAGCTCTATCAGCGCTTTACGGTGGACGAACCTCAACCAGGACCCTCTTCTGCAACGTTCATGGATTTCACGGTGAGGAAGTATTGGTTTGAGAAGTTCCAGAAGAGGTATCATCTGAAGGGTGTCGTTCTCCACGGAGAAGCTGCCTCTGCTGACCAGCCTGCAGCAGAGGACTACGTGAACAACACGTTCCAGATGATCCTTGAGGAGGGTGATTATCATCCAGAATAGGTGTTCAATATGGACGAAACAGGACTGTTCTGGAAAAGAATGCCTTCCCGGACATTCATTTTCAAGGATGAGGCCAAGGTCCGTGGCTTCAAGGCGTATAAGGATTGTGTGACTGTTGTTATGTGTGGAAATGCTGAGGGATGTTTGCTCAAGCCTGCCCTTATCTACAAGCCCAAGAACCCTAGGGCCCTGAAGAATAAAAACAAGAACCTGCTGCCAGTGCACTGGATGCACAACGACAAGGGCTGGATCACGAAGCAGCTGTCATCGGACTGGTTCCACGAGTGTTTCATCCCCCAAGTCAAGCTGTATCTTGCGGAGAAGGGACTCAGGTTTAATGTCCTTCTCATGGACAATGCTGGAGGTCATGTGCAAGACCTATTCTACGATGGTGTGCGAATCGAGTTCCTTCCTCCCAACACCACTTCACTGATCCAGCCCATGGATCAAGGCGTTATTTGCGCGTTCAAGGCCCTCTACACACAAAACACCCTGCAGCACCTCGTCGAAGGCATGGACCTTAAGGAGAACTTCTTGCTGAAGGAATGCTGGCAGCAGTATACCATCGCAACCTGTCTGAAGAACATCCAGGCCACGTTGAAGGACATAAAGACGGAGACCGTGAAGGCCAGCTGGAAGATGTTGTGGCCTGAAATTGTCCACGACTACAGAGGATATAGCAACTTGGCAGTGGATAAGGCAGTTAGGCTAGCCCAGATGCTGGGAGGAGAAGGTTTCGTGGGTATGACCCACGTTGACATGGATGAGCTGCTGGAGACACATTTGGATCCCTTAACTGACGAGGATATGGTGGAGATGACTAAGTCTACGAGTGAGGAGGAGGAAGAGCAGCCAGAGGTTCCTGGGGGTCAGGAGGAGGAAGTTGGCCTTATACTTGAGTGTCTCTCGAAAGTCGTGAGAATTATTAAGGTAGTAGAGGACATGATTGGTGAATGGGACCCACAAATGATGTGTGCATTGTGGTTCCGGAATGCACTTGATGGAGCAATGAACCCTACAAAAGCCTCCTCACGCATATGAAAAGACAGTGCCAGCAACTGCCTATCACAATGTTCTTCAGCTGCGCACCCAGACACCCACTGCCTACTCCTAGTACTCCTTCAGCAGAAGACAGCGACGCACCTGCTGAAGATACTGCACCACCTGAAGACTCTCCTACTGAGGTCGTGCCTTCAGAGGAGCAGTAACATTGTTCTTCTTTGCTATGCAGTACATCTCTTCATCTTCATCGCTTCATCATCGAACAAGTTGTACTATTTTCATAGGTTAGTGGTTGTGTGTAAGAACTGTGTGTGTGTGTAATTAAATGTACAATAATAATAATATATTTGTAACATCTAATATGTCTTATTTTATCTTATTTTGTCTAATACATTGGGTAATATGAGTGTAATGCTGACTAAAGGGTGTTATTTCATGTCTAGAATGCTTTAATAATGTTAAAAAATGTATTTAGAAGGTCATAAACAGGTTTTCTATGCTCTGAGAAAATATTCAATTTATAAATAAAGAATACTACTTCGCGGAAATTCATTTATCACAGTAGGGTCTGGAACTGATTAACCATGATAAACGAGGGCCGACTATACTGATATGACTTGATTTGTTCACTTTGTTTTCCTCCTGTATACCAGTGGTGAGAGAACCATGGAAGATCTCTCCCTCAAAATGATTTGAGGAATGAGCCAATCAACCCAGAAAACCTTAAGACAGTGGCCAGCACTGGAAAGGCTAATGACTTCCTGGTGCAGTACCTACGACTCTTCCCTGAAGAGCCATCTGTGACCTTTAACTAGTGGCACACTGAGGTAAATCAAGAGCAAGGGGAAATTAGATTGGGAAGATACTTTTTAGAGACTCAGGGTGATGGAGCATCCAGAGAAGAGTGAAAGAGGTGGCCCAAGATCCATGGTGACCACCTAGATCCCAGAAGGTGTTTCAGAAGTGATGTGGAAAATTTCCTTTCTCTCTTAGGACGTCCCAGAAAAAGAGTAGCCCAGCCCCAACCCAGGATTCCAAGCTGTATCCAAGGCCAATCCAGGAAGCAGATTCCAGAAGCCTAGGAGCCCTCCAGTGTCTGATCTCACTCTCTAGTGGAGACGGAGGGGTGGGTAGGAAAAGTCTCTGCTGGGCAATCGCCAGGCACACATAAGGGCAAGGGCAGGACAGGCCCTTCCGTTGTGACCCTGAGTCCCCCTGTCCAGCAGTCTAATCCTAGAAGTAAATCCAGAAGCAAACCAAGCTTCAACAAACAGCAATCCAAGAACCAAAGAGTCCCAGCCACCCAGAAGTCAAATCACAAGGAGAAAATGGTCTAGGAATAGAGCCAAGGCCAAAGCAATACTGAGGCCAGAATGCCAAGGTACTCCCAGTTGACAGGGCCTGCAGAGGAGCAGACAAGGGTAGACAGGAGTGATTCTGGAAGCCGCCAGCAAGCCAGCTGCCCAGGTGCCTGTTGCTCACAGTGGAGCCATACTATATGCCTTTTAACTTATGCATGTTTTAACCTTTTGTGATCTGCAGGGTGAGAGAAACTACTGCCAGTAGCATATCTTCTTACCTGGCCAGTATGCACCTTATAATGAGCAGTGAGTGGGAGCGAGGGCTCTGCTGTCCCTGTGGACAATCTCTGTGTCTGGAGCAGAACACCTACTGAGCATCTTACCATCGTGGAAGTTATTTTGTTTGTGTAGATTCATAGTTTTTATAGAAATATCTTCTAAATGCAGGCCAACCACTGCATCTGATGCTCAACCCTGCCACCTACCCCCCAAAAGCAGTCAGTTCCAATACAGAAGAGGAAACCAGCTGTGATTGACTCACTGAGAGGTGTCAAAATGTAATTTGGGTGTAATATAAGGATTTGCAAGGCTAATTTTGATTATGTGCAAATGTTAACATGTGTACTGACCAGACAACCTCAGTCCTGTGTAAGTCCACACGACATTTGTTTCCTGTGAATGCAGGGAGTGGATCGCAGACCCCCTAAGGCTAAAAGCAGAGTCAGACTTGCAACTGAGACACTTAGATTTTCCTAGAGTTACATGGAATCTGAAGGGTTTGGGGAACTAAAACCTACCAAAGTCTAAAAGGAAAGGCTACTACAGTCCAGTGGGGAAAGGACAGCCTTTTCAACAAATGATGTTGGGAAAACTGGATATTCACATGCAAAAGAATGAAATTGAACTCTTACTTACCTTATACTGTACATAAACAAAACAAAAAAAAACCTGAAAATATCCTGGCCTGTGTGGCTCAGTGATTAGAGCATCAGCCCATGCACTGAAGGGTCACGGGTTCAATTCCCGGTCAAGGGTATGTACCTGTGTTGCTGGTTCTGTCCCTGGCCCCAGTTGGGGATGCATGCAGGAGGCAACCAACTGATGTGTCTCTCTCACATTGATGTTTCTCTTTCTTTCTCTCCCTCCCTCCCTCTTTTCCACTCTCTCTAAAAATCAATGGATTGACAACAACAACAACATAACTCAAAGTGAATCAAAGACCTAAACATAAGCACTAAAAGTAGTAAAGGTTTAGAAGAAAATATGGGAGAAAGCTTCATGGCATTGGATTTGGCAATGATTTCTTGGATATGATACAAAAGCACAAGCAACAAAAGAAATAACAGATAAACTGGACTTCATCAACATTTAAAACTTTGTGCATCTAAGGACACTATCAAAAGAGTGAAAGGCAGCTCACAGAATGGGAGAAAATATTTGTGAATCATCTCTGTTAAAGGATAAATATTAATATCCAGAATATATAAAGAATGACAACTCAAAGATAAAACATAAACAACCAATTTTTAAAAAATGGGCAAAGGACTTGAATAGACATTTCTCTGAAGGAGATAGACAGAAGACCAATAAGCACAGGAAAAGATGCTCAACATAATGAGTCATTAGGGAAATGCAAATCAAACCCACAATCAGATACCACTTCATATTCATTAAGATGGCTACCATAAAAAATAAAAAAAATAAAAAAATAAAATAAAAAAACCTAGAAAATATGTGTTGGCCAGGATGTGGAGAAATTTGAACCCTGGTGCACTGCTGGTGGGAATGTAATGTAAAGCTGCTGAGGAAAACAGTATAGCAGGTCTTCAAAAAATTAAACATAGAGCCCTGACCAGTGTGGCTCAGTGGTTGGAGCATCAGCCTGTGCACTGAAGGGTAGAGGGTTCAATTTCTGTTAAAGGTCACATACCTAGGTTGCAGGTTTGATCCCCAGCCCTGGTCAGGGCGCTTGCAGGAGGCAACCAATCGATGTGTCTCTCTCACATCAATGATTCTCTCTCTCTCTCTCTCTCTCTCTCTCTCTCTCTCTCTCTCCGCCACCCCCTTCCTCTCCCACTCCCACTCTCTCTAAAAATTAATGGAAAAAATATTCTCAGGTGAGGATTAACAAAACAAAAAATTCAACATAGAATTATTGTATGAGACAGCAATTCCATGTCTGGGTATATACCCCAAATAATTGAAAACAGGGACTCAAAGATATTTGTACACTCGTTCATAGCAGCATTCATCACAATAGCCAAAAAGTAGAAACAAACTAAATTTTCATCAATGAATGACTGGATAAACAAAATGTGGTTTAAAGATAAAATGGAATATGATTATGTAAACAAACAAGGAATGAAATTCTGACATTTGCTGCAACGTGGGTGAAACTTGAAGACATATGGTAGGTGAAAATCACAGAAGGACAAAGATTGTATGAATTACCTAGAATAAAGTACCTAGAATAGGCAAATTCACAGAGACAGAAAGTGGAATGGTGGTTACCAAGGGCCAGGGGGAGAGGGGACTGTAAAGTTATTATTTAATGGATACAGAGTTTTTGTTTCGGAAGATGAAAAGTTGTGGAGCTGGATCGGGGTGATGTTTGCTCAACAATGTAAATGTACTAAATGACATGAAATGTACACTTAAAAATGATTAAAACAGTAAATTTTATGTTATGTATATTTTACCTCACTAATAAAAAATAAATGTGTGCTATGTAATCAATAAGCCTCCCTGCCCCCTGAAGTGTCTGATCTTTAAATGCCCTGGGGGGGGGGGGGGGAGACTGCTGCTGCAGTGCTCTCTGCCCAGTGAGGACGGGTGCAGACACCCACAGGGCCGGCTCCAGAGCTCACAGGCAAACCCCGTCCAGAAGAAACCGAGAAGGCAAAGGCCATAGAGAGAAGGCAAGATTTTATGCCTTTACTTCAGGCCCCGACTGCCCCCGAGATTAACTGGTCAACCAAAAATTTGCTCTTCCAAGTGTCCCATTCCCCCAGCCCTCTTCTCCTAAACCCCTCAGCTGCTTCCCAAGTATGCTACCGCAGACTGTCGCTGATGTCAAATGGTCAGCCTCAAATTCTGTCTGGCTTTTTTTCTTCTTCAACTTTTGATGAAACACTCATGCTAAAAGGATTCTAGTGCAGCCTGGGCCACGTCTTGGGAAGGCAGTCAGTCAGGGCCCCTGTCCTGACACCCATCTCATTGATCACCCAGGGAGGAGCTGGGCCGCATCCTGGCCAGCGATCGATGGCGCTAATGGCTTCAGGTCCATTAGGAGCAGAAGGGTTCCAGCCGGTGCAAGCCAGCAGCAAAGTGCTTAGCAGCCCCACCAGGACAAGATTCTGAGAATGTTCTTGGGATTCCCTGAGCACTCAGGACAGGGAAGTGTGGAAAGAAGAATCTTCTCTCTGGGCCCTCTGACCCTTCTGTCCTCTGCCAGAGTCCTCACCCTTCCTAGTCCCAAGGAGACAAGTCCTGGCAGAGATCCACCCCCTGATGTGGCTTTCTGGTCTGTTCCTTTAACAGAACTGTCTAAGCAGGCATCCTTCTGCCAAGACTGCAGGCCACTCCTGTACCTTCACAGAGCACTTTACGTGGACCACTCCGGGGACCGTGGCCCCAGAGGCTGCACATGGGCAGATGCCGTCTCTGCCACGCTGCATGTGGAGTCGTCCCAGTGCGATCCAGGAGGGCGGCTTGTAGGTACCTCAGTCAGTGTGATTTATTCTGGAAAATAAGCTCGATGGTCAGAAAAATGACTGTTTTCTCCTTGTTAATGAATACCATGGAAAGTAACGTGCCCCATACCTACCCTGTGTCGTTTTAGTAGTGACACTCGAACACCATGCACAAGATCCTATTTACCATGTTGCACTACCTTAAGCCCATCTTTTAGCAGCTGTGGTTTATGTACATCTTCATCTCTAGTTGTAGCAGAATCCAAGATCCCCAAAGTGAACGTGGGCAGTGGCTGGGATTTTCTTATCCTCTGGGCAGGAGCTCTGGGGAACAGTGACGGCATAGAATGGGAATGGGCTGGCTTTTATTTGCATCTTAAAGCCAACAGCTGAATGAAGACTTGACTTCTCATTTCGATGTGCTCCCAGGTTCAAAGCAGGTTGGCACAGGCCCCATCTGTCTGGTGTAATAATGGGGTTTTGAATGCTTCCCTGGTAGCCTAGGATTAAAGCCCCGCTGAGTAACTTGGGGTTGAGTGGAGGCATGCCCACAATAAAGACACTGCTCTTCTCTGATGAAACCGAAGCATAGATGCAGCTCTTCCTGCTCATGGCGAGTCCTGTCTTCAGATCTGTTGCTAAAAGGGAAATAAGTCCTTCTCCAGTTTGTTTGTCTTTAATAGGCTCATCTCTAATATAAGTTACCTCCCCACCTCCAGAAACTCAGCATTAAAATTACATCATTGAAATTTTCTATAAATAGTGCAAATATTTTTTCCAAAATAGTCATGATTATGAACAGGATAACATAACAATAACCACCACTCTTCCCAATACAACTAAAAATATTTAAAATAGGTTTTCCACTAGTCTATCCCAAGATCTCTCACCCCTCCTATCTGAAATGCAAAGCAGAATTTTTAAGACTTTAAACTCTGTGATTCAGACATACCTGGATTCACATCTCAGCTCTAGAAATTACTATGGGGTGTGGCAGTTATAAAACATGCCATCCAAATTTCAACATGCCTCTCATCAAGAGTTGTGGTCTAGGTCTATGTCCCCCACTCTTGAATCTAGGTTCTGCAACTGCTTGGCCAATAATATGCAACAAAAGCAATGGTACCAGCTGCTAGACCCAGGTCCTAAGAAACCAGCAGCTTCTACTTCCTATCTCTTGGGATGCTTCTTCTTGTTGGAACCTAGTCACCATGCTATGAGGAAGCTCAACAGTCCATGGAGAAGTTCCAAGAGAGGAGCAGCAGCTCATGAAGACAAGACATGTTGTCAATATCTACAAAGGACTCAGCTGGAATTTTGATGGGAATGGCATAGAATGGCTCTGCGGATCACTTTGGGGAGTATTCCATCTTGATATTATCATCTTCTGATCCTTGAACCTAAATATCTTTCCATTTATTTAATTTTTTTAAATCCTCACCTGAAGATATTTTTCCATTCATCTTCAGATAGAGTGGGAGGGAGGGAGGGAGGGAGAGAGAGAGAGAGAAAAACATCGATGTGAGAAAGACACATCGACTGGCTACCTCCTGCATGACCCTGACCAGGACCGGGGACTGAACTGCAACCGAGGTACATGCCCTTGACCAGAATCAAACCCATGACTTTTCAGTCCACAGGCTGACGCTCCAACCACTGAGCCAAACTGGCCAAAGCTCTTTCCATTTATTTAAATCTTCCTTAATTTATTTTAACAATGTTTTGTAGTTTAAGTTCTGTACTTCTTTTGTTAAATTCATTCCCAAATATTTATTGTTTTTAATACTATTATAAATGAGCAGTTCTTGTTCTTTTGGCTATGTTGAGAAGCCCTTCATCACTAAAAGCTTTTCTTCCACAGGTATTCCAGTAACCTGGGACTTTCAGACTTCTTTGGTTAAGCCCTAGTTATTTCACAATTAATCAAGTGGAAATCAACCCTGTAATAAAGATCTTTCCTTGCCCTGGTCTAATAGATTCCAACAAATTAAATTTACACTTTCAGCCCTGGCCAGTTTGGCTCAGCGGACCAGAGTCCCAGGTTCAGTTCCCGCTAAGAGCATGTACCTCAGTGGCAGTTTGTCCCTGGCCCCGGTTGGGGTCATGTGGGTGGCAACCACTCGATGTGTCTCTCTCACATTGATGTTTCTCTCTCTCTTCTTTCCTCTCTCGCTCCCGCTCTATCTGAATATAAATGCAAAAATGTCCTCAGGTGAGGATAAAAAAAAAATTTACACTTTCAAAGGTCTTATTTTTTATTTTAGAAAATGCTTTTGACCACTGTCACCTCCTTCTGCTGCTGCTCCTGGTGCTGCTGTGTGTTGGCTTGATGACAACCTGGTACCTCCTTTGTGAAGTGGCAGCTGAGAGATCCCAGGGCTTGCCATGGCCGAGAGCCCACGGAAGGTTTCAAGACTGAAAATATGATCATGTTAATTTGAAGGTGGCCAGGCAGGATGGTTTGTGGAGCAGTTTAAGATTAAGAGCCATACACTACTTAGTAAACTATTGAAAGTCTATTGTGAATGACAGGCTTTGTCAATGAGGCAGATCAGATTCTGCCAACTGACTGACAGGTAGGCAATCAGTGACAGTTGAAAATGGAGGATGTAGATACATGTGATGTGTTCTAGCACCAGGCAGGAGGTTGCTACTAAAAAGGGAACCTGCTACTTTATCCCAGAACTCTGTTTCTCCAGCTCAAGAAGACATGCTCAATTAGAAAACCACAGTTTGGTTCTACCACATCCTGACTACAACAGTATAGTTTTCTCCATCCTTCCATTGTCCCCTTCACCATTCCTTTGTTGTACATAAAGCAACTAGTGTGTGTACACCAGCATATTGTTGTTGTTTTTTATTAAATGGAAATGGTATGCTTTTGTCAGCCTCAAGTGAAGAAGGGATGGTAAAAGGACTGCTTCTATGAAAATATCCCCATCGTTTTATTCCAGTAAGTTAATTTGCTCTCACTGTTTAACAAGAAGAGAACAACATAAAAATTATTGCACACCTTGTTCTATCGGAGAATTTTAATGTTCTTCAGTTATCGTTGTAAAACCAAGGACAATTTTTATAACTTTTTGGTGTGTAGTTATTACCTGTAGGGCAATCTGTCTTTAAATGGGGATGAATTACTCTGAAAGAAATGACTCCTAGATAGTTTTCCTTTCAAGTCAAGCCTCCTGTTGTTTATAAACTTCTTGTTTAAAAAAAAATTTTTTTTTATTTCTATTTCTCAGCTCAAGTGCAATTAACAGGAAAATGAACTGTGATTCACCATGCTTTCCTCCGATATATGTTAAATAACTTTATTTTGAAGAAGAAAAAAAAAAAGCAGAAATCTTTCCCCAGATGCTTTTCTGGGGAAGGATTCTACCCCTCAGGCCGTTTCTGTATGCACCTTCAGCAGCAATCACAGCATATATGAATTTCATGTTTCTTCTTAATTGGGAATAATCAGAAAAATCATGAAACAGAGTTCAGAAATAGAAAAGAGAGATGATATAAAAGAAGAGCAGTAGGAATTCTGCCAAGATACCTTGAAAGGAATGAAGGGAGCTGAGGGAAAGGCCTCTTGTCATCAAAACCAGAATGGAGTCAAAGTGGGCTTCTTTTATTCTTAATGAAAAATTTCAAGTACACAAAATAAATAAGAATAAGTATTTGTCATAATGAACAAATATAATGAACTTCTAGGTGCCCATTACCCCAGGTTCAAGAGTCATCAAATCACCCTGGCCGGTGTGGCTCAGGTGGTTGGGCATTGGCCCATGTACCAAAAGATCGCTGGTTCAATTCCCGGCCCGGGCACATGCCTGGGTTGTGGGCTTGATCCCCAGTAGGAGGTGTGCAGCAGACAGCTGATCGATGTTTCTCTTGATGTTTCTCTCTAGATGTCACCCACATCCTTGCCACATGGCCCCTCCATCTTCAAGTCAGCAAGGGTGTATCAAATCCTTCATATGCTTCAAATTTCTGACTTCCCCTTCTGTAATTTGGAGAAAACTCTCTGACCTTAATTAAAGGGGTTATGTGGTCAGGTAACCCCCACTAACCCTACCCCCAAACTGTCACCAGAAAATGTTTTTATCTTGACACCAACTGATCTGGAAACTTAATTACATCTGTAAAATGACATCACAGGAGTTCCTAGATGGACGTTTCATTGAATAACTGGGAGAAGGTGCGTGTACACCAGGGGCTGGAGGCTAGAACACCAAAACCAAAGTGTTGGCAGGGTTGGTTTCTTCTGAATACCATTTGTTGGCTTCTAAATCTCCCTCTGTCTTCACATGTTCTTCTCTGTGTGTCCTAATCACCCCTTCTTATAAGAACACCAGTTACTTTGGATTAGGTTCACCTGTATGACCTCATTGTATCTTAATCACCTTTTTAAAAGCCCTATCTCCAAATACTGTTATATACTTGGGGCTAGGGTTTCAACATATGAATTTGAAGGGGACACAATTCAGCCCATAACTGCATAAAACAGGAAGATAGCTATAAATGTAAATATATGTCTATATATGCATAAAATATCAATAGAATATTCAAAAGAAACCATTATCACTATTTGATTCCTAGAAGGGGAACTGAATGGCTGAAGGATGGAGAGGGGAAGGGAATGTTTCATTATATACCCTTCAAAAATTCTGAATTTTGTATTATTATTTATAATATATATCAAAAGAATATACAAATTAAAAAATTTTAAATCAAGAAGTTGAATTGGCATCTAGAATTTCAGACCATATCTGGCATTTAATGGGAATACTTTTTCTCTGTTGATGAAGTAACTAAACTAGTCCTTAGGTTCTCCAGAGTCAACAATTCCTGCCTGGCACTTACGTAATGGAAATAAAGCTACTGAAAACCAATGTTGTCTTAAGATCACTGTTTCTTGTTTTAATAATAAGCACATGGACATTCATTCACTTGTAGAGTGACAACAGCATTAGCTAACTTTAATGGAAAGGCTGATGTGTTTGTAGCTGACAGCTATTTTGCAAATAGTAAAGGATGTAGCATAATGATGTATGTTCATTGAGAGTAAGATATGTGTGATGGGACGATATATAGCTGAAATATTATGCCCTGTATTGTGATAAGATGGGAAAATAAAGCTGTGCCTTAATAAATCTCAATGTTAAGAATAAATTTCCCAATATCTCTTGAAAAGTTGAAAAGATATAGATTATAGACAATAAGGCTGGTAACACTACACCCCAGGATATTTTGAGGGATAATAATAGCAACTAGTAAAGTGGTACAGTTGTTCAGTGCTATATATTTGTGAAGAGCTTTTACAAATAGATCATTTATATCTTGAAACTAGTCTTTGAAGCATAAACTGTGACTCATATTTTGTAAATGAAAATGTGAGTTAGTATAGCAGGAAAAGGCCAGCATCAATTCTAAGACTTCTTGCAATTCAAAGGCTTTTCATTTGGCATTTGTATCAAGAAATATTGCCAATTTACAGAAATTGGTCCAACTTCAAATTGGCCAATGTGTCTTCTCAAGTACCAAGAAAATGTGATTCAGGAACCAAACATGAAGTGAAAAAGCACAAAAGAGAAGACAAAATTTCTTGCATAATACATGATCACCTATTTAGTGATTATTAGTGATAATCTCAGTATGCAAAGCATTTTCACATAGCTCATCTCATTGTATCCTTATCATGGGAAATATGTAGAACAATTCTTATCACAAACTCTCAAAGAGGCATTATATTAATTATATAATGCCTTTAATAATACAAACCCTGTCTTACTTTCTGCCTATGCTGCAGAATATATCAACACATATCCATAGAAGACCCTAAAACTCTATAAAACAAAAAACTTGAATACGTGATAGAATCTAGTGACCGAGTAGTAACTGAACATAAAAAGGTTCTTCTTTCCCCTAAGAATCATATATTCAGCAGTTTACACTGTAAAAGGTTACAAGGCAGGTACAGTCTCTCTCCAAGGTCCTGAGGACCTGACAGGGTCCCAGCCCATCCTCTCAGCACAGCATAATGGACTGACTTGTAGACTGAGAATATTCACGCCTTACTTTGGTTACCAATTTAAATATCTGCATGTAATTGTAACAGCAGGAATTCATTTGAGTTGCCTGTAGACTAACCAGAGATGAGATATCTGTTCAGGAAATAATATAAACTAACTAAAGCCACTCTACTTCTAGGCTTAGCCTAGACACGAGCTGAAATAGTTAGTGGTTTCCAGCTTTTGTTCTCCGAGAAATCTTGTGTAGCTTCCAAATTTCTGAGAGCCAACAGAAAGGAATTTAGAGCACATCTATTTGGATTCTCTTATTTTCCATACTAGAGAGTCATGACCAGTATCCAGTTATTATGTCACTTTTTGGAATACCAGGAAATTTTAGTTTTAAAAATATTATGTGTGTGCATTCACTATGTCTCATTTTGCCTATCAGACTTACTTTGGAAATGACATTGATGAACTTACTTATTGATGAAAATATCTGAAGAATTTAATAACATTTATTCACTCAAGAATTTAACATCTGTATTTACAACCTACGAGAATCACTACATGGTAAGGCAGAGAAATCTCTGTCTTCAGAGTAAGACAGAATTAGGTTTGAATCCTGACTGCCACATACTACCTGTGTGATCTTCAGCAAATTACATCACTTCCATGTGCCTCAGTTTCCTTATCAGTAAATCGGTGATATAATGTCACCTACTCCAATTGGGGTGTTATAGTATTCAATAAAATCGTGTATATAAAGTTCTTGCCAAATGGTCTCGTTTTTATATGTGAGTGTGTGTGTGTGTGTGTACACTAACTGTGGTCAACCTCAAAGAGGCAGTGGAATGGACCAGTGTATATTGACACCTTTGATACTTATCTTTCACAATTCACTTAATTTCACTGAGCAATGCGTTTCTATATCTGTGGAAGCTTCCTTGCCTTCCTTGCAAAGTTATTGTGAGTTCAAATTGGCATAATACGCATGTGTGGGATAAAACTAAAATATGCTAGATAAATGTAGAGAACTATTAGAGTATTACTCAGAAGGGATTTAGGACTCCTTACCTAATTTCTCTTTCAATTTTTCAGCAATCAGGAGGGTTCTTATAGTTAGAATATTAGTGAGACCTATTAAGGATCTCAGAATGAACCCATCTTTTCTCATCCTATGTCCATGGCACCCATCCATGTCACTAAAGAGACAGAGATTAGAGCTATATGAATATAAACACCCTTCTGAAAGAAGGGCATACATCCTTGTCTATATGATACACTTGAAGCAAATAAAGATTATTTTTATCTATTTGAGAGCAAGAACACCAATTCCACTTCTAGGTGTCCACCCTAAAGAAACTCACATATACACAGAGACACACACAGAATGTTCATTCTAGCTCTCTTTGAAATAATGAAAAGTGAAAATCTGACCCTGTCAGGATGAAAACAAATTAATAAATTGGTTTATATATACAATGTATTCAGCAGTTAATATAAAAAAACTGAATCAGGCAAGTTATGGCTTGTGAGCCAAATCTTGGCCCCCAGTCTATTTTTGTAAACATATTGTCTATGGCTGCTTTCTCCCTACAATGAGTAGTTACAATAGATGCTGTAATGGCCAGCAAAGCTGAAAATTTTTACCATCTGACCCTTTGCAGAAAAAATTGCTGACACCTAAATTAAATAAACATTTATGAACATGAATAAATCTAAAAAATATAATGTTGAACAAAACATGTGAAAAAAATATATAAGGCATGACTTCAATTATATAACATTTATTTTATTTTTATTTTTATTTATTTATTTTTATTATAGATGTCCCTCCTTTTCCCTCATTGACACCATCCTCCCCACTCCTGCATACTCCCACCTTCATCGCACTGTTGTCTGTGTCCACTGGTTATGCATATATGCATATGAGTTCTTTGACTTATCTCTTCCCACACACATATGCCTTTCCTCTGAGGTTTGTCAATAAGTTCCCTTCTTCCATATATCTGGATCTATTTTGTTCATCAGCTTATATTGTTCATTATAGTCCACAAATAAGTGAGATCATGTGGTTCTTGTCTTTCTCTGACTGGCTTATTTCGCTTAGCATAACACTCTCCAGGTTTTTCCAAAGGGTAAGAGACCTTTCTTTCTTACAGCTGCATAGAATTCCATTGTGTATATGTACCACAGCTTTTTTATCCACTCATCTACTGATGCACACTTGGGCTGTTTCCAGATCTTAGCTATTATAAATAGCACTGCTATGAACATAGGGGTGCATATATTCTTTCTGATTGGTGTTTCAGGCTTGTTAGGATATATATTTAAAAGTGGAATCACTGGGTCAAACAACAGTTCCATTTTTAAATGTTTGAGGGAACACCATATTGATTTCCATAGTGGCTGCACAAGTCTGCATTCCCACCAGCAATGTACTAGAGTACCCTTTTCTACACATCCTCACCAGTACTTGTTTGATGATTTGTTGACGGTGCCATTCTGGCAGGTGTGAGGTGATACCTCATAGTCATTTTAATTTGCATCTCTCTGATTAGTGATGTTGAGGATTTTTTCATAAGTCTCTTAGCCATTTGTATGTCCTGTTTGGAGAAGTGTCTGTTCAGGTCCTCTGCCCATTTTTTTTTTTTAAATACTTCACCCGAGGATATTTTTCTACTTATTATCAGATAGAGTGGGACGGAGGGAGAGAGAGACTGAGAGAAACATCAATGTGATAGAGCCACATCTACTGGTTGCTTCCCACATAACCCGACTAGGGCCGGGGACAAACCACAACCAAGATACGTGCCCTTGACCAGTATCGAACCCGTGACTCATTGGTCCATGGGCCGATGCTCTAACCACTGAACAAAACCGGCCAGGGCTCTGCCCATTTTTTAATTGGATTGTTTGTCTTCCTTTTGTTGAGTTGTATGAGTACTCTATGTATTTTGGAAATTAACCCCTTATCTGATGTATCTTTGGCAAATAGGTTCGCCCATACAGTGGGTCCCTGTTTCATTTTGATGGTGATTTCTTTTGCTGTGCAGAAGCTTTTTAGTTTGATGTAGTCCCATGTATTAATTTTTTCTTTTGTTACTCTTGGCCTAAGTGATGTATCGGTGAAATTGAGCTATGTGTGATGTCTGAGATTTTTCTGCCTATATTTTCTTCTAGGATATTTATGGTTTCATGAGTTACATTTAAGTCTTTTAGCCATTTTGAGTTTATTCTTGTGTATGGTGTGAGTTGGTGGTCTAGTTTCATTATTTTGCATGTGTCTGTCCAATTTTCCCAACACCGTTTATTGAAAAGACTGTCTTTACTTCACTTTATGCTCTGGCCTCCTTTGTCAAATATTAATTGAGCATAATGTCTTGGGTCAATTTCTGGGTTCTCTGTTCTGTTCCATTGATCTACATGCCTGTTGTGCCAGTACCAGGCTGCTGTGATTACAATGGCTTTGTAGTATAACCTGATACCCAAAACTGTGATCCCTCCTATTTTGTTCTTTTTCAAGATTCGGTGGCTATTTGGGGTCTTTTTGAGTTCCATTTAACTTTTGGAGTATTTGTTCTAGATCTGTGAAATATGCCATTGATACTTTAATAGGGATTGCATTGAATCTATAAATTGCTTTGGGTAGTATGGACATTTTAATGATGTTGCTTCCTCCAATCCATGAACATGGCATATGCTTCCACTTTTTATATCTTCCTCTATTTCTTTTTTTGAAGTCCTGTAGTTATCTGAGAACAAGTTTTTTACCTCCTTGGTTAAGTTTATTTTTAGGTACCTTAATTTTTTTGTTGCAATGGTAAATGGGATTTTTTTTTTTAGTTTCTCTAAGTGTTCATTACTGGTATATAAAAACACCATTGATTTCTGGATGTCAATTTTGTATCCTGCTACATTGCTGGATTCATTTATTAAATCTAGCAGATTTTTGATGGAGTCTTTAGGGTTTTCTATGTACAATGTCATATCATCTGCAAATAATGACAGTTTCACTTCCTCCTTTTCAATTTAGATACATTTTATTTTTTCTTCTTGACTGATCACTGTGACTATGACTTCCAGTACTATGTTGAATAAGAGTGGTGAAAGCAGATATCCCGGTATTGTTCTTGTTCTTAAGGGAAATGATTTTAGTTTTTGCCCACTGAGTATATGGCCTTTATTATATTTATTGTTTATTGTCATATATGTCCTTTATTATCTTGAAGTATGATCCTTCTATTCCCACTTTGCTGGATGGTTTTATAAAAAATGGGTGCTAGATTTGTTAAATGCTTTTTTAGCATCTACTGTTATGATCATATGATTTTTACTTTTCATTTTGTTTATGTGGTATATCACATTTATTGAGTTGTGAATATTGTACCAGCCTTGCATCCCTGGGATAAATCCCACTTGGTCATGGTGAATAATTATTTTAATATATTGCTGGATCTGATTTGCTAATACTTTGTTGTGGATTTTGCATCTATGCTCATCAGGGATATTGGCCTATAGTTTTCTTTCTTTGTAGTGTCTTTGGTTTGGGGATTAGGATTATGTTGGCCTCTTAAAAAGAGCTTGGAAGTCTTCCTTCCTCTTGAATTTTTTGGAATAGTTTGAGGAGAATAGGTATTATTCCTTCTTTGAGTGTTTGGTAACCCCCTTCCCCACCCCCCACCCCCCCACCCCCAGTTGAGCTGTCCAGACCAGGGCTTTTGTTTGCTGGGAGTTTATTGATTACAGCTTCAATTTCCTTATGTTATTGGTCTGTTCAGGTTTTCTGACTCTTTCTGATTGAGTTTTTGAAGACTGTCTGATTGTCCATTTCCCCTAGGTTGTCCAATTTGTTGGCATATAATTGTTCATAGTATTTTCTTACAGTCCTTTATGTTTCTGTGGTGTCAATTGTTACTTCACCTCTTTTGTTTCTGATTTTATTAATTTGGGTCCTCGCTCTTTGTTTCTTAGTGAATCTGGCTAAAGGTTGATCAATCTTGTTAATCTTTTCAAAGAACCAGCCCTTGGTTTCATTGATCTTTTGGGTTGTTGTTTTTTGGGGGTTTTTTTTAGTCTCTATGTCATTTATTTCCACTGTGATCTATATTATTTCCTTCCTTCTACTAACGCTGAGTTTTTCATTTTGTTCTCTTTCTAATTCTTTAAGTTGTAGGATTAGATAATTTATTAGAAAGTTTTCTTGTTTCTTGAGGTAGGCCTGTAATGTTATAAACTTCTCTCTCAGGACTGCTTTTGCTGTGTCCCATAGATTTTGTGTTGCTGTGTTTTCATTTTCATAAGCTTACAGAAAGTTTTTTATTTCTTCCTTGATCTCATTGGTAACCCATTCATTGTTTAATAACATGCTATTCAGCCTCCATGTGTTTGAATGTTTTTGAGTGTTTTTATTGTAATTGATTTCTAGTTTCTTGCCATTGTGATCCAAGAAGATATTTGATATGATTTCAATCTTGAATTTGTGGAGACTTTGTTTGTGTCTTAACATGTGGTTGATCTTTGAGAATATTCCATGTGCACTTGAGAAGAATGTATATTCTTCAGCTTTGAGGTAAAATGTTCTGTAAATATCAATTAAATCCATCTGATCTAGTGTTTGTTTAGGGTATCTGTTTCCTTGCTAATTTTTTGTCTAGAAGATCTATCTAGTGATGTCAGTGGGGTGTTAAAGTCTTTTACTAAGATTGTATTGCTGTTGATCTCTCCCTTAAAGTCCTCCAGATGTTTTAAAATATATTTTGGCTCTCCTGTATTGGGTGTATATATGTTTACCAGGGTTGTATCCTTCTGTTGGATCCATCCTTTTAATATTATGTAATGACCTTCTTTGTCTCTTATTATGGCCCTCGTTTTGAAGTCTCTTTGATAAGATATGAGTATTTATACCCCAGCTTTTTGCTCATTGCCATTTGCATGGAAAATATTTTCCCATCCCTTCATTCATCCTGTGTGAGTCTTTTGTTCTGATGTGGGTCTCTTGTAGACAGCATATATATGGGTCATGTTTTCTTATCCATTCAGCTACCCTATGTCTTTTGATTGGAGCATTTAAACCCTTTACATTTAAGGTTATTATTGATAGGTACTTATTTGTTGCCATTTTTATTCTTTATGCCTGTGTTCCTCTCTCTCTCTCTCTCTCTCTCTCTCTCTCTCTCTCTCTTTCTTCTTCTCCTTCTTCTTCTTCTTCTTCTTCTTCTTCTTCTTCTTCTTCTTCTTCTTCTTCTTCTTCTTCTTCTTCTTCTTCTTCTTCTTCCAACAGTCTCTTTAGCATTTCTTTCAGTGCTGGTTTGGTGGTAGTAAATTCTTTAATCCTTTTTTTGTCTATGAAGCTCTTTATTTCACCTTCAATTCTGAATGGTAGACTTGTTGTATAGAGTAGTTTTAGATTCTGACCCTTGCTTTTCATTATTTTGTATACTTCATGCCACTCCCTTCTGGCCTGCAGTGTTTCTATTGAGAAATCAGCTAATAGTCTAATGGGAGCTCTCTTGTAGGTAACTTTCTTTCTCTTGCTGTCTTTAAGATTCTTTGTCTTTAACATCTGCCATTTTAATTATGATGTGTCTAGGTGTGGGTGTTTTGGGGTTCATCTTGCTTGGGATTATCTGTGTTTCCTGCTTTTTAATTTTGTTTCCATTTGCTTTTCTGATTTTTTTTTTCTACCTTGTCTTCTAATTCACTGATTTGATCTTCAGCTTCTTCTCATCTACTGTTAAATTCTTACTGGGTATTTTTTTTATTTCAACTATGTCATTCTTCATTTACATTTGATTTTTCTTCATGGCTTCTACCTCTTTTTTTATGCTGATGTAGTTCTCATTGAACTCTTTATAATTCTTATTGAGTTGCTTGTAATTCTCATTAAGTTGTTTGAGCACCCTTAAAACCATTGCTTTGAATTCTTTATCTGATAAACTGCTTGCCTCCATTTCATGTTATTCCTTTTCTAGTGATTCCTTCTTTTCTTTCATTTGGCAGTTGTTTCTTTGTCTCACTATTTTAGCAGTCTTGTAGTTTGGGGCCAGGTAGGCACACTGGGATGTGTAGACAAGTCAGTGTGTATTAGATAAGAATGCTATGTCTCCCAGTTTTGGTGTGGTGGCCTTCTCATGGGACCCAGTGGAGAAGTCTCCTTGATCATCTGAGCTAGGTGCTTTAGGAATGACCCTTGTGTGGGTTATGTAGGCTCTCCTGTTGTATTTGGGTCTTGATTGCTGTTTTCTATTTGTTGTGGGCTCAGCCCTCATAGTTGTTGACTTTGAGTCTCAACCTCAACCCTATCTTGCCAACTGTTATATAGCTGTTGATAGAACAAGACAAAGCAAAACCAGACCAAACCAAAAGGAACCCCCTCAAAAAAATATCAGCATCAACAATAATAAAAGCGATCACCTCAACAAAAAGATTAAAAGAAAAACAACAAAAAATATACTCACACACACACACACACACACACAGAATTCTAAGAGGTACAAGACCAAAAGAATTAGAAGAGAGAGAAAGAAAGAAATATGAAAGTAAAGAATGCAAGGTAAAATCAGAACAAACAAAAATGAACCTGAAAAAATATTAGCATGAACAATGATAAAAGTAATAGTCTCAACAAAAAGATTAAAATCAAACAAAGAAACCAATAACACATACAGACACACACACACACACACACACACGAAGAATAATAGAAGGGGTGAGACCAAAAGAATTAGAAGAGGGAGAAAATATGTATATATGAAAATAAAAAAGGCAAGGCATAACCAAAACAAACCAAAAAGCACCTAAAAAAAATATTAGCATCAACAATGATAAAAGCACCAACCTCAACAGACAGATTAAAAGACAAACAGAAAACACACACACACCCACACACACACACACGAAGAATACTGGAAGGTGTGAGACCGAAAGTTAGGAGAGGGGGAAATGAAAAAAGAAATATGAAAGCAAAGAAGGCAGAGACCAGAAATATGGTAAGTATAAAAAATAAAAGGTAGAAAATAATGACTGAAATAATAATAATTTTAGAAAGTCATAATACTAAATTAAATTAAATATAAAATAAGAAATGGGAAAATAAAAGCAGAATAAAAAATTGAATTAAAAATAAAAATTTAAACACACACACCAAAACAACAACAAAAACCTTGGATCTGCTATTTATGGAGCTCACTGGATTTTTCTCCGATGTTGTTGGATCTGGTCCCTTGGTGTGTGGGTCCCTGTCCTCTTGGGAAGTTCTCTGGTGCAGGCCAATATTAATCACTGTCTCTACCTGGCCCTGGGCCTTCCGGCTAAAGCCCTGCAGGGCAGGATCCCAAGTAGTCCTGCAGGGCAGGGATGGGGGCTTCCTTAGCCCAGAGGCTGGGTCAGCTTTGGGGTTTGCCACTTAAATATATTTGTTCTGAGATGCTTTCCCTTCCCCCGTGGCACTGGGCTCTACAGGGTACCAGGTCCAGTCAGGATGATTTAAACAGATTTGCATTGCAGGTGGTGCCTGTAGCTTATAGGAGGGGCAGGCAGTCTCTTCCTCTCCTTCCAATGCCTCAGCTCTGCCTGGGTTGCTGGCATCCCCTTGTCACCACCCTAAACAGGGGAGAATAGAGTGGGAAAAAAAGAGAAAGAAAAAAAATGCCCTGCTTGGCTCTTTAATCTTTCAGCATAGCTGGCTCTTGCTGGGTAGGGTTTCTGCTCAGGCTCCCACTCTGCCAGACGTCTGAATCCCCAGTGTCACCAAGCCCTGCTGCTGGGGTGCCAATTTCTAGCCCAGAGCTTTCCACAGGTGGAGAAAGGGATGCCTCCTCTTTGCTCAAAGTGGGGAGGAATATGCCTCTTTCCCCATGCACTCTGGCTAGCCCCGGTCAAAGTTATTTCAGTGAATAATCAGCCCCTCTGATTCACTGCTGTGTAATCCACTCAGATCCCTCCTCGGATCTGCCATTCTGCCTTGTGGCTCCTTTCAGCACCCACAATCAGGGTGAGATTCCCAGGCTGGTTTTATAACCAAGGACTCAGCCTGGGATAGTGCTGAGTACCCCCCGGTGGGCTGAATCGCCTCTGAATCCCACTGCCCAATGCTGCATGGGCTCCCCTTCCCTTCTCTATTGCTCTCGATTTGGGGATCTCTGTGTGGGGCTGAATCCCCCCACTCCCAACCACCACCACAAGTGACACACTCAAGGGGAAGACTCATGAGGTTCCAGAGCCCTGTTGAAGTAAGTCTTGTTCTGTGGGTAGGTCTCTGCACAGCTGATCCTACACAGTGCCAGTCGTTGTAGCTGATTGGCCTGGAGAAAATCCCTCCCATTGACATGCCACATCAAGCAAGGCTCAACTACAACAGGAGGGTGTGTAAAGCCCACATTGGGGGGTGAACCTGGAGTACCCGCCTTGGGTAAACAGGAAGGCTGTTCCACTGGACCCTACAGAATACCTACTATATAAGGCCACTCTCCCAAGCCCAGGAGACACAGCATCTCTACCTACTACATAGAAACAAACACAGGGAGGCTGCCAAAATGAGGAGACAAAGAAACATGTCCCAAATAAAAGAACAGAACAAAACTTCACAAAAGAACTAAACAAAATGGAAACAAGTAATCTAATATTTTGATACAGAGTTCAAAACACTAGTTATAAGGATACTCAGTGACCTTAGTGAGAACTTCAACAGCATAAAAATGGACATAAAAAACGAGTCAAAAATGAAGAATACACTAACCAAAATGAAGAATCATTTACAGGGAATCAACAGTAGAGTAGATGAAGCCAAGAATCAAATCAGCAATTTGGAATATAAGGAAGCAAAAACACACCTAATAGAACAGTAAAAAGAAAAATGAATCCAAAACAAATGATGATAGTGTAAAGAGCTTCAGGACCACTTCAAGCGTGCCAATATTTGCTTCTTGGGCATAGTGGAAGGAGAAGAGAGAGAGAGAGCAAGAAATTGAAAACCTATTTGAAGTAATAATGACAGAAAACTTCCCTAAGCTGGTGAAGGAAATAGACACACAAGCCCAGGAAGTGCAGAGAGTCCCAAACAAGATGAAACCAAAGAGGCCCACACCAAGTCATATCATAATTAAAATGCAAAAGAAAGACAAAGAGAGAATCTTAAAAACAGCAAGAGAAAAGCAGTTAGTTACCTATAAGGGAGCTCCCCTAAGACTGCCAGTTAATTTCCCAACAGAAACTTTGCAGGCCAGAGGGATTAGCAAAAATATTCAGTGATGAAAGCAAGGACCTGCAACCAACATTACTCTACCTAACAAAGCTCTCATTTAGAATCAAAGGACAGATAAAAAGCTTCCTGGACACAAAAAAGCTAAAAGAGTTCATCACCACCAAACCAGTATTACATGAAATGTTAAAGGGTCTTCTTTAAAAAGAAAACGAAAAAAGATAAAATGATATGAACAATAAAATGGCCATAAAAACATATCTGTCAACAATTGAATCTTAATAAATAAATAAATAAATAAACAAGCAGAACAGAAACATACTTGTAGATACAGAGAACATTTTGACAGTTGCCAGATAGGAGAGGAGTTGGAGGGATGGGTAAAAAGGCAAAGGAATTAAGAAGTAGAAATTAGTAGGTACAAAATAGTCATGGGGATGTAAAGTATAGCATAGAGAATACAGTCAATAATATTCTAATAATTATATATGGTTTCAGATGGGTATGAGATTTATTGGGATGATCATTTAGTAAGATATCTATAATGTCTAATCACTGGGGTGTACACCTGAAACTAATATGATAGTGTATGTCAACTCTAAAGGAAAATTTAAAAATTATTTACAAAATAAAGAAATAAAATAAAAAAGAGAAATCTGAAGCGATATAGCAAACTGTTAGTATTATTTAAATATTAGCAGTGCATACTTAAATGTGTTATATTTTTTTCTATATCTGTATATGTTTGAAATATTTTCAAATTTTTAAAAATAATAAATAAAAAAGAAAAAATAATGTGCATAAGTGTTTGTCTTCCAGGAAATTTATCACAGTACTGTTTGTGAAAGAAAGAAAATAAACAAACTCAATGTCCAACAAAATAGGATTGGTTAAATTAGTTATAGAACATTCATACAAATGCAAGCATTAAAACATTTCTGTGAACAACCTAAATTTCATTAAGAGTAGAACAAATTATTAAATGGTAGTTTGCTCATACAATTGAATACTACCATCTAGAGATAAAGACAATGAACTATAGTTTCAAGTGACAATATGGGTCAATCTAACAGACTTTTGATGAGCAAAAGAAGCCAGACTCAAAGGAGTATGTATCATATGATCCATTATATAAAGTTCAAAAACAGGCAAAACTAATTGATAGTGTTAGAAGTCAAGACAGTGGTTACCTCAGTGAGAGAAGGAGGGACTGGTATGGATTGGGAAGTGGCAAAGGGAGTCTCTGAGATCCTGGAAATGTTCGATAATTTGACATAGAAGGCATGTGGACACAGGTGGATGCAACACCAGGGGACACTACACGGGTGAACTTACGTAAAAACGCATTGAGCTATACAAATTAAAATCTGTGTACTATACTGTATACCTAATAAATTTTTTTGTTAATCCTCACTTGAGGATGTTTTTTTCCACTGATTTTTTTTTTTTTTAAGAGAGAGTTGAAGGGAGGGTAAGAAGGGGGAGAGGGAAAGAGAGAAAGAGAGAGAGAAAAAAACATATATGTGAGAAAGACACTGACTGGTTGCCTCCCACATTCACTCCAACCAGGGCTGGGGAGCAAACCCTCAACTGAGGTACATGCTGTTGACCAGGAATCAAACCCGCGACCCTTCGGTCCACGGGCCGACACTCTAACCACTAAGCCAAACTGGCAGGGCACCTAATGCATTTTAAATACTTTTGTAGAAGAATATTGGATTGCGTAGGGAAATGTTTGCGATATATTGTTGAATGAAAGAAAAGTAGTTAAAAGGCAGCAGGCGTAATATGATTATATATATAATGTGTTAACTTTGAAAATAAAATATTGTTACAACCCAATTCACATTTTCTGTGCATTTACATAGTAACAGAATAGCTAGTCTGCAACGATGACTACACTTCCATCATGAACCACACTTCCAAATAGTCCTGCCTTACAGAGTCTCTTCCTGCATTGAATCTGGGCTGGCCTGTGACTCCCATCAACCAGGAGTAATGTGGTAAAAATTCCAGGCCTAAACTTTAAGAGGCTTGGCAGTGCCTCCTTCTTGTCTCTTAGGTCACATGCCTTTAGGACCCTTGAACTATCATGTGAGAAGTCTGGCTACCTTGTTGGAGAGACTATGTGGAGGTACCACGTGGAAAGAGAGAACCCCAAGACAGTATGGCGAGAGAGGGGGAAAGAGAGAGAAGGGGGCCTGGCTGCCTCAGCCTCTCAGCTGAGTGCAGGTTTAATCATCCCCTCCAAGGCCTCATAGGAGTGAACCATCAGACGCTCCAGCCCTGGATGACTGCAGCCACAGCTGACACCACGAGGAGCAGAGCCACCCAGCTGAGTCAGTCAAAAATGACATGGTTGTTGTTTTAACTACTGAGTGGTTTGTTACCCAGCTCAATTCCATCAGAAATGTACTAGGCACATCTGTGTTCTTGTCCACTAACATTGCAAATTCAGTTTGTCTACACAGAACTAACCGTGTTCCCCACGCTCTCCATCCTCCTGGTTCCACATAGCAAACACCACACCACCATCCACAGGGCTGCCCAGCAGCCCCCACATGGGAGGGGGAGCCTCACCAGATTTTAAGCTGTGATACCAGTGTCATTTCACCTCCAGTGCTCAGCCCAGGCCTGCCAATTGTGCCTGCTCGAAAACCACTTGTTGAAGGAGAAAATGAGTATGTTCAGTTCCACAAATTGTTCTGTGTTCTCACACTTTCACTTCCCATGCTGCCTCTTTTACCCCCAGCACTACCCCATTAATAATTGATTCACTTTATTCTAACTTGAAGATTAAGCTGGAAGTCACCTTTTCCAATGCGTCCCCTGGCCCCCCAGCCCCAGCCCCAGCCCCAGCCTGGTAATCAGGTCTCCTCCTGTTTCCCAGTGCTGTGTGCAGAGAGAGGCACCGCCGCCCAATAGAAACAGCACATGAAGGCACAATGCAAAGCCTGCCTCCACTCTGCTGAGGTAACAGTTTCCTCCATACGCTGCTAAAGTCTTCCTCCCTCACCACCTCAGGTTTGCTTCCTGCAGCCTTCCTTCCTTTGAAGCTCAGCCACAGGGTTTTCACTCAACAAAGCTGACTGAGCAGGTGCCGCCTGTGAGCCTCAGGCTGACTTCTGGACTCAGATAGTGAGATTGACAAACAATTCCGACCTGGAGAGAGAAAGGGCTTTCTAAATTCCCAAACTCCCCTTACAACTGATAAATAGCGGGGGCTTGGCTGACTCGAACTAGATAGTTTGGGGTCTGGGTAGTCCTCCGTGCCTTCTGGGGTGGTGCGCAGGGAGCTGTGGCCTGCCATGGATCTCCCAGGCGAGGGGAGCTGACTGGAGCCGCAGAGCAGGGTGGTCACCACCCCTGGCGTTGGGTCAGGTCGGAGCAGAGACATGGAAGACCTGCTGCTCGGCTGGAGCTGAGGTGAGATAAAGTCAACTGGGGAAGAGTGTGGGGGCACAGGACTGAGGAGTGGGGTGAGTTGTAGAGACCCTAGACTCTGACGGTGCTTAGAAACCAGACCTCAAATCAGGTCAGCTGCAGACCTGCCAGCACCAGGGCCTGTGCTGCTCCCAGAGAATCAAGTGGGACCAGCAGAGTCCCCAGGCCATCACCCAAATACCAGGGTGATGGTTTCATGCCTCAGGTCACCCCTCGGCCAGTGGGGGCCAGTGGAGAAGAGTGTGTCTGGAGGAAACATGAGCTCCTGCTTGAACAGATGCATGTTAGGAAGGAGGAAAAGGATGAAGAAAAGAGCTCCAGTAGGGAGTTGAACTTCAAAATCACTGTTTTAAACTGAAGAGGGCTGGAGGAGGCGAAGCTACATGTAAGGAACACGTTTAAGTTGGTGCTGTCATCCAGTATGAGGTGAGCTTGGTCACAGAAGACAGAGGAGCCTTGGTTTTATACGTCTCGAGCGTAGTGTGTCAATTTCAACTCTGACTGCACACAGACAGGCTGGGCGACCTTGATCAGGTAGTTAAACTCTCTAGGCCTTAGCTTCTCCATCTGTGAAGTGAGGATCATCGCACCTACATCAGAGCCTAACTGAGAGCTAAATGACATAGGATCTTGTCGAAGTGGTGCTAGAAGTGGAGTCGGCCCTGAAAATGTGGCAGGTGTTACTTCTCCCTCTCTGATAATACCACTAAATTTTTATGGCTGGTTGTCTTCCCCAACTTATTGTCTAAGCATCCAGCTCACGGGACCACGGGCAACTCAAGGACAGGGACTCCTTCTCACTCAGTTTGTGTCTTGAGCCTATGTTTGTTGAATGCATTTATCTGGAAAACTAATGCTAAGCAGGCTTAAGGCTGGAGGCCTCCGGAGGACCGGCAGGCAGTCTGGAGAACAAGGCTCCACGAACTCATGTTGGCTTCCTTACTCCGTGAGGCTGCCTTTCTCCCTGGGTGGTGAGGCTGATCGTGCACCTATGGTGCCAGAAACTGCCAACAGAAACCATGGGTCTGACGCTGTGGGTCGTGCCGGTTAAGGCAGGCCGAGCCATTGCTGTTCACAAAGACTGTCAGATGTTAATGGCATGAGGACGCTGGCCATCTGCCATTGGAACCCGAACAGCTGCCTGGCAGGGAGAGGCATGCAGTCTATTTACTGAGAGCCTGATGGGGAAGCTTAAGGTCTAAAAAATGAGTGAGGAAAGAGTCAGGCAGGAAGGAGTGATGGGGATTTGCTCAACTCAAGAGAATCACTAACGGTGCTGGCTGTACATGTGCTCTGTGCCAGCAGTGTGCCCAGACTGTCTCTGTTATCTCTGAATCTTCACAGCGATGTTCCTAAGAAGGTATGCTAATCCCAATTTACAAGTGAGAAAAAGAAAGTCACAGAGCTCAAGTAATTTTCCCAGGGACACAGAGCCAGCAAGGCGTAAGCAGGCAGTTGGGGCCAGACAGTCTGAGCTCAAAGGGCACAGCACACCCACAGATGCGGGGTACCCCTCAATCATACATGTGCTTCCCACAGCGGAATAATGCTCCCAGCTGAGACATGATCCTGTGTCTCATCTTTCTGACCAGAACAGAAGTTGCCACATCTTCTCTCTTTACAGTCCCCCCACCAAACCTGTGCAGACACTCTGATGAGATCAGACTGCGGGGCGGTGGGGGGAGGGTACCCTGCCTCAGCCCAGCTCTGCACCGTGCAGCAGCTCTCTGACCTGCATTAGCTTTTCTGCCAAATGCGACTTAGTTGACCCCTAAGACCTCCCAGCTCCAACAGTCACAATTCAGTGAATGGCTACCCAAGTGATTCCATTTCACAGGACTTTACTTGGCCTAACTGAAGATTAGCAACCCCAAATAGGATTTGTTTTAAAATGTCACACTAGAAACATGTCCTTTGAAATACATTTGTGTGATGAATGGCAGAGTATGACTCCCCGCCAAAAAAGGAAATAATAAAATGAACATGTTTGCATCAAGTGCAGGGACATCAAAGTTGTCTCTGAACATCACAGAACCTCGGCATGGAAGACACCAGCAGTGTAACCGGCAGGCACCGAGGCGGTGACTGATACACACAGGGACAGGTGTGGCTTGAAAGTGTGTGTTCCCTGTCAGCAGTCTCTCACTCTTATCGGCTCAGCCTCCACCCAGAAATCTCAGGAAATCTCTTCACTAAGCAACCCAGACAAATGGTATCAACTCCAGTCCACAGGCAGCACAGTATAAGGAAGATTTATTAAGGGAATAAAACATCCAAACCTAAAGATTTTGTGCCACAGGCAAACCATGCTCCTTTCCTGAATACAGCACACATTTCTTCCAAAGCACCTTAGCATTCCCTCTCCGTAACTTCTGGTGCCATGACGGAGAAGCTACGTCCTGAGCAGGCCCCTCGGTGTGCAGCCCGGGGCCTCTGGGAGATGGTGCTGCTCACGGCAGCAGACAGTGGTGATCAGATCCACATCCTTAACATCGAGCTCCCAAACGAACAAGACCCGAAATAAAATAAGCAACCCAGTTTCTACTTCACAGTCTTTGAACGGGAGCAAACCAGTCTTTCTGGCCAAATTCTTGGATTTTTAGCAGGGCAAAAGAATTTCCTACACTTCACAACTTCTAAAGAACCCCAAATAGGAAATTCCTTAACAACTTAGAAATAGAGAGTGAATGTGGATAATGTCTTGCTAAATCAGGGCCTCCGCACCATTTTTCCTCCTGGCATGTTAAGATCCCGAGGCCAGCTCCAGTTCATTGTCACCAAGGCGCTAGCAGTCGGCATCGAGTTTTGGCCCCTTGATAGCACCTGTCTGGTGATCCGGGCTGATGCGCCAGCTGCTTTCCTGTCCCTCTTGCTGAGCGCAGGGGACAGCCTTCCCCTAGCCCCCATTTCTTCTAATCCATGTCCTCCTCCTCCCCACAACCCAACTCACACACACAATGCCAGGGTGACAAATGAGCAGTCAATGTAATTTCACTGCACTTGACAAGAACGCACACCAGATGGAAGGCCACAGAATGTGCTGAGTGCCTTGGAAGGGGAGGGGTGGGCTATTTGGGGGCCTGTCACCATAACAACAGGAAAAGCACTGCTGAAGTTTCTATTCTGGTGCTGCCACTAATTACTATGAATGTTTCATTCGCCTTGTGATCAGCCGTCCCCAAAGCAGCCTGTTACCAGCAGATGGCTGTTTTCTTCTCTCTAGAAAGTTAGCCAAAGACCATACTTGTGTTTGGTTGTTTTATTCTTTGTTAAAACACTGACAGGCTTAAGAATGCTTTGTTTTTACATTGTATTGTGAAGCTCAAATGCCTCAAGATTCTCTCCAAACAAATACCATTCTGAGGAAATAAAAGGCGGACTCAGTAGCATGAACCGACTTAGTGTTTAAACATGTACAGGGCTAGATGGGGAGGCTACTTATGTACTTACATGATTAGAAATACTTAACAGGTCCCTCTATTGATGCCTCTGACAAGTGGATAAATATGAGGTAATTTTTGGAAGCTAAGCTTTCCTTATTTGTAGATTGAAAGTTTTACTCACTAGGTTGACATGTAGCCACCTTTCAAATTGATGCAGGATTGGAAGGGCTCTGGGGGCAAAAGTGAGACTAAATTTCACTGAGGATGACAAAACTTCAATCTATTTTTTTAAAAGCTATTTATAGTAACTATGTTCCATGAATGTTTGAGGGAGCTTACCAGAAAATACATATACTATTTAAGGATGAATAAATATTTGAGGGATTTGATGTCAGAAAAACAATAGGTATGAAAACAATAGGTATTCTAGGGTAAGAATAACACAAAAAATGCACACCATATAGCTCTGCACACCTGATAGCGAAAAAGTACTATATTGCAAGATATTTATTTCTTCCAGAAGCTAAAACAAACCAGATAGTCACAAGAAGCACAGTTTTTCCTGATGCTGGAGCCTGAGAGAAATGCCTCCCACACCTTCTCATGAAGAGGTGCTATTAAAGAAAAAATTATTAATGATAACTTGTTAAGGAATATAAGTGGAATCATCCCAATTCTGTGATTGCCTTATTTCACTATTCGGAGGACTACAGAAATAGAAGTAAGGACTGATGCAATGGGGTTTTGTAGTGGGGAGAAAGCTTGGGCTCAACTTCAACTACAACAGGGAAAAGTGGGAATGCATAGCTAAGGAACAGGGTAGGGTGTCCATGGATGGAAAATTTAGTTACTAAGAGGAAACGTCAGGGATAAGGGGAGATTCTGGCTTAACTGATCTAACAGGACTCTTGCTGAAGACAGGCCAGGGTGGTCAGCTATCACCTGGGGTTATTTTAGGAGGATGAAGAGTATGATCAATACCAATGGTGATTAGATATTGAGGGTGGAGGATTCTGGCTAAACTGACTTAGAAGGATTCTTGCTAAAACGGGACAATGCAGAGACAAACATAAAAGCCCAAAAGTCGAGGCCTAGTTGAAAAAGAAGTCAGAGAAGCCTGACCAGAGTTCGGTCAAGGAAAGAATCTTTATCAGCATTCATGGCAGCTTTCCCACTGGAGCTGTCTCAGGCAGTCTACAGGTTTCTTAAAAAGTATCTCATAGCCAGTTCTTACCTGAGGAGGCAAAACACTGTGATTTAAGTGCCCAAATCTCAGATGGCCAAGCACCAGGAAGAACCTTCTGACAGGAATTGCTGTCCACAATGGGATTCGTCTTGTCCTTGCAGCTCAGCAATTCTAAATGGAGGAGAAGTGGAGAACCACTGTATCACTGAGTCATAACCAAGGGGGTGTCATTTTAAGAGACATATTTATTATTATAATTTTCTATTTAAAATCAGAAAAAAATATTTTCAAGATAGAAATAAAAGAAATAAGGCAACAATAAACCTTTAGACTCTAGAAATACACAGAAAATAATAATTATCAACCAAGAGGGTATAATATAATCCTTAAGCTATGGGAAATTTTTCTGTTACTCAAAAGGATGAGGAATCAAAAGCAATGATGTAGACTGCTGGTCAGATGATTCAGTAGAGAGAATTCAAGCATCAAAAAGAAGCTACACTTTTGAATACTAGAATGTTCTCTAGGAATTGTTCCATTAAAATCAATAGTGACACTCATCCTAAAATTCATATGGAATCTCAAGGGAATCTGAATAGCAAATAAAAATCTTCAAAAAAAAAAAAGAACAAGGTTGAAGTACTCACACTTCCTGATTTCAAAACTTACTACAGAGCTACAATAATCAAAATAGACAGTGTGGTACTGGCACAAAGACAGATGTATAGAACAATGGAATAGAATATAGAGCCCAGAAATAAATCCTTGCATATATAATGAAATGATTTTTAACAAGAGTGCCAAGGTCATTAAGTGGAAGGACAGTCAGTCCTTTTAACAAATGATGCTGGGAAAACTGGATATACACATGCAAAAGAATGAAGTTGAACCTTTACCTTAAACCATATACAAAAATTAACCCAAAATCAATCAAAGACCTACATGTAAGAGCTAGAACTATAAAACTCTCAGAAGAGTTTCATGGGAAAGACCTTTATGACATTAGACTGGGCAATGAATTCATGGATATAAAACCAAAAGCACAGGCAACAAAAGAAAAACAGGTAAGTTGGACTTTATCAAAATTAAAAACTTTTATACATCAAAGGACCCTATTGAAAGAATGAAAAACAAGCCACAGGATGAGAGGAAATATTTGCAAATCATATATCAGGCAAAGTATTATTATCCAGAATATATAAAGAACTTGTACAATTCAACAACAAAAAAAAAAACAACACAAACAACCTGATTTAAAAATAAGCAAAGAACTTGAATAACATTTCTCCAAAGATCTACATATGTCCAATAAGCACATGAAAAGATGTTCATCATCACTAATCATTAGGGAAATGCAAGTCAAAACTACAATGAGCCCTGGCCAGTCTGGCTCAGTGGTTAGAGTGTCAGCCCTTGGACCAATGAGTCTTGGGTTCGATTCAGGTCAAGGGCAAGTACCTCGGTTGTGGTTCGTCACCCCCCCCCCCCCGTCAGGGTTGTGCAGGAGGCAGCCAGTCGATGTATCTCTCTCACATCGATGTTTCTTTCTCTCTCCTTCTCTCTCACTTTCTCTCCCTCCCTCCCACTCTATCTGAAGATAGAGAAATATCCTCAGGTGAAGAATAAAAAAAAAACTACAATCAGATACAACTTTACACCTATTTGAATGGCTGTTTTTAAAAAGAATAAATAAGTATTAGTGAGGATGTGGAGAAATTGAAGCCCTCGTGTATTGCTGGTGGAAATGTGAAATGGTACAGCTACCATGGAAAGCAAGCAGTATGGCAGTTCCTCAAAAAGCTGAACAAAAAAATTACCATATGACTCAGCAATTCTACTGCAGGGTGCATACCTCAAAGAACTAAACACAGGGACTCAGATACTTGTACACCAATGTTCAGTGCAGGAAATAACCCACATATCTATGAATGGATAAATGGATAAATAAAATATGGTACAGCCATACAATAAAATATTATTCAGCCTTAACAAGAAAGAAAATTCTGACATATGCTACAAGATGAATGAACTTTGAAGACATTATGCTAAGTGAAATAAGCCAGTCACAAAATTGGAATGACTCCACTTATATGAGGTAGCGACAGAAAGTAGAATGGTGGTTACCAGGAGCTGAGGGGAGGAGGGAATCCAGTTATGTTGAATGGGTACAGAGTCTCAGTGTGGGAAGATGAAAAGTTGGAGAGAAGCAGCATGGTCATGGCCGCACAGCAACATGGATGATTTAATGTTACTGGACTGTACACTTAAAATGGTAAATTTTGTTATGCATGCTTTATTACAACAAAAACATTAGTGTCAACTGTTCCAACATTTTTTTAAAATATAAATTAGCATTTTAAAAGTTTTCCCTGCCTCCATGAGAAGGAACACACAGCAAGGAGTCTGGTTTATTGCTGAGATGAGCACGGCGCACAGCCAAGCAGTTCTCACTAGTTAATAAGCAGTTTCAGTCTTTCTTATTCTCAGTCTAATTCTGACTAAAGATAAGAAAGCATAAGAGCACTGATGATCAAATTCAACAATTTAATGGGGAGCATAAACATGGTAATAATTCGACAAATTTAACTCACATATTTTTCTGTGCTGTGCAGAAATCCTTCTCCCTCACCCTCCCTTACCCACATTCAGCAGCCATGGTAAGCATTGCATCTGTGGAGCAGACATGTGTTCCCAGCCTCCTGGGGAGCAGAGGGAGGGTATATCTTCATGGTCAGGCAGGGGTCATGAAGGGAGATGGTGAGCATAGCAGGGTTGAGACCAGACACCAGAGGTAATGCAGGAAAAGTGGCTGCAGGAGCTCCAAGCAGGAGGTAATGGGTGCAACCAGGACATGTTAGCACCCCATCCCACCACTGGGGAGCCTCAGACACACAAAAGAGGGAATGCATTCCTTGCAGTCGTGCAGCTGATTCTGGAGGCCTGGGGAACTTGGGGAACCTGGGTTATACAATTTACGCATAAAACAAAGGAGGGCAGGAAATAGGTTTTAACTGTTAAAAACCTAACAAAGGTGAAGCCTAGTGCGTGTGTGTGTGTGTGTGTGTGTGTGTGTGTGTGTGTGTTTTATGGTTCAAGTTTTATTAAATATAATTCACATAGTATAAAATTCACTCATTTTAAGTACACATTTTAATGATTATTATATTTGCATAGTTATACAACTATCACCATAGTCTTATTTTAAATCATTTGCATCATCAGGAAAAGAAAGCTCGTACCCATTTGCACTCAATCCCCAGCTCAAGGTGACCACCGATATACTTCTGTCTCTATGAATTTGTGTTACCTAAACATTTAAAAATAATGAAAAAAATAAACAATTTCAAACTTGATTTTGTTTTCCAAAAATTATGAATACTTATGCTAAAATACAGATGGACCTCAAAAACATTATGCTAATTAAAAGAAACCTGACACAAAAAGACCACATGTAGTATAATTTCATTTCTATGAAATGTCTAGGTGAAGTCTAGTTTTAAATTCACAGTGCAGAGTCCTTGAGCCTGTGCAGATGCACCATAAATGTTTGATGAATGGGAACAAGCACACACAAACATGCCAGCACTAGTCACACTTCAAGGCCAAGCTCAAATGTCACCTCCTTTGAGAAGCTGTCCTCTCTTAGCCTGCCTGCTCTGTTCTCTAGTGCAGGTTGGACTGCGTGTCTGTTACTGCACTTAGCAGAGGGCGGCGGAGAGGGAGGCAGCATGGCCTACATAGCAGACCTAACATAGGCTGCATGCCAGAAGTTGTGTGACTTGGGCAAGTTTCTTAATCTTCCTGAGTTTCCTCATTTGGAAAGCAATCATTCCTACACCTAGAGTTATTATGAGCATAAAATATATAAGAAGATGTCTACAATGAGCACATAGCACTCAATACATAGATGCTTCTATCATGGCTGTGATGACCACATCTCCATTTTGCTAGTAAACTAAACCCTCCTGGGAGAAAGGGAATGTATCTGGGATCTCTACTTTCTCCTCACTCAGCACATGCAGCTCCTGGCCCATGTTGGATGGTCAGTGAATGAATGAATGAGCAAGTGGATGAATGAATGAATGTTGAATTGACCTATTATCCATGGGGCCCTCCTAGGATAGAAGCAGCTCAAGTAAATTACCTCAGGCACTCAGTCTCTTTAATCCCTAGTAAACCCAAAGCAAATACCTTTCCTTGACAGGTGATGGCCTCCCCCAGCCAGTTCCTGGAGACCTCAGGACACTAAAACCTCCCAAGTTGCCCTTAAACCAAAGACTTTCTGCCAAAAACAACAAAAACTTTTGGCTTCTGTTTTGTATTTCAGTGATGTTTGTTTTTCCCAAAGCTCTCATGACCTTTCATAATGTCTGAAACATGATATTCCCAGCAGATTTACTCATCCCTCCTACTTAAAAAAAAAAAAAAAAAATGTAACTTCTACTCTGACTGTGCTTTGTGTCAGCTTAATAGTGATAAGATGTGTGTTTATTAACTATAAACCAACTGGGGCTGGGGGTGGGGGTGATTCTGTCTCTCGGAGGACATTTAACCCTGTCAGGAGACATTTTTAGTCATCATGATTGTGAAGGAAGCCAGGGCTCGGAACATCTAGTGGGCAGAGGCCGGGATGCTTCTAAACATCCCACAGTGCACAGGACAGCCCCACAGCAAAGAATGATGTGGCTCAAAATGTCAATAGTGCGGGGTCAAAAAATCCTACTACAGAACAGAAGAAGAAAGACAGTCAGTGTTGAAAGATAATTTTCAAAAAAAGATAAAATCATGACTCATGCAGATAAAAGAAATGAACCCATGATCAAGATATTTTTTTGACTCATGAGGAAAGCAAACCCTGTAACTAGTTCAAAAGACAACCTGAAGGACAAATTCATAGATCAGATATATTGAAATTAATATGCAAATTGAGGCAAAATTTGCACAGTGGGGGAGGGGAATAAATCTGGTTGTTTAGAGTGTAGTTGCTGGAACTTCAATGTGTATATGAATCACCCAGGATCTTGTGAAAATGCAAATTCTGATTGTGTGATGTTTGACAATTGGCATTTCTAACACTCTGTGGGCTGAAACAGGCCAATACTTCTCATTTATGAAGATACTTTGAGTAGCAAGGGTTAGAGAAAATAAATTTATTTATTACAAGGTGAGAAAACCAAACACACAAACTCCACGAATGTGTGTGGTTACAGATCTCATCAGTCTGAGCTGAGAAATAAGCTTTTGAACTTCTGCAAACAACTGAAGCAGCAGAATTTGCAAGACACAGAACCAGGCTAAGGTTCTGGGATTTCTTCTGGGTGTGGAAGACTAGCACAGGGAAGAAGGGAGCGGAGGGTGCTAGGAGAGGAAAAGGCTTAAAGGAAAACGACTTATGAAACGGAAAGTCCTTATGACTCTGATTAAATTTAGCTTTCAATCCTTTCTCTAGAAATCATCTCTGTCTTTATACCCTTCAGAGACACAGCCATTCACCTGGATAATCAGCAACCCCCGAGGCAGCAGAAGACAGTAACCCAGACCTGACTAATGGCCACAGGGTCTGAACCTCTGGCAGGCTAAAGATAACATCTTTACCTAAATTATATTTCAGCTCCTGAGCCCTAAGGTGAAATGACTGACTATTTTCCCATGAGACCAGACAGAGGGACACTGGAACAGACCTCAGAACTGTCCCAAGACCTGAAAAAATGATTTACTACCCTCACTTCACTTCCAACCAATCAGCTCCCAGCAGGACCCCAAACCCCCTAACCCACAGTACCTTGTGATTTTTTCCTATATAATCTGTAACCTACATGCGATCAGGGAATTTGGCCTTTTGACCATTAGCTTCGCATTCTCCTGGGTGGCACCATTCATAATAAAATAGTCAATATTTCTCCATTGCAATTCTCAGTGTTTGGTGTTTGGCTCTGCTAGGGCTTGGTGGATGAACTCTCTCTGTTCTGTAATACTTCAGAAGGCATAAACTAGGGAGGGAGTGCCATCCTGGGACTCCTTACCCCTCTGCAGAGTGAAGGAACAGAGTCAGACTGTGAGCTGGGAGGCACCTTGTCAACCTCTGCCACGTTCATCTGGATGGACGCATGGTCCTTGGCCCTGATGATGCTGTCTCAAAGAACCTCTGACTGGAGAGCATCACAGAGGTGAAATTTGTCATAAATAAATAGCGAACCCCTGCCCTCACCCCAGAAAAATGATGTTACTTTCATGCATCACAGCTTTCTCCTCAAAAAACAAGTGTGTGGACCTTCTCTGGAGAACAGCACACACTGAAGGTGAGTTGGACAACGTTCAAACTCAGTGGCAGGACTGTAAACTCTGTGTCAGCCAGACGTTCGTCTGGGGCCTGTGGTTGTTCAAGAGATTCGACCTTTAGACAAATACTCAGCTAGAGAAACGGAGGATGATTCTACTTCTACCTTTCTCCTTGCAACTTTCCTCCTTCCAGAAGCAACCTCTAGAAGCAGTGAGGAGGCTTCCCCTAACCCTGACTGCAGCTATTGCCACTGAGGCAGCCTGAGGGGTTCTTAGAGGGGGAGGATGAGATTGTATTCTCTATTGGGTACATCAGAAGTCAAATCTGGAGCTGCAAATTGGACCTGGACACTGCTAAATTAGTTAAACAAGGAGGCCATTGAACTGTGGTGGCTCCAACACCATAGCGGTCTATCTAAGCCAGTGGTTCTCAACCTTCCTAATGCCACGACCCTTTAATACAGTTCCTCATGCTGTGGTGACCCACAACCATAAAATTATTTTCATTGCTACTTCATAACTGTAATTTTGCTACTGTTATGAATCGTAATGTAAATATCTGATATGCAGGATGTATTTTCATTGTTACAAATTGAACAGAATTAAAGCACAGTGATTAACCACAAAAACAATATGTAATTATATATTGTAAAATATTTATTTCTAATTACAAATAAATGAAATTTTGTCTTGAAGCATGGTGTAGCATGAATAACAGTATTAATATAACAACAATAAACTACATTGCTACGTTTTGCGACAATATGCGTAAAAAGCCAACGTCAGTGTGAAGGTTGAGATTGCTTCTTTCTCACCAGATCAGAAATTCTCAGAGCAGTCTTTGCAAGAGCACAGTGAAGATCATCTTCCACAAGTCTACTTCTGTATTTAGACTTGATAACCAACAAGCTGGAAAACCCTGTTTCACAAAGATATGTTGTTGGAAATGGAAGAAGAAGGCGCAACACAGTCTCAGACAGAACAGGATATGACTGCAAACACTTGATCCAGAATTTTGTAACTGGCATTGTAGAGAAATCAGTTCTCGCTGTATTGCTGTTAATAAGTTCAATGAACTCCTCTTGTGCTGTCTCAGGAACATCTTCAACTTTGACTGTGAATGGGCTTCTGGCAAGTGCAAATGGGGTGTCAGGTAGATTTGGAAAGTATGATGAAATTCCGTCTGCAAGCATGTGCAAGTGTTCTTTCACAGAAATTATCATCATAATCCTTTTGTCTGGTTCAATATCATGTTCCTCAAAGAAAGCAGATAAGGTAGGCAACATGTAAATTTTATTTTCATCCAGTTTTTTTTGCCAAAGCTGAAGTTTCATTTGGAATGATCGGATCTTTTCAGACAAATCGAGGCATGTTGCATTTGGTCCTTGCAGTGATAAACTTAATTCATTCAAGATGGTAAAGATGTCAACCAAGTAAGCTATTTTCTGCAGTTCACTTTTATCGCTGAAAAGTGCTTCAAACTGCGGTCTTGCTTTCTGATTAAAAAACGTTTTGAGTTCATCACAAAGCTCAAAAACACGTTTTAAAACTTTTCCTGTTGACAACCATCTCACTTCAGTGTGAAATAGCAGAGCATTATTCAGCGCATCCAACTCATTGCACAGTTGCGAAAACAGTCAACTGTTTAAAGTGCTCGCCTTTACAAAATTGACAGAACTTATGACACTTTTCATTACTTCTTGTAACTCTTGTGGCAGCGTCTTCGTTGCTAATATTTGCCGATGAATCATACAGTGAGTTCTGACGACTTTTGGTAACTCATTGAGTACCAAACGTTGAAATCCAGATTGACATCCTAGCATAGCTGGAGCACAATCTGTGCAAACACCACAAACCTTTTCCCAAGAGATCTTATGCTCTTTCAGAAATGAACCAACTGTGTCAAATACATCATGTGCAGTAGTTGTCGTTTCAAGAGGTTTGCAAAAAAGAAACTCATCTTTAAATTCACCATCATTAATATACCTCACGTAAACCAGTAACTGTGAACAGTTTGCAACGTCTGTAGATTCATCAAGCTGGATGCTAAGTATTGGAAGTGGAGCAGATTTAATTTCCTGGATTACCTGATCAAGAATATCAGCAGACATGTCATCTATTCTTCTGTGGACAGTGTCGTCAGATAAGGAAATTGCACTCAATTTTGTAACAAATTCGTCTCCGATCATAACTCGAACAATGTCTTTGGCCGCTGGCAATAGTAAATCCTCAGCAATGGTGGGAGGTTTCATAGCTCTGGCGATTCTGAGTGCCACCAAATATGAAGCTTCAATGGCTACATTTTTTTTGTGTGTGGTACTTGCCACCAGTGTCAAGTCTGGCTTCCTTGAGTCCATCAACTTTGCTTCTAAAATAGTTGGTATCCTTGCTGGCAAAGCTCGGATGCTTGCTATCAAAATGGCGTTTTAGTTTGTTCGGCTTCATAGATTTGGCTGATAGAACTTCACAACAAGTAACATATTGTGGTTTCTCAATTCCTGCTGTAATTATTGAGGTAAAACCATACTGTAAAAAATCCTCACTATATTTTCTTTTCTTAACATTCTTCTCTACACGATCCATTGTCATGGGATGGTTTGTTAATGAAAATAATATATAACAATAGCTTTAATAATACAAAAGATTATACATGGCATAGTTTAGTCAATACAGTTCCTTAAAGTTTCCTATGATTTACCATTCTCTGTGTTGTTTTTTTCTACATACCTGTTACTATCACAAGGTGGCAGTATTCACATCAACCACAGCTGAATATATAAAGACTGGTCAGCATCCGGATTAAGTTCCCATGGTACAGATATATATATTTTTTTGCAGTAGTTGATGATTTTACAGTACATGATTTTACTTTTACCCAGTAATTATAATTCATGAAGTGTCATTTTACCTCCAATACTGCTGCTTTCAACACAGTAGCTGCTTTTAACAGAGTAGCTGCTTTCTACACAGTAGCTGCTCTCTACACATGTGTGACTGGTCCGCATAAGTACATTATGGCGCCAACCTTGTCACATACACCTGTATTTGTATGGGGTGTATGTGATGGGGTTGGCGCAATGATGTCATCACGCTGAGTACTTATATGTGGGCGTATCTGTATGTGGGCGTATCTGCATGTGGGCAGACCCGCCTGGAGATGGATAGAGGAGTGGTGTCTCAGTTCCTAAGACCATTGGAAATATGTGTTTTCCGATGGTCTTAGGCGACCCCTGTGAAAGGGTCGTTCAACCCCCAAAGGGGTCACGACCCACAGGTTGAGAACCGCTGATCTAAGCAAACCAAAACCTAAGCCTGCAAATGATTCAAGGTTACAAAGTCATAACTCTAGGGACAGCCAGCCACAAACAGCCTGCTAGGCTTTAAGCTATAGCCGACCACTACTTTCCTTACTTTGCTTCAGCACTTCCCTCCATGTCTTTCCCCAGGCTCTTACTGGCGGAGCTCTAACCACCTCCAGTCCGGTGGCATCCCATTCAAACAGATTTCTGTTCAAATAAACTCTTAAAAGGTTCAGTATGCCTGTTTATCTTTCAATAATACAACCCAGAGAATTCATGCTTTTTGCAATATATTTTATTTTGGAGGCGCAGTGTGTAATCTTTGCTCTATATGGTTTTTCCTTTTTTTTTTTTTTTTTAATGAAAGGTAGATTTATTTTTTTTCCAGTACAAACAGTAATTTGGGCTTGACCAACAAATTGTTGTATAATTGAGGGAAACTGCTCTAATGTGTAGATAAAATGATTTATAGTTAGCACAATTACTCATGGGTAAAAGAACGCTTCCGTGATGCATGAAAGTAACATCTTTTTTTAGGGAAGGGAGGTTCACTATTTATTTATGATAAATTTCACATCTGTGATATTCTCCAGTCAGAAGTTCTTTGAAACCACATCATGGGCACCAAGGACCACATGTCCATCCAGATGAACGTGGCCAAGGTTGACAAGGTGACAGGCAGGTTCAACACCCAGTTTAAAACCTGTGCTATCCACAGGGCTATTCGCAGAATGGGCAAGTCAGATGACTCCATTCTCCACCTGGTCAAAGTCGATGGCATCATCTGAAAGTAACACCTTTCTATATAGAAACATCTTGTTCCACAGTCACTCCACTACTTGCTTAAGTAATCTTTCCCCCAAAGACAGTTCAAATATAAACTTGACTTCATCTCCCCTAAATCACAACATATATCAACTTAATGAAATACAAATTGAGGGTTTTTACAATTTTGCTATATATGTTGGATTAGCATCCTGAGCATTTTCATCAAGGGCACTAAATCCAAATTAGTGAAATATGTCTGTTTAAAATGTGATTATAAAGACTCAAAAAAAACTGAGTTTATATCTGTTCAATTAATAACTTGCTGGGTTTAAATGTGTAAAAACACATTTTTATTTGGGCACATTCATGAAGGGTGGAAGTAGCTGGATTCTTTAAGCTGTAATAAGTAAGTGGGTTTACACTGCTTAAGATGTTATAGTAACTTTAAGGAATCAAACTATCCTAGGAAGGGCTGAGAAAGACTGGAAAAGCATTGAGTCTCAACAAGAAAACATTAGTACAAGCCATTTCAGGCTAAAGTTATCAGCGATGGCTTAACCATGTCCCAGGCACGCTCTTAAAGAGAGAGCTCCTCGAGGGTCTCTTTCCACCACACCTTTACCACTCCTGAGCTCAATAACACAGGCTGCAGATACGTCTAGTGATGTGACTCACACAGGGGACCCACTCCACAGGGGCTGCCGAGAAGCCACTTGTATTCTGATGATAATTGTAGGGACTGAGATTTTCAGTATACTCATCTCTCAGCCAGACTAATTCCAGACCAGAGCTTCCTTGAGAAATTCCCTGAATCTAAAAATGATCCTTTCCCAGGTCTACAAATTATAGTTCTCTATTCCTGTGTCTGACACAATTAACCTTCCTAAGAGTCATATATGTCAACACTGCCCTCAGCATCCTCCAGCTCAGTTCTTAAATGCTTTATGGAAAACCACATTTAAAAGAATAATCTGAACCTTACTGCCACACCAGGGAAAAATGGAAGCTAACTTACTTGTCAGGGGAAGATATGGAGCTTTTCATAGTGGTAAGACTAAATGCCATATTATCGCCCATCAACTCAAAACTTATTTTATAGTCCCTCTTCAATCTCCTTAAGAATATTTTAAAAGACCCTTAGCCTTTGGTTCATATATTACAGGACAGAAATGTATCAATTGCATCACAGACAGACTGCCTTCTATGTAAGTGGGAGGGGTGGTAGGGTAAGGTATACAGTACTAGATAGACGTTCTTTTTTTTTAAATTTTTTTCTTTATTGATTTTAGAGAGAGAGAAAGGGAGAGGAAGAGAGAAATAGAAACATCGATGACAGAGAACATCGATTGGCCGCCTCCTGCATGCCCCCCACTGGGGATCAGGCCCACAACTTGGGCATGTGCCATGACCGAGAATCAAACTGGCGATCTCTTGGTGCATGGGTTGACTCTCAACCACTGAGCCACACCGGCCGGGCTAGATAGATGTCCTTAACAAGCTGTGTGAAACTGGGAAAATCTCTTAATACCCCTTGATCTCCTTTCTTGTATATATGAGTGAGAGACTGAATAAACAAACGGACAATGGCCAGACCATACATAAAAATAGAGCTCTGACCCATATCTGCAGGAAAAACCTATTATATATAATAACCAGCCCAGGAAGCCAACATACTATCTACGATAAGGTTAGACTTGTAGGAATTGAGACCACTATCTCCAGCAAACAGTCCAGGAAGCCGAACAATAACCTCTATAACAATTTTGGCCCCAAAATGGACAGGACTTGATTAATAACTGACAGCTTTCCTGATTTTTGTGTCTGCTTCCTACTAAGGACCAACTAGAGAAAGCCAAATATGCACCTCTAACCAATTATATAGGATGCTTCACTTCTAGTTAGCCCACCTATAGTGTTTCCACGCCCACAGTCTCCACAGGGCATACCTTGAAACCTTCCCTTTATTTCACTAAAAAACTTGTTCATTCCTCTGCCTGCCTTAGGGTGATGGTGACTGACTTCCTTGCAATTTCTGATTAAATAGTCTCTGCTTATTCTTCACCTTACTGGTCATCATTATTTCCACATCAGAAAAGGGCAGACCAAATGATCATTCAAAAGACTTAATGTTTTTGGATTCTATAGATCATACATGTATTCAACAAATACTTACTGAGCAGCTAGTTCATGCCAAGTCCTGTGCTGGATGGTAGAGCTATTTGGTAAGCTTCAAGTTTAGTGAGGGAGAATGTTATAAATCAAAGAATTACACAAACATATGTAAAATTGAAGCTGTGACAAGCACCCCTGCACCATGCTATGTGTGCCTATGGCAGTTGGCCTAGTCAAGGGAAAAGGGGAGGCATTCTTGGAGGAAGTGGCACTGACACTAAGATTTAAAGAAGGTAAGAGTTTACCAGGTGAAGAAGAAGAAAGAGAAGTAAGGTCCAGGCTGAGGTCACAGGGTGGGAGGAGCACAGAGTGTGAGGACCTGGAACAAGATGAGCAAGGTGAGCACAGAAAGCAAGGGGGAATACTGCCACATGAAGTTTGAGAATGAGGGCAAGACCAAACCACACAGTCTCACAGGCAGTGTTAAGAAATTTTACCTGAACTAACAAAGCAGCAGTTTACTGAAAGCTAACTATGTATCAAGCACACTTCTGAAGGCTTTAAAGATATGCTACACTTACAGTAACATCTGTAATTTATTAAAAATAAAAACTAGCAAGAGGTAGATAAGATTGGTGCAAGTGGAGAAAATGGACAGATATGTGTGAGATTTAGGAGGTAAAAATCAGAGGACTTGGCGATGAACAAAGTGTAGAAAGTGAGAAAAGAGGAGATTGCAAGGATGACTTTGAACCCTTTGTCTTTTGAAATGGATAGATGATACTCTTCACTGGAATAGATGTGTTGAATCCAAAGGGCTTGAGACACCTGAAAGAAGGTGTTAAAGAGTTGGTTGTGGTAGGCAGAATGTCCACCCATCCCAAAGATGCCCACATCCTTATCCCTGGATCCTGACAATACATTACCTGACATGGCAAAAGGGAATTTGCAGATGTGATTAAGGTTAGGAGTCTTAAGGAATAGTCTTATATTATCTATGTGAGCTCAACATAATCACATGAGTCCTAAAAGCAGAGAAATTTCTTTCTTTTTTTTTTTTTATCCTCAGCCGAGGACATTTTTCCATTTTTTGTTCAGATAGAGTGGGAAGGAAAGAGAGAGAGAGAGAGAGAGAGAGAGAGAGAGAGAGAGAGAGAGAGAGAGAGAAACATCGACGTGAAAGGAACACATCGAGTGGCTGCCTCCCACACGACCCAACCAGGGCCGGGGACAAACTGCAACCGAGGTACGTGCCCCCAGCGGAAACCGAACCCGGGTCTCTCTGGACCGCAGGCCGACTCTCTAACCGCTGAGCCAAAGCGGCCAAGGCCAGAGAAATTTCTTAAATATGACACACCAAAACACAAGCAACCAAAAAAAAAAAAAAAAGATTAAATAAATGTAAAGTTAAAAACCTTTGTAAACCATAGGACTCTGTTGAGGAAGTTGAAAACAGTGGGAAGATATATTTGCAAACCATGTGTCTGATGAGGGTCGAGTATTCTGAATATATAAAGAACACTTACAATTCAACAATAAAAAGACAAAAAACACAATTTAAAATGGGACAAAGGACATGAATAGACATTTCTCCAAAGAATATCAATAAGGACAGTAAAACATGTTCAACATTATTAGTCTCTAGGGAAATGCAAATTAAATACACAATGAAATACTAGGATGACTACATTAAGGGGAGGATAACAAGTGTTGGTGAGGATGTGGAGAAACTGGAATCCTTACACATCACTGATAGAGGTGTAAAATGGTACAATTACTGTGGAAAACATTTTGGCAATTCCACAAAAAGTTAAACATGAAATTAGCATATAACCCAGCAATTTCACTTCTAGGCATATACCCAAGAGAAATGAAAACATATGTTTATATAAAAACTTGTGCACAAATGTTCATAGCACCCTTATTCACAGAGCCAAAGTTATAAGCAACTGAAATATCCATCATCTGATGAATGGACAGACAAATTGTGGTACATTCATACAATGGAATATTATTCAGCCAAAAAAAGGAATGAAGAAAATTATTAATATTATTTCATTCATTATTTACTGTTTATACCTACCCTATTTCTGGTCTCTGCCTTCTTTGCTTTCATATTCTTTTTTCCTCTCCTCTAATCCTTTTGGTTTCACACCTTCTGGTATTCTGTGTGTGTGTGTGTGTGTGTGTGTATCATTGTTTGTTTGTCTTTTAATCTTTGTGTTGAAGCTGTTGCTTTTTTTTTTTTTAATCCTCACCCAAAGATATTTTTCCACCTACCTTCAGATAGAGTGGGAGGGAGGGGGGAGAGAAATATCAGCGTGAGAGGGACACATTGACTGGTCGCCTCCTGCATGACCCCGACCAGGGCCAGGGATGAACCGCAACTGAGGTACTTGCCCTTGACCAGAATCAAAGCTGCTCTAACCACTAAGCAAAACCGGCCAGGGTGAGGCTGTTGCTTTTATTATTGTTGCTACTGATATTTTTTTCAGGTTCTCTTTGGTTAGGTCTGGTTTGCCCTTGACTTGTTCTGTCAGCACCATTATAACAGCAGCATGACAGGGTCAGGGTTGAGACTCACAGTCAGCAACTCTGAGGGCTGAGCCCACCCACAAACAGACAACAGCAATCAGGACCCAAATACAACAGAGAGCCTATATAACCTACACAAGGATCATTCTTAGAGCACCCTGCTCAGAAGATCAAGAAGACTACTCACTGGGTCCCACAAGGCCACCCCACCAAGACTAGGAGGCATAGTAGTCTTATATAAAACATAGTTCTAAAAAAAAAAAAAAGCAAAAATGGGGAAGGAAAGAAATAGGCCCCAAATAAAAGAACAGGAGGAATCTCCAGAAAAAGAGCTAAATGAAATGGAGGCAAGCAATTTATCAGATATAGTGGTCAAAGTAATGGTTATAACGATGCTCAAACAACTTAGTGAGAACTACAGTGACTTAGTAGAAACTTTATTAGGATAAAAATAGACATAGAAACAATAAATAAGTACCAATTAGAAATGAATAATGACATAGCTCAAATAAAAAGTATGCTGGAAAGATTCTAAGGTAGATTAGAAAATGAGGACCGAATCAGTGAATTAGAAGACAAGGTAGAAAATAACACCCAATCACAGCAGCAAGTAAGAAAACAAAAACAAACAAACAAAAAACAACTAAGAAGCAAGAGGATCATAAGCCGGAGGATCATTTAAGGGAGCTTTGGGACAATATGAAATGTAACAACATCCACTTCATAGGGGTACCAGAGGAGAAGAATCAGAGAAAGGCATAGAGAACCTGTTTGAAAAAATAATGACAGAAAACTTCCATACCCTGGTGAAGGAAAAAGTTGCACAAGTCAATAAAACATAGAGAGTACCAATCAAGATGAACCCAAGACTCACATGTAGACACATCATAATTAAAATGGCAAACATTAAAGACAAAGAGACATATGAGAAAAAGCTCAATGTCACTAATCATTAGAGAGATGCAAATTAAAACAACTATGAGGTATCACCTCACATCTGCCAGAATGACTGCCATCAACAAATCCTCAAACAACAAGTACTGGTGAGGATGTGGAGAAAAGGGTACTCTAGCACACTGCTGGTGGGAATGCAGACTGGGGCAACCACTATGGAAAACAATATAGCATTTCCTCAAAAAATTAAAAATGGAACTGCCATTTGACCCAGTGATCCCACTGCTAGGAATATACCCTAAGAATCTCAAAATACCAATCAAAAAGAATAAATGCACCCCTATGGTCATAGCAGTGCTCTGTATAAAAGCAAAGATCTGGAAACAGCCCAAGTGTCCATCAGTAGATGAGTGGATAAAAAAGCTGTGTGGATACAACTGCAATACTATGCAGTTGTAAGAAAGAAAGATCTCTTACCCTTTGAGATGACATGGAAAGACCTGGAGAATATTATGTTAAATGAAATAATCCAGTTGGAGAAAGACAAGTATCACATGATCTCACTTATTTGTGGAATCTAATGAACAAAATTAGCTGTTGAACAAAATAGATCCAGAGACATGAAAGTAAGAAACAGACTGACCAACCTCAGAGGGAAGGGGGTGGGGGTACAGGAAGAGATAAAACAAAGAACTTATATGCATATATGCATAGCCCAAGGACACAGACAACAGTGCGGTGAAGGTGGGGGCACAGGGGGAGGAGAGTGGGGAGGAGGTGTCAGTGCAGTTATTAAAAAAGGGATGAACAGCTAATATGTGATACAACATGGGTAAAACCTACTGAGTGAAGGAAGCCAGGCACAAAAGATCACACGTTATGATTCCATTTATATGAAATGTCCAAAATAAGCAAACCCATTGAGACAGAAAGCAAATTAGTGGCTGCCAGGGAACAAGGAGAGGGAAGAATTGGAAGTGGCTTCTAACAGGTACCTGGCTCCCTTTTGGGATGATGGAAATGTTCTGCAGTTGGATAATGGTAATGGTTGCATAATATTGTAAATATACTAAAAACCATTGAACTCTATAATTTAAAATGAGTAATTTAATGTTACATGAATTGTATCTCAGCAAAAAAAAAGGGGAAAAGCAGAGAATGTTCAACTGTAGTCAGAAAAAAAATGAGGCTGAAGGAGAAGCCAGAGCTTAGAGGCATGAGAAGATCTCAACACACTGGTGCTGGTTTGAAGAGGGAGAGAGCCATGTCGAGGAGTGCAGGAGGCGTTCAGGAACTGAGAGGCTCCCAGCTGGCAGCCAGAAAGGTGACAGGGACCTCAGCACTACAGCCTCAAGGAACTGAATTCTACCAACAATCTGAATAAGTCAGAAGTGGGTTCATCTCTCAAGCCTCCGAAAGGATTGTTACCCAGCTGCTCCTTGATTTTGGCCTTCCTTTCTAAGCAGAAGATCTGTTCAGCCACACTGTACTAGCATTTCTAATATACAGAACTATGGCATAATAAGTGGATATTGTTTTAGGCCACTAGATTTGTGGTAATTTGTTATATACAGAAAAGGGGTTTGGCTGGACATGTCAACTGCATCATTTAATACAGGGACTGAGAGAAGCATTGACATGGAAAAGGGTGTCAAGGGATCAGAGAGGGCAAGAAGATGAAGGAGCCTAGGAAGAAGCCCCAGGAATTACTTCTCGTGGTGGCTGAATGGAAACAAGAGGAGGAGCCATGAGGCACAAGGAAGATGGGAATAGTGATTGGTGGCCCTCCCTGGTAGCGAGAGCCCGATGGGGATACTCAGTGGCAGTCAGCCTTTCACAGGGAAACCTTCTGTTCTTAACAAATTTCTTGGGAGACCCTATGAGAGCTGGTGAAATCATTGTTTTTAAAGTTGAAGGATGAGAATTTCCAATAGTTCACAGAGTAATCAAAGTTCATGAAAAGGATAACAGAGACATCACATTTCTGACACAGGGAGATAATAATACAACTGATGATAGAGGCTTGCACAAACAAGGCCAGACTAACTTAAAAAGAAGGACCTGGTGGGAAGAGCCAAAGAGTTGTTAACCATATGTTGCTATGGTCACCATAACAAGGGATTACTATGCAGAGTTCAAGTATGCTCTTGTGGCTGTAATGGGCACATATGTGTTACTTAAATGTGAATCCTAAAATGAAAAACAGTCCCTGGAAGCAGATTGAAATGAATTGTGTTGAAAAGAGGAAAAAAAAACCTAATATATTTGAAATGTTCCACTTTCTGTATAAAAGGAAACAATGTGGAGATGTTTTTGTCTTGTCCAAATAAATGATTCATCAGTTTGAAAAAAAAAAAAGAAAGTCCTTATTCTGGCAATGTTTTTAGTCTCAGACAACAGAATCCATGCTAACTGATATAAATAAACGAGATTTATTTAAAGTTTTAGGCAACTTATATAATTGTTAGGAAAAGCAGGGAAACAGACTCTAGGCTGAACTTCCAGGAATAATTCCCAAAACCACACTGCAGAATTGGTCCTCCAAAGAAGCTACTGCCCACATCGCCAAGAACTGCTGATGGGAAGCCACACCAGCTGCTGGCCTCAGCACCTTCCTGCCTGCACTGCAGGGCACAGCAGCAGGGCACACCAGCACAGCAGATGCCTCAAGCCCCACCTGTCTACCATTTGTCTCAGTTTCAAGTGGCACTCCTCTGAGAGGACATCTGATTGGTGAAACCTAAATCTCATCTGGAATCAGTGGCAGGGGAATATGGAAAATACTGTTTTTAGCTTTCTACTCTCTGCCAAGAAGGTATGCAAAGAGGGGAGTGGGGTGAATGTGGCAGGAGCCAACACACTGCCTCTTGCACAGAAGGCAGGGATGGGGTGCTTAGGTTATTGGTGTTGGATGATGCTGAGACAACAAGTGCAATGAAAACTGAAAAGCATTTCTTGAATGCCATGATCACTGATTACCCAACAAGAGCTGAACCAGCGCATTCACTGAATTGCAGCATTGAAGAGTGAATGAAAAGGAAGGAAATGAAGCTAGCAAGAATCATCAAGAATTTTGAGGAAATTGGCTATAAAGAGGTGGAAAGAGACAGCGGCAGCCACTTTGGGGGTCGGGGGAGAGAAGAGGGTTTCCTTTCTTCTGACTTGTTTTGGTGTGATTTGCAGATATTTAAAAAATGATTATAAAGATCCCTTTGGGAGGGAGGAGTTGAATATAAAAGATAATATTAAAGGAATAATGCAAAGAAGAAAAAAAAAGAATGATCCAGAGTGTGAGGTTTCTTAGATGGAGGGAGGGATGGGGACAGGTGGCACCCAGAGCACAGGTGGGGAGTGGCCCCACTCTTGGAGGCTGGATTCTCTCTGGAGAAAGGTCAGAATGGTGAAGTTTAAAGGAGGTTTGCAGAGACTGTAGCGGACGGATAAGGGCATATCCATCTGGTGGCTTCTGTACTCTCCGTGAAGTGGGATGCTTACTCCTCTGCCAAGATGGCAGAGAGGAGTGGGCATCTGAGACTGAGGAGAGGTGATGTTTGAAATGATCATCTGGAGAGTGAGGGAGTGAGGTGACCAGAGAGATATAAAAGAGCACAAGGCTTCTGTGTGATCCCACAGAGAGTGCTGATCCCAGTGTGTGGTGAGACCAAGGGGCTCTGAGCAGAGGGAATATGTATAATATTCTAATTTTATAATTAATATTTTATTTTCTAATATTATATATATATTTCTCTTCTAATATATATAATATTTTTTGTCTCATCTATGATTGGGGTTTTGCCAGATGGGTACAACAAAAAGAAAAAAGAGCTAGGGAGTTTATTCTGTGAAAGCCAAGCTGGCTGGAGGCCAAGTGAAGAAAGGAGAGCTGTGGGAGTGGAAGAAGCAGAGGCCACTGCGCTAGGAGGCGGGGCGACGCCGGGAGCCCCCGCGGGGCGGGAGATGAGCAAGCCAAGTGCAGGAAAAGAGGTCACGCTCAGAGAGTGGTTCTGCTTATGCAGTAATGCACAATATTTTTGAATGATTACTGTTTCCCAGGCCCTGTAATAGACTGAAGGTAAAGATCCCAGTGACAGTCTGATGGTGAAGACATGTCAACAGGGGCCCGTTTACCATAAAGCCATGATATTTAAGTTTCAGGGCCCCTGATTTGCAGGGCTCCTTCTGTAGCCCTAGGAGGGACCCTAGCAATTTTATATTTGTTATTTTGCATTTATGTACAAGGTTTGGGGTCCACATAACTTGCATCTCCCCTGGGCCCTCCCAAGGCCTCAGAAGAGGTCATACAAATTAGGAACCCGGAAAGTGAGGTTTCCTTAGCATCATGGTAACTCCATCCCTTCATACCATGTAATAATCATATGAATGCATATGTATTGTGCTAAGTATGTGGCTTTTAAGTTCAATTAGAGCAAGGTTAGAATTCTGGCATGTGCCTCTTGCTAACTAGGATATTGCCTAATGTAGTTTAGTGCAAACTTCTACATGTACCTGCAGGTAGACTATAAGACTGTCTGCCGTGACCCCTGTGACTTGCTCCTAAACAGTGGGATATGACAAAGGTATCTGTCACTGTCATGATTATGTTATGTTATATGAGATTCTATCTTGTATAAGATTTGCTACAGAAGCTTGCTCTCCTTGAAAGGTTTGAAGAAGCAAGCTACCATGAGGTCTATGCCTGCAAAGAAATGAATCCTTTCAACAACCTGCAAGAAGCAGACCCTTCTCCATTTGAGCCTTCAAATGAGGACCCAGCCCTGGCCAAGATCTCAATGGCAATTTTGCTGAACACCCAATCAAGCTATGCCTGGACTCCTGACCCACAGACACTGAGAAATGTGTATTGTTTTCAGCCACTAATTTGTAACATAGCATCAAAAAACGAATAGAATATGTAAACATAAGGATAATACCATTTGCTTTGCCAGACTGATGTGAGGGTAACACAAGATATATGAGAGTGGCCACAACAATTTTGGCACAAGTAGTCACTTTCTCTTCTGTCTTCCCAGGAAATCTTACAGCCCTTGTAAGAAGGGACTCATTCCAAATCAGGAGCCATGACAGCAAGACACTAGTAATTCATCTAGATTTTGAATAATTAGTAGGATGTTGCTTTGTGGAGAATGAAAGTCAAAGGAACGCTAGATAGAAGTAAGAGCAAAGCAAAGGTAAAGAGTCAAAACAGCAAATGATGGGGCAGTGATCCCAAGTAAGAACATGCAGCCAGGGTGTAGGTTTCACTGGGAAATGTCCTGAGAAACCTGATAAGGTAGTTTGGGATAGATTGTAGAAACCTTTGATCATTAAGCTAAGAAAATTTTAATATTTTAAATTAATCACATGCACATTTTCCCTCCAAACTGAATTTGAAACTAGGGCATTTAGTCAGATTTAAATTTCAATTTGGCAATTGTAGAGTACATGATCATAAAAACTTAAACCTTATGCTTTTTACTCAGATCAAATTGATATTTAAGTGATAGCAAGAAATCAAAAGAAAAACTTTCTTACATATCCCTCTATCCACTGTGAGGTGTGTATGTGTGTGTGTGTGTGTGTGTGTGTGTGTGCTGTGGAGAGTGTCGCTCACATCTCCAACTGCCAGAGTGTGACTGAGTGAGGGACCCAGATGCTGAGCTGTGAAATCCACTGCTGACTTTGCACCAAGGTCTTAGTTTTCAAGATCTGCTGCCTGCTGGCGACAGACTGAGTGCAGCAGGCCACTAAGGCAGGCCCTGCCTGGGAGTCTAATGGGCAATTCTAGCTCAGGATCTGGCACTAGCCTTGCTGAATTTCCCTGAGAACATCAAAATAGTCCGGAAGCTTCCATCTATGCTTCCCTCCCTGCCTCCTTCCTCCACTTGTGCTCAGACACGTGCTGCAGTCTGATAGCTCTTTCTTTCTCTCCCAGCTCCCTCCCCATCACCTCTCACAGGCCTTTCCCCTAATAAATGTCTTGCACAATTAACCCTGTCATGGCGTGTGCTTCTGGAGGACCCAGAATAACACAAGCAGGGACAGGAATGGTTTGAGAAAATAGGCAGTAAGATGGGGATGTGGGACTGGCCCAACCACCTCCCAACAGATGAGAAACTTTGTGTCCTGGTCAACAGGTGGACACCGAGAGCCCCTGGTATAAGGTAGTCGCTCAGTTGCTCAATATTTCACCAGCAGTGGCCTGGAAAATGTTCTGGTGGAGGGGAAGGCTGTGGCAGGTGCCTCAATGCAGACATTTTTAAAATACAGGTCAAATCTGCGTTTCTAGGAACTTCGTGTTGCAGATGGCTTGAGACCCGGGTTAGAGGCCCACTCCAGATTGGTGCTCTGGCTGGAACTTTGCCTTCAGAGATGGCTCTGAGTAAATCAATGCATGCAAGAAATAGATACAAGGACAAACCTCCTGACTTTGCATATCTGGCAACCAAATATCCAGATTTTAAACAACACGTTTATATAAATCTGAATGGAAGAGTGAGTCTTAATTTTAAAGACCCTGAAGCAGTCAGAGCTCTGACTTGTACTCTCCTAAGGGAAGATTTTGGACTTTCTATTGATATTCCGTTGGAGAAACTAATTCCCACAGTTCCGTTGAGATTCAACTATATTCATTGGGTAGAAGATCTGATCGGTCATCAGGACTCTGACAAAAGTACTCTCCGAAGAGGAATTGACATAGGTACTGGAGCATCCTGCATCTATCCTTTACTTGGAAGTACCTTAAATGGCTGGTATTTCCTTGCAATAGAAGTAGATGATATGTGCTTCAACTACGCAAAGAAAAATGTGGAACAGAATAACTTATCTGATCTTATCAAAGTGGTAAAAGTACCACAGAAGACACTCCTGATGGATGCCCTGAAAGAAGAATCTGAGATAATCTATGACTTTTGTATGTGCAATCCTCCCTTTTTTGCCAATCAGTTGGAAGCCCAGGGAGTAAACTCTCGAAATCCTCGAAGACCTCCACCTAGTTCGGTAAATACAGGAGGTATCACAGAGATCATGGCAGAAGGAGGCGAATTAGAGTTTGTTAAAAGGATCATCCATGACAGTTTACAACTTAAAAAAAGATTAAGGTGGTACAGCTGTATGCTGGGAAAGAAATGCAGCCTTGCTCCTCTGAAGGAAGAACTTCACATACAAGGGGTTCCTAAAGTCACCCACACTGAATTCTGTCAAGGTCGGACAATGAGATGGGCCTTAGCTTGGAGTTTTTATGATGATGTAACAGTACCATCGCCACCAAGTAAGCGAAGAAAATTAGAGAAGCCAAGGAAGCCGATTACATTTTTAGTGTTGGAGTCTGTGATGAAAGAATTATCCCTCAAAGCATCACCTTTGGGCTCTGAGACAGAAGAAGGCATAGTAGTTGTGACTACATGGATTGAAAAAATTCTCACTGATCTGAAGGTCCAGCATAAACGAGTTCCATGTGGAAAGGAGGAAGTTAGCCTTTTCCTGACAGCCATAGAAAACTCCTGGATTCATTTAAGGAGAAAAAAAAGAGAACGAGTGAGACAATTGAGAGAAGTTCCTCTAGCTCCTGAGGATGTCATCCAAGCCTTGGAAGAGAAAAAGTTCACCCCCAAAGAGTCTGGCAGTAGCCAAGATTTGGACCAGGGCCCCCCAGAGAGTGTCCTGTGTGGGCCTGCTCTACAGGAAGGCGAGTCAGCCACCGTTGAGGGCCATGGCCCAATCCAGGATTCGCTTTCCCAGGAAGAAAACCCAGAACCCATGGAGGATGAAAGAAGTGAGGAAAAGGGAGAGATGGAAGTTTTGGAAAGTTGTGAAGGGTCTAGCAATGGAGCGCAGGACCAAGAGGTTTCTGAGCAGTTCGTCAACCCAGTGTCTGAAAAAGGAGTGGCTGGACATTACCTATTCAAGTGTTTGATAAACATTAAGAAGGAGGTGGATGATGCCTTAGTTGAAATGCATTGGGTTGATGGTCAGAATAGGGATTTGATGAACCAGCTTTGTACCTATATACGTAACCAAATTTTCAGGCTTATTGCTAGTTAACTCCAAAGTTCTTGCGCAGTTGGGAAAGTTCTATAAAGCAACTTGCTTTGGAGTTGCCTGTTGGGTGGTGAGAAGAATTCTACCATCGGCCTATTGGTAACATTATGTGGAGTTATCTTTAAAAACAGAAACAAATTAATTCATTTTAAGCCCCCCCACTCTGCCCCTTAAAGTTACAGGGCATTGTAGTATGGTGTTTCAGGAGGAAGAATTGTGGTTATCAGCATCCACAAAAAGCCATCAGAGAACTCATAGATTTAAACTTGACTTAAACTAATCACCTTAGCTTTAGACTACTTCTCTGAGGCCAAAAGGATTAGTTTTGGAATCTGGTCTGGGTCAGAACTGTGCCCCCAGATGGAGGCAGTGCACCAGGCAGATAGGCTCTGTACCCTCTTCTGGAGTCACCTTAAAGACTGGAGACTTTCTCTGGGTACATATGATTGATTACCTACCCCTGAGTCAGGCCTAAGAAAAGAACTGGCCTGCTGGTGGGTGGAGAGTCAGGGAGAGGAAGCTTAGTAATACCAGAAGAGCCGATCTGGGGAGCGCCTTAGAAACGTCACATTCCTGACTCACGTCTGTTTTGATGTTGCTTATTTCAGAAACAATTAGGTAAGCAAAACTCTTAGATGTGACTGAGACACAACAGAAGGAAGCCATACCCCCACCTCCAACCTGTTGAAAGTACTGTTTTGTAGCAGTTTTACTAGTGTACGACATTTGAAATGGAGCTTTGTTTTGTTTTTAATATGAGTATTTCAAATTGAAAAAAATAATAATAATAAAATAAAATACAGGTCAAAAATGCCTACCAAAGTGGCAGTGTGGGCTACGTGCTGCTAAGTTGATTTGATGCCCAGAAGAATAACGAGCGACTGAGGCCTGTTAACATAGGATCTCTGTGATAGTTCACAAAGGGGCCTTTATCTCTTATAGAGAAACGACAGACGCCATCCAGATGCAGACTGAAGACCGCATTGTTAGAGTCCAGGAGCTCCAGAGAGCTTTCTAGGCTCAGCTAAGGCAGGTCTGTTCTGCAAAGGCCAGGGCCCTGGTAGGGAAAACCTGGGATCCTGAAATGTGGGCCAGGGACATCTAGATGGACAACTCTGAAGATGATGATTCTACAGTGCCCTCTGGACCCTCTGGGCACAAGAGGTGGCCCACCCTTCCCCAGTGAAGTCTAGTACTTACACTTAGCTGGCAGATGCTGCAGAGGCCCCTCCCCCGTAAGGCAACTGGTACCCCTGAGGAGCTGCCCCACCTCTTCTCCTGGCTTTAGGGACGTGTATTAACAAAGACTTTCAGTGTGGAAAGATTCAAATTCATTAAGTCTTAAACTTTTCCCAATCTCATCTTAATCCTTGCCTTGCAAATGCAGCTTAAAATCACTCCATTGAGGCTGTAACACCCTCCCTTTCTAATTTCTTTGTTTGGAGACAACTACTAAGACTGACAATGTGGTGTTCCCCCTGCCTGCTGTAGGCCTAACACACTTAGCTTTGCTTGATCAACAAGTGTCCCTGGTGGTCTCTTAGAAAGACAACTGTCAACACAAAATAGATATGGATAATAGTAATATAGAATAAATTTAGCATTTTAGAAATTTTCTTACTGTGACACTGACCTGTTTTTTGTGTTTTTTTTTTTTTACTTTATTCACCTATAATGTGTCTGACCTGAGTTAGTTCCAACCCACACCTTTTCTAAACAGAGAAAATGTAGGAAACATTTGAGAAATGAATCAGGAAATACACCAGTGAATGCACTGCACTTCACATCTGAGTTTCAAGGAAAGAGTTGCCTCACCCGAGGGAGGAAATGACTGATATTAAATTTCTTACTCCTGTAAGAGTTTCTTGATGACTTTAACCTCTTTATTTTACTTAAATGTTATATACTTTGTCTGCACTATTCAGCTGAATAAGATTTATCTTGGTTAGTTAATGGCTAACTTTTGGCTGGCCTTCCTAAGTTCCAAAATAATTGCCAAATATGTAATGTGTGTACTGGGGATATGAAGAACTACACCTAGTATACCTGGGCTATTTGGGCACATAGAGGAAAGATCAAAATTGGATAGGAATATCCGTTTTAATTAATGCAGAGTTTGGCCCCATAACAAGAGTCTTCATTATCCAAATTGGTCATTTGAGAATCACTTAATCACTCTGGCGAACAAAGGAGATTTACATTTATTTATCACCTATCAGAAGGTTTCTTTCTGTATTTGTTGTTATGGTGGTGGTTATTCATGATCAAAAATTTTTAATGTATTTTATGGGCTTAGAAATATATTCATAATTTAGTGTATATTAAAAGAAACAGACATAACTTTTCACACATACTGTCTCAAATACAAATGATGCACAAATACATGCAGTTCTGTACAAATTCTCCCAGCTTAACAGATACTCCCTTAAAGTTGAGTACAAATCAAGGGTTCTCAAAACTGGTCCTTTCCCCCCTTGGTTTCCAGTATAATATCTTGTTTCATCATCATTTTTTATAATAAATATGTCCTGAGCAGTTACCATGCACTATTCACTGACTAGTAAGTTTGTCATCTAGTTATCTGGTCATAGCCCTCGGCACACATGAGATAGTAGTTACAGTTCAAAAGAGTAGGTGATCAATGCCAAGTGAGCAGTTGGTCAATAGGGTCCTAGTAGTACCTCATCCCTGCTTACCCAAGATTTCCTATCAATAGTTAATCTAAATATATTCAGGGTGTTCCTATTCCTAAAGCACTATTTTGATAGTAGTACTCCCCTGATCAAAACTTTGCATTGTCTACTGATAAAAGTCCAAAGTCCTTAGGCTGAAATTTTAGGTTTTCTAAATTCAGATCCCTATTTACCCTTTCAGGCTTCATTTCTATTCTTTTCTGCAATCCAAAGACGCCAACCAAAAAGAACTAGTCAATATTTTCTACACATTCTTGCCATTTTTCTGCCCCCAGGACTTGGCTGATCTCTTCCACCATTTCAAGGCCATCTGCTCTGCCTCAGGGGCTCAGTCAAGCTTAGGAGGAACCAACCTGAGATGAGGTGACCATAGGGAAGGCAGTGAGCCCTGCTCTTCAGTTGGGGTGGGATAATTAACATAAAAACACATCACTCATAAGACCTCTGTCTCTACGTGTCTCATTCTCCTGCTTTCTTACTCTTTCTCTTAACATCTTTTTAATCATGATTTTTTTTAATGGTCATATCTTAAAAGCCATTTAAATGTTCTTACGGAGGATGATTGTTCCTCTTTCCTCCCTCCCCCAAATACCACCTGCCTGTGTTCAGCCTGCTCAATCTCTGCCCACTGAGAGTTCCCTCCTTCATTCCCAGCTCCTCCCCTCCCCACTGGATTCCCATGGACTTTCTTGTAACTAGTAATAAAGTAATGTGGTCTCTCATACATACACATACTCTGTAGGTATTTAGGTGCCTCTCTCATCTGTTCTTTGAGGGCTGAGATTTCACCTCACAGGCTTCTCTGTCCCCACATCTCCTAGCAGAGGGTTTTGCCTATAGTACATGTACTGACTCAAAGGTGTGGATGGAAAAGGGGCCACATACTAAACCTAATAATCTCAGGGGAGGCTTGCATGGGGGAGGGGGGGCTTACAAACTCAGAGACCTAAAGTAACCACATAGTGTTGTGGCACGAGAGAACTGAGAGACCACCAGAGCCAAATTAAAGCCAAATAGAGAGCAACGCCAGCTGGCGACTGATCCCGAGTTCTTGGAGATCAGCCAGCAAAGCTCCGGCAACTGATTCCGAACACCCCTGTGACAGAGTCTTTGAAATCAGCCTCAATATGCTTTATTACATGCCTTTTATACCTTACAGAAAATAGGATCTTCTTGATATAATGCCCAGGGCTACAACAATGCTGTATAGAATTATTAATAGTTTGCCTTGTGGATAACAGGAACACTCAGGCCCATCCAGGAACACTCAGTCTGTTATCTCAGGTATATTTCAAGGTACATTGGGTCACACTTAGCCCTGAGTTGCACAAACACAATGCAAGCCGAATTCCTTGAGATTGTGGGGGAGGTCGAGTCTCTGACTCAACACCTCCAGGCTCCATGGACTCTGTCAGACACGTAGCCAGATCCCAACAATTTCTTGGTTCAGGGAGTATTCCAATTTACTGAGGTTATTTTGACAAAATAAGTTCAGCTAGAGGGCACACAGTGACTTTCCCAATCATCAATTATGGAACTATAAACAAGTCAGCACAATAATTTACCAATCATCAGTTATGGGGTTATAAACATGTCAGCACAATAGGATGATCTAAAATTAAAACTTCCTTACTAAAAGCAAGTCATGGTGGGTAGTCATGTCCTAGGCTGGTATCTTCTTTGACAAAGTCAATCCTTACCTTAACTGAGCCTGTGTATTATTATTTTTGCATCTACAACAACATACCTTTGGAATGTCAGAGTATAGTAAAACCTCAGTATAATGGACTAATTCGGGCAAGGGGATGTCCATTAAAGTCGAAAGTCTATTATATAATAAAGTAGGTTTTCTGAATGCGTAAGTTAAAAAATTAACAAATTAGTTAGTTTACCTGTTTTTACTTATGTAAACATGTTTGTGTAATTAAAATCGAGATTTATGAAAAGTTGCATTTCACAGAAGAGTTTTCCATATGTATTACTGTAATTTTAAATTTATACTGAATAGGTCTAGTAAATATGTGCGTTCACCGGTCACCACGAGTAGACAAATGCACACAGCTGGGGCGTGACCTAGAGCACTTCAGAACATCAGCCGGCACGTGTTAAAACTGCTGCAGAAAGTCATGCCACCTGACAACAGAACCAATTACCACATGTGATGCAGTGTGATCATGTGCTAATCATTCACTGAACACTGTTTACGAGCGATGACTCTTGGATTTAAATATGTAGACTACAGATGTAGACATGTAATATTTACTTATGTTGGCAAAATTACTACAGTGCTTTTCCAACATATGGCCTATTTGCTAAAATTTGTTAAAAATAGCAGTAAATTAATAACAAAAAATAACCTGTCCATTTAATTTTAAGCAAATCTTGGTTAAAAACATTTTAAAATTAACAGGGTATTAATTTTCACATATGGCATACGGACCAGAAATTTTGTCCATTAAATCCAAAGTCTGTTAAATCAAAGGTTTACTGTAACTCCCTTTTTCCAGACCCCTCAGGGCACAGACTCCCACCAGAGCACAAGAGCATGGAACCCCTCATTATTATCTCGTTCCCCCGCATACCATGTTTATGTGGTGCAAATGTCCTGTACCCACCAATGGAAAAGAAGTATGTGTCTATCCATTTTACTTTTTATTTAATCTTAGAGATTTCCCCACTTTGCTTTCTTCTGCCTTTCTAATCTATCAAGACTAGATTTCCTGTAACCCCCTTACATCTTCTCCTTTGATTCTGATGCATAAAATAAGTAATAAAACTGCCATTTTCTGGAGCATTTTCTCAATCCATTGAGATTTTGCTTCCCAGCAATTGTCTTCAGTTTGGTTCAAATAAACTCATAAAAATTCTCTACAGTTTTGGACATTTTTTACATTGACATTTACTTGGTGTAGTGTGGCAGGATGCCAAAGAAGCCCGCCCAGACCCACCTTGCAGACCCGAACTCGTGCTAGGTAACAGCAGGGGTGCATTGTGCCCACCAGCTCCTCGTTTTACATTGGGTGAACTTGAGTGAGGTTTTCTTGGCATTCTAGACTTCCCCGTTTTAAGGCAAGAGGGCCTGACTTTATTTGAGCTGTTTTAAAAAAAAAAAAAATCCTCAAGGTGGAACTAAAGATTAAGAGCTCAGATAACCCAGGCTAAAGCTAAGAGTTGAGATAACTCAGGACAGGAGAGGGAAAAATGGGTGGCTGCTTTTTATTTTGATTTTTCAATTGAAATTACTTACTGAGAGTCTGAACAAACCTTTTGCTGGATAAATGAGAGTCTGAACTCTTTTGGCTCCAAAGATAAGGGGCATCTACTCCCTCCAGCTCAAATTTAGGGTATTCTTAAGTGACTAAGAATCTATGTGGCAGTGTTAGAGGGTGTCCTTCAAAATGAGCAGGAGCCCCATAGAGAATTCCAATACAACTGTAATTAAATAATTGACTCATCCAGGGATGCAAACATAAAGGCTGGTCACATAGCACTCTGAGTCTTCACAGTAGTATTAGACAGTCAGGGAGAGAAACCAAGACATGTAAGAGTGTTGAAGAAACTCAGGATATGACAGCCCCTTGGAGCTCAAAGCATAAGCAGCATTGAGCTGCCCCCCCCCCCCACCCTTTAGTACAGTTGACAGAAGAAACGTCCAAACCTGTAGATAATTTTTATAAGTTTGAGTCAAACTGAAGACAATTGCTGGGAAGCAAAATCTCAACAGATTGAAAAATTGCTCCAGAAAATGGCATTATTTTGTACATCAGAACCAAAGGAGAAGACAGGGGGTTACAGGAAATCCACTGGTGATAGATTAGGGAGGCAGTAAAAAGCAAAGCACGGAAATCTCTGAGATAGGATAAAAAGTAAAATGGATAGACACATACTTCTTTATTGGTGGGTATAGGATGGTTAATAATTAATATTTACAGCACATAGACATATGCTGAAGAACAAGATAATAATGAGGGGTTCCATGCTCTCTTGCTGTGGTGGCTGGTTGTGCCCTGAGGTGTCTAGAAAAAGGAGATTACTCTGACATTCCAAAGATATGCTATTGTGGATGCAAAAATGACAATAGACAGGCTCCGTTAAGGTAAATAATGACATTTGTCGTGGAAGATACCAGCCTAAGACATGACTACCCACCATGATTCACTTTTAGTTAGGAAGTTTTCATTTCAGATCATCCTATGTAGTTAATTCAGGTTTCTGAGTTTGTAAGGCCCCCCATGCAGGCCTCCTCTGAGCTTGTGAAGTTTAGTATGTGGCCTCTTTTTCATCCACAAAGGAAAGCAACAAAAAAGGAAAATAGTTTGCAATCTGAAGAATACAATTGTAATGAGAATCATCATTCATAATTATCTGTAGTGAGTGTCAAACCCTATTGAAGCAAAGCCACATGTATGGATCACCAAATTGCTTTCCTCTTTGTTTACTTCCTCTCTCAATTGTTTTTGTTTGTTTGTTAATCCTCACCCTGAGGATATTTTTTCCATTGATTTTTAGAGAGAATGGAAGGGAGGGAAGGAAGGAGGGAGGGGAAGAGAGAGAGAGAGAAATATCCATGTGAGAGAGACACATCAATTGGTTGCCTCCTGCATGTGCCCCGACCGGGGATTGAACCTGCAACCCAGGTACATACCCTTGACCGGGAATTGAACCTGTGACCCTTTGGTGCTCAGGCTGATGCTCTAACCACTGAGCTACACCAGCCAAGGCTCCTTCTTTCCATTTTAACCAAAAGTTGGAAGAAGATTAAGGGGAACAGAATTTGCCACCCCAAAATATGCCTCCTTGAATAAGGATTATTTTGAGTTGGTTATTTTTAAGAAACTGCAGACACAGGAGAAGTTCTAAAAACCAAGTGAAAGTTACCCTTTTGTAAAATACATTTATATTTATAAGAAAAATCTCCATTTGTACGGGCATCTCCTTCTTTGTACCAGGAAGAGAAGGATGACAAAATCTCTAGAAACTCTTATCAATGGAAAAGGCACTGACTTAAATCTGCATAAAAATCATACTCTTGTTTTCTGTTTTCTTGTTTGCCTGAATACCCCCATAACTGGCTTTCTACCCCCCAACTTCATCTTTTGTCTTTAGCTGGAGGTGGTATTTAAAGTGGCGGCTTAGGCCATTTTCAGAAATTACTCAGTTTTCCTGAGTATTCCCCATGTATAGGAGGAGGTCTACATGTTATCAAATTTCTGTTTATTTTTCTGTTTATTTTATTTTATGATTCCTGTTAATCATTTTTATTACAGGCAATGCCACCCAAGAACATAGAAAGGTAGAGAGAAAAGTTATTTTTCCTCTCCTACCAAGGTAAGTGTCCACTTAGGGTCTATCTCATCTAAAAAGTAGAAGAGGTCTGTAATTCATGCAACAGGTGGTTTTGGGTATATAATGCCAAATAATTACTATGACTTGTTTTAGATTGTTTTTAATAATTGAATTGACTTGAGCAAGCAATTGTTTCAGTATATCAAAACAGCCTGAATTCACCAAAGAGAGTCAGGGAAAATCAAGTGAATTTCATATAGCATAGGAGGTTTTGTCTTTGAGCAGGAAGGTTTCCAAGGTTTCAAAGCAAAAGCATTGAACTGTAGGTACAGAAAGGTCAGCAACGCAAGATGGCGGCCTAGGTAAATGCAGTATCGCGTCCTCCCACAACCACATCAAAGTTACAACTAAACTACAGAGCAACCATCATTCAAAAATGCCTGAAATCAAGCTGAATGGAAGTCCTACAACTACGAAATTAAAGAAGAAGCCACATTGAGACTGGTAGGAGGGGCGGAGGCTCGAAGGGCTGTTCCCATACCTGCGTGTGGCGGATAAAAATTAGGAGGACACCTCGGCTGGGAAGGTCCTCCCTGAGGACTGAGGGGTCCCCGTCCCCCACCAGGTGCCCAGCTCAGGGTTCCAGTGCCAGGAAGAGAATCCCCGTCACTTCTGGCTGGAAAAACCAGCGGAAACTGAGGCTGAGGCGGCTGGAGCCCCAGGCAGCTCCTCTTAAAGGGCCCGCACATGGACTTACTCGGACTCGCTCCCTCCAGGCTCCAGCGTGGGGGAGGCAGCTTGAAAGGCACCAGAGTCATATGTGGAAGAACTGAGCTGTTTGGCATTGGAGCAAGGGCTGGAGAGGCAGCTTTCTCCTGGACAGACATGCTGTCAGAGGCCTTTGTTCCTTTGGTGAGCCCTTCTCTGGGCTGGCAGACCCTGCCATATCTGGGACTCCAGCAACCTGGCTCACACTGTTTGCCCCGCCCTGGTGATTCCCTGAGGCCCCGCCCCACCCAACTTTCAGGCCCACCCAAGCTGTTGCCAGTGGCTTTACCATAGGATTGGCCTGTCTTGGAGCCTGCTTCAGCTTTTCCTAAATTCTTTCAAACAAGCAGCATCTGGTCTCAGCTAGCCCCCTACCTCTGTCTCAGTAATACATAGAAACAAACACAGGGAGGCAGCAAAAATGAGGAGACAAAGAAACAGGTCCCAAATGAAAGAACAGAACAAAACTCCAGGAAAAGAACTAAGTGAAATGGAGATAAGCAACCTAACAGATGCTGAGTTCAAAATAATGCTTATAAGGATGCTCAATGGACTTAGTGAGAACCTCAGTGAACTTAGTGAGGGCCTCAAGAGCATAAAAAAGGACCAGTCAGAAATGATGGATACACAGTCAGAAATGAAGGAGGCACTAACTGAAATAAAGAATAGTTTACACAGATTCAATAGTAGAGTAGGTAAAGCCAAGAAGCAAACCATCGATTTGGAATATAAGGAAGTAAAAAACACCCAATCAGAACAGCAAAAAGAAAAAAGAATCCAAAAAAATGAGCATAGTGTAAGGAGCCTCTGGGACAACTTCAAGCATGCCAACATTCACATCTTGGGGGTACCAGAAGGAAAAGAGAGAGAACAAGAAATCGAAAATCTATTTGATACAATAATGACAGAAAACTTCCCTAACTTGCTGAAGGAAACAGACATACAAGTCCAGGAAGCACAGAGAGTGCCAAACAAGATGAACCCCAAGAGGCCCACACCAAGACACATCATCATCAAAATGCAACAGGTTCAAGACAAAGAGAGAATCTTAAAAGCAGCAAGAGAAAAGCAGTTAGTTACCTACAAGGGAGTTCCCATAAGACTGTCAGCTGATTTCTCAAAAGAAACTTTGCAGGCCAGAAGGGAGTGGCAAGAAATATTCAGAGTGATGAAAAGCAAGAACCTACAACCAAGATTACTCTATCCTGCAAAACTGTCATTTAGAATCGATGGCCATACGAAGAGTTTCCCAGACAAGGAAAAGCTAAAGGAGTTCATCACCATCAAACCATTATTATATGAAATGTTGAAGGGTCTTCTGAAGAAAAAGATAACAAAATATGAACAGGAGGAGGAAATAGTGGTGGAGTGAATGGAAGCTACACAGACTATCTCCCAGGACCAAACGGCAATTACAACTAAAATAAAGACAAATCGTTGGGAAAAAGCAACAGAAAAGCAGCGGGAGAGGACCATACAACCAGGGACACTGAATGAGCCTGGTAGGATTTGTGGAGGCGCATGAGGGTGGCGGGCTGGGAGCCCACGGACAGCAGTGGACTTAGCTGTGAGCAGTGGTGGCATCTGCCCTCAGGGTTGAGAACCCAAGCTGCTCCACAGCACAGAGGGCTGGGACAGAGCACTAAATAGCTACAGCCACTCACCTGGGGCTCTGGCAGAGGGAGGGCAGACGGGACTGGAACTCTGTGGGGACACCTGGGATTTGGAGGGCACTCAGAGTTTGTGCTGAGCTTCGGCCACAAAGGCCGGTGGTGGCCAGCCTGCTCCTTCCCGGTTACACAAAATGGCAGCCAAGTTTGCTCCTTCCTGGAGCTGTGGCAGCCCCTCCCTCAGAGATTCCCAGGTGAGGCAAAGAAATGCAAATTGAGGCTCATTAACAACCAGCATCTGCCCCACCCTCAGAAAATCCTCTTACACTATAAACACCTGAGGGAGTTTCTCATTCAACTGAGATCCTAAGGCTTTTCAAGTAACTGAGGCTAATAGCCTCCAGGCAAAAAGCTAGAGCATAACTGAACCTTTCCTGAGCTTGCAAATCTACCCAGGAAAGTGAGACTTGACAGTGGTGTTGAAGGAGGGCCCTTCACGCTCATCCAAACCCAGTAGAGGGAGCCACAAATAGCAGAACACCAACACCCACAGGGAAAATTTGGCAGGCTCCAAAACCCACTGAGATAGAAAAAATGGTGAAACAAAGAAACAGATCCCAAATGAAAGAACAAGAGAACTCTACCAAAGATGAGATAAATGAAATGCAGTTAAGCAAATCATCAGAGGTAGAGTTCAGAGCCATGATCTTGAGGAAATTAAACAGCATGAGTAAGGACATCGACGCCATGAAAACCAACCAAGTGGAAATAAAGAATGACATAGCAGAAATAAAGAACACATTGGAAGGACTGACCAGCAGAGTAGAGGAAGCGGAGGACCGGATCAGTGAATTAGAAGACAGAGTAGAAGAAATCAATCAATCAGAAAACCAAAAGGAAAAAACAATGAAAAAACAGGAAGACAGCTTAAGAGAACTGTGGGACAACTGGAAACATAATAACATTCGCATCATATGAGTCCTCGAAGAAGAAGAAAATGAGCAAGGGTTAGAGAATATATTTGAAGAAATAGTGACAGAAAACTTTCCTAACCTGGTGAAAGAAGAAGGCATTCAAGTTCAAGAAGCACAGAGAGCCCCAAGTAAGAAGAACCCAAACAAGCCCACACCAAGACACATAATAATTAAAATGTCAAAAATTAAAGACAAAGAGAGAATCCTAAAGGCAGCAAGAGATAAGCAACAGGTTACTTACAAAGGAACCCTCATAAGGTTATCAGCTGACTTCTCAACAGAAACACTACAGGTCAGAAGGGAATGGCATGAAGTAATCAAGGTCATGAAAAACAAGGTTCTGAATCCAAGACTACTTTATCCAGCAAGGCTATCATTCAAAATAGAAGGTCAAATAAAGAGCTTCCCAGACAAAAAAAAAAAAAAAAAAAGGCTAAGGGAATATATTAGCACCAAACCAGCACTGCAAGAAATGTTGGACGGACTGCTGTAATTAGTAGAAGAAATAGGAAGGAAAATAGAACCACACTGAACAAAAATGGCAATAAATAAGTACATATCAATAATCACCTTAAATGTAAATGGATTGAATGCTCCGATAAAAAGACACAGAGTAGCTGACTGGATAAGAAAGCATGATTCACATATATGTTGTCTACAAGAGATCCACCTCACAACAAAAGACTCACATAGGTTGAAAGTAAAGGGATGGAAAAAAATCTTCCAAGCAAATGGAAAGGAAAAAAAGCTGGGGTAGCAATACTCATATCTGATAAATTAGATTCCAAATTGAAGACCATAACTAGAGACAAAGAAGGCCACTACATAATATTGAAAGGGTCTATCCAACAGGAAGATATAACATTGGTAAACAAGAAGATGTAATCAAGACCCTCGCAGCAAACAAAAGCCCAGGCCCTGACGGCTTCACAGGGGAGTTTTACCGAACATTCAAAGAAGAATTAACACCCATTCTCCTCAAACTATTCCAAAAAATTCAAGAAGAAGGAAGACTTCCAAACTCCTTTTATGAAGCCAGCATAATTCTAATTCCAAAACCAGAAAAAGACACTACAAAGAAAGAAAACTACAGGCCAATATCCCTGATGAACATAGACACCAAAATCCTGAACAAAATACTAGCAAATCGGATCCAGCAATACATCAAAAAAATTATTCACCACGACCAAGTGAGATTCATCCCAGGGATGCAAGGCTGGTACAATATTCGCAAATCAATTAATGTGATACATCACATAAACAAAATGAAAGATAAAAACCATATGATCATATCAATAGACGCTGAAAAAGCATTTGACAAAATCCAGCACCCATTTCTGATAAAAACGCTCAGCAATTTGGGAATAGAGGGATCATATCTCAACATTATAAAGGCCATATATGAAAGACCTACAGCCAACATCATACTCAATGGACAAAAACTAAAAGCATTTCCCTTAAGAACAGGAACAAGACAAGGATGCCCACTTTCACCACTCTTATTTAACATAGTATTGGAAGTCTCAGCCACAGCAATCAGACATGAAATAAAAATAAAAGGGATCCAAATTGGAAAGGAGGAAGTGAAACTGTCATTATTCACAGATGACTTGATATTATACATAGAAAACCCTAAGGACTCCATCAAAAATCTACTAGACTTAATAAATGAATTTGGCAAAGTAGCAGGATACAAAATTAACGTCAAGAAATCAACGGCATTCTTATACACCAATGATGAACTCACAGAAAGAGAAACTAAAAAAACAATCCCATTTACCATCGTGGCAAATAAATTAAGATATCTAGGAATAAACTTAACCAAAGAGTAAAGGACCTATTTGCAGAAAACTACAGGACATTGAAAAAAGAAATAGAGGAAGATATAAAAAAGTGGAAGCACATACCTTGTTCATGGATTGGAAGAATTAACATCATTAAAATGTCCATATTACCCAAAGCAATCTATAGATTTAACGCAATCCCCATTCAAAATACCAATGACATATTTCACAGAACTAGAACAAATACTTCAGAAGTTCATATGGAACCAAAAAAGACCCCGAATAGCTACAGCAATCTTGAAAAAGAAGGACAAAGTAGGAGGGATCACAATACCGGACATCAGGTTGTACTACAAAGCTACTGTAATCAAAACAGCCTGGTACTGGCACAAGAACAGGCATATAGATCAATGGAATAGAACAGAGAACCCAGAAATTGACCCAAAACATTATGCTCAATTAATATTCGACAAAGGTGGCAAGAGCATATAATGGAGTAAAGAAAGCCTCTTTAATAAATGGTGTTGGGAAAATTGGACAGCTACATGCAAAAAAATGAAACTAGACCATCAACTTACACCATACACAAGAATAAACTCAAAATGGATAAAAGACTTAAATGTGACTCATGAATCCATAAAAATCCTAGAAGAAAATGTAGGCAACAAAATTTCAGACATCATCCGCAGCAGAATTTTCACTGATATATCACCTAAGGCAACAGAAACAATGGAAAAAATGAACACATGGGACTACATCAAACTCAAAAGCTTCTGCACAGCAAAAGAAACAACCATCAAAGTGGAAAGGCAACCCACTGTATGGGAAAGCATAATTGCCAATGATATATCAGATAAGGGATTAATTTCCAAAATATATAGAGTGCTCATACATCTCAACAAAAGGAAGACAAAGAACCCAATTAAAAAATGGGCAGAGGAACTAAATAGACACCTCTCCAAACAGGACATACAAATAGCCAAGGGACATGTGAAGAAATGCTCAACATCACTAATCATCAGAGAGATGCAAATAAAACAACAATGAGGTATCACCTCACACCTGTCAGAATAGCCGCCATCAACAAAGCATCAAACAAGTGTTGGCGAGGGTGTGGAGAAAAGGGGACTCTAGTACACTGCTGGTGGGAGTGCAGACTGGTGCAGCCACTATGGAAAACACTATGGTGTTACCTCAAAAAATTAAAAATTGAATTACCATTTGACCCAGTGATCCCACTCCTAGGAATATACCCTAAGAAGCCTGAAACACCAATCAGAAAGAATATATGTACCCCTATGTTCATAACAGCACTATTTACAATAGCTAAGATCTGGAAACAGCCCAAGTGTCCATCAGTAGACGAATGGATAAAAAAACTATGGTACATATACACAATGGAGTACTATGCAGCTGTAAGAAAGAAAGATCTCTTATCCTTTGCGACGACATGGGAGGACCTGGAAACTATTATCCTAAGCGAAACAGGCCAAGCAGAGAAAGACAAATATCATATGATCTCACTTATTTGTGGAATATAATGAACATAACAGTCTGAGGAACAGGGTAGTCCCAGAGACGTGGAAGTAGGGTACAGACTGACAATTACCAGAAGAGGGGGTAAGGGAGGGGAGCAATGAACCACAGAACTTGTATGCATGTACTCATAACCAATGGACATGGACAACAAAACTGGGGACGGGGCAGGGAGGGAGGGGGAGGAGGGTGTCAATGGGGGAAAAAGGAGGAATATCTGTAACAAAAGTAAATTAATAAAAAATAAATAAATAAAAATATGAACAAACAAAATGGCAATAAATACATATCTATCAACAATTGAATCCAGAAACAAAAAGAACAAGTAGAACAGAAACATTCTCATAGACACAGAGAACTTTTGTTGGTTACCAGATGGGTGGGGCCTGGGGGGATGGGTGAAAAAGGTGAAGGGATTAAGAAGTACAAATTGTTTGTTAGACTGACAAACCTCAAAGGGAAGGGGTGTTGGGGGGTGGGAAGAAATAAACCAAAGAACTTATATGTATATATGCATAACCAATGGACACAGACAACAGTGTGGGGAAAGGCAGGAGGGGGGCAGGAATGGGGGAAGAGAGGGGCAATGGGGGAAGAATGAGGATCATCTGTAATACATTCAACAATAAAGATAAGTTAAAAAAAAAAAGAAAGAAAGAAAGAAAGGTCAGCAACAACAAATTCTTATCCTTATTTTAAACCTGAAGTTCTTGGACCTTTGTAAAAGGAGTCTTTGTTGAGCCTCTTCTTTAAACAGGTAGTTGCTTACGGGTCACCTTCTTATGATTCCCTTACCCTCAGAAAGATGTTTTAGTAGACTACATAATGATGGTCAAGTTCTCCCAAAGAACAGACCATGACACCATTAAATGGTTTATTTGCTTTCTGCACCTGTTTTTGTTACTCTCCAATTCTCTAGAGAACCAAGGGCAGCCTCTCTGCTGCTCTGAGAAATTATTATGTCTAGAACATTTGATCACACACCAGGACAGGAAAATAATGTGCCAGATGTCCACCCAGGCAGCAGGAAGGTGGCCCGAGCTCTACATCTTCTCATTTCAAAGACCCAAAACCCCAGCAATCCCACTGTTCCCAGGTCCTAGAGTGCTGACAAAATTGTAAAATCTTACAGTTCATCACACTTCTTTTCCAAGCTGAGATTCAGATTGCCTGAAACACAGACAGGTCAAATGATATCCCCATCAATTCATTGCTAACTAGTGGCAGATCCAGTTCAAGAAGGAACCCAGGTGAATGCAGGTACTTCACCTGCAAACTAACAAGAAAAAAAAATGATCCTACTCATTATAAGACTCTGTGTTATTTCAGAACGTAGGATGAAGACATTTTATTTCAGAAAACCCACTCCCAGTCAGTTTCAATAAATAACATGGAAAAGACATGAACCAGATAACTCTACCATAGAAATGTATATTGTATTTGTCACATGTAGGAAATGTGAGGATTGGAATACTCATTGAGTCAAATTCCAAATTTTTCATCTCAAGAAGTCAGTTGAGCATAAAGAGCAACATTTTTAATAGTCACACATCACAGAACTGTCTATTAAAATAACACCTTAAGACTACTTATCCATCTTTAAGGAGGCTAATTACATGAGCAGGTTTCCACAATTAGTTAGATTTTTTTTCCCAAATGCATTTGTAAGTAAGCGACTTGGAGCTCAGTGTGCCTTTTGCCATAGGAATGGTATCAGTTGTAGAAGGGAGATTTCTGAGCTGGCCCATCAAGGCTTATTTCACTACAAGGTCATAGAACAATGGTCCTTTCAGGCCTTTCCTGAGTCCTCTCTGGACACCAGGAGGCCACCACTGCTGGAGTGAGGGAGAGGTCAGTGAAATCAGGGGAAAAGCATGAAGCCTTCAATTCCTACTCTGACCCTTGCTAACCCTTTGAACAAATTCCTTATCATCTTTTAACCTCAGTTGCTCTCCTGTAAAATGGAGAAAACAGCAACTAACCCATAGGGCTATTGTAAGGATAAAATGAGTTGAATGTCTGTGAAGCTCCCAGCATTGTGCCTGTCACTGAACAGGGAGTCAGTGAACTGTTCTCTTTCCCCTCCCCACTGTCCTAGTGCAGTCAGCCCTAGATAAGGGCCTGAACAGTCACCTCTTTCCCTAGATTAATGTATTTCTTCTTCAACACCCCCAGTTTACCAGTGATGCTCCAAGCCCTTCACCCCAGCTAGTCCTGCCATCCCTGGTACTCAATCAAACCCCTCTCCTCAACTTCAGCTAGGTATCAGAAAGAAAAATATCTGATTGACTAGACCCACACTTAATAGCTATAAGCTTCAGAATCCTCTGGGCCATATGTAGATTTTTGAAAGAATTTGTTCAATAACCAAGATGAATCTCAAAGTCATTGAATTGCAGGCATGATAACAAATCAAAAGAAACCCTTAGGATAGTGTTAAGAGAAGGCACCATGATGGGCAGATTCAGCCCTGCCTCAGAGCCCACTATAAATCATCAAGCACATGTTCTTGCTTTGCACATCTTCTTCTAACATTTCTCTGTACACTACCTCCTTACACCTGATTTTGGTTTTCAGGGCCCAGGAGTAGAGATCCTGCAGATAGGATTTGGGGGGGGGGGGCGGCGGTTGCTAAATCCTTCATGCTGAGTCCTTGATGGTAATTCCTGCCTTTGCATGTCAGGCACTATCTGATCTTCCCTTTTTCTGGGCAATCACTATCCAGCTTTCAAGGAAGAGATATTCTAAATGATGTAATTTTTTGAATATGAATGGTCAAACTCTCAAACCTCACCTTTCCCAGCCTGAGCTATGATGTCTCCTGATTCTGAAAGTGAATGTATTTTATATGTGCCTGTATCACCCACAGGGCCTAGAATTGCATTTAGTATAGTCTCATTAGATGAATAAATGAGTGAATGAATGAAATTGTAAAGTCTGATAGACATTACTAGTGCTCACTTCCAAGTCTCCTCTCTTCCAGGTACTTAAAAGACTTATGTTGCCCGGTCAGTGTGGCTCAGTGGTTGAGCGCCAACCCATGCACCAAGAGGTCACCGGGTCGATTCCCAGTCACGTTGTGGGCCAAATCCCCAGTGGGGGGCATGCAGGAGGTGGCCAATCAATGTTCTCTCTCATCGACGTTTCTATCTCTCTCCCTCTCCCTTCCTCTCTCTCTAAAATCAATAAAGAAAAAAATAAAAAAAATAAAAAAAGACTTATGTCAGACCTCCCTACCATTAAATAGAGCAATAGGACTAGTCCTAGCCAATGAACCACAGCAGAAGTGATATGTGTTATTTCTGGTCTGAACCACAAATGTTCACTCTCCATGCAGGATCTTCTCTTACCTAGGCCACCAGCCACATTATAGATGGCAAAGCCTCTGGTAGCCTGAGTTCCTAAGTGACTGTGTAGAATAGATTACTCCTCCATACCTTTTGATCTGTGTTGTATATATACCGTAAATAAGAAATATAACTTTGTTGAAGGATTTTTGTTCTGCAGCATAACCTCGACTATACTGATGAATACAGCCCATGGCCACTTGAAGGTAACACTAAAGGCAAAGAAGCCATATATGTTATATTCATAAATGCTCCTGATGATATTTTCTTGTCCTAACTTTAGTTGCTGTGTGATCTCAATTTTATCAGTCAGGCAGGATATAAGAGTTAAAAGCCATGTGAGGAAGGCTACTCATTCTGCAGTCTCACTTGTCCAAGAGCTGAAAGGCATTATGCCCTTCAGTTCCCCTGCTACACTGTAGGTTAGAACAAGGCAGATTATCAGAGGAATATGCAAGACACACTGAAAACAGTTTCACGGCTTCATACTCACATCCTTGGAACCATATTCTCAATTGATCCATGCATAAATGTTTAAAATTCACTTTATTTCATTTTTAGGTTTTGAAATGAGGAGTTGACATTTGCAAGAATAGCGCCGTATGTGCCTTGTCAAGTCTGTGGCATGCTCAGTGAGGCAAACCTAGCCCCACTGCATGGTGTCATCCACTTAGAAAGCAACCTCCTGTGAGACCTTGTTTTTCATCTCTGAACAGCATTTGGTGAGAAATTGCAGGCGGTAGGGGTAGGTACAGGAATAGTCCACTTTTTGGCAGTGTCTCCAAATTCACCCCACTAGAAATTTCAATTGTTTTTGGTTCCCATATTGGCAGTGAATTGCACTAGGACAGGTACCATATGTTCTAGTGTTTCTGAAACTGTCCCAGTTTCTAATATTTTGTCTCCCTGGCTGGTGTGGCTCAGTGGTTAGAGCATCAGCCTGTGCACCAAAGAGTCGCAGGTCCGATTCCCGGTCAAGGGCACATATCTGGGTTGCAGGTTCAATCCCCGGCCCTGGTTGGGGCACATGCAAGAAGCAACCAATCAATGTGTCTCTCTCACATCTTCCTCTCTCTCTCTCTTTCTCTCTCTCTCTCTTTCTCTCTCCCTCCCTCCCTCCCTTCCACTCTCTCTAAAAATCAATGGAAATAATATCCTCAGGGTGAGGATTAACAAAAAAATGAATAAATATTATTTTACTTGTCTTTGTACTCTATCAAAATGCCCCAGAAATTCCAATATTTTAGTACACAAACTACATCTATCAGACAACTTCTCACTAGGAAACAATACAAAAATTCATTTTAAAGCCTTTACCTCAATTGTTGGTTAAAACTAATTCACTTTGCTTTCATAGAGCAGCAAACTATATGATGATGAGGTTTATTTCCACCCCAGAATATTCCAGACAAAAGGGCAGCATATCGAGTCACCTTAGTCTGGGGTATCCATTTCAGAATGTGATCTCACTGGGTTACTTAGTGGTATCAACCATTCTTTTGCAGAAAGGTTTCTGCTCTGCTTACATTAATTAGCATATTCCAGGGGTTTTGTGAGATGAACATTTCAAGCATGAAAATATCACCTTGCTTCTGAACAGTTTGGTCAGAAATGTGTGCCGCCTCTCAGTTTCCAACAACTGATTGGTCATGTTCAGTTTTTTCAGGCTGATTGTTCTCTCTACTTCAGCATTATTCTCAGCCCAGGAAGTATGGACTTGAGAGTCCACAGTGAGATCTAAAGTCCAGCCCTGGCCGGTTTGGCTCAGCGGTTAGAGCGTCGGCCTGCGGTCCAGAGAGACCCAGGTTCGGTTCCTGCTTAGGGCATGTACCTCAGTTGCAGTTTGTCCCCGGCCCTGGTTGGTCGTGCGGGTGGCAGCCACTCGATGTGTCCCTTTCACGTCGATGTTTCTCTCTCTCTCTCTCTTCCTCTCTCTCCCTCCCACTCTATCTGAACAAAAAATGAAAAAATGTCCTCAGGTGAGGATAAAAAAAAAAAAAAGAAAGAAAAAGTAAAGTCCATAGGGAAGGTCAACTACAATCATTACCATCTAGGGTTCTATCCCAAATGTCTGAAGCATTGTCATTAAGGATTCATCCTTAGGTTGAAAGCTTGAGCCCTGTTAACAACCAAATGCTCTAGGGAGCCCAATGCATTAAATTATGGACTATGAACCCCTCGCCATGAGTGTGTTAGGAGCTCCTTTTTAAACGGCATCTGCAAAGAGGGAGACCTGGAAAGAACGGAGATGGATATTCTAGAGGATAGTGCAGCAGAAGGCCAGATTTTGTGGGGTGCAGAAGAAGGAAAGAAAGGACTTCCAGGTAGAGAGGGTGTGGACGTGAAATGCAAAGGACTAAAGGAGTTAACCTTCATTGAGCCTTTATTCTATCAGGCACTACACAAAATGCTTTCTGTGTATTTCTATCTGTTTTCATTCCCTCAGCAATCCTGAGAAGTAAAGCAGTATGCTCACTTTACAGATGGGGAGAACACCAGTCAAGGCCGTTAATAATTTCCCCAGGATCATTACCTGGGATGCAACGAAGCTGTGACTTGATCCCCCGTCTTCTTCTAAAGCACTTATTGTTCCACTCTCTAAATTGGCCTGAGCCTCAAAGCCAATTTTTTTTAAAAACAAGAGACATTTACTTCTTAGAGACTGGGAAGCTCAAGATCCGAGCACTGGCAGACTCGGTGTCTGGTGAAGGCCCTCTTACTGGTCTGTAGACTAAAGCCCAATCTAATAGTAACCGAACAACCCCAGACAAATCTTGTTGGTCCAGACTCTGAGATGGTAGACTTTATTTTTATTTATTTATTTTTTTATCCTCACCTGAGGACATTTTTCCATTTTTTGTTTGGATAGAGTGGGAGGGAGAGAGAGAGAAACATCCATGTGAAAGGGAGACATCGAGTGGCTGCCTCCCGCACGACCCAACCAGGGCCGGGGACAAACTGCAACCAAGGTACATGCCCTTAGCGGGAACTGAACCCAGGTCTCTCTGGACCGAAGGCCGACGCTCTAACCGCTGAGCCAAACTGGCCAGGGCTGAGATGGTAGACTTTAAAAAATTAGGAACTAGGAAACAGTTTGGCAGTCTCTCAAAAAATTAAATGTAGTATTCTCACATGATCCAGCAAGTTCATGTCTGGGTATATACCTAGAAGAATTGAAAACAGGGACTCAAACAAATGTTCATAGCAGGATTATTTACAATAGCAAAATGGTAGAAACAACCCAAATGCCCACTGAAGGATGAATGGATAAACAATATGTGATCTATACATACAATAAAATGTTATCCAGCTTTTAAAAAGAAGAAAATTCTGACACATGCTACAACAGAGACGAACCTCAAGGTCATTATGCTAAGTGAAAAAAGCCAGTCACAGACAGACAAGTACTGTGAGGCTATTGTCTTCTCGTCTGATGCTGGAGCCTGAAGTCCTTAAGGCAGACAGTCTGAAAGGAAAGGTGGGTGTAAAGTGGGGGAGATGAAGAAGCCCTGTTGTTGCCTCTGTCCTTGGTATGGGTGTTGGGCACAAGCCAGGCCCTTTGTCATGGACCAAAACACACACCTGGCCCAGGAGTGGGAGAGGCTGGGGGAGGGAAGCTGAGAAGTGGGCCAACCCAGGCCCAGTCCCTGCCTCATGCCCAATGAGATAAGCGGCAGACGAGAGACCACATATGTCAGCTCCAGAATGGCTGCTGCTTCATCTCCACCCTCTTCACCTCCTACAAGAATCCCTTTTGTGCATCATCATGACTGTAAACATACAAGGAAGGGAGTTCTGGGAAATGTGGTTCCATGCAGGCAAGCTGACAGGTTTTTAACAAACTGTTGGCGGGGATGTGGAGGAAAGGGAACCCTCGTGCACTGTTGGTGGGAATGCAGACTGGTGCAGCCACTGTGGAAACAGTGGAACTGCCTTAAGACCCAGCAATTCCACTTCTCAGTATGTGTCTGAAGAAACCCAAAACACGATTTCGAAAAGATATAGGCACCCCTATGTTCATTGTAGCATTATTTACAATAGCCAAGATAGGGAAGCAACCCAAGTGCCCATTAACAGATGAGTGGATTTAAAAAGTTGTGGCATATATATGCAATAGAATATTACTCAGCCATAAAAAAGAATGAAGTTGTATCATTTGCAACAATAAAGTGGACAATAGAGGGTGTTATGCTAAGTGAAATAAGTCAGAGAAGGACAAATACTATATGATTTCACTTATACGTGGAATCTAAAGAACAAAGTAAATGAATACACAAAAGAGAAACAGACTCATAGATACAGAGAACAAACTGATGGTTGCCAGAAGGGAGGGGGGTTGGGGGGATGGGTGAAAAAGGAGAAGAGATTAAGAAGTACAGACTTGTAGTTACAAAACAGTCATGGGGATGTAAAGCTCAGCGTAAGAAATATAGTCAGTGGTATTGTAATAACTATGTAGGGGGCCAGGTAGGGACTTGAATTATTGGGAGGATCACTTTGTAAATTATATGACTGTCTAACAACTATGCTGTACACCTAAAACTAATGTAAACTGTAATTGAAAAATAAAATTAAAAAACAAAACATCACCACAGATAGTAACCTAATCTGGACTGTGCGTTTGGGGGTAGTTTCCAGGAGGAAGTGACAGCTAAGTGAGGCCCAGAGGATGGCCAGAGTCAGCCAGATGGAGTGAAGAGAGTCTTCCCGTAAGTGTCAAAATCACATTTAAAAAAATAGATGCAGTCTGAGTTTTTAAAAGGAAATGGGGACAAAAGGGAGAAATATGTTTCCCAAAGCATGAACTTGTTAAAAATCAAGAATATAACACATTTACTAAGCATCTAAAATAGTGAATTGAAATGAACTGGCTGAGAAGCAGCTTTCCAAACTTGTGGTTGTTCACAACTCCCTCCCTCTTTTCTGCCATCCATCTTTCTTACTTCCCTTCCAACCCACTCCCAGGCTTCATTGCCTCTCTCTTTATTGCCGATGAAATTGCAGCGTGGGATCCCAATCACACAGATAATGTTGCTTGTTTTTCTAGACCTTATACAGGAGTGAAATTGGTCAGGGACAAAAATCCCACAGCTTGGAGTCATAGGTTATGTCTCACATCATCTTGGTATGAATTGCAAAAATCAGTGGATATAGGAGCCTCTGTATACCTGTATAATCAGGCCTCAGTGTCCCACCCCCAGCACAGCAGGGAAGTAAATACCAATGCTTGCAACCCTGGTTCAGGGTTTAACTCAACAATCAAACACAGTATGTCCTCCAGATTCAAGTGAGTTCATTTCCTAAAGGGAAACAAAATATGCTGGAAGAAAGGCAGGCTTCCTATCTTTCCAACCTAGCACAACACCTTTTGGAAAGATGGTCATTCTTAGGAAAGCCACCCTAACTGGGCTGCATGTCAGACTCATTGTTTCCAGCCAGACAATGGGGTAACAGCGGCAACATAGGTATGGTGGGGAGGGAGGGAGGGGGGCTGGAGGGAGGGGAGAAGGGAGGGAAGAAGCCAGTGCAGCAGAGGAGGCAAGTGCTTCCAAATAGAAATGCAGTATCCTGGGAGCCAGGAATTTCCTCCCAGTCATGAAGTAACAGATCCTTGGTTCCCCACTGGGTCAGGGGCCCCCAAGACCACCCTTAGATTTAATGATTCACTGGAAAGATGCACAGAAATCAGAAAAGCTGTTATACTCATGGTTATGGTTTATTACAATGGAAGGATACAGATTAAAACCAGCAAAGGAATAATAAATACCAGAGGGCAGACCCAGGAGAGTTTCAGGAGAGAGCTTCCTGTTATCTACACCCAGTGGAGTCTTACAGAGAGCACTTCATTTACCCAGGAATGAGGTGTGGTAATATGCACAAAATGTTGTCAATCAGGGATGCTCACATGAACCTTGGTCTCCAGGGATTTTATTGGGTCAATTATGCAGCCATGGGTTGCCCTCATGACCAACTTTAGCTACTCAGATTCTAGTTTCTCCAAAATGATACAGCATGGCCCAGGCCCCACCATAAATCACACTATAGCATAGACTCTAGTGTGGCCCAATGTCCCAGGTAAATAAAGACACTCTGATTGGGCAGGATATCCCATGGGCTTAGAGTTGGTTCACAGGAACTAGTCAAAGGCTAAACCTTTCTGTGGAACATGCAGGGTTTGAACAACCAAAGCCTGCTGGGTCAGCCTGTATTACTCATGCACACATTTTTGTTCTTCTGTTTTCCAGACTCCAGTTTCCAATGTAGAGTGTAAAAGTGAAGTCCTGTGGTGTTTCATTGGCAACACTAGCCAAGAGGCTTCCTAGGTTAAGACCTGTAAGTTCTCACCACCTTCATTTCCTCATCTGTGAGATGATGGTGCTAATGCTCACTCTGAATTTCCTGAAAGGTGCTATGAGAATCAAATGACACCGTGGATAACTAAGCATCATGTACTTGCTAATTCCAGAGCTAACCAGGTGTCGAATTCAGTCACTTAGGGATTTCTGTCTATTTAATGGCCATTTTGTCTTTTCCCCTAACAGTTATAAAATGCTTACTCTGTGCCAGGCACTGTGTCAAGTGCTTATGTGATTATCTTTTTAATCCTCAAATTATTCTCTGAGGATAGTACTATTTTTATCCTCTTCGAGAGGACTGACGCTCAGTAAGGTTGCCTAAGGTTATGAGTCTCATTTGGTAGCAGAGACAGCTTTTAAACTGTACAAAGACAACCAGCGCTAGAAAAACAAAGCTACATTGATTGCTTGCCAGACAAAGGAAAGCCGTTGCACTCACCCAGAGGTGTGGTCAGTGAGTCTCACTTAGTTACAAAGGAAAGGCTGCATATAGGGTCAGAAGAAAAGGCTTTGCTCTAATAAGGTGGGTTCCTGAAGGGTGCCATTTGATTGTTTGAGGAGAGAATTATAAAGTCTCCTTTAGAATGGGTCATTGCCACAAAGTGCTGCTGTCAAACTGGTCCAAATGGGTTGTGCAATTAAGTCACAGCAGGCAAGTTCGTATGCACTAAAAGATTGGGGTCATCCTTCTCTACAGAACTGAGGCATCTGTACCCAGGGCTAGAGATCGTACATCCCCATATCTGACCACCTTTGCTCTTTATCTTCCCACCAGCCCCAGCCCCTAGTGACTAAATAAACTGCTAGGAAACTCAGGTTGGCTTTAGAATTCACATTTTGTCAGTTTTTAATAGCATCATTGTCTTTAAGGAAAAGCTCATTTTTATTAGAGAACTGCAGAAGTAAATACCACCAGTGATTTCTTCTCCTCCTACATAGACTCATCAGCTGTTCCTTGTTCTCCAAGACAAATCCAGAAGAGACAAGCGTTCAGTTGCTACAAATCATGAGAACACTCTGATACAAAAATCTCCATAAAAGACTTCAGAGAAGTTCTATGTCTTAAGACAGAATTTAGAGGAAAGACAGAAGCTTTGGCAAGAAACAGCAGAAGGCTTTAAAAAGCTAAGGAGAGCAGATCTGAAGCTCTGTGAAAAGAATGAGCGAGGGAAATGGATACCCACCGTGGAGAGGAAGCCTGGCTCACAATGTCACGTCACACTGACACAGACAGCATCATATGGACAGGAAGGGCAGGATCAAGGCCTCTACAAAGAGCCTTAACTGGAAAATACGCACAACTAGGAGCATTTAGGCGGTATCCAGGAGGTGGAGATTACCATCAGGAGAAGAATCTGCTTTTGAGATGAGAGAGATTAGACGGGCCTCAAATGTCCAGGAAAAATAAAGATTGTTCAAAATAGAGTCAATTTTCAATAAGACATTTAAAGGATTATCAGGAATGTTTATTATTATTATTGTTATTATTATTATTATTATTATTATTATTTTAATCCCAGAAAAAAATAGATATGTCCTCAGAATATGTAAAAGTCACATACAAACAAAAAGGAGAATTAAATTGGGATATGGTGCTAAGTCTGTTACTCCTTACCTCCTCTCAGCCCCTCCTCTCAGCTCCATTCATGGAAATGTACATGAAGAGACCCTCTTTCATAGTCCAAAGACTGAGGACGTGATGCTGCGGGATTTGAGTTTCTGATTGAACATGGCCTATTTTTTCAGCACCCATGACCCAGATTCGAGCCCTCTGGGAGGTGTTTCTATTTTTTATTTATTTTTTTATTTTATTGTTGACACTATTACAGATGTCCCCCATTTACCTCCCCTTTGCCCACCTCTACCCAGCCCTTGCCACTCCTCCCCCAGCCTTCACCATTCTGTTGCCTGTGTCCATGGTCTATATATATATGTTCTTTAGCTATTCTCTTCACCTTATTTTATCCAGTCTTCCCTCCCCCTTCTCTGACCTCTGTCAGACTATTCCACAGATCCATGCTTCAGGTTCTATTTTGTTCTTCAGTTTATTTTGTTTATTAGATTCCACATATTAGTAAGATCATATGGCATGTGTCTTTCTCTGACTGGCTTATTTTGCTTAGCATAATAATCTCCAGGTCCATCTGTGTGTTGCAAAGGGTAAGAGTCCCTTCTTTTTTACAGCCAAGTAGTATTCCATTGTGTAAATGTACCACAGCTTTTTATCCACTCATCTACTGATGGGCACTTGGGCATTTTCCAGATCTTAGTATTGTAAATGGTGCTGCTGTGAACACAGGGTGCATATATTCTTTCTGAGTGGTGTTTCAGGATTCTTATGATACATTACTAGAAGTGGGATCACTGGGTCAAAAGGCATCTCCATTTAATATTTTGAGGAAATTCCATACTGTTTTCCACAGTGGCTGTACCTACCTGCATTTCCACTAACAGTGCACTAGGGTTCACTTTTCCCCACATCCTTGCCAGCACTTGTTTATTGATTTATTGATGGCAGGTATGAAGAGATACCTCATTGCAGTTTTAATTTGCATCTCTCTGATGATTAGTAATGTTGAGTATTTTTTTTATATGTCTATTGGCCATCTATATATTTTCTTTAGAGAAGGGTCAATTCAGGTCCTTTGCCCATTTAATTGGATTATTTGTCTTCCTGATGTTGAGTTGTATAAGTTCTTTTTTGTTTGTTTGTTTGTTTTTTGGTTTTTTGGGTTTTTTTGTGTGTTTTTTTTTGGTACGTGCCCCTAGTGGGAACCAAACCCGGGACTCTCCGGTCCGCAGGCCGACACTCTAACCGCTGAGCCAAACTGGCCAGGGCTATAAGTTCTTTATATATTTTAGAAATTAATCCCTTATCAGATGTATCATTGGCAAATATATTCTCCCATACCATGGGTTCCCTTTTCATTTTGTTGATGGTTTCTTTTGCTGAACAGAAATTTTTAGTTTGATGTATTTTCATTGTTTATTTTTTCCTTTGCTTCCCTTGCCCTAGGAGCTATATCAGTAAAAATATTGTTACGCAAGATGTCTGAGATTTTGCCCTAGATGGTGTTGCTCATTGGTTAGAGTCAACCCATGCACTAAAGCATCACAGGTTTGATTACCATTCAAGGGTGCATACCTGGCTTGTGAGTTCGTTCCCTGACCCTGGTCAGGCACATGGAACTGTGAGGCAACTAATCAATGTGTCTCTCTCACATTGATGTTTCTCTCTCTCTCTCTCTCTCTCTCTCTCTCTCTCTCTCTCTCTCTCTCTCCCCCTCTATCCTTCCCTTTTACTCTCTCAAAAAAAAAAAAAAATCAGTGGAAAAAATATCCTCTAGTGAAGATTAACAAAAAAATAGAAAGATGTCTGAGATTTTATTGACAATGTTTTCTTCTAGGATTTTTATGGTTTCATGATTTACATATGAGTCTTTTACCCATTTTTATTTTATTCTCGTGTATGGTGTAAGTTGGTGGTCTAGTTTAATTTTTTTTGCATGTACCTGTCCAATTTTCCCAACACCATTTATTGAAGAGACTGTCTTTACTCCATTGTATGCTCTTGCCTCCTTTATCAAATATTAATTGACCATAAAGGCATAGTTGATTTCTGGGCTGTCTGGTCTGTTCTATTGATCTATATGCCTGTTCTTGTTTCAGTACCAGGCTGGTTTTTTTTAAATAATTTTTCTTTATTGATTTTAGAAAGAGGAAGGGAGAGAGAGAGAGAGAGAGAGAAACATCAGTGAGCGAGAACATCAATTGGCCGCCTCCTGCATGCCCCACACTGGGGATCAGGCCCCAACCTGGGCATGTGCCCTGACTGGGAATTGAACCGGTGACCTCTTGGTGCATGGGTCAATGCTCAACCACTGGGCCACACCAGCTGGGCCAGGTTGTTTTGATTACAATGATTTTGTAGTATAGTTTGATATCTGGTATTGTGATCCCTCCAACTTTGTTCTTCCTTCTCAAGATTGCTGAGGTTATTCAGGGTCTTTTTTGGTTCCATATAAATTTTTGGAATATTTTTTCTAGATCTATGACATATGCCATTGGTATTTTAATAGGAATTGCATTGAATCTATAGATTGCTTTGAGTAGTACAGACATTTTTATGATATTGATTCTTCCAATCCATGAATATGGTATATGCTTCCACTTATTTATATCTTCTTTATTCAATATCCTATGGTTTTCCGAGTACAGGTCTTTTACCTCTGGTTAAGTTTATTCCTAGGTACCTTTTTTTTTTTTTTTTTTTTTTTTTTTTTGCTGTTTTTGCAATAGTAAGTGAAACTGTTTTCTTGTTTTCTTTTTCTGATAGTTCATTATTGGTGTATAAAAATGCCATCGATTTCTGGGTATTAATTTTGTTTTCTGCTATTTTGCTTAATGCATTTACTACATCTAGTAGTTTTTTGGTGCAGTCTTTAGGGTTTTCTATGTACAATACTATGTCATCTAAGAATAATGACAGTTTTACTTCCTCCTTTCCAACTTGGATGCATTTTATTTCTTCCTCTTGTCTGATCACAGTGGCTATGATCTAGTACAATGTTGAATAAGAGTGGTGAAAGTGGACATCCCTGTCTTGTTTCTAATCTTAAGGGAAACGATTTCAGTTTTTGCCCATTGAGTATAATGTTGGCTGTAGATTTTTCATATATAACCTTTATTATGTTGAGGTATGATCCTTCTGTTCCCCTATGTTGAGGGTTTTTATAATAAATGGCTGCTGGATATCATCAGATGTTTTTTCTGCATCTATTGATATGATCATGTGATTTTTATCTTTCATTTCATTTACGTGATGTACCACATTTATTGATTTGCAAATATTGTACCAACTTTACATCCCCAGAATAAATGCCACCTGGTCATAGTGTATGATCTTTTTAATATATTGCTGGGTCAGATTTGCTAATATTTTGTTGCAGATCTTAGCATCTATATTCATCATTGATATTGGCCTATAATTTTCTTTCTTCATTTTTAGTTGTTGTTGTTGTTTTGCTGTTGTTAATCTTCACCCAAGGATATTTTTCCATTGATATTTTAGATAGAGTGGAAGGGAGGGAGGGAGAGAGAGAGAGAGAGAGAGAGAGAGAGAGAGAGAGAGAGAGAGAAACATGATATGAGAAAGACACATCAGTTGGTTGCCTCCCACATCAGTCCGACTGGGGCCAGGGACAAACCTCCAACCCAGGCATGTGCCCTTGACTGGGAATCGAACCCACAAACCTTCAGTTCATGGGCCAGTGTTCTAACCGCTGAGCCAAATCAGCCAGGGCTTTTTGTAGTGTCTTTATCTGGTTTTGGAATTAGGTTAATCATGGCTTCATTAAAAGAGCTTGGAAGTCTTCCCTCCTCTTGAATTTTTTGGAATAGCTTCAGGAGGATAGGTGTTATTTTTTCTTTGAATGTTTTGTAACATTCACCTGTGAAGCCATCCAGTTCAGGACCTTTGTTTGCTAGAAGTTTTTATTTATTTATTTTTTATTACTGCTTCATTTTCATTAGTTGTTATCGGTCTACTCAGGTTTCCTGGTTCTTTCTGATTTAGTTTTGGAAGATTACCTGTTTCTAGGAATTTTTCCATTTCATCCAGGTTGTCCAATTTATTGGAATATAGTTGTTCATAATATTTTCCTACAATTCTGTGTATTTCTGTGATGTCAATTGTTCCTTCTCCTCTTTTATTTCTGATTTTATTTATTTGAATCCTCTCTTTGTTTTTTGTTTTTTTAATCTCTCTTTGTTTCTTGATGAGTCTGGTTAAAGGTTCATCAATCTTGTTTGTCATTTCAAAGAACCAGCTCTCAGTTTCATTGACCTTTTATATTGTTTTTTTAGTCTCTATGTCATTTATCTCTGCTCTGATCTTTATTATTTCCTTCCTTCTACTTACTCTGAGCTTTGTTTGTTGTTTTTCACCTAGTTCTTTTAGGTGTAGGATTAGATTGTTATTTGAGATTATTGTTGTTTCTTGAGGTAGGACTGTAATGCTATGAACTTCCTTCTCAGGACCACTTTTGCTGTGCCCCATAGATTTTAGGTTGTTGTGTGTTCATTTTCATTATTTTCCAAGTAATTTTTTATTTCTTCCTTGATCTCATTGGTAACCCATTTGTTGTTTAAAAACATGCTATGTATGCACCCTTGCTCAGTGGTTAGAGCATTGGTCCATGGACTGAGGGGTTGTGGGTTTGATTCCTAGTTGAGGACACATACCTGGGTTGTAGGTTCAATCCCCAGCCCCAGTCAGGCGTGTGTGGGAGGAAACCAATTGATGTATCTCTCTCACATCAATATTTTTCTCTCGCTCTCTTTCTCTCACTCCCTCCTTTCCACTCTATCAAAAATTAATGGAAAAATATCCTTGGGTGAAGATTAACAAAATAAATAAATAAAATAAAATAAAAAACATGTTATGTAGCCTCCATGTGTTTGAATGTTTTTGAGTTTTTTTTATTGTAGTGTATTTCTAGTTTCATGCCATCATAATCCAAGAAGATGCTTGATATGATTTCAATCTTCTCAAATCTGTTAAGATTTATTCTGTGTTCTGACATGTAGTCCATCTTTGGGGATGTTCCATGTGCACTTAAGAAGAATGTGTATTCTGCAGCTTTGGGATAAATGTTCTATAAATATCAATTAACTCCATCTGATCTGGTGTGTCAATGAGGATTGCTGTTACCCTGTTGATTTTTTTGCCTGGAAGAGCTATCAAGTGATGTCAATGGGGTGTCATATTTCCCTACTATGACTGTATTGCTGTCAATCTCTCCCTTAAAGTACACCAAGTGTTTTTTTACATAGTTGGCTGTTCCTGCATTGGGTGCATATATGTTTACAAGGGTTATATTTTTTTGTTGTATCCATCCTGTTAGTATTGCCTAGTGACCTTCTTTGCCTCTTGTTATGTCCTTCGTTTTGAAGTCTATTTTGTCAGATATGAGTATTGCTACCCCAGTCTTTCTTTCTTCATCATTTGCATGGAATATTTTTTTTCATCCCTTCACTTTCAGTCTGTGTGATACTTTTGTTCTGAGGCAGATCTCTTGTAGGCCGAATATATATGGGTCATATTTTCTTATCCATTCAGCTACTCTATGTCTTTTGATTGGACCATTTACTCCATTTACATTTAAGGTGGGGTGTGTTTTGTTTGTTTGTTGTTTTGGTTTGGTTTTTTTGTTGTTGTTATTAACTCTCACCCAAGGATATTTTTCCATTGATTTTCAAAGAGAGTTGCAGGGAAGGAGGGAGGGAGAGAGAGAGAAAAAAAAATCAATGTGAGACACATTCATTGGTTGCCTCCTCCACGACTCCAACTGGGGCCAGTGATCAAACCTACAACCAGAATTGAACCTGCAATCCTTCAGTCCACAGTCCAACATTCTAACTGTTAAGCCAAACTAACCAGGGTTTAAGGTTATTATTTATGGGTATTTATTTATTGTCATTTTAAAAATTATACCTATGTTCCTCTCTCTCATGATTTCTTATTTTTCTTACAGCTGTCCCTTTAACATTTCCTGCAATGCTGGTTTGGTAGTAATGTATTCCTTTAGCCTTTGATTGTCTGGGAAGCTCTTTATTTCACCCTCAAATTTAAATAATAGCTTTGCTGGATAGAATGGTCTTGAAATCAGGTCTTCCTTTTCATTACTTTGAGTACTTTGTGCCAATCCCTTCTGGCCTGAAGTGTTTTTGTTGAGAAATCAGCTGACACTCTAATGGTTACTCCCTTGTAGGTATTTTGTCTCTCTCGCTGCCTTTAAGATTTTTCTTGTCTTTAATGTTTGCCATTTTAATTATGATGTGTTTTGGTGTGGGTCTCTTTGTGTTCATCTTGACTAAGACTCTCTGTGTTTCCTGGACTTGTGTGACCTTTTTCTTCACCAGGTTAGGGAAGTTTTCTGTCATTATTTCTTCAAACAGCTTCTCAATTTCTTGCTCACTTTCTTCTCCCTTGGTACCTCTATGATAAGGAATTTTTTACATTTCACATTATCCAAAAGTTCCCTTAAACTATCCTCATTCTTTCTCATCCTGTTTTTCTTTTTGCTGCTCTAATTTGTTGGGGTTTTTTCTACCTTGTCTTCTAAATGATTGATTCGATCCTCTGCTTCATCTAATCTACTTTTAATTCCTTCCAATGTATTCTTGATGTCAGATATGGTATTCTTCATTTCTGACTGGCTTTTATTCATTGTTTATATTTCTTTTCCATGCTGTTGTAGTTCCCACTAAGCTCCTTGTAATTCTCACTAAGTTCCTTGAGTAGTCTTAACCATTACTTTAAACTCTGTATCTGATCATTGCTTGCCTCCATTTCATTTAGCTCTTTTTTTGGAGATTCCTCCTGTTCTTTCTTTTGGGACCTGTTTCTTTGTTTCCCCATTTTGGCTGTCTCTTTGAGCTTTCTTCTATGTGTTAGATAGATCTGATATGACTCCCTGTCTTCATGAGATGGCCTTATGTAGTAGATGTCCTGTGGGACCCAGTAGCAAGGTCTCCTTGATCACCTGAGCTGGATGCTCCAGGAATGTCCCTTGTGTGGATTATTTGGGCACTTCTATTGTAACTGGGTCTTGATTGCTTTTGGCCAGTTTGTGTGTGGGATCAACCCTCATAGTGGCTGAATGTGAGTCTCAGCTCCAACCATGTCATGCAAATTGTTGTATGGGTGCTGACAGAACAAAACAAGACAAAACAAAACAACAATGAGAAAGTGAAAAAAGAAAAAAGGAATAATAAATGACAAAGAAAATGAATAAGAGAAGAAAGTATGAAAGGAAAGAAGAAAAAAGGGGTTAGGAAAAGAAAACCAGGGGGGAGGAAATGTATTAGAAAAAAAAATAGAATTAGAAAAAAAAGAGAGAAATATATAATTTAGTAAAGAAAAAAAGAAAATAATAGAAAAGAACAATCACAGCAAAAATATAGATATAATAAAAAGAAAAAAGTTAAGCTTGTTGGACCCTGCTCCAATGCTGTCCAAAGCTGGCCACTGATTTGCCTGTTTCTGGCCTCCTGAAAACCTGTCCACAACTACTAGTGATCCACAGTATGTGACTGCTTCTGCTGGGCTTGGCTGCATCCAAAAAAAAAAACAAAAACCTGCATTCCAAGGCCGGTTTTTACCAGCACAGGGCCCAGGCGTGGATCAGCAAAATTCCAAGGCTCTGTGGGATTAATCTCTGCCTGCCTCCCTCTGCTGGCCAGCTGCCAGGCTTAGACATTGAAAAGGCTTAGTCTCTGAAAGAGCCTCTGGCAGAATCAGGAGGATGGGGTTACTGTACTAGATTTCCCATAAGGATGAGGTGACATGCAGACTTCAGGGAAGATGATGGATGTGTTTCCCTGCCCCCAAGCCTCAATCTGTGTCTGCCCCAGATTTTTCCCTGACCTTGGCAGGGCAATCCCCTAGTGTCCAGGTGGGTGGAGCTTACCTAGCCCAGAGGTTGGGTCGCTCGGGTCGGGGGGGGGGGGTGCTATTTCTATGGGATCTCCCATTAGGTTACCTGTTAAGTGGAAAGAATGGCCCCATCCCAAAACAAGTTGCTGTCAACCCCTGAGATTGCCCAGCATTCTAAGCCCCAGCCTATGCTACTGACTCATCAACCAGGCTTAAAATGCAGAGTGGGGTGAGGAGGATTCCAGTGGGCTGGGCCAGGAATGCCGGAGGGTGGGGGAAGTCGCTTTTCCCCAGGCTGATGCTGCTTGAAAAGGATTGTTCCACCCAAGAAAAATCACTGCTGTAGCCCTGGCCTGTTTTGCTCAGTGGTTAGAGCATCAGCCTGCAGACCAAAGAGTCACTGGTTCTATTCCTGTCAAGGGCATGTACCTCCATTGCAGTTTGTCCCTGGCCCTTGTTGGGGTTGTGTGGGAGACAACCAGTCGATGTGTCTCTTTCACATCGATGTTTTTTTCTCTCTCTCTCTCCCTCCCACTCTATCTGAAGATAAATGGAAAAATATCCTCGGGAAAGGATTAAAACAAGAAAAAGAAAAATGACCACTGTGGTATCAAAGGATGATATAACACTGGGCTCCTGGTGGGCACTCCCACCCCAAATGTTCCTCTTGGAGGTGTTCTTTTTCTTTGACTGTCGAAATTCTGCTGACAATCAGGAGATACTTCGTTCACTGATAAGAGCAATTCATTTCAGCTGCTAACATGAGGAGTGACTCAGATTCCACAAGTGTAGGGTACAGTCTCCATCAATACTGCCCTCACTTCAGATGCAAGCTACAAGTTTGGGGATCCCTAGGCTACTTGCACATATGACCAACTGGCTATAGATTTGGGTTTCGGTGACTTCTCATGTTCAATAATTCACTATAATTCAGAAAAATGCTATACTTGCGATTATAGTTTTATCATAAAAGATATAAATCAGGAATGGCCAAATGAATAGACCCAAATAGTGTGAGATCTGTGAGGGTCCTGAATGCTGAGCTTCCATGCCCTCTCCTTTGGAATCAAGATGAATCACCCTCCTGGCACATCAATGTATTCACCAACCTAGGGGCAGCTTCAGGTGTCCAGAAACTTTATTGGGCTTTTATTACATAGGCATGATTGATTGAATCATTAGCCACTGAGTGAACTCAATCTGTAGCCCCCTCCCCAGAGGGAGGTCAGGCTCCCATCCTGAGTTACCTCATTACCATAAACTTAGGTATGGTCAAAGGGCCCACCAAAGATGCTCCTATAATCCAGAAAATTTTAAGGATTTAGAAGCTCTGTCCCAGGAACCTGGAACAAACACTAGGAAAATGCATTACTTATTATTTATTTTTGTTGTTAATCCTCACCAGAGGATATTTTTCCATTGATTTTTTAGATAGAGTGAAAGGGAGGGGGGGAGAGAGAAAGAGAGAGAGAGAAACATCAATGAGAGAGAGACCAGGGCCAGGGATTGAACCTGAAACGAAGGTACATGCCCTTGACTGGGAATCAAACCCATGACCCTTTGGTCCATGGGCTGATGCTCTAACCATTGAGCCAAAACATCCAGGGCTATACAAATGCATTATTATACAACACAATGACAACTGACATTTAATGAGGGTTTTCTAGGTGCTAGGCTCTGTGCTGAGCACTTTCTATACATCTCATTTGATCTTCAAACAATACTATGTGCCAGAGACATTATTATCCCCATTTTACGGATGAAAAAACTAAGGCACAGAGAGGGAAGTAACTTACTTACAGTCACACAGCTGGTAAGTAGCAAAACAGGAGTTTGAACTCATATTTGTCATGTGTGCTACCATGTCCCTCTAGAGTTAACTGTAAAAAGTGAGAAAATTAGAGGATGGCCATTTTTACTATAGAAGAACAAATTAGATACAACTCAAGGACCCAGACTTACTTTGCATTCCCAGGGGAAAAAACAATCTAGGCCTTGCCCTTGAGAGAATTAGGTCTTTAGAGTGGGAAGAGCTGCTTTAAATCCCAACTTTACCAATTACCAGTTGAATGGTGTTGGAGAAAAAAATGCACTAAATTCTCTGATCTAAAATGTCTTCTTCAATTAAATAGATTCTAATGACACCTACCTCACAAGTTTGGTCTGAGGAAGAAAGGTGAGGAATAGAGTGAAAAAATGAAATGGAGTCACTATAGTCAAGCTGCTAAATTACTAAAATCAAGTAGGTTGAGTAGTGAGGGAATGATTCTCTTCTTCTTATAACTAGCCTGGGAATTAAACTTTTGAACTTTCCAGTCCTGTGGCAATTCCTGGCTATACATCAAACCTCCAGATAACTCACTGAACGAATAATGTTTATGTACCCAAACCACCTGACATCCAATATTCAGACCACTGGTCATCTAGAGGACTACCATCTCGGACAAATCCAGAGGTTAACAATGCAGGACTGATTCTTCTCAAGTATACACTTTTTTACTATAAAAACTCAGCCTTTTTTTTTTTTTTTCTTCAGAACACTCTGGATATTTCCTAGTTGTGTTTCTGGTTTCCAAACCCTAAGATCCTTGAATAAATCTTTATCATATATTTCTAGCAAAGCCTCAGACCCTTTTGACAATGTTCAACAAAGGAGATTATTTATTTGAATGTGAGAAATACCATACCAGTAAGGCTTTCTTTCCTTTTCCAGTCTGTCCCTGGTCTGTCACCCTCAGAATTTATCTTCTCTCTACCCAATCTACTATTTATTTCTCATGCTTCACAAGATACCCTCAAGCCTCTCCGATTGCCTTGGATTATTTTTTGTCATCTTAGCTCAATTATTTTTACACTTTACAACATGGACTATTACTTCATTCAGCTTTAGAGAACATCAGCCTTAAATAACATTTATTAAGCACCAAATACATGGCACTGCACTTGAAACAGCCGAAAGCAGCCCAGACCAGGCCGACATAGTAAGAAAGGCTGGGAGCACAGCCTCAGCAGACCTGGGTCTCATCCCACTGTTTCCTCTACTAGCTTGTTACCATTGAAAAGACTTTTAACCTCCTTGGGACTCAGGCTATTCATTTGTAAAATATCACCAATAATTATGCCTGTGTTGCCAACCTCATGGGCTGGTGGAAGGGTTATAGAAAGTAAACATGAATCTTTTGAGACCAACAAACCACTATATGAACAGTGGGAATATTTCTCTAAGACAGCACTGAAGCAGACATAGAATCCCACAGAGATCTAGAAAAATTCTAGAACAATCCCATACAAAGAGCATATAGAAAAATGGCACAAGACATGCATGCAAATAAACACATGTTCAAATCACAGTGTCAGATTCCTTTCTGGAAGGCAGTTGGCAGGGAGAGCTGGAGAAGAGTTGAAGGATGTGTCCGTGTTTACAAGTGTGACTGTCTGGGAGCAGAAACATAGAAGCAGCCAGCAGTCATATGGAAAATCCAATGACATAAAGGAGGAATGCCCGTAAGTGTGTTGAGTTTACACTGATGTGATTCCCTAGGTACTGGCACTAATGGTATTCCATAATGGTATTTGAGTAGCTCAACTCTTGTAATGAATATGGATTTCTACATCTATCAGCAACTGAACATGCCTCTGTGTCAGGTGGGTAAAAAGAAATCCAAAGCTGCCCATTATGTTGGTTCAGATAAAAGCCACATAGCTTCCTTTGTCTGCATAAAATCTCCAAAAATTGTTTTTCTCACAGGACACAAAAAAGTATCTTTATAGTTTAAAAAAAAAAAAAAGAAAAGAAAAGATGGCTTTGAGATACCTAAGTTGGTGCTAAAGTTGGAGTAAAATATCTCATTGGAAATCTTGCCTTGGCTACTTTTGTTCATTCACTTAGCAAATGTTTATTCAGTGTCTCCTGTGTGGCAGGCATTCCTCTATGCCATCAGGATGCCCCAATGAGTGTAACCGACAAAAATCCCTGCCACTGTCAGGCAGGTGGATTCTTGAGAGAAGAAGAAGAGGCAGGGAAACGGACTATATGCAATATACCTAATACATAAGAAAGCTACGAAAGTAATAAAAAAGTGATCAAAGCTAGAGAGAAAATAAATGAACAATTTAAAGAGAATTAGAAGTGCAGGGTGGGGAAACTGCAATTTCCAATCCCGGAGTTATTTGGAGCATAGGAGTTAACCTCACCAGGCCTCGCTTCCTTTTCCATAAAATGGAACTACTTCCTGCCTTGCAAGGTCACAGCCACGATGAAAGGAGGTGTGTGCTGTGTAACGGAAGTGCCTGACATTAAGCTTTTGATTATTGAGGCATCCACTTCAATAACATCCATCTCTAATATATTGCTCACTTCACAAGTAGATAAAGAGCCAGGCCACCCCGCCCATGCAGTTCCCCTTTCAGAAAGCCCTGGGTGGCCTAAATAACTGAGTGCTTGAGTGAGCCTGCTTTTCCTTTCCCATGCTTTAATTCCTGCTCTTATGCTTTAAATTCACCAATGAAGAGTGAATCTGCAAAACCCTAGGCACCCCATCTTCAACTCCAATAAAAGTAGAACCCCAGGTCTGCACTCTCTCCTCTCTCTCTGTTGTGACCTGGCTGTGTGTCCCCAGGCATGCCATGTACCCTCCAGGACCTATGAGTAATAACCTTGCTTTTTCAAAGTTCTTTGATGGTTGGTGTAGATGTGAGTCTTGCAATCATAGGAACCCCAAGGGCTGGTCCAAATGTCTGTGGGCTGCCCTAGGATGGGCCCAGGCAAGTGCCCCAGGCATTCCTCACTGACAGCATCACTATGGATAGGTAGATACTGACACAAAACCTTCTGTTCACATACTCAGGACAGAATAACACCCCAAAAGTCATGATCTTCACTTTTATTCACTTGAGTTTTGTACACTGGAGACAGAGAAAGTAATTACATGATTTATGGAGTTTACATTCTCTCTCCCACCAGTACCATTTAGTCTAGAACTACTTTAAAAGGACATTTTGATCCATGGTAATAGAAAAAGTTTTCAGATCAAACACCCTTGCCCTGGCCAGCCAGTGTGGCTCAGCAGTTAGAGTGTCAGCCTATTCACTGAGGGTCACGAGTTTGATTCCCCGGTCAAGGGCATGAACCTGGGTTGCAGGTTCATCCCCAGCCTGAGTCAGGACATGTGCAGGAGGCAATCAATTGATGTGTCTTTCTTACACTGATGTTTCTCTCTCTCTCTCTCTCTCTCTCTCTCTCTCTCTCTCTCTCTCTGTCTCTCTCTGTCTCTCTCTCTCTCTCTCCATGTCTCCCTTCCACTCCCTCTAAAAAGCAATGGAAAAAATATCCTTAGGTAAGGATCAAAACAAAACCAAAAAAACAGCCTTGAGACAGAAAACAGAGATTGAACTCTTAGTTCTTTTACTCATTGAGCACTGTTGGTGGAGGATGGTAAAGCAGGATGAGAAGATGATGATAGAGCACAGGAGGCCCAAAGGCAAGAGGGGGAGGAAATACCAACAAAAGGTGGGAAGGAAAGGCCCAGAGTATTAGTGGCTTCCTGACGATTTCCAACTGCCCTGACTAGGAGCTGCTCAGTAACAGTTTGTTTAATAAAATGCCTCACATAGGTCAAGTCTATCCAAAAAGCTTAGACTTCAAGCCACAGAACTGAGAGAATGTCAGTAAAGGTCAAGGGCCTGCTCAGTTTCATAGCCTGTGTGGAGCAGGAGAAACAGTTTGCATGGGAGGTAGAAGTTACAGCTTAGGAGCAGAAATCAAAAGGAATTAATCATTTGTAGAGGAGAAAAAAAGTTTTTCCTCCTACCTTTCTAAGTTCTTCTAACTGGTCTAGTAATCAAATTGATATGAGATAGATTTATGGAAGGAAATTACCAAATTTATTACATATGTACATGCAGGGGTTACATAAGCATAGGAGACCTGAGTACAAATCAGCAGTTGAGGCTCATATGCCATTTTGAGCTAAGGGGAAGGGGGGTTTGTAGTTTGGAGTTTCAAAGGGCAGGAAGGCAATTCACATGCAGATAGAAACCAAATATTTGGTAGATAAATGTTTGCTGGGTCATCTTTAACAATGGGCACAGCAGTGATGGGACTGTTAGAGGTTCTTCCTAAATCTTTGTTTCTCAAAAATAACCATCTTAAAATATTTAATAGCCCAAAAAAGGCATATTTTTGGGTGGCAAACTCTGCTTCCCTTCATATTCATGTTTGGGCTGTGATGGTTGAAAACAAAAACAACTTACCTAGGTGGTCCCAACTATCTCCCATCCAGGCCAGTTTATACCTTTCAACACTCCCATCTGCTTCAGGCTAGCACTGGGTTTAGTTCCAAAGCTATTTAGGCTCAATGTTAATGGTTTTTTTGTTTGTTTGTTTTTGTTTTTTACTGTTTACTTCTCACAAGTATCATAGGATACTAATCTATCAAACATTAGCATAGAAATATATTTATATTTATTTGTATAACAGATTTTATAAATTCATTTAATCACATATTTTAAAATAATGCTTTTTATGGTGTATCTTGCTAACTTCTAGGCCTGGGAGAGGGCTCAGGTTTAGCAGATTTAACAGATGCCATGTGGGGAGCCTATCCTATGGTTGTGCCAGTTGATAAGAAACTGTTGAATGTAGATGTAAACTCAAGGGGTGGCTTAGCGTGTCCTCACTATAGGTTACCAGCGGTGGTGGCTGCCCAAATGGCAATCACCTGATTCAGGAGAGCCTCCTCGTCTAGCCTTGAGGGACAGTGGCTCCCTGCCTGTTCAAGTATGAGATGTTGCCACATCAAAACACTTTATAGGGCCCATTAAGATTACTTGCATCATTTATTTTTAAATTACTTTGAAAGAAACTGCAATAACCTTTTTTAACACTTCAAAGTTTGTTTCCTGCTGTATAGATCACAGCAGGACCCTCTTACACTGTACTATTCAGTCTATAGGCAGTGCTTAGTGGGCATATCAATGTGACGATCCTCACAGGTTCTTCAGACACAGGGTTTGTTACGAACAACATGGGGGTTATTTCTTTTTTTTTTTTTTTTTAACTTATCTTTATTGTTAAATGTATTACAGATGTTCCTCATTTTTCCCGCATTGACCTCCTCCTCCCCATTCCCGCCCCCCTCCTGCCTTTCCCCACACTGTTGTCTGTGTCCATTGGTTATGCATATATACATATAAGATCTTTGGTTTATTTCTTCCCACCCCCCATCCCCCTTCCCTTTGAGGTTTGTCAGTCTAACAACCAATTTGTACTTCTTAATCCCTTCACTTTTTTCACCCATTTCCCCAGCCCCCACCCATCTGGTAACCAACAAAAGTTCCTGTATCTTTGAGAATGTTTCTGTTCTGCTTGTTCATTTTGTTTGTAGATTCAATTGTTGATAGATATGTACTTATTGCCATTTTGTTTGTTCATATTTTTTTATCTTTTTCTTCAAAAAGACCCTTCAACATTTCAGATAATAATGGTTTGGTGGTGATGAACTCCTTTAGCTTTTCCTTGTCTGGGAAACTCTTTGTATGGCCATGGATTCTAAATGACAGTTTTGCAGGATAGAGTAATCTTGGTTGTAGGTTCTTGCTTTTCATCACTCTGAATATTTCTTGCCACTCCCTTCTGGCCTGCAAAGTTTCTTTTGAGAAATCAGCTGACAGTCTTATGGGAACCCCCTTGTAGGTAACTAACTGCTTTTTTCTTGCTGCTTTTAAGATTCTCTCTTCGTCTTGAATCTTTTGCATTTTGATGATGATGTGTCTTGGTGTGGGCTTCTTGGGGTTCATCTTGTTTGGGACTCTCTGTGCTTCCTGGACTTGTATGTCTGTTTCCTTCACCAAGTTAGGGAAGTTTTCTGCCATTATTGTTTCAAATAGGTTTTCGATTTCTTGTTCTCTCTCTTCTCCTTCTGGCACCCCCAAGATGCGAATGTTGGCATGCTTGAAGTTGTCCCAGAGGCTCCTTACACTATCCTCATTTTTTTGGATTCTTTTTTCTTTTTGCTGTTCTGATTGGGCATTTTTTGCTTCCTTATATTCCAAATCCATGGTTTGCTTCTTGGCTTTACCTACTCTACTATTGATTCTGTGTAAATTATTCTTTATTTCAGTTAGTGCCTCCTTCATTTCTAACTGTGCATCCAGCATTTCTGACTGGTCCTTTTTTATGCTCTTGAGGCCCTCACTAAGTTCACTGAGGTTCTCACTAAGTCCACTGAGGTTCTCACTAAGTCCACTGAGGTTCTCACTAAGTCCATTGAGCATCCTTATAAACAGTGTTTTGAACTCAGCATCTGTTAGGTTGCTTATCTCCATTTCACTTAGTTCTTTTCCTGGAGTTTTGTTCTGTTCTTTCATTTGGGACCTGTTTCTTTGTCTCCTCATTTTGGCTGCCTCCCTCTGTTTGTTTCTATGTATTACTTAGCGAAAGATGTGGGGCTAGCTGAGACCAGATGCTGCTTGTTTGAAAGAATTTAGGAAAAACTGAAGCAGGATCCAAGACAGGCCAATCCTATGGTCAAGCAACTGGCAACAGCTTGGGTGGGCCTGAAAGTTGGGTGGGGCGGGGCCTCAGGGAATCACCGGGGCAGGGCCAACAGTGTGAGCCAGGTTGCTGGAGTCCCAGATATGGCGGCGTCTAAGGTCCCAGGGAAGGGCTCACCAAAGGAACAAAAGCCTCTGATAGCATATCTGTCCAGGAGAAAGCTGCCTCTCCAGCCCTCACTCCAATGCCAAACAGCTCAGATCTTCCCAATTTGACTCTGGCGCCTTTCAAGCTGCCTCCTCCACACTGGAACCTGGAGGGTGCGAGTCCTAGTAAGTCCGTGCGTGGGCCCTTTAAGAGGAGCTGCCGGGGGCTCCAGCAGCCTCAGCCTCAGTTCCCGCTGGTTTTCCAGCCAGAAGTGATGGGGATTCTCTTCCTGGCACTGGAACCCTGAGCTGGGCGCCTGGTGTGGGACGAGGACCCCCCAGTCTTCAGGGAGGACCTTCCCAGCCGAGGTGTCCTCCTAATTTTTATCCGGCACACGCAGGTGTGGGAACAGCCTGTCCCCTCCGCCCTCCTACCAGTCTCGATGCAGCTTCTTCTTTAATTTCGTAGTTGTAGGACTTCTGTTCAAGTTGATTTTAGGCGGTTTTGAATGATGGTTGTTCTGTAGTTTAGTTGTAACTTTGATGTGGTTGTGGGAGGATGCGACACCGCATTTACCTACACCGCCATCTTGACTGGAAGTCCACATGGGGGTTATTTCAAAAGAACTAATGGAATAAACAAACTACCACAGTTAATATAAACCTAATACATACGGAAAACTGAGATAATATCCAGCTACAGTTGGATTCTAGTATTAACCGTCTCAGTGATGATCCCTAACTACTCTTTTTGGGTTGAGTTCTTTTTGTTTTCATTTTTTGAGGTTTTTTTTTGCATCCAACCTGATCTGTCTTCACTGCTCAGTGCTCATGGACATACATTTTGATGTACTCACTGCAGAGAACACTCATTTTTTTTGCATTTCTCAATGTGCAGTTCTTAAAGCACAGGTTTTCCACCCCTACTTAACAGAACAAGAACATTTCTTTTGTTGTTGTTATTTTTTTAATCCTCACCAGTGGATATTTTTTTTTCCATTGACTTTAGATAGAGTGGAAAGGAGGGAGGGAAGGAGAGACAGAGAGACAGAAACATCAAAGTGAGAGAGACATTGATTGGTTGCCTCCTGCATGACCTGGTCAGGGCTGGGGATCGAACCTGCAACCCAGGTACATGCCCTTGACTGGAATTGAATCCGAGACCCTTCCAGTCTGCAGGTCAACACTCTAAACTCTGAGCCAAACTGGCCAGGCCAGAACAACAACATTTCAGTTGTCTTTGCTCTTGCTCTCTTCCTGTTACTGCATGTCTGGATTCATAAACCCAGGACCTGCATGAGGTGCTCCCAGAGGATGGGCCCTTTGATGGGAGGAGGAGGTTTATAAACCGCACAGCTTTATACTTAATGCTACCTGAAAGGTTCTCCTCTATCTTCAGTGGCCTTTCCCTTTGGGGTTTATTTTTTGTTCTCACTACAAATATGGGAACCACGAATAAACACCTGTCCCTACTCACAAGCTTAATCCTCCTTACAGCTAGATCCTGGCTGAGCCCTGGAGAGACATGGTCATTCTTTGGGGGCTGGGGGAAAGGAGATGTCAGTCACTGGGATCTGGGCCACTGTCTGACTGAGTTTCTGAGACATCTGCCAAGGAAAAGGGAGAAATACAGTGAGAAGGGAACTAAAAAGTCAGGGGCACCAATTTATACCAAATTGAGAGCAGCTGTGGTGGCAGCAGCACCACTGTGAGGACCATCTCAGGGCTTCAACATCACAGCAGTGGATGGGAGATGGGAGTAAGAGTTCTCTCTTCAAAGATGCAGTTGGAAGGGGAAGGGAAAGATAATGAGGCATCTTTGGACAAGAGTGAACAGCCCCAAAAGGACTCCAAGATGGCTGCAGAGTTTCTGGAAGCTCCATCCACTTGCTCCCAGCCAGACGTGTAGCTAAACTGCAGAGCTTAAAAAACCAGTTGGAGTGTAGCTGATCTGAAATATTAAGAGCAAGGAACTTGGAGGAAAGACAGGAGGAGACGTGGAGATGGTGAGCCCCCTTGTGCAGATGTGCAGCTGGGAAGCCAGAGGGCTATTGCAGCAGCAGAGTCCCCTTTTACCTGAGAGTGTGGGGTCGCAGCCCCATGTAGTGATCCCCAATCCAGAACAACAAAGAAGGGAAGGGGGGACCACATAGCATTGGGCAGTGAGAATCAGTGTGGATTCCGTCCACCTCAGAGACTCAGACCTCACCATCGGAGGAAAAAAGTGATTTCTTTGTTACAGCACCAGCCTGGGAAGTTCGCTCTGATCTATGACTGCTGGAGGGATGATGCAGCAGAGCACAGGTCCGATGGAGGATTCTTCTCAGTACATTCAGCAGTGACTTTGAGGGGCCCTCTATTCTCTGGAAGGACACCGGGCAGAGAACCAGACAGGGGCTGGATTGTGTGACTTGGGAAAGAGAATTGGTCTTGCTCACCTGGAGTGCAAGGGCGACATCCCTCCCCCTGCCTCATCCTGCTGTGATCTGAGGCAAAGAGGAATGGTGCTAGGCTGAAAATCTGCATCTGCACTGCTCAGTCTTATGGTGCAGGGGACTCAGACATTTGCCCTAGTTAGAAAGATTAGATTGCCAAGTGGGGCTGATTTTTTATATCCCCTCCTACTTGGTGTGGAGACAAGGGGGTGCCAGGGAGCCAGGTAGGCTTGAGTTATTACAACTGTGTCTCCTAGGTGGGCTTCTGTCCAGGAGAAAGATGGGCATGTGCTGGGCCCTGCAGCTGCATTATGAGGAAGCAGATCTGAGCTCCCCAGCAAGTTCAGTCAATGCAGTCCAGAGAAGGAGAGGAAGTGCCCACCTCTCTAGTGCAGGTTATGGGCAACAGCCCCAATGTGAGTCTTTTCAAATCACCCCAACCAGGTCCTGATACCCACTCATAGTGCATTTCCATGGGGGAGGGAGAGCAGCTCAGAGCAGGAACATTCAAGGTGTGGGACCCAAGGCAGACCCAGCCTCTGGGCTCCCAAAACCTTGTCCACTGGACTGCTTGGGTCTTCACTGTGTCAAGCTTCAGATAGGTTGCCAGGGACAGTGACTGACATTAGCTTGCACCAGAGAACCTCCCAGGAGGCCTAGGACTGACATACCAAATGTCCAGCTTTGGACAATATCGAAGCAAAATCTAGCAAGCTCCACAATTAGCAGATCCAAATGGTGAATGCAGTAGGCACCAAATCTGTAGAGGCAAACTCCACTTCTCTTTTCTTTTTTTAATCTTTATTTTTTCTTTTATTTCAATTTCTTCTTTTTTCTTTCATATTTTTTTCTCTCTTTCTTTTTCTTATTCTATTTTCTTTCTCTTTTATTTGTTTAGTTTTTTTTTCCAGTTTTCCTTTCCTATTCCATATTTCATTTTATTCATTATTATTACTTTTTAAATTATTATTATTTGATTTGTTATTTTTTCTTTTCCTTTTTATTCTTATTTTTTCTCTTTTCTTTCATATTCTTTTTATTGTTTCTTTTTTATTTTTATGTATTTATTTATTTTTTATCCTCACCCGAGGACATTTTTTCATTTATTTTCCTATAGAGCGAGAGGGAGAGAGGGGGGAAGAGAGAGAGAAACATCGATGTGAGAGAGACATATCAACTGGTTACCACCCACATGACCCCAACCAGGGCCAGGGACAAACTGCAACCAAGGTACGTGCCCTTAGCAGGAACCAAACCTGGGTCTCTCTAGTCCACAGGCCAACACTCTAACCGCTGAGCCAAATTGGCCAGGGCTGTTGTTTCTTTTTTTCTTCTCCAATTCTTTTGGTCTCTAGTCTATTATTATTCTTTTTTTTGGTCTCTTTTTATTTTTTTATTCTTTGTTGTTGGTTTGTTTTGTGTGTGTGTGTGTGTGTGTGTGTGATTTTTTTTTTAATTTGGTCTTGTTTCTTCCTGTTTTGTTCTGTCAGCACAAAACAATAGCAGTTGGCATGATGTGGTTGGGTTGACCCTCACAGTCAGCCAGCCTAAGGGCCAAGCCCACCCGTAAATAAGACATCAGCAATCAAGACCCAATTACAACAGGAGGGCACACATAATCCACATAAGGGACATTGCTAGAGTACACAGCCCAAAAGATCAATGAAACTACACCACTGGGTCCCACAAGACACCCACTACAGAAGGCCACCCAACCAAGACTAGGAGTCATAGAAGTTCTATCCAATACATAGAAACAAACACAAAGAAACAGAAAAATGGGGGATACAAAGAAACAGGCCCCAAATGAAAGAACAGGAGGAATCTTCAGAAAAAAAAAAAAGAGCTAAATGAAATGCAGGCAAGCAATTTATCAGAAACAGAGTACAAAGTAATGGTTTTAAGAATGCTCAGCAACATGAAAAGGGACATAGTAACCATGAAAAACAACTGTTCAGAAATTAAGAATAATATATCTGAAATAAAAATACACTAGAAAGAATAAACAGTAGGTTAGAGGAAGCAGAGGGTCAAATCCGTGAGTTAGAAAAAAATCACTCAATCAGAGCAGCAAAAAGAAAAAATAACTAAAAAGCATGAGGATAGTTTAAGGGAGCTTTGGGACAATATGAAAGATAACAACATCTGCGTAATAGAAAAGAAAGTGAGCAAGGGTTATAGAACCTGTTTGAGGAAATAATGAGACAAATCTTCACTAACCTAGTGAAAGAAAAAAGGCACACAAGTTCAGGAAGCACAGAAAGTCCCAGCCAAGATGAACCCAAAGAGCCCCACACAAAGACACATCATAATTAAAATGGCAAAGGTTGGAGACAAGGAGAGAATCTTAAAAGCAGCAAGAAAAACAGTAAGTTACCTACAAAGGCGTTCCCATAAGGCTGTCAGCTGATTTTTCAACAGAAACACTACAGGACTGTGGCATGAAGTATTCAAAATAATGAAAAGCCAGGATCTGAAATCAAGACTACTCTGTGCTGCAAGGCTATCATTTAAAACTAAAGGTGAAATAAAGAGCCTCCCAGACAAAAAAAAAAAGAAGAATAAGAAGGCTACAGGAGTACATTACTACCAAACCAGCATTGCAAGAAATGTTAAAGGGATTATTGTAAGAAGAAGAAGAACTATATAGAGAGAGGAACATAGACATAAAGAATGAAAATGGCAATAAATAAGTACCTTTCAATAATAACCTTAAAAGTAAATGCATTAAATGATATGTAAAAAGACATAGCGTAGCTCAATGGATAAAAAAGAACATGGCACAGCCCTGGCCAGTTTTGCTCAATGATTAGAGCATCAGCCCACAGACTAATGAGTCCTGGGTTCGATTCCGGTCAAGGGCACATACCTCAGTTGCTGTTTGACCCCGACCCTGGTCGGGGTTGTGTGGGAGGCAACCAGTCAATGTGTCTCTATCACATTGATGTTTCTATCTCTCTCTCTCCCTCCCTCCCACTCTATCTGAAGATAAATAGAAAAATATCCTGGGGTGAAGATAAAAAGAAAGAAAGAAAACATGGCATATATATGTTGTCTACAAGAGACCCACATCAGAACAAAAGAATCACACAGGATGAAAGTGAAGGGATGGGGAAAAAATTCCATGTAAATGGAAATGAATAAAAAGCTGGGATAGTAATATTTACATATGACAAAATAGACTTCAAAACAAAGGCCATAACAAGAGACAAAGACATTCAATCCAACAAGAGAATATAACCCTGGTAAAAATATATGTACTCAATATAGGAGCATCTAAATATATTTAAAAAAAAACAAAAACTCTTGGTGGACTTTAAGGGAGAGATTGATAGCAAAACAATCATAGTAAGGGACTTTAACACACATTGTCATCAATGGATAGATCTTCAAGACAAAAGACTACAAGAAAAATGTTACTTTAAACAACACTCCAGATCAGAATGATTTAATTGGTATTTACAGAATATTTCATCCCAAAGCTGAAGAATATACATTCTTCTCAAGTGCACATGGAACATTCCCAAAGACAGACCCCATGTTAGTATACAAAAAAAGTCTTAACAAATTCAATAAGATTGAAATCATATTAAGCATCTTCTCAAATCACAATGGCATGAAACTAGAAATCAGCTACAATAAAAAAAACCTCAAAAGCATTCAAACACATGGAGGCTAAATAGCATGTTATTAAACAATGAATCAGTTACCCATGTGATCAAGGAAGAAATCAAAAATTTCCTGGGAACAAATGAAAACGAACACACATACAACCCAAAATCTATGGGACACAGCAAAAGCAGTCCTGAGAGGGAAATTCATAGCATCCCAAGTCTACTTCAAGAAACAAGAAAAATCTCAAATAAACAATCCAACCCTATACCTAAAAGAACTAGACAAAGAACAAAAAACAAAACCCAGAGTAAGTAGAAGGAAAGAAATAATAAAGATCAGAATAAAAACAAATGACATAGAGACTATAAAAATAATGAAGACTTAAAAAAAATACAAAAGATCAATGAAACCAAGGTCCTTAGAAAAGATAAACAAGATTGATGAACCTTTAACCAGACTCATCAAGAAACAAAGAGAGGGCACCCAAATAAATAAAATCAGAAATGAAAAAGGAGAAGTAACAACTGACATCACAGAAATACAAGGGATTGTAAGGAAATACTGTGAACAACTATATCCCAATAAATTGGACAAATGGAGAAACTCCTGGAAATAGATAATCTTCCAAAACTCAATCAGAATGAATCAGAAACCTGAATAGACTGATAACAACTAATGAAACTGAAGCAGTAATCAAAAACCACTCAGGAAACAAAAGTCCTGGACTGATTGGTTTCACAGGTGAATTTTACCACTTTTCAAAGACAAACTAATTCCTACCCTCCTCAAACTATTCAAAAAAATTCAAGAGCAATGAAGACTTCCAAACTCTTTTTATGAATCTAGCATTATTCTAATTCCAAAACCAGATAAAGACACTACAAAGAAAGAGAAGTATAGGCTAATATCACTGATGAACATAGATGCTAAGATCCACAACATATTATTAGCAAATCTGATCCAGCAATACACTAAAATGATCACACACCATGACCAAATGGGATTTATTCTGGGGATGCAATGTTGGTACAAGATTCACATTTCAATAAATGTGATATATCATATAAACAAAATGAAGGATAATAATAACATGATCACATCAATAGATGCAAAAGAAGCATTCAACAATATCCAGCACCCATATATGATAAAACTCTCAACAAAGTGGGAATAGAGGGATCATACCTCAACATAATAAAGGCCATATATGAAAAAGCTACAGCCAACATCATACTCAATGGGCAAAAATTTAAAGTGTTTCCCTTAAAATCAGGAACAAGACAGGGATATCCGCTTTCACCACTCTTATTCAACATAGTACTGGAAGTCCTAGCCACAGTGATCAGACAAGAGGAAGAAATAAAATGCATCCAAATTAGAAAAGAGGAAGTAAAACTAATTATTTGCAGATGACATGATATTATACATAGAAAATCCTTAAGACTGCACCAAATAACTGCTATATTTAGTAAATGAGTTTAACAAAGAAGCAGGATACAAAATTAACATCCAGAAATTGATGGCATTTTTATACACCAATAATGAATTCTCAGAAAGAGAAACTTAAAAACAATCCCATTTGTAATTACAACAACAAAAATAAGGTAGGAATAAACTTAACCAAGGAGATAAAAGACCTATACTTGAAAAACTATAGGACACTGAAAAAAGAAATCAAGGAAGATACAAACAAGTGGGAACATAAACCATATTTATGGATTGGAAGAATTAACATCATTAAAATGTCCATACTACCCAAAGCAATCTATAGATTAAATGCAATCCTTATTAAAATATCAATGGCTATTTCAAAGATCTAGAACAAATATTCCAAAAATTTATATGGAACCAAAAAAGAACCCTAGTAGGCTCAGCAATCTTGAGAAGGAAGAACAAAGTTGGAGGGATCACAGTACCAGATATCAAACTATACTACAAAACTATTATAATCAAAACAGCCTGGTACTGGCACAAGAACAGGCATATAGATCAATGGAACAGAACAGAGAACCCAGAAATTGACCCAAGACAATATGCTTAATTAATATTTGCAAAGGAGGCAAGAGCATACAATGGAATAAAGACAATCTCTTCAATAAATGGTGTTGGGAAAATTGGACAGGTACATGCAAAAAAATGAAACTAGACCACCAATTTACACTATACACAAGAATAAACTCAAAATGGATAAAAGACTTAAATGTAAGTCACAAACCCAGAAAAATCCTGGAAGACAATATAGGCAGTAAAATCTCAGGCATCTCATGTAGCACTATTTTTGCCAATACATCTCCTAGGGCAATGAAAACCAAGGACAAAATAAACAAATGGAACTACATCAAACTAAAAAGCTTCTGCAAGCAAAAGAAACTATCAAAATGTAAAGGGAACCCACTGTATAGGAGAACATATTTGCCAATGATATATCTGATAAGGGGTTAATTTCCAAAATATATAAAGAACTTTTACAACTAAACACCAGGAAGATAAACAACCCAATTTAAAAAATTAGCAAAGGACCTGAATAGATCCTTCTCCAAAGAGGACATACAGATGCTAAGAAACATACGAAAAACTAATCAAGGTCACTAATCATCAGAGAAATGCAAAGTAAAACTGCAATGAGGTATCACCTCACACCTGCCAGAATAGCTACCATCAGTAAATTTATTATTATTATTATTATTATTATTATTATTATTATTATGCCAAACTAGCTTCAGATAGGAGTCTAATTAAAAATGGAAAGAAGTTTAAAGTAGTAGCCAGCCAGCTCTGTACAAATCCCAGCTTCATCACTTACTAGTTATTTGACCGCACCCCTGAACCTCTCTATGCTTCCATTTCCTCACCTATAAAATGATAGTCACAGCAGCATCTACTTACTGGGTTGTTACAGCAAATAGGCTTACAATGAACTTGGGGCATAATTTTAGAGTGAGCAGGGCTGCAGGTTAACTTAATACCAAATGTAGCACAAAGTAGGCCTTTAATAAAGATTAATTTAATAAATCAAGATCAACAATAAATTCTTCAGCAGGGACAGCTAAAAATAAATGTTCATGACTGATAAATTATGTGCAGGATGATTTACAAAGGAATGCCGGTACTTTGTGAGCTGAGATGGCACTGAGCCTTACATCGAGGAAAAATTTCTGCAGAGAAATTAATATATGGTTCTGTGGAAATGGACTTGGCATCAAGATACCTGATTCTATCCCTGATTCTGCTATTAATTTTGTGTGTGACATTGAACAAGCCTACTTCCGGTTCAGGTTTTTTGGTATTTTCTTTTTTGTTTTTGTTGGTACACTGAAGTTGGACCAGATTATATCTAAGGTTCATGTCTACTTAGTATATGATTCAATAAAGGTCTCTGGTACTTCCGAAAGAAAATCTACTTGTGAAGCAAGTCAAAAGTGGTTTTAAGGGGGGGAAATATATGAACTCTATCGAGAAATATGCCTCATTTTCACCAGGATAAAAATAACCACCACTGTGAGTCACCATTATCATTATCATCGTCATCATTGCCATCACTACTGCTCACTGTATGCTAGGCCGTGCACCACAGCATGTTACACATACCCTTTTATTCAGTCTTCTCAACAATCTTAGCATTTTATGAGATCCGTTAAAAAAAAAAAGAGGGATTTATTTTCCGTAAAAAAAGAATGGGATAATTATAGATTATGTGACTAAAAGCTACCACTTATTAGTATTCTCCTACATGCCAGGTGCTTTACATACCTTTTTCCTAATCCTCATAACAACCCTGCAAATTAGGTAATACAAGTCCTGAGTTAGTTCTCAACTGCTGTGTAACAAATTACCACAAACTTAGTGGCTTCAATCAACACATTTCCGTGGGTCAGGAGTTCAGCACAGCTTAGCTGGCCTCACAAGTCTGCAGTCAGGGTGTCAGCTGGGCTGTGACCTCATCTCATCCATGTCTTTTTCCAAGCCCACTGCTGGTGCTGCCCCATCCCCAGATGGCCTGCCCCTGAAATGATAGCCGAAGTTCTCTGTGGTTGTCACACTGAGGTCCCTACTTTTTGCTGGCTGTAAACTAGAGCTGTTCTCTGGCATGTGGTCTTCTCCACAATATGGCAGTTTGATTCTTCAAGGAGAATCTTCTTGACTTCTGTCTCTGACATTTAGACCCTCTTTTCAAAAGCTTACCTGGTTAGGTCTGGCCCACCCATGAAAATCTCCTTTTTATTAACTCAAAATCTACTGATTTGGTACCTTGATTACTTCTGCAAAATCCCCTTACCTTTGCCATACAATGTAAGATAATCACAAGTGTGATGTCCCACCATTTTCACAGGTTCCCACCACACTCAGGGGAAGGGATTACCCACGGCACGCACACCAAGGGGTAGAAATCTTGAGGGACATCCTAAAACTCTGCCACCGGCCCAGTCTTAAAAATCATAAGATGTTTCTCTAAAGTTCCATGGGCAATAAGGAGCGAAATTAGACTTGCAGTCAAATGTGAGAGTCCTGAGCCCAAGCCCCTTCTTACACATTCCACCCCTGTTCTAACAGCAAACTTCACGTCCCCAAAATAAACCCATTTCTGTGGTCATTGAGGCACCTACAGTTCGTAATATACTTTACTATATGAAAAGTGATTAAATCAAGTTCAAGATCCCCCTAAGAGCACATCTCAGCTCACATGTCAATCAACTCTAAGCTGAGCCATCAAACACAGTTACCCAAAAACCAGGTAATATAAACTATTAATAAGACCATAGAAAGTGAGGGAGCAGACATCAGTGCCATATTGCCTCTTTTTTCTTTCTCTTCTCCTCCTCTCACTGTCTTTGCCCAGGTGTCACACCATTGCTCATGAAGCTTCTGTGCTTGGCCAGTTGCCTGTCTCAACTTGTCATAATTCTCTTCCCTGGCCCTATGCCCCATGTGGACTGAGCATTCAAGAAATGTCTGTTGGACTGAACACTTCTTACCTGGTCATACGCATATTTCCGCCTCAGCAAGCACGTGGAGTATGGGGCTGCACCTGTGCTCAGACACTTCCCTCCTTGCTCAGTAGCATGATAAAGTTATTTTCCTACACTGGAGAGCAGAGTATAAGGAGCTAACATCTGTTGAACACATATTAAATGCCACATACTGCAAATATACAATTATTTATGACCGTTCACAGTTGTAAAACCCAAGGCTCAGAAACACTAAATAACTAGTCTGGGGTCGTGTTGCAGCTACAAACTGAACCCAGAACTGTTTGGTGACAGAGCTGTATTTGTACTCTTTCCATACTTAACGGTTGAGTTGTTTTCTTCCTCAAATAAAGCATAGCCCCCAAAACTTTGAACAGTGTTTAAATAGGTATGAGTTTCAAGAGTTCAATGGGACCTCTTCTTAATAGATATGCATTTCTCAAAGGTGACATCCTAACAGATTAATGCCATATGTTTAAGACTTGGTATTTCTAGAGTTTTCTACACATTTCTGTTCCATAGTGTTTTGCAGGCCTGAGACACATCAGTCCTTCAGGAAATATTTGAAGAGAGAAAGGCAGGAAGGGATGAGAGGATGGCCATGTGGGGTGGGATGGGAAGTGCATGCTACAGGTGAGCCGAGCAGGCCCCAGGACCAACTTGTCAGTTGCACAGACTACAGGGACTCCAACATTCTCACTGCTTTTGCGTGCTTCTGTCGCCACCTAGCCATCTTGGGTAGAAATGTCTTCTCTGAGCAAATCTCTCGGCAAATTCAGAGGCTACTGCATTAAAAGAGGATTGGCATCACTTAAGTTTTCCCAGCCCCCGAAAGTGGGTTTTGTCACATTTTAAGAAGCCCTTTGCTGGTAAGAACTGTGCCTTGTTCATCTCTGAGTCCCCGACTCTACCATGAACACCCCACGTGCACATGTCCATGTCCCACCTTGGCTTTAGGGCCAGGTCAAATGCTGTCTTCTCCAGGAAAGCTGCACAACAGTGGCTTCTGTGAACTCAACATGTACCAGTGCCAGGGGCTATGTCTCATGTGTTCTCGTGATAATCCTATGAGGAAGATATGATTCCTTCCAACTTATAGTCAAGGTTAATGAGGCGTAGTGAGGTCACACAACTCATCCTTAGCAAAGCTGGGATCTAAACCTAGTTGGCCCCCTCCCTCCCCAGGCCTAAGGCCCTCCCTCTTGTCACACGTTCCTTGACTCCCCCAGCCAAGGTGATATCTCCATCCTCAGCCAGCAGTTGTTTCTGTCTCCTTTATGCCATATTTGTCCCCACCCTGTGCTCCCTTTGGAGTACATTTCCTCTTTCTCTAAACCAGGAACTCAACTCCATGAGGGACATTGTTCTCTGCTGTGTGATTTATGTACACAAAGAACCTCACATGTTGGGGGGGAGGGTACCCACTCAGGTAAGGCATGTTCGTTCATTCATTTGTGAAATTGCAACTGCTTCAATTACCAAAAGATTATACTTCTGAGTTTGTATATTCCACGGGTGGATCTTAGGATCCCTGGCATCAGAATAACTTGGGATCTTTACTTAGTGAAGTGCACAGATATTTGAAGAGAGAGTGGTGGCTGTCTGAAAGCAGACCCTTCTGAAAACAGTCTTGGTGTACATTTTCTTTTTGGTAAACTGATTGGCAGTCTGGGAGGGGAGAAAACAGGTCAGTGTGGGTGCTCCATCCTTGAGCAGGCGAGTAGAGGCATCAAAAAAAACAATTCTCAAGAACCTTAGGAGTCTGGCTACAGAGTGAGGGACAGGCTGTCTGTGGAGCGTCTCCGGGGTCCTCTGCCTGATGTGGGCCACCTGCGCATCCTGAATCAGACCCCTCCTGGGGGAGGTGAGCACTGTCTGACCACTGACTGCCCAGGACGAGGCTGGGAAGGCAGCCTCTGGTCAGTGTGGGAGGGAGAAGAGCAAACACAGGGTTCTGAGAGAAAGGAGTCCTGCCCCACACATTGGTTGGGGGAGCATGGGACAAGGAGAGTGTCCAAAAGTAGAATTTGGGTTGAGTAGGTGGGAAATTAAGGGTCAGTGGGGGAAAGGAAAAGAAAGAAATAATAAGTGAGGGCAGAGGTTAAGTTCTCAATATGGAACAAGCATGTGGGGTGGACAAAGGCCAATCATCTGATAGATGGTCCTTTGGTCCTCAAGTCCCTGCCATGCCAGGCATGGCCCATCACCCCTTGGACTCTGGGGAGGTTCAGGGGCCCCTGGAGAGATGCCTGGCAATGAGCGGGCACTCAGGGGCTCAGGCACTGGCTACTGACCAATACAGAGCCGTGTAATATTTTATCGACCACTACCCCCTTCAGGTATATGCTGGTTGAATACCTGCACTGGGAGTGGGAAAGAGAAATTTGAATATTTGGGATCATAAACAAACATGGAAGGCAAGAGAAAAGGGAAATTGGCCACAGCACTGAGGAGCTGCCCTTCAGGTCAGATGGAGCACGCATCCCTGCTTCCATGCCGGTGGGTCTGGCGGCCGCTGTGGTCAGGGAAGGAGCCTGGCTGAAGCACCTGTCCAGCTGGCTGAGCGGCAGCCCAAATTCCCAAGGCAGGGTGACCAGCTGGTCAGTTGGGTTGAAGCCCAGAGTGATGAGACTAGCAGTCTAATCTTGGCAATCGCTTGTGTCCTCTCATCAGTGCCCACAACCCACAGGTGGCTCTTCTCCACATGCCGGAGTCGAAAACAAAATCTCTGCCAGTTGAGGAGTGACCCAACCGTTTGCCCCTGGGCTTCACGAAATGTGCAATTCTAACCATGCTCCCCTCCCTTGGAGTTTATATTAAAAGATCCAGAATTTCTGACTTTCCAAGAAGGAACACAGCACCCATGCCTTTGTGAAAAACAATAGATGTAAACATTTTCAGAGTCAGTTCCTTGATATCTACAGGTTCCGAAAAGTTGAAAGGCCATAATGACCTCTCCAGAGTCCCCCGCGTGTTGTTAATACCACATTCAGCAGTTGTTCCCTGGAGTACATTTCTGTGGCTGTTTCTAATTACTCCTTGCATTTGGGGAGTTCATTTTGCATCACAGTTTTGCTTTGGGCCATCAAAACTATTTCTGTCTTCACGTACGTGTTTGGCTATCACTAATTGGGGAAAGTTATTTTTAGTACATCCTCTTCTTTTCATCTTCCCAGATCTGCGCTAGTTAGGAAAAAAAATAATCTAGAAAAGAGTAATTTTATGTTGTCTTCAAGGAATATACCAGAGACATTTTTTTTTTTGTATGTGCCCCTAGCAAGAACTGAACCTGGGACTCACTGGTCCACAGGCTGATGCTCCAACCACTGAGCCAAACCAGCCAGGGCTACTAGAGACATTTTAAAGTTCTACATGCAATAATGTTATATGTTCAGTGTGGAGGTCAGTAAGGGGAACAGGAATCCAAAATCCTGGATTTGATCCCCTACTGGCTGTGCAGGCGTAGAAAAAAAACCAAGGATCCTTTTCATTTTTCAAGACCCAGGTCAGTGTCACCTCCTCTGACAGGTTTTCTCCTGTCTCTCCCTTCCTACTCCTGCTTCAGGCAGACCCATGGTCTCTAGAATTCACCAACCACACTAGAACTGTACCTGGTGATGTTTTCTTCTATTTCCAATACTACAACTGCACTCCTAAAGAAGTCTGCCAAGTTTAAGGTATCTTTTAAAAAGCGAAATATGAATAATTTAAATCATATTTAAAATTAGTTTTTTAATTGAATTTATTGGGGTGACATTGGTTAATGAAATTATAGAGGTTTCAGGTGTACTGTACAAATTTAAAATTTGTTTTATCTAATCTATACCAAAAGCAACTTCTATCTGTTAATTAGTAAGTTGATAAGCAGCTTTAGAAGCATTTTAGTACTTGAATTTAAAATAAAGCACACAGCCCTGACTGGTTTGGCTCAGCAGTTAGAGTGTCGGCCCATGGACCATAGAGTCTCAGGTTTGGTTCCCACTAAGGGCATGTACCTTGGTTGCAGTTTGTCCCTGGCCCCGGTTGGGCTCATGTGGGTGGCAACCACTCCATGTGTCTCTCACATTGATGTTTCTCTCTCTCTTCTTCCCTCTCTCCCTCCTGCTCTATCTGAAGATAAATGCAAAACTGTCCTCAGGTAAGGATAAAAAAATAAAATAAAGCACACAAATATTTGTTTATTGATACCAAAATTAAGAAATTGTATTTTCACCCTGACCAGTCTGGCTCAGTGGTTAGAGCATCAGCCCACAGACCAAAGAGTCTCGGGTTCTATTCCAGTCAAGGGCACATAGTTGGATTGCAGTTCGGTCCTGGCCCTGGTTGGGGTTGTGCAGGAGGTAGCCAGTCAATGTGCCTCTCTCACACCTCTCTGTCTCTCTCTCTCTGTCTCTCTGTCTCTCTCTCTCTCTCTCTCTCTCTCTTTCTCTCTCCCTCCCACTCTATCTGAGAAAAAAAAAACAACTAAAGAAATTGTATTTTCTTTGCAACTTCCTGTGACTCTTCAGTTATTTCAATCTAAAGAGTTTTTTATTTAAAAATAGAAATAGTATTTTCTTATTATTTGGTTTAATATTTTGTCTTTAACTATAATTTACCAAAAGTAATTAAAAAAACAAAAACAGTTTTAAACCATGAAAGCATCAATCTTTTACTAATTTTGGTCAGGGCAGACCCGGTAGTGGCACTCAGAAATTGGATACTATTAAAGAAAGCAGTTTAGTTTCTTCAATTCTTCATTACTCAAAGACTCACAATTAGGACCTCTTTGAATTATGTGAGCAGAGAGCTTCAGAAAAATATTAATTAAAAAGAATTAACCCATTATACACATATTAGAACGGCCAAAACACTGACAACACCAAGTGCTGGCGAGGATGTGGAACAATAGGAACTCTCATGCATTGCTGGAGGGAATGCAAACTGGTACAGCCACTTTGGAAGACAGTTTACCGGTTTCTTACAAAATTAAATAGACTTACCATATGATCATGTTCCTTGGTATTTACACAAAGAAATTGAAAACTTATTTCCACATAAAAACTTGCACACAAATGTTAAGAGAAGCTTTATATTCATAATTACCAAACTTGGAAGCAACCAAGATATTCTTCAATAGGTGAGTAGATTAATGAACTGTAGTACATCCAGACAAGGGGATATTATTTAGCACTAAAAAGAAACAAGTGCCCTGGCTGGAGCTGCTTAGTGGCTAGAACACTGTCCCATGCCTCGACAGATTGTGGGTTCAATTTCCAGTTAAGAGTATGTACCTGGGTTGCAGGTTCGATCCCAAGCCCTGGTCAGGGCATATGCAGGAGGCAACCAATCAATGTGTCTTTCTCTGGACTGCAGGCTGACGCTCTAACCGCTGAGCCAAACCGGCCAGGGCTCAATGTGTCTTTCTCACACCAATGTTTTTCTCTCTCTCTCCCCCTCCCTCTGTCCCTTCCACTCTCTGTAAAAATCAATGGGGAAAAAATAGCCTCAGGTGAGGATTAACAAAAAAAAAAAAAAGAAAGAAAGAAGCAATGAAACCATAAAAAGAAATAGAGGAAACTTAAATTAATATTTCTAAGTGAAACAAGCTGATCTGAAAAGGCTGCATACTGTATGCAGTAGTTGGGGGTAGAGAGGAATTAATAGGAGCACAGGGGATTTTTAGGCCAGCGAAAATACTCTGTATGATACCATAATGGTGTATACATGTCATTATACATATGTCCAAACCCATAGAATGAACACAACCCAAAATAAACCTTATTGTAAACTATGGTCTTTGGGTGATAATGATGTGTCAATGTGGGTTCATCAATTGTAACAAATACACTACTCCAGCGATGGATGTAGATAACTAGGGGAGGATATGTGTGTGTAGGGGCAGGGAGTATATGGGAAATCTCTGTACCTTCCTCTTAATTTTGCTGTGAACCTAAAACTGTTCTAAAAAATTAGTTTATAAAAAATATTTTTTTAAAAAAGTACCCAGCTCTTGTTAAAGACTTTATAGAAAATTAAGCTTAAAGAATAATAAGAAGAACTGGGGCAGGACCAGAGTGAGGGTGAGTGTGTGAGAGTGTGAGCGAGTACAAGCGAGAGTGTGGACAAGCAACCACGCAGCAGTGTAGAAATGTAGGGCAGAGGGGTCTGGTGCTGTGGACTGGGGAGCAGCGGGCTACGGCTATGCGAGGCTTGTCAGAGCGTTTCTCCCTGCTCGAGGAGGCCAGGAAACCTCACCATTTTGGAAGATCCCTGGTCTTCTCTGGAAAGAGGCAGCGGAGAGCAGCTAGGGCCCAGTGACCTGTGTCCACCAGTGAGCCTTGCACCATTGGACCATTGGACCCCACTGTGTCAACGCAGACCAGCGCACAGTAGTGGTGCTGTCAAGGTTCCTGCTCGGGAAGCAGCACTGGACCAGGGGCTGAGCACCATCCCCAACAGCAGCAGCAGCAGCCACCCGCTCAGGAGATGAGCACCATCCCCAATAGCAGTGGCACCAGCTTGAGAGCCGACCAACACCCGCAAAAGCAATAGCACCAGCTTGGGAGCCCAGCACCTTCCCCAACAACAGCAGTGACTGACTCGGGAACAGAGCCCCACTCCTAACAGCAGCTGAGGCTCAGGAGTGGACACCCATCCCCAGGCAGCAGCAGCAGCACAGATTGGCACCTGAGATCCATCCCCAGGAGCATCAGCAGAGGCTAATCAGGAGCATGCCCCAGCCCAAGCAGCAACAAGGCTCGGGCAGCCGAGAACTGCCCCTGACAACTGCAGCAGCTGATTGGGAGTGGAGTCCCTCCCCCAGCAGCAGCAAAGTCCTAGGAGTTGAGCATCCTCAGCCCACAACAGTAGCAGAGGATTGGAAGCTGAGAGCATCCCCTGGGAGCAGCAGCAGCAGTAGCAGTGCAAACTGAGAGCTGACACTCACCCCCAGCAGCATCAGCAGCAACTGATCAGGAGCTGAGCCCCATCAGGCAGCAGTGGTACCTGAGGACTGACGCACTCCAGCAGCACACCAGCTGGACCCTCGCACCCCAGCAGTACCTACCACAACAGACCAATACCAGCCACCAGTTGTCAATCCTCCAGGTCCCACAGGAGAAAAGAGGTGTTATTCACCAGAAAAATCTGGGAGGCATAGCAGTCCTATCTGATACACACTGACCTGGCTATTCATCCCAACACACCTCACCTGGCCTGGAACTACCAGACTGCTAAAATGGTGAGACAAAGAAACAATCCCCAAATAAAAGAAAAGGAGGAATCCCCAGAAAAGGAACTACATAAAATGGAAGCAAGCAGTTTGTCAGATAAAGAATTCAAAGCAATGATTTTAAGGGTGCTCAAATAACTTACTGAGAATTATAAGCAACTTAATGAGAATTTTAAAGAGCTCAGTGAGAACTACATTAGCAAAAAAAACAAAAAACAAAAAAACTAGCTATCAATAAAAATCAAATGGAGCCCTGGCCAGTTTGGCTCAGCAGTTGAAGCGTTGGCCCACAAACCAATGCGTTTTGGGTTCAATTCCGGTCAAGGGAATGTACCTCAGTTGCGATTCGTCCCTGGCCCTGGTTGGGGTTGTGCAGGAGGCAGCCACTTGATGTGTCCCTTTCACGTCAATGTTTCTCTCTCTCTTTCTCTCTCTCTCTCTCTCTTCCTCTCTCTCCCTCCCACTTTATCTGAATAAAAATGGAAAAATGTCCTCCAGTGAGGATAAAAAAAAAAAATCAAGTGGAAATAAAGAATGACATAGTTGATATAAAAAATACTTTGGAAGGATTCAATAGTAGATTAGAAGAAGCTGAAGACCGAATCAGCAAGTTAGAAGACAAGGTAGAAAAAAACACCCAAATAGAGCAGTAAATGGGAAAAAAATTAAAAAACAGGAGGAGAGTTTAAGGGAGCTTTGGAACAATACAAAATGTAACAACATTCGTATCCAGAAGGAGAAGAATCGCAGAAAATAATAGAGAATCTGTTTGAAAAAATAATGACAGAAAACTTCCTTAATCTGGTGAAGGAAAAAGTCACACAAGTCCAGGAAACACAGAGAGTCCCAAGCAAAATGAACCCAAAAAGACCCACAGCTAGACACATCACAATTAAAATGGCAAACATTAAAGCCCTGGCCAGTTTGGCTCAGTGGTAGAGCATCGGCCCATTGACTAAAGAGTCACGGGTTTGATTCCGGTCAAGAGCACATACTTCTGTTGCGGTTTGGTCCCTGGCCCTGGTCAGGGTCGTGCAGGAGGCAACCAATCGATGTGTTTCTCTCACATCGATGTTTTACTCTCTCTCTCTTTCCTTCCCTCCCTCCCTCAATCCCTCCCACTCTGTCTGAAGATAAAAACGGAAAATAAAAAAATTTTAGAAAGCATCCTCGGGTGAGGATTTAAAAACAAATGGCAAACATTAAAGACAAAGAAAGAATCTTAAAGGAGGCAAGAGAGAGACAAAAAGTTACCTACAAGGGAGCTCCCATTAGACTGTCAATTGATTTTTCAATAGAAACACTACAGTCCAGAAAGGGCTAGCATGAAGTGTACAAAGTAATGGAAGGCACAGGTCTGAATCCAAGACTATTCTATCCAGCGAGGCTATCATATTTACCACCACCAAACCAGCACTGCAAGAAATGCTAAAGGAACTGTCGTAAGAAGAAGAAGAAATATATATAGAGAGAGGAACACAAGCATAAAATCAAAGTGACAACTAATAAGTACCTATCAATAATAACATTAAATGTAAATGGCCTAAATGTTCCAATCAAAAGACATAGGGTGGCAGATTGGATAACAAAACATGATCCGTATATATGCTGTCTACAAGAGACCCACCTCAAAACAAAAGACTCACACAGGATGAAACTGAAGGGATGGGAAAAAGTTTCCAGGCAAATGGAAATGGATAAAAAGCTGGTATAACAATATTCATATCTGATAAGTTAGACCAAAACAAGGGCCCTAATACGAGACAAAGAAGGTCATTATATAATATTAAAGGGATCGATCCAACAAGAGGATATAACCCTGGTAAACGTATGTGGATCAAATATGGAGCACCAAAACATATTTTAAAACTTCTGGAGAACTTCAAGGGAGAGATCCATAGCAATACAATCATAGAGGATGACTTTAACACTCTATTGACACCACTGGATAGATCTTCTAGACAAAAAATTAACAAGGAAACAGAGTCCCTAAATGAAGAACTACACCAGTTGGACTAAATTGATATTTATAGAACATTTCACCCCAAAGCTGCAGAATATACATTCTTCTCAAGTGCACATGAGACATTCTCAAAGATAAACCATATGTTAGGACACAAAGTAAGTCTCTGCAAATTCAAGAAGATTAGTCATATCAAGCATCTTCTCAGATCACAATGGCATGAAAATATTAACAGAAATCAATTACAATAAAAACACTCAAAAACATTCAAACATATGGAGGCTAAATAGCATGTTATTAAACAATGAATGGGTTACCAAGGATATCATGAAATAAATAAAATACTTCCTGGAAACTAATGAAAATGAACATACAACTACACAAAATCTATGGAACACAGCAAAAGCAGTCCTGAGATGGAAGTTCATAGCAATACAGGCCTACCTCAAGAAAAAAGAAATTTTTCTAATAAACTATCTAACCCAACAACTTAACGATTTAGAAAGAGAACAAAAAGAAAAATCCAGAGTTAGTAGAATGAAGGAAATAATGAAGATCTCTAAATGACATAGAGACTAAAAAAAATACAAATGATCAATAAAACCAAGAGCTGGTTCTTTGAAAAGATAAACAAAATTGATCAACCTTTAGCCAAACTCACCAAGAAACAAAGAGAGAGGACCCAAATTGATAAAATAATAAATGAAAGAGGTGAAGTAACAACAGACACCACAGAAATACAAAGGATTATAAGAAAATACTATGAACAAGATATGCCAACCTAGGCAAATTGGACAAATCCTTAGAATCATACAGTCTACCAAAACTCAACTGTGAAGAGTCAGAAAACCTGAACAGACCAATAATAATTAAGGAAATCCAAGAAGTAATCAATAAACTCCCAGCAAACAAAAGCCCTGGTCTGGATGGCTTCACAGGAGAGTTTTACCAAACATTCAAAGAACAAATAAAAGCTATTCTCCTCAAACTATTCCAAAAAATTAGAGGAATGAAGACTTCCAAGCTCTTTCTATGAGGCCAGCATAATCCTAATCACAAAACCAGATAAAGACACTACAAAGAAAGAAAACTACAGGCCAATATCCCTGATGAACATAGATGCCAAAATCCTCAACAAAATCTTAGCAAATTGAATTCAACAATATATTTAAAAAATTATACACCACAACAAAGTGAGATTTATCCCAGAGATGCAAGGCAGGTACAATATTCATAAATCAATAAATGTGATACACTACATAAACAAAATGAAAGATAAAAATCATATGATCATATCAATAGATGCTGAAAAATCATTTGACAAAATTGAGCATTTATTTTTTATAAAAACTCTCAGCAAAGTGGGAATAGAAGGATCATATCTCAACATAATAAAGGCCACATATGACAAACCTAAAACCAACATCATACTCACTGGGCAAAAACTAAAAACATTTCCCTTAAGAACAGAAACAAGACAGAGATATCCACTTTCACCACTCTTATTCAGCATAGGACTGGAAGACTTAGCCACAGTAATCAGACAATAAAATAAAATAAAAGGCATCCAAACTAGAAAGGAGGAAGTGAAATTGTCATTATTCACACATGACATGATGTTGTATATATAAAACCCTAAAGACTCCATCAAAAAAACTACTAGATTTAATAAATGAATTTGACAAAGTAGCAGAATACAAAATCAACATCCAGAAATCGTTGGCATTTTTATACACCAATAATGAACACACAGAAAGAGAAACTAAAAAAACAATCCCATTTACCAGTGCAACAAAAAAATTAAGATACCTAGGAATAAACTTAACCAAAGACGTAAAGGACCTCTTTGCAGAAAACTACAGGACATTGAAAAAAGAGTTAGGGGAAGATATAAAAAAGTGGAAGCAGACTGGAGAGACCCGGGTTCGTTTCTCGCTAAGGGCACGTGCCTCGGTCGCAGTTTGTCCCTGGTCTCAGTTGGGGTTGTGTGGGCGGCTGCCAGTTGATGTGTCTCTCTCACATCGATGTTTATCTCACTCTCTTCCTCCCTTTTTCCCTCCCACTCTATCTGAAGATAAATGCAAAAATGTCCTCGGATGAGGATTAAAAAAAAAAATTGGAAGTATATACCTTGTTCATGGATTGGAAAAATTAACATCATTAAAATGTCCATACTACCCAAAGCAATCTATAGACTCAATGCAATTTCCATTAAAATACCAACGACATATTTCACAGAACTGGAACACACACTACAAAAGTTTTTATGGAATGTAAAAAGACCCCAAAAAGCCACAGCAATCTTGAAAAAGAAGAATAAAGTAGGAGGGATCACAATACCAGATATCAGGTTATACTACAAAGCCATTGTAATCAAAATAGCCTGGTACAGGCACAAGAACGGGCATATAGATCAATGGAACAGAATAGAGAACCCAGAAATTGACCCAAGACATTATGCTCAATTAATATTTGACAAAGGTGGCAAGAGCATACAGTGGAGTAAAGACAGTCTCTTCAATAAATGGTGTTGGGAAAATTGGACAGCTACATGCAAAAAAAAAAAAATGAAGCTAGACCACCAACTTACACCATACACAAGAATAAACTCAAAATGGATGAATGACTTAAATGTGACTCGTGAATCCATAAAAAATTCTAGAAGAAAATGTAGGCAACAAAATCTCAGACATCACACACAGCAGAATTTTCACTGATACAACACCTCAGGCAAGAGAAACAAAGGAAAAAATGAACACATGGGATTACATCAAACTAAAAAGCTTCTGCACAGCAAAAGAAACAACCATCAAAATGGAAAGGGAACCCACTGTATGGGAAAACATAATAGCCAATGATACATCAGATAAGGGGTTAATTTCCAAAATACATAGAGTACTCATACAACTCAACAAAAGGAAGACAAAGAATCCAATTAAAAAAATGGGCAGAGGACCTAAATAGACACCTCTCCAAACAGGACATACAAATGGCCACGAGACATATTAAAAAATGCTCAACGTCACTCATCATAAGAGAGATGCAAATTAAAATGACTATGAGGTATCACCTCACACCTGCTAGAATGGCTGCCATCAACAAATCATCAAACAAGTGCTGGCAAAGGTGTGGAGAAAAGGGGACTCTAGTACACTGCTGGTGGGAATGCAGACTAGTGCAGCCACTATGGAAAACAATATGGTGTTTCCTCAAAAAATTAAAAATTGAACTGCCATTTGACCTAGTGATCCTACTTCTAGGAATATATCCTAAGAATCTTGAAACACCATCAGAAAGACTATATGCACCCTTATGTTCATAGCAGCACTATTTACAAATGCTAAGATCTAGAAACAGCCCAAGTGTCCATCAATAGATGAGTAGATAAAAAAGCTGTGGTACATTTACACAGTGGAATACTATGCAGCTGTACGAAAAAAAGATCTCTTGCCGTGGCCGGTTTGGCTCTGCGGTAGAGCGTCAGCCCACGGACAGAAGAGTCGAGGGTTCAATTCCTGTTGGGGGTATGTACCTCTGTTGCGATTTGTCCCCAGCCCTGGTCAGGGTTGTGCAGGAGGCAACCAGTTGATGTGTCCCTCTCAAGTCAATGCTTCTCTCTCTCTGTCCCTCTCTCTCCCTCCCTCCCACTCTATCTGAAGATAAATAGAAAAATGTCTTTGGGTGAGGATTTAAAAAAAGAAAAAAAAAAAAAAGATCTCTTATCCTTTGAGAGGACATGGAGGGACCTGGAGAGCATTATGCTAAGCAAAATAAGCCAATCAGAGAAAGACAAATATCACATGATCACTCTTATTTGTGGAATATAATGAACAAAATAAGCTGATGAACAAAATAGACCCAGAGACATAGAAGTAGGGATCAGACTGACAAATGCAGAGGGGGAGGGGCAGAAAAAGATAAATCAAAGAACTTATATGCATGTATGTATAACCAATGGATATAGACAACAATACTGTGAGAGGAGATAGGAGCAGAGAGGAGGGTGTCAATGGGAAAAAAGGGAAAAACATCTGTAATAAAAATAAATAAATAAGTAAATGAACAAACAACAAAAAAATAATAACTATAACTGCATTATGGCTATTGCTATCTTCCCAGTCTCTTTCATTAACTTGAGGAAGGCAAGGGAAAGTTCTTCTTTTCATATACTAATATGACATTCTAGTATAACCACATCCAAATATAAGCTTTGAAATTATAGACCAGCAATGGAGGCTCAGCTGTTACTAAAAAATAGATTCATTTCTACTTGTTAAATCAGAGGTGATACATGGAAAATACATATAGGTTCAGAGCTGACTAAAGTAGTGCTTCTCAAATTTGAATGTGAGTACAAATCATCTGGGATTTTTTTTAAATGAAGATTCTTATCCAGCAGGTCTAGGACAGGACCAGAAATTCAAAGTTTCTACCAAGCTTCCAAGTGGCACCCATGCTGCTGGTCCAGGGACAGCCACACCGATGGCAAAGACCGATGGGCAACTGTGTCTGTTGCTACAATCAGTCTCCCTGTTGGCCTTGAGGCCTTCTTATTTATTTTGTGTTCCCAGCACCTAGAAAGTACCCAAAACAAACGGAAAGTCAATAAATATTTACTGAATGAATGACTCTTAGCCTTTCTTTCTCTGGACAATGGGTAGAACAACATTTCTCTCAGGTGTGGATGAGAAAATATCCAAAAGTATTTAGTCTTCTTAAGAATTGGAAGGAGACCTACAAATAGAACATTTGAAACACACACACACACACACAAATGCTCATCATTCTGCCCAGATTCACTTTGTTTTTGTGGAAATTATAGATAGAAAAAGGAAGAAAATAGATTTGTGAGATTGGGTGGTTAGTCTCTAACCTCCTAGATAAGATGGGAGGATTCCAGAGAAAGTGAACATCGTAAGGGTTCCCAGCTAGCAAATTAGGAAAGTTGTCCAGTCTTAGCAGGCATAATTAGGTGCCATATTCCAAATGGTGCTTTGCAAACAGAATCATAAAAAATATCCTTAGAAACTGAACCTATGTGCACCCACATAACAATTTCCTTAGAATTTTCTGTTCTAAGGAAATCTAAAGAGAGTATTCATGACCTTTCAACAACATGCTGGGGCATTGTTTAACAAGTACATTTAGGATTACTTAATTTTCTAGAGAATTTTTTTTGCGTTTACCTTTGATATTTACTATTTGAATATAGTCCACACACTATGAATGAAGTTATATGTTACCTTATATATTTCTGTCTAGTAGAAAAGATTGTCCCAAATGTTATGGTCTTATTTCCCTGCAGGGTATAAAACAGTTTTGTATCTAAACTAGCAGTCTTATTCAAACATCCTTTTTCAAAATGCCTATAAATACCCAGGTCCTCAAAATGCCTTTGAACCAATTTTACCATGTTACTGGATCCCTCATTAATTAATAAATATTTGACATAAATTGATTACATTGGTATGAGTCATGTTTTTAACTTTTGAAAATTATGTTTTGAGAATTCATTCCCAGAAATAGTACTTGTCTCCATACTTTGTATGTCTTCACATCAAGAGCAACTGTGCCCAAGAAACTACTTTCTTGACTACACATATGTGAGAAGCCTCACCTGTATCTGGAACTGATTAGATGTCAACATACTGGATTTTAACTGATGCTTTATAAGGATGAGACTTTGAGGGGAGGGGTCTTGAAAGGGGAGTGAGTTTATTTTGCACGTGGAAAGAGTAAATAATCTGTGGCCAGTGGGCAAACTGTAGTAGTTTTTAAGATATGTCCACAAATTATTTGATTCTCCTCCCCTTGAGTGTGGGCTGAACTTCATGACTCACTTATAATGAACAGAACGTGGCATAAGTGACATAAAAGATACAGTGGCTTCCATCTTGCTCTTTGATCATTTGTCCCAAGTGAAATCAACTGCAATGTCTCAGTGATAGTCAAGCAGCCCTATAGCCTGCATAGCAAAACCTCCTGCCAATAGCCATGGAGGAACTAAGGCCCCTTGCCAGTAGCCATGAGAATGAACTATCTTAGAAGCAGATCTCTTAGCCCCAGTCAAGGCTTCAGATGACTGCAACCCCAGCTGACATCTCAACTGCAACCTCCCAGGAGACCTTGAGCTGGAACAATCCAGCTAAGCCAGTCTAAATTCCACAGGAATCATGAAATAACACGTTTATTGCTTCAAACAACAAAGATTTGGGTAATTTGTTACACAGCAATACATAACTAATACAGCTAGCTGGCTTATCGTGCACATGTTAAGGCTTTTCATGAAAATTGCAAAGTTGGCTTTCTGAAATGTTATATCAATTTACACTCCCACTAGGAGTTGCATAATATATTTTTTATTCTTTCTAATATGATAATAAAAATGGTATATCATGTTTTATTACTTTGATTTATATCATTTCAAGTGAGGTTTAACTTTTTAAATATTCATTGCCTATTTTGTGAATTTTTTGAGCAGGTGCATCCTTCACATATATTTTAAATTGTGACATTTAATTTTTTATTCATTGATTCCTTGAGGTCTTTGGCTCTTAAGTGTTTTAACTTTTTGCCTGTTAATATGTTGCAAGTATTTCTCTCTGTTCACCTTGAAGTATATAGATATCCTTGTGGGGTAGACATGAAGATACAGTGTTTGCACCCTTTCAAGGAAGGACTCATACCAGCTGTCAGTAGGCAGTCTCTAGATGCCTCTTGCCTCAGTTGCAGAGAGCTGACTTGCCCAAGTGCATGCTTCTCCTGGGGCCCCATATCCACTGACCAATTGTGCCTGGAGACATAGGTCCAGCCATTTCAGCCCAACATGGAACCACTCTAACAGGCTGTTTCTGCTCCAAAGCTTTCCATAAGGTTACCATTGTTGGCCTACATTGCAGTTGATCTCTCCCTCAAAGAAATCCCACTTCCTTCACCTCCTTTCCACAGATGTTGATCTCTAATAAATACTCTACACATCAAACTCCATATCAGTATCTGTTTCTGGAAAAACCCAACCTGTGACATCTTGGAACATACTCACCTAATTAATAATTTGCTTAATATATACCTTTACATTTAAATACATTATCCTTGAAAACAGTGTGTTTTGTTTTTAAAACTGGTTCTTTTATAGAATGATAACTGGAATGAAAGATGAAAAATTAAGTACAAAAAAAAAGTATAAACCAACCCTTCACTTAAGGATATATTTCCTGTCATAACTACCTGCTTTATCTTGCTTTATTTTTCTTCATAGCATTTCATTTGAATATCTTTTATATCTACACCTGTCTCCCCAGCCCCTGGAATGGAGCCTGACATGAAACAGGTATTCCATAAATATTGGCTGAATTGATAAATGGATAGACGAATAAAAAAATAAGTAACCTGGGGCCAAAGATAGATAAGACATATACAGACCAAACATATAAGACCCTAAGACCATAACATATTTGGCCTTTCTCTTCAAGAAAATGAAGCATAGTATTAACTTGCCACATGCACAAGTTGTCCAAAATATTCATTATATGTGCAGAGATGTATCCAGACCACTCTGGAAACCTTTGCTTCCTTCTTTCTCTTAGCCTCACCCTTTGTTGTAGGCCGCAGGATTGCACAGCTTCAGGGGAGCTCACAAGAAAGTTGTGTTCAGGGGATCAGGAATGATAACAGATGGCTGGATGCCCTCATTTTGCAGATACCTCTATAGCTGTGCTGCTTAAAAGCATTTAAACTAATATAAGGTGTGTATTACCTTTTGGTTACAGCCCAAGTTTCTAGAATCCCACATTAGTGCCCAGTCCCCTAAACCTCATAGTTGCTAATCCTCTGTGACAGCTCCTAGGCACTAGTTGATGTTGGGTGCTTCCAGATTTCAGTGAATTCTGCTTCATTATATCTTCTTTGGGGTGGGTGTGGTTGGCTCATTTTTATTTTTTTTTTCAGACTATTTAAAGATGAGCAAACTTGGAGAGGGTAAGTAAAGGTAATACAGGAGACCTGAGATAGAGCTAGGACTCTTGCTGTTGACCCTAGTCATCAAAAGCTGTCATTAACCTATCATTGTTCTGTGGGTCAATTTAGGGATTCAGTAAAATGGGGAACAGCCACTGTGCAATTCTTCTGTGGGAAGAGCTGACACAAGCTAATAACAAGTACACAGAACATTATAAAAACACAGTCCATGTTGATATCTAAGTTCACCTGCAGTGTTTTTGTCACTTCAAGCTACAACCAGAAGGCCCTCAAAGCTGTAATTGTCCAATAGCTTTCCATCTGAAAGGAAATAATGTTTGTTATGCTAAATCTTTAGAAAGTAGATTCTTTCTTAGTTTCTAAATGAATCTTTACCAGTTTAAGTAATTTGTTGTGGGGAGAGGAGTGCAGGGGTTGGGGGTGTCATCTTTTCCTTTTATCCTCAGAAGGAATTGATTTTCTTTCCTCAAAAGGAACTGGTTAAACAGAACAAATATAGGAGACCCCAAATGTTGAAATCAGCAGATCTTTAAATTGCACAGAATCGCCCAGCCAGTGTGGCTCAGTAATTGATCATCGACTCATGCACCAAGAGGTCACTGGTTCGATTCCTGGTCAGGGCACATGCCCAGGTTGTGGGCCAAATCCCCAGTGGGGGCCATACAGGAGGCAGCTAATTGATGTTCTTTCTCATCGATGTTTCTATCTCTCCTTCTCCCTTCTTTTCTCTCTAAAATCAATAAAGAAAAACAATTAAAAATAAATAAATAAATTGCACAGAATCGCCCTGGCCAGTTTGGCTCAACGATTAGAGCGTCAGCCCGTGGACCAATGAGTCACAGGTTTCGATTCCGGTCAAGGGCACGTACCTCAGTTGCGGTTCATCCCTGGCCCTGGTCGGGGTCTTGCAGGAGGCAACCGGTCGATGTGTCTCTCTCACGCTGATGTTTCTCTCTCTCTGTCCCTCCCTCCCACTCTATATGAAGATAAAATGGAAAAAAAATATCCTTGGGTGAGGATAAAAAAATAGAAAGAAAATAAATTGCACAGATTCTTAAAACATAATTCTACTTGTGTTGCTGAAAATACAGTGGAGAAATCCATTAGCTCTTGAGCTTTTTTCCATTTTTGTAATTATTGTTATCTCTTCCTCTAATGTGAAGTATCTATTATGCAGATCCCATTGGGCATGGCTTTTCCATCATGATCAGCTCATTGCTACTTACACAGAGCTCCCTGGAGACCTCACTGACAGTCTACTCAGAAAAGAAAGGAAACACTCCATGAGGAGTTTGGTTAATGTTTTATATTGCAGTCTCCATTGTAGCTGTGCTTCACCGAAACATTTGGGATGCTTTTGACTTACAAAATCATCTCAAAGAAGATATCCAGGCTTGGAGTACTTTTCATCCTCTTTTACAGAAACGACCAGCCACATTTTATTGGCCCCAGATGATCATTTCTCTTGGTGGCAATAATTTTTGTTGGGCTTGTAATTTTAAGGTAATTGATGTAAGATAAAAGGTAAAAAGGCCCATTTCCTCAAGGAAGCAAGTGGAGGAAAGAGCTTAATGGATCTTCCCAAGGAGGGGAAGTAGATAAAATGTAAATTATAGTCACAAAATACTGGCCATTCACCTATAATAATTTTTACTATATAAGTGAAGATTTAAAGGTGTCTCTCAGGAAACAGAAAGTAGTATGATATACAAGAGTGCAAGTGAGCTTTGAAACTGAAGAACTATTATTGGCCAGGAGCAGGGAGCTAGTGAAGACAGGCTTTCCAGAATTGTGATTTTCAGTCAATGTAGTGGACTGAGTGGACATGAAAGAGATTCAGTGCCCTCCTCCACAATTTTCTTCTAAACTTATATAACCTGTTAAAAATATATTTATGTGCATACTTATCTTACAAGATTTAGGAAGGGTGTCCAAAATAAAAGGAACCGACTTCCGGTCAAGATGGCGGCGTAGGTAAACGCGGTATCGCGTCCTCCCACAACCACATCAAAGTTACAACTAAACTACAAAACAACCATCATTCAAAACCGCCTGAAATCAAGCTGAATGGAAGTCCTACAACTACGAAATTAAAGAAGAAGCCGCATGGAGACTAGTAGGAGGGGTGGAGGCGCGACAGGCTGGTCCCACACCCACGTGTGGCAGATAAAAATTGGGAAACCTCGGCTGGGAAGGTCCTCCCAGAGGGCTGAGTGGTCCCCGTCCCACACCAGGAGCCCAGCTCAGGGTCCCAGTGCCAGGAAGAGAATCCCCATAACTTCTGGCTGGAAAAACCAGCGGGAACTGAGGCTGAGGCGGCTGGAGCCCCCGCAGCTCCTCTTAAAGGGCCCGCGCTCGGACTTACTCGGACTCCCACCCTCCAGGCTCCAGCGTGGGGGAGGCAGCCTGAAAGGCACCAGAGTCATATGGGGAAGAACTGAGCTGTTTGGCATTGGAGCGAGGGCTGGAGAGGCAGCTTTCTCCTGGACAGACGTGTTAACAGAGGCTTTTGTTCCTTTGGTGAGCCCTTCCTGAGCCGGCAGACGCCACCATATCTGGGACTCCAGCAACCTGGCTCACATTGTTGGCCCCGCCCTGGTGATTCCCTGAGGCCCCGCCCCACCCAACCTCCAGGCCCACCCAAGCTGTTGCCAGTTGCTTTACCATAGGATTGGCCTGTCTTGGAGCCTGCTTCAGGTTTTCCTAAAATCATTCGAACAAGCAGCATCTGGCCTCAGCTAGCCCTATACCTCTCGCTAAGTAATACATAGGAACAAACAGAGGGAGGCAGCCAAAATGAGGAGACAAAGAAACAGGTCCCAAATGAAAGAACAGAACAAAACTCCAGGAAAAGAACTAAGTGAAATGGAGTTAAGCAACCTAACAGATGCTGAGTTCAAAACACTGCTTATAAGGATGCTCAATGGACTTAGTGAGAACCTCAGTGAACTTAGAGAGGGCCTCAAGAGCATAAAAAAGGACCAGTCAGAAATGAAGGAGGCACTAACTGAAATAAAGAATAGTTTACACAGATTCAATAGTAGAGTAGGTAAATCCAAGAAGCAAACCATCGATTTGGAATATAAGGAAGCGAAAAACACCCAATCAGAACAGCAAAATGAAAAAAGAATCCAAAGAAATGAGGATAGTGTAAGGAGCCTCTGGGACAACTTCAAGCGTGCCAACATTCGCATCTTGGGGGTGCCAGAAGGAGAAGAGAGAGAACAAGAAATCGAAAACCTATTTGAAACAATAATGGCAGAAAACTTCCCTAACTTGGTGAAGGAAACAGACATACAAGTCCAGGAAGCACAGAGAGTCCCAAACAAGATGAACCCCAAGAGGCCCACACCAAGACACATCATCATCAAAATGCAAAAGGTTCAAGACAAAGAGAGAATCTTAAAAGCAGCAAGAGAAAAGCAGTTTGTTACCTACAAGGGAGTTCCCATAAACTGTCAGCAGATTTCTCAAAAGAAACTTTGCAGGCCAGAAGGGAGTGGCAAGAAATATTCAGAGTGATGAAACGCAAGAAACTACAACCAAGATTACTCTATCCTGCAAAACTGTCATTTAGAATCGATGGCCATACAAAGAGTTTCCCAGACAAGGAAAAGCTAAAGGAGTTCATCACCACCAAACCATTATTATATGAAATGTTGAAGGGTCTTCTTGAAGAAAAAGATAAAAAAATATGAACAAACAAAATGGCAATAAGTACATATCTATCAACAGTTGAATCTACAAACAAAATGAACAAGCAGAACAGAAACATTCTCAAAGATACAGAGAACTTTTGTTGGTTACCACATGGATGGGGGCTGGGGGAATGGGTGAAAAAAGTGAAGGGATTAAGAAGTACAAATTGGTTGTTAGACTGACAAACCTCAAAGGGAAGGGGGGGTGGCAGGTGGGAAGAGATAAACCAAAGAACTTATATGTATATATGCATAACCTATGGACACAGACAACAGTGTGGGGAAAGGCAGGAGGGGGGCAGGAGTGGGAGGAGGGGGTCAATAGGCGAAAAAGGAGGAACATCTGTAATACATTCAACAATAAAATTTTTAAAAAAAGAAAAAAAATACATAAATAAAACCTAAAAAAAAAATAAATAAATAAGAGGAACCAAAGTTAGAGTGGTTATTAAGAGCTCAAGCAGCATGGCTCAGGGGGTATCATACTGAAATAAAGATCCCATCAGCTGGGAGTTGAGGTTTTAACACACATACTAAGACAGGAGAGTTAGTCCTAGGGGTCATGGAAAAAAGAGGCTCTTACAGAATGTCAAGAATCTTAAAATCCCATCCCTTTCATGAACTTATGAGTAGAAAAACTCTTCCTATTTGCCTGAGGAAGAAACAAGATGATTACCATCTACTCTGGTCCCTGGATAAAAAGAGCTACCCTCAATATATCAAAATGGAGGTGTGAGGTTTGGAATTAAAATTTGAGTATGGCAAGAAAACCTCCAAGCTAAGAAATTAATACAAAATTCTTTTGAAATTTTATTAATATAAAAATGCATTAGAAATACAGCAGAGGTTCATGCAAAACTATTCTATAGAGGCATTTCTTTACCCCTGGTTATAAACTGAATTGTGTCCTTCCACAATTCATATGTTGAAGCCATATCCCTCATTGTGACTTTATTTGGGGATAAGACACTTAAAGAGGTAATTAAGGTAAAATAAGGTCATAAGGGTGGGGTCCTAATGCAATAGGACTGGTGTCTTTATAAGAAGAGGAAGAGAGTTGCCTGGCCGGTGTGGCTCACTGGTTGAGCATGGACCCATGCACCAAGATTGTCACCGGTTTGATTTCTGGTCAGGGCACATGCCTGGGTTGTGGGCCTAATCCCCAGTGGGGGGCATGCAGGAGGCAGCCAGTCGATGTTCTCTTTCATCGATGTTTCTAACTCTCTCTCCTTCTCCCTTCCTCTCTCTCTAAAAATCAATAAAGAAAAAAAAGAAGAAGAAGAAGAGGATGAGACACCAGGGATGTGAACACATACAGGAAAAACCATGTGAGAACACAGTGAAAAGATGGCTATTTGCCAGTCAAGGAGAGCGACGTTATGAAAAAACAAGCCTGTTGACACCCTGATCCTGGACGTCCAGCCTCCACATGTATTTATTTGAGAAAATAAATTTCTATTGTTTAAGTCACCCAGTCTCTGGAATTTTATGTAACAGCCCAAGCAGACTAAGACATTCCTGGATACATGATACCCTGGGTACCTTCACTGAATTCACAAGAAAAATTTATAGACCTCACAAAGAAAAAGAGAGTCACAAGGAACAACAACAGGAGAATTTGCACTCTCCAAAACTAAAAGTAATGGAATAGCTGAAAGAGTTTATAAAATAAGCTTGTTTAAAAGATTTAGAAATAAAAGAAGGTATAGAAGCCATACATTAAGTACTAGGTAATATGAGAAAAGAATATGTGTTTTGGAAAGGAAACCATATATAAATTGTGGAAATAAAAGGTATAACTATTGAGATTAAAAGCACGCTGAGTGGAAAAATAGTATATTAGACTCAGCTAAAGTGAAAATTAGTGAGTTACAATATAAATCTTTTTTAAAAAACTTATCTTTATTATTGAATGTATTACAGATGTTCCTCCTTTTTCCCCTATTGACCCCCTCCTCCCACTCCCGCCCCCCTCCTGCCTTTCCCCACACTGTTGTCTGTGTCCATTGGTTATGCATATATGCATACAAGTTCTTTGGTTTATTTCTTCCCACCCCCCACCCCTCTTCCCTTTGAGGTTTGTCAGTCTAACAACCAATTTGTACTTCACCTTTTTCTCTCATTCCCCCCATCCCCCCTCCCATCTGGCAACAAACAAAATGTTTTCTGTGTCTATGAGAATGTTTCTGCTCTGTTTGTTCATTTTGTTTATAGAGTCATTGTCAATAGATATGTATTTATTGCCATTTTGTTTGTTCATATTTTTTGTCTTTTTGTTCAAGAAGACCCTTCAACATTTCATATAATAATGGTTTGGTGGTGATGAACTCCTTTAGCTTTTTCTTGTCTGAGAAACTCTTTATATGGCCATTGATTCTAAATGACAGCTTTGCAGGATAGAGTAATCTTGGTTGTAGGTTCTTACTTTTCATCACTCTGAATATTTCTTGCCACTCCCTTCTGGCCTGCAAAGTTTCTTTTGAGAAATCAGCTGACAGTTTTATGGGAACTCCCTTGTAGGTAACTAACTGCTTTTCTCCTGGTGCTTTTAAGAGTCTCTCTTTGTCTTGAAACTTTTGCATTTTTTTTAAATTTATTTTTTATTTATTTTATTTATTTTTTTTAACTTATCTTTATTGTTGAATGTATTACAGATGTTCCTCCTTTTTCGCCTATTGACCCCCTCCTCCCACTCCTGCCCCCCTCCTGCCTTTCCCCACACTGTTGTCTGTGTCCATAGGTTATGCATATATACATATAAGTTCTTTGGTTTATCTCTTCCCACCTGCCACCCCCCCTTCCCTTTGAGGTTTGTCAGTCTAACAACCAATTTGTACTTCTTAATCCTTTCACCTTTTTCACCCATTCCCCCAGCCCCCATCCATGTGGTAACCAACAAAAGTTCTCTGTATCTTTGAGAATGTTTCTGTTCTGCTTGTTCATTTTGTTTGTAGATTCAACTGTTGATAGATATGTACTTATTGCCATTTTGTTTGTTCATATTTTTTTATCTTTTTCTTCAAGAAGACCCTTCAACATTTCATATAATAATGGTTTGGTGGTGATGAACTCCTTTAGCTTTTCCTTGTCTGGGAAACTCTTTGTATGGCCATCGATTCTAAATGACAGTTTTGCAGGATAGAGTAATCTTGGTTGTAGTTTCTTGCGTTTCATCACTCTGAATATTTCTTGCCACTCCCTTCTGGCCTGCAAAGTTTCTTTTGAGAAATCTGCTGACAGTCTTATGGGAACTCCCTTGTAGGTAACAAACTGCTTTTCTCTTGCTGCTTTTAAGATTCTCTCTTTGTCTTGAACCTTTTGCATTTTGATGATGATGTGTCTTGGTGTGGGCCTCTTGGGGTTCATCTTGTTTGGGACTCTCTGTGCTTCCTGGACTTGTATGTCTGTTTCCTTCACCAAGTTAGGGAAGTTTTCTGCCATTATTGTTTCAAATAGGTTTTCGATTTCTTGTTCTCTCTCTTCTCCTTCTGGCACCCCCAAGATGCGAATGTTGGCACGCTTGAAGTTGTCCCAGAGGCTCCTTACACTATCCTCATTTTTTTGGATTCTTTTTTCTTTTTGCTGTTCTGATTGGGTGTTTTTTGCTTCCTTATATTCCAAATCCATGGTTTGCTTCTTAGCTTTACCTACTCTACTTTTGATTCTGTGTAAATTATTCTTTATTTCAGTTAGTGCCTCCTTCATTTCTAACTGTGCATCCAGCATTTCTGACTGGTCCTTTTTTTATGCTCTTGAGGCCCTCACTAAGTTCACTGAGGTTCTCACTAAGTCCACTGAGGTTCTCACTAAGTCCATTGAGCATCCTTATAAACAGTGTTTTGAACTCAGCATCTGTTAGGTTGCTTAACTCCATTTCACTTAGTTCTTTTCCTGGAATTTTGTTCTGTTCTTTCATTTTGGACCTGTTTCTTTGTCTCCTCATTTTGGCTGCCTCCCTGTGTTTGTTTCTATGTATTACTTAGCAAGAGGTGTGGGGCTAGCTGAGACCAGATGCTGCTTGTTTGAAAGAATTTAGGAAAAGCTGAAGCAGGCTCCAAGACAGGCCAATCCTACGGTAAAGCAACTGGCAACAGCTTGGGTGGGCCTGAAAGTTGGGTGGGGCGGGGCCTCAGGGAATCACCAGGGCGGGGCCAACAGTGTGAGCCAAGTTGCTGGAGTCCCAGATATGGCGGCATCTGCCAGCCTAGGGAAGGGCTCACCAAAGGAACAAAGGCCTCCGACAGCACGTCTGTCCAGGAGAAAGCTGCCTCTCCAGCCCTTGCTCCAATGCCAAACAGCTCAGTTCTTCCTCATATGACTCTGGCGCCTTTCAAGCTGCCTCCTCCACACTGGAGTCTGGAGGGAGCGAGTCCGAGTAAGTCCGTGCGCGGGCCCTTTAAGAGGAGCTGCGGGGGCTCCAGCCGCCTCAGCCTCAGTTCCCACTGGATTTTCCAGCCAGAAGTGATGGGGATTCTCTTCCTGGCACTGAAACTCTGAGTTGGGCGCCTGGTGTGGGACGGGGACCCCTCAGTCCTCAGGGAGGACCTTCCCAGCCGAGGTGTCCTCCTAATTTTTATCCGCCACTCGTGGGTGTGGGACCAGCCCGTGGCGCCTCTGCCCCTCCTACCAGTCTCGATGTGGCTTCTTCTTTAATTTCATAGTTGTAGGACTTCCTTTCAGCTTGATTTCAGGTGGTTTTGAATGATGGTTGCTCTGTAGTTTAGTTGTAACTTTGATGTGGTTGTGGGAGGACACAATACCGCATTTACCCACCCGCCATCTTGACTGGAAGTCTTGAACCTTTTACATTTTGATGATGATGTGTCTTGGTGTGGGCCTCTTGGGGTTCATCTTGTTTGGGACTCTCTGTGCTTCCTGGACTTGTATGTCTGTTTCCTTCACCAAGTTAGGGAAGTTTTCTGCCATTATTGTTTCAAATAGGTTTTCGATTTCTTGTTCTCTCTCTTCTCCTTCTGGCACCCCCAAGATGTGAATGTTGGTACACTTGAAGCTGTCCCAGAGGCTCCTTACACTATTCTCATTTTTTTTTAATTTTTTTTTTTTTTTTTTTTTTTTTTTGCTGTTCTGATTGGGTTTTTTTTGCTTCCTTATATTCCGAATCGATGGTTTGCTTCTTGGCTTTACCTACTCTACTATTGAATCTCTGTAAATTATTTTTTACTTCAGTTAGTACCTCCTTCATTTCTTACTGTGCATCCTTCATTTCTGACTGGTCCTTTTTTATGCTCTTGAGGCCCTCACTAAGTTCATTGAAGTTCTCACTAAGTTCATTGAGCATCCTTATAAGCAGTGTTTTGAACTCTGCATCTGTTAGGTTGCTTATCTCCATTTTGCTTAGTTCTTTTCCTGGAGTTTTGTTCTGTTCTTTCATTTTGGACCTGTTTCTTTGTCTCCTCATTTTGGCTGCCTCCCTGTGTTTGTTCCTATGGACTAGGTAGACTTGCTATGTCTCCTGCACTTCTTAGGCTAGCCTGTTGTAGTAGGTGTCCTGTAGGGTCCAGTGGTACAGCCTCCCTGATCTCCCAGCTGGGCCCTCAAGGTGCAACCCTTATGTGGACTTTACACCCTTCTGTTGTAATTGAGTCTTGATTGCTGTTGGCACATCAATGAGAGGGTTTTACTCAGGCTGATCAGCTGCAAGGACTGGCTGTGCCCACTATCCACCAACCTCTGACTACCTTGGATGATCAGCTGTGCAGGGGCCCACCACACAAAGCAAGACTTACTTCAGCAAGGCTCTGGTACCCACTGAGCCCATTCCTTGTGTGTGTCACTTGTGGAGGTGGTTGGGTGGTGGTGCTTCACAGTGTTCTGAAGCTGTCCACTGGGTGTGCTGGCTCTGTGGCCAGGTCAACCACTGCCTATGTTCTACCTGGGGCCACCAGGCATAAGCTACAAAGTGATCTGCAGATGGCTGCTTCTTGTGCTGGGCTTGGAGGTGCCCAGGAAAAGCCAAGTTGTGAATCAAGGCTGGCTGCTTCTAGTGCCAGGCCTGGGGCCATTTAACAAGAGGTATGGGGCTAGCTGAGACCAGATGCTGCTTGTTTGGAAGAATTTAGGAAAACCTGAAGCAGGATCCAAGACAGGACAATCCTATGGTAAAGCAACTGGCAACAACTTGGGTGGGCCTGAAAGTTGGGTGGAGCAAGGCCTCAGAGAATCACCAGGGCAGGGCAAACAGTGTGAGCCAAGTTGCTGGAGTCCCAGATATGGCGGCTGTGTGCTGCCCCAGGGAAGGGCTCACCAAAGGAACAAAGGCCTCTGAGAGCATGTCTGTCCAGGAGAAACTGCCTCTCCAGCCCTCACCCCAATGCCAAACAACTCAGTTCTTCCCCATATGTCTCTGGTGCCTTTCAAGCTGCCTCCCCCACACTGGAGCCTGGAGGGTGCAAGTCCAAGTAAGTCTGTGCACGGGCCCTTTAAGAGGAGCTGCCTGGGGCTCAAGAAGCCTCAGCCTCCCTTAGCCTCAGTTCCTGCTGGTTTTTACAGCCCGAAGTGATGGGGACTTCTCTTCCTGGCACTGGAACCCTGAGCTGGGCGCCTGGTGTGGGACAGGGACCCCTCACTCCTCAGGGAGGACATTCCCAGCCAAGGTGTCCTCCTAATTTTAATCCACCACATCCCACATGTGGGACCAGCCCGTCCACGCCTCTGCCCCTCCTACCAGTCTTGATGCGGCTTCTTCTTTAGTTTTCTAGTTGTAGGACTTCCATTCAGCTTGATTTCAGGTAGTTTTGAATTATGGTTGTTCTGTAGTTTAGTTGTACCTTTGATGTGGTTGTGGGAGGACACAATACCGCATTTACTCACCCACCATCTTGACCAGAAGTCCTACAATATAAATCTTTTTAAAAAATCTGTAGCATAGGGTTGATCACAGCAAAGAGGCTAAGGTACATAAAAGATAGAATGAGTGATCTCAATATATGTCTAGTAAGAAATACAAAAGAAAAAATAGGGGAGAGGAAAGTATTTGAAAAGTTAGAGGCTGAAATTTTTCCTGAATTGAAGAAGGCATCTGTCCTCAGATTAAAAGAACATTTGAGGACATGATCAAGAAAAATAAAAACAAAATCCCATTTAAACATATTGTAATGAAATAACAGATCATCTAAAACAATGAAAAAGCGTTTTAAAAGCTACCAGATTATTTATCAAAGAATGGCAATCATACTGGAGAAGATTTCTCAACAACAGTAAAAGTCAATAGAGTGATATTTCAAAGTTCTGAGGATTAAAAAAAACAAAACTGTCTCCCTATAATTCTATTCTAATTACACTATTATTCAAGAATGAAAACAAAATAGTTTTTTAGACGAGCAATTTCACTATTCACCGATTCCTCTGAAACAACTTGTTAAAAATGTTGTGGTTCGGTTGAGCATGGTCCCATGCACCAAGAGGTCACTGGTTCCATTCCCGGTCAGGGCACATGCCCAGGTTGTGGGCTTGGTCCCCAGTAGGGGGCGTGCAGCAGGCAGCCGATGCATGTTTCCCTCTCTTCAATGTTTCTATCTCTCTCTCCCTCTCCTTTCCTCTCTCTCTAAAATCAATAAAAACATTTTTATTTTTTTTAACTCATCTTTATTGTTGAATGTATTACAGATGTTCCTCATTTTTCCCCCATTGACCCCCTCCTCCCCATTTCCACCCCCCTCCTGCTTTTCCCCACACTGTTGTCTGTGTCCATTAGTTATGCATATATACATATAAGTTCTTTGGTTTATTTCTTCCCACCCCCCAACCCCCTTCCCTTTGAGGTTTGTCAGTCTAACAACCAATTTGTACTTCTTAATCCCTTCACCTTTTTCACCCCTCCCCCCAGCCACCACCCATCTGGTACCCAACAAATTTTTAAAAAGTTAAAAATAGCCCTGGCCAGTTTGGCTCAGCGGTAGAGCATCGGCCCGCAGACCAGTAAGTCTCAGGTTTGATTCTGACCAAGGGCACGTACCTCGGTTTCAGTTCCTCCCCAGCCCTGGTTGGGGTTGTGCGGGAGGCAACCAATGGATGTGTCCCTCTCACGTCGATGTTTCTCTCTCTCTCCCTTTTTCTCCCTCTCTCTCCCTACCACTCTATCTGAAGATAAATAGAAAAATATCTTCAGGTGAGGATTAAAAACATAATAATAAAAAATATACTATAGGCCAGCCAGTGTGGCTCAGTGGTTGAGCACTGACCCTTGCACCAAGAGGTCACCAGTTCGATTCCCGGTCAGGGCACATGCCCAGGTTGTAGGCCCAATCCCCAGTGGGGAGCATGCAGAAGGTGGCCAATTGATGTTCTCTCTCATCAATGTTTCTATCTCTCTCTCCCACTCCCTTCCTCTCTCTCTAAAATCAATAAAGGGGAAAAAAGAAAAAATATATATATATATATATATATTAGAAAGAATGGATTTGAGTGGCATGCAAGAAGCATATGGTAAATACACTGATAAATCTAAATCAGCATTTACTGTAAATAATAATGATAGTAATAATGCTGATTAATGAGGTGGAGGTAGGAGTAAAAATAAGATGGAATTAAAGCACCAGAAAATGATAATGTGGCACATAGAAAGTTGGTTTTTAAAGAGTTCTAAGGTATTATTAAGGAAAAGGATAGAAATATTAATTGACCTTATGATCAAAGTAAATATTTGTATTAAAAACTGACAATAACAAGAAGATAACTTAAATTAATGGGGAGGAGGGTAGGACAAGGAAAATAAAGAAAAACCAAATCAATTCAGTAGAAATCAGGAAGGACGGGGGAACCACAGTAAATGAAGAACACAGACTAAAATGATGGAGAAAATCTAATGTATCAGTAAGCAACATAAATGTAAATAAATTTCATCTGTCTATTAAAATACAGACTCTCCAGATTCCATTTACAAATCCAGCTAAATGTTGCTCTATGCTTTGTAGTTTGCATTTTTACTAATGAGAAGTTAGTCTGGCTATCATTTTTGTCTTTTTTACTCTGTAAATAATGTGTCTTTTTTCTCTGGCAGCTTTTAAGATTTTTAAAAAATTGTTGGTTTTATACAATTTGATTATGAAATTATAGTGGCACTTACCATCAAGAGATTGATAAGTTTGCCCTGGCCGGTTTGGCTCAGCGGTTAGAGCATCGGCCTGCGGTCCAGAGAGACCCAGGTTCAGTTCCCGCTAAGGGCACGTACCTTGGTTGCAGTTTGTCCCCGGCCCTGGTTGGGTCATGCGGGAGGCAGCCACTCGATGTGTCCCTTTCACGTCGATGTTTCTCTCTCTCTCTCTCTCTTCCTCTCTCTCCCTCCCACTCTATCTGAACAGAGATTGATAAGTTTAATGTAAAATTCTTATGAGTATGAAAAGGACTTAGAATAGCCAAAACAACTTTCTTAAAAAGTTGGAAGACTTACAGTACCTGATTTATACTACCTGACTTCTAAGCTTATTATAAATCAATAGTAATCAAGACAAATAGATAAATGGAACAGAAGAATATAAAGTCCAGAAATAGACCCACACATATATGGTAGGTTGGTTTTTCACAAAAGTACAAAGGCAAGTCAGTGGAAAAAAGTAGTCTTTTCAACAAATGCTGGAAAAATTAAATACCTCTATGCAATAAGAAAATGAAGTTACACCACTTACATGAATTAATGGGTCAGAGACCTAAATGTAAGAACTGAAACTATAAAACCTCTGGAATAAGACAGGAGAAAATATTAGTGGCCATTCGTTTGGCAAAGATTTCTTAAATAAAACACAATAAACTTTAAAAGTAATGCTTCCCTTGTGCTTCCACATCCCCCTACCTATCTGTTTCAGATAACCACTGGTCGTCTTTCTGTCACTATGGGATAGTTTGAATTTTCTAGAAATCTCATATAAACGGAAACAGAATGGAAGACTTTTGTGTCTGGCTTCTTTCACTTAGAAGAATGCTTTTAAGATTCATTCTTGTGGGTATTGGTAGGTGTTTTTTTTTATTGCTAAGTAGTATTCCACTGTAAATAGTATTCCATATTTTGTTCATCCATTCCCTAGCTAATGGACTTTTGGGTTGTTTCCACTTTGAGGATATTATGATCAATGCTACTATGAATAGTCACAAGTGAATGAGTACAAGTCCTTGTGTATAGACATATGTTTTCATTTCTCTTGGGGTTTTTCATTTCCCCAGATATAGAATTGCAGAGTCATATGGTGTAAGTGTATGTTTAACTAGTTAATCAAATTCCAAAATGATTTACAAAGTGACTGTTATCATTTTACATTTCCACCAGAAATGTATTTGTGTTGCAGTTTCTCCATATCCTTATTAATATCTGTTATTGTCTGTTTATTTTTAGTAGAGCCATTCCAGTATAGTAGTATCTATTTTTATTTTTATTTCATTTCTCTAACAATGTTGAGTATCTTTTCATGTACTTATTAATCATTCATACATCATTTCTGATGACTATTCAAATAGTTTTTCTATTAAAAATTAGATTTCTTTCCCTGATCAGTTCGGCTCAGCGGTTAGAGCGTCGGCCCGCAGACCAGAGAGTCCGGGTTTGGTTCCCGCTAAGGGCACATACCTCGGTTGCAGTTTGTCCCTGGCCCCAGTTGGGGTTGTGTGGGTGGCAGCCAGTTGATGTGTCTCTCTCACATCGATGTTTCTGTCTCTTCCTCCCTCTCTCCCTCCAGCTCTATCTGAAGATAAATGCAAAAATATCCTCGAGTAAGGATAAAAAAAAAAAATTAGATTTCTTGCCCAGCAGTGGCTCAGTGGTTGAGCATCCACCCACGCACCAAGAGGTCACTGGTTTGATTCCCGGTCAGGGCACATGCCCAGGTTGTGGGCCAAATCCCCAGTGGGGGCATGTAGGAGGCAGCCAATTGATGTTCTCTCTCATCGATGTTTCTATCTCTCTCTCCCTCTCCCTTCCTCTCTCTCTAAAACCAATAAAGAAAAAAATTTTTTAATTAGATTTCTTATATTAGTATTGATTTATAAAAAAATCCTTTATATATTCTGAATACAAGTGCTTTGTCAAGATATATAATTTACAAAGATTAACTACAGGTCTGTGGTTTGTTTTTTTACTTTTAAGGTGTCTTTTGGAGAACATAAGTTTTTTTTTTTATGAATGGTAACATATTAGTTTTTTCTTTAATTGATCATACTCTAATAAATAATAAATCTTTATCTAATCTAAGATAAAAATTATCTGTTTCTTTCTAGAGTTTTTATAGCTTTAGTTTTTAACTATTTGATCTATAATACATTTTGAATTCTTTTTTGCATATTGAGTGAGTTCATTTTTTTGAGCACATGGATAGTCAATTGTTTCTGCACTGTATGTTAAACAACAAATGCAACATAAAAAGACCAAAAACAAAAAACAAAAAGACTGTCTTTATATACAAAACAGATAGAACAGTCATGTATAAACATAATTTCAGTCTGGAAATTTTCACAACATCTCATGACCTTCCATAAGAAAGGGGAAGCATTTATTCTGGCTCCCATGTCACACTGGTTAAAGGTTTGCCGCATGGGCTCCACCTCCTTCACACTTTCAGGTTGCATATATGTGGACACTGAGCGTTTCTGAGACATTCTACACCATGGGGTCAACAGGAAGCCCCAGAACAGAAGCAAGAGACCACAGTATGTGCCTGAGGCAAGATGCTCATAGGTTGTACCCACAGAAAACCAGTTGGAGCCCATGAGAATTGGTCACAGTGGCTGGAATGAAAGTCAGGGGAAGTCAGGGGATCTTGAAGTGATGTACAGGAAGTGCAATCTATAAACAAACATTTATTGGTCATGTACTGTGTGTGTAGCCCCTTGTTAAATACAAAGATGAAAAGGGCACAATTCGTACACTAAAGAAGATCTCAGTCTAGTTAGGAAGATAGATATGTAAATAGATAATTTTAATACAAATTATAATTATGTCAATAGAGATGTATTCAAAGTATCATTATAAGAACATAAAGGAATACAACATTGATAGAATTTTCCAGATATATTAATGTGGGTAAGGTCGTAAATGACTGAAATCATAGAGTTCATTCAAGGAGAAAAGAATTAGGGCAGGAAATATCCACTTTATAAACGTACCTGCACAAAGTACAAAAATAAACATTCTGTGTTGTCACCATCTTCATTCGCCCAGTCTGTCTACTATCTAGATTTGGAGGGTCCTGTAGTTTAGGTCTAAAGCAAACTGGCCATTAGTAACCCTCCAGTTCTCACACAAGCACACCTGAGTCCACGCACTCCAAAGGCCTTGGTGGATGCTGGCAGGCGGTGCTGCCGTCACGCTGCTGTGCACACCTCCAGGCCGGGCTGCAGGTCAGTAGGCAGTGGGGAAGAGAGAACTGAGAGCAGAGGAAAAAGTTTAATAAAAGTGATTTGATTCTCAACTCCCTTAAAAAGAAAAATACAGAAATGGAAAGAAATCATGAAATCTACCTATTCCTTAAGCTAATGCCTCGGAAAGCAGCACTTAAAATACATGAAATCAGAACCAAGCAAAGTTAATTCCACAAAATGAGTGGAGAAAAATGAATGTTCTCTTCCGTAACCAAATGTGACTTACATTCAGTTATCCCTTTTTTCCACTCTGGATATGGAGAGCAGCCAGGGTTCTGACTCTTTGTTTTCCCTGGCCACAAAGGCTGAACAACAGGCCCCAGGAACCATCTACTCTAAGCTCAACCTCCAGCTGAAGGCAGAAGTGTGAGGAAACTGAAGCAGAGAGAGGTCAAACGACTTGCCCCAAATCATTCATTCCAGAAATATCTGTTGAGCATCACTTTGTGCTGGGTTCTGCACAATATCTGCAAGACCACACTGAAGAGGCAAATTCCAGACTAGAATCTATCATTTTAAATACCAGATTAGAATTTCTGCTGCCTGCTCTGCTCCGTCTGTGGGTATTCAGGGCACACAGGATTTGATTCCAGGAGACCTGGGCTTGCAGGAAAGCAGGGCAGAGATAAGAAGCAGTGAGTCTCAGTCACATTGCTTGGATGGTGAGAGGACAGATGTGACCACAGCTTAGGAGAAGACTCTCCTAGTTCTGGAAGAGGGTGAAGAGTGAGTCCAGGAGTAGAGGGCAGAAACCCCACATGGGGGCAGAACATCAGGAGAACGGCCTGCACAGTACACACAGCGGGGTTGTGCCCTGGGTCCCAGGGTCCCAACTTCAGCAAGTCTGTCCTGGGATGGTTTGTCATGAAAGTCATGGCCTTGCCCATCCTTTAAGGACCATAAGAGCTCAGATATAAGAACAGAAGGCCCTCCCCACAAACTAGACTGCATGAGGCTCCATGACCTTTGCAGATTCCAAAAAGGTCAGGGGAAAGAACCACAGTGGTGACCAAGATTAAATTTTTAACAATCTCTAGGGAGTGGAAGCTTGGGAGTTAATTTATTTTGATTTTTAAAAATGAAATAATCACTGTACCTTGGCCTGAAGGTTGTGGTAGACTAAATCCATAGGCACTACACGTGTTTACAGGACAAGACTGTTCCTTAGACCAGTGTTTTTCATGCTGTAGGTTGAGGCCCACTAGTAGGTCATAAAATCAATTTAGTGAGTCTTGACCAGCCATTTTTAATTAAATGGAATAGAAAAGAAAAGAAAATATCCAAGTACTGTTTCAGGATTTTTTCTTAAGTTACAGATCAGTATGTATGTACAGGGTAGCAGTGTAATATATTTCATGTTCTGAGTCATGGTCAAAAAGTTTGAGAAGCACTGAATTAGACCACATTGCCATAAATGAATAATTTCCCCTCACCAGCTAGTGGTATTCCCTTTACTAATTTTATAAGAGAAAATATATAGGTTAATGATTCTCAACTTTGGATCCTTAAAAGAAGTAATGGGGACATTAAAAACTATTTTCATTAATAATAACCACCACTTTCTAGGCATACCCTGGACAAGAGGTATATGGTGTACATCATCTCCATTTTCTATTAAGGTCACTTATACTATCTAGTTAAGAAGCTGTATTTTAAAGTTATTCTGCTCCAAAACATGCCTTTTCCAATATACTAACACTGCATACCTCACCCTTCAAAAATTCACAAAGCTTATTGAAAATAATATAAGTGCCTACAATAAAGCTGCCCAGTCAAAAAGAAAAGAACAGTTTTGAGAATATTTTGTAATGTTGGCTAATCCATGTGAAAAGTCAAGTCATAAGAAGACATTGTGAAATATCGGATAAACCACATAGCAAAATAAAACCATGAAGTAGTGTTAAGATTAGACAAGACTGTTACTTGGTGTCTTTTCCTCAGATCTCTCAGATCTAATAAGTCACCCCATTGCCACAACAGACCAATTAGGATTGGCCTAACTATACCTTGCTGGTGGTCTCTTTCTGGAAACTTCCATGGGAACAGGAGCCTGTGTTCTGTCACCTCCTGCTTCTTCCTGTCCTGCTGCTATTCTCTGCACCGGCCTTCCTCTACTGCTCCATTTCCTTTCCATACAAGCACAGATCAGAGCTCCTTCCTTTCCCCCCAAGCACCTGTCCCTCTTACTCTAAACACAATCTTGCCAATTTATCAGATTTCTCTCATCTAGCAGAAACAGAAAAGCTAAGAGTCAAATGCATGACTCATCAGTGCACATTTTTTTGTATTAACCTTAGGCTCCATTTCATATCCTTTTCCTTGTTTTTATTTTTTCTCTCTCCTACTTCAATGTTATGTCTTCGTGCTATAGCCTTTATATCTCCATACAAGATAGGGATAGAAAGAAATTTTTTTAAACTTATAAACAGAAGTAGTTTCATGTCCCAGGTTTTCTAAATTAATACTGTCTTTCTTCCTGTGTTAATACAGGCTTGGTGGAACACGTCTTCAGCATGGAAAATTACTGAGTCACCCTGGCTATGTACAGTTGTGTATCCATTAGGAGCCTTCTTTATTTTGACAACTCTGCATCTTTTTTCCTTTGGACCCAGAAACAATTATGTTCAAGAACTGAATAGATACTTTCAATATAAGAGTAAACAGTCACCTGATTAATTCTAAAACAACCTCATTCTCAGGTTTTTTCGTTTAAACAATGTACCTTCAAAACTACAACAGTGAGATCCCTTCATCACAGTACTTTCGTCCTCAGCTTTGAGCCAGAGGATATTTATAAGGAATAAGGAATCTACGGTACGTGTGAAAAGGAAGAGTCCCCAGGAGTAAGTTCCTCAGAGTCTACGAACTGTAGACCCACAGTCCTCAGTGCAGAAAATTAGAAGACCTGTCCAATCTCCTGTAAATGTGACTTCCACACAAACTGTCCCACTGTACTGCGGGCCTGAGCCAGTCTAGTAAGTAATTAATGTTAACTGCATTCCTGCTGCGTGCTAGAAAAATGGTGTTTAAATTTATATTTCTAAGCAAGGGAATCTGCTATAAAAATGAAACATTATACTGAATTTCAATATATAAAATGGAGCTAATTGGAGTGAAGTGAGGGAGATGGGGGTGGGGAGTGCAGTGGAAAAGAGAAGGCATCTCTGTGACTGGACTATTCCATTCATTCACTCATTCCCTCACTCATTCATTCAGCATTTACTCCCTCTTGGAGATTCTCCTTCCAGAATCCCTCACCAACCCTGTGTTCAGTGTCAACAAGTCCATGTTCCCATATAACATGAAAGGACTTTATGAAGGTTTTCCTGTGCCAGCCTGCTCTTGACCTGGGCCCATGAGGCCAGTTCAAGGCCACGGACAGTTCCACATGTTTCATACTGAACAAGGTTCTGGCTTATTAAAATACAGACCTTGTACTAACAAAATGTAATGTATGATGACCATTCACCAACAAATAGAAATACAATTCATTGAGGAAGATATACCATTTTCCACTAGCATAAAGGCACTGAACTACACCAGTTGGTGCTCCTCCCCAGATTTACGTGTCCTGAGCCCCAGCTGCTTGCTCCAGGAATAGCCACAGTTGCTACACCACCATCCAACACTGCCTCTGCCTAGCCTCCTGGCCAAAGAAGGCTTGGCTACAGCACAGTCCCCATAACATCCACTGTGGGTGGGGCCATAGCCCCAGCACCCAGGGGTGAGCCAAATGGATCTCCAGAGGCTCCGACTGCCTCGTGGCTGCCAGAGGAGCTGGGTAACACACACAAACACTGGAAGGTTAATGCCTCATGCAATACACTTTCACTGTGAGAGTCAGAAGATGGATGGAGCTGACAGATAAATTGTTCACTCATTTTCCCACCCCCAAGTGGCTATTCCAAGAGCAATGGTTTCATCCAGCCTCCCTAGAATATCTTATACACAACTGTTCTCTTCCTCATGAGGCTGGGGCTGCGACTGGGGCACAGCCTGGGGCTGACTTGAATCACACCACCTTGTATCTGCTTCCCTCATTCTCTGCCTCACAGTCCTTTCCCACCCTCCCATGCCCAGGACTGCCCTCCTCCCACCCACAGAGTAAGATGGCACTGTTGTGTGGGGAACCTAGGCCAAGCCTGGCACGACTTGGCTAATAGCCTCCCTGGATCAGTCTGCATTTTAAAATAAACAGAAACATACATGAGATCCCCACACATTGCAAAGCAATTTGGGTCTCTAAGGAAGTACTTTTGAGGATACGTAAAGAGAAGGGAAGTTGCACCACATACCACGTGGAAAACTTTCCTAAAACTCCCATTTCAGTATCGCTCCCCCTCCCCCACCCAGTCCCATTCCTAACCTCCAGCTCCTCAAATTTCCCTCCAGTACCTCCAGTCTCTCAAAACCCTTCCCTACTCAGACTTCCTCTCACTGAACTAGAAACTTTCTCCTCTAACTTTCCTTTCCCTTCTCCTGTTACCTTTTATTATACAAATCCCTCATTTGAACTACCCCCTTCCCACCCACCTCCAAGGAAGTCCTACTGTATCCAAAAAAAAGATCATTTCTTAGGAGAGGGGACAGAAGGCTATTGATGAAAATCATAATTCAGGTGTAAATCATTTAACATTGTTCTTCTTTTTGTGTTGTTATCCATCTGGTACCATGGTAATTAACCTGGTTATTAAAAACAGGAAGGAGCAAGGGGGGAAGCCAGCCATTGCAGGCATGTCATTTGGATAGCTTCACCAGGAAGCTACAACTTTACACTCCCCAGGCATCCAACAAAGGGGAGACAGGCGCATGCCCAGTAAAGCTGGGGGGACTAGGGAACATGCTTGCTGTCAATCACACCTGGGGCCAGAGGTCATTGGCCAAAATATGTATGGCCACTGCAAGTGTGCGAAGATTTGGGACATTTAATCCCCTAAGCAAAGGAATTCTCCCTCTTATGCTCTTGATTCCTCTTGGCACGCTTGGCTCATGGCTCACACTTGGCTTCCTGGCATTCTCCCATGTGGTCCATGGCAATGTGGACCCCCACAAGCAAAGGAATAACGAACTGCAACTAGTTTGATGCTGAACTGGACCTGTCTCCAACATGGAGAGGAAACTCTGCATGCTGGCTTTGCTTCTAGCTCTACTGAAACCCCAGCCACACTTCTTCTGTAACTGGACTGAGGGAAATAGGACTTTAGAATCCCAGGGATGTAATTCCGTGAAAATAAAGCTTTCTACCATATCTCATCCTCCCATGTAAGTCTCAGAAAATTCCTTTTCTCGGGAATTCTGTAAGGACTCCACCCCCAGCACCCAGTGGGGAAGAGGATGCCGCCCCCACCCCCATTTTCTCTGATAACACATCCACACTTTCTTACCCCATTTGACCTTAGGACCAATGGCATGTGCTGGAAAGAGGGCTGGCAAGGTCTAGGGGGACAGTCTTAGGCCATGAAACAGTGCTCACCCAGCTGGCCACACTGTGAGTGGCAGGCCCAGCGCACCAGGCAGCCAGCCCTCAGAGCCCTAGGGACCCTGTTCAGTGGTGGTTCTTTCCCAGCTGCTATGCCTCTCAGCCCAGGTCTCATCACCTGAACAAAGAGATGTCTGGTCCCCTCCACGTCCATCTCACAGGGTCAACTACACCTCAGCCAGGAAGGAAGTGACTAGACCACCTGATAGGATGGACGTGAGGCAGTATTCCTGCTCATATGATAGATATGGCCGGAAGCAGCCAGCCCAGTCACTCTGAGCTGGCTGTGGCTCAGCCGGGCCAGCAGGCCCCCTTGTGAAACACTTTAAGGCTGACACTGTGTTGACTTGTTACTCAGTATAGGATGTGTTTGCTTGTTATCTGCTGAAAACAGGCAGTCTCCTGTTAGATTGCTTCTCTTAAACAATAAGCAATCTTTTTCCTCCTCAAATTGTAGTTTCCCTCTGACTCAACCAAAGATAAAAACATAATATGTTCCTGCCCAAAGAAGGAGCTGCCTCTGGGGTGCCTGGCATATCTCTGTTAAAGGACCAGCCACAAAGGGAGAAAAACCTTCCAAATCACTTGTGAACAAAACAGCAGCCCTGCGCAATTAAGTTGGCACTCTGAGTTTTTTCCCCAATTGCCTTCTCTCTCTCAGGTTCCCTGAGAAATGAGATGTGAGCCTCTGAGCCCGTTGCCTTGGTAGATGGTCCTCAGTGGAAGTTTTCTCTTCTGCACTGGGTGCATCAGGGCTGGCTCACGCACAAGCACCATGCAGCAGCCCCACGGGCTAAAGTGCCTTAAGGGACATGAGGAGCCATCCCCTCTCTTCCCATCTCAGTAGGGCCCACAATTCTGAAACCTGAGCCTGTGCAGTTCATTTCACAGTGATAGAGAAAGCTTTAAATACAAATTGTCTAGCAGAGGTGAGTGCACAAGCAAAGAACAGGAACTTGCTGTGTCTTGTCATAAAATTCATGAACAAAAACAACCATGCCCACACAGAAAGAGGTGGTGTGGCTGGTTCACACCAGAGGACCCAGGATGGACCAGAACTACCCTTAGTCACATTGCGTCTCACCATTTCCTTAGCAAGAAGGAACTGAGACAGATTTCAGAGCTTGCTGTTTGTAGAATGTATAGTGCATTGCATGTAAGTAAACTCATACGATTCTGATTCTATAGAATTGATTCAACCATTTTTTAAAAAGTATGTTATTATCTCCAGAAAGTTTGGAGTTTATAATCATCTAAGTATCCCTAGCTAGGGATACCTAAAACTCAACAGGGCCTACCTTGTAAATAGTTATTATTCATTTTATTTTGAATAGATAATACATTCATATATTCAGATATCAAATCCATATAAATTATCTACACTAAGATAATAGTGTAGATAATTTATCACCTCTACCCTGTTCGTCTTCCCCACTGACCCCAGAGGTAACCATTTTTATTACTTTCTTATATATTCTTTCAGTGTTTTTTTATGCAAATACAAACAAATCTATATATACTTTTGTGGTAGTCTGAATAATGCTTCCCCCAAAGATGTTCATGTACTAATCCCCAGAACTTGTGACTATGCTACCTTACATGGCAAAAGGAGCTTTGAGATGGGGACAGTATCCTGGATTAACCAGATGAGTTCAATCTAATCACAAGGATCATTATAGTAGGGAAGAGGGAGGGTCAAAGACAGAAAAAAAAGAGAGAGAGAGAGATTGAAAGAAACTACATTGCTGGTTTTGAAGACAGAGGATGGGACTACGAGCCAAGGAGTGCAGGCAGCCTTCAGAACCTGGAAAAGGCAAGGAAATGGATTCTCTCCTAGATCCTCCAGAAAGAAGACAGTCCTGCTAACCCATTTTAGACTTCTGACCTCCAGAACTAGCAGAAAATAAATGTATATTGTTTTACACCACTATGTTTATGGTAATTTGTTACAGAAACACCAGAAAACCAACACAACTTATTTTTACCCTTTTCTTAAACAAAAGTTAGCATAACTTGTATAGGGTGTCCCAAGTCTTGGTGCAATTTTAGGCTTTAATAACCTCAGAAGTATAAATGCTACAAACTTACAAACAATCTCATTTGAAAGTTTTATTATTTGAATCTCTTTTATACTTATTTACTTATGTGAATTTAAATAATACACTTTATTTTTATTTTGTTTCAGTATTTCTGACTGAAGAAATACTGATTGAATCAAAAGCATTAAAGTTAAAATTTATTATTCACAAGAATAATAAGTGAATAAGAAATGTACACAATTAAGTTTTCAAATCATAGTTTTTTAAGTTTATAGTATTCTACTTCTGACATTATTACAGTTTAAAACAGAACTAAGACTTTTTGAACACGGTATACATTCTTCAGCACTCTGATTTTTGTCCATTAACAGTATATTCTAGAGATATTTCTGTGTCAAAACATAAGAACATCCTAATTCCTCTGACAGCTGCACACTGTCATGTCATGTTGGTGTACCAGTCTCCTATTAATAGATATTTGGGTTGTTTCTAATCACAAACAGTGCTACAGTGGATAATTTTATACATACAGCATTTTGTATGTGTGCAGCTGGATCTGTAGGGCACGTTATCAGAAGTGAGGATGTGGGGTCAAACCCTACTTTTTAGCAACAGTACTAGGGTGTGGAAATGGTAGTGGTAATTCCTCCCACTTCTGTGTGCACATTCTTTCACAATGTGACTTTGCTCTTCCTGTCATCAAGAGGTAGAGATCATTTCCCCACCCCTGGAATTTGGGCTGGCTTGTGACTTGGTTTAGCTAATAAAATGTGGAAAAAGTGACTTCCAAGCCTAAGCATCCAAAGGCTCTTTAGCTCCTCTCTTTCTCTCAAAACCCTGAATATTCCATATGAAGAAGCCTGGGCTAACCTCCATGAGGCAGTGAGATCAGTAGAAAGAGGTGCACCCAACAGCCAGCTTACATGAGGAAGGCCCTAGTGGAACCAAGAGATGCTACAGCCACAGGAGTGACCCCAGAAGAGACAGCAGCAATGCCAAGCTAAGTCAGCCCGATTGCCAACCCAAAGACCTGCTATGAAGTGTTAAATGAATGTAGCCCTGGCTGGTGTGGCTCAGTTGGTCAGAGTGTTGTTCCTTACACCAGAAGGTGGCAGGTTTGACTCCTGGTTGGAGCACCTGCCTAGCTTGCGGGGTGGGTTGGGGGTGTGGTGTGAGAGGCAGCCAAGTGATGTTTCTTACATCAATGTGTGTGTGTCTGTGTGTGTGTCTCTCTCTCTTCCTCTCTAAAAAAAAAAATCAATTAAAATGAGTGCAAAGCTATTCATTTCTTGAAGTGTTTATTATGTAATAATAGACAACTGATGCCTCAGGGAAATCGTTTCTCTTAACAAGACTTATTTTGAAAGGATGTACAATATGTTAGCCCTAGCAAGGCAATAACCAATCTTTAGAGCAATCTGTGGACTCTCTGAAGTTTTCTAAGCAAGTCCAATTCAGCTAGTCTTGTGGTTAATGGTAGGTGTTGTAACTATACCGACTCTTGGCCTGCCGGGATCGGTACAACACAATGAAACTACAAGCACACGCTGCTTGGAGTGAGGGGGAGCTTTGCAAAGGAGCAAATGCTCCAGATCTTAGGATGCAGTCCCATTTATTTGCAGTTTCGTTCCCCCAGGTTACAAGTGGATTTATGTAAATTATTTCCTTGAGATGGCATCTCTGAAAACCATACAGCCTAGCTTTGTCTCTTGCTTTTTACGATGAAGAGACTTTGAAGCCAAAAGAGAACAAACCCTTATTCACATGCAAAAGAAGCACTTAAAGCACTTAGGCTGGCCAAGTTGTGAGAGTGCATTAACATAAGGTTACAAAACGTCCATCTTCCAACCCCCAGCCCCACATCTCCCCTCTTTTTGTTTTCTTGAAATTGTGGGATTGTCACTGCTGTGGTGGTCAGGGGCATCACCACTCATTTTTCAGTCTTCTGCATAGAGGACACCATTCACCAGAGTCCTCGAAGAACCATATCGAGTCCCTGGGCTGGAAAGGATGCACAGGGTCTGAGGTGGGCACAGGCAGGGTGTCGCAGATGAGTTTATGGACAGCTTTCTGGGCAGACTGCAGGGTCTGCAAGAACTGTAAGAGGATGAGGGGGAGCAGAGTGGTCCAGTTTTCACAGGTTTCTAAAGTAAATTTGGTTAAGGTTTCCTTTAAGGTCCTGTCTTCCTGTAATATGTATGTCTTTTTTTTTTTTATCCTTTCTTATTTTTTTATTTTCTCTGCATAATCTTTCTTTAACTTGCATAGACCCTCTGTGACTTTCCTAGTCCTTTCCCTGACATAAACCTGAGAGCTTGCTCAATCTATCTGCTGTATGCACATTGCCCAGTTTTCCTTCTCTTCCTCCCTACTCAGACCCACACATTCTTGCTTCTCTCTGCCTTCTCCCTTTTTCTGTGACTTTACTGGACATTACCTGTCTCTTAGGAGTTTAGTAAGCTTGGTGTAACCTAAGTGGGTAGGTGCAGCTGGTTGACTAAAGTCCAACCTAGAGCCTCTGGGACTAACAACCTCCCATCAGGCAGTGTCCATCCTCCATTGATTTCCTTTATGGCTTGTTTCCATTCAGCCAAGTCATTTTCTGACTCAGTGTATCTGGAGAGGTCCCACTGGTTTTAGGGCTGCCTCTCAAGCTTTCTGATCTTCAGCAGATTTTCCTTGCCCCATCGGAGAGCCTGGATTGGGGCTATGAGTCCAGACTGTTGGGCTGAAGTTTTCCTACTTAATGTCTGAGACCAAATGACATGGTCCAGAGTTATTACTGCTGCCCCAGCATACCTGATTTCTTCCTGGACATAGCTGCTCCAGTCTATGAATAATATTTCTTCTGATGATGGCAGTGGAACATCCTTGAGGTCTGAGTGGGCAGTCTGCACCATGTTGATTACCTCCAGGTAGTCCTGTAGAGGTTTCTCTGGGTCATCATGCAGGAGGCAGGCTGGCAGGCTTGATGGCCAATGTCTTGTAGAATTTGCTGTGGAGCTGGCCTGGAGTGGCAGTGGCCAGTAACTGGAGAAGATCAGATCCGAGTAGGGGGTATGGGCACTCCAGCATGACCAGAAACGAATGAATCACAGTATTTTTTCCAAGGTCCATAGTACTCTTTGAAGTCCATGGGTAGGTTAGGGGCCCATTGGCCCTGTCAGGACTGAGTCTGCTGCACCAGTATCTATCACGAAACAAACTAGTTTTGTTGTAATGTGTCCATGAGATAACCAGAGATGCATAGCTGAATCGTAAAGGAGCACTTCATTACACCACGGGCTGGGGGTTACAGCTTCCCCAGATCCTCAGCCATGATTCTTCTTTCTCTTCCGATTTTAAAGACAGAAACCCCATCCCCCTTTTGGCGCCCCCCTCAGGGGACCAGTATAATAGTGAGTGTGACAGCGATTACAGAAGTCAAAAGGGCTCACAAGTACCTGCAAATGCCTGCAAATACTGGAAACTGCAAATGCCTCCCAACACATGGGGCAGCTATAATCTTAGGCAAAATTCCTTTACTTCTAGGGGTAATTAACCTATTATTGGAAAAATATCGAGGAAGGTCCACTGATGATAAAAATGGAGTCATTTAGTTGCCTTAGCCAAGGGGCCTACATAAGAATGGAATCTAGTTGCCTTAGCCTCGGGGCCCAGATCATTCCCCACTGGTTTTCCTGACAAGTCAAATCATTGACTGGACTTAGTTTTTATGAGGCCGTTTATTAGACATGGCCCAAAGGCTAGGAGTAAACATAATATAGTGAGAGGGCCAGCAATGGCTGATAACAGAATTGTAAACCAATTTTCAGATTGTCGCCTTTTTCTTTCTTGTTCCTCGATATTTTTCCTAACTAGTGATAAACTTTCTTGAATAATCCCTGAATTATTCACATAAAAACAGCATTTTTCTCCCAGTGCAACACATAATCCTCCTTCCTTAAGAAATAAGAGGTCTAATCCTCTCCTGTTTTGTAGGACCATTTCTAAGTTCCCAGTTCCATTGGGGTCCAGGTCTATAAGGATTCCCCTGAACAGTCATAACCAGAAAAATCAAAGTCCCAATAAATGCAAGAGTCTTATCTGGAGAGGCCTGAACCATCCATTTTGCTTTTTCTCCCTCAGCCAGGAATGGTGCTGCCAGATCGGGATGTCATTGACCTTGATAGCCATTGGTGCAGGCAAGATGACAGTGTATAGTCCCTTCCAGGCCAGAGTTAGTTCCTGGGTGGTGAACTTCTTTACCTATATCGAGTCCTAGTGTGCATGTTTATGTGGGCAGAGTGTTTATTAACTCTCTCCAAGAGGACTTCTGCACCCGCACCTGAGATCCCTATTTTCAACTCCCCAAAGTTCAGACAAGCCTGTTGGAAATGCTGGTGCCAAACCTGGGGAGGGGAAGAAGGTGGATAGATGAGATGACCAGGCTGGCACCGAAGGAACATGCCCCTTCCGTGGCCTGACCACTCTCCCCAAGGAACCCTGCAGCCCCTGTGGCCTCTGGGTGAGTGCCTGCCTGCTGCCCCCGTTTCTCAAGACAAGGAGCTCTCCACACCGGACCCCAGTCCCAATGCATGGCACCATGCAAGATGCACAGGGCAGCCCACCAGCAGGGACGGCCCCTGAATCACTTATTACTGTTAACTGCCTGTAGCTACAAAATCTTGATATGGCTCTTCAGGTCTTTGTCTGATGGATTAAGATCTAGTGAATTTTTTACTTTTTTCCTGTGAGCTGTGTGAAGCACGAGGGAGCTCCCAAAGGGACCGTGGTAGTCGCCAAACCTCGCACCCACGGTCTCTCTCTCGCCCACACAGTGGCGGGAGACACTGCGGTGTCCCACGGATCACCACTGGGGCACACGTCCCTGGGGCACGGCCCTGTGCATGACATCGGCCTCGGCATGAGCCACCCCAACAGGGGCCCACAGGGTGAGCGGGTTGATGCACTCCTCTCCCCCCACACACACCCTTTAGTGGGGAGCTCTTTCCAGGCCTTCAAAGCACAAATATTAATCACAGCTGTAGCAGAAGAGAGTGGGGGAGTCTTTAAGGACTCATAGCCTTTCTCGGCTTTCCTCGAGTCTTTCACTACACCTTGCTTCCCCACCTTATTAGCCTCCTGCCTGCCCCTACTGGGGATCAGGCCCACAACCTGGGCATGTGCCCTGACTGGGAATTGAACCAGCGACCTGTTGGTGCATGGGTCGATGCTCAACCACTGAGCCACACCAGCCGGACCTTTTGTTGTATCTTTGCCTCGCAGGCACTTCCCTATCTTTTCCCAGGTTTCTCTTGGGGCCCATTTTGGAGCCCACTACCAGTATTTGTGCCCTAATCAGTACCTTCCTCAAGTCCTTCTCTAAGAATTTTGCTATGCAACCCAGTGAGGTCTTCTGGGCACTAGGGCTGCTATCCATGATTAGACTAACCGTAACAAAGTTGAGGGAGACACAGAAGGGAGGCAGACAAGGACAAAAACAAGGGAAGACACACAAGACAGAAACTTTCGCCTTGTCCACCTGGCCACTCCCCTCACGGAAATTTCAGACACCTCTTGGCATGTGACAGGTTGGAATAAGCCCCCAACTTGGATCAGGTTCGCTGGTGGAACACCAGAGTGCTCCAAGAACCTGATACTGCCTTTTAGCCATATGAGGTCATCACGGAACCACAGGGTAAGACTCACACAGGCTCCGTAACAAATGTCGTGGAGCATGGTCACTCACACACAATTACATTCACACAGTCACACTCACACACTGTTTGAATTTCCTTCCAGAAATTCCCTATCCTGAGCGGTGCCTATGCTGCTTGGGAGGTGATCAGTCTCCCCTTCTGCCCCAGTTGACGGGCCATATTTGAACCAGAATTTTCCAGATTTGAACCCCACTTAATGTCTTAGGGGGATTCCCAGGAGAGAAGAGGCTGCGCCACGTCTGGCCCTCTCACTCTCACCCAGATAGACCGGTCACCCAGAACTCGCCTCCAGAGGCTTCTACCAGGTCTTCTTTAATCTTTTTTGGGGACGTCTTGGCATCTCCCAGCCACTCATCGGAAACCCAAGTAGGATCTTCGGAGCCCTGGAACTCAGGGGGCACCTCCTGTCAGGTCTATAGGGGTCTGGAGGCCAGATTGGGAGAGGCTGCCCGTCCTAGGCATCTAGCCCTTGGTGTAGCAAAACACCAGGGAATCTTGCTGGGGCCTCCAAATGTTGTAACGTGTCCACAAGATAACCAGAGACGCGCAGCCGAATTGTAAAGGAGCACTTCATTACACCGGTGGGCTGGGGGGTGGGGTACAGCTTCCCCAGATCCTCAGCCATGATTCTTCTTGCTCATCCAATTTTAAAGACAGCAGCCCCATCCCCCTTTTGTCCCCCTCCCCCTCAGGGAACCCGTACAATAGCAGGTGTGACAGCAATTACAGAAGTCGAAAGGGCTCACAAGAACCTGCAAATGCCTGCAAATACCGGAAACTGCAAATGCCTCCCAACACATGGGGCAACTATAATCTTAGGCAAAATTCCTTTACTTCTAGGAGTAATTAAGCTATTTTGGGAAAAATATCAAGGAAGGTCCATTGATGATAAAAATGGAGTCATTTAGTTGCCTTAGCCAAGGGGCCTACATAAGAATGGAATCTAGTCATCTTAGCCTCAGAGCCCAGATCAGTTTATCCCCTATTGTCCTGTTATTCTAGGCTCTTGAGGGCTCAGTTGGAAGGAGCCCTGGCTCTGTCATTTTTCCAAGTTAAAGATTTTACTTTGTTCCTCTACACCTGACTTTGCCCTAGTCTTTTCTATCCCTAATCAGGACCTAGGCCTGCCATCCTGACCCTTCCTAGGGTGATCCTTCTCCATGGGCCCTGTTTCCCTTAAGGCTGCCATTACCACCTTTGCTAAATCAACCAAATGGGCCATTAGGCCTAACAGGAGAACACGGTGAAAAGTGTCCAAGGAAGCCCTCCCCCCGGCAGTATTTGGGTCCCCCCATGGGCAGAAGGATGGGAAAATATCCTCTGACCCCAGGTTTACAAAAGGACGCAGGAAAAGGAAGTGTCACCCTAGCGTGCATGTTTACGTGGGGCAGAGCGATTTTCAACTCTCCAAAGTTCAGAGAAGCCTGTTGGAAACTTGCTGCTGCCAAACCTGGGGCGGCAGACAGACGAGCCGCTCAGGCTGGCACCGAAGGAACACACCCCTTCTGTGGCCTGACCGCCCTTCCCAGGGAACCCTGTGGCCTCCAGGTGAGTGTCTGTGTGCCTGTCCGCCCACCACCCCTGTTTCCCAGGATGAGGGGCTCTCCACACCAGACCCCAGTCCCAAAGCACGGCGCCATGTAGGACACACAGGGAGGCCCACCAGCAGGGACAGCCCCTGAAACACAAATTACTCTGTTAATTGCCTGTAGCAACCAAGCTACAAAATTTTGATTTGGCTCTTCAGGTCCTTGTCTGATGGATATAAGATCTAGTGAATTTTTCCCTTTTGTTGGGAGCTCTTCCAGGCCTTCAAAGCACAAATATTAATCACAGCAGTAGCAGAAGATGGTGGGGGAGTCTTTAAGGATTCATAGCCTTTCTTGGCTTTCCTCAAGTCTTTCACTACACCTTACTTCCCCACCTTTTTAGCCTCCTGCACAGGATCAAAGCAATTTCTAATTAGGGCTCAAAGAGTAAATGTTTGAGCCAGAAACTTGTTTGGGCCTTTTTCTGTATCTCTGCCTCACAGGCACTGCCCTACCTTTGCCTAGGTTTCTCTTGGGGCCCATTTTGAGGCCCCTACCAGTATATGTGCCCTGATCAGAACCTTCCTCAAATATTTCTCTAAGAATATTTCAATATGCAACCCAATGAGGTCTTCTGGGCACTAGGGTTGCTATCCATGATTAGACTAACTGTAACAAAGTTGAGGGAGACACAGTAGGGAGGTAGACGAGGACAAAAACAAGGGAAGACACACAAGACAGAAACTTTCGCTTTGTCCACCTGGCCACTCCCCACCCAGGTTAGGACTGGCACAGGCTCAGCACGGTCATTCACACACCGTTTGAATTTCCTTTCAGAAATTTCCTATCCTGGGCGGCGCCTATGCTGCTTGGGAGGTGATCAGTCTCCCCTTCTGCCCCAGTGGCGGGTCTGAATGAACAGAATTTGCCAGATTTGAACCCCACCTAACGTCTTAGGGGGATTCCCAGGAGAGGAGAGGCTGCGCCGCACCCGACCCTCTCACTCTCACCCAGATAGACTGGTCACCCAGAACGCACCTCCGGAGGCTTGTACCAGGTCTCCTTTAATCTTTTGGGGGACATCTTGGCATCTCCCAGCCACTCATCAGAAACCCAAGTAGGATCTTCGGGGCCCTGAAACTGAGGGGGCGCCTCCTCTCAGATCTATAGGGGTCCGGTGGCCGGATCGGGAGAGGCTGCCCATCCTAGGCATCTAGCCTTTGGTGTAGTAAAACACCAGGAATCTTGCTGGGGCCTCCAAATGTTGTATCTGCTGCTGCAGGGCTCAATAATATAGACAAGCAACATAAAATACCTACCCTAGGTTGGGTGGAGATTATAGATAAGTAAGCCAAAAAATATTCTCGGGGGTAAGAGAAGCCCCCATTCTAGTTAACATTTCCTCAGAACATTGTTGCAACTGCTTAAGGCTTTCTCAGGCAACCCTAGAAAGGATTTGAGAGGGGCCCTGGGACTGAGTCCGGGACCAAGTGTGAGTTTTACGATCAGTGTCCAAGGTCAGCTGTGTCATCTGAGGAGTCAGGTTGAAGGGCAGGTCCTTCCTGTTCATGGTAAGGTTTTATTCACTGAGCCGCCAGCCACTTTGGACCTATAGGAGACAAAACACAAACATACTCCTGCCCCCAAGCCAGTAACTCTGCAGGACCTTGCCATTCAGGTCCTTGCTGTGGATCTCTGTACCGGACAAAAGGCTTGGGCCCTGTGGCAGAAGCCTTTTGTTGAAAATGTCGCTCTGCAGCTGTAGTGCCAAAGCGATCTCAATTTAAAAAATGTAAGGTATAAATTGCCAGAGAAAGCTGATTTACAGGGGGTTCACCCATACCCCCCCTTTTTGTTTTGTAATTAATAATTAGCATGAGCATGTTCAACAATAGCTTGTCCTGTTGGGTTATAGGGGATGCCAGTTTTAGGCTAATGCTCCATTGCTGGAGAAATAATTTAATGCTTTGAGATGTATAGGCTGGCCCATTATCTGTTTTAATTTCCAGTGGCACCCCCATATGTGCAAAACAGGACAGCCAGTGACGATTAACATCTTTGGCTTTTTCCCCCGGTATCAGCGGTTGCATGTAGAAAATTGGTATGGGTATCTCTAGTAACATGTACCCACTGAAATCGACCAAATGATGGAATATGTGTCACATCTGTTTGCCATAAGGCATTAGGGGATAAACCCCGAGGATTGACTCCTGCTGATGTTGGAGTCCCTCCAGAAAGTTGGCAATCTGGGCAAGCCTTAATAATATCTTGAGCTTGCGAGAGGGTCAAATGAAAGGTTTTCAAGAGTGCTCGAGCATTTTGGTGAAAAAAGGCATGTGAACACTGTGCTTGCTGAAATGCAAGAGTTGTTGCTGTGATGGCATCACCTGTTGATTTCCTTGTGTTAAAGGTCCAGGGAGTATGGAATGAGATGGAATATGGGTTATAAAAATAGGATGATTCCGTTGGTCTATTAAAGCTTGGAGAGACAAAAATAAGGTTAATAGATGTTGATCAGTTAAAGGCTTAATAAAGGCTTGTTCTATTCTTTGTAACACTTTAACTATATACTGTGAATCACTAACTATATTTAAGGGCTCTTCTGTAAAATGTTGAAGAGCTAATATTGCAGCCTGTAATTCAGCACACTGAGTTGACCCAGGCTCAAGGCTGCTATTTTTCCATTTCTCATTTTCTTTCCAGGCTACTCCTGCTTTGTGAGATTTACCTGATCCATCAATGAATATAGTTCTAGACCCAGGTAATGGGGTATTACTGATTTTTTGCACCAAGTTAAGGTGTAACTGAGGAATATTTTGCAATAATTTTTTTGCTGGAAGAGAGTAATTAATTTCTCCAATGAAATTTGCTAAAGCTATTTGAAAGTCTATTGCCTGGGAAATCAAAGTGGTCAATTGTTCCTGAGTAAGAGGCAAATGTAGGATCTGAGGGTCATACCCTGTTAGTTTTTGTGTTCTTTTTCTACCTTTGGCTATTAGATTTGCTAACTGTTCCACAAATGGAGTTATTGTTTTAGACGGGGTAGCTGGGAGAAAGATTTATTCAAGATATTTTATTTCAGGTGTTAATTGTCCTATGAATGCTGTAGGATATGGCACAGTTGGATAAACAAATAGTTTAATAGGGTCTTTTAATGACCAATGATGAGCTTGTCTGGTTTGTATTTGAGTAGTTATTTCTTTAAGTTCCTGTTGCGCCCCTATCGATAGAGTTCTAGGTGAATTTAGTGCTGGATCACCTTTGAGAGTATTAAATAAATGAGTTAACTGTTGAGTAGTGATACCAAGCATATGTCAAAGCCAATTGATGGCTCCCAGTAATTTTTGTAATTCATTTAAAATTATAAAATGGTAGGTTTCTGGGGGGCGAATAGTATCCACCCTAAGTATTGTCAAGGTTCTAATTGCTGTACCTTGTCTGGAGCAATTTGTAATCCTGTCTTTTTTAAAGTCTCCTGAAGCATTATATAGGCCTGATTTAATTTTGGGGGGGTAGAGGCAGCTAATAAAATATCATCCATATAATGGTAAAGATAAATGGCAGGAAATAGTTTTCTTACTGACTCAATAGCATGATGAACATAGTATTGACAAATTGTTGGACTATTTATCATTAAGCCATTATATAGGTTTACTATTGTTAATGGAGGGAACAAAAAAAAAGCGAATTTCTATCTGCAAGAACCAAAGGGATAGTGAAAAAACAATCTTTAAGATCTATAACAATTACATGTCAATTTTCAGGAATCATTGTAGGATTGGGGAGCCCAGGTTGTACTGCTTTTATGGGTTTTATAATAGCATTGATTGCTCTCAAATCATGTAGTAATCTCTATTTATCACCTTTTTTTTGGAATTATAAAAATGGGAGTGTCCAAGGGACTGACTGAAGGTTCTGTATGACCCGCTTCTAATTGCTCTTTCACTAATCTGTTTGCCTGTAACAATTTTTCCCCTTTTAAGGGCCACTGATCAACCCATATTGGCTCTGTTGTTTTCCAGGCCAATGAAAGGAGGAGAATTTTACCAGTGATCCCTAGCCAAAAGGCTGGGTTTGAATAACCATTCCCCATTGAGAGAGAAGATTCTTTTCCCACATATATAGGGGAGACTCCATGACATAAGGTTGAATCCATCCCTTTTGTCCATCTGGACCTGTACAGGAAAGGGAGCGAGTATTTTGTTGAGGAGCTTGAGTTCCTCCCACTCCTGTAACTAGTAGGGGTACTGGGGCTTTAGGCCATTCCCATGTTGTTATAATAGAAATGTCTGCCCCTGTGTCCATTAATCCTGAAAATAGTTGCCCTTGTATATTAATGGAGAGCAAGGGCTTTTTGGTGTTAATAGCTGCAGTCCAGAGAACATCACACTGACCAGTGCTCCCAAACCCTGTACTCCCTCTTACTGTGGAGTTGGCTCCAGGAACCCAGTAGGGTAAAAAAAGAAGTTGAGCTATTTGGGTTCCCGGTGTTAATATGTGAAAGCCCACAGCCTTAAGCATTACTTTAATCTCTCCTTTAAAATCTGAGTCAATTATCCCTGGCATCACTTGTATTCCTTTCATTGTTAAACTAGATCTTCCAATCACTAAACTACTTTCCCCTCTGGCAAGGGGCCATACACACCTGTAGGAACTAAACACATATCATCAGACTCCTTAAGGGTTAATTCTGTGGTGGTGATAAGATCCAGGCTGGCACTTCCTGCCTTGAAGGTTCGGATCTCTCCAACCCTCCGTTTGAACTTCCACATGGCGAATTGGGCCGGCATCAACACTGTTTTTACTAGTGCCGTCCAATCCCAGGGAGTCATCAGATAACTACCAGCTATTCCTTCCAACATTCCTATAGTAAAGGAACATTGCAAACCATTCCCCTTTATGCTTTGCCTGAATTCTTTAAAAGCCTGATAGGGCAAACATTCGTGCACAGGTTGTTGACCTGGCTGTATTATAGCTGGGAAAGCCCCAAGGTCACCCACTTTCCTGGCCTCTATAAGATAGTCCTCAATTGCTGGGTGTGGTGAGGCTAAGAAATCTTCCACAAAAGGTGGAGGAGGGGGAGGGGAAGTTTCCCCCTTTGGCGACCATGCGGGGGCAGTTGTCTCTGGAGTATCCTCCAAAGGGGAGGTTGAAGCCATCTCGTTGCTGGGACTGATCTCCTGAGTTAGTTGCTGTAATGCTGTAAATACCGACCCCATGCTGTCTTACTGGAAACCTCTCACTACACTAGATATGCTGGCAGCTGTCCCAAGCCGGGCGCCACTGGCTCGAGAAAACTCTTTCTCCAGTGAAGTTTACTTTGGATCCAGATCGCTAATTCCCTTTCACATACCATTAGGTTGCTGGTCGCATTGAATCTCACCACTGCGTACCTGAGTCACGTCAGGGGGTCCCCACTTGCCATCTCTCGGCCTGCTGGGATCGGTGCAACGCGATGAAACTACAAGCACATGCTGCTTGGAGTAAGGGGGAGCTTTGCAAGGGAGCAAATGCTCCAGATCTTAGGACGCAGTCCCATTTATCTGCAGTTTTGTTCCCCCAGGTTACAAGTGGATTTATGTAAATTATTTACTTGAGATGGCGTCTCTGCAAACCATACAGCCTAGCTTTGTCTCTTGCTTTTTACAGCAAAAAGACTTTGAAGCTAAAAGATAACAAACCCTTATTCACGTGCAAAAGAAGCACTCAATGAACCTAGGCTGGCCAGGATGTGAGAGTGCATTAACATAAGGTTACAAAACGTCCATCTTCCAACCCCCCATCCCCACAAACTATTCAGATACACCTCAACCCTGAGCATGCCAAAAAAGCTGGCTGGACCACCAAACTATCTCACTTTCAGAAAAAAACGATAGAAGGTTTACTGTGTCAGATCACTGGCTGGATTAGGGGAATTTTCTCCGGGATGCATTACATTTCATTGTTGGGCAATTTCCATTGTTAAAGGGAAAAAGTCTGTCATCCCTTCTGGCACATACTAAGGCTCTTCTCAGTTCAAGAAAGGAAAATGAAGAGTCTGAGAGTGCGTGCCCTGGTTAGCTTAATCTGCCTCAAAGGAAAGAGTACATTTGCTTTCCATTTAAGAACTAGCACACCAGTGTTTTCCAAAGTCAAGAAAATCAATTTAATGTTTGGAAATAGCATTTTTAAAAATAATATTTATACACCCTTGCTCATAGCAGCATTATCCACAATAACAAAAAAGGTGGAAGCAACCCGTATCTAAGGGATTTTTAAAAATGTGGTAAATACACACAATGGAATATTGTTTAGCATTAAAAAGGAAGGAAATTCTGACATATGCTCTGACATGGATGAACCTGGAGAACACTATGTCAAATGAAATAAGCCAGACATAAAAAAAGACAAATACTGTAGGATTCCACTTATATGAAGTACCTAGAGTAGTCAAATCCACAGAGATGGAAAGTAGAATGGTGGTTTCTGAGGGAAGAGAGGAATGGTGTGTTATTATTTAAGCAGTAGAGAATTTCAGTTGGGGATGATGAAAACTGTTCTGGAGATTGATGGCAGTGATGGTTACACAACAATATAAATGAACTAAATGCCACAGAACTGTATGATTAAAAATGGTTAAAATTGGCCCGGCTGGGCCCTGGTTGGTTTGGCTCGGTGGTTAGAGCATTGGCCTGTAGACCAGAGAGTCCCGGGTTTGGTTCCGACTAAGGGCATGTACCTCGGTTGCAATTTGTCCCTGGCTCCGGTTGGGGTCATGTGGGTGGCAATCACTTGATGTGTCTCTCTTGCGTCAATGTTTCTCTCTCTCTCTCTTCCTCCCTCTCTCCCTCCCACTCTATCTGAAGATAAATGCAAAGAATGTCCTCCAGTAAGGATAAAAAATTTTTAAAAATTGGCCCAGCCAGTGTGGCTCAGTGGTAAGCATCAACCCATGCACCAAGAGATCACCAGTTTGATTCTTGGTCTGGGCACATGCCCAGGTTGTGGGCCCAATGCCCAGTGGGGGACATGCAGGAGGTGACCAATCAATGTTCTCTCTCATCAATATTTCTAGCTCTCTCTCCCTCTCCCTTCCTCTCTAAAAATTAATAAAGAAAAACCATTTTTTAATTAAAAAAATGGTTAAAATTGTAAATTTTATATTATGTGTATTTTACCATAATAAAAAAATCATTATAATAAAATATAGGTTATACGGATGTGCTCACTGTGCAAAAATATATCAGGTGTTAAACTTACAATCATGTGCTTTTCTATGTATTTGATGTACTTCCATAAAAAAAATTAAGTATTAAACTAGAATAGATTAGAAAGTGTCAGAGTACATTGCGCATAATAAGGGTAAGTGTTGTTATGTAAAACTTTAGTTAGAGTTAAGGGTGTGTGTGTGCTGAATCATGATGTAAAATGTATTTCTGATTGTAGTTTTAAAAATTGAAAAAAATATATGCTAGGGGCTAGTCTTCATTTCTCATTGTTGTGACTCCTTCCTTTTTTAATTTTATATACTTTTCTTAGCAGACTTAATTTAATTTTGACTTTTTGTTGTTGTTAATCCTCACCTGAAGATATTTTTCCATTGATTTTTTAGATAGAATGGAAGGGAGGGAGGGAGAGAGAGACATATCTATGTGACAGAAATACAACAATTGGTTTCCTCCTGCACAACCTGACCAAGTCCGGGGCTCAAACTTGCAACCCAGGCACATGCCCTTCACTGGGAATCAAACCCATCTGCTGGCCAATTCTCTAAATACTGAGCCAAACCGGCCAGAGCTAATTTTGACATTTATTTACTCAAGCAGAAAAATCCTTTCCCTGGGGTCTTCTCTTCATTATAATCATTTTCTCCACCTGACTGCTCATGGTAACTAGATTTCACAGGCTAGATTAGCCAGTAAATTCATGTACAGACATTGGATCATTATGTTCCATGAACTGTTAATGAAAGCACTGGCATACATTGTGATGAGAGATTATGACATGGATTTTATGCTTTAATCCAGAAAAACTTGAGTTCCCTTCAGGCATACAGTGTTTTAATTTTAAAAGTCCTTTTTGGTTATGGCTTCTAAACCTCTTCTGCTTATAGGCATCTTCACTATAACATCCAAAAACTGTGGGTTGTTCATCTTGTGCCTGAACATTTCTAATGACAGTGAGTCACCCCAATTCATTGTTGAGTTGCTTCCATTGTGGAAAGTGAGTAAGAAAACAGTTTCATGCCAGAACTGGGTGGAAAGTCACTCTGGAACCTGTAGGGACATCTTCTATTATCTAACAAACAAGTTCCTGAACATATTCATTACCTACATTTCAAAGGCATCCTTTGTGGGGAGTGTATATTATAGGCTTATAAGAGTGCACTATATTCTTTATTCAGCATGTGGCTGCCCACTTTTCCCAACACCATTTATTTTTTTTTATTTTTTTTGCAACACCATTTATTGAAGCAACTTTCCTTTCTCCATTGTATATTCTTCAATCCATTGTCATGAATTAATTAATCATATATACATGGGTCTATTCTGAGCTCTCTATTCTGTTCCATTGAGCTATGTGTCTGTTTTTATGCCAGTACTATATTGTTTTAATTACTATAACTTTGTAATATGATTTGAAATCAGGGAGTGTAATGCCTCTGCTTTGTTCTTCTTTCTCAAGATTGCTTTGGCTACTTGAGGTCTTTTTTCATTCTACAAGTTTTAGGATTGTTTTTTTCTATTTCTGTAAAAAATACCATTGGAAATTTGATAGAAATCTGAAGATTGCTTTGGATAGTATGTACATTTTAACAATATTAATTCTTTCGATCTATGAGCATGGAATATCTTTCCATTTATTTGTGTCTTCTCCAATTATTTTCATCAATGTCTTACTGTTTCAGTATACAGATCTTTCACCTCCTTAGAAAAATTTATTCCTGGGGATCATGTATACACACACACACACACACACACACACACACACACACACACACACACATATGTGTATATATATATATATACATATATATATATCTTTATTGTTGAAAATATTATAGATGTTCCTCCTTTTTTCTCCTCTTCCCCACTCCCACTGCCCTCCCCACCTTCCCCCCGCCACCTTCACCACACTGTTTTCTATGTTTATTGGTTATACATATATATGTATAAATCCTTTGGTTTATTTCTTCCTGCCCCATCACCCCTTTTCCCTCTGAGGTTTGTCAGTCTGTTCTCTCCTTCCATATCTCTGGATCTATTTTGTTTGACAGCTTATTTTGTTCATTAGATTCCACAAATAAGTGAGATCATGTGATACTTGACTTTCTATGACTGGCTTATTTCTCTTAGAATAATACTCTCCAGTTCCCTCCATGCTGTTGCAAAGGGTAAGAGATTCTTCTTTTTTTATAATCACATAGCATTCCATTGTGTAAATGTACCATAGCTTTTTATCCACTCATCTAGTGATAGACACTTGGGCTGTTTCCAGATCTTAGCTATTGTAAATAGTGCTGCTATGAACATAGGGGTGCATATATTCTTCCTGATTGGTGTTTCAGGCCTCATAGGATATATTCCTAGAAGTGGAATCACTGGGTCAAATGGTAGTTCCATTTTTAATTTTTGGAGGAAACTCCATACTGTTTTCCACAGTGGCTGCACCAGTCTGCATTCCCACCAGCAGTGTATTAGAGTAGCCTTTTCTCCACACCCTCGCCAGCAATTGTTGTTTGATGACTTGTTGATGGCAGCCATTCTGACAGGTGTGGGATGATACCTCATAGTCATTTTAATTTGCATCTCTCTCATGATTAGTGAGGTTGAGCATTTTTTCATATGTCTCTTGGTATGTCCTCTTTAGAGAGGTGTCTATTCAGGTCTTGTGACAATTTTTTAAATTAGATTGTTTGTCTTCCTTTTGTTAAGTCGTATGAGTACTTTATATATTTTGGAAATTAACTCCCTGTCAGATGTATCATTGGCAAATATGTTCTCCCATACAGTGGGTTCCCTTTTCATTTTGATGCTGTTTTTTTTTAACTTATCTTTATTGTTGAATGTATTACAGATGTCCTCCCTTTTTGCCCCCCTTGACCCCATCCTCCCCACTCCCACCCCTCTCCTGCCTTCCCCACACTATTGTCTGTGTCTATTGGTTATGCATATATGCATATAAGTTCTTTGATTTATCTCTTCCCGCCCCATCTGCCCCCTTCCCTTTGAGGTCCATCACTCTAACAACCAATTTATACTTCTTAATTCCTTCACCTTTTTCACTCATCTCCCCCAAGCTCCCTCCCATCTGGCAACCAACAAAAAGTTCTCTGCGTCTGTAAGTCTGTTTCTGTTCTGCTTGCTCATTTTTTTTGTAGATTCAGTTGTTGATAGATATGTATGTATTGCCATTTTATTGTTCATATTTTTGTTCCTCTTTTTCAAGAAGTCCCTTTAACATTTCATATAATGCTGGTTTGGTAGTGATAAACTCCTTTAACTTTTTCTTGTCTGGGAAACTCTTTATATGGTAATTGATTCTAAATGATAGCTTTGCAGGATAGAGTAATTTTAGTTGTAAGTCCTTGCTTTTCATCACTTTAAATTTTTCTTGCCACTCCCTTCTGGACTGCAAAGTTTCTTTTGAGAAATCAGCTGACAGTCTTATGGGAGCTCCGTTGTAGGTAACTAAATGCTTTTCTCTTTCTGCTTTTAAGATTCTCTCTTTGTCTTTAACATTTTGCATTTTGATGATGATGTGTCTTGGTGTGGACCTCTTTGGGCTCATCTTGTTTGGGGCTCTCTGTGCTTCCTGAACTTGTATATCTGTTTCTTTCATCAAGTTAGGGAACTTTTCTGTCATTTTTTTAAATAGGTTTTTAATTTCTTGCATTCTCTCTTCTCCTTCTGTCACCCCCATGATGCAAATGTTGGTACACTTGAAGTTGTCCAAGAGGCTCCTTACACTATCCTCATTTTATTTTGGATTATTTTTTCTTTTTGCTGTTCTGATTGAGTGTTTCTTGCTTCATATTCCAAATCGATGGTTTGCTTCTTGACTTCACCTACTCTACTATTGATTCCCTGTAAACTAGTTGTTGTTTTTTTTTATTTAGTGCATCCTTCATTTTTGACTTGTCATTTTTTATGCTCTTGAGGTCCTCACTAAGTTCCTTGAAGTTCTCATGAGGTTCCTTGAAATTCTCAGTAAGTTCACTGAGCATCATTATAACCAGTGTTTTGAACTCTGCATCTGTTAGACTGCTTATCTCCATTTCATTTAGTTCTTTTCCTGGAGATTTGTTCTGTTCTTTCATTTGGGACATGTTTGTCTCCTCATTTTAGCTGCCTTCCTGTTTGTTGGTATGTATTAGGTAGAGTTGCTATGTCTCCTAGACTTCCTAGGGTGGCCTATTGTAGTAGGTGTCCTTTAGGGTCCAGTGGCACAGCCTCCCTGGTCACCCCAGCTGTGCCCTCGAAGTGCACCCCTCATATGGACTTTATGCCCTTCTGTTGTAATTGAGTCTTGATTGCTGTTGGCACATCAATGGGAGGGATTTACCAGGCTGATCAGATGCAAGGACTGGCTGTGCCCATTGACCACCGACTTCTGACTACCTTGGAGGATCAGCTGTGTAGGGGCCCACCACACAGAGCAAGACTTACCTCAGCAGGGCTCTGGTACCCACTGAGTGTGTTGCTTGTGGAGGTGGTTGGGAGGTCGTGCTTCGATATGGTTTGAAGCTGGCCACTGGGTGTGTTGGCTCTGGGGCAAGGTCAATCACTGCCTGTGTTCTACCTGGGGCCACTATGGATAAGCTACAAAGCAATCTGCTGATGGCTGCTTCTTGTGCTGGGCTTGGAGGTGCCCAGGCAAAGCCAAGTTTGAACCAAGGCTGGCTGCTCCTAATGCTGGGCCTGGGACCACTTAGTGAGAGGTATGGGGCTCATTGAGGGCAGATGCTGCTTGTTTGAAAGAATTTAGGAAAACCTGAAGCAGGAGTCAAGACAGGCCAATCCTATGGTAAAGCCACAGGAAAAAGCTTGGGTGGACCCAAAATTTGGGTGGGGCAGGGCCTCAGGGAATCAGCAAGGTGGGGGCAAATAGTGTGAGAAAGGGTGCTGGAGTGCCAGATATGGTGGCCATCTGCCAGCCCCATGGGGGAAGGGCTCACCAAAAGAACAACAGCCTCCACCAGTATGTCTGTCCAGGAGAAAGCTGCCTCTCCAGCTCTCACCCCAATGCTAAACAGCTCAGTTCTTTCCCTTATGTCTCTGGTGCCTTTCAAGCTGCCTCCCCAATGCTGGAGCCTGGAGGGAGTGAGTCCAAGTAAGCCCTTGCTTGGGCCCTTTAAGAGGAATTGCATGAACTGGGGGCCTAGTGTGGAACAGGGACCCCTCACTCCTCTGGGAGGACCTCACAGCCAAAGTATACCTCCTAATTCTTATCTGCTACACGTGGGTGTGAGACCAGCCCATCCATGCCTCCACCCTTCCTACCCATCTCAATGTGGCTTCCTCTTTAATTTCATAATTGTAGGACTTCCATTCAGCTGGATTTCAGGTGGTTCTGAATGATGGTTGTGCTGTAGTTTAGTTGTAATTTTGATGTGGTTGTGGGAAGAGGTGAACACCACGTTTACCTACACTTCCATCTTCTTGATGCTGGTTTCTTTTGCTGTGAAGAAGCTTTTTAGTTTGATATAGTCCCATTTATTACTTTTTTCCTTTGTTTCTCTTGCTCTAGGCGATGTATCAGTGAAAATTCTATTACGTGAGATATCTGATGCTGCCTGTTTTCTTCTAGAATTTTTGTGGCTTCACAATTTACATTTAAGTGTTTTGTCCATTTTGAGTTTATTCTTGTGTATGGTGTAAGTTGGTGGTCTTGTTTCATTTTTTTTACATGTACCTGCTCAACTTTGCCAATACCATGTATTGAAGACACTGTCTTTACTCCATTGTATTCTCTTGCCTCCTTTGTCAAATATTAATTGAGCATAATGGCTTGGGTAGATTTCTGAGTTCTCTGTTCTGTTCCATTCATCTATACGCCTGTTCTTATGCCAGTATCAGGCTGTTTTTGTTACAATGGCTTTTTAATATACCCTGATATCCAGTATTATGGTCCTTCCAACTTTGTTTCTCTTTCTCTAGATTGCTGCATCTATTCAGGGTCTTTCTGGTTCCATATAAACTTTTGGGATATTTGTTCTAGATTTGTGAAATATGTCATTGGTATTTTAATAGGGATTGCATTAAATCTATAGATTGTTTTAGGTAGTATGGACATTTTAATGATGTTAATTCTTCTGATCCATGAACATGCTATACACTTCCACTTTTTTTTATATCTTCCTCTATTTCTTTTTTCAATGTCCTGACATTTTCTGAGAACAAGTCTCTACCTCCTTGGTTAAGTTTATTCCTAGGTATCTTTTGTGTGTGTATGTGGCAATGATAAATGGGATTTTTTCTAAGTTTCTCCTGCTGAGAGTTCATTATTGGTGTATAAAAATGTCATCAATCTCTAGATATTGATTTTGTATCCTGTTACTTTGCCAAATTCATTTCTTAAATCTAGTAGTTTTTTGTTTGTTTGTTTTTGGTGAAGTCTTTAGGGTTTTCTAAGTACAATCTCATGTCATCTGCAAATAATAACGGTTTCACTTTTTCCTTTCCAATTTTGATACCTTTATTTTATTTTCTTGTCTGATTACTGTGGCTAAGTCTTTCAGTACTATGCTGAATAAAAGTGGTGAAATTGGATATCCCTGTCTAATTCCTGTTCTTAAAGGAAGTGTTTTTAGTTTTTGCCCAGTGAGTATGATATTGGTTATAGGTTTGTCATATGTGGTCTTTATTATGTTGAGATATGATCCCTCTATTTCCACTTTACTGAGAGTTTTTATCAAATATTCGGTGCTGGATTTTGTCAAATGCTCTTTTAGCATCTATTGATATGATCATATGATTTTTATCTTTCATTTTGTTTATGTGGTGTATCACATTTATTGATTTGCCAATATTGTACCAGCCCTGCATCCCTGGGATAAATCCCACTTGGTTTTTTTTTTAATATATTGCTGGATTTGATTTGCTAATATTTTGTTGAGGATTTTGGTGTCTGTGTTTTTCAGGGATATTGGCCTGTAATTTTGTTTCTTTGTAGTAGCATTATCTGGTGTTGGAATTAGAATGATGTTAGCCTCATAAAAGGAGCTTGGAAGTCTTCTATCCCCTTGAATTTTTAAAAATAGTTGGAGGAGAATGGAGTTAGTTCTTCTTTGAATGTTCGGTAAAACTATGCTGTGAAGCCGTCCGGACCAGGGCTTTTTTTTTTTCTTTTTTCTTTTTTTTGCTGGGAGTTTATTGATTACAGCTTCAATTTCATTCATTGTTAATGGTCTGTTCTGGTTTTCTGATTCTTTCTTGTTGAATTTTGGAAGACTGTATGATTCTAGCAATTTGTCCATTTCACCTAGGTTTTCCAGTTTGTTGGCATATAATTGTTTATAGTATTTTCTTACAATCCTTGGTATGTCTGTGATGTCAGTTGTTACTTCACCCTTTTCATTTCTGATTGTATTTATTTGGGTCCTCTCTCTTTGTTTCTTGGTGAGTCTGGCTAAATGTTCATCAATCTTATTTATCTTTTCAAAGAACCAGCTCTTGGTTTCATTGATTTTTTGTTTTTTTTATTTTTAGTCTCTATGTCATTTATTTCTGCTCTGATTTTTATTCTTTCCTTCCTTCTACTAACTCTGAGTTTTTCTTTTGGTTTTCTTTCTAATTCCTTAAGTTGTAGGGTTAGATATTATATTAAAAATGTCTCTTGTTTCTTGAAGTAGGTTTGTAATGCTATAAACTTCCCTCTCAGGGCTGTTTTTGCTGTGTCCCATATATTTTGGGTTGTTGAATGTTCATTTTCATTCATTTCTAGAAAGTTTTTATTTCTACCTTGATCTCTTTGGTAACCCATTTGTTGTTTAATAACATATTTAGCCTCCATGTGTTTGAATGTTTTTAAGTGTTTTTATTGTAATTGGTATCTAGTTTCATGCCATTGTGTTCCAAGAAGATGCCTGAGATGATTTCACTCTTCTTGAACTTGTAGGGACTTAGTTTGTTGTCTAACATGTGGTCTGTCTTTGAGAATGTCCCATGTGCACTGTATATTCTGAAGCTTTGGGGTGTAATGCTCTGTAACTATCAATTAAACCCATTTGATGTAGAGCATCATTTATGGTCTCTGTTTCCTTGTTAATTTTTTGTCTGGAAAATCTATCCAGTGATGTCAGTGTTAAAGTTCCCTACTATGATTGCATTGCTGTCAATCTCTAACTTAAAGTCCTCTAGAAGTTTTAAAATATATTTTGGTGCTCCTATATTCAGTACATATATGTTTACCAGGGTTATATCCTTTTGTTAGATTGATCCTTTTAATATTATGTAGTGACCTACTTTGTCCCTTCATTTTGAAGTCTATTTTATCAGATATAAGTATTGCTACACCAGCTTTTTTTTTTTTCTCTCTCATTTCCATTTGCATGGAAAAATTTTTCCACCCCTTCACTTTCATCCCATGTGAGTATTTTGTTCTGAGGTGGGTCTCTTGTAGATATGGGCCATGTTTTCTTATCCATTCAGCTACCCTATGTCTTTTGATTGGAGCATTTAATCCATTTACATTTAAGGTTATTTTTTTTCTTTTCTTTTTTCTTTTTATTAATCTATTTTTGTTACAGATGTTTCTCCTTTTTCCCCCCATTGACTCCCTCCTCCCCAACCCCTCCCACCCTGTCCTCAGCTTTGTTGTCTATGTCCATCGGTTATGCATATATGCATATAAGTTCTGTGGTTTATCCCCTCCCCCCCCCACAAGGTTATTATTAATAGGTACTTATTTATTGCCATTTTTATTTTCTTTACACCTATGTTTTTCTGTATATATTTCTTATTATTATTACAACAGTTCCTTTAACATTTCTTGCAATGCTGGTTTGGTGGTAATAAACAATTTTAGCCTTTTTTGTCTAGGAAGTTCTTTTTTTCACCTTCTGTTTTGTATGATAGCCTTGCTGATAGAGTAGTCTTGGTTTCAGATCCTTGTTTTTCATTACCTTGAATATTTCATGCCATTCTCTCTGGTCTGTATTGTTTCTGTTGAAAAATCAGTTGACAGCCTTATGGGAGCTCTTTTGTAGGTAATCCATTGCTTTTCTCTTGCTGCCTTTAAGATTCTCTTTTTGTCTTCAATTTTTGGAATTTTAATTATGATGTGTATAGGCATGGGCCTATTTGGGTTTTCTTGCTTGGGACTCTCTGTGCTTCCTGAACTTGTGTGACTTTTCTTTCACCAAGTTAGGGAAATTTTCTGCCACTATTTCTTCAAACAGATTCTCTATTTCTTCCTCACTTTTTCCTCTGGTACTCTTATAATGTGGATGTTGTTATGTTTCACATTGTTCCACAGCTCTCTTAAACTGTCCTGTTTTTTAATTGTTTTTTTCTCCTTGGTTCTCTGATTAAGTGATTTATTTTTACCCTGATTCTAATTTACTGATCCAATCCTCAGCTTCCTCTGATCTGCTCTTCATTCTTCCTGTGTATTCTTTATTTCTGCTATGTTATTCTTCATTTCTGATTGGTTGTTTTTCATGTCCAATTGGCTGTTTTTTATTGTTTCTATATCCTTTCTCATGCTGTTGAGCATCCTTATAATCATTACTCTGAACTCTATATCTGATTAATTGCTTATCTCTATTTCATTTATCTCTTCTGGAAAATTCTCTTGATCTTTCATTTGGGGCTTGTTTCTTTTTTTCCCCATTTTGGCTGCTTATTTGGGTTTGTTTCTATGTATTAGGTAGATCTGCTATGACTCTCAGTCTAGGCATGGTGGTCTTATGTAGGTAGGTGACCTGTGGGACCCAGTGGCACAGTCTCCTTGATCACCAGATCTAAGTGCTCTAACAATGTCCCTTTTGCTCATTGTGTGTCACCTCCTGCTGTAATGGAGTCTCTATTGCTATTGGCCCATTCGTCCATGGGCTCAACTTTCAGGCTGGCTGAAGTGATCTTAACCCCCAACACAGTATGCAGGTTGGTGCGCAGTTGCTTATCATGTGAAGCACAATCACCTCAGCAGTGTGTGGAGTCTGCCAAAATCTCCCTGTAGATATCAGTGATCTGCAGCTTGTGGCTTTCTCTGCTTGGGCTGGATTCATATGGAAAGGACCAAGCTAAACTCCAAGGTCTGCTTTTACAAGCCCCAGGCAGAGGAGTGGAAGAGACCAAGACTCAAAGCACCCAGAGATCCACTGCTACATACAAGCTGACTGTTAGTCTCAGTCACTTAATGAGCCTCAGGTTGTAGTCCTCTGCCAGGCATAAACTCTACCCAGTGGGTGGGGTAATTGAATTTTCAACAGGTGGGGTAAGTGCTTCTTTGGAAATACTCTTCCTGAGAAAGATGACTTCTGCAGCATGGTGTAATGACTGAACACAGGGATCCAGGCAGTGACCTTCCCCGCACTCTGCAGAGCCATGAACACCAGAGACTCCACACACAGCTGTAGTCCACTCTGCTCTCCCTCTGCCAGAGCCCAAGGTCAGTGGCTGCGAATGAAATTTAGTGTGTTGGCTCTTCAAGAGGGTGCCTGTGTTTCCAACCATCTCTCTCTCTCTGCTGAACAGAACCTCTGGTGCTTTTCACAGCAAGGTGTTATGTGGGCACCTTTCCTGGTTCTGTTACTCTGGGATGGGAAGCCCAGCTTGGGGTTTAGGCCCCAGACTTTACAGGGGGAACCTCCCACAGCTGAGATATCCCTCTGGATCTTCAGCTACTGCCTGTGGGAGTTCAGCCAGTCCTCTCACACATCCTCACTTCCTATCAGTCTCAATGTGGGCTCCTCTTTACATCCTTGGTTATAAGGGTTCTCTCCAGTGAGTCGTCAGTTGGTTATTTAGGATCATTTTCTACATTTTAGTTTTAATTCCAGTTTGATCCTGAAAGAAAGTCAGTGTAGCTTCCATTCAACCCACCACCATTTTGGCATCTTTGGTATTTTATTCTTTTTTATGCAATTGTAAATAGAACTGTTATCTTAATTTTTCTTTCATTATTAGTGTATAAAAATGCAAAGAATTCTGTATATTGATTTTGTATCCTGCAACTTTATTGAATCATTTGCTAGTTCTAACAGTTTTTTCATGGAATATTTAGGGTTTTCTATATATGATATGATGTCATCTGCAAATAGTGACAGTTTTACTTATTCATTTCCAATTTGGATGTTTTTGTTTTTTTTTCTAGCTTAACTGCTCTAGCTGGGACTTCCAATACTGTTGAAGAAAAGTGGTGAGAGTGGGCATCCTTGTCTTGTTCTTTTTTTGTTTTTGTTGTTGCTGTTAATCTTTACCCAAGGATATTTTCCATATATTTTTTACAGAGAGTGGGAGGGACAGAGGGAGAGAGAGAAATATTGATGTGAGAGAGTCACATAAATTGATTGCCTCCCACATGACCCTGACCTGGGCCCAGGAGCAAACCTGCAACTCAGGTCCATGCCCTTGACCAGAATCAAACCCAAGACCCTTTGGTCCACAGGCCAATGCTCCAACCACTGAGCCAAACCAGCCAGGGCCTTGTCTTGTTCTTGATCTTAGAGGAAAAGCTTTCAGCTTTTCACCATTGAGTATGATGTTAGCTGTGGGCTTGTCATATGTGGCCTTGATTATGGTTTATTGTTAGCTAGTTAGTAGAATTTCTTTTATTCAGAAAAAAATCCAAAAAACAAAAAAGTTTTCAACCACACAGAGAAGAGGTATGGATACAGGGAAGTGTCTGTCCATTCAGCCCTGACCCCCCCATGCCCATGTGGTTTGGAAGCAATAGGGGATGTGGGGAAATGACCCCAAAATAAAAATGGTGTATGTGTGTATTGAAAGAAGAGGGATTCAAAAGGAGAGGGGTGATGAGTAGTGAGGGGAAGGAACAGACAAGATCAGTACTGGGAATACCACAGATAGAAGACCATTTCATAACATTTCTTGTTGAGCATACCACCATGGACACTTTCTTTGCCTAGCAGCAGGACAATAATCTTACATCATACAAAAATTAACTCATATTGGAGTAAAGACTTGAATATAAGACCTGAAACTATAAAACTCCTAGAAGAAAACACAGATGGTAAGTCCTTGTCTTGGTGATGAGTTTTTGAATTTGACACCAAAACAAAAGGCAACAAAAGCAAAAATGAACAAGTGGGACTGCATCAAACTAAAAAGATTCTGCACAGCAAATGAAATCATCAATAAAATAAAAAGGTAACCTGATGAATGGGAGGAAATATTTTCAAATTGTATATGTGATAAGAGGTTAATATCCAAAATATATACTTAAAAACACACACACACAATTCAATTAAAACTGGGCAGAGGATCTGAATAGACATTTTTCCAAAGCAGACTTACAAATAACCAATAGGTACATGAAAAGGTGCTCAACATCACTAATCATCAGGGAAATGCAAATAAAAAACACAATAAGATATCACCTAGAATGGCTGTTTTAGTGAAGGCAAGAAATAATAAGTATTGGCAAGGATGTGGAGAAAAGGGAACCTTTGTTCACTGTTGGTGAAAATGTAAATTGGTGCAACTACTATGGAAAACAGTACGGAGGTTTCCCAAAAATTTAGAAATAGAGCTACTATAAGATCTAGCAATTCCACTTCAGAATATTTATCCTAAGAAAACAAAAACACTAACTCAAAAAGGTAAATGCACCCCCATGTTCATTGCAGCATTATTTATAATAGCCAAAATATGGAAGCAACCTTATAATGAAATATTATTTAGGCATAAACAAAATTAAATCTTGCCTAGCCTGTGTGGCTCAGTGGTTGAGTGTTGACCCAAGCACCAAGAGGTTACCAGTTTTATTCCTGGTCAGGGCACATGCCCAGGTTGTGGGCTCAATCCCCAGTGGGGGACATGCAGGAGGCAGCTAATTGATGTTCTCTCTCATCAATGTTTCTATCTCTCTTTCTCCTTTCTCTCTAAAAATCAATAAAGGAAAAATATTTTTTAAAAAATTAAATCTTCACACATTTAGGGGGGTAATGGAGATGGCAGTGGAGTGAATGGAAGCTACACAGACCATGTCTCAGGACCAAACTAGAATTACAACTAAAATAAAGACAAATCATCAGAAAAAAAACAACTGAAGAGCAGCTGGAAGAGAGCCAGTACAACCAGGGACAGAAAGAGGATGCCAAATTGAGCCTGGTAGGAACTGCAGAAGGCACATGGGGGTGGGCTGGGAGCCCACAGACAGCAATGAAGGCTGTATTAGCGGTGTGTGCTTCCTGCTGAGAAAGCAGGGTTTTTTTTAAAGAACCAAATCAGCTACAGCCATTCACCTTGGACTCCAGAAGAGGAAGAGCAGACTGAACTGGAACTATGTGGACAGAGTCCAGGGCTCCTGGCTCAGGAGAGAGCTGAGAGCTGGATGGGAGGACATTGACAGTTCTGTATTGAATCACTACCTCACAGGAAAGTAGCCATCTTACTCGAAGAGCCCCTCCCCAGAGCCCCAGGGAGAAGCAATGGCCCCTCCTGCAGGAATTCAACACCACCAGGCCAGGCCAGAGAAATGCAAAGTGAGGCTCATAAACATCTAAAGTCTGATAGTGAGCAAGTGCCCCACCTGCTGGAATCCTCTTACAGCTAAGGGATTTTTCATTCAGCTGAGGGCCACAAATCGAGGCTCATCAAGTAACTAAGACTAATAGCCTTCTGGCAAAAAGCTAGAGGATAATTGAAACTTTCCTTGGCTTGCAAATCTACCAAGGAAAGTAAAATTTGAGAGTGGTTTTTAATGTGGGTCCTCCCAAAACCATCCAAACCCAGCAGAGGCAACCACAATCAGCAGAACACCAACACCCACAGGGAAAATTTGGCAGGCTCCAAAACCCACTGAGACAACCAAAATGGTGAAACAAAGAAACAAATCCCAAATGAAAGAACAAGATAATTTTATAGAAGAGATAAATGAAATGCAATCAAGCAAGTTATCTGAGGTCGAGTTCAGAGTAATGATTATGAGGAAACTCAACAGCATGAGTAAAGAGTTCAATAGCATGAGTAAAGATATAGGAACACTGAAAATCAACCAATTGGAAATGAAAAACCATCAAGTAGAAATAAAGAATGACATAGCAGAAATAAAGAACACATTGGAAGGACTAACCAGCAGAGTAGAGGAAGCTGAGGATCATATTAGTGAATTAGAATAGAGGGTAGAAATAATCACCTAATCAGAGGAGCCAAAAAGAAAGAAACAATTAAAAAACAGGAAGACAGCTTAAGAGAACTGTGGTACAACATGAAATGTAACAATTTCTGCATTATAGGTGTGCCAGAAGAGAACGAAAATGGGCAAGAGTTAGAGAATATATTTTAAGAAACAGTGACAGAAAACTTCCCTAGCTTGGTGAAGGAAAAAGCATACAAGTTCAAGAAGCACAGAGAGCCCCAGGTAAGAAGTACCCAAAGAGGCCCACATTGAGATACATAATATTTAAAATGCCAAAAATTAAAGACAAAGAGAAAATCCTAAAGGCAGCAAGAGATAAGCAACAGGTTACCTACAAAGGAACCCCCATAAGGCTATCATCTGACTTCTCAACAGAAACACCACAGCCCAGAAGGGAATGGCATGAAGTAATCAAGGTTATGAAAAACAAGGATCTGAATCCAAGACTACTCTATCCAGCAAGGCTATCATTCAAAATAGAAGGTCAAATAAAGAGCTTCACAGACAAAAAAGGCTAAGGGAATATACTATCACCAAACCAGCACTCCAAGAAATGTTAAAAGGACTACTGTAATAAGCAGAAGAAATAGGAAGAGAAACATAACCATAATAAACAAAAATGGCAATAAATAAGTACATATCAATAATAACCTTAAACATAAATAGATTAAACACTTCAAACAAAAGACAGAGTAGCTGAATGGATAAGAAAGCATGACTCATATATATGTTGTTTACAAGAGACCCATCTCACAACAAAAGACTCAAATAGGTTGAGAGTGAAGGGATGGAAAAAATTTTTCCAAGCATACGGAAAGGAAAATAAAGCTTGGGTAGCAATACTCATATCCAATAAAATAGACTTCAAAATGAAGGCCATAACTAGAGACAAAGAAGGCCACTACATAATATTGAAAGGATCTATTCAACAGGAAGATATAACCTCAGTAAATGTATATGCACCTAACATAGGAGAACCAAAATACATTTTAAAATTTCTGGAGGACTTCAAAGGAGAAATTGACAGCAATACAATCATAGTAGGGGACTTCAACACCCCGCTGACAGCACTGGATAGATCCTCTAGACAAAAAATTAACAAGGAAACAGACACTCTAAATGAAGCACTAGACCAAATGGATTTAATAGATATCTACAGAGAATTACACCCCAAAACTACAGAATTCACATTCTTCTCAAGTGCACATGGGACATTCTCAAAGATAGACCACATGTTAGGACACAAACGAAGTCTCTACAAGTTCAAGAAGATTGAAATCATACCAAGCACCTTCTCAGATCACAATGGCATGAAACTAGAAATCAATTGCAACAAGAATATGCAAAGACATTTGAACACATGGAGGCTAAATAGTATGTTATAATATTAAACAATGTATGGGTTACTGAGGAGATCAAGGAAGAAACTGAAAACTTCCTGGAAACCAACGAAAATAAACACACAACAACACAAAATCTATGGGATGCAGCGAAAGCGGTTCTGAGAGGGAAGTTCATAGCACTACAGGCCTACCTCAAGAAACAAGAAAAATTTCTAATAGACTATCTAACCTCACAACTTAAAGAACTAGAAAGCAAACAAAAAGAAAACCCCAGAGCAAGTAGAAGGAAGAAAATAGTAAAGATCAGAGCAGAAATAAATGACATAGAGACCAAAAAAACAATTCAAAGGATCAATGAAACAAAGAGCTGGTTTTTGAAAACATAAACAAGATTGATGGACCCTTAGCTACACTCAGCAAGAAACATAGACAGAGAACTCAAATACACAAAATCCGAAATGAAAGGGGAGAAGTAACAACTGACAACACAGAAATACAAAGGATCGTTAACAAATACTATGAACAGTTTTATGGCAACAAATTCGACAATCTAAGTGAAATGTACAGATTTCTAGAAACACATAGTCTCCCAAAACTGGACCGGGAAGAGATAGAAAACTTGGACAGACGAATAACAACTAGGAAATTGAAGATGTAATCAAGACTCCTCCAGCAAACAAAAGCCCAGGCCCAGACGGCTTCACACGGGAGTTTTACCAAACATTCAAAGAAGAACTAACACCCATTTTCCTCAAACTATTTCAAAAAAAAATTCAAGAAGAAGGAAGTTTTCCAAACTCATGTTATGAGGCTAGCATAATTCTAATTCCAAAACCAGAAAAAGACACTACAAAGAAAGAAAACTACAGGCCAATATCCCTGATGAACATAGATGCCAAAATCCTGAACAAAATACTAGCAAATCGGATCCAGCAATACATAAAAAAAAAATTATTCACCATGACCAAGTGGGATTCATCCCAGGAATGCAAGGCTGGTTCAATATTCGCAAATCAATAAATGTGATACACCACATAAACAAAATGAAAGATAAAAACCACATGATCATATCAATAGATGCTGAAAAATCATTCGACAAAATCCAGCACCCATTTCTGACAAAAACGCTCAGCAATGTGGGAATAGAGGGATCATATCTCAGCATAATAAAGGCCATATATGAAAGACCTACAGCCAACATCACACTCAGTGGGCAAAAACTGAAAACATTTCCCTTAAGAACAGGAACAAGACAAGGATGCCCACTTTCACCACTCTTATTTAACATAGTACTGGAAGTCTTAGCCACAGCAATCAGACGTGAAGAAAAAATAAAAGGGATCCAAATTGGAAAGGAGGAAGTAAAACTGTCATTATTTGCAGATGAAATGATATTATACATAGAAAATCCTAAAGACTCCATCAAAAATCTACTAGACTTAATAAATGAATTTGGCAAAGTAGCAGGATACAAAATTAATGTCAAGAAATCGATGGCATTCTTATACACCAATGATGAACTCACAGAAAGAGAAACTAAAAAAAACAATTCCATTTACCATCATGGCAAAAAAAATTAAGATACCTAGGAATAAACTTAACCAAAGAAGTATAGGACCTATTTGCAGAAAACTACAGGACATTGAAAAAAGAAATAGAGGAAGATATTAAAAAATTGGAAGCACATACCTTGTTCATGGATTGGAAGAATTAACATCATTAAAATGTCCATATTACCCAAAGCAATCTATAGATTCAATGCAATCCCCATCAAAATACCAAAGACATATTTCACAGAACTAGAACAAATACTTCAAAAGTTCATATGGAACCAAAAAAGACCCCAAATAGCCACAGCAATCTTGAAAAAGAAGGACAAAGTAAGTGGGATCACAATACCAGATATCAGGTTATACTACAAAGCTACTGTAATCAAAACAGCCTGGTACTGGCACAAGAACAGGCATATAGACCAGTGGAACAGAACAGAGAATCCGGAAATTGACCCAAGACTTTATGCTCAATTAATATTTGACAAAGGTGGCAAGAGCATACAATGGAGTAAAGACAGCCTCTTTAATAAATGGAGTTGGGAAAATTGGACAGCTTCATGCAAAAAAATGAAACTAGACCATCAACTTACACCATACACAAGAATAAATTCAAAATGGATAAAAGACTTAAATGTGACTCGTGAATCCATAAAAATCCTAGAAGAAAATGTAGGCAACAAAATTTCGGACATCATACGCAGCAGAATCTTCACTGATACATCACCTAAGGCAACAGAAACAAAGGAAAAAATGAATACATGGGACTACATCAAACTCAAAAGCTTCTGCACAGCAAAAGAAACAACCATCAAATTGGAAAGGGAAATCACAGTATGGGAGAGCATAATTGCCAATGATACATCAGATAAGGGGTTAATCTCCAAAATATATAGAATGTTCATACAACTCAACAAAAGGAAGACAAAGAACCCAATTGAAAAATGGGCAGAGGAACTAAATAGACACCTCTCCAAACAGGACATACAAATGGCTAAGAGACATATGAAGAAATGCTCAACATCACTAATCATCAGAGAGATGCAAATTAAAACAACAATGAGGTATCACCTCACACCTGTCAGAATGGCCGCCATCAACAAATCATCAAACAACAAGTGTTGGCGAGGGTGTGGAGAAAAGGGGACTCTAGTACACTGCTGGTGGGAATGCAGACTGGTGCAGCCACTGTGGAAAACACTATGGTGTTACCTCAAAAAATTAAAAATTGAATTGCCATTTGACCCAGTGATCCCACTTCTAGGAACATACCCTGAGAAGCCTGAAACACCAACCAGAAAGAATACATGTACCCCCATGTTCATAGCAGCACTATTTACAATAGCTAAGATCTGGAAACAGCCCAAGTGTCCATCAGTGGATGAATGGATAAAAAAGCTGTGGTACATATACACAGTGGAGTACTATGCAGCTGTAAGAAAGAAAGATCTCTTATCCTTTGAGACGACATGGAGGGACCTCGAGAGTATTATCCTAAGCGAAACAAGCCAAGCAGAGAAAGACAAATATCACATAATCTCACTTATTTGTGGAATATAATGAACATAACAGTCTGAGGAACAGGGTAGACCCAGAGATGTGGAAGTAGGGTACAGACTGACAACCCTCAGAAGAGGGGGTCAGGAGGGAGAGATAAACCACGGATCTTATATGCATGTACGCACAACTGATGGACATGGACAACAAAGCTGGGGACGGGGTGGGGAGGATGGGGAGAAGGGTGTCAATGGGGAAAAAAGGAGAAACATCTGTTACAAGAATAAATTAATAAAAAATGATTTAGCCCTGGCCGGTTTGGCTCAGTGGTTATAGCATCGGCCCACGGACCAAAGAATCCTGGGTTCGGTTCCCGCTAAGGGTACGTACCTCGGTTGTAGTTTGTCCCAGGCCCCAGTTGGGGTCATGTGGGTGGCAACCACTTGATGTGTCTCTCTCACATGATGTTTCTCTCTCTCTCTTCCTCCCTCTCTCCCTCCCATTCTATCTGAATATAAATGCAAAAATGTCCTCAGGTGAGGATAAAAAAAGAAAAAATGATTTAAAGCCCTAGCCAGTTTGGCTCAGTGGTTACAGCGTCAGCCCATGGACCAATGTGTTGTGGATTCCATTCCAGTCAAGGGCACGTACCTCGGTTTTGGTTTGTCCCCGGCCCTGGTCGGTGTCGTTCAGGAGACAACCAGTCAATGTATCCCTCTCACGTTGATGATTCCTTCTCTCTCTCCCTTTCTCCCCCTCTGCCTCCCTCCTACTCTATCTGAAGATAAATAGAAAAAATATCCTCGGGTGAGGATTAAAAAAAAAATTAGAAAAAAAATTAAGATGTTCTTCCAGATAGTGAACCCCTAAAGCCTGGATCTCCCTGTGCCTACTTCATGATCATGAATTCACTTAATAATTTACACAGATATGACTTTTGTATGCCATTCACATTGGTATTTTTTTATTATTATTATCCTTATTGTTGAGAATATTACAAATGTCCCCCCTTCTTTTTTCCCCCATTGCTCCCCTCCACCCTGCTCTCACCCCACCCCAATCCTTCACCACCCTGTTGTCTGTGTCTATGGGCAATGCATATATGTATATAAGTTCTTTGGTTAATCTCTTCCCACAACCCACACTCCTCCCCCACCCCGCAGCGGCCTCTGAGATTGATCAGTCTGTTTCATGTTTCCATGCCGCTGGTTCTATTTTATTCATGAGTTTATTTTGTTCATTAGATTCCACATATAAGTGAGGTTTCTTCTAGGATTTTTACAGTTTTGCAACTTACATTTAAGTCTTTTATACATTTTGAGTTTATTCTTGTGTATGGTATAAGTTGGTAGTGTAGCTTCATTTCTTTGCAGGTATCTGTCCAATTTTCCCAACACCATTTATTGAAGAGGCTGTCTTTACTCCATTGTATGCTCTTGCCTCCTTTGTTAAATATTAATTGAGCATAATGGCTTGGGTTTATCGCCACTTTCTCTGTTCTGTTCATTTGATTGATGTGCTTGTTCTTGTGCCAGTACCAGGCTGTTTTTATTACAGTGGCTTTGTAGTGTAACTTGATATCCAGTATTGTGTTCCCTCCAACATTGTTCTTCTTTCTCAAGATTGCTGTGGCTATTTGGGGTCTTTTTTGGTTCTATATAAATTTTGGAATATTTGTTCTAGTTCTGTGAAATACACCAATGGTATTTTGATGGGGATTGCATTGAGTCTATAGATTGCTTTGGGTATTATGGACATTTTAATGAAGTTAGTTCTTTCAATCTATGAACACAGTATATTCCTCCACTTGTTTGTATCTTCCTCTATCTCTTTTCCAATGTTCTGTAGTTTTCCGAGTACAGGTCTTTTACCTCCTTGGTTAAGTTTATTCCTAGGTATCTTATTTTTTGTTGCAAAGGTAAAGGGGATTGTTGTGTGTGTGTGTGTGTGTGTGTGTGTGTGTGTGTGTGTGAGTGCGCGCGCGCGCGTGTGTGCTTAGTTTCTCTTTCTGAGAGTTCATTATTGGTGTATAAATATTCCATCAATTTCTGGATGTTAATTTTGTACCCTGCTTCTTTGCCAAATTCATCAATCAACTCTAGTCATATTTTCATGGATTCTGTAGGGTTTTCTATGTATAATATCAGTTCATCTGCAAATAATGACAGTTTCACTTCCTCCTTTCCAATGTGGATGTCTTTTATTTATTCTTATTGTCTGATCACTGTGGCTAGGACTTCAGTACTATGTTGAATAAGGGTGGTAAAAGCAGATATTATTCCTGTTCTTAAGGGAAATGCTTTTAGTTTTTGCCCATTGAGTATGATGTTGGCTTTAGGTTTGTCATATGTGGCCTTTATTATTTTGAGGTATGATCCCTCTATTCTCACTTTGTTGATAGTTTTTATCAAAAATGGGTGCTGGATTTTGTTGAATGCTTTTTCTGCATCTATTGATATGCTCATGTGATTTTATTCTTCATTTTGTTAATGTGATGTATCAATTTATTGCTTTGTGAATATGTACCAGCGTTGCATCCCCAGAATAAATCCCACTTGGTCATGGTGTATGATCTTGTTAATGTGTTGCTGGATCATTCTGCTAATATTTTGTCAAGGATTTTAGCATCTATGTTCATCAGGGAAATTGTCCTAGAATTTTCTTTCTTTGTAGTGTCCTTATCTGGTTTTGGAATTAGGATAATGCTGGCTTCATAAAAAAAAAAGCTTGGAAATCTTCCTTCCTCAAATTTTTTGGAATGGTTTGAGAAGGATTCACATTAGTCTTTTTAACAGTGCTTTGAGTTTACTGCAGTATATGTATTGAGATTTTTTTCCCCAGAAATGGGTGTAATTTCCCCTAAGTACAGGTATGTGACAACAAAGCAAATTGCTCACCTACTGATTCAAATTATTCTATTTAAAACTACTGTTAAAAGATACAGCAAAGTTATCCTAATACCTTAGTTGTTCTTTTTTTATTTGAAACTTTAAGCCACATTTTTTATGAAGACCATTGCAGTGAAAACCAGGCACATTTTTAGAAAACGACTGCACATGAAATGTTTTTTGTTATTGTGGTTTTTTGTTTGTTTGTTTGTTTTTGTTACTCCTCACCCGAGGATATTTTTTCCATTGATTTTTAGAAAGAGTGAAAGGGAGAGGAGAGGAGGAGAGAATGAGAGGAGAGAGAGAGACATCAGTTGGTTGCCTCCCAGACTCTCCCTGACCAGGGCTGGGGATTGAATCTGCAACCCAGGTACATGCCCTTGACTGAGAATCAAACCCACAACCATCCGGTACACAGGCAACGCTCTAACCATGGAGCCTTGCTGGCCAGGGCCGCATCTGAAATGTTTAAGAAATTTAATTTTCTTTCACATACGCAGACACAAAATCTGGGGGAATTCAACAATCAAAACTAATTTTTGTAGATACTCTTTACATTGTTTCTACATAAGTCTTCTACAAAAAAAAAAAAAAGGTTTCATAAATTAATTGATTTAAAAGTAGGTGTCAGTATTTTACATTTTTATTTTAAAAATTAATTTTATAAAATGAAATCTCTTTTTTATTTCTTTTGTTTTGTTTTGTTGTTAATCCTCACCAAGGATAGTTTTCCATTGATCTTTTTTTAGAAAGAGTGGAAGAGAGGGAGGTGGAAAGAGCAAGAGAGATATCAATGTGAGAGAGACACATCAATTGGTTGCCTCCCACACAACTCAGAGGTGCCCTTGACCAGAATCGAACCCTCAACCCTTTAGTTCTCTGGCGGACTGATACTCTAACCACTTAGCAAAGCCTGCCAGGGCTGAAATCTCTTTTTTTTAAAGTTGCTGGACAGCTTCTTATGCAGCAAGTTGGCTTGGGCCCCATGAAGAATGCTAATTTGTGGGTTAGTTTTCCTTTACTAGAGAACAAATTACCACACAGTGGCTTAAAATAACACCCATTTATTAGTTCACTGTTCTGTAGATCAGAAAGTTGGGAGCTTGGCTAGGTTCTCTGCTTAAGGTTTCACATGGCTGAAATAAAGGTGAGAGCCAGCCTAGGCTCTTATCTGGAGTTTGTCTAGTAGTAGGACCGGGGGTCCCCCTTTCCTTGCTGGCTATTGGCTGAGGGTCACTCTCAGTTTTAGCAGCCAATCTCCAATGCTTGTACATTGCCCTCTCCATCTTCAAGGCCAGTAAATGGTATAAATTCTTCTGCTTCTACTGTTTCTGACTTCTGCTTCTGCTACCAGCTGATGAAAACTTGATGCTTTAGGGCTCATGTTAGGTTACGTCCACCCAGATAATCACCCTATGTTAAGTTCAATAGATTACTAACTTTAATTACATCTGAAAAATCTCTTTTGTCATGTAACATGATCATGGGAGTAAAACCAGGGGTGGGAGATCATGTGGTCATCTTAGAACTCTGCCTGCCAGAACCCATGTAAAGGACCAAGCAGAATGCCAAAGTGACATATACTCTCTCCAACACACTGGCCTTCTTTTTGGTGTCCTAGGGGCCAAATAGACAGGAATTTTTTCTTGATCATTACAGAGATTGATCGTTGTGAATCTATTGTCCCCAAAAATTTTCTTGGTGAGCAGACCTTGAATTTTGTTTGGTTTATCAGACACTGCTGCAAAGAGAAGGGTGATAACATGGCAGTCAGGGCCACTGAGGCTGGGTCTTCCAACTTGTCAATGAACAGGACATTTATCTATTTAGTGAACAATGTGGACATCAGAAGGTAGAAGCATTTGTATTAAACCTTGACCCATTCATTGGTGCCAAATGGTGGGTAAATTTGCCTCACCACCACTTCTTCCCCAATAGTTCATCCAGATCAGGAGGATCCCTCATGGCATTTATGGGACGGGGAAGTACGAGCATATAACATATAGATTCCTCCTATACATTCAAGTGTAGATGCAACAACAGGATAATGACTTGGCCTAAAGGTCTTACCCACAAGTTCATGCTAGAGTCCTTTTCCTGGTGAGATCCCTGTTCAAATCCCATCAGTTGAATCAAGAGCCCTTCTCCCTAAAGGACCGGGTATGATGATCACTTGGGTGCATGTATTCAACAGAGCCACAAAGGTCTGAGGCACTCCCCGCCCTGCCACCAAAGTTCCCCAGCATACTCAGATGGGTGTATATGACTTCTGTTCTCCTTAGGGACAGGGAGACCTAGGTCCCACCTCTAATAATTTTTCCCCCTTTAAGGAGCAGCAGAGGACCAGGGAGAGGGAGATGGGGAGATCAAAGGCGCACAAAAGGAGAAAGCTGCTCAGTGCCAGTAAGCAAGGCACATGTATTTTCAGTTTCAACTGGCTGCCTGCTCAAGCTTAACCAGGCAACTTTTGATTTTGGCCCACCAAAACTCTATGTCCTTATCTCTGACACCACTTATTTTAACGTTGGGAACCCTTTATCTCAGCAGCCAAGCCACATTACCTTTTGGCTGGGATTACTGGTAATAATAACATCTCTTTCTCCTCCTGCCTAGAGAAGATTACGCAATAAACAAAGCACCATTTGGAAGGCCTGTTTCAGTTCTTGCCACTCAGCTTCTAAACAGTTATTAAGAGCTAAGAGAGTAAGAGATCCTTACTCCCCACCCAGCACCGTTTGGGCAAAAGCATTCACTACCAAATCCCAGGAAGTTTTCTCATGTTGTAACCCAGCCAATGGGACTTTTTCCATTCCAATTCCAGAAAACCATGACTATCAGAATCCTATCTTCCTATCTTCATCACCAAAATGTAACCACAGAACCAGCTCAAAATGGCCCTATCCTGTTTAACAAGATACTGAATTGCTTTTCAGAGAAAACAGACCAAAACTGCAAGTCATTCAGCCAAAGCATGTGCAGAGGAGAGAACTTTGACCTCCAGCTGCACCCGGAAACAAAGTATCTTCTCTCCAACCTTCCCAACTCTCTCTCTCTCTCTCTCTCTCTCTCTCTCTCTCTCTCACACACACACACACACACAGCAAAGGACTGGGACATAACCAGAACTTGAACACTGAAACCCTTTCAGAAGTGAAGGGTTCCTTGTCCAAGAAGACTTGGTGCTGACCACCTTACCATAAATGGCCAAGCTCCAAGGTCCTCCAATGAAAACTTTCCCTGCCAGCACATCCACATACTTTTCCCCTCTAACCCTTTAACAATCTTTCCGAACCCTGCATTGGGAGTTCGGGCTTTTGAGCTATAGTTTTCCCATTCTTCCTCCTTAGTGCTCTTCAAACAAAGTGACTCAAGTTTCTCCACTTCAGTTCCCAGTGTTTAGTGTTTGGCTCTGCTAGCGCTGTGTGAACAAACTCTTTCTGTTCAATAACAAAAACTATCAAGAACTGGGAAGAGTCTGAAATTTTACCCTGCTTGCAAGCCAACACATTAGCCTATTACTATGTCATAGATGTTGGTAGAAAAGGCAAGACTCCTGAGTCACAGACAAAGGACTTTATTACTCATGGCACAGCAGGCAGCTAGAGCTTTGGGTCTGTCAGTTACCCTTTCCTACCAAGTCCCACAGAGGCAATATGGGTGGATCCAAGTAGATGCTACACACACAGTGGGTTTGCATTACAGATGAGGAACTCTGTGCTACAAACAAACTTACCTGACCCTTGCCCCAGAGGGAGACATCATCTTTATTATACCAGATTGCAGACAAACTTGCCCTCTGCTCTGCCTTCCAAGAGTGGTCAGTGCTTATGCTCATAAGATATTCAGAAATGTGACAGACCCATGGAAATCTGTCCCCCCATAGGAACATACACTCTACCTCTTGGTGGGAAAATGGCAAGTTTCTGGAACAGCACCTGTGATGAGAAATATAGTTGCAGCCATTTCTGAAAAATATATTTGCTACCATGATGCTGGGCAATTAATTTTTCAGTGCCTTCATTCCCCTATCCTTAAAAATGGGGATTTAATAATATGTACCACTTAGAGTTATTGGGAAGATTCTTTAATACATATAAAGAATTTAAATGGTGTATTCCACATAGTAAGGGTTAAGTAAATACTGCTGGTCTTATGATTAATTATATATAGGTAATATGTGCATCTTAGTATTTCTAAAGGAGAGATTCTGTGAAGTGAGAGTACTTGGTCATGGAATATATATTTATTCAATGTCTGATTAGACAGTGCTAAACTGCCCTCCTGAAGTGTAGTTGTAGTCTACATTCCCACCAACAGCACATAAAAATGCAGGTCTCCTTTTTATGTTTTTTTAAAAATCTTGAATGAAGTTGATCTAGTTTTGTAAATTTATACAGCATAGCACGTGAAAACAAAACACATGGATTTGTGTTTCAAATCCACAGATTATGAATGACTTTGTCCTATATGCTTTATTTCCCAAAACTTCAATTTCTTTATCCATAAAGTGAAGATAAGACTGTCCATATCTACCCTATGAGATTATAGTGAGACTCAAGTGAGTTCATGTATGTGAAGGCATTTATAAACAGTAAAGATATTATGTATATAATAGGTCTATATCTTCACATAGACTGGTTTACCATATGAACATTTAGATCTATTATGTAAACATTAGTAGGTATTTAAGTACTTACATGGCAACTTCAAGCAGCAATTGTGAATTTCACAATTCTGGTCTCTATGGCTCTAAAACCACCCAGGCCACCTTATTCTAGAACGATGGTAAGGAGACTGTCAAAGTATTCTACCAACTTCCTAAGCATAAAACAATGGAGAAAAACTGAGAAAGTAACTCATTACATTGGACTAAATAACATCTTTCAATTTTTCTAAATATTAAAAATCAAATGACAGGGTGGGAGTTCACAATGAAATTAGGGTTCCAGCAAGCATTGTGGAAAGTGTTGGGAAGGAAGTCTACAACAGGAGAAACTTGGGGAGAAAGCACAGCAGTAAGTAGATGGGGTGACAATGGGAATGAAAGACTAGGAAAATTGGCATTTTGGACAACCGTGACAGAATATGATGAAAATATAATACGCTTCATTCCACCAAGGTTGGTAATAAAACTGGTAGAACAATGACCTGTGGCCATGAAAACTAGAACCACAATTAATGTCTTAGGTCTGAACAACCTTGGAAGCCTACAGCCTTTACTAGTTTTAAATCAGGGATGGAAATAAAATATTGAGCAAGGTTATCATCTCATGCCTGAAAAGTTGGCTCCCTGGCTGAAAGGGAAGAGAATATTCATTTGCTATGAACATACTCACCTTTTGGTGGAAATAATAACTGTTCACAGAAAAATGGGAAGTTGAGGCTTTTGAAGAATTCCAAATATTTTACAATATCTCAATGAACAAAGAAATGTGTTCAAAGTCACTCACAGCTTCAGAATGGATGATCTTCCAGTATTGGGATTCTCAACATTTCTGACATAATTTTTGCTGCCCTCGCCATTTTTAGATATACTCTTGTTTGTTCACTCCCCTTTTTTCTCTATTGAGTTAATGTCTCAACAATCAAGGTCATCCCATGGCTCTTCCTAAACATATTCTCCTTTAGAAATAACTCTAGTCTTTCTCTCTGAGCCTAGAGATTTCTATGAAATGAACTAGCACTATTGCTGAATTTTATTTTTTTTATTTATTTATTTATTTATTTATTTATTAATCCTCACCTGAGGATATTTTTCCTTTTTTTTTTTTTTTTTTTTTTTTTGTTCAGATAGAGTGGGAGGGAGAGAGAAGAGAGAGAGAGAAACATCGACGTGAGAGGGACACATTGAGTGTTTGCCTCCCACACGACCCCAATCAGAGCTGAGGACAAATCCCATCTGAGCTATGTGTCCTTGACCGGAATCGAACCCACAACTCATTGGTCCGTGGGCGAACGCTCTAACCACTGAGCAAAACTGGCCAGGGCTGAATTTTATTTTTAGTCAATATTTTCTTGTCATGTATAGACACGAACTACCATTCAGTGAAGCCTACCTATTCTCTGTCATTTGGGATATTTTGGAGGCACTGTTTTAAATGTTCAGAAGTAGAAGCAACTATCCAGTCTTAGAAAAGTAAATCAAGAAAAGTAAATCAAGAAAAGAAAAGAAAAGAAAAGAAAAGAAAAGAAAAGAAAAGAAAAGAAAAGAAAAGAAAAGAAAAGAAAAGAAAAGAAAATGTCTTGTACTCTTTGCTATAGAAGTATCTGTATCAAATTACTAATGTTGTACTAAAGAGGCTTGGGACATATTTTATTTATTTGCTTATGTAACCTTTACTTACTGTTTTCATTTTGTTGTGAGTAAATGAAAAATGGAATAAGAACAAGATGACCTTTCCATTTTGTCCTAAAAGAGAAAACAAGAAGAGTGAGTACTGCCATCTTTTGGTTACACAATATAATTTTAAATTGTTACACTTAATAGCTGGAATGCTGTTAGTCATCAAGCAAACAGAAACATTTGTCTGGCATGAGTCAATTCTTTAAACTATTTCCTCATATCTTTCTTCTCTAAAATAATCCCAAAGATTTTGAAATTTAATTTTTCTTTTAATAGTAGACATAGAGAAAAAATGCTGGTGGGTTGTTTAGAGTCTCTTAAAGACTAACAGTTCTAATTATATTTAATAATTCTAAAAGATTCTGAGTGGAAAAAGAGGAGAAGTGGAGGATTTTTTGTTTGTTTAATCATTAAGGCCAATTTCACAATAGCAGGGGCCAAGAACTTGAGTGAAAGGCTGGACTTCCTAAGACAAGGAAATGCTATGGCCGAAGCTCAGATACCCTCTACAGGGTTTCATCTACACCAAGCAAGAGAAAACGTATAGAATGTGTGGGCAAGGAATAGGCACATTCCAGGAATGTTCTATTTTTTAAGGAAACATTGTACTACTATAGAAGGAAGCTCTGAGTTCACCAGAGGGCACTGTCTGGGGCCAGCCTCTTAATTATCTGTGTTAGCTGCAGGGGATCCGTAGAGTACACTGTTGCTACATCACACATATTTTACTAATGGGGACTGAAGAAAAAACTTGGAGTGGGTAGGTAGAGAGTATATATTTTTAAGAGGAAACTTGTAAGCTTTTTAAAAGGCTCCTGGGAGGGGGTGAGGGGAGGCTCATTGGAGTGGCATAAAATATAATATAAAATCCAAACAAGGATTTTTGGAATATTTGGGATAACAGGGGAAATATGGAAATATCATAGCAGTTGAGTGAAAGGAAATGAACTGAACTTGACATTTATTTGGATATCCTCGAGTCTATCTTGATATTCTCCTTTTGCTGTAGAGACATATGTCATTTTTCCACATATGCTGACATGTTTTGGAGATGAAAGAGTGGAATTTACTTCTTCTCATTATATAAAACACACACACACACACACACACACACACATTTCTATAGGGGACCAGAGGGCAGACTGGGTAGACTAGACCTGGTTTCCAATCACATGTCTCCACCAACTAGTCTGGTGCCCTGAAGTCAAGTAGTATCCCTGAGCCTTGCATTCCTAATATACAAAATAAGTTTGTTGGATTCTCAAACTTATTTTTAGAAGCTGAAGACATCTTAGCAATAGGGGTCTGAAGACATCTCTGCATCTATGGATTATTTTCAAAGGTCCCTAAATTCACTAGTTTGAGAATTATCAGACTAGATTATTTCTAATTGCTTTGATAGCTCTGAAATTCTAAGATAAGATATTTTTTCTTCACTAAATTCCTCTAGACCTAGAGAAGGAAGAAAAGTCAACACGCTTATTTTTTTCCTCTGTATTTCTTCTCCTTTTCTGACCTGCAGTCATTTATTATTCTGGATTTCTAGAGCAGTGTTTTTCAACAGAAATACATTTAATTTAAAATTTTCTAGTGGCCACATTTTTAAAAGTAAAAAAAAAAAAAAAAAAAAGCAGATGAAGTTAATTTTAATAATATATTTTATTTAACCTAATATATCCAAAATATTATTTCAACATGTTACCATTGTAAAAAGTAATGAGATAGTTTATAGTCCTTTTTAGCATAAAAATCTTTGAACATCCAGTGTGTATTTTACGCTTACAACACATCTCAATTCAAACTAAGCACATTATGAGTGCTCAGTAGTTACATGTGGCTGGTGTCTAAAGATCCTATGTCCAGGAGTGGACAATGCACAAATAGAGCCCTATTGCTAAGAGATGACTCTCTGAAGTCCAGATTCCCTGAAAAATTGTCCAGTTGAGTTACCTAATCCCAGAACCTGCATAGAAAAAGTTCGGACCTGAAGGAACATCTCTCTACTCAAAATTCCCCAGTGCAAATGTTTCCTTCCTCAAGCCAGCAGTCTATTCCTTCCCAGAACACTTCAAAAGTGTTATTTCTTTTCTTTCTTACCCTAATGCTGCTCCTCCACAACATACCCAATAGTGTTTTTCTCAACAAACCATTCCTAGGGGAAGAAAGTAATTATCTCTCTATCTTTGGATTCAGGCAGATAGTGATTACCCACAAAATCCCTGCTGTAGAAACAATAAGCATTGGTATTAATGTTCTTCATTTTGTAAACAATGAGGAATCTTCCATTCATTCAGTAATTCTATTGCAGGAGAACTTATTCAAAGACTACAATCAATGTATTTTTTTGCTGTTGTTGTATGTCATGCATGGGAGTATTTAAAATCTAATTTGGACATCAGCAATCTAGATTTTACTTTGAGACATTATGCCTGTTTTAGAAATTTTGCAAATTGAGATCAAGGTCGACTATTTCATATGCTAGAAGATAAAGTTTTTTTTTTTTTTAATTATCCAACACACTATGTAAAACAAAATTACTGCCTTTCCATTTTCTTATATATTTGGGCTGACAGCATAGTTCAGGGGCATAAAGAGAAGCACTGGATTTAAGTACAGTCAAACCTCTGTTCTTGAATATCTCTCATCTAGAATAATTTGATTTTTGCCCAAGTTGTTCACGGAAAAATGTCTCAGTTGTAGAACAAAACTTCAGTTCTTGACCCAACAACGCTTTCATGCTGATGCTTGTATGATCGGTCACAAGTCTCTCAGGAGACAAAGCAGAGAATGCACAAGTATGAGTTGGTTTACCACTAAACCTTGAATTGTTAACATCTCAGGAAATGGTGCTGTGAATATTTTCATGTTGTGTTTTTTTGCTTTTGTTGCTGCTTATTATTATTAAATATGTACAGTACGTTACCATAGGTCCTATAAAGGTTAGTAATAGCAGCAAAGTGAAAAGGTAAGTTGTGAGAACAACAATAAAGCTTTGAAAACAGAATAATTGCAATGTGTGATAGAGGTGTTCGCATGTCTGATCCGGCTACTGAGTATGGCATGGCAAAATCAATGATTAGCACAATTTTAAGACATAAAGAGGCTACCAAGAGTGCTGATATTGCTAAGGGTGTAAAAGTGCTCACACAACAACAATCACAGGTAATTGAGAAAGGTTAAAGCATGAAACCATTAAGGGGTCTGGAATGGACTAATTCAATTTACATTATTTCTAATGGGGAAAAAATGATTCAGTTTTCGAACAAATGGCTTCTCAAACAGCTTTCCAGAACAAATTAAGTTTGAGAACCGAGGTTCCACTGCCTTTCCCACTTTCTTAGGGGGGAAAAAAAACATGAGCACAAGCAGTGCCCTTGGCAGTCCCCAGATCTGTCCCTTGCTTTGGACGGAAGAGACCCAATGACACCCTTCTTCCAGACTCCAATCACCCTCCAACCTCTTTTCCAGTCACCACTTTCAGAACCACCTCAGCCATCCTCAGCCTCTGAGACTAGCCAACACCACTCTTTTTTTTTTTTTTTTTTTTTTACCTTAACTCCTATTGCCAAACAACCATGAGCTCCCAAATCCGTCAGAATTATTCCACGGGGGTGGACACTGCCGCCAACTACCTGGTCACCCTGCATCTGCGGGCCTCCCACACCTACCTCTCTTTGGGCTTCTATTTCGACTTCAATGATGTGGCTCTGGAGGGGTGGGCCACTTCTTCAGCGAGCTGGCAGAGAAGAAGCACCAGGGCACTGAGCATCTCTTAAAGCTGAAAAACCAATGTGGTGGCTGCACTCCCTCCCAGGATATGCTGAAGCCTTCACAACATGAGTGGGGGAGAACTCAGGATGCAATGGAAGCTGCCATGGAGAAGAACCTGAACCAGGCCCTGTTGGATCTGTATGCTTTGGGTTCTACTCATGCAGACCCTCATCTCTGTGACTTCCTGGAGAACCACTTCCTGGATGAGGAGGTGAAAACTCATCAAAAAGATGGATGACCACCTGACTAACCTCCACAGGCTGGCTGGCACCCAGGCAAGGCTGGGCAAGTATCTCTTCGAAAGGCTCACCCTCAAGCACGACTAGGAGCCTTTGGAGCCCAGAGGCCTTTGAGGGGCCCTTCTGCATCCCACTGGTGTCTGGCTTTTGCCTGAGCCTCTTCCCAAAACCACTAGCCATTCTAACCACCCTGGAGCCCTCTCCCATGCATTGGACCAAATGGAAACAATAAAGCTTTTGGCAGGAAAAAATAAAAATAAAAAAACCATGAACACAGACTATCTAGATCAACATCAGCTTATTTAGGTATACTTTGTCACAGTGTGCCTCTCCAATTCTCTCCTTCATCCCTCTGAGAACAGATTTGGGATAGCCAAAAGGGCTAGAGAAGCTGGGGGTCGGGGATGGTAGGGGCAGAACATCAGCATCCGATACACCACTGAGGAAATCACTGGTTGGAAAATGGAACCTCACTATATACCACACTCAAACCCATTGCTGCAATACCAATTAATCTGTGTGCTCTTGGTGTTGATGGTTCCACAGGAGCACCATCAAGCTTTCCCTCCCTTTGTCATCATTGATATCAATTCAAAAAGAGGAGCTTCAATAGAAGGAAGAGAGATTACAGTGCACATAGTGTGAAGATTAGATTTGCAACACTGCATGAATTCAGTACATTAAATTACTACTGTACATTTTTGAAAGGTTGACATTTGCTGAAATGATGCCCCATTCCAGAGTTCTCTTAGATAATTAGTAATTCTTCTAGGTCTTTGTACTCTTCCTAACAATTGCCATGGGTGTCTGAGCATCAGTTCCACAGAGGAGGGAGGTGGACTCTACAATAATGAATGTGAATGGGGAAGGTTAAGCAGTCCAGTGGCCTAGTCAGTCTTAAATTTCTTAAAAATAAATGTAAATGGATTTTCTTTGTAAAAATTAAAGTTCTGCATTTTTGTGGCCTGGCTACCTGTCTATCCCTAGGCAAAAGTGGACTAGGATTTCCTTCATTATCATCAGTCATTGTCTTCTACCTTTACCTTGAAAATGACCATTCCTCCTATCCCCATCCTCTACTCAATCCTAAGAGATTATAGAAAGGACTCATATTTACCACTATATGGTGAGTGAAGGAGCATAAAAAAAATTGAAAATTAGCTTAAGCCCTTCAGATTAATGTAATCAGTTTTCTACATTTTATCTCATCAAGTACTTCATTCAGAAGCAAAGTCCCCGGGAGGAAATAGAGTCCTTCCTCGTTGGTCCTGGGCATCTGACTTGATCCCCTTTATATTCCACACAACTACCTCTTCATCCCAGAATAGGACTTTAGACAACTCCTTTGAGAGAGATGAGGCCTATCAAGAAATGTGAAGTGTCTGAAATTTTACCCAACTAACAGTTATCCCGTTGCTGTTCTATGGATGCTGGCAGAAGACAAAAGCCTTTATTACTAACAGCACAGCCAACAACATCAACACATTTGCATCAGTTTCCCTGGCCCCCCACATAACACAGGGTCAATGTGTTGGTCTCACGTGACACCTGCACTTGCAGTGGGTTACGTTTTAGGAGAGGAACCCAGGGTCAAGGGCCCAGCACTTGAGCAAGCAGCAAACAAGCCACTTCCCCTCCACTGTGACCTACTTAATCACCTATGTGACTAACCAGAGAAACTGCTCTGTATCAGAAGACAGATCAGCCTAACATGCTCATGCACTCAGCAAAAGCATGCTGGGACAGTCAGGGCCCATGGTGGACTGCCTCTCCCAACATGGCTCACACACATTTCATAATTCCAAGCTTCCATTCAAAATTACCTCAACCCAAAAAACCCACAACATCGAGGGCCAATAGCCCTGGGCTGGCTGTTGAAGACTGCATCAAGTTCATATTCATTGCTGAAGGAAAATGAGATTGTAGGATGTAAATCTGTCTTCCTATATTTGAACAAAAACACTCAAACATACCCTCCCAACCCTTCCACAGTTTCAGTTCCCGCCAGACTGTTATGAAAACTCTCAGTTCCTGTTAGATCATGATACTGAAAAAGAAACACCACCTACTCTCCAATTTGGATGGTGAATTCAACATAAAAAATAATATATGCCCAATAAACAATTCAAACCTCACATGTCCAAAACCAAGCTTCTGGTCTTCCCCATACCTCACACCTGCTCCTTCTATGGTCCCTGCACAGCAGAAGGCAACTCCATCCTCCTAGTGGCTCAAAACAACAGTTTAGAGTCATCCTTGCTGTATCTGTCTATCTCTCATTTCACAGCCTGCTCAGTGAATCCAGGCCCTGACCTGTGTGCTCGCTCCATGTTGAAGCCAGCATAATTTCTTGCCTGGATTATGACAATTGCCTGCTAACTGTTTTGCTATTTTAGTCTTTGCTTTCTCATGTTAATTCTCAATTCAACAGCCAAAGTGACCCTTTCAACATGAAAAGCCAGATTGTATCACTCCTCTGCTCAAAACTTGCCATTGACTCCCAACTCATTCAAAATTTTTTAAAGTCCTTACACTGACGTTCCAGGAAATTACAATACAGTGGGCTTAAGGACAAATTTAGAGAAGTGTAAAGTTAGACCATGATACTGAAAAAGAAACACCACCAACTCTCCAATTTGTAAAGTATTCCCAGGTCATAAAGAAGGACTAGATTGGGGAGAGCCAGATGGGAATTATTTTAAAAATAAGGACTCTCAGAGAAGTCCCTCTGACATCCTGCATGTCCAGATCTGGCATACCCAGGATCCTAGACTACCCAAGGAATTCTAGTGGTTTTGTCTTAATTGTGATTGTGAATGTGTCAGTCATTGCTTTCATAGGTAATAGCAAAATGAGGGAACATTTACTTATCAAAAGTGATAGCCTGAGCCCTGGATGGATGGCTCAGTTGGTTGGAGCATCGTCCCATACACCAAAAGTTTGCGGGTTTGATGCCCAGTCAGGGCACATACCTAGGTTGTGGGTGTGATTCCACAGTTGGGGCACGTGCGGGAGGCAACCAATCGATGTTTCTCTTTCACATCAATGTTTTTCTCTCTCTCTCCCTTCCTCTGTCTCTAAAAATCAATGAAAAACCTATCCTCGAGTGAGGATTAAAAAAAAAAAAAAAAAGTAATAGCTGGAATCAACTAAAACAATGCCAAATCAACAAAAATAATTTTTAAATAATTTTAAATTAGTTTGTAGTGCTTTGTACAGTTTTTACATTGAATTTAAGTATCTTTAAAACTTTACTGAACAATATATTCTAATTACACCAAATTCTTTTTTCATTATTAACGTATGTTTCACAAAATTATAATTGTATGTACCTTTATACCTTTTTAAAATCTATATCTTTTCATGAAATATCACTTCATTTGCACATACCTCTCCATTCCATGGTCTGAGTTGCTTTCTCATACCCTTTCAGTCGCCCTATTTTTCAGCTTTTTTTGGTGATTTCTTTTTCTTTAATCAACATTGGTTCAAATAAAGCATCAAATGAAAGCTTTCTCCATAGGACTAGGCTTACAAAATCAAATTTTTAAAATCATTTTCCTTTTGTCTTACATTCTTAGAGGTGTGTGTGCTTTGTCGTTGTTGTTGCTTTTGTTTTGTTTTTTGTTTTTTTAGTTTTTCTGAGGGGGACGGTGTCGTTTTTTTTACAGGCGCGTATAGGTGACATAGGCAACCTATCATTTCTTCTCCCGCAGACCCTGCGGCTTTGCCTGTGTACCTCTTCCACTGTCACCACCCACTCCTTGGCCTGCCTGTCTCTTCTCTCAAGCCTATGGGAAGCAGGAGTCCCGCTCCTTCACCCCAAAAAAAAGTGCCCTCGGGTTTATAAAATCAACAGCTAATAGTTACTATGTGAAAGTACTGTCAATGTGCCAAACATTCTGCACATACTCTGTCATTGATCCTCATATGAGCGAGGGTAAACGCCTTGTCTGAGCTGACCTGGGTATTGTGCGATAGAACAATTTTTTTTTTCCTTTAAGGGTAAAAATTTTATTTTTGAGGAACTTCCTACTGCACATTTTTTTAAAAGAGTCACATGAGAAAGAAAAACTGTTATCTTCCCCTCATCCTAGAAATAAACAAGAAGAGCATAAAATTTCTTTTTCAATCACTACACTTAGAAGTTTAGTACCAGCATCCAAAATGAACAAAAATGGAGGGGAAAAAAGCATTTACTATATACTTTATATTTCTTTGGTTGGGGTTCTCCCCATGTGGTATGGATATTTCTTCTTTCAATTCATATTACCAAAACAGTAAAAACCAGGAAAAAAATATAAACCTAGTCATTGCTGAAACTGGAGAGGTTGCTCTCTTGTCTGTGCAAGCATTCCCGGGATTTCAGTTGCTGGAAAAAGTTGCTGATATTTTCTCTTTGTAACTGTTTTTTGTGTTTTTTTTTCAATCCTCACCCGAGGATATTTTTCTGTTTATCCTCAGACAGAGTGGGAGGGAAGGGGAGAGAGAGAGAGAGAGAGAGAGAGAGAAACATCGATGTGAGAGAGATACATCGACTAGTTGCCTCTCGCACGACCCCGACAAGGGCCGGGGATGAACCACAACCAAGGTACGTGCCCTTGGCCAGAATCGAACCCGGGACTCCTTGATCCATGGGCCAATGCTCTAACCACTGAGCAAAACCAGCCAGGACTATAATTGTTTGTTTTGTAAAGAATAACAGTAAATATTCTTTTTTTTTTGCTTTCTCATTTATTTGATGATGTCGTTAAGGGTTTAACAAATCCTTCTTCATAAACTTTCTCTTTTTTTTTTATAATTTATTTTATTATTAATTTGTTTTTGTTACAGATGGTTTTCCTTTTTTTCCCCCATTGACACCCTCCTCCCCCTCCCCTTCTCCTCGTCCCCATCCCTGTTGTCCATGTCCATTGGTTATGCACCCATGCACATAGGCTCTGTGATTTATCTCTTTCCCCCGCCTCCCCCCCTCCTCTGAGGCCCGTCATCCCGTACTCCACCTCCATGTCTCTGGGTCAATTTCGTTGTTCAGTTTGCTCAGTTCTCCTGTGTGTTGCCTGCTTCCTCCGTTGGTGTGGGGGTCACTCAGCTCCCTCGCTCCTGGGTTCCTCCGTGGTGGGGGGTCGCTCAGCTTCCGCAGGCACACCTGGCTGCAGGATCTCGTTTCCTTTCAGGCGACAAGGAGGGTCCTGGAGGGCAGTATGCCGTCTCCATTCTGCTGCTTCTTTAATTTCGTAGTTGCAGGGCTTCCATTCAGCTTGATTTCATGCGGTCTTTAAGTGATAGTTATTCTGTGATTTAGTTGTAACTTTGATGTGGTTGTGGGAGGACGCGTTTCCGCGTCCACCTAGGCCGCCATCTTCGATAACAGTAAATATTCTAATGTCCACCTCTTGGTTAGTCTTCTAATTTGTTGCTTGGATGTTTCTTTGGTTTTGGTAAGGCCATGGTCTGCTTTTTGCTTTGTTTTGTTGTTGTTGTTTTGAATGGTCATTAATTCTTTATGTCACCTGTTGATGATAAAGGTGACTGGGGATGCTGGTGTTACTAAACCATGCAACACTGGTCCAGAAAGCTGACAAGGAGTAACATAGCAGTGAGCAAAATTTCAGCTGTCACAGAAATCATTAGGAATTGTTGATTTGTAGAACACTGCCAATATTTGGGCCTTGTCTTTGAGAAAAGGTAATAGGGTTAGTTTCAGAAAGGATCCATTCCTAGTTCTCCTGGTTTTTCTCTGGAGTGAGGATCACCTGATTTGGTTTGAGTGGAATGGGGTAAAGCCCCTCAGATTTAGGTCCTAGCATCATTCAAGTGGTATCACTGATGAGCACAATAGTGAGATTGTCAGCATATTGCAGGACCTGCCTCCTCATGCCTGCTCCTTCCCACCCATCATCCCTCTGACCCAGGACCAAGCTTTATTTTGTCTCTTGAGGACAGCAGATCCTGCAGGATTCTGCCCTGGTCTTTGAGTTTCCTGCCTAAGAAAGGACCCGGAAGGTTCCGCTCCTCAAATTCAAGCTAACTTTGGTCTGAATTGACAGGCATGTGTTCTCCTTCCCCTGTAACAAGCCCAGCCTGGAAGTTGCTTTGGCTCTGGTCCCTTGAAAACCAGGAGCTGCTCTTGCCTTTTTTTCTATCCTTTCAGTTTGTCCAAAATATGCATCACCAAACCTTTTTGGCTGGTTTGCCCTTAAGTGAGTCTTGGCTCCTCTTTATTATACTGTTCGGTTGGCATCTGGGGCCATGAAGCCTGGTGACCACAATGGCAGGTGCTACTGTTGGGGAACCCATCTGCCTTACATAGGACCTTTCAACAACAGCTGCTACTTCCTGTTTGAAAGCTCAAACCCCAAGTAGACCCACCACTAAGTCAGTTCCCAGCCTGGGGGACATTTCTGGTCCTTAGCTCATTTGCACAACAGAGATGACACTAAATCCAGGAGTTCCCATGTCCCTCCCAGCCCAGGTGACCAGCTCTTGCCAACCCACTCTCTTACCTTGGTTGTCTCTGATTATTTATCTGTGGGTTACACATATTCCCCATTGGTAGGACTGGCCTCCAGTCTCTACCAGGACATTCTCGGTATTGAACAGTATTTTTCACACTAAAGTCTTTCAAATACCGTAGACACAGTTTTTGTCATGGTTGAGTACCATCTATACCATTCATTATTTTTCTTTTAATCTGTTCAACTTTTTAACTTTAAATTTAATTTACTTCTGTGTTGTCCTAAAATATATCATTTTCAAGATTAGTAGTTTGAAGAGTTAGTTATATATTTTTAAATACACATTAACTAAATACATAATTATGAGAATTGAGCCCATCTGTGTCAACATGATACAACTATTTGTTCCAGGAAATTTTTGGCCAAGAAGATAAGCCTATACACCAATAAATAACTTTACTGTTTGGTTCAGGAAATTTCTGAAAATGACTTTACTCAGGTAAACAGTTTGCTTACCTGAGCCAATTGTTATTAGATAGCACTTTACTCCTCCAGGCTCTCACCTGGTCGTGTCCTACCATCCTGAACCATTATGTCATAAACTGTGCCCAACCCTAATCCATTCTCTGCCTTGAAAGACCCAACTTCAAGCATTTGAGCCCAGACCTCAAAACCCTATAAATATTCTTTCTTGAACTCTCTTTCTGAGGCACAACTAATTAAAACTGTCAAAGCAGTGATCTCTTTTTGCAGTAAGTCTAACAAACAGCTTGGCTTGCTCAACAGATTTTTCTGATGGTCTTTTGGGAGCTGATAGTCAGCAACTATGAAATTTTTAAGGAACTAACTAAGGAAGAAAGGTGATTACTGACTGTTGAGCAGATAATGTTATCATGAGAGTTAGAAAGAGCCACTCATCTGTAGCCAAATTTCAAGTAAATGTGAAAATTTACCACTCCAATACAGAACAGTATCAAGCCCAGGTAGTTGCTTATAAGGTATGATTTGAAAGTGTCAAAAGGCTTCTCTGCCCCAAATTTCTTGCTTTTCTCCCATTTCTTCCACAATGCTCAGGTTTTATAGGATATAAATTTGTAACTTTAACTTAAGGAAAACATTAACTTTAACTTAAGAACTCCCTTTCCGGTGCTTTGAAGACATAAAATCTTTGAAGACACAATTGACCATTGTTATTAATTGATCATTGTTTTAGTTCGGGCTGATATAACTGACTGAGTGGCTTAAACAACAAGTATTGATTCTTACAATTCTGGAGACTAGAAGTCCAAGGTCAAGCTGCTGGCAGATCTGTGTTTGGTGAGGTCACTCCTTCTGGTTTGTAGATGGCCATCTTCTCTCTGTGTCCTTACATGGCAGAGAGAGAGAGCAATCTCATGTCTCTTCTCATAAGGGCACTAATCCCCATTCATGAGGGCTCCACTCTCCTGACTTAATCACCTCCTACAGGCGCCACCTCCAAATACAATTACATTGGACTTTGATATATGAATTTGGAGGGACATAAACATTCAGGTCATAGCAATCATTTACTATTGTTAGGGTTTGTTTAAAGGTGTCTTTGTGCATTGTGTGTTTAGATGTTTAAAGAATTCTGCAAACAGGAGTACTATTTTGCCTAATTTAGAGGTGCAGAAACCGAGGCTTCAAAATGGTTGATAATTTGCCCAAATTCACACATCTGGTAAGAGGCAGATTCAACCAGTCTCACCACATTGCTGCTTCCCTAACATTGTGGGGAACGGATTAATAATATATAAACAACATCTGATGGCTCTGGCTGGTGTGGTTCAGCATCATTCCGTACACTGGAAGGTGCTGGGTTTGATTCCTGGTCAGGGTATATACCTAGGTTGCAGGTTCCATCCCCCATCGGGGCCAGTATTGGAGGAAACTGATCTATGTGTCTCTCTCATGTTGATGTTTCTCTCTCTCTCCTTTCCTCCCTCTCTAAAATCAATTACAAAATAAAACCAAAAAAAACACAACATCTGACATTGGTATAATCCTCATTGTTCTTATAGCTTATACATTCATTTTCTTTCTTTTTTTTTTCTTTTCTTTGTTTCAATCCTCATCCTTCAAGGATATGTTTTTCATTGATTCTAAAAGAGAAAGGATGGGCAGGGGGAGAGAGAGAGAGAGAAGCATCACTGATCAGTTGCCTCTTGTATGCCCCTGCCTGGGAATCAAACCCGAAAACTTTTGGTGTACCGGACAACACTCCAACCAACTGAGCCACCCATTTTCTTATTTCCTCATCAGGACTGCCCCTTGAGGAGGCAAGACAGGTGTTATTTTTAGTAATAGTTTGTCAGTTCAGTTTCTTCTGGGATAAGGCTGCAGCAGGTTGGGGAAGAAAGAAGGAAGAAGCAGAAAGGGGCTGAGGAGAGACCAAACTGAAGGGAAAGGGTGCAAAATGGAGTTGGACTCAGATACAGAGAACAGATTGGTGGTTGCCAGAGGTGGAGGTTGGGGAGCTGAAATAGGTAAAAGGGGTCAAAAGTTACAAACCCCCAGTTATAAAATAAGTAAGCCCTAGGGATATAAGGTACCTCATGATCACTATACCCAATAATGCTGTATTGCATAGTTGAAAGTTGCTAAGAAAGTAGATCTTTAAAGTTCTCATCACAAGTAAAAAATTGTAGCTATGTGTGGTGATGATGGGTACTAGACTTATTGTGGTAATCGTTTAGCAATATATAAAAATATTGAATTATTGTGTTATACACCTGAAACTAATATAATGTTGTATGTCAATTTATATGTCACTCTTCTCCCGGGACCTGCTGTGCTCAGACAAAACACTATTGTTATGTTCAGGCAGTAAGTCCCCCAGGATGGCACTCCACCTTAAGAAGGAAAAACCATAAGAGACCTAGGTTCTCTGTAAAATATAGAAGGCATTACAGAAGCAAGAATAACATTTCCACTGAGATTTACCAGAAATAAACAGTCATAAACAGAATGAGAGAGTGAAGAGTTAAGGCTCTCACTGGACTGCCCTGAAGAAGAAGAAAAAGTCCTGGCCGGTTTGGCTCAGCAGTTAGAGCTTCGGCCTGCAGACTAAAGAGTCACGGGTTCGATTCCGGTCAAGGGCACGTACCTCGGTTGTGGTTTGGTTCCCAGCCCTGGTCAGGGCCATGCAGGAGGCAACCAATCGATGTGTCTCTCTCACATCAATGTTTCTCTCTCTCCCCCTCCCTCCCTCCCACTCTATCTGAAAATCAGTGGAAAAATATCCTCGGGTGAGGATTAAAAACAAATAAAAGAACAAGAAGAAAAAAATCCACATTGGGGTTCAAGTTAGTTCATAGATTTTAAATTGTTTTAGGGATACTTGCAATTCCAAGGATGAGAAATCTAGGACAATGCAGGAAGACAAGAACTATTTGAAATGGTGTCAGTGAATTGGTGACTCTTGCAGTTTCTAATAGCTACTTAGATTGTGCACCTACCGTGAGATGGGCACATCACCTACTTACCCATTTGTTTTTCACAACAACTCTGTGCAGTAAGAATTATTAGCTTCATTTTCAGATTAGGATGCTGAGACTCAGAAAGGTTAACATATTATATCGAGATTCAAAACCAGGTTGTCCCTGCTTGAAAGGCTGTCTTATCCCAACAAAGCTTCTGGAGGATCCTTACATCAAAGAGAAAAGAATAGACTGGGCTGGCAAACATAGAGTTCCCATTTATGTACCTCTAATGCCATCCCATTTACTGCCTCAGGGCATCTTAAAATGCCTTTTTTATAAATGAAGAAGCATGTTTACATACAAGAAAGCCTAATTCATTTGAAATACAACAGATTTTTAGCTTTAGTTAGATTTTTTTTAGAACAATAGAGCAGAGACTTTTTAACTCTTTTGAACCTGACCACAGAGTGAAAAGCCCTTTATATCACATCCTGGTACACACAAATGCACACATGTGTAACAGAAGTTTCACAGAACAGTACTTACTACACACTTGGGAAGCACCTGGACATTTTAGATTGTAGTCTAGTTTTTTTGTTGTTGTTCATAGTCTTCCTTAATGATCCTTTATTTCTTTACTGTGGTAAGAATACTTAACATGAGATATACCCTCTTAACAAATTTTTAAGTGCACAATACAATGTTGTTAACTATAGACACAATGTGGTTCAGTGGATCTCCAGGACATATTCGTCTTATTTAACTAAAATTTTGCACCCACTGAACATCCTATTTCTCTCTCCCCTCAGCCCCTGGCAACCAGCAGGAGCTTCTGTGTGTCTGAATATTTTAGATATATCCTGTAAGTGGAATTCTGCAGTGGCAAACAGTATAAAGACTGCAAAAATGTAAAATAAATCCTTTCTTTTTTTAACACAGTCACAGCCTGCTGTATTGATGTCAGGATCCACATACTTGTTTGAAGTACATTCATAGCAAGGGACTCTGAATTGTTTTTTGCTTTAAATTACACAGTACGGTAAAGGTGGTATTGAAGATATGTGAAACAGGTAGGAACAGACAGAGGGGCGACAAAAAGAGAGACATATTTTTTAAATTAATTATTGATGGCAACTCAGTGGAAATATTAACACCTTTATGCACTTTTCAATCCTTGAAAAGAGAAAGAGATGCCGTTTTTATAAATGCTACTTATTTTTTCATATAGGCTGATTAAAGATGATGAAATACCAGATTTGCTTCACTAAATAGACATTTTAAAGTCCAAAGGAAAGTAAAACTCAAAGGTTAGTTCATCCTTGGTGTCTCATTCATCAGCTCACTTGCTAACTAGGGCAAGTCTCTCTCTCAAGCAAACGCACCAAAGAGATGCCATTTTCCACTAGATGGCGATATAGAACAGGAGTAGTCCTTTATCCATAGTTACTGACAGGTAGGTTGATCTATGCTGCAGAATTTAGAAACCCAGGATTACCCAATAATTCACATGAATTTAGCTTGAAAGTTTACTCAATGCTCCTGGCATGTTTCTGCCTTTTCTTGGACCATCCTGAGATTTCAGCTTTATTCTTGCTGACAGGCTGGCATTTAAAATTAGTAATATTCTTTGTTATCTCCTTGGGGCAGTACAGATCAACTGCTGCTGTGTAACGTCAAAGCCATCATAATGTCTGTAAATATTAATAATCTGAAAATTTAGTATATGCTGTTAAGCTTTTATTTCTTGCCTCTTCCACGTAACATTTAAGGAACACCATGGGTCCTGTGTCATTTCCCATTGCTAACAATTTATATCTCTCTTAATTGTTCTACTTATTAAAAAGTCACTGGGAATATTTAACGTACATTTTAGTTCTTATTGCTTAACTGGAAAAAAAAAATGGTCTCAAATACACACTGGCAAGCCATTTGCCCTGAAAGAACTAATAGCTGATGATAAGTTGGAAATGTATCATAAATAAAAATGTATACTTTTTGCAATATGAAACAGTCTTTTGAGAGATTTTTTAAAATTCTCATCAAGTGATGCCTGTTCATAAGACTTATTTACACTTACTTGCAAGTCTTACTTACTTTTTATGTTGGTAAAGAGAAGATATTTATGAATGATTGTCTCTTGCTACTTATATTTGTATCTTATTTGAATTTTATGAGTACCTATTACTTTTACAAACAGGAAAATAAAGATGTTTTGTTATAAAAATAATATGTAACTATGAGGGAAAACGTGGATTTTCATATGGCATAACCTAGAAAGTTATTACTAACAGGTCAGTTGAATGCTCACACAATTTAAGTGCTATGTAGGTTAATTTTGACTGTGAATTGCTAATTTAGGAAACAATATTTCTTAATTTAGGCCATTTTCACTGTGTTCTTATCTATAATTAACTATTCTTCTTAAAGTGGAGACAATATCAAGCTACTCATTATTCTTATTATAAAACTATTAGTAAGACAACTGGTAGTAGCATCTTTAGTTATTAAAAAAAAAAAAGCAAAAACAGTATATCTAATATTTTACTATTCTTCAAGCTGCACAATAACCCACATCCATGTGGTGGTCTGTAGGTTTAGAGCATAAGAAGCACTTTCACTTACATTAGCTCATTTTATACTTTCACTAGGTATATGACATAGGTGGGGCATATCCAGGTTCTAAGAGAAAATTTTCTACATAAGATAATACATCTCATGAGTTACAGAGCCAGGGAACGACAAATCATGCGATTCTGAGTTCAGGCTATTTGTTTTTCATTTTTGTTCCCTACAGGTAGATGAGGAAGAGGAAGTCTTTTTAGCAAACATTTAAAGTATTGGGTGCTCCTTCTTACTTTTTCCTCACCTACATGTGGGAACTGAGCCAGGGGAGGAATAGGAATGATTCAGAACAGGCTGTGTGTGCCCATCATGTTCACACCTAGTGTTGAATGGGTCTTTGTTGTGACATTGTCCATCACCTTTCAAACTGCAATTCCCTAAGGCATAGCCATGTGTTCATTCAACTGATAAGTATGTATTGACCACCTCCTAAGGGCCAGGGACTTGTGTCAGGTGCTGCATACGTGGAGGTGAGCACAGCAGACAAGCTCCCGGCCCACATGGAGATTGAAGTCTAGCAGGGTAGACAGATGTGGACAGAATAAGCAAACAGACAAACAAACATATAATCACCAAATTCTACTGTAAAGGCTTATCTGAGAGTCGATAACAGAGCCAGACATAATTTAGGGGGGGGGGGTGTTGGGAAGTTTCTCTCAAGAAGCAATATTTAAGCTGTGTGAGTAGCGATTTACCAGGAAATATTGTAGGAAATGTTCCAAGAAGGACTGTGCTATATAAAGGCCCTGAGGTAGGAAAATGTTTCACTTGTTGGAGGAACTGAAGCTCCCGTAGCCCCAGTAGACTGAGCACAGGGAGGTGGTAGGAAATGGGACAGTGAGGTTGGCAGGGGGCCCCAGCACTAGGACTCTGTTGTTCATATTAAGAATTTTGGGCCCTGCCCTGGCCAGTTTGGCTTAGCAGTTAGAGCATTGGCCCGAGGACCAAAGGGTCTCGGGTTTGATGCCCGATCAAGGGCACGTATCTGGGTTGCAGGTTCGATCCCCAGCCCTGATCAGGGTCATGCAGGAAGCAACCAATCAATGTGTCTCTCTCACATCGATGTTTCTCTCTCTCTCTCCCTCCCTCCCTTCCACTCTATTTTTTAAAATCAATGGAAAAATATCCTCGGGTGAGGATTAACAGCAACAACAACAACAAAAAGTATTCTGAATTTTATCCTAACAGTGGTGGTAAGCCATTGATGAGTTATAAATAGAGAATCTATAGAATCTATGGATTCTTTATGCTTTTAAAAGATGACATCATCAGTTTCAATTAGGTTAGAATGAAGAAGAGTCACAGTGGGACACCAGCTCAGAGGCACCTATTGTAGTCCAGGAAGAGGTGGCCGCTGCATTAGGGTGGTAGCAGGGAGGTGAAGGGAAAGAGAAACACCCACCTTTGGGTTGAATAGCATATCAGGAGTGAGTGAAAAGGACATGGGGCTGTCACCCACTGAAATTTGGAAGAGGAGATGAGCCAGTCTGGTGACTGGAGGGGGTGTGCTCAAGAATTCAGATGTGGGCTTATTAGGGATGAGAGGAGTGGGAGACATTCAAATGGAGATGCAAAGAAGGCATTTGGATTTCAGGGTTCATTGTTGAAGAGAGAATGAGGCTGGAGCCATGGCTTTTAGAAAGGTCAGCCTGGAAATGGTACTAAGATACAGTGAAACTGATGAGACCACCTCAGGAAAAAGGAACAGAAAGAAAGGCCCGGAACACAGCCTAAATAAAATTCAATATTTAAAATTAGGTAAGGAGACAGAAACAGTAAAAGAGCTTGAGAAGGAACCATCACAGAGGTAGGAGGAAAACCAGGAGAGCGAGGTGTCTAACAAGACAGAGAAGAAGCTTCCTGAGAAGGCGTGGCCAAGGACGAAAATGCTGCTGACAGGCCAATTGACAAGGACCATGACCTGTGTCTTAGAAAAGCACTTGGCAGTAGTTCAAAGAAGAGAGCAGTACACATTAGAAATGCAACTTCAACTAGAAGTAGCTGGCATCCTTCTTTACTTTCAAGGAGGAACTTTAACCCACATAACTATAAAACTGGCCTGACTGGAATATTTGATGTCAGAGCACTCAAATTTCTGGGCTTTCTGTAGCAGCCAGATTGGTAGACACTAATTGTATCACTTTTTTCCCCTATTATTTAATTATTTAAATGTTCAAAGATACCAAGAAGTTGAAAGAATTATATCATGAATATTCGTGTATTCATAGATTCTACAATGAACATCATGCTATACCTGCTTTATCACCTATCAATCCATTCATCCCTCCCTCCATTCATCCACCAATCCATCTTGTTTTTAGGATGCATTTCAAAGTAAGTTTAGACATAAGAACATTTTACAACTAAACACTCTAGCATCTATATCATTAACTAGAGTTCAATATCAGTTTATAGTTCTTTTTGTTTTAAGGTAAAAGTTAAAAAGAATAAAATGCCCAAATCTTTAGTGTACCAATTGATGCCTTTTGACAAATGCATACCCTTGTGTACCCATCCTATTAAGTTACAGAACATTATATCACCCCAGAAATTTTGACACTTCTGCTTTATCTTTAAGCAAGCGTAGATAATGTAGGTAAGGAATCTTGGTGCTGGACTCATGGTAAGAACACAGCAAGTGTTAATTCCTTTCTCCCTTCTGCCAGCAGACTCTACCGCCACTTGTATAGATTCACCCACATTTTCACCAAGATAGAAATAGACATTGAACTCTTCCTAAAAGTGCTATTGTAAACATCGTACAATAAACTCTTTGTAGAGGACAATGGTGTCCAGTGAACCAACCCCAACTCGGGAAATCAGAGTTCCTCAAGCAGAATCCTGCTCTGCTGGTGCTGAGCAAGCTTATGTCACAGTCCTCTTACTTTAAAACTGGAACAATGACCATCTGGACCGTACAAGTACAAAATTAATTGGTATTTTAATATATTAACTAATATAGCTCTAGGGGAAAAGATAAAAAGACCTTCATACCAGGTTGTGAACATTTGCCTAACTTGACGTATTTTCAGTTTGCCCCAGTGGTGCTCTGTCTCCCCACATTGCCAAGGCGAGGCCTGGAGGGCACAGACCTGAGTCAGGGACGTTCTGTGTGGAGTGTAGCACCTACTCAGATTTGGCACCAGAATCAGGACTAAAGTTTTTAACTTGGTCTCCCCAGTTCAAATGTCTATTGTTAACCCCTGAAAAAGGCTATGGGTCAGTTATTTGTTTATTTTCTTGCTTTTATTTTGTCTTATAACTCTGGGATTTAAGAAGATCATACATGAGAGTGATTTGTTGAATTGAAGAGAGGGTTTCTCAATCACTCACCCTAAGCCTGGTTTTAAAGAACCGTGAGATATAAGTTGAGGTAGCAGCACCTTCTAAGATTCAATCAAAATTTTCTTGAGCCTTTTCCCCAGTCTCTGTGAGAAGTCTAATGATCCCCTCAAATGTGCTTATTAATTGTTGAGATTTTATAGACTTGTGTTTCTAGTTCCAAAATTCTGGTCTTGCTGAATTCACATCTCTCTCAGAGTCCACTTCCACTGTTGCTGTCTTTTTTCTGTTCTGGGCCAACCTAGCCTCTTTTCTTTGATTTCCCCTCCAAACAACTTTCCCAAACAAAGCCTTGTGGAATTCCAATTCTCTCTCATTAATCCTTCCTTCTTCTACTACTCTCTTGACTGTTATACCCCCATGTCCATATTCCTGTTGATGTTTAGATTCAGATTAGTTTAGCTATGACTTTACTTCCTTGTATTTTCCATCCCTGGCCCAGGGCCTTACTGTCTACCTACAAGTGGATAATTAAGGTATTTTTCTAAACAAAGATAATTCTCTTTTTTTTTTTTTATTCTCACCTGAAGACATTTTTGCATTTATCTTTAGACAGAGCGGGAGGGAGGGGGGGGGGAGAGAGAGAAACATTGACGTGAGAGAGCCACATCAAGTGGTTGCCACCCACACAACCCCAACCGAGGCCGTGGACTAACAGCAACCGAGGTACGTGCTCTTAGCGGGAAGCGAACCTGGGCCTCTCTGGTCCACATGCCGATGCTCTAACTGCTGAGCCAAACCCGCCAGGGCAAAGATAGTTCTCTTAAGAGTTACTTTGGTGCAGCCTGGCTGGAGTGGCTCGGTTGGTTGAGCATCATCCTATGCATCGAAAGGTTCTGGATCGATTCTCATTCAGGGCACATGCCTAGGTTTCGGGTTCTATCCCCAGTCAGGGTGCATGCGTGCATGGGGGGAGTAGGGGGATCCAATCAATGTTTCTCTCTCTCTCTCTCTCTCCCTCCCTCCCACTAGCATGTCCTCAGGTGTGGATTAAAGAAGAAAAGAGTAACTTTGGTGCAAAATTTTTTCAAAAGATATATGTACACACACATAAAAACACAAAAACACATATATACACATACATATAATACATAGCATATATATGCATATTATAATACATAGAAATATATAAACAATTGCATAAATATGTGTATAATTAAATATATCATACATATTGTATATACATACACACATATGTATATACCCTACTACATACTTTCATCTACATAATCTACGTAACTATGGGACTATGAATTCGAGCTCCTGTCTCATTCTCTTGGGTTCTAATTCTCACCTTTTTACTTGTACATTGCTACAGATCCTCCTCTCTGACTGAAATGGATCCCATCCAGTTTGCACTGTTTAGTTTGGAAAATGAGACTGTAAATATTTGTTCCGTCATTCATTTATTCAACCATACATTCACTCAACATACAGCAATCGAGCACCCACAATAGAATGCCATATTAAATCCTATGGAAGAGAAAAGATGAATAAAGAAAGGAGGGGTTCATAAATTTAGAAACTCAAAATCCAGCTGGATGTACAACACTTAAGACACGAAAAAAAACATCCTCAAATGCACAATTCTCATCAGAAGAACAGCAAATTAGAGCAGAAAGCTAAAGCCTTGCAGTGTACACCAATGCTGCTGTTTCAGCAGAATGAACAGGAGGAAAAAAACCACTGTGGTCAAAAGAAACTGCTGGCTTATGGATTTTTTTTTTTTTTAATTACAATTTGCATGCTCTTCTAACAGTGTTAGTTCTGCTTAGATGGCAGAATGGCTTTCATGAAAATATGAACTCAGCCTTGTCTTATGCCTGTTTTAAAAAAGAGGTCAGATAAAATGACCGTAGTAACTGCACCAAGCTAGTTGAAAACCACAGTGTCTTTCAGATGAGACAAAAAACCACATACTGGAAATTTTTTGCCCACTAAAAAACTCTTGAAGTTGTCTCAGAAACACACACAGACAATTTCCTCTTTTCTCTTTAGGAGTGTCGTCAAGGGAAATAGCTTTCCAAATCTGTGGTGCTAGACCAGTAGACCTGTTTAGCAGCCTGTGTTAATTTTGAACTGAGCAGTAAATGCTCCCTGAGTATTAAAGTAGCACATGATCACTGGGCTTGTCAGAGTCTGGCTAAATTACTCATGCCTTGAAAGGAAGTCGTTCTGATTCACCACAATATACACAAACTCGTAAGTCATGAGCACTAAAGAACATGGTCCCACTAATACCTGGCTGTGCTTTGGGTTGTTGTTTTCTGTCAATTTGACTTCAGATTGTGGCAAAAGAGGACGAAGAGAACTGAGACAAGGCAAAATAATAAGAGAAGTATCTTATTTTTTAACCTCCCTAATGCGGTTATATTTGGGATCAGGCACTTAATCCTTACATAGCTCTTCCAAATCTCTTCATATAGTGCTGCAATTTATAATTGAACTCTACACTGAATATTCGAATCATTTAAAACATTTTAAATGACTTTGGAACAGAAATAAGTAAGGACTGAATTCATTTGTAAAAACCCATACCATATATTGTTAGAATGTCTACATAAAAGCTGAATAACTTTATTAGTGTTCATTTGACATCAGATAAGGGCAGAAAACAAAAGGAGTCTTTTTATCCTATATGTTGATAAACATGGTCTATATGCGGTATCAATGATATTTTTAATTCACAAATCAAATGTATACTTAATGTACCCATGGAGGAATTTATATATGAATTTCATGAAGAATAGCAAGTATTAAGATAGTGAAGGGATAATATTAGTGTATGCAGAGGAGAGATATGATCAACCTGTTTCTTGGTGGTAGCAAAATGTGATAAATGACTTTTTTCCATAGAACCTCAAAAATAAATTGATGCAGGTACAGGAGTCCCCCTTTATCTACAGAGGATATGTTCCAAACCCCCCAGTGGATACCTGAAACTGCAGATAGTACAGAATGACCCCCATGTATAGTATTTTTTCCTACACATACATATCTATGATAAAGTATAATTTATAAACTAAGCACAGTAAGAGATTAACAACAATAACTAATAATAAAATAGAACAATCATAACAATACTGTAATAAAAGTTATGTGAATGTTGTCTGTCTCTCAAAATATTGAATTGTACTATATTCACCTTTTCACGTAAAGGAAGCACTTTATGGCTTCTTGTTGGCATATCCGAATTGCCAGCATCACTACTTTTGCACTTTGGGCCATTATTAAGTACAATGAGGGTTACTTGAATACAAGCTCTGTGATATAGTGACTGTCAATCTGATAACCCAGACGGCTACTAAGTGAATAACAGCGAGGAGTGTACACAGCTCAGAGATGAAGGACATTGGGATGAGTCACGTCCTGGCCTGCCTGAATGGGACTCCTGAGATTTTATCACAATACTCAGAATGGCACATAATTTAAAACTTATGAATTGTTTATTTCTGGAATTTTCCATTTATTTTCAAACCGCAGTTGACTGTGGGCAACAAACCACGGAAAGTGAAACTGCGGATGAGGGGGACTACTGTATTCATATTCTATCAAAGTTAGTTAGACGGTGCTTTTCTAGGAGTTATTCTGTTTTTCTTTGCATACTTTTGTGACAAAGTTAAAGATAAATTGTTAGAGGAAATAGTAATTGTCTTCATTTGAAAACATTTAACAAGATGAACCTGGCATGCTGGATGTGAACCTAAGAGAACTGTACCTCAGTTTTATAAGTTTGCAGTTCTTCATACTCATACTTCCCAACCCATAGAAGAACTGGCCATTCCTGGGAGATCCTTACTTCTCACATAGTGCTTCATTTTATTCTTTTTACTTATTTACACTATTTAACAAACTCAGGCAATCACATGAAAATCCTTTAAGTTGATACTTCAAATTCTATCAATTATATCCAGATTTAGTATTAATTCTCTAAGTTTGTTGGAATGCTAGAAAAGTCCTCTTCTTGTATTAAAGAAGTGATATTATAAACAAATGGGGGAAGGAAAAACTATCAACAAATGATGTTAAAAATGTCAGTGGTGACTACCTGAGGGCAGTAGGATTTCAGGTGACTTTTATAATATTCTTCATATTTTGAATAATTGCTTGGATTTTAACAATGATCATGAGTTGTTTATATAATCAGAAAGTTATTTACATTGTAAAAATTACAGTACTGAAAAAATTGGTTTCAGTCCAGCCGGTGTGGCTCAGTGGTTGAGCATCGACCCATGCAACAAGAGGTTACCGGTTCGATTCCCAGTCAGGACACATGCCCAGGTTGTGGGCCCGAACCCCAGTGGGGGCATGCAGGAGGCAGCCAATCGATGTTCTCTCTCATTGATGCTTCTATCTCTCTCTCTGTCTCCCTTCCTCTCCTTGTAAAATCAATAAAGGGAAAAAAAGTTGGTTTCCTATATGTAAGTAAATAAAATGAGATCCTTTCCTAACACTCTATTCACAGGTAAGTTACAGAAAGGATAAAGACCAAAATATGTGAAGCAAAACTTTACTATTAGAAGGAAATTACAGATTATCTTCATGACCTTGAGTTAAGCAGAATTTCTTAAAATAAGGCAGAAAGAATAACAACTAAAGAAATTGAAGTTGTAATCAAGACTCTCCCAGCAAACAAAAGCCCAGGCCCGGACGGCTTCACGGGGTAGTTTTACCAAACATTCAAAGAAGAACTAACACCCATTCTCCTCAAACTACTTCAAAAAATTCAAGAAGAAGGAAGTCTTCCAAACTCGTTTTATGAGGCCAGCATAATTCTAATTCCAAAACCAGAAAAAGACACTACAAAGAAAGAAAACTACAGGCCAATATCCCTGATGAACATAGATGCCAAAATCCTGAACAAAATAGTAGCAAATCGGATCCAGCAACACATCAAAAAAATTATTCACCATGAAAGGAAAAAATGAACACATGGGACTACATCAAACTCAAAAGCTTCTGCACAGCAAAAGAAACAACGATCAAAGTGGAAAGGGAAATCACTATATGGAAGAGCATAATTGTCAATGATACATCAGATAAGGGGTTAATCTCCAAGATATATAGAGTACTCACACAACCCAACAAAAGGAAGACAAAGAACCCAATTAGAAAATGGGCAGAGGACCTAAAGAGACACCTCTCCAAACAGGACATACAAATAGCCAAGAGACATATGAAAAAATGCTCAACATCACTAATCATCAGAGAAATGCAAATTAAAACAACAATGAGGTATCACTTCACACCTGTCAGAATGGCCGTCATCAACAAATCATCAAACAACAAGTGCTGGCGAAAGTGTGGAGAAAAAGGGACCCTAGCACACTGCTGGTGGGAATGCAGACTGGTGCAGCCACTATGGAAAACACTATGATGTTATATCAAAAAATTAAAAATTGAACTGCCATTTGACCCAGTGATCCCACTTCTAGGAATATACCCTAAGAAGCCTGAAACACCAATCAGAAAGAAAATATGTACCCTATTTTCATAGCAGCACTATTTACAATAGCTAAGATCTGGAAACAGCCCAAGTGTCCATCAGTAGATGAGTCTATAAAAAAGCTGTGGTACATATACACAATGGAGTACTATGCAGCTGTAAGAAAGAAAGATCTCTTATCCTTTGAGACAACATGGAGGGACCTGGAAAGTATTATGCTAAGCGAAACAAGCCAAGCAGAGAATGACAGATATCACATGATCTCACTTATTTGTGGAATATAATGAACTAAACAAACTGATGAACAAAGTAGACCCAGAGTCATGGAAGTAGGGCACAGACTGACAGTCCTCAGAAGGGGTGGGGGGGAGGGAGAGGATAAACCACAGAACTTATATGCATGTATGCATAACCAATGGACATAGACAACAAAGCTGAGGACAAGGTGGGAGGGGATGGGGAGGAGGAAGTCAATGAGGGGAAAAAGGAGAAACATCTGTAACAAAAATAAATTAATAAAAAGAAAAATTATTCACCGTAACCAAGTGGGATTCATCCTAGGGATGCAAGGTTGGTTCAATATTTGCAAATCAATAAATGTGATACACCACATAAACAAAATGAAAGATAAAAACCACATGATCATATCAATAAATGCTGAAAAAGAATTTGACAAAATCCAGCACCCATTTCTGATAAAAATGCTCAGCAATTTGGGAATAGAGGGATCATATCTCCACATAATAAAGGCCATATATGAAAAACCTACAGCCAACATCATACTCAATGGGCAAAAACTAAAAACATTTCCCTTAAGAACAGGAACAAGACAGGGATGTCCACTTTTGCCACCCTTATTTAATATGGTACTGGAAGTCTTAGCCACAGCAATCAGACATGAAGAAAAAATAAAAGGGATCCAAATTGAAAAGGAGGAAGTGAAACTGTCATTATTCGCAGATGACATGATATTATATATAGAAAACCCTAAAGACTCCATCAAAAATCTACTAGACTTAATAAATGAATTTGGCAAAGTAGCAGGATACAAAATTAATGTCAAGAAATCAACAGCATTCTTATACACCAATGATGAACTCACAGAAAGAGAAACTAAAAAAACAATCCCATTTACCATCATGGCAAAAAAATTAAGATACCTAGGAATAAACTTAACCAAAGAAGTAAAGGACCTATTTGCAGAAAACTACAGGACATTGAAAAAAGAAATAGAAGAAGATATAAAAAATTGGAAGTACATACCTTGTTCATGGATTGGAAGAATTAACATCATTAAAATGTCCATATTACCCAAAGCAATCTGTAGATTCAAAGCAATCCCCATCAAAATACCAAAGACATATTTCACAGAACTAGAACAAATACTTCAAAAGTTCATATGGAACCAAAAAAGACCCCAAATAGCCACAGCAATCTTGAAAAAGAAGGACAAAGTAGGTGGGATCACAATACCGAATATCAGGTTATACTACAAAGCTATTGTAATCAAAACAGCCTGGTACTGGCACAAGAACAGGCATATAGACCAGTGGAACAGAACAGAGAATCCGGAAATTGACCCAAGACATTATGCTCAATTAATATTTGACAAAGGTGGCAAGAGCATACAATGGAGTAAAGACAGCCTCTTTAATAAATGGTGTTGGGAAAATTGGACAGCTACATGCAAAAAAATGAAACTAGACCATCAACTTACACCATACACAAGAATAAACTCAAAATGGATAAAAGACTTAAATGTGACTTGTGAATCCATAAAACTCCTAGAAGAAAATGTAAGCAACAAAATTTCGGACATCAAACGCAACAGAATCTTCACTGATACGTCACCTAAGGCAACAGAAACAAAGGAAAAAATGAATACATGGGACTACATCAAACTCAAAAGCTTCTGCACAGCAAAAGAAACAACCATCAAAATGGAAAGGGAACCCACTGTATGGGAGAGCATAATTGCCAATGATACATCAGATAAGGGGTTAATCTCCAAAATATATAGAATGTTCACACAACTCAACAAAAGGAAGACAAAGAATCCAATTAAAAAATGGGCAGAGGGCCCTGGCCAGTTTGGCTCAGCGGTTAGAGCGTCGGCCTGCGGTCCAGAGAGACCCGGGTTCGGTTCCCGCTAAGGGCATGTGCTTCGGTTGCAGTTTGTCCCCGGCCCTGGTTGGTCGTGCAGGTGGCAGCCACTTGATGTGTCCCTTTCACGTCGATGTTTCTCTCTCTCTCTCTTCCTCTCTCTCCCTCCCACTCTATCTGGACAAAAAGATAAATAAATAAATAAATAAATAAATGGGCAGAGGAACTAAATAGACACCTCTCCAAACAGGACATACAAATGGCTAAGAGACATATGAAGAAATGCTCAACATCACTAATCATCAGAGAGATGCAAATTAAAACAACAATGAGGTATCACCTCACACCTGTCAGAATGGCCACCATCAACAAATCATCAAACAACAAGTGTTGGCGAGGGTGTGGAGAAAAGGGGACTCTAGCACACTGCTAATGGGAAGGCAGACTCGTGTAGCCACAATGGAAAATACTATGGTGTTACCTCAAAAAATTAAAAATTGAATTGCCATTTGACCCAGTGATCCCACTTCTGGGAATATACCCTGAGAAGCCTGAAACACCAATCGGAAAGAATATATGTACCCTTATGTTCATAGCAGCACTATTTACAATAGCTAAGATCTGGAAACAGCCCAAGTGTCCATCAGTGGACGAATGGATAAAAAAGCTGTGGTACATATACACAGTGGAGTACTATGCAGCTGTAAGAAAGAAAGATCTCTTATCCTTTGAGACGACATGGAGGGACCTCGAGAGTATTATCCTAAGTGAAACAAGCCAAGCAGAGAAAGACAAATATCACATGATTTCACTTATCTGTGGAATATAATGAACATAACAATCTGAGGTACAGGGTAGACCCAGAGACGTGGACGTAGGGTACAGACTGACAACTCTCAGAAGAGGGGGTGGGGGAGGAGGGAAGAGATAAACCACAGAACTTATATGTATGTACGCACAACTGATGGACATGGACAACAAAGCTGGGGACAGGGTGGGAGGGATGGGGAGGAGGGTGTCAATGGGGAAAAAAGGAGAAACATCTGTAACAAAAATAAATTAATAAAACAAAACGAAAAAAAAATAAGGCAGAAAGAGCAAGAAACATAAATGATAAGATTTATGTTTGCTTATAATTTTTAAATGACACCAAAATTAAAGCTTAACCTGAAAACTTGATTTAAAAACAAGCTATAGATGAGGGCAAGACATTTGTAAAATGTATTAAATATCTAAACTACACAAGAATTAAAATAATCAGCAATAAAGCAAAACCCCCAATTTTTTAAAAATGGGCAAAAATATGAACAGAAACGGGGAAAAATATCAACAAATTCACAAAAATATCCTCCTCATTATACTTGGAGAAATACAAATTAAATTAGATAACACCTTATTATTATTATGATGATGATGATGATGATGATGATGATGATGATTATAGATACCTCCTCATTATCTATAAAATGTTTAACCTGATAATATGCAATGTTGCAATAGATGCAGAAGATAGAACTTGTACAGAGCGAAAATAAATGCAACTATTTTGATTTCAAATTAACAATACAATAAAACTAAAAATGTATGTTCTGCATGAACTTGAAAGTCCTCTTCTAGAGAAGCTTGCAAATATGTGCACAAGAGACAGCTACAAAAAATTGGGAACAATCTAAAATCCATCATAGGGGGAATGAAAAATAAAGGACATTATATTCCCAAGGTCATGAAAATAGCAGTTTTAAAAACTAAACTAGTTCTCTCTATATATTAACATTATCAACTTAGATCAGAAAAACATATCATTGAGAGGGAAAAGAACAGATTGCAGTAATATTTAAACAGTATGATACAAATTATTTTAAATTAAAAAAACACTATGTATTGAAGATGGGTACATATATACATAATAAATAGACTCATGTACTGGAAGATACTACCAAGAGTCTCCTAGGAGAAAAGTAGAGGAAGGCAATTGAGGAGAGGAACAAAATGGACCTCAATTTTATCTGAATATAATATTACTGTTATTTAAAAACTTACATAGCATATTTTAAAATACAAAAGTAATGTACTTAGCCCTGGCCGGTTTGGCTCAGTGGTTAGAGCGTCAGTGGTTGGAGCGTCGGCCCGCGGACCAGAGAGACCCGGGTTCGGTTCCTGCTAAGGGCACGTACCTCAGTTGCAGTTTGTCTCTGGCCCCTCTTGGGGTTGTGCAGGAGGCAGCCACTCGATGTGTCCCTCTCACATCGATGTTTCTCTCTCTCTCCCACTTCCTCTCTCTCCCTCCCACTCTATCTGAACAAAAAAATGGACAAGTGTCCTTGGGTGAGGATAAAAAAAAAAAAGTAATGTACTTAGACTCTTGTTCCCCTCTGGTCACAGATCCAACCAGCAGACCAGAGTCGCAGAGCGCCTGGTCTGCAGGAGGAGGGCCAATTTAGCACCCCTAGGACGGGGCAGAGCTCCAGCCTCCATTTCTACTTATGATCACGATGTGGATAAAACACTACTAGATGCCCGAATGAATCTAGGTGATGTCACCTTAAGAGTGCCCACTGTGACCCACCTCACTCATAGACACCACAAGATACTAATAAGACACTCTGAAATAGAAACCCATAGCATTGGAGGAAAAAACAGTTCTCAGCCTGAGGAAGATTATACTGAGAAAATAAATTGAAAGCATTTTGAAGAAAAACTCAGATTAACTATGAGATTGGTTAAGTCAGTGTGAGAATATCTCCCCCCGTCCAAAAAAAAAACCACCTGCCTTTAAACATCTGTACACAGCCAAAGCACACAGGCTCTCTCAACATGAGGATCACACATTATAAAGAAAGAGGGCATTTCTTGAGATATCTGCTCAGTCTGTTTCAGACTCTTCAACAGTGTACATTGCTCTATTTAACCCTTTGCTTTGTGCTAACTTTTGGAGGCTCTTAGAATCAGCTTTAGTCTAAGCAAATCTGTGGCTACATTAAAAAAATGGAAATAGAAAAAAAATAATCTTTGCCAAATCCTTCGGAGATTACTATATTTGCATATGATTTAAAACTAAACTTTACTCTCTCTGTCAATTGAAAAAGACGATGGAAAGCATCAAAATATTAATTTAAAAAATAAATAAAGTAAAAATAAACTTCATCAAAGCTTTTTTATTGAACCAAAATAACAGTAATTTATTTAAAAATAAATATTTGTACTTCCCCAGTGTTACTTGGGGACCTTTCTGGCTGGTTTGGGTGATTATAGCTGGGCCCACTTGCAGCAATAGGAGCAACCATATTTTGGACTTTTACCATGCAAGGTCTGGGAGGGCTTAGGTCAAGAGACCAAAGCAAGAGCACAACCACTCCTCTGGGACCTCACTGGACATTGCTTGGGCAGAGGTGGGGCTTGGTGGGATGACAAACCTTTCCCCAGCTTTGCTGAAGGAAGTCAAGCTCTGTGTTGATTTATAACTGTTAGTGACTATTTTTATTTGTCAATATTCTAAAAAAGTATTGGGAAATCTTCATCAGTAAAAAAAAAAAAAAAATTATCTCTCAATCCAAAGATAAGTCAAGCAGTTTTCTTTTCTTCTTTTTAAGTTGTAATTATTCCTTGCTGTATCTCAGTCTGCCTTTTTTATTTTATTTTATTTTTTTATTGATTTGAGAGAGAGAGAGAGAAACATTGATCAGTTGCCTCTGCATACGCCCCAACTGGGGACTAAACCTGCAACTTGGACATGTGCCCTGACCGGGAATCAAACCCGCCACCTTCTGGTGCACAGGATGACACTCCAACCGAGCCACATTGGCCAGGGGAGACAAGCAGTTTTCTTTTAAAAAGGTACAGATGGGTATTTTTCATCAGTATAAGGATAAACCATTTGATGTTTGATACAAGCTTCACAAACAAGTGTTGTGATTGAAATAGCTACATTTCTCCGAAGACTCCTATGTTTTTTGTAACCTCCTCTCCATTTTAAACAGGCACAATTAGTACAAATTTAGCCTGATAAGTGTCTTGGAAATTGAACATTCTACAAGTTCTATGTATTAGTTACTACCTGGGGCACTCATAGATATGCACCCACAGTGCTATTTGACAGACCCTGGAGACAAGACGGTAATCAGCAGGCACTGATGCCCATCTGGCATACTGGCCAGTGTCCATTTTATTTTATTTTATTTATTATTATTATTATTATTATTCCTCACCTGAGGATATTTTTCTACTTATTATCAAATAAGGTGGGAGGGAGAGAGAGAGACAGAGAGAAACATCGATGTGATAGAGCCACATTGACTGGTTGCCTCCCAAACAATCCGACTGGGGACGAACCGCAACCGAGGTACGTGCCCTTGACTGGAATCGAACCTGTGACTCACTGGTGCATGGGCCAACACTCTAACCACTGAGCCAAACCGACCAGGACCAGTGTCCATTTTAATTGGTTAATACCTGAGCCTTACCAGGAGTTCAGCACTGTGCCTATCACCCTGTCCCAGAAGATCATTATGGCCACAGATGCATGGGTCTTGGCAGATTTAGTATCTCAGAACTGAAATCTGGTAGAGCCCTTCCTGGTCCATTGCTCTTTCAGCCTTCCTGTCCCCATTGCTGGAGCACCATCTGGTCCTCATCGCCACTCTTAACCTCGACCAGTCTCAAGGACCAGTTAGAACTTAGGCAGGAAGCATCTGAACTTCTCTAACTCATCACCCTGGATTTAGTGCTGAATCTCTAGTAGGGAATACACGGTCTGACACCCTAAAGACCTCTACAGCTTTTCTACTTCCCTGCCTCCCTCCTCTGCCTTCACCTCTACACACACACACACACACACACACACACACACACACACACGGTTGTTCTCAGGATGTGCCAGCCTGTTTAACAACCCCAGTCATGACCTCAGTCACACTGCTTCCTCTTTCCTCCGCCTGGAATGCATTATTTTCAGCAAAACTGTTTGGCTGATATGATAGGGTTCCTTGATCACTCATGTTTCTTAGAACACTAATACCTTCTTTCTGTGTACAAAGCAAGTTCTAGTTCCAGCAGAGAGTATGGCCTCTCAGGGCTGCCCCTGCTTCCTCAGTCTTAGAAGTAATACACTTACCTTGTACTCCTATATTACATGTTATCATTAAAATCTTTCTACAGCTTTCGTGAGGAAAGAACCATTATCCCCATTCTACTGATGAGGAAACTGAGCTCAGAAAGGCTAAAAAACTTGCCCAAAGTCATCTTTCTGGAAAATTAGAAAGCTGATTCAAACCAAAGATTCTTAGATTCCAAAGCCCATGCTCTTCATTACTATCTCCATAGCCCAGTCTTAGACTCCCCCCCCCTTTTTTTTTTTTATCTTAACCCAAGGATATTTTTCCACTGATTTTTAGATAGAGTGGAAGGGAGGGAGGGAGGGAAAGAGAAACACTTATATGAGAGAGACACATCCATTGGTTGTCTCCCACATGACCCTAACCAGGTCCAGGGATCAACCTACAATCCAAGTACATGCCCTTGACTGGGAATCAAGCCTTGAACCTTTTGATCCTCTGGCCGACGCTCTAGCAGCTGAGCCAAACCGGCCAGGGTGACTCCCCTGTTTTTGGTTCCTGTTGCCTGAGTTCATGTGCTTATTCATGGTCAGTACCAAAGTCTCTAGCACTGGGACCCTGATTTGTTCCACAGCTCATCCTCCACAAATGGAAGGCTCCTTCTGACCCTGACTGAGTACCCTTGTCTAGCTCTACATTGACACTGTTCCCTCTCACTGCCTGGCTGCCTGGCTATCCAAACACAACCCGAACCCACCGTCACCATGCTCCCCTCTCCGATAGGGTGCTAGACTCCTGCAGGCCAGATCTCAGAAGCCAACTGCTGACAGAAACTACAATCTCTTCTTCCACATCCTTCGCCTACTGCTCTGGAACCTAATTTTCTCTTAGCACCAGCAGCTGGATCTGACTCCCCACTGTTCACCCCACCCCAGTGAGCAGCAAGTCTACCTACAAGTCCTGCCCCACTCCCACCCCCCACCAGCCTTCTCTATTGGATCTCACTTCAACAAGCCATATCTAGTTCTTTCCTGAGTCACTAAGCAGGACAGCTTCAGTGGAACTAATTCAACAAGACTCTGACTTAAGCCTCCTATCTTTATTTGTTCATTGGCATCGTAAGTTGGGTTTCCCCAGAAGCCAGCTTTGAGACAAAGATTTGAGTCTAAGAAGTTTACTTTGAGGGTAACCCAAGGACATGTTGAGTGGGTTTCCCCTGTGAGTACCTGGGGTTCAGTGTCACTGAGGAACTATGGATGACAGCATAGAGCATACCTCTGAGTCATTCCACTGAAGGAAGGCAAGGAAGCTTGGGGATTTTCCCTCCCATTCTCATGGTCATTGGCTAAGGGCTACACCCTGCACTTTGGGCTGAAGCCCTCAAGTGGAAAGTTGTGGGTGTTTACAGTTGGTTGCTCTGGCATATATTGTTATGGTGAATACCTAGGAATTATAGACAGAGCACAAACAGCATCTGATATAGTCAGTAAAAATAACACTTGAAGCTGCTGTTTTAGTGATTCTGGAAAGCTTCTGGAGGGAGTATGCAGTGTCACCAAGACTACTGCCTATGGAAATCTTCCAAGGTTTCTTATATTGGCTCATAAATTATATATCAGCACCCATCTAGGACTGTAGTGGAGCCCCCTCCCTACCCCATCTCCAGTACATGCACCAGAATTCTCAGGTCTTTTAGGAAACTCAGGGGTCTTTCCTGTGGTTTTGCTCTTTTCTAAATGTGAGAATATAGTTCATCATTTATATTTAGTGAGTCCTCTCCTCATATGAAAGGGCATGAACAAGGGGCTCTAAAGAGCACTAATGAAATACTCTTCCTACTCTCAAGGAACATGTGGTCTAGTTGGGCAATTACAATATATATTGTTATTCTTCTTTGGAGGAGAAATATGGGGTAAGAACTAAAGGAATGAGTTGCTTAAGAACCATTCCAGCTGGAAAATCTACAAGAACAGAAATCAAGTTAGCTTGAGACTAGAATTACAATGCCAGAACCATAGACTTGAGTCCCTTATTTAAACCTCCTCCAAGTTACTGAAGACAGCATTACTTTTTTTTTTTAGTTGTTTTTTTTTAATCCTCATGCGAGGGTGATTTTACTGCTTTTAGAAAGAGAGAAAGGGACAGAGAGAGAAACATTAATATGCAAATGAAACATCGATCAGCCCTGGCCGGTTTGACTCAGCGGTTAGAGCATTAGCCTGTGGACCAGGGAGTCCCAGGTGCAATTCTGGCCGAGGGCACATACCTCGGTTGTGGTTCCTCCCCGGCTCCGGTTGGGCTCGTGCGGGTGGCAACCAGTCAATGTGTCTCTCTCACGTCGATTTCTCTCTCTCTCTCTCTCTCTCCCTCTCTCTCTCTCTCTCTCTCTCTCTCCCCCTCCCACTCTATCTGAAGATGAATGTAAAAATATCCTTGGGTGAGGGTGAAAAAAAAGAAACATCAATCAATTGCTTCCTGAATGCTCCCTGACTGGGGATCATTCCTAAAACCTAAGTATGTGTCCTGATTGGAAATTGAATCTGCAATGTTTTGGCATTTGGGACAACACTCAACCAACTGAGCCACCCGGCTGGGTGAGATGGCACTACTTTTAACACTGTGCTTTAGTTAGTATTCTGTCTGACTCCAGCTATACAGCCAACTCCTTAAGAACAAGGATAATTTCCATATTAGTTATCTGTTGCTGCATAATAAATTACCTCCAAACCTAACGGCTTAAAACAAAATACTTTATTATTTCACAATTTCTGTGAGTCAGGAATCTGGGCACAGCTTAACTAGGTCCTCTCTCTCAAAGTCTTTTACAAGGTGGAAATCAAGATCTTAGACAATAGTTCAGTGAAGGCCTGGGGGGAAGGGAGCAGGGTGGAAGGGGTCAATGGAGGAAAAAGTGGTGACATCTGTAATACTTTCAACAATAAAGATACATTTTTCTTTTTTTTAAAGTAAAAGGGAGCCTGGCAGGTGTGGCTCAGTGGTTGAGCATTGACCCATGTACCAAGAGGTTGCTGGTTTGATTCCTGGTCAGGGCATATGCCTCGGTTGTGGGCCAAATCCCCAGTAGGGGGCATGCAGGAGGTGGCCAGTCGATGTTCTCTCTCATCAATGTTTCTATCTCTCTCCCTTTCTCTCTCTCTAAAATCAATAAAGAAAAAAATTAAAAAAAAATTTTTTTTTAAGTAAAGGGGGAAAAACATATCTTGGCCAAGGCTTGAGTCTCTTCCAAAGGTCCCACTGGGAAAGGATCTGCTTCCAAGGTTACATAGTTGTTGGCAAGATTAAGTTCCTCATAGAGAGGTAAGCTGAGGGCCTTAGTTCCTAGATTGTTGTTGGCTAGAGGCTACCCTCTTGCTAGGTGGGTCTCTCCAACGTGGCAATTTGCTTCACCAAAGTGTATAAGCCAAGAAGGCAATAGAGCCTTTTCCAATCTAATCATAGAAGTGACATCTCATCATCTTTGCTATGTTCTATCGTTAGGGGCAAGCTACTAGGTACAGCCCACACTTAAAAAGAGAATATATAAGGCCATAAATACAAGGAAGCGGGAATCATTAAGGGCCATCTTATTAGTGTGCCTGCTACAATGTTCTTACCACCTGATTACAGTAGGTGTCAATAATGTTTGTTATTTTGAAGGTTAAATATTCTTAAGACAACAGGACAAGTTGCGAAATTGCATCACAGCAAACAGAACATTATACTTTAGAGGGGGCAGATCATATAATAGGAGAGTTTAAGGTTGCACATTCCATTCTTATTAGTGGACAAATCCACCTAAGAACCCAGTCATGCACTAACAGCTAGCCTATGAGCTCCTTGAGGACAGGATTGTGTCCTTTATCTTGACATTTCAAAACTTGGTGCCCCATCCCTGATACATGAAAGGAACTTGACAAACATTGAATGGATAAGGAATGGTATAGTGAATGAAAAAGTCAGTCCCTCGTAGGACTCTTTTCCTCTTGGGTTACACATTTAACAAAATATTATGCCAACTTAGAAAGTGGTCACGAAAAGGGAAATGTTTTGCTACTGCAGGAATATCAAACAAAAGTCAATAAGGCATTCCTCATATTGGTTCTGGTATCTTCATTTTTCAATACCTTTCAAAATGCTAATCTGTAAGACGGGCAAATAGAAACTGTATTGAGTAAAATTTACACTTGCCATTACTGTCAGAATGAGTCCTATAGCGCAGGCATTGGCAAGTAGAATTTAGAATGTAGGGTTATCTAGAGAGGTTGACCAGAGAGGATTCACGTGTTGCATATACTCTGGCGAGTGGCATCTCACAGAGATTTTGAGTTGGAGTTCAGCAAAGAAGTAAATCTATGTGAAAATGACTGCAAATCCTTCTCTACATAAGGTCGGCTTTAAATTTTTGTAAGCCCTTACAAGTCTAGGATTGAAGTAGGTTTTAAGAATCTGTGGGGGTGGATTTTCCAAAATGGCGGCGGAGTGAATGGAAGCTACACAGATCATCTCCCAGGACCAAACTGGAAATACAACTAAAATAAAGTCAAATCGTCGGGAAAAAGCAACGAAAAAGCAGCTCGCGAGGACCATACAACCAGGGACACTAACTTGATCCTGGTAGGATTGCGGAGGCGCGAGAGGGGGGCTGGGAGCCCACAGACAGCAGCGGCCTTAGCTGTGAGCAGTGCCTGCCCTTGGGGGGGAAGCCCGAGCCGGCTCCACAGCGCAGAGCCAGGACAGAGCACTAAAACAGCCACAGCCACTCACCTCGGACTCCGGCAGAGGGAGGGCGGACTGGACTGGAACTGTGTGGGGACACTCGGGATTTGGAGGGCGCTCAGAGCTTTTGCTGAGTTTCAGCCACGCAGGACTGTGGCCTGGTCGACTTACTCCATCCCAGGGCTCTGGGGAGGGGCGGCAGCCCCTCCCTCGGAGATTCAGCCACACCCAGTTGGGCCATTGAAATGCAAATCAAGGCTCATTAACTACCAGCATCTGCCCCACCCTCGGGAAATCCTCTCACGCTGAACACCTGAGGGAGGTTTTCATTCAACTGAGAACCCAAGGCTCTTTAAGTAACCAGGACTAATAGCCTCTAGGCAAAAAGCTAGAGGATAACTGAACCTTTTCTGGGCTTGCAACTCTACCCAGAAAAGTAAGACTCGACAGTGGTGTATAACGTGGGTCCTCTCACGCTCATCCAAACCCAGTACAGGGAGCCACAAACAGCAGAACACCAACATCCATAGGGAAAATTTGGCAGGCTCCAAAAACCACTGAGCTAGCCAAAATGGTAAAACAACGAAACAGATGCCAAACGAAAGAACAAGAGACCTCCAATGAAGATGAGATAAATGAAATGGAGTTAAGCAAGTTAACAGAGCTAGAATTCAGAGCCATGATCTTGAGGAAGCTCAACAGCATATGTAAGGACATCAACACCATGAGCAAAGACATAGAAATATTGAAAATAAATCAATTGGAAATGAAGAATGACATAGCAGAAATGAAGAACACAATGGAAGGGCTAAAAAGCAGAGTAGAAGAAGCTGAAGACCGGATCAGTGAATTAGAAGACAGGGTAGAAAAAATCAACCAATCAGAAAACCAAAAGGAAAAAACAATGAAAAAACAGGAAGACAGCTTAAGAGAACTGTGGGACAACTGGAAACGTAATAATATTCGCATCATAGGAGTCGCCGAAGAAGAAGAAAATGAGAAAGGGTTAGAGAATATATTTGAAGAAATAGTGACAGAAAATTTCCCTAATTTGGTGAAGGAAGAAGGCTTTCAAGTTCAAGAAGCACAGAGAGTCCCAAGTAAGAAGAACCCAAACAGGCCCACACCAAGACACATAGTAATTAAAATGCCAAAAATTAAAGACAAAGAGAGAATCCTCAGGGCAGCAAGAGCTAAGCAGCAGGTTACCTACAAAGGATCCCCCATAAGGTTATCAGCTGACTTCTCCATAGAAACACTACAGGCCAGAAGGGAATGGCATGAAATAATCAAGGTCATGAAAAACAAGGATCTGAACCCAAGACTACTCTACCCAGCAAGGCTATCATTCAAAATAGAAGGCCAAATAAAGAGCTTCCCAGACAAAAAAAGGCTAAGGGAATACATTAGCACCAAACCAGCACTGCAAGAAATGTTAAAAGGACTGCTGTAATTAGTAGAAGAAATAGAAAGGAAAATAGAAACACACTAAACAAAAATGGCAATAAGTAAGTACATATCGGTAATCACCTTAAATGTAAATGGACTAAACGCCCCGATCAAAAGACACAGAGTAGCGGATTGGATAAGAAAGCATGACCCATATATATGTTGCTTACAAGAGACCCACCTCACAACAAAAGACTCACATAGGCTGAAAGTGAAGGGATGGAAAAAAATCTTCCAAGCAAACAGAAAGGAAAAAAAAGCTGGGGTAGCAATACTCATATCTGATAAAATAGATTTTAAAATTAAGGCCATAACTAGAGACAAAGAAGGCCACTACATAATATTGAAAGGATCTATCCAACAGGAAGAGATAACCTTGGTAAACATATATGCACCCAATACAGGAGGACCAAAATACATTAAAAATCTTCTGGAAAACTTCAAAGGAGAAATCGACAGCAATACAATCATAGCAGGGGACTTCAACACCCCGCTGACATCACTGGATAGATCCTCTAGACAAAAAATTAACAAGGAAACACAGACTCTAAATGAAGCACTAGACCAAATGGATTTAATAGATATTTACAGAGAATTACACCCCAAAACTACAGAATTCACTTTCTTCTCAAGTGCACATGGGACATTCTCAAAGATAGACCACATGTTAGGACACAAACGAAGTCTCTACAAATTCAAGAAGATTGAAATCATATCAAGCATCTTCTCAGATCACAATGGCATGAATCTAGAAATCAATTGCAACAAGAACATGCAAAGACATTTGAATACATGGAGGCTAAATAGCATGTTATTAAACAATGAATGGGTTACCAAGGAGATCAAGGAAGAAATTAAAAACTTTCTGGAAACGAATGAAAATGAACACACAACAACACAAAATCTGTGGGATGCAGCGAAAGCAGTTCTGAGAGGGAAGTTCATAGCACTACAGGCCTACCTCAAGAAACAAGAAAAATTTCTAATAGACTATCTAACCTCACAACTTAAAGAACTAGAAAGCAAACAAAAGGAAAACCCCAGAGCAAGTAGAAGGAAGGAAATAGTAAAGATCAGAGCAGAAATAAACGACATGGAGACCAAAAAAACAATTCAAAGGATCAATGAAACAAAGAGCTGGTTTTTTGAAAAGATAAACAAGATTGATGGACCCTTAGCTAGACTCACCAAGAAACAAAGAGAGAGAACTCAAATACACAAAATCAGAAACGAAAGAGAAGTAACAACTGACACCACAGAAATACAAAGGATCGTTAATGAATACTATGAACATTTATATGGCAACAAATTTGACAATCTAAGCGAAATGGACAAATTTCTAGAAACATATAGTCTCCCAAAATTGGACCGGGAAGAGATAGAAAACTTGAACAGACCAATAACAACCAAGGAAATTGAAGATGTAATCAAGACTCTCCCAGCAAACAAAAGTCCAGGCCCAGACGGCTTCACAGGGGAGTTTTACCGAACATTCAAAGAAGAACTAACACCCATTCTTCTCAAACTGTTTCTAAAAAAATTCAAGAAGAAGGAAGACTTCCAAACTCATTTTATGAGGCCAGCATAATTCTAATTCCAAAACCAGAAAAAGACACTACAAAGAAAGAAAACTACAGGCCAATATCCCTGATGAACATAGATGCCAAAATCCTGAACAAAATACTAGCAAATCGGATCCAGCAATACATCAAAAAAATTATTCACCATGACCAAGTGGGATTCATCCCAGGGATGCAAGGCTGGTTCAATATTCGCAAATCAATAAATGTGATACACCACATAAACAAAATGAAAGATAAAAACCACATGATCATATCAATAGACGCTGAAAAAGCATTCGACAAAATTCAACACCCATTTCTGATAAAAACGCTCAGCAATTTGGGAATAGAGGGATCATATCTCAACATTATAAAGGCCATATATGAAAGACCTACAGCCAACATCATAATCAATGGGCAAAAACTAAAAACATTTCCCTTAAGAACAGGAACAAGACAGGGATGCCCACTTTCACCACTCTTATTTAACATAGTACTGGAAGTCTTAGCCACAGCAATCAGACGTGAAGAAAAAATAAAAGGTATCCAAATTGGAAAGGAGGAAGTGAAACTGTCATTATTCACAGATGACATGATATTATACATAGAAAACCCTAAAGACTCCATCAAAAATCTACTACACCTAATAAATGAATTTGGCAAAGTAGCAGGATACAAAATAAACGTCAAGAAATCGACGGCATTCTTATACACCAATGATGAACTCACAGAAAGAGAAACTGAAAAAACAATCCCATTTACCATCGCGGCAAAAAAATTAAGATACCTAGGAATAAACTTAACCAAAGAAGTAAAGGATCTATTTGCAGAAAACTACAGGACATTGAAAAAAGAAATAGAGGAAGATATAAAAAAGTGGAAGCACATACCTTGTTCATGGATTGGAAGAATTAACATCATTAAAATGTCCATATTACCCAAAGCAATCTATAGATTCAATGCAATCCCAATCAAAATACCAGCGACATATTTCACAGAACTAGAACAAATACTCCAAAAGTTCATATGGAACCAAAAAAGACCCCGAATAGCCACAGCAATCTTGAAAAAGAAGGACAAAGTAGGTGGGATCACAATACCAGATATCAGATTATACTACAGAGCTACTATAATCAAAACAGCCTGGTATTGGCATAAGAACAGGCATATAGACCAGTGGAACAGAACAGAGAATCCAGAAATTGACCCAAGATATTATGCTCAACTAATATTTGACAAAGGTGGCAAGAGCATACAGTGGAGCAAAGACAGCCTCTTTAATAAATGGTGTTGGGAAAATTGGACAGCTACATGCAAAAAAATGAAACCAGATCATCAACTTACACCATACACAAGAATAAACTCAAAATGGGTAAAAGACTTAAATGTGACTCGTGAATCCATAAAAATCCTAGAAGAAAATGTAGGCAACAAAATTTCAGACATCATACGCAGCAGAATCTTCACTGATACATCACCTAAGGCAACAGAAATAAAGGAAAAAATGAACACATGGGACTACATCAAACTCAAAAGCTTCTGCACAGCAAAAGAAACAACCATCAAAACGGAAAGAGAACCCACTGTATGGGAGACCATAATTGCCAATGATACATCAGATAAGGGGTTAATCTCCAAAATATATAGAGTGCTCATACAACTCAACAAAAGGAAGACAAAGAACCCAATTAAAAAATGGGCAGAGGAACTAAATAGACACCTCTCCAAACAGGACATACAAATGGCTAAGAGACATATGAAGAAATGCTCAACATCACTAATCATCAGAGAGATGCAAATTAAAACAACAATGAGGTATCACCTCACACCTGTCAGAATGGCCGCCTTCAACAAATCGTCAAACAACAAGTGTTGGCGAGGGTGTGGAGAAAAGGGGACTCTAGTACACTGCTGGTGGGAATGCAGTCTGGTGCAGCCACTGTGGAAAACACTATGGTGTTACCTCAAAAAATTAAAAATTGAACTGCCATTTGACCCAGTGATCCCACTTCTAGGAATATACCCTAAGAAACCTGAAACACCAATCAGAAAGAATATATGTACTCCCATGTTCATAGCAGCACTATTCACAATAGCTAAGATCTGGAAACAGCCCAAGTGCCCATCAGTGGATGAATGGATAAAAAAGCTGTGGTACATATACACAATGGAGTACTATGCAGCTGTAAGAAAGAAAGATCTCTTATCCTTTGAGACGACATGGAGGGACCTCGAGAGTATTATCCTAAGCGAAACAAACCAAGCAGAGAAAGAAAAATATCACATGATCTCACTCATTTGTGGAATATAATAAACATAACAGTATGGGGAACAGGGTAGACCCAGAGATGTGAAAGTAGGGTACAGACTGACAACCCTCAGAAGAGGGGGTGGGGGGGGAGGGAAGAGATAAACCACAGAACTTATACGCATGTATGCATAACTGATGGACCTGGACAACAAAGCTGGGGATGGGGTGGGGGGATGGGGAGGAGGGTGTCAATGGGGAAAAAAGGAGAAACATCTGTAACAAAAATAAATTAATAAAAAATAATAAATAAAAAAAAATAAAATAAAAATAAAAGAGAAAAAAACAAAACAAAACAAAACAAAAAAAAACAAAAAGTTTAACTGAGTAAGCACTAACCCCAGGATACAAAAATAATTTGACAAGTGAGTTATTTGGCAAGAAATGATATGAATATTTATGTTTTTTTCTTGATTTAAAATGGATAAACAAGCAAACAGCTCCTCAGTAAGAGCCATCCAAACGTAATTTCAAAACTCCAAATTGTAAAGGAAAGAAACAACCAAGGGAATGAATTTTTAAACTTAGTTCCAGTACATATTAGAACTTAAAAAAAATTAGACCTTGGGTCTTATTCAGAGACACACTTAAATTTGTGATATGAAAGAGAAATGAATTCACTTGTCAATAATAAAGCAATTTGAAGGGGAAAATATGAAAAGAAAAAAAGAAAAAAAAAAAAGAATCTGTGGGGGTGGGAGGGTGGAGGTGGTAAAGGGTACCAAATATTTGGTGATGGAAGATTATTTGACTTGGGTGGTGGACACACAATGCAATATATAGACCATGTATCATAGAAATGTATCCTTGAAACCTATATGATCCTATTAACCAATGTCAACCCAATAAATTTAATTAAATAAAAAGAATGTGTCATTATTATCTCAGATGAAATGCTGGTTAGGACAGAAAGTTTTTTTATTCAGACCAAATTAATCTTTGGTCTCAGAACTGATATACGTCCTCTCATTTATCTCTCTTGCTCTCCCTCCCTCTCTTTCTCTCTCCATTTCCTTCTCCATCTCTATCTCTACCATTTCCTCTATTTCAAGGAAGAGTGATTTCCTTATTCCATACTCACAAATATTACTGGCCAATTCAGTCGTCTTGTCTGTTTTGGGTGATTTAAACCATGCATATTAATACTAGCATTTCTTAGTTGTTGACAGATGAGTAAGACTCAGATTCTGTACTTCATAAGAACTACAGGGGGGTTCCCAAGAGCTACAAATTCTGCAAAAACAGATCCCTTAAGTAAATAATGGAAAATGATAATTTATTTTAAGTCCTTTGAAAAGTTGAAAAATGATGCAAATGAAAAGACTCATCTGTTCTTAGTCAGCTTTTGACCTTTGACTATATAAACACAAGAAACACATGAGCTAGATCGAGCTAGGAAACAGTGTTACTTCTCTACTATTCAGAACAAAATGAATCTTTCCATTAAGTTTTACAGAGATATACTAGAGCACCATTACAGAGAACCTTTGATTTAATAATGTATTATTAAAGAAGAAGGCAGTTGTTAAGATCTTGGCAATCTTAGTAACTTTTAAAAAATACAGTAAGTGAGTAAATTGGACCAGATCTTCTTTTCTAGTCCCCCCCCCCCCCCACCCCCTAGAATGTTAATATCAGGACTCATCAGAACAGACTATCTCAGATTCCATACAATGATTCCTGTCCTTCTACCTCCCTGATACTTCGCTGGCTTAAAAATTCTATCACATGCCATCTCGACATTAACACACAATAGTTAACAAACAGTAGTATGCAAGTCCCTACCCAAAGCATCTTGCTTTTATACAAGACAATGAGGGCCCTAGCACCAATATGAAGTGCCCTTGTTACTATGCACTGAAATTACCTGGTAGAAAATGGGCCCCAGATGAATGGGGGAAATGTCTCCTCTAACCTTTTTTATCAGCAGAATCAGTTTAGGAAGTTATTTGCCACCTTGATTTTTTTGCTATTCTCTAACAATACTTATCTTTCACTTATTTCATGTGAAAATGTATCTCCTAGAAACCCTATTTACTACAAATTCTTATGCAGCCTTCAAGTGGCAGCCCAACACTAACACCCCCAGTAAGACTTTGGCTCCTTCCTCTAAGTTCCAATTTCATTTGTATTATAATTGTTTCTCTGCAGTGTGTAAGGTCTTCCCAAGAAGGTGTTACCAAACTCAAAGGGTTTGTCTCTTGGGTACTTTATTCAAGAACAAGATGTGGTTGTTGCAGTTTTATGTACTTTATTCAAGAACAAGACGTGGTTGTTGCAGTAGTTTTATTTACTTGCCGCTAGTAAAGGAGACAGGTGATTCTTATCCAAAGCTCTGTCTCTCTGATGGGAGTCAGTTATTGCTTATATACACTATTTGGTCAAATAACATGTTGATTTCTTCTTTGCAGTTGGCTACATTTATCCTATTGAGTTCCTGTTAAGTTCATCCTGTTTACAGCTAGTCTACAAAATATTAAGCCACACTTTAACATTTAGCAAGAATAACATTTAATAATAACATTTAAAACTGCTCAGACCTTGAGACCCTTGTCTTAAGGGACTATGATCTTCCGCCTTTATATCTCCAGTGCCCCCATTGCCTAGTACATAATAGCGGCTGAAAATATATTTGTATAGTACCTGAACAAATGAAATTCTTTTCTGACCATTTTCACCCTACTCTGATCACGCTTTCATTATACAGCTTAGGCTATTTATACCACACCACACAAGTATATGAAGCAAATGAACTACTGAGATGCAATATAATTTTTCTTAATCAAAGACTATTTTACATGAGCAAGGAGAATTGGCTATTTAAAGAAATTTTATATGAATCTTTTTGTAACTGGTCAGGGAAGACCTGAATTAAGATATGCACAGAGGGCCGGTTTGGCTCAGTGATTAGAGCGTCGACCCGCGGACCAGAGAGTCCTGGGTTCGGTTCCCACTAAGGGCACGTACCTTGGTTGCAGTATGTCCCCGCCTTGGTTGGGGTGGTGTAGGTGGCAACCACTCGATGTGTCTCTCTCGCATTGATGTTTCTCTCTCTCTTCCTCCCTCTCTCCCTCCTGCTCTATAAATGCAAAAATGTCCTCAGGTGAGGATAAAAAAAAAAAATTAAGATATGTACAGAGATTTTAAGGAGCAGTCTTGTGGGAGGGAGTCCTGAGCTGTTTCTTCTGCCTAGCGTTAAAACTGCCCTGAATGCCTAAGAATTGGCCCACTTCCCGCCTTCCAGCCCATACTCATTGATGCCCTAAATTAAAACCCAAAATGAAAATTAATAGCAGTAAAAGTAAGTACACTCTGAAGAGGTTTTCATCCACTAAAAATGAATACAGAAGAGAATTATGTATTAATTTTTCACTTTAATTTTTCCTTTATTAGACTATTCCTCAAAATGAACACAGCTTTATTTTTCTTGTAATAAAAATAACATGTTAATTGAAGTAAATTCAGACAATACAAAAGGTGTAAAGAAAAAAATTAAAATTACCTTTAATCTCGTTACCCAGAGAGAACTCTTAACATTTTGATGTCATTTTTTTCTATGCACACACATCATGTGGTCATATTATACATGATGTCTTGTAAATTTTTTTTAAATTAAATTAACATATGATGGATATTTTTCCTTTATGATAAATACCAATCTTCATTATTATTTTTAAATCTGCAGTGCAACATGCCATTATATGGCTGTACTGTAATTCATTTAATCATTTCTCCACTGATGACGATCATTTACAGGGCTTCCAGGATTTCAGGATGAATAACTCTGTGATGAACATACACACAACTTTGTATTTTTCCAGTTATTTCCTTAGGATAAATTCACAGAAGTACAATTACTGGATAAAATGGTATGCATATTAACAACATGAATACATATTGCCAAATTAACCTCTAGAGAGGCTAATCTTGTTTACATTACAGTCGTCCCTCACCACTTAGTGCTTCGACTTTCACGGCTTCACTCTATCGCAGTTTTTTCAAATATATTCATTAAAAAGTTGATCGAGACAGTGAAAATGATACAGCATGCACTCAGTTGTCTAAGTCAATTACACACCCCTGTATTACAATTAAAATTAAAATTACTGTAGATATGGACTGTAGGCCTATGTATTCGAGCACTCCAGGAATCCTTCAATGCCAAGTGCAACCGCTAGAGTCTGGAATGGATTAACCGCGATAAATGAGGGACGACCGTACTGCGATCACTGGATGAGAAATTGTTGCTCCACACTTTACCTATATTAGCAACAAAAAATATTAAAATGCTACCAATCTGTGAGGCAAAAATTATATTCATTGTTGTTCAATTACTTTGGTTAATTGATAGGAAGACATTGATCAAATTCTGAGAGATGCCCTGGCCAGGTGGCTCAGTTGGTTGGGTGTTGCCCCATGCACCTAGAGGTTGCCAGTTAGATTCCCAGTCAGGGTACATTCCTGGGTTTTGGGCTTGATTCCCACTAGGAGGTGTCCAGGAGGCAGCCAATCAATATTTCCCTCTCATATTGATGTTTCTCTCTCTCTCTCCCTCTCCCTTCCTTGCTATGTAAAAATCAATAAAAATATATTTTTAAAAATCAATAAACATATCCTCAGGTGAGGATTAAAAAAATTTTTTTGAGAGAAAATTTCACTTGAGCCTTGGAAGCCACTAGTATTCAGTCCCATGGTAGTTAAGTCACAAGTGACCTTAATGTGATAACGGCTTAAGTGATAGTCTTATTATTGTTTTAAAGTTTGTTCTTGAAGTCTGTACAGTTAAGTTACTGGCCATTTGATTTTCATTTCCCATTTTGGTCCCATATATCCATGATGAACTTGAGAAGAATTTGGAAGGATCATGAAATTATTGACTACCCTTACATCCCCCCTCATTTCAGTGTGAGACAGCATGACACAGATCTAATACTTCAGTGTGCCACTATGACCATATCACTCTTCTTTGAAACTTCAAATTCATTGCTTGAAGTACTTCACCCCACCCCCAAAACTTTCTCTTACTCATCCAGCAGTAATCTTATCCCTTTTTTTCCCTTACTTTGAATTTTGACTTTATAACAATTGGCTCTTAGTTCCTCTTTTTCCCTCAAAGCAAGACTGGGCCTGCAGTTTATGTTTATTGATTAGAGAATCCGATGCAGGTGGGTCAGTATTGTCAGAATAGGCATGTGAGAGGCAGAGCACACCGAGATCCACCTGAGGCTGCTTTCGTAAGTAAGATGTGGCCTAGGACATAATTATAATTTAGAATACCTGACTAAAGTATTCCACAGATGGAGCAGGGCACCTTGTTGGATACTGGAAAGAACTGTGTGCAGGAACCATGTCAATCATTTTCCACAAGCTGAATGTTCTAGATGTACTTTCAGAAATTGAGGACCAAAGCTTCACAGAATCTAGCAAGTGATGAGGTCAGAATTCAAATCCAAGTCCACGTGATTGCAAACTTCACGGTTTTCATTATACCATGTCCTCAATAGCACCTATTTGTGATGGCTTAAATGGAAAAGAAATGAGGAATAGGAGAGCCAAAATTCCCATATTAGGTCATTATTCTAGCTCCCCTAGCTCCCAGAACCCAACCCCACCCCAACACACACATTCTTTTTCTTTTTTATTTTTATTTATTTATTTTTTAGATAGAGTGGGAGGGAGAGAGAGGAAGAGACAGAGAGAGAGAAACATCGATGTGAAAGGGACACATTGAGTGGCTGCCTCCCGCACGACCCAACCAGGGCCATGGACAAACTGCAACCGAGGTACATGCCCCTAGCGGGAACCGAACCTGGGTCTCTCTGGACCAAAGGCTGACGCTCTAACCTCTGAGCCAAATGGGCCAGGGCCACACATTCTTTAATTAAAGGGTTGCCCATTATAATTAGGACCAACTTCTCTGGGCTTATGGTGGCAGCACTCATTTAGAATAGTGAAATATACCTATCAGGCAGCCATAATATTCATTACATGTATATAATCAAGCCAATTTCAATCAAACCTATAGGGTGAATGAAATCACTGATATCCATGTTGGTCTGTGCCCAGAAACAATGGCTTTGAGAGTGGGAGGAAGAACAGGAATTTTCAAAACAGTCTCCACAATTCTATCCTAAGAACTCTGGGAAGAAGAGTTGATTGTGCATAAGGCTATTTATGAATGGAGTGGTTCTAGAAATAACTCACATTACTGGGTGTGAGAGATATTAATTCTGATATTTTCACTTGAAAGAATTATTGGGTCAAGGATAAGCCAAAGTCATGCTAGACATGAACAAATCTTTTGGACCTATAAACAGAGTGGTGTCGTACTTACTGGCAGTTGAATGACTGCTGAACTAAAAGCATTTTACTTTCTGTATCATATTTGAGAAAGTGTTAACAGGCTAGTTAAACATTATTCTTTGCACTCTTTGCTTCTGCTCTTGGATAACAGAAATTGGGGACACCTGCTAAGTTCTTGCTTCCCTTTGGATACTAATGAGATATATTCTTTGTCTATGGATTGTGAATGCCAAAGATGCTAGTCTACTGTGGAAAATCCCAAGCTAATATTTACTGAGCACTGACTTTGCTAGGTACTTTTAAAAGAACTTTACAGGTGTTAGCTCATTTCATTCTCATAATAAAGCTATGAAGAGGGTATGTACTGTTACTAAACTGAAGCCCAGAAGACTAACTTGCCTAAGTCATATAGCTAGAAAGCAGTAGAGATAGGACCTGAACCAGCAGTCGATTCTAGAGCCTATTCTCTCTCTCTCTCTCTCTCTCTCTTTTTTTTTTTTTTTTGGTTAATTCTCACCTGAGGATATTTTTCCATTGTTTTTTTTTTTTTTTTTTTTTTAGAGAGGGTGGAAAGGAGGGAGAGAGGGAGAGAGAGATGCACATGGATGGGTTGCCTCCCACACGACCCCGACTGGATCGAACCTGAAACCCAGGTATGTGGCCCCATCAGAATTCAACCCGAGACCCTTCGGTCGCCGGCCTGATGCTCCAACTGCTGATCAAACCGGCCAGGGCTAGAGCCTATTCTCTTAACTATCATGATAGGCATGCCAACGACACAAAGAAGTTAGCTGAAGGCACATCTGGGACACTTGAGCGGTAAGAATTTTTTTTCTTTTTGGAAAGCTGTCATTTGCATATAATACTTGGAACTGCTGCAGCTATCTTGTGAGTCACCATTGAGTACGTTGAGTACTGTTGAGTACAGTGGAGTAGAAAGATGGAAGGCACTCAAGTTTTTGAGGATATCCTTGAGCAACTGAATTATCTAACCTTGGAACTGCTCTACCTCTGGAATGCTTTTCATGTGAGATAATGAATCCAATACTGTTTAATCTACTTTAGTTAGGTCTCCTGTTACATGCAGCAAAAAGCACTCTTATTGATACACATACATATAAGCATAAATCCAACGTGAGACATACAACCTTTTTAGAGAGGCCAAATATTTGCACCATGTACAAGTTTTTCATTCAGTCAACAAATATTGAATGCCTTCCATATGCCAGGTACATAGCAAATTGTTGAACTGAACAGGTGGGGAAGGGCAGGTTTCTGCACTTATAGAGATTATAATCGTGTGGTAAATGTGGTAATGAAAGTGGAGACAGGCATATTTAGGGAAGCTATCATGAGGACTAATCTAGACTTGGAGGTTAGAGAAGGCCCTAATAGAATCTAACAAAAGCATGCACACCAGAGTAAAAGAATCCGTGCCAGATCAGTTAATATTATCCACTTGTAAGTTTGTAGGTATTTAATTGGTGATATGCTTTGGTTTTAGTTGTATAAAAACCTACGTACAGTGTTATATGTATAATAGTGTTGGGTTTATATATATATTTAGGTAACTTCATAATAAAATCATTTAAATCAACATTGAGGACCAGAATGTTTTTCCCTTTTAAAGAGAAATACTGCAGCCAATTTTGGAGAAGCAAACTAAAATAAAATATAAAGCAAAGGAAAGGTAACCAGGGTATGTGGTGTCTATTTCTAGCTCCCTGCTGGCAGCCCTCTGTGATTTGAATTCCATAATTTGTAAAATATGGTTCATAAGGAGTTGTAATGGAATATTTCAGAGTATGTAAATGAATGAGGGATACATTCTAAAAATCCCTGTAAAGCTCTGAAAGCTCTAGAAATTATTCACAAGTTTATTATAGCAAAGAAAATGGGCAAAATTAAGGGGGTGGGTACAAGACATGACACAAGAAAAGAAGGCAGGGAAGGGAAAAATCAGGAGGCAGTAAATGCCTGGCAAACTCCACAGCAGGAAACAGCGCTGTGCATATTATAGCTGTTACTGAATAAGTACTTGTTGGAATTTCTAGAGATGACCAAACAAACATCAAAAAAGAAGTGATTTTTTAAAAAAGTTTTATTATGGAAAATTTCTACCTTGTACAAAAGTACCGAGAATAGTAATGAGAACTACCACGTAGCCTCAACAGTCACTCATTCATGGCCAATCCTGTTTCATTTATATCTTCCACCCTCCATTATTCTGAAGCAAACTCCAGATATCATATTTTCACCCCTAAGTAAGTCGGCAAACCTCTCTAAAGCAAAAAAAAAAAGGGAACCAAGGCATTTGAGGGTCTATGCCTAGCTCACTCCGTGGCAGCCCTCTGTATCTTAAATTCCATAATTTGTAAAATATCATTTATAGGAGATTGAAACGGAACATTTTTTAAGTAACCACGGTAAAAAATGAGGTGATTAAATCCTAATAAGGCTCTCCAGAAGGGAATCTCACCCCATAAACCCAGGTACGTGTTTCACTCCCTAAGGGCCCAGGGCACCGCTCAGGGGTGCTTCCTTTCAAGGCTGAGACCCCAGCGCAGCTGGCAAGACCGGCCTTTTAAGGCCCTGGCTAGTCCTCGCTCCGCCCCTCTCGCAGGCACATTTCCGCCCACTGGGCCCCAGCAGCCCTCGCGCGCTCTCGTGCGCCACAGCTGCCTCGGCGTAGGCTCCCGCTCACTGCCCCGGACGCGCTAGGCCTGGCTCGGGAGCGCGCACGCCGTGCGTCCCGGGCTCGCTCGGGATCCTCGCCTGGCGGTACCGGGGAAGACTAACTGTTTGGCCTGCCATGTTCTTCTCCGTGGCGCTCCGGACTCGGGCGGCTGGCCTCACCACCCAGTGGGTAAGGAGGCTCGGAATGAGCCCGGGCTCTGGCGCCGCCCTTGTCCCTCTCTCCTTGCCTCCTTTTGTTGTGAGCACGCGAGAGCCCTGGGCTCTGGACAGGCCTGTAGACCGCGGCAAGGACACTGCGGCCTTCGCCGTCTCCCCAGAGAAATGGCTGCAGCTCCACTGCACACGAGGAGCTCCGAGGCAGGGTCGGCGAATTTAACTGCGGTGGGTGCGTGGTCTCCCCTACAGGACTGGGAAGTTTATGCCTAATTTTGACAAGGAGAGGATGAAGGAGGGGCCGCTCGGTGGTCTGTTTTTATGCCGTTTCACTCTAGCACCTGACACGGCCCGATCTGTTTCCAATATCCCTGCTCCGGAAGGAGGCAACTTGCATATCAAGCCTAGTGACCTTGTTGCGGTCAGGCTGCAGCGTTCTGGAGAGAACTCTGGAATTGTAGGTCTGACTTGCTTGGTTTATTAGCATTCCTTAGGCATAGAGAAGGCTCAACACAGTGTTTCATTTGTGCTTTGCATATCGGAAAAGGTCGGTAAATAGTCGCATCGAACTATGTAAAAGAACAGCATGGCAAATACTGCACAGCAGGATTTTAGAGCTTGAATGTCTATTTTTGAGCTCCAAGTACATCTCATTTTAGGCAAGGAAATTGAATCTCAGAAAGATTGAAACACTCAAGTTAAAAATGCAAATTCCAAAAGTGACGATTATAACAACAGGGTATTTACTGGAAAGAAAGAAGTCTTTTTATCCTTGCAGTAAAATAGAAGGGTTGAGACAGTTCAGATCAGAAGAGAGGGTTATAGATAGTGCATAGTAGCATAGAATGAGTTCCGAGCTTTAGAGTTACACCCGAGTTTGGATGGTGACTTCACCGCCTTTTCTAGGTTTGTGGCTTTGGCTGTTATTTTTCTCACTTAGTTTCCTCAGTTGTAAGACATTGCAATTTGCAGAGTTTAGTCTTTTAATAAACGTCTGATGTCCTTTTGTGGGTCATGCACTGATGGACCCCAGGTAACAGTGTGGATAATAATGATAGATAACTTTTGGCGACTACTTTCTATGTGCCAAGCACTGTGTTAAATATTTACATTCTAAATCTCTTTTATGAGGTTGATACTATTATTTCCCCATATTACATAATCAGATTTAGACAGTCCCTGTTCGTGTGGAGTGAATAGTCTCATATAAGAGGAACTTTGAATTAAAGGTCAATATCAACCAGTGTAAAAGTACAGTGATAGAGATATGAATAAGGTCATCCAATTTGGTTTGAAGGTGGTGTAAAATTTTTCATGGAGGCAGTACTAACAGATTAAGGAATGGGGTCAGATGGATTGGGGAGAGGGTATTCTAGGTGGAAAAGACAACATAACAAAAGACTATTGATAGTTGGCAAGAAAAAGCTAGATGGTATTAGAAGCCATAAGCTGTGTTGCTGGACTCCATTGTTGGAGATAAGGTCAATTCCAAGATGAAATGAGAGAGTTGGGCAGGGTGCAGATTGTGGAGCTCCTTGTGCACTATACTAAAGAATTTGACTATCTTAGAGGCAGTGGAGAGTCAGTGAAAGGCTTTAGAGGAGCAGAGGGACATGGTCAGGTTTCTGTATTGGATGGATCACAGGATGGGACTGAATGTGGAATACTTTTGATGGGAGCCAGAGGCAGGGAGACTAAATAGATTAAAGGCTCTTAACCCAGGTAAGTGCTGATGAAGATCAGACCTTGTCTACTAGTAGAAAGGTTACAAAGAGTAAATAGATTTTAGTTTTTTCTGTTTTTGAGGAAAGAGGTTAGAGGGTGTAAATTAAAAAGCAGTGTTAACAGTGAAAAAGAACAATAACTTTAGGTAGTGGAAGAAAATTTTATTAAGTTTTATGTTAGCTTGTGCAACTTTTTTCTTTTCTTTATTTATTTATTTTTCATTATCCTCACCCAAGGACATTTTTTGCATTTATCTTCAGATAGAGTGGGAGGAAGAAAGGGAGGAAGAGAGAGAGAGAAACATCGATGTGAGAGAGACACATCAACTGGTTGCCACCCACACGACCCCAACCAGGCTGGGGACAAACTGCAACCGAGGTACGTGCCCTTAGCGGGAACCAAACCTGGGACTCTAGTCTGCAGGCTGACGCTCTAACCACTCGGCCTAACCAGTGAGGGCTCTTTTTTTTTAATTAAACAGTCATTACCTGGTATGTAGTATGTGCCAAGTAAATATTTGTTGAGTTGATGAATAAGTTTAATTTTTTTGTTCATTTCCCCCCAATTTATGGAGAAATAACTGACATACATTACTATAGAAGTTTAAGGTGTACAGCATGGTGGTGTGATGTACAAGTTTAATTTTTTTATTATACAAGAAATACATGGTAGGAAAAATGTAATATTAAGAATGGCAAATAGAATAAGCTCAAAAAATGAAAATCACCCATAGTTTCATCAACTTGGAATATACCAAAATATTTAACATTTTGATGTCTGCAATTGACAGACCTTACAGAACTTTTTATTTATTTATTATTTATTTTTTTATCCTCACCCGAGGACATTTTTTCATTTTTTGTTCAGATAGAGCGGGAGGGAGAGAGAGGAAGAGAGAGAGAGAGAAACATCGATGTGAAAGTGACACACCGAGTGGCTGCCACCCGCATGACCAACCAGGGCTGGGGACAAACTGCAACCAAAGTGCATGCCCTTAGCGGGAACCGAACCCGGATCTCTCTGGACCGCAGGCCGACACTCTAACCGCTGAGCCAAACCGGCCAGGGCCTTACAGAACTTTTTAAAAATCAGATGATATTGTTCACACTGTTTTGTAGTCTTTTTTCCCATAATACATTTTGCTCAATTTTCCTTATCAGTAAACATTTTATACTCTCATTTTTAATGCTGCATAGCATTCATTGTATGTTCTATAACTTATATAACCAGGCCTGTCTTCTAATCTTTTACAAATAGTGGGATATCAGATGACCTAGGAAAAATCAGGAAAAGTGTGAATAAAGAGGTTCCTAATAAAATTGCTTTAAAGAAACCATTAACATTGTCAAAGAAATTGCTTATTATGTTATAATTTCTGCTTTATTAGCTAGTTGCTGTTTTCTTCAGCCACAGGCCTTCCAACTTATCATTGCTTAAAAAATATCAAGAACTTAGTACTGTCTACAAGTGCTTGGAAGACACTAGTTGTATGACCTTGAGCCATATTTCTTAATCTCTTTGATCCTCATTTTTCTTTTCTATAAACTGCAGTAATACTTTATTGAGTGATTGTCAAGAATTACCTAAAAATTATGAATTGTGCATCAATAGATACTCAGAATAGACTTATTTTCTTCTTTCCTTCAGTAACTGCCTATGGCTTTCTGTAATGTTGACACCACTGTATATAGCTCATCACTGCCTTACTCCCAAGCCACTACTTAGATTTGTAGGGGTGGGTGAGAGGGTTGTGGTGGCATTTTCAAGGATTGTGTTTTCAGTTTTAGAATTTTCATGTTTCATTTTTATAGTTTCTATTTCTGTCTTTTCAGTCATTGATGATATTTTTCTTCATGTCCTTAAGCATGTTTGCAGCAGCTTTGAAATTGGTAATCTCCATTGATTGCCTTTTTTCTTGAAAATGGGTTGTTTTCCTCTGTGTGTGTGTGTGTGTGTGTGTGTGTGTGTGTGTGTGTGTGTGTGTGGAGTGATTTTGGATTGTATCCTGGATGTTGTGGACGGTATGTCATAGAGGCTTTAGATTTTGTTAATTCCCCCAGAGTTGTTGTTGTAGGCAATTAATGTAATTGAACTCAAACTGCAATCCAGCTCCCTTGTGGACAGCAACTCAAATATTGGTTCAGTTCTTTTAGCAGAACTGCTTGGAGTCTGCCTTATGTGCATGAATGGTTTGGGGTCATCCACAGAATTTGGGGTTTCACCTGTCTCTTCCTTTTCTGGGACTTCCCACTTTCCCATGCCTGTGATTGTCCCATACTCACCTGTGGTAATTCAAACCATTAAGGTTGCAGGTTTTCTCAGGGTTTTAGCTGCCCTGCATAGACTGGGACCAGGCCACCTTTAAGCCAGAAGATGTAACCAAAAAAACCCCACTTAATTGGCTTCTTCTAAGTATAAGCTTCCCTCCTGTGTCTGCATGGATTTGGTTTTTCTCCAGTGCCTTCAGAAAGTTTTTTTTTATCTTTTATTATTATTATTTTTAATTTTGTTGGACTTTATAGTTGTGAATAAAGTGGTTTGGACTGGTAATATCTATTCAGCTACACTAGAAGCAGAACCTTCTGTGGTGGCATTTTTCTTTCTAAATTCTAAGTTTTGTGTGTGTTTTTTTTTAATCCTCACCAGAGGATATTTTCCCGTTTATCTTCAAATAGGGAGGGAAGAGGAAAGGGAGAGAGAGAGAGAGAGAGAGAGAGAGAGAGACATTGATGTGAGAGAGACACATTGATTGGTTGCCTCCCACAGGACCCCAACCAGGGCTTGTGACAGAACTGCAACTGAGGTATGTTCCCGGGACTGGAATCAAACCCATGACTCTTTGGTCAGCAGGCCGACACTCTAACTACTGAGTGAAACAAGCCAGGGCTAAATTCTAAGTTTTATAGAATGAAATGCTTTTTCATTCCGTTACAGATTCTTTACACACACACACACACACACACACACACCTTTATTTGCTTTTTTTAAAAAATCCTCACCAGAGGATATTTTTTTCCATCAATTTTTTAAAGGAGGGGAAAGAGAGAGAAACAGAGAAACATTGATGTGAGAGAGACACATTGATAGGCTACCTCTTGCACTGGCCGAACCAGGGTCTGGGATTGAACCTGCAACCCAGGTACATGCCCTTGACCAGGAATCGAACCCAAGTCCCTTCAGTGTGAGGGCCAACGCTCTATCCACTGAGCCACACCAGCCAGGACTTACTTGCTTTTTTAAAAAAAAATTATTTTTATTGTTGAGAGAATTACAGATATTCCCCATTTTCCCCCCTTTGCTGCCCTCCACCTGCCTCCTGCCCCACCCTAGGCCTTCATTGCACTATTGTCTGTGTTCATGGGCTCTGCATATATGCATATAAATTCTTTGGTTAATGTACTCCCCACCTGTTCCCTCTGAGATCTGTTGGTTTGTTCCATGCTTACATGTCTCTGGACCTATTTTGTTGATTCTTAAACCTGATTTTGCAATGTCCTAGGATGTCTCCATTTTGCCTTAAAGATTCTAAAGGAGTTCTTAAAAATAAAAAAGGCATTTGTATTCATTTTCTATTGCTTCTATAACAAATTACTACAAGCCTAGTGACATAACACAACACAAATTTACTATCTTACGATTCTGTAGGTTAAAAGTCTGACATGGGTCTAACTGGTCTAAAATCAAGGTGTTGGCAAAACTACATTTCTTTCTGGAGACTGTAGGGGAGAATCTGTTTCCTTGGCTTTTCCAGATTCTAGAAGCTGCCCTTATTTGTTGGATCATGGCCTCCTTCTTCCATCTTCAAAGCCAGCCAGGGCAGAACAGGCTCTCCTGTTATGTCATGTCATGTCACATCACATCACATTACTCTGACCTTGCTTCTGCTTTTTGTCACATATCCTTCTCTGTCTTTGTTCTCTTTTCCAAATTTTAAGGGCCCCTGTGATTACCTTGGGCTCTGATGATCCAGAATAATCTCCCAATTTTAAGGTGAACTGATTAGCAACCTTAATTCCATCTGCAACTGTAGTACTCTTTTGCTCTGTATATTAACATATTCACAGCTTCCCAAAATTAGGATATGGGTATCTTTGGGGCATCATTATTCTTCCTGCCACAGCCTTAAACAGTTTAGGGGGAAGAGAAATTGACAAAATTTTAAGTCTATTCAGTGAGGTTTAGTAGGCCATTATTGGCACACTACAAATTCAGATCTTTGTGTTGGAGTTGTGAACTCAGTCTCCATATCAAATATATAAATAGTTGAACTTCCTTTATCTTTGGACACTGTTTGGTACCAGTCCAGTGCAATAGGTTATAAATTGTATGTTCATTGACCATGTCGGTCTGGTTTTCCATTGGGAAACCTTGACTTACCACTTTTGGAGTCAGGTCAGGAAGCATGTTATAAATCAGTTGTAGGAAATTTCTTTCATTCTGTAAACATTAAGGACCATGTTTAAGCACTTTTTGCTTTGCCTTGTTGGGGGAGAGGAAAAGTGATTTTATATGTGGGATACTTTCTTGGGTGTTACCCATTTAGTAGCTGAGAATCTGAAGGTACCCAGGCAAATGTGCCCAAAATGACATAGAATAAGCCTAAACTGGGTTTGTTTGAAGCTGTTTGTGTGTGTGTGTGTGCGCGCGTGTGTGTGTACGTGTTTTTTTTTTTTTTATCCTTGCCCGAGGACATTTTTGCATTTATCTTCAGATAGAGCAGGAGAGAGAGAGGGAGGGAGAGAGTGAGAGAGAAACATTGACGTGAGAGAGACACATCAAGTGGTTGCCACCCACATGACCCCACCGGGGCCGGGGACGGGGACAAGCTGCAACCGACACAGGTGCCCTTAGCGGGAACTGAACCCAGGTCTCTCTGGTCCGCGGGTTGACGCTCTAACCGCTGAGCCAAACTGGCCAGGGCTACATGTGTGTTTTTAAAAAAATTGTTTTAACTTACCTTTCTGAAATTGCTCAAGTTTACTGAGGGAAATTGGTGTGTGTGGTGAAGATTTAAATTTAAAAGGTGCTATAAAGTGATTTCACTTTGCTTAGGGAAAAGAGACAGCAATTCAGGGGCTTTAGAGAGGTAAGAGGAGGAGGTTAAACTTGGTCATGATGGATGAGGGAGGTATAGGATGACATAATGTTATAGGTATAGGTAGCTTCATGTACAAGGACAGTGAACCTGAGAGAGCATGGCAGTATGGACAAGGAATACCTGTTGTGGAAGGTGAGATTGGAAAAGGTCACAAAGGCTTTGGTATGTCATACCACAGAGTTTAGATTTTATTGTGTAGGCAATGCACAATTTAAAGTAGGTGAGGAATATAATTAGATTGATCCCCACTACTGCCACCTCCCCATCCCCCATCATAATTTTATGACAGTCTCTGGAGATGTGGGGAAGGGTGAGATTGGGAGGCAGGGGACCAGTTGGAAGGCTACTGCAGTAATCTAGGAGAAAAATGAAAAAGAGTTTGAACTGGTGATAGTTGCAAGAAACATGAAATAGAAAAAACAGAATTTAAAAGTTGTTTAGGTAGCCCTGGCCAATTTGGCTCAGTGGTTAGAGCATCGGCCTGTGGACCAGAGAGTCCCAGGTTCGGTTCCCACTAAGGGCATGTACCTCGGTTGCAGTTTGTTCCTGGTCCCTGTGGGGTCGTGTGGGTGGCAACCACTTGATGTCTCTCTCTCGCATCGATGTTTCTCTCTCTCTTCCTCCCTCTCTCCTTCTTGCTCTATCTGAAGCTAAATGTAAAAATGTCCTCGGGTGAGGATAAAACGAAAAAAAAAAAGTTGTTTAGGTAGAATGGGTAGGACTTGGTGACTGATTAAATTGAGAGCAAGTGAGATATGGGGACCCTGGGATGTTTTTCATGATCATGGTTTAGGCCACTGTCTGTAATGACTGTCTAATGTTGAATTACCATGAGGTTGAAAGAAATATTTTGTTACATCCTTTTTTAAGCAGGGTGAAGCATATTTTTTTGTTGTTGTTAATCCTCACCCTAGGATATTTTTTAATTGATTTTTAGAGAGAGTGGGTGGCAGGGAGGGAGAGAAGAGTGAGAGAGAAAGAAAGAGAAACATTGATGTGAGAGAGACACATTGACCGGTTGCCTCCCTCACAACCCCAACCGGGGCTGGGTATTGGACTTGTAACCCAGGCACGTGCCCTTGAGAGGGAATCGAACCTGAGACCCCTTGGTCCACAGGCTGACACTCTAACCACTGAGCCAAACCATCCAAGGCTGAGGCATAATTTTTTTTTTTTAATCCTCACCTAAGGATATTTTTTCTATTTATCTTCAGATAGAGTGGGAGGGAAGGGGGGGGGAGAGAGAGAGAGAGAGAGGGAGGGAGGGAGAGAGAGAGAGAGAGAGAGAAACATCCATGTGAGAGAGACATTGACTGGTTGCCTCCTGCACGACCCAACCAGGGCTGGGGACCGAACTGCAACTGAAGTACGTGCCCTTGACCGGAATCGAACCCGTAACTCTTTGGTCCGCAGGCTGATGCTCTAACCACTGAGCAAAATTGGCCAGGGCTGAAGCATAATTTTTAAAAAGAATTGTCTTGCCCTGGCCAGTTTGGCTCAGCAGTTAGAGCGTTGGCCCATGGACCAAAGGGGGTTGCATGTTCAATTCCTGGTCAAGGGCACATATCTGGGTTGCAGGTTTGATCCCTGAATTACCTCTCTGCACCTAGGGTATTTATGGAATTTTAGATATGTGATACATACCAATTTCTGAGAGATTAGAATGTGAAAATGTGTTTTTTTAAGAAATGAAATTTATACTTCTATTTGGTATTGGCCTTTTTTAACATCACAAGCACCATCAACAGGACAGTATTTTAAAGATTAGTTTGGTGACATTAGACAGGATAACTTGGATTGGGAAAGTGTCAGCTAGAAAACTGTTAGAGTAATGTTCAGACCTGAAATAATGCCTGAAGTAGAGTGGTGATTGTAAGAGAGGAAAAAGGACCAAAGACTTTGTTTTTATTTTATTTATTTTTTTAAATCCTCACCTAAGGATACTTTTCCCATTTATCTTCAGATAGAGTGGGCGGGGGGGGGGGGGGGACAGACAGAGACAGAGACAGAGACATCAATGTGAGAGAGACGCATCGACCGGTTGCCTCCCGCAGGACCCCAGCCAGGGCTGGGGACTGAACCGAAACCAAGCTACATGTCCTTGACCGGAATTGAACCCATGACTCTTTGGTCCACGGGCCGACACTGTAACCACTGAGCCAGACTGGTCAGGGCAGGACTTTGTTTTTAAAAATTGAAATGTGATACACATACATTACAAAAAATTCAAACAGTATGCAAGGATATATAGTATATTAAATATAAAACGTGATATATTAGGAGCAAAGAATAAGGATAAAGGTAAATATATAAATATATGTTGCATATATTATGGTAAAGAGTAAATTTCCTTCACACTCCAGATCCTTGGTGTGTGAGATAAATTGGTTTCTTTTATAATATCTCTGTATTCATATTATTTATTTTTTATTCTTTATATACTATTCTCTATATTATATTTTCTATATTTTGAAAATTAGTACGACATGGAGACAGGGGTATTTGTAGATTTTGACCTTCTTGTGAAGGTGAAGGCTCTGAGATTTTATTCTACTTACAAGATAACAAGTTAACATGCCACAGTTTCATGGATGCTGGCTCAGACTCTTGGGTCAGAGACAGAGGACTTTGTTTCTCAGGGCACAGCAGGCAGTGTGAGCTTCATGTTCATGTTGGTTCCCCTTGACCTTCAAATCTCATCTCATGGGGGTGACATGGAGCAGCCCAGGTGAATGTTACAGATGTGGTTGGGTTCCTCAGTTGTGATGCAACCTTTTGGTGTACGGGATGATGCTCCAACCAGCTGAGCCACCTGGCCAGGGTTTTGTTGTATGTTTTTTAAATTGTCATATATTTCAGACACAAAAAGAAAAAGAATATAATAAACATTGTGTATCCACTTGCTGCCTAAGATAGAAACACACACAGTTGAAGCCCCTTTGTGTATCACTAGGGGATAGAAGTATCCCCTCCCTCATTATCCTAAAACTGATATTTATTACTCCTGCATTTTATACCTATATCATACATTCTGTACCTGGGTCATGTCTTGTTAATTAAAGTAAATGTTCTATGTAAACGTATTTCTTTAACTGAAATGTTATGTGGACCTAGGGAACAGTTAATATATGACTGTGCTATGTCACTGCCTTTACTTTCTTCTCTATTATGTTTGCCTTCTTTGAATTGGCCAACTCTTCGCCAGTTCCATGCTTGGTAATCCAGTGTTTTACCATCTGTGGTTAGTAGAACTCAGAAATGGGAGAATTTCTGAACAATAGGTGAATTGCTTTTCAGGGGAGTGGATGGTGGGTGGTGGAGAGGTGTAGAAGGTAGAAATGATGGGAGGAGCAACAGAACAAAGAGAAATGAAATGCAAGGGAGAGGGGAATCAAATGGATTTCTCTAAAACAATTGAGTATGGTCAGTCTGTATAGAATCCATCATAAGCAGCTTTCTGAAACTACTTTTATGGCTGAAGTTTCTAAATTAGTTTAGTGAAGAATTGAAAAGGAAGATACAGTTGACTCATTTGTACAGAGTATATGACTCATTTGTACAGAATAAAAACATGTTTATGAATGTCCACACTCAGTGAAAGCTGGCATCCAACTTGATTCAGATAAAAGTGAAAGGCAATAAATGAACTCTTCAAATGTATGCCAACAGGGTGTTGTAGAAAGGATACATGACCCAGAAGATCTGGGTTTGATCCTGGTTCTTCCGCTAACTCTTATGTGTGACCTTAGGCAAGTTAATAACCTTACCTTTGGATCTCTGCTTTTTGTTGTTGTTTTGTTAATACTCATCCAAGGATATTTTTTCCATTGATTTTTTTCAGAGAGACTGGAAGTGGGAACACGGGGTGGGTGTGGGGTGTGTGTGTGTGTGTGTGTGTGTGTGTGTGTGTGTGTGTGAGGGAGAGAAACATCCATGTGAGAGAGACACATTGATTGGTTGCCTCCCGCATGTCCCTTAATTAGAGCTGGGGATCTAACCTGCAACCCAGGTATGTGCCCTTGACTAGGAATCAAACCCTCACCCTTCAGTGCATGGGCCAATGCTCTAACCACTGAACACACTGGCCAGGGCTCTGCTTTTTCATACTTCTCCTAAAATAGAATGGGCAGGGTGTAGGGTAGTAGAACATATCTCTTAAGATCTTTTACTTCTATAAGTTGATTTTATTATTTTTAACTATGGATCTTAAAGTATTTCCATATGAAAAATTTCTTAAGGCTTGAGATTTACTAAATTTTCTTAAAATTTTAGGGAAGACATATAAGGAATTTGCATAAGACAGCTGTGCAAAATGGAGCTGGAGGAGCCTTATTTGTGGTAAGTAATTAGATTTCTTCAGAATGAAAATTTGGGTGAATTTGTTGTAATAATCCAAAGTAACTTAAATAGCCATGTCTTTGGTGTATCTTGGCCATTGTGGGACTTTTTCAAAATATGTGTGGTTCTAGGTGAACCTTTTAAGTTTAAATTGGTACTAGGGCAAATCAGGGAATAAGAATTTAGACTATCATTTGGTGAAATTACTGTGAGCGAGCCCTAACCTGATTGCACACTTTGGATTCTTAAAATTCAGTCACATTGGCTCACTGAAAATTCTGAGGCTGCAACTTGGGGAATCCCAAAATGGCACTAGTTTGAAATTTTAGTAATAGAGTGAATACATTGGCAGTTGGCCTTTGTATTTTTGGTTTCCAGAGTTTAACTACAGGTAAAGGTCAATGAACTCCCAGCTTAGTTGCACAATACAAAGAGCATAAGATAATTTATTCCTTCTCTCTGACAAAGGTATAGTGTTCAGGGATTAATCTAGTATTGTTTAAAGGCAATTTACTGGACTAGTACAATTTAGAGTTAGTGGTATAGTTTTGTAAACTGAGTTATTTCCAGGCTGAATCTTAATGTTAGTTGGCATATTATCGATAGGTAGATCCCTGCTTTATATTTTATCATCTTGATCTAAAAACATATTAAATATGCCCTGTGTTTGAGATCATTGTCCAAAGTTTTCATTTTCTTTCCTCTTTTATGTCCTTGAAAAAGAACTGAGAGTTAACATAGTAAGAAATTCAGTTGTGTTCACCTTACGTGCAAAACATTAATCAGTATAAGTGTTAATCTCAGTGTGACTCATTTGATTTCCTGTTGACATGACATTTCTTGTCAGTTTTTAAAGAGGGCTTGCTCTTTTATGGAGAAAAAAATAAAGCTTCTTGCTGTTGGCTAGTTTCTGTTATGTGGGGAAGAGATGGTGCTTTTGTACCTTCCCTAAAGTAGTGAGGCCTTTTCACAATTTGATACAACTCTCTTTTGGAAAAATGCACATATGTTCACGCTCAAAATTCTGTCTTCATAAGCCTTCCAATAATAAGTAATCTTTTGATAATTACATTAGATGACCCTAACCTCTAATCAAGTGGGATAACCTTTTGATTTTTGGTCCTAAAGCTACTTCTTTTAACCATTAAATGGTAATTTCTAAATTGTCTGAAATTTTGAATTCTACCAACATTACTTTGGTAATCATACTTATCACATATGTATTTAATAATTTAGCCATTCTTTTTGATGTAAGGATAGATTGATTTGTATTGTGTTGAAAATAAAGTGAAGAGATTAAATGATCAGTAATAGTAATGTGCAAAAGTATTCACACTTTTGAGGAATTTTGGTCATTTTGGAAAACATTTTTTTTCCTTTTGTATAGCACAGAGATACTCCTGAGAATAACCCAGATACTCCATTTGATTTCACACCAGAAAACTACAAGGTATGATGAAATTAACAATATAACTAAATGGTACAAAATATTTAGTATCTTCCAACTGTATAAAAATTGGTGCTTTTTCTTTGATACAGAGGATAGAGGCAATTGTAAAATCCTATCCAGAGGGACATAAGGCAGCAGCTGTGCTTCCAGTCCTGGATTTAGCCCAAAGACAGAATGGATGGCTGCCTATCTCTGCTATGAACAAGGTACTGAATTCATTTTTGCCTTAGTTCAAAAAGAGGCGAGATTGTGTATGGTAACTTCCTTGTGTAGAAATTCCTCTCAGAGTCATTAATGTCAAAATAAAAGAGTTTGAAGCCCTTTAGTCATTTATATTTTCCCTCAAATTACATTTGTGTTTTTGTTGGTTTCCTTAGGAATGCAGAGAACCGAAAAGGTAGAGTTTTTAATCCTTCAAAGAAATAGGAAAGGCATTATAGAGAGCTTTTCTTTTTTCCCCCTTTTTGAGGGAAATGGTCATAATAAAGATAAAAGATTCCAAATGTGTATATTTGCTGTCAGGGTATTCTGAAAATTAATGTACTATTTAAACACTAGAATTACAGAAAAAAGGATCTGCTTGCCCTGGTTGGTGTGACTCAACTGGATGGAGCATTGTCCTATGCATGGAAGGGTTGCCGGTTTGCTTCCTGGTCGGGGCACATACGGGAGGCAACCGATCTATCTTTCTCTCTCTCCCTTCCTCTCCTTTCCTGTCTCTTTAAAGAAAAAGGATTTGCGACAGGCTTTAACAAAAATCTATACAATACATAGTATACAACACCTGATTGTGGCACCTTGGAATCAACAACCTACAGAAATGCTATGGGTGACCCATTTAGATGAAGTTAGTCTATTCATATATACTAAAATTAATTTTTTTACTAATGGTATTTTCAGCAAATATAAAGTTTACTCATATTCTATTACTATACAGTTGGCCCTCGTTTATTGTGGTTAATCAGTTCCAGACTCTACCGCGATAAATGAATTTCTGCGAAGTAGGATTCTTTATTTATATACAGTCCTCCCTCGCCACTTCACTGTTCGACTTTTGCAGTTTTTTCCAATACTATACTATACTATATTTGAAAAAACTGCGGTAGAGTGAAGCTGCGAAAGTCGAAGCACGAAGTGGCGAAGGACGACTGTAACTACATTTGTGTGGTATTATGTTACAGTGTATAGTTTACAAAGTGCTATGCAAAACCATATATAATTTGATTCTTACAAGAATCACAAAACTAATAATCAAGTGTAATATAATGGAAAATATATTTGAGTTAAGAAGTCTGATTTTTCTTTGGATATACTTCTTCAACTGCAATGAAGATTTTGAACTGGTAGATCTTTTCCAAGTGTTATGTTATGATTTCTAAGTGGTAAAGAGCTGGGAACTATTTCCAATTCAATGTGTTTTCTACTTGACTGACTATTGCAGAGATTCTGCTCTACTTTATTCTTCTTTTCACTTTCTAAATTTTATTTGGTCTATTAGGCTAGACCATTATCATCTTTCTTGGAGAATAGGAATGTCCTCAATTTATCTAATGGAATCCCAAATGCAGATTTTAGATTTAGTTCATAGATTTCTTACTTGCTTTGTACAATACCCTGACACCGTTGTGGACCCTTAGTTTTTTTTTTTTGTTTTTTTTTTTGGACTATGAAAAATGTAAAGCAAGTTTGGTTGGTACTGCACTTAGTAAACATAGATAGGTTTTTTTCTTCAATAAATCACATATTTAGGGATTTTCTAAATAATTTACATTATTTTCTATATTATAAGAGACAACTTTATAAATCATTGAGGTATGTTTTTAAATCATAGATACTTTTTGGCAAAAATTTATGTTTTTAATAATGACAAGTTTGTTGGAAGTTTTACTGTGTGGCAAGTTTAGCAGAGCAAAATGAAATAAATGAGAAATTAATGTGAGAACATTTCAAAAATAATTGTGTTGTTCTATTTTGAATTGGATGTGTATGTGTGAAAAGCTGGAAATAACATATAAAGAACAGAATCAAGATTCTTTCCACTTTACATTTGAGACTTTTAATATTACTGTTTCTCTCCCACCCCAAAGAAAAGCCCAACCCTGCAATAAAAACAAAATCCAGAAACTCGCGCATTAGTTCCTCAACCATCACAATGATGCAGAGCAGCAGCACCAGGGAAACTTTCTCAAGTTAGACATCAGGGCCTTACTCCCAGTGGTAGGGCTCAAGATGTGTATTTTCAGGCTCCAGCATGTGTATTTTGAGAGAGCTCCCCAGATTAGAGGTACATGCCTGATTTAGTATCATCAAATTAATCTTTCATAGCTGTGATTAGATGTCTTTTGAGAATACTTTTCCTTTAGAGTCCTTGGTATGAGAAAGTTCAACATATTTGTCACCTGAAATGCCCTTTAACGAGTTCTTCCTTCATGGCAAAACAAGGTTATATACATACTTTTTAAGAATGCCAGATATCAAATCATAACACCTGATAGATTAATAATATCAGATCACCTAGAAAGTTGTAGCCAGGATTATAGTCATGGTAGACTGTGTGTGGACCAGCCCTAGCAAACAGCTAAAAAACCTTGTTTGCCTTAACAGACTTACCCTAACCAAGAGAGTTGTGCTCAGGTAGTGAATCCCTTGGTTCTGAACACTCCGCACCTCCTCACCCCCCAACCCCCCACTCCATGCCCAATATGTCAGAACAAGTATTTTCTGTAAATACCTTGATGTGAAAGGTTGGTAAGTACTGGTCTATAAGATCCATTGGAAATAGTAATGTTTGGATTGTTCTGGAGGGGTGGGGTGGAGTGTGTGTGTGTGTGTGTGTGTGTGTGTGTGTGTGTGTAGAGATACGTAAACCAATATGGCCTAGTAGGTACTGTTGCCATACCGTTTGCATGCACTATACATCACCAGTAACATCAAGGCTTTTTTGAAAAATTGGTGAAAGGTTGAAAAATACAATTTAATTTATTAGGGTTTGGCCACCAAATGTTTGCCATTTAGAAATTTTAAATTACAAAATATTAAACTTGAAATGATCAAAGTAGGAATTCTTAATAATGAAAGACAAAGATTTAGAGAAAACGATCCTTTTGCAGAGACAAGGACTAGGGTCACCATTAGCCTCTGGGCTCTGTGTAGTGTAAGTGTAAGGTATATGCAAAAATTAAAGGATTTATACCTTGCAAATACCAAATAACAGGTATATTTTCTGCTTTTGAAGAACTTTTCTGTTTTTACAAAATTGAACCAATATCAAAATATGCTTTTTACAACATACCTAAAGTTCAAGTATTAAACTTTATAATGACATGTTTTTTAAAATGTCCTAATATTTTTAGGTTGCAGAAGTTTTACAAGTACCTCCAATGAGAGTATATGAAGTAGCAACTTTTTATACAATGTATAATCGAAAGCCAGTTGGAAAGTATCACATTCAGATCTGCACTACTACACCTTGCATGCTTAGAAATTCTGACAGCATACTGGAGGCCATTCAGAAAAAGCTTGGTATGGAACACATTATATTTATTTTTTATGAAAATTAGAATTGTCTTTCTAGAGTTGACTTAGTTCTACCTATCTTTTCCAACTTTTGTCATCTTATTGGATCTCTACTTTGTGAGTAAATTTTTGTGTTACTGTTTGTCTGCCTTTATTTCTTCCTTATTTTGTTCTCTTGTTCTTAGCCTCAAAGCAGAATTTTCACCTTTTCTTTTCTAATCATTGAGTATGTTGGAAAGCTAGGAATTTTAAAGATTTCATTGTTTAGACAATTAAGTTTCATTGTATGATAGCATGTGGTATGTAAAAAAGTGACTATATTGTCCTTGTGTTCTTTCAAACTAGCCTTTGGACAAATAAAATATGAGAATAGTAAGAATGCTTCAGGAAGGGGAATTTGAAATGGAGTTTTATTACAGCAGCATTTACAAAACTGAAAGGGCATTTTTCCACACAAAAGTGTCATTGCTGCATAAATAACTATACATATAAAATAAAGTAAAAGATTTGTTTTGTTGTGTTGTTACTGAATATAAAGTACATGCATATTGTAAATATATTTGGGCAGTACTGAAGTATATAAAACAGAAATCTGAAGTCTGTTCATAATCCCACCCCCCACTTTCAATATACAAATTCTGATAATAGTTGAATATATTAGTTTTAGGTTTTATGTTGTTTTCATTATCAAATACATAAATGTAATATGTTTGCTTTTTGCACTTTTTTTTTTTTACTACAGCATAATATGTATGTCTGCCTCATTTTTCTATTATAACTTATTAGGCAGTTACTTTTATGTATACTCATCTTTGAATCCTTATCCTATTGTATACTAAGATAGTTTACAGGAAGTAGAATTACTGTGTCAGATTTTACTATATTTTGTCAAAATGCCCTCTCTAAAGATATGAGAATAATTGTTTTCCTCACATTCTTAATGATGTTTGATATTAGCAGTTTTCTGAGTCTTTGCCAATCTGATAGTATGACTGATTTTAGTAGGTTAATTATCACAGTCAAAATGAAAATTGTATAGTCTGATATACTGCTATTTGACAACAAACACTGGAGATAAATCCCTTGAAATTTGATTGTTTTTAAAGGAACAAGTTCACTTAAATCTTTGAATGGCCCTGGCCAGTGTGGCGCAGTGGTTAGAGCACTGGCCTGCACACCGAAGGGTCTTGGGTTCGATTCCCAGTCAAGGGTACATTACCTGTGTTGCAGGTTTGATTCCTGGCCCTGGTTGGTATGTGCGGGAGGCAGCCAGTCCATGTGTTTCTCTCACATCAGTGTTTCTCTGTTTCTTTCTCTCTCTCTCTTTCTTTCTCCACCTCCCTCTCTCCCTTCTACTTTCTCTAAAAATCAATGGGAAAAATATCCTCTGGTGAGGATTAACAAAGAAAGAAAGAAAAAGAAATGCTTGAATGTTCTAGTATAATTATGCAGACTTGTTTTAAGAAATTTAGTGCTAAGTACTTTTTGCATACTTTGTTACATAAGTTGTTGGTATTCTTTCTTTTTTTTCCTTAAATCATATTGCTATTAAAATATAACCTGGTCCTTACAGTGATCATTTATATTTTTAGGAATAAAGGTTGGCGAGACTACACCTGACAAACTTTTCACTCTTATAGAGGTGGAATGTTTAGGGGCCTGTGTAAATGCACCAATGGTTCAAATAAATGACAACTACTATGTGAGTATTACACTTAATATGAATTAAAATTGTATGATGTCATATTCAAAGTACTTGTTTTCCCATCCTGTAAATGTTGGTTTCTGAATTATTCATTTAGAATAAACTGTTGGCATAAATATCCAGGTTTTATATAAAAACCAAAGTTTATTAAAAAATCAAAGAGTAGAAAACCTTTCATAAAAATGTCACTTTTAACTTCCACATTATTGTCCACCAGATGGTCTTAAAAATTATTACATTTAAATATTTTTGTATTTAACTCTAGGAGGTAATATTTTTAAAACCTTTAAATTATGAAAAATTTAATAATTTACATACAAATGCAGAAAATAACCACCAAGACTTAACAGATAATATTTCCCAGCCCTGTCCGGTTTGCCTCAGCAGTTAGAGCGTTGGCCTGCGGACCAGAGAGTCCTGGGTTCGGTTCCTGCTAAGGGCATGTGCCTCGGTTGCGGTTTGTCCCTGGCCCCGGTTGGGGTTGTGAGGGTGGCAACCAGTCGATGTGTCTCTCTCGCATCGATGTTTCTCTCTCTCTCTCTCTCTCTCTTCCTCCTGCTCTATCTGAAGATAAATGCAGAAATGTCCTCGGGTGAGGATTAAAATAAATAAATAAATAAAATTTCCCACACTTTAGTAAATTATTTTTATCCTTATTATTTGTAGAAATAAGCTACAGATACAAGTAAACCATTCTTATTGCCACCTCAAATCCTATTCCTTTCCATTCATTTCCAGAGGTAACCACTATCATAAATTTAGTTATTCTTTCTGTAAATGTTTTTAAACTTTTTAAATATATGTACCCAGTCATACTAATATGTAATATTATATTGCTTTTTCTAACAATTTTGTAGAGATGGTATCATAACTCTCTTAGTACTGTTTTAGTGAGGTCTCACACGTTTTGATAAGTAATATTTTCATCATTTAGTTCTAAATATTTTTAAATTTGCATTTTTACCATAGACATGTTCTTTTTTTTGGCATTAATACTCACCCGAGGATATTTGTCCTTTTTTTTTTTTAGATAGAGTGGAAGGGAGGGAGGGAGAGAAACATCCATGTGAGAGAGAGAGGGACATCGATTGGTTGCCTCCCGCATGACATTTTGAGGATGGTTAGATAGATTTGAATATGGACTTGATATTTGATTTTATTAAGGAATTATTGTTAGTTAATGAGGTACAGTGATGGCATTATGTTATTTAAGAAAATATTCTTATTCTAGGAGATGACCTGCTAAAGTATTAGGGGTGAAGTAGTATGTCTGCAATTTGCTTTCAAGTGGTACAGCCCAAAAAAAGGCATATGTGTACATAAAGAAAATATGGCAAATTAAATATTGTTCAATCTAGGTGGTAGGAATATGGGTATTCATGTATAGTTTTCAGATTCTCATAATAAAGATTTTGGGGGAGGAATAAAATAATTAGAGGAATTTAAAGATTTATTCTAGCTGTGAAGTTCTAAACATCTGTTAAATCCTAAGCAGTTTCAAAGCAGCTGTTTATTTTCATAAGTGTTTAATTATTCAACAAATATTAAAGACATTTTGTGTGTGTGTGTGACTAGGCACTGGAAATACAGTTTTGAATCATGATTTCTCTAGCATAGTACTAGGGTACTACAAAACATTTTGTTAAATACTAAACAGTTTTGGAGGGAGAAAAGGGATATAGTAGTTTAGGCAGTTTTCTCTTAGTTTATTTTTTTTTTGGTGAGAGAGGGAGGGAGGGAGGGAGAGAGAGAGAGGCAGAAAAAGAGAGAAAGAAGCATGGATGTGAGAGAGACACATCGACTGGCTGCCTCCCTCACCACCCAACTAGGGCCAGGGGCGAACCGCACCCAGGTACGTGCCCTTGACCGGAATCCACCTGCAACTCATTGGTCGAGGGCCGACACTCTAACTGCTGTGCCAAACTGGCCAGGGCAGTTTTCTCTTAGTTTAATCTTGCCATTCTGTTTTGACTGTCTTGATTAAACCTAGGTTGCAGCAGCTAGGCATACAAGTGCATGTGTTTATGTGTTTCAATTATATTTTTTATTTTAAATAACAGAATTCTTTCTTGAGTTAAAAATTTGACACAGGTGTAGTGTATAAAATATAGAGCTGTCTAGTTGAAATGGGGTTTGGAGGGTCAGGATAATTAAAATAAATGTCTCAAAAATAAGGTTTTTTTTACCTCGCCCTTTGAAAATTAAATGAATTTTGAAACGGTGAATTTCACCTGGGAAAAAGAGAAGATATCGCCAAGATATTAGATCTTTAGGTTAGGGATAGATCTTAGTCATCTACTTTTAAGTTACTATGCCTGCTGGTGCTAATTACTGTTTTCCACCTCAGGGTTTCTTCAAGAACATAGCATTTATTGAGCATGTGCCACGACACTGTTCTATTTTATATATTTTCTCATATAATTCTCAAGTAGGTTTACAAATGAAGCAACAGACTTAGGGAGGCTAAGTAACTTGTCCAAGATTACTAGCTAGCTAGTGATAGAGGACTCAAATGCAGAACTGTTTGACTTCAAAGCACTACTCTGTATTGCCTCCCTGGCTGCATCTCTTATCACATATTGCATTTAGCAGTATATACTATATATAGAAGTTATTCAGTTGCTGCTGCTTTGATAACTAACTTGTAAGTTGAGAGAGACAAATAATAAAGTAATTGATATTAGGGATTTACACTGATTTCAATAATAGAAAGTAATTATAATATATTTTTTGTAGGAGGATCTGACACCTAAGGATATTGAAGAAATTATTGATGAACTCAAGGCTGGCAAAGTTCCAAAACCTGGGCCAAGGTATGCTTTTATTTTTATGTAATAAATTTTAAATTTTAATGGTTTAACCTAAATTAGTCTTTCATGTAAATTTAATTTTTAAAACTTTATACCCTAAGTTTATAGAAGTTGTCAGGAGCCTTGAAAATAGTATGTTAACCAACCTATCATCTAAAGCAAGAATTTTTTTCCCCTCTAAAATTCTATCAGATAATCATCTGGTATCTACTTGAATGTTTATAGAGAAGGGAAATTTACTATAAAGAAATCTATTCTGTTGTTTTAAAGTTCACACTGCCAGATTGATCCAAGGTTTGTCTCCCTCTAATTTCTGACTAAAGGTCCTATTCTGCCCTTTGAACCAACATAAGGTAATTTTTATACCTCATCCAAATGACAGCTCTTCTGTTACTTAAAATAGCTATCTTGTCTTCCCCATATCTTTTTCTCAAATTTAAGAGCCACAGTTGTTTCATTGTTTTCCTTATATGACAGAGTTTGGTCTCCCTCCTCTCTAGATTTTCTAGTTGGTTAGTGACTTTCTTAATGTGATACTTAAACTAATCACAGTATTTGAGATATGTGCTGAGTAGTGTGCAGAGCACTGTGGGACTGTCTGCTTTGTTCCAGACATGCTTGTAATAATGCAGCCTAATTACATCAACTCTCACTTCAGATATATTACACCATCAAGTGCATGTATAGTCGTTTAGAATGCATAAATCTTTTACAACTTAGACACTGTTTATCCAGTTTGCTACCATCCTGCAGTTGTGTTATACTAATTACTTTTCTTTCAGTTATGAACCTGAACTTTTTCTGCTAAAGAAACCCCTATTCCATATCTAAATGTTCACATCACTCTTTTTTTAAAAAAAATTTTTTTTCTTTATTGATTTTAGAGGGAGAGGGAGAGAGAAGCATCAATGAGAGAGAACATCGATTGGGCGCCTCCTGCATGCTCCCCACTGGGGATCAGGCCCACAACCTGGGCATGTGCCCTGACCGGGAATTGAACCAGCGACCTCTTGGTGCATGAGTCGACGCTCAACCACTGAGCCACACCGGCCAGGCCACATCACTCTCTTAATACTAGCAAATGTTTGCATGGTTTTATACGGTTGTAATCTCTTCGTAAATATTTCTTTCGGTTTATATCATATAAAATTTCTTTCTGTCAACATATTTGTAGGTTTTAATGGCCATATAGAGTTCTAATGTATTAAAAGAACTGTGATGTTCTCTTTATTACCCTGTTTTAAAATGTATTTTCCTACTTTTTGTTATAAATAACAGTAATTCTGAAGTTGGATGACTATATCAGAGGGTTTGAGTGGTTCTATAGTCTGTACTCTAGAACTGCTCACTCATTACTACCTAATAAGAAAAAGCAGTCAGTTCAGGATAACTTAAGTTTAGTAAAGGCAAGCTGGCCCCTACTGACTATTACCTTCTGTTCTAAGAAACATATACTTCTTTTAACACTTAAGTTGAATTTGCTTAAATTGGTTTGGAATTTTCTTCCTAGTTCCTCATTTTCTTGGGCTACACTTATATTGGGGGGGGGGGGACATTTCCATTGTGAAGACGCACAAGGCTACTGAAGTGAATGAAGCCTTTTGTCATTTAACATTACAGTCTCTTCTTAGCCACTGGTCCTATCCCTTACTTATTCTTGCTTCAGATGTAGCCATCTTCCCTCCTATTCCCCAGAAAAGTCCTTAATATTTTCCACAAACTTCAACTTGTGTTTAGGACTTACATGTTTTTAAATAAGTTTATGCTGCTCTTATATTTATACTCAAACCTATAACTTCTTTCAACTTTTGGGTACTTTGTTTTAATATATTAAACGCAGATTTCCTCATAAAATCCACCTGGTTTCTGTAGATATCCCCTTCTTATTAGGTGTTTATAATTCTGTAGTCATACTTTTGCTGTTCAGAAGCTCCTCCTTCCCTTCTATCAATCACATTAATCCAACATTAATATCCTGCCACACAATTAGAATGATAGTTGCTTTGTCTACTTTATTGTATTACCTCGCCATTCATTTATTTCACAAACATTTTTGGGTGTGTGTCAGGCACTAATTTAAGGTGTGTACACAATTATTAACAAGGTAAAATGGTCAGATATCTTAAGTTCTAGTGATAGAGACAGACAACTAATAAAATATCTGAGTAATTAATGCTATGAAGACAAAGTGGAGTTAGGGGATCGAGAATGATTAGGGGTAAATTTAGTCAGGAGGGGGCCTCTCTGAGGTGGTAACATTTGAGGCATGAGCTGAATTATAAGTCCAAAGAAACCATTTAAAGAACTGGAGGAACAATGTTCCACGGAGGGGAAAGAGGATGTATAAGGCTCTGGAGGAAAAATAAGATGACAGTATGGTTGCAGTGAAGTGATAAGAAGGAAAATGGTGGAAGGGGTTAGAGGGGTAGATAGGTACTTAGATAAGTAATTTGGATTGAATCCTAGTAATAAAAAGCTGTTGTTGGAATCTTTTCAGTAAGGAATGATATGACTGATCTTAAAATTACTCTCCTAGTTGCTATGTGGAGAGTATTTTAAAATGTAGTGGATGTTGTGGGGCAGAGGAATTAGGAGTGATTTCTAGCTTTTTGGTCTGAGCACCTCAGAGATTCCTTTAACTAAAACGGAGAATTTGAGGTAGAGCAAGTTTGGGGAAGAAATGTCACTTTGTTTTGGACATGTTAAGTTTGAGATGCCTACTAGATAGCCCTAGTAGAATGCTAAAAGGTAGATAGCCTGGAATTTAAGGAATAGATTAGGGCTGGTTACATGAATTAGGGATTCATCAGTTGTTATATAGATGGTATTTAAAGCTATAAGTCTGAATGAGATACAAGGGGTGAAATTAATTTGTTGTGTTTAATATAGGAGATATAACATCATTGTATTTTAACATTAATAAATAGGAACCAAGTACTACAAATAAGCATTTTCAACGTCTAATTATAGTAGAAATTTCCCTTATCAGTAATTGTAAATAGTTCTTCATTGAGATATTTTTGGACAGTGCTCTAGGTCTGAGCCAAAGACTTCAGAATTATTGGTTTCTGAACCTATTTTTATTCAAACTTATAAATTCTTATATAAAAGGCAGAGATAAATCTTATTTTTCAATAATTGCAGGTCTACCAATGGTATATGTAAAGATTGTATTTGGACATGATAATTCTAGAATGTCTTCCCAGCATATGAAAACAAGAACTTTTCCTCTCCTTCCCCAAGTTAATTTATGGGATATATAGGATAATGAAAGACACTGTGATGATGATAATACCCAAAATACATTTATAAGTATTTTTCATACTAAAGCTCTCTGCTTGCCTATTTGAAAGAGGTGTTTATGAGTCCTTGCATAATGGGTCAGTAGTAACTGATACCTGAGTACTGACCAAAATTAGTAAAAGAATGATGCCTCTGTGTGGTTCAAAACTGCTTTTTAATTTTTGTCAAATGATGTCTAGAAAGAAAATAGCAAACTGATGGTAAGACAGTACTCTGTCTTTATTTTGATATTATAAACACTTGTGTGCTGAGATTGTTCTTATTTTCAGTTAAAGCACTGAAAATAACTTCTAAACTTGTTTTCAAATTATTAATATAAATAAGTTGTTTTTCAGTATGGATTAACTAAAAATATTTTAAATCCAATTTGAATTCTCCATGTTCAGTTTTATAACGACTTCTTAAATTTTGCAGAATTCTGTGGGGTGCAGAATATTTGAGATGTAAAAATATATAGGTAGACTATAAAGTATATATAAAAATATATAGGTGGTGACCAATGGATAACTCTAGACAATAAAGTCACTTTTTTTACATATACTAAAAGTAGGGACAGTGGTGGAAGCACTAAGCTTTCATTAAGTAGTTTTCTTTAAAAAGTACTTTTTTAAGCCATAAAAACTGTATAGAGCTGCTCTCTCTATGGAGCCTGCCCACCTGCTCCTTTCCCCAACCTCTTCCCCCAGGATGTTTTCCTTGCCTCTTTCTCCTAAGCTCCACGTGCCCTTCTTTTGCCCCTGTAACTCGTTTCCTGAGCCCATTTTTTCTACTGCTCACTTCTATCTCTGTGACTTTCTAAATAAATGTTCTCTTGTTAAAAAATAAAGGCAAAAAAAAAAAAAACTATAGAAAACCAAGTTTTCTAGAATGCAAATGGATTAAAATGATGAACGTACAAAGAGTGTTGGAATGGCTAAAAAACCAGGTTTACTTTTTGAATTGTGATGAAGAGAACAGGGTAATTAATAGATGGCATTTTAATCATAAATTATCAGGGAAATCATTTTTTGTTTTTTATTAAGTGAAAACCCTAGTGTAGATTGTAGCTGTCAGGTAAATGGATAGAGCTAGATCACTGCCTCTCTATTTGTGTTGAGGTTTGTTTACAGATAAAATGAGGAGGAAAGTTACATGACTAGTAGACTAAACCAAGTTTGTAGGCTTTACTGGAATATTTTACAGCCTTCATAATATTTTAGTATGTATTTTGTGAATGGTAGGGGAAGGAGACAGTTTGCAGGTAGACATAATGAACCCCTGGGACTCCATTGTTCCCCTCAAGTATGTCATGCTACTGTCATTTCATGGAACAAACTTAAGGAATCTGGACCAGGTTATTCTTAAAGTAACTTTCTTCTATAAAATTCTATAATCCTTTGAAGAGCTCGGGCAGTATACATAATTAATTCTCCCATTTGTTGTTCCAGAAACTTTGATTTTTATAATCTTCTTAAATTGGTCCTTTGTGTTAGGTAAAGAGGGTAGCTGAGCTTAAACCACAAGAGGGAACCTAGTAAAAGAGGAGAAGAAAGGTTCTCCAAAATAAATTAATTTCGTTCTTGCTTTTTTTTTTCTAATCTTCACCTGAGGATATTTTTTCCATTGATTTTTAGAGAGAATGAGAGGGAGGGAGAAAGAGAGAAACATTGATGTGAAAGAGACACATCAATTGGTTGCCTCTCACATGACCCCTACTGGAGCCAGGGATCAAACCTGCAACCCAGGTATGTGCCATTGACCAGAATCGAACCTACAACCCATTGTTCCGACCCTCTAACCACTGAGCAAACCAGCTAGGGCTAATTTCATTATTTCATTGGCAGTCAAAGAGCAGCAGGTGTACCTGTGTTACTAGTTAACATAAAAAAATTACAAAGCCCAATATTGTTTTTTATTAAAGTTAAATGTCACCTTGCAACAGTTTCAGGCTCTGACATAGTACAGTGTCTGCTTTTTTATCTGGTTTTCTTTTTTATTATTTTTTATTATTATTGATTTTAGAAGAAGGGAGAGGGAGAGGTAGAAACATCGATGAGAGAGAACATTGATTGGCCACCTCCTGCATGCCCCCCACTGGGGATTTGGCCCACAACCTGGGCATGTTGCCCTGACCAGGAATCGAACTGGCGACCTCTTGGTGCTTGGGTTGATGCTCAACCACTGAGCCATACCGGCCAGGCTGATCTGGTTTTCATAGTGACCTACAATGCAAATATATTAACTAATTTCTAACTTTGTAGCCATTCGTCATTACAATACTCTACTTACTCAAATTATGTAATGTAATAGCCAGAAAGATCTTATAAATGATTATGTAGTATCACTTTTTCTGTCCCCTCAATAAAAAATGATTTCCTAGGACTCTAAAAACAGACTTATAAGATAGATGACAGAATACGAAGGGCAAAGCCAGAGGGAGTAAAAAAAATGTAAATTGAACAAATTCTTCCGCTAAAATCTGTGGGAGGAACAAAGTAAATTAACAAAGCTAGGGAATAGGAGGGGTGAAATAGGAGTAGTTGCTGAGCTGGGCTCTAGCAACAGAGGTTAGGGCAGAGGTTGAGCGATTCCCTGGGAAAGTATGTGTGGGGGTGAAAAAAAAAAAACAGACAGGTTCTTCTACCTCTGTGTTGCTTCTCTTCATAGATTCCTACGTAAGGACCTGTTCTTGTTTTCTTTGTGACTGTGTTAGCAACCCAGGTCTGGATCCTGGTTTTTGAAAAATTAATACTAATACGGCCTTTAAAAACATAAATACAGATAGATTTTGTCTTTACTGCTTCTAAGGGACATCTTCCCAAATCTTGAAATTCCTCAAGGAATCCAGTTTCTTTTTATTTTAAAATATAGTATGTAACTGTATTCCCTGCTGTTTACTGTGACAGATCTCAATCTAAATAAAATTCAGATATAAAAAGAATAAATGTAGTGTTTGGTTTATTAAAACATGATTTTAAAAAATGTCCTTTGGGCCTGGCCAGGGTGGCTCAGTGGTTGAGTGTCTACCTGTGCACCAGGAGATTGCTGGTTTGGTTCCTGGTCGGGGCACATGCCCAGGTTTTGGGCCAGGTACCCAGTGGGGGGCGTGCAGGAGGCACCTGACCGATGTTCTTTCTCATCCATGTTTCTATCTCTCTATCTCTTTCCCTTTCTCTCTCTCTAACAAAAATCAATAAAGAAAAAAAAAATCCTTTGGATTGGGTTATTTTGGGTTATTTTCCTGTAGTTAAGCTCTGATCCTGGGGCAGTTGCTGAATCCCCCAAGACTTGGTTTCTGTATCTGTAAAATAAGGCCAATAATCACTTGTTTCATGGCATTGTTGAGAGTAAATGAGCTAATAATGTGTATATACTGCTCAATAAATGGGAACTAGTATTAGGTTATATTTATATTTTTCATATTTATATAGTTAGTTTTGATATTTGATATGTTAGTTTTCATGTTTAACTTTTAAAAAAAAATTTTTTTCTTCCTTTATTGGTTTTAGAGAGAGAGGTAGGGAGAGGGAGAGAGAGCTAGAAATATCGATGAGAGAAAACATCGATTGGCCGCCTCCTGCATGCCCCCTCACTGGGGATTGGGCCCACAACCTGGGCATATGTCCTGACCAAGATCAAACCGGTGACCTCTTGGTGCATGGGTCAACGCTCAACCATTGAGCCACGCCAGCTGGACTCGTGTTTAACTTTAAGAAGAGAAAAATCTTGCAGCAGTTGAAATGTTTGGATTAAATAATCTGTGCTAGTTCTTGGGGGGGAAATAGTTACTTAACTTGGCTGTTGTGAGGTAACAATTATAACTTTTTAAAGTAAAAATTTATAAATGATAATCTGGTAGTCATTAGTCAATTTAATGTTACTTGCTTTTCTTTTCAGGAGTGGACGCTTCTCTTGTGAGCCAGCTGGGGGTCTTACCTCTTTGACCGAACCACCCAAAGGACCTGGCTTTGGTGTGCAAGCAGGCCTTTAATTTATATTCAACTGTAAATATGTCACTGGAGAAATAAAATATGAATTTCCTATCTATATAAATTTTTAATATTATTTGTTTATTTCAACTTGTATACACCTTGGTGGTAACCTAGCAACTTGCAGCTCTATAAGTAACCATGTCAAAACTTTCAGAGCTTCATTTTTTAAAAATCCTAAATCCTCACCCACAGATACGTTTCCATTGATTTGAGGGAGAAAGAAACATTGAGGAAAACATTGATCAGTTGCCTCCTGTACAATCCTGGACTAGGGATCAAAGCTGAAACCTGGGCATGTCCCCTGACCAGGAATTGAACCTGCCACCTTTTGGTGTATTGGACAATGCTCCAACTCACTGAGCCACACTGGCCAGGGCTTCAGAACTCCATTGTAAAGTCTTTTCCTATCTATGACTGACTATGAAGACATTATCCCATTTTCAACTGCCAGGTCATTTTTATCAATATTAATAGGTTATTGTGAAATAAAAATTCAAATTTCAGTTTGCTTTTCTATGTTGAGCCATAGCCAATTCTTAAATTAACATGATCTTTGTATAAACCTTATTTATGCCAGTGCACCCTTGAAACATTTTTATATTTACAGCACACAATTGTTACTGTATTTCCAACTGGTAGTAAGTGACTGTTCAAACATACTGTAGGGTCAAGAGCATAAGGTAGTTAGTTGTCTTTAGATCATTTGAGTTGAGTCTTGCTTAATTTTTTTGCTCATTTTTCTTGAAAATTCTATCATATTTACCACAAAAGCACTGCTTTTTTGTTGTTGTTAATCCTGACCCGAGGATATTTTTTTCCATGGATTTTTAGAGAGTGGAAGGGAGGGGGGAGGAGAGAGAAACATGGATTTGAAAGAGACACTTTGATTGGCTGCCTCCCACATACGCTGGGACTGGGGATGGAACCTGCAACCTAGGTACGTGCCTTTGACTGGGAATTGAACCTACAACCCTGGGGCCCACGCTCTAACCACTGCGCATACCAGCCAGGGTGAAAAAGCACTGCTTTTAATGGTTTCCTGAATAGCTTTTTAAAACACCTGGCAGGTACAATTTTATTAAACTAATCCAAGAGGGTTCCAAAATGTCTATGAACACAGTGATTAAAATTTCCTTGACAATTTCCAAGAGCTGGAGATAATAGCTATATCCTAGCCTTTGTGTTTACCACCATTCACTCCCTCATTTCTTCGCAGTTCTTAACTGCTGTTTTTTTTGTTTTGTTTTTAAAAGGTGTATTTGGGGAGGAAATTTACTTACTGATGTTTAATGGCAAAAATAAACCAACAAACCAACTTTTCATCCTCCCTATTGGCAAAGAATTTAATACTTGTTTTGTTCTTGAGCCGCTACTGAAAGTTACTAAGGAAAACCTACTGATTGCTCAGAATTACTTGCTGTAACTGGAAGGGGCCACTGCTCCAGAAAATTCCACAGCACATGATAATAGTTTATAAGAGTTTTCATTGCAGCCCTGGCTGGTGTGGCTCCATTGGTTGGAGTGTCCCATATACCAAAAGATGGCAGGTTTGATTCCCAGTCAGGGCACGTATCCACGTTTCGAGTTTGGTCCCCCTGTTGGGGCACGTGGGGCAGGCAACCCGATCTATGGTTCTCTCTCACATCAATCTTTCTCTAAAATCAATTTTTTTAAATTAAATAAGTATTCATTGCAAAGACCTTATATCTGTACAGACTGTCATATAAGCTATGATCTGAGATTATATTTTTCATTTATTTATATTCATCTTCCTGAAATATGGCAGTTTTTAAAGATTTTTTGTTTGTTTTTACTGATTTTTAGATAGGGAGAGGGACAGAGAAACATCTATTGGCTGCCTCCTGCATGTCCTATACTGTAAATTGAGGTTGAAACCTTGAACCAGCAACCTTTCAGTGCACGGAGGACACTGAATCAACTAAGCCATAAGGGCCAGGGCTGGCAGTTTTCTTTTTTGAATGATCTAACTGGTCTTATTGTAGTAAAACATAAGGGTTGTTGATGCTAAAGCTATGAAGATCTAAATGTTGGAAAGTAAATTTTGCAGAATGGGTTCTAGTTCAGATATCAAATATATACATTTTAGAAGTCTGCTAATAATAACTAGTCCTAAATAAATGTGATAAATTTAACTTTGGCTAAGAGTGATGTTTAATGCTTGAGGTCCTTGACCTCCTAGTACTGTAAGGAAACCAGATATTTTACCCAATTGCTGAGGATGGATTCTAGGACTTGAGCCAAAGAAAGACCAAGCTATACAATTAAAAGCTTATTAGCAGCTTACTTATCAGCTTGCTTTTGCATATAAACTAGTTTTCTTCAGGCTTCTTTTGAGACCTATCCATAATATCTATAATAAGGATTCATTTCTTGATTTATATTTCTAGTTTCACATTGAAAAGGAAAACAAGGTCCTCTTGCCTTCATGAGTTTCATTTGGACCTTTCAAATAAATTGTTGCTGATTTATAAATTGTCACGTATAATCTTTTTTTTAAATGTTTTTATTGACTTTTTAGAGAAATGAAGGGAAAGATAGAAACACTGATGTGAGAGAGAAACGTTGATGTGAGAAACATGAATCAGCTGCCTCCTGCATGCCCCCTACTGGGGATCAAGCCCCGCAACCTGGGCCTGTGCCCTGACCTGGAATCCAACCAGGACCTCTCAGTCCATGGGACCAAAGCTCAATCCACTGAGCCACACTGGCTGGGTACCATGTATAATCTTAATATGAGCTACATTAAAAAATTTTTTGGCAAGTTGATTTCTATAAATAGCTTTTACAGGTAGTGTCCTGTTGAGCATAGTCAATACAGTAGGTTGGATCACAACTGCCCTGAGTCATGTATTCATTGATTTTCATAAGGTTGTACATATGTCTGTTGCCATAAATTATGGTTAGTATATTTCAGCAAATTCAAGATTAGCTAAGCCTTCAATTTTGAAGTGAGGTACTTAGTGCTACAGAAATAACTATTGCCATTGCCATCAATATTAGTTGACCGCTATGACTGATTTAAGAGAACCAACTCCATTACTTAAGCGATGTCATCGTTACATTTTTAGTGGCTTTCTTTTTTCTTTTCTTTGTATTTCCTGTCATAAATATCCAAATTAAATTTAATAGTGTTCCACCTCTCGCCACAAGGTGCTCTCAATATTATTACTGAAAGTATTTTTAGACTAGGGAAATAAGGAACCTAGGAAAGGAAAAAGTACTCATCCTTATGCTTTATGTAGTAACTTGTTGGGGTTTAGCTTTCTCTGTCAAGTCTGGAATGTCACATCATCTGTGATTGATGACAAATTTATAACTGCATTAAGTCACAAATGGGGACTGTAGCTTAGAGGCCACTATTAATGATTAGGGAGGTGGTTTCCCTCCAATTATAATCCCTTTAGCGGTTAAATAAGGCACGCACACATTTTCGAGGCTTAACCTCGATGTAAATAAAGCGCCCAGAAGGAAGTCAGAATAAAATGGTTTCCCTCCGATTATGTAACCGCTTTGGTGGTTAAATAAAACCATGTACAAATTGTCGCAGATTAAACTAAATGTAAATAAAAAGCGCCCAGAAGGAAGTCAACACCCGCTGCTTGGGACAGTAAATTAGCCTCGCACTCTTCTCCAGTACCTGGGAAGTTCCCTCTGAAATACCAACTCGGATGTAGAAAAATGCACTTAAATTTGTTTTAAAAGGTCATTGGAAGGTGTGAATGGACGAGCGTATTATGGAGTCTGTGCTGTCCCGGAGCAGGTGCACGCTCACGTTCTTTCCGGACGGTATTGCGGACCCACCTGGCGCTGGTGAAATTGCGCACAAAGCCGCTCCACCGGACTCCCGGCGCGCGTCGGGGTCCCGCAGGCTCCAGCACGGGTTCCGCCGCGCAGGCACACTGCGGCGCGGGCAAGGGCGCTCCGCCGCGCCCCGCCTCTCGCGACGCACCGGAGCCAGCTGTCCCCAGCCAAGGGAATAGTGGTAGATACCCCTCCTTTGCCTCAAACCGAGATCGCAGCATCATTTTCCCGGATCGAGCTCACAAATTCGTCCACCCGCCCTGCAAAAATGACATGAATACCCTATGTAGAGTATTTTTCATCGCCGCCGCCGCCGCCATTTCCTGAGTTTACAGTCCTATTTCCATGGTCGCCACAAAAAGCTACTGCAGATCCCGCTGTCCCAGCAGCGTCAGCGTCAGCGGTGCCGGCGCTCCCTTCTGGCTCACCCTTCGATTCCTCCTCCCTTCTAGGGCCGGTGACTGCGTAGGGGAAGCAGTGACAACCGGGTGGGGCGGGGAGAGGGACGAGCTCGCAGGGAGGAGTTCCGGACTGCACCTCCCCCACCTCCGCCTCCTACTTGGTAGGTTCCGACTCCCCCCGCCCCGCGGCGAGCTCCGAGCAGAAAGAGAGGCGGGGCAGCGGGGAGGGGCCGGCGGAAAAGGCGGGGCGGTCACGCCGCTTGTCCCGTGCCCCCGGAGTCACGTGCCCGCGCCGCAGCCAATCGCGGGGCGGCGCTGCCCTGAGAGCGAGGAGGCTGTGGTGAGAGACTGAGACCGGAGATGTTTTTAAGCCCGGCCTCGGCGGCGTTAGTGGCGGTTGCAGCGGCGACGAAGACGACTACGGCTACGGCAACACCTAGGCACTTGTTCAGGGGCTAAAGCCTCCTACGTCGACCGTGACTTGGGTCCGTGAGTGTGAGGGGGGCGTGGCGACAAGCGAGGAGGAAGGAGGGGCGCGGTTTCGAGCCCTGTCCCCGGCGCCCTGGAGGAGACCCTTCAGTTCTGCGCTGCTCCGATCTCCCGTCCCCAGAGCAAGGTAGGGGACGTGTCCTATCCACCTCGTACCTCTCCGCGCCGCCCGGCCTGGCCCATAGAGTCGCCGGGCTGACGGTGACAGGCCGTTAGTGGCCGGGCGCGGGTCTGCCCCGCCCGCCGCCGCCCCTCCAGCAGTGCCGAGGAGCCGCGGCGCAGCTGGCAGTGGGACTAGGGGCACTTCGCGGGGCGGGGGCCTCAGCGGGGCGCCCTCCAGCACCACCCCCAGTTCTCGGGGCTGGGCTGCCGCCACTCGGAACATGGCGGGGCCAGGAGGAGCGTGTGCGTGCGAGTGCGCGCGACCCGAAAGGGCGCCGCCGGCTTGCAGCGGCCGGACCCGGCGGGGCGGGGCGGAGGTGGGGGCGCGCCCGGCCCGCCGCGCGCGCCCTCGGGTCTGCCCGCCAAAGACCGCCGCGGCTCCTCCGGGAGGGATCATCGGAGGTACCCGGGGTCGGGGGAGAGGTAGACGTAAGAGAGAAGGAAAATTGCCACTTGAATAGTCTCAGGGGAAAGGAGAGCGGCCACGCTACAGTCCTGTCTCAGATGTTAGTGTAATACTCGTTGCTCTGGGCAGTCGATTCTCTTCATCGTTTTGTGATTATCCATTCGAAAGATGTTCTCAGACCCTTAGAGCGCGTCAGGTTCTTAGATCTTATTTTGAGGTGTAATATGGTGTGACGTATCCTGGAGGATCTCAAAGCGTTGAGTAAATGGTTGTACAAAGAGGTTACCGAAGCCCAGCTGACAGCTGTTTTAATAATAACAGTAAGAAACTGTAAGAAACAGATTAGGATGGGAAGTTAACATTACTGCACCATTTGAAACCGTAGGAAACATTTTAAGCAGTGTAGTCATCGAGGTTGTCATTTCCACTGGACACCCGCGGCCAAAATGCAAACGCGAGTGAAATGGGTTGCAGATCCAGTAATCTGTAACGCTTTGAAATTACTGTCTCTAATCCTGACGCTGAAATGAACTGGTGTTTTCAATCATGTATTTCTTTTTTATTTTAAAAATAGTTTATGTAAGTTATAAAGAAAGACTAATAAAGTAGCTATTTTAAAATAAATTTACTATTAAAAACATACGCTAAAGTAGGCTGTTAAAAATCTTGGGCACTGATCTGTTTCAGTTTCTTCAATCATTATACAAAGGCTTTCCTGGAGATTAGCTCAGAACTGGCAGAACATATGTTCTATTGGTGCCAAGTGGCTTAAAAACAAAATGAGATAGTGTCGACTGTATAAGATCTAGTCGCTATGTTAACTAATCATATTGTTGGGAAAAGTCTTTAATTTGGGCTAAACGAAAAAACATTTAAAGATGTGAAATGTTTCCCCTGGAGATTATAGGCAGGAGGAGAAAAGTTTTACTGCTTAAAGATCTTTTATAGTTGACCCAAGCACCAACTGAATTTCTAAAGATCTGGTTTGACCAAGGTTAAGCTTAACTATTCAGGGTATATGTTCTATTTTAGGGACAGGCAAGGTGTTAAAATGAAGTAAAACCTAAGTTAAGTGGTATTCATGGAAGAGGGGGGGGAAAGGCAGGATGCCCTTTATGTCTTAACTTCTATAGTTTCAATAGTTGTTGCTAGAATGGTCATGAACAAGTAGATCTGTGAAAGTGGAAATATCTGGCTGGGTGTGTATTCCATGAAGAATATTTGAGGAAGAGTAGAGAGATAAAAATATTCAGATAAGGAAAGAACTTGCATATAATTCGTTAATATTTTTGCTTTTAGTTCTTTAATATCAGGAAGGGGGAAGAAAAACTTGATTTAAAAAAAATTTTTTTTTGAAATGAGTGCCCAGCCAATGGAATGAATGAAAAAGACACTTTTTTTTTTTTTTTAATCCTCACACGGAGGACATTTTTTCAGTTATCTATAGATAGAGCGGGAGGAGAGAGGGAGGAAGAGAGAGAGAAATATTGACAGTGAGAGAGACACATCGACTGGCTGCCACCCACACGACCCCAACCAGGGCCTGGGACAACCTGCAACCGAGGTACGTCCCCTTAGCGAGAACTGAACCCGGGACTCTATGTTCCGCAGGCCGGCGCTCCAACCGCTGAGCCAAACCCACCAGGGCAAGAAAGACATTTTTATCAAGATCCTTTTATGTTTTTTTCCCCCTATAGAATTGTTTGAAAATGTGACATTCTTCTGAGGTAGATTGGAGAACTAGTAGTCAGTAGGACTATTTGGAAAACACTTCATTGGAAAAGAGGCTTCTATTCTTAATAATAATAAGAGTAATAAATATTAAGTTTCTTGGTATTAGTTGATTAGCACTTAAATTTTCTTTTAACCATTCTTATATTTTAAGAGTGTCATTTCAGTCTAAAAAGAGAATGATTAGTGAGATTAATTATTTCTATCATAGTCCAGAAGTGGTTTAGACTGCTTGCTTTTTTTTTTTTTTATCCTCACCCGAGGACGTCTTTTTTTGCATTTATCTTCAGATACAGCAGGAGGGAGAGAGGGAGGAAGAGAGAGAGAGAAACATCGATGTGAGAGAGACACATTGACTGGTTGCCACCCACAGGACCCCAACTGGGGCCAGGGACAAACTGCAACCAAGGTATGTGCCCTTAGCGGGAACCGAACCCAGGACTCTCCGGTCCATGGGCCAGTGCTCTAACCGCTGAGCCAAACCGGCCAGGGGCTAGACTGCTTTCTTTATATACACTTGATCTGAAGCAACATCTATCAGATAGGCATGAAGAATTTGTCCAGTAATTGTAGTAGGTTGCTTAAGAGCTACTGACACTACTTTCTGACTTAGAACTTACTGCTAAAACTAACATCACCATGTATTTGTAAAATGCCTTACTGTGTAAAGAGTACAATCTTGGAGATTTATTCTTAGAACTAGAAGAGACCTCAAATTTTCTAATCTATTTTCCTCATTTTACAGATGAGGAAATAAAGGCCTAGTAAAGTGAAATAACTTAACAAAGTCAGCACAACTAGTTAAAACAGTCTGTGGTTTGGGACTAGAGGTTTCTTTCTGTGAAGATGCTAATTTGCCTTTCTTTAAGAGGTAGCTTTATGGTGTAGTGGAAAGAACATTGAAATATAAGTGAGCAGGCCTGGGTTTAAATTCTTGATTTGTCACTTCCTAACTGTGGTTTTTGACAAATCACATTAACTTTCAGAACCTTTCTTTCTTAATCTACAAAAAATAATTTTCCTAAATAATTTACAGGGTTGTTGGAAGGAACAAAGGTGATTACATATGGACAACTTATTGTATATTGTAAACTTTTTATACATACAAGAAGTGGTGATATTTTTTAAATATAGTTCTTACTGTGTAACTAGGTGTCAAGATTCCTTGGTTTTTGCTTAGCTTTAGCTTTGTTTTCAGCACTTGCTCTTTTACAGATTATAATTCCCTGTAGATACATTTTCTGATCCCTGCTTAGTTCTAATCTTAGTAAAGCCTCTTATGGAACATTTTAAAAACTGCAGTTGTTAGAGCCTGAGTTACTCTTGAGTGGACATGAAGTTTCTTCATATAGCATTTGAAAACATTCTCTTATATACTCATGCATGCATAATCTGTTTAACAGTGGTTTTTTTTTTAAAGTAATAGTGAAAGTATCTTAGTTGCAATGTTGTTGTTACTAGTTTCCACATACGACAATAACAGGAGATAATTTTCCTTTATAAACTCAGTTTTGAGTAGTTCATGTTAAAGGTTATTTTGTAGACCTAAAATATATAGAGATATTAAGACAGAGCTTTTGTTTATGGGCTTATACTATTAAGTTTAAAGACCTTTTCTTATGCTTTAAATGGATAATACTGGAAACCAATATGTCATATTTTAGTATTACACAGATTATTTGTAAACTTGAAGCTAAAGTTTATGATAAACATTTGTTGAGCATTTAGAATGTCTGTGTAACATGTCTGTTCAAAGTTTTTTCTTTTTTTTCTTTATTGATTTTAGAGAGAGAGGAAGGAAGGAAGAGGGAGAGAGAGATAGAAACATCGATGAGAGAGAACATCGACTGGCCGCCTCCTGCATGCCCCCCACTGGGGATTGGGCCCACAACCTGGGCATGTATCCTGACCGGGAATTGAACTGGCAATCTCTTGGTGCATGGGTTGACGCTCAACCACTGAGCCACACCGGCAGGACTCTGTGTTCAAAGTTTTAAGTGAAACATTTCAGACAAATTTTATAACAACCTTGTAAAACAGATACTATTATTATTCTAACTTAATATGGCTGAGGAAAATGAGGCTTTGAACACTTATGTGACATGTAGATAGCTATCCACATACTTAAAAAAGTGACAGATTCTATTGTCCCCATTCTTAATCATTTCTCTTGTGTTCCGCCTCTAATTAAGAGTCTTAGCTAATTTTGAAAAGTTTAAGGCAAGTGTTTCTTGAACTTCGGACTTAATGAAAAATGTTTGGGGATCATCTATTCTACCTTCTACTTTGTTGGTCAAAAATCTAAAAGAAAAGAAAAATAAATACTTTATTAGAATTGTGGAAGATAGGCCAGCAAGCCTATCCTGATATAGTTGTTGGTTTTTTTTATGTGCATCGTCAGGAGCAAATTATTCTCAACAGCTACAGAAGGACTGTAGTTAAGTCAAGAGGCTATTCTAACAGATTTCACTCTGATAAATTGATATCATTGTTTTAAAGAAACATAGTGACTAAAGAAAAGATAACTCACCAAACTCAATTAGGACTTTTATAAAGGAAAAGATCCAGCAATAATAAATTTGCATTTGTCCAGGTTAGAAAATAGCATCTAAGGCTACATTTTCTGATTAGTGAGAGACCTTCCAAAATTTTAAGAAATTCAAATTCAAACTTAGGTTTTTAGAAAATTAAGTTTAAACACAGAAATGCTTCTAATTGAGGTAACTAGAAGAGGTAAGTAATGAAGCCACAAGTTATAGGGTAGAAATTATTTCTTTTTCTTTGGTGTTTAAAAATTAGGTCATCTTTGGCCAATCTCTTTAACATTTGTTTATTACACTAAAATTATTTTAAAATATGTAGTTACTTTTCTGGTTATCATTTTGTATTTGGGCCATAATTGGGGAAAATATCACAAATATTAGTAATAAATAAACACCTTGTTTTTAAACTACCTTATTGCTTGAAAGAGTTGTGAGAGCTCTGTAGCTTCTCAGAGTTCAGATTGTTCAGTCTCCTACATAGGAGTTTTGTTGGCATTCTGACTTCTAATAGAAAACAAAAACTGTGCATGTATGGCTCTCTTCCAAGAAATAGCTGTATTGACTCGGGATAATATAATAGTGTTAAAAATTATGGTACTTTGTAGTTCATGAAGTACTTTTATCAGTAAATCGTTGGCTAATCTGATGATATTGAACCATGAATGGGATACTGGTTAGAATTCTCTGGAGTAATACCAGAGTCCTTTGAAATTACCTCATGAAAGCATCTGTAGTAAACCTAAAGAAAGTGGAAAGAAATACATGTACTTTTATTCTCTCTCCCACTTAAGTCACATTGTACCCAGCTTTCTTTCTTTCTTTTTTTTTTTTTAATTTATTTTTAGTGATCTTAGAGAGGGAGAGAAACATTGATGTGAGAAACATCAATCAGTTGCCTCCCGATCATACCCCAGCCCGGGATCAAACTCGCAACCAGGGTATGTGCCCTGACTGGGTTCAAACCAGCCGCCTCTTGGTGTATGGGATGATGCTTCAACCATCTGAGCCACACTGGCCAGGGCCCAGCTTTCTTTTTTTTTTCTTTTTCTTTAATCCTCACCCGAGGATATTTTTCTGTTTATCTTTAGATAGAGTGGGAGGAAGGGAGAGAGAAACATCGATGTGTCTCTACACATCAACTCGTTACCTCTCTCCCGACCCCAGCCAGGGCTGGGGAAGAACTGCAACAGAGGTACGTGCCCTTGACCAGAATTGAACCCACGACTCATTGGTCTGCGGGCCATCGCTCTAACTGCTGAGCCAAACCAGCCAGGGCTGGGGCCCAGCATTCATTTTATTCTGCTGCTTCTGAAACTTAAGCAGGATAGAAGTAAACACTACAAACATTCTTTATACCACATTACTAATTAGTGATGATGGTTAATGATGTTAAAGACAGTTAGATGAGGAAATTAAAATGTTACAGAATGTTTCTTACCCTAATCTGCACAAAAATATTACAACTAAGAATAGAGCCTTAGCTTGTATTTTGGAGTTCCATACTAAAATCTTGTAACCTCTGAGTTAAAGTCCTCATTACCAGAGTTTAATTTTGACTATTTTAAAGTTATTTGGTGATTGAGGAAAAGGACTTTTATTGAGCTTCTGTACTCTAGGTACTGTTAGATACTTTTATATATGTTACTTTGATACGAGAGTAGATATCTTACATATCTAGTTATGAAAATACTTCAGAAAGTTGTCACTGATATATCTCCATCTATAGATACGATTACACAAGAACTAACTTGAAATTCTCAAGTGTTATATAAATATGTCTATTATTTTGAGAGAAATTTTTTCTTAAGATCATCCCAATTTGTTCATAGATTTATAGTTGAGGTGATCACCCAACAGTGGTTAGTCAACCTTCAGAAATTATCCCTGTCTTCCAGGATTCATAAAAACGTCCCAAGAATGCCTGGCTAGTGTGGCTCAGTGGTTGAGAGAGAACATCGACTGGCAAATGCCCAGGTTGTGGGCCCGATCCCCAGTGCGGGGCATGCAAGAGGCAGCCAGTCGATGTTCTCTCTTATCAATGTTTCTATCTCTCTCTCTCTCTCCCTTCCTCTCTCTGTAAAATCAATTTTAAAAAAGTCCCAAGAATGAAGATGACTGCTCTCTTTAAGCCACAGTTGAACAGGACAAAGAATACTTCTTTATCAAGTTTCTATTTATCCTCATGTTATTGAAATTAAACAGGAGTATTTGACAGCAAACTGGCTTACTCATTCTTCCTTTCCTTTGTTCTGTTTTTAATCCTCATTGGAAGGTATATTTTCATTCACTTTTTTTTTTTTTTTTAAAGATAAGTGGAAGGGAGGGAGGGAGAAAGAAACATCAATGTGAGAGAGACAAATTGATTGGTTGCCTCCAGCATAACCATGACAGGGGCCAGGGATCGAACCTACAACCGAAGTATGGTGCCCTTGACTGGGACTCAAACCTGTGACCCTTTGGTCAGTGTGCTGATGCTCTTAACTGCTGAGCCAAACCTGCTGGGGCTCCTTTGTTCTTTTTTTATCCTCACCCCAGGACATTTTTGCATTTATCTTCAGATAGAGGGGAAGGGAGAGAGGGAGGAAGAGAAAGAGAGAAACAGGAGACACATCTACTGGTTGCCACCCACAGGACCCCAACTGGGGCCAGGGACAAACTGCAACTGAGGTACAGGTACGTGCCCTTAGCGGGAACGAACCTAGGACTCTCTGGTCCGCAGGCCGATGCTCTGACCGCTGAGCCAAACCGCCCAGGGCTCCTTTGTTCTTTTAAACCAGCTGTTCTCAACCTGTGGGTCACGACCCCTTTGGGGGTCGAATGACCCTTTCACAGGGGTCGCCTAGGACATAACAGTAGCAAAATTACAGTTATGAAGTAGCAACGAAAATAATTTTATGGTTGAGGGTCACCGTAACATGAGGAACTGTATTAAAGGGTTGCGGCATTAGGAAGGTTGAGAACCATATTTAAACCCTTTGTGGCTCCTCCTTTTTAGGTGCTAGTCCTCTCTTGCTTTGCAAACATCCAATGAAAATAAATCTATACCTATCTGTTGTTGATTAACAATTTAAATTTATATTACTAAATTTTAATTATATTACTTTTATTTTACATTTTAAGGCTTTGTCTTTAATTTTGGTGTGAATATAAGTATTAGCTAATACATCGTTATCATAGCTAATAATCATTTGTACTTTCTCTTCTGCAAATTGACACTTTATATCCTTTGGCCATTTTTCTGTCTTTGTTCCTTACTCAAAATTTCTAGAAGTGGCAATCAAGAATTTAAACAATTTTAAAAACATTTTTATTAGGAGAAAGACAAGTACCACATGATCTCACTTATTTATGGAATATCGTGAACAAAATAAGCTGTCTATCAAAATAGATCCAGAGACATGGAAGTAAGGAACAGACTGACAAACCTCAGAGGGAAGCAGGTAGGGGTTGGGAAGAGATAAACCACAGAGCTTATATGCATATATGCGGAACCAATAGACACAGACAATAGTTTGGGGAAAGCAGGAGGGGGGTGGGAGCGGGAAGGAGAAGGGTCAGTGGGAAAAAGGAGGCACATCTGTAATATTTTCAACAATAAAGATAAAAAAATTTTATTATGGTTTTTAAATTATAAAATTAATATATGTTTACTGTTAAAATTAAAATTATATAATAAAAGGGTTAACAATTCTCCAACCTCCCCTTGTGGATATTCTTTGTGTGGGACAGAAAAGGGGTTCTATGGAAAGTAACCACAGAGGGTGACCTTGTGAAGTTTAGTTTGTTTCCATTTTACAGATGAGATTCAGTGTATTTATTTATTTATTTTGGTACGTGCCCCTAGCGGGAACCGAACCTGGGACTTTTTCTGGTCTGCAGGCCGAAGCTCCAACCACTGAGCCAAATCGGCCAGGGCAGATGAGATTCAATTTAAATCAGTGACTGTATTGCTTGCTTACAGAACTACACTTTCAAAGAAGTTGATGATATCATTAAGAGAAAAAGGCAGGATAAAATGATAGATTAATTTTGAGCCTTTGGGGGGAAAAACAATTTTTTTGTATGATGGATTGTTGCAAGGTGTGAAAGCTCTTGAATGATCCAGTCTGGCAATGTTGCAGATTATCTCTGGATATTGAATTTGAAAGTAATGGAATTTTTTATCTTTTTACTTCTGATTTTCAAGTTATACCATAGTGAACGAGTATTATGGGTATAATAAAGAAGGTCTTAAACATCGCACGATTAGTTAACAAATTTTAAATAAATGTTTCTATGAGCAGCACTTCATTTAGCATTTTTGAGGCAGGCGTTTGGGATTATATAAGCAAAGACAATATTATAGTCTCTGTCTTTGTAGGGGTTTCCTCTCAGCAAACAGAGACATGTGAAATAGGATGACAATATTATTCTTTAATTGTTCACATTTCTAGTTGGTTTAGAAAGGAACATGATAAGTAAGCCCTGCAAGGACATGGATTGTGTCTGTCTTTTTTACTGTTGCACCCCCAATTCCATCACACTGTAAAAGGTCAGTGTATATTTATTGAATAACTGAGAATGTCAGTGACAGGAGAATGGTCTGACTGGCATAAGAGGATGAACTGGGAGTAAGGGAGAAAAGATGAGAAAGGCCATGATTACTAGGATAAGGGGCTTAATAAAAAATTTCCAAAATGGGGAATGATGTAATACCATTTTGTAAAAAACTTCTAATTCTGGAAGTTGTGTGAAATTTAATTAGGAGGCAAAGAGATCATTGAAAAGGTTCTTAGGTTTTAAGGTATTAGGTCCCAGTGCTAACTAAAGCACATGTCTAAAGAAGACATTCTCTGCTTGTATGGAACTTAAAATTTAGCAGAAAGAGATAATTACTTAAAACAAGGATCCATAATTAGGGAGAGGTTCTGTAAACATTGTGAGGTTATATTGCAAATTCTTTACTAAATGTGTTTAGGAGGAAGGACCTGTAGCTTTCAGGCTCTGAAACAGGTCTGTCCAAAAAAGACTAAGAATCACTAACTTGGAAATCTAAGTTCAATTTTTGATGGAGAACTATCCCATTTTTAAATAGTCCTAAACTTATGTTTTTAGGCATTATTTTTTTATAGTGTATTTTCTTTAATAGATAAAGCTATTTAATATTGGTACCATCAGTGGGGATTTGCCCCCCCCCCCCACTTCATAATATTCATGTGATTATATATTAGGACATGTTTTTATTTAAAAGTAAAACCAAATACCACACGTATTCTTTCCCATGGGGGTTGGAGTTTTTACAGTATCACCCTTTTCTTAACAGCTATTAGAATACAGTGAATTTACTCTCTTCTGGTCCCTCATTACTATATTTCTCTTTATTCTTCTTAGTATACTTTGGCAGGGAAGCAGTTTATAATTCTAAATTGCTCTGGTCAAAAGAGCTACCAATAATACGTACTGCTACCCTCAGCCAGTTTAGAGCATGTTTTCTTTTAAATGCCCTGAAATATGCAGTTATCCTGAATTCTTGTGTGTACTATAGTAAGTAGGTTTATGTTGGAAAGTGAGCAGGATACAGAAAAAGTGAGGTGGCAGATCAGGACTTAAATAAGGCCCAAACAATTCAACCCTGGTGTGAAGTCATATGGAAGCTAAAATTTTAGCTATAATTGAAGCAGTATTATAACCTATTGTTGGATTTGGGTGGGAATGGTATGGTATACAGATTAGAATAATTTAATGCTTACATTAGCATTGCTCTGTCATAGGTTAATGATTTCAGCTACCTATAACTGCATAAAGAGTTTGGGCATAGATAAAGATGATTTTCAGAACTGCAGACTTACATTTCAAAAGCAGTGATTATGATACACTATTCTGGTTTTTTATGTTGTGACCTTTATCCCAAATCGCTTATATTTTTATGTGCCATTATTAAAACTATACCCAATTATTAAGCAATGAAAAGTCTTTTCCTTTCATTTAAGGCTAAAGTATATGCGGATCATTTTTAATGAAAGCAGTAAAAGTGAGTTAGAGCATTATTTGGGATTAAATTGTGAGTAATACTTTGAATGGCATTTGAGATATATGTTGCAAAGATCAGCTGCTTGCCTTTTGAGGGCAGGAGAGGGGCAAAGTTACGATATCAAAAACTTTTTGTTTTGAAACATTTCAGATAATTGAAAAGGTACAGAAAATAGCAAAATGAGCTGGGCTGATGTGGCTCAATGGTGGAGCATCCACCCATGCACCAAGAAAATAGCAAAATAAGCATCTGGGTGCCTGTCACCAAATTCATTTGAAGCCCCCTATATACCTTTCCTTGATCCATTTCCTAACTTCTCCCCCAGGGTAATTCATATCTCCCTCTCTTTGCATAAACTTTTTTCCAACAATGACTTAGACCTGTGTAAATTTGTTTCTTTCTTCAAAGTTCGCCTCAGTTACCTTTTCATTTTAACTCTCCTGTATATTGTATAACAGTAAGAGTGGTCTGATTAGGGAAGTTGAAAATAAGATTGTATACATGAGGTAGAAGAAATCTACCTTAAAACCTAGGCAAAGGAAAGTTAGACTTCAACGCTGCATAGTGCAAGAATAGAATTGATAAAGTAGATGTGAAAGTAACCTAATAAAATAATTATTTTAGGAAGATTAGTCTGGTAGCAGCAGTGTGTGGAGCAGTGCGTCTGAGAGGAAGGGGAGAATTGCTAACTCATTTTGACTAACCTTTTCTCTTCCTCATTACCCTATGCTAGTGAGTTTTTATTTGGCCTCCAAACACTTTTCCATTTTGAAAGAAGAAAAAGGAGCTGGTGGCAAAAGGCTTAACTGTGGGTGCTTAATTTCTAGTTTTCAGGATTAGGGAGATTACTCCTGTCCCCATTTAGAATCTTTTGACAGTGAAGTACTCTTAGATTTCTGCTTTCAACATTCATAATTTTTCAGCTCCCAATGCGGAGATACAAGTAAAGCTGCCTAACAATTTTCTCTGAGCTGTTGTAGCCCCCTAGTGGTCTGTGGAAGTTGCACAGTGTAGAACCCAATAGAGCTGGAAGGAGGTCAGTAAACTAGCAACTCATTTTCAGAACCTTAGAAGACATTTATGCGAACTATCCCAATTGCAGATTAGTATTTTATTTATTCACCTTAACAGTCCTGGAAATAAATATAGATATAGATATATATTAAATACCCAGGGCAAATAGATCACTGTAAACACAACTGCCTATATTACTTGCTTTTAAAACTCTAAATGTATCAAGTGTATTGTTAGAATGTGGTCCTTTATGGTCCAATGTTTGACAATGTAAAAAAAATCTTTTTACCACTAATCTCTTTTGTTAACATTATCTAATGAAGTAATGAGAGTTTTATTTATTTATTTATTTATCCTCTCCTGAGGATATTTTTATTGTGTTGTTGTTGTTGTTGTTGTTTTAAGAGGGAGAGGAAGAGGGAAAAACATTGATGTGAGAGAAACATCAGTCAGTTGCTTCCTAGGGTTCGAACCTGGAACCTAGGTATGTGCCCTGACCGGAAATCAAACCTGCAACCTTTCTGATGCACATATGATGATCCAAACAAGTGAGCCACCCAGCCAGGGCGAGAATTTTATTTTTTAAAAAGTTGAAGTCCCTGGCTGGTTTTGCTCAGTGGTTAGAGCATCGACCAAGCAGAACCAAGGGTCTTGAGTTCAATTTCCGGTTAAGGGCATATACCTGGGATGCAGGTTCAATCCCCTGCCCCAGTCAGGGTCGTGCAGGAGACAGCCAGTCGATGTTTCTCTCTCTCTCCCTCCCTCCCTTCTTCCCTCCCTCCCTACTTCCCTTCCACTCTATCTAAAAATCGATGGAAAAATATCCTCTAGTGAAGATTAACAACAACAAAATTGAGGTATTGTTTAAGTTATTACTATTAGAAGATAAATAAAACAAATACATGCTAATTGCTTCTTTTAAATTATTTTTGAAGCATTTTTACTTCTTGTTGCTGGAGCCAGAAACTTGGGTGTGATTCTAGCCTTCTTGCTCATTTACTATTTCTCCCTACCTTACAATCTGGTCATTATACTTATCTCTCATCCAATTCCTCTTTAGTCTGCCTTTCAAAGTTTCAGCAAGGGCATCTTTCTACCCAAATTGTTACTACTTTTTTTAAAAGCCTTAAATTGCTTTTTGTCATAAAGATGAAACAACACAGTGACAAGGTGCTTCATGATAAGACCCTTTGTTACTTTTTTAGCCTCATTTTCTAATGCATTGTTTTTCAAATTTTGCTATCCTTTGAATGTGGCCTGCTTTCTTGTGGTTTGTGTGTGTTCATAAACACGTATGCTCCTGCTTTTTTCTCTGCAGCCCCATCTATGTCTGCTCTATCTATGTCTACCCTGCCTCTCTGCAGCCCCATCTATGTCTGCTCTATCTATGTCTACCCTGCCTCATAGTCATCCTTAAGACTCTATTTCAGTATTAACCTCTTCTTGAAATTCTCCACCTATACCCTTATATACAGCACCCAACTTGGGTGATCCCTTTGTGCTAGTACTATCATATTTCTGTAGCATTTATTATTCCATGTGGTAATTAACTTGTCTTTTGCTCCTTAAAAACTGTAAATTTCCTCTAGGCTAGAATTGTGTCTTGTTCATATTTAGTTCTATTGCTTGGCATATAGATGCTTAGTAAATGTTAAATGATTGAATAATTACATGAGCAAAATTGGGTATGATAGCTAAAGGAAATACCCATAACTAAATAATTTAACACTTAATTCATTTTTTTTTTAAGTTAGGAGAATCAGTTCTTCTAGACCAATGCTTATTTCATAATATATCTATATTGAGGAAAGAGAGGAGGAGATAAAAGAATTATAGAATTTTAGGGCTGGAATGGACCTCATTTTAAGACATGGAAATTGAAACTAGAGTTTACTAGAAAGAGTTACAACAAGAACCTAGGTGTTCTAGTACATTTTTTACTTTGCTAAATTCCTCCTAATATATTTTGCCTTAGGCTTGGCTAGGATTATTAGATATTGGTGGTTTATATTTCACGCAGTTGGGCTTTCTAAATAGTACTCTTTTATTATTATTATTATTATTATTATTATTATTATTATTATTATTATTATTTTATCCTCACCCGAGGACATTTTTTGTTTTGCATTTATCTTCAGATAGAGTGGGAGGGGGAGGGAGAGAGAGAGAGAAAGAGAGAGAGAGAAACATCAATGTGAGAGAGACACATCGAGTGGCCGCCACCCACACAACCCCAACCGGGGCCGGGGACAAACTGCAACCGAGGTACGTGCCCTTAGTGGGAACTGAACCCAGGACTCGCTGGTCCACAGGCCGATGCTCTAACTGCTGAGCCAAACCGGCCAGGGCTACTCTTTTATTATTATTTATTTTATTTTTTTGTTACTTCTCACCCAAGGATAATTTTCCATTGATTTTTTGATAGAGTGGAAGGGAGGGAGGGTGAGAAAGAGAGAGAAAAACATCCATGTGAGAGAGACACATCAATTGGTTGTCTCCTGCATGACCCTACCAGGTCTAGGGATCAACTGCAACCCAGGTATGTGCCATTGACCGGGAATCAAACCTGCAACCCTTCGGTCCACAGGCCAGTGCTCCAACTGTTGAGCCAAACCAGTCAGGGTGTGCATATTACTCTTTTATATCATAGGTTTACCTTTGTGGAATTTTGAAGGTGATACACTTATATAGCCAAACCAAGCTGACTATTTATTTATTTATTTATTTATTTATTTATTTATTTATTTATTTTATCCTCACCCTGAGGATACTTTTGCATTCATCTTCAGATAGAGCGGGAGGGAGAGAGGGAGGAAGACAGAGAGAGAAGCATCAATGTGAGAGATACATCGAGTGTTGCCACCCACACGACCCCAGCCGGGGCGGGGACAAACTGCAACCGAGGTACGTGCATTAGCGGAAACCAAACCCGGGCCTCTCTGGTCTGCCCGCCAATGCTCTAACCGCTGAGCCAAACTGACCAGGGCACAAGTTGACCATTTATAATATGTTTACTTCATGTAGTGTTTTGAATTATCTGCCATGCTCAGATTTCTAAAAGATACAAGATTTAGCAGCACCAACCCAAAGTACAGCCTATCTTTACTGAATTGAGCTTCTGTCCTGAATATTTGCTTCCTTTTCTATTCTGGTGGCTGCGTTAAAAACATAAAACACTTTTTACCTCTTTTGCTTTGCTTTTGTCTGAAGCAGTCTCTCACCTGCCATCTTACTATTATTCTTTCCCCTTGAGAATTGTAGTTCTCCAGCACAAATCAAGTGTAAGTTGACCTATTTTATTATTTTTTAATTTTTTATTTGAAGATTATATAATACATGTTCATTTTCAAAGTTAATATAGAACTATATAAAATAAACTATAAATATTTCTTGAGGACTTTTAAGGACATTGTTGAGGACAGTTTATTTTAAAGGATGTGAATGTTTGTCTTCATCTTTAGCATGCTGTTGGTTTAATTTGTGGTTTTATTATACTGATTTCTTGGTCTGAAATTGCAGCCATCATATTCTTATGGGAAAATGTTATGGAATAGCTGCCAGAAAACATTGTGGTAAAAATCAAATATTGCTTACTTGGGATGGTATGATAAAGAAAGAACAATCCCTTTTCATCGTCTGAATTCTCCCTTGCATGGTTTAAGTAGTTGGGGGGAGTGGGTAGGGAGGTGGGGGAATCCAGTTATATTCCAGAAGCACGGCCATTTATTTTGAACCTTTTCCATTATATTTTTAAAACCACTTTTATTTATTTATTTATTTATTTATTTATTTATTTATTTATTTATTTTTATCCTCACCCGAGGACACTTTTTTTGCATATATCTTCAGATAGAGCAGGAGGGAGAGAGGGAGGAAGAGAGAGAGAGAAACATCTATGTGAGAGAGACACATCAAATGGCTGCCACCCACACGACCCCAACCAGGGCCGAGGACAAACTGCAACCAAGGTACATGCCGCCCCTAGCGGGAACCGAACTTAGGACTCTCTGGTCCGCGGGCAGACACTCTTAACTGCTGAGCCAAACGGGCCAGGGCTTAAAACCACTTTTAAAGTATGATGAGGGGCCCTGGCCGGTTTGGCTCAGCAGTTAGAGCGTCGGCCCGTGGACCAAATAGTCGTGGGTTTGATTCTGGTCAAGGGCATGTACCTTGGTTGCAGTTTGGTCCCCGGCCCTGGTCAGAGTCGTGTGGGAGGCAATCAATTGATGTGTCTCTCTCACATCAACGTTTCTCTCTCTCTCTCTCTCCACTCCCCCCCTCCCCGCAAAAAAAGTATGATGAGGGAATTAAGGTCTTTTGTCTTTGTTTAGGAAATATTTAGTAATTAGTTTGATTTATTCTTTATTCTAATGGTTTATTCTCTTTTGCATGGGGAAAATAGTAATAAGGATGTCAAACTTGTTTAATAATTTAAACTATAATTTTTGCATTCATAGAAAAATAGAATGTGGAGTGAAATTTTTCTAAACCTCTTATTCTGGAATCAGAATTTTGGAAGGATAGGAGATCTTCAATGTTATCTAGCCTAACTTTACTTTTTTTTTGTTTTGTTAATCCTCACCTGAAGATATTTTTCCATTGATTTTTTTACATAGACTGGAAGGGGGAGGGATGGAGATGGAGGGAAGGAGAGAGAGAGAGAGAGAGATTAACATCAATGTAAGAGAGAGACACATCGATTGGTTGCCTCCTGCACAACCCTGACCAGGGCTGGGGATCGAACCTGCCACTCAGATACATGCCCTTGACTGGGAATTGAACTGGAGACCATTTGGTCCACGGGCCGACACTCTTAACTGCTGAGCCAAACCGGCCAGGGAAAGCCTAACTTTATTTTTAAGAAGAAACAGAAATATTGAGAAGTGATGAAAGTCAACCAAAAAGTCAGTGGTAGATCTCAGTATAGAATAGTGGACTTCAGGTCCCCTGCTCAAATCACAGAGAAAATAATGGTCACTTTCCTAACTGAATGACTTCAGGATCATTGAATTCTCTTGCTGTGATTTGATCCTTTACTAGTTGCCTTTATTCTCAACAATTTTGGAGGAAGCATTTTTACCCCCATGTCAACTACAGCCCATTGAAAGCTGGAATAGGAAAAATGTTAGGAATTCCCATTCCATCCTTATGGTCTGCCTTTACTTTCTTTAAGTAGAATGTGAAATTGATAAATTTATAGGGCAGCATTTGAGTATTTTTTTTATATGCACCAAGGACTGTACTAAGACATCATTTTAGTTCTCATAGCCTTAACAGTTGAGCTTTATCATTTCATAACAGATGAAGAAATTAAGTAACTTGGACTTTGTTTTCAGTTGTAATTAATCTAAAGTACATGTTCTCTGAACTTTTGGACAAGAAGGCAGACTGGGTGAGTTCCTTTTTTGAAATATATGGAAATGCTAGATAAAAATAAAACATTTAAAAAATACACAGCTGACCTTGAAAGCGAGAAAGATAAATCTGCAGGTGCCTGAAATGGAAATAGGAGCTCAAAGTCATAATAGAAAACAGAAATTGAAGCCCTGTTTTAAAAGGAAAATACTCCTTAGTGTATGAGCTTTAATGCAGTACTAGAATCCAGAGGCCCAGGAAAGGTGGGGAGCTGAGCCCAGATCAGGAGGAATGTGAATTATTCATTAATGGGGCCTTAAAACAGAAGTTCATTTACTAACCTGGGTTTATATTTCCTGATACAACTTCTTACAATCCTTTTATTTTTAACCTTTTAGTATCCTTTTGTGGTCTCTTTTACAAAGTATATTGCTGATTCTTATTTTTATTCGGCCTTAGAAACTTATATTTTGATTAATAACCTTAATCCATTTTAATTTATTGTAATAACACATATATTAGAATTTACATTTTGTTTACTACTACTTATTTTTCACAGTCAGTTTATTAATCTTAAATATGTGTGTGTGTGTATACATATATATGTATATAATTGTGTGTATGTATATATATATTCCAAAGAAGACAAGTACTTTAATCACTTTCTCACTTATCTCTAGTCTCCTCTACCGTACGCCCTACCCTCCAGTTTCCTAGAACGCATGTTGATGTTCTATAGAATTTTATTTCTGGATTGTTGGGGATGTTTCTCAAGCATCTATCTATTCTTTTTCTTACTTTTTATTTTTTTATTTTATTTTTATTTATTTATTTATTTATTTTTTATCCTCACCCGAGGACATTTTTTCATTTTTTGTTCAGATAGAGTGGGAGGGAGAGAGAGGAAGAGAGAGAGAGAGAAACATCGATGCGAAAGTGACACATTGAGTGGCTGTCACCCGCACGACCAACCAGGGCCGGGGACAAACTGCAACGGAAGTACATGCCCTTAGCGGGAACTGAACCCGGGTCTCTCTGGACCGAAGGCCGACGCTCCAGCCACTGAGCCAAACTGGCCAGGGCTTTTTCTTACTTTTTATATGAAATATACTTTATTAGGTTGCTCATTCACTCTTACTCCCATATTGTCTTCATAAATTTATTTCAATTCTTGTTTTGTTTTTTTACTTTTCTCTTTTTACTTTTAAGTTACAGTTGACATACAATATTATATTAATTTCAGGTTTACAACCCTGAAATTTATATAACTTACACAGTGATTACCCCGATAAATCAGTACCCATCTAACACTGAAACTAAGTGGCAGTGATCGGGTTCATTGTCTCTCAAAATCGAAGAATAAGTTCAGGAACCAAGAGTAAGCAATAAGAAGTTTATTTGAAAAATAGACAGATTCCCCATAGTGGGGAGGGGACTCCAGTAGGTTGCCAGTGAGGCTTTGTTATCTAGGGGTAGATGTATGTCTTGCTAGCCTCTGATTGGTCCTTTTCAGGAATTCTGCCTTAGCAACATCCATACATTTTAAAGCTTGTGCTTCCCGCCTGACTGGGTTCAGCCCTAGGTCACCTATAGGTGCCTTAGTAACTTTCCTTTTTTTGATAATTTCAACTTTTCCCAGACTATTAGTGAGGAAGAGGGGAAACACCCTTGAAGCAACCCTATACTTGCTTTTGGTTTCTTTTCTAAGCACAATTTTCGTTTTTTATAACCTTATTTAAGGTGACCTGGCTTTCTGCAATAGAAACACACTCTGTAGTTTTGCAGACCTCATTCAGCAATCCTGTAGCCTTGCTTGAAACCAGCCTTTGGGCATGTACCTCAGTTGCGGTTCGTCCCCGGCCCTGGTCCGGGTCGTGCGGGAGTCAACCAATCAGTGTGTCTCTCTCACATTGATGTTTCTCTCTCTCTTTCTCTCTCCCTCTCCCACTCTGTCTGAAGATAAATGGAAAAATAACCTTCCAGTAAGGATTTAAAAAGAAAGAAAGAAACCAGCCTTTCTGGTTTTGTGTGTGTGCGTGTGTAATTGACTTATACTCTTTCCAGGAGCCTCCAATTTGCATCTCTACAAATGGGGGCTGGGAGTTTATGGCCTTGGGCCACAATGCTCATGTTGAGTTTAGTTTTATTTTGAGATATAGAGTCCAAATAAACCTCCAGATATGCTGTGTACTGGCTTGCCTGCCTGTGTGCTGAGCTCCACATCATTTCAAACTTCCCGCGTGTCTCAGCCTTCCCTTCCTGTGGTCTCATCCCTCACTGTCTAACCTGTCTCTATCTCCCCACAACCATATATAGTTATTACAATATTATTGACTATACTCTCTATGCTATGCTTTACATCCCCATGACTATTTGTTTTTGTTTTTATTTATTTATTTTATTAATTTATTTTTGTTACAGATGTTTCTCCTTTTTTCCCCATTGACACCTTCCTCCCCATCCCCCCCATCCCCCCACCCCATCCCCAGCTTTGTTGTCCATGTCCATCAGTTATGCATACATGCGTATAAGTTCTGTGGTTTATCTCTTCCCTCCCCCCCACCCCCTCTTCTGAGGGGTGTCAGTCTATACCCTACTTCCACATCTCTGGGTCTACCCTGTTCCTCACACTGTTATGTTCATTATATTCCACAAATAAGTGAGATTATGTGATATTTGTCTTTCTCTGCTTGGCTTGTTTCGCTGAGGATAATACTCTCGAGGTCCCTCCACGTCGTCTCAAAGGATAAGAGATCTTTCTTTCTTACAGCTGCATAGTACTCCATTGTGTATATGTACCAAAGCTTTTTTATCCATTCGTCCACTGATGGACACTTGGGCTGTTTCCAGATCTTAGCTATTGTAAATAGTGCTGCTATGAACATGGGGGTACATGTATTCTTTCTGGTTGGTGTTTCAGGCTTCTTAGGGTATATTCCTAGAAGTGGGATCACTGGGTCAAATGGCAATTCAATTTTTAATTTTTTGAGGTAACACCATAGTGTTTTCCACAGTGGCTGCACCAGTCTGCATTCCCACCAGCAGTGGACTAGAGTCCCCTTTTCTCCACACCCTCGCCAACACTTGTTGTTTGACAATTTGTTGATGGCGGCCATTCTGACAGGTGTGAGGTGATACCTCATTGTTGTTTTAATTTGCATCTCTCTGATGATTAGTGATGTTGAGCATTTCTTCATATGTCTCTTAGCCATTTGTATGTCCTGTTTGGAGAGGTGTCTATTTAGTTCCTCTGCCCATTTTTTAATTGGGTTCTTTGTCTTCCTTTTGTTGAGTTGTATGAGCACTCTATATATTTTGGAGATTAACCCCTTATCTGATTTATCATTGGCAATTGTGCTCTCCCATAGAGTGGGTTCCCTATCAGTTTTCATGGTTGTTTCTTTTGCTGTGCAGAAGCTTTTTAGTTTGATGTAGTCCCATGTGTTCATTTTTCCCTTTGTTTCTCTTGCCGTAGGTGATGTATCAGTGAAGATTCTGCTGCGTATGATGTCCGAAATTTTGTTGCCTACATTTTCTTCTAGGATTTTTATGGATTCACAAGTCACATTTAAGTCTTTTATCCATTTTGAGTTTATTCTTGTGTATGGTGTAAGTTGATGGTCTAGTTTCATTTTTTTGCATGTAGCTGTCCAATTTTCCCAACACCATTTATTAAAGAGGCTGTCTTTACTCCATTGTATGCTCTTGGCGCCTTTGTCAAATATTAATTGAGAATAATGTCTTGGGTCAATTTCCGGATTCTCTGTTCTGTTCCACTGGTCTATATGCCTGTTCTTGTGCCAGTACCAGGCTGTTTTGATTACAGTAGCTTTGTAGTATAAGCTGATATCCGGTATTGTGATCCCACCTACTTTGTCCTTCTTTTTCAAGATTGCTGTGGCTATTCGGGGTCTTTTTTGGTTCTATATGAACTTTTGAAATATTTGTTCTAGTTCTGTGAAATATGTCACTGGTGTTTTCATGGGGATTGCATTGAATCTGTAGATTGCTTTGGGTAATATGGACATTTTAATGATGTTAATTCTTCCAATCCATGAACAAGGTATGTACTTCCATTTTTTTTTTTTTTTATCTTCCTCTATTTCTTTTTTCAATGTTCTGTAGTTTTCTGCAGATAGGTCCTTTACTTCTTTGGTTAAGTTTATTCCTAGGTATCTTAATTTTTTTGCCGCGATGGTAAATGGAATTGTTTTTTTGGTTTCTCTTTCTGTGAGTTCATCATTGGTGTATAAGAATGCCGTTGATTTCTTGACGTTAATTTTGTATCCTGCTACTTTGCCAAATTCATTTATTAAGTCTAGTAGATTTTTGATGGAGTCTTTGGGGTTTTCTATATATAATATCATGTCATCTGTGAATAATGAAAGTTTCACTTCCTCCTTTCCAGTTTGGATTCCTTTTATTTTTTCTTCACGTCTGATTGCTGTGGCTAAGACTTCCAGTACTATGTTAAATAAGAGTGGCGAAAGTTGGCATCCTTGTCTTGTTCCTGTTCTTAAGAGAAATGTTTTTAGTTTTTGCCCATTGAGTATGATGTTGGCTATAGGTCTTTCATATATGGCCTTTATTATATCAAGGTAAGATCCCTCTATTCCCAAATTGCTGAGCGTTTTTATCAGAAATGGGTGCTGGACTTTGTCGAATGCTTTTTCAGTGTCTATTGATATGATCATGTGGTTTTTATCTTTCATTTTGTTTATGTGGTGTATCACATTTATTGATTTGCTAATATTGAACCAGCCTTGCATCCCTGGGATGAATTCCACTTGGTCATGGTGAATAATTTTTTTGATGTATTGCTGGATCCGATTTGCTAGTATTTTGTTTAGGATTTTGGCATCTACGTTCATCAGGGATATTGGCCTGTAGTTTTCTTTCTTTGTAGTGTCTTTTTCTGGTTTTGGAATTAGGATTATGCTGGCCTCATAAAACGAGTTTGGAAGTCTTCCTTCTTCTTGAATTTTTAGAAATAGTTTGAGGAGAATGGGTGTTAGTTCTTCTTTGAATGTTCGGTAAAACTCCCCCGTGAAGCCATCCGGGCCTGGGCTTTTGTTTGCTGGGAGAGTCTTGATTACATCTTCAATTTCCTTAGCTGTTATTGGTCTGTTCAAGTTTTCCCCGAGGTATATGCCCCTGACCAGAATTGAACCCATGACTCTCTGGTCTGCGGGCTGACACTCTAATCACTGAGCCATATTGGCCAGGGTGTGCCTTTTTATGTTTTATTTCCATTTTCATGAAATCTTTTTTTCCATTGTTTTACTCTCACTCTGTGTGTCTTTTGATCTGAAGTCTCTTATAGACAGCATATGTAAGGGTCTTGTTTGTTATCCATTCAGTCACTGTATGTCTTGATTGGAGCATTTAATCCATTTGCATTTAAATTAATTGTTGTTAGATATGTAGTTATTGCCATTTTATTCATATTTTTACCTTTTTCTTCTTTTTGAAGAAGTCCATTTAACGTTTCTTTTAATACTGGTTTGGTGGAGATGAAATCCTCTACCTTTTTCTTAGCTGGGAAGCTCTTTATATGTCCGTTGATTCTAAATGATAGCTTTGCTGGAGAGAGTAATCCTTGCATTGCATCACTGAATATTTCTTGCCAATCTCTCTGACCTGCAAAGTTCTTGTTAAGAAATCAGCTGACAGTCTTATGGGAGCTCCCTTGTAGGTAACTGCTTTTCTTTTGCTGCTTTTAAGATTCTGACTTTGTCTTTAACCTTGGCTTTAAAGGTTATGATGTGTCTTGGTGTGGGCCTCTTTGGATGTATCTTGTTTGCGACTCTCTGTGCTTCCTGGACTTCCTGGTATGTCTATTTCCCTTACCAGGTTAAGGAAGCTTTTCATCATTTTTCCGAATTCTTGCTGATTGGGTGTTTTCTGCTTTCTTATCTTCTGAATTGCTGATTTGATTCTCTGCTTCATCTACTCTACTCTTGATTCCCTGTGATTTATTCTTCATTTCAGTTAGTGTATCTTTCATGTGTCACTGGTTCTTTGTTACAGTTTTCATGTTCTTTTGTATGCTGTTGGAAGTTCTCACTAAGATCCTTGAGTGTTCTTACCACCATTGTTTTGAACTCTGTATCTGGTAGATTGCTTGCCTTTATATTCTATAGTTCTTTTTCTGGAGATTTCTCTTGTTCCATTTGGCTGTTTCTCTGTGTTTGTTTCTATGTATTAGGTAGAGCTGCTACGTCTTCCAGACTTGGTAATTGTTGCTAGATGTGTAATTATTGCCATTTTATTCATATTTTATCTTTTTCTTCTTTCTGAAGAAGTCTTTTTAACATTTCTTGTAATGCTGGTTTGGTGGTGATGAAATAAATCCTTTAGCTTTTTCTTGTCTGGGAAGCCTTGTGAAGTAGGTGTCCTGTAGGGCCCAGTGACACAGCCTCCCTGGTCATCTTGCTGGGGTCTTCAGGTGCACCCCTGTGTGGTCAGTGTGCATTGTCATGTTGTAGTGGATTGCTGTTGGCACATCACTGGGAGGAATTTACCACCAGGCAGATAGGCTGCAATACAGCAGGGGAGCTGCTGTGCAGGAATCAATTCAGTGGGGCTGGAATCAATTCAGTGGGGCTGAGGTACCCGCCAAGTCTGCCCCTTGAGTGTGTTGCTGGTGTTGGGGGTTGAGTTGTAATCAAATGTGCTCGGAAGCTGTCCACCTAGTGCACTCGCTCTGGGACCTCCAGGAGGTTCAAGGTCAGCCACTGCCTGTGCCCTGCCCTGGGGCTACTTGGAATGAGCTACAGAGCAATCTGCAGATAGCTGCTACTTGTGCTGGGCTTGGAGGTGCCCAGGAGAGGCAAAGCAGCAAACCAAGGCTGGCTGCTACTAGTGCCAGGCCTGGGGCCACTTAACAAGAAGTATGGCGTATGTAGAGGCCAGATGCCACTTGTTTGATTTTAGGAAAGTCACAACATAATCCAAGACAGGCCTTTTATGGGAAAGGCACTGTTTGGAACGGCTCGGGTGGGCTCACATTTGGTTGGGCACAGCCTCAGGGAATCACCAGGGCTGGGTGAATAGTGTTAGTTAGCCATATTGATGGAGACTCAGATATGGCACTTGTCTTCAGGCTCTGTGGGTGGAGGACTCAGCAAAGGAACATTGGCCTCTGTCAGCACTTTTGTCTGGGAGAAAGCTTCTCCTGTAGTCCTCATCCTGAAGCCAGACAATTCATTTCCTCCCCATATGCTCCCTGTGCCTTTTGAGCTGCTGCCGCAGTGCTCACGTTCAGAGTAAGTGAGTTTGATTAAGTCATTGTGCAGGCCCTTTAAGGGGAATGCCTGGGACTCCAAGAGCCCTTTTTTTTTAAAACCTTTTTTTGTCCATTTATTTATTTAATTAATTTATTTTTGTTACAGATGTTTCTCCTTTTTCCCCCATTGATACCCTCCTCCCGTTCCCGCCCCACCCCCCAGCATTGTTGTCTGTGCCCATTAGTTATGCTTATATTCATAAGTTCTTTGGTTTTTCCCTTCCCTTTCCTTCCCTGCTTCCCCCCCCACCCCCTCCTCTGAAGTTTGTCAGTCTGAATCCTACTTCTATGTCTTCGGGTCTATTTTGTTCATCACCTTATTTTGTTCATTCTATTCCACAAGTAAGTGAGATCATGTGATACCTGTCTTTCTCTGATTGGCTTATTTCACTTAGCATAATACTGTCCAGGTCCTTCATGTTGTCTTAAAGGATAAAGTATCTTTCTTACAGCTGCATAGTATTCCATTGTGTATATGTACCACAGCTTTCTTATCCACTCATCTGTTGATGGACACTTGGGCTGTTTCCAGAAATTAGCTATTGTAAATAGTGCTGCTATGAAATAGGGGCACATATATTCTTTCTGATTGGTGTTTCAGGCTTCTTAGGATATGTTCCTAGAAGTGGAATCACTAGGTCAAATGACAGTTCCACTTTCAATTTTTTGAGGAAACACCATATTGTTTTCCATAGTGATTGCACCAGTCTGCATTCCAGCAACAGTGTACTGGAGTCCCCTTTTCTGCACACCCTCGCCAGCTTTTGTTGTTTGAGGATTTGTTCATGGCAGCCATTCTGGCAGGTGTGAGGTGATACCTCATAGTTGTTTTAATTTGTATCTCTCTGACGATTAGTGACATTGAACATTTTTTCATATGTCTCTTCGCCATTTGTATGTCCTGTTTGGAGAGGTGTCTATTTAGCTCCTCTGCCCATTTTTAAATTGGATTCTTTGTCTTCCTTTTGTTGAGTTGTATGAGTACTCTATATATTTTGGGAATTAACCCCTTATTTGATGTATCATTGGCTGTTATGTTCTCCCATACAGTGGGTTCCCTTTCCATTTTGATGGTTGTTTCTTTTGCTGTGCAGAAGCTTTTTAGTTTGATGTAGTCCCATGTATTCATTTTTGCTTTGTTTCTCTTGCCTTATGCATTGTATCAGTGAAAATCCTGCTGTGTGTGATGTCTAAAATTTTGTTGCCTACATTTTCTTCTAGGATTTTTATGGATTCACGAGTCACATTTAAGTCTTTTATCCATTTTGAGTTTATTCTTGTGTATGGTGTAAGTTGGTGGTCTAGCTTCATTTTTTTGCAAGTAGCTGTCCAATTTTCCCAACACCATTTATTAAAGAGGCTGTCTTTACCCAACTGTATGCTCTTGTCATCTTTGTCAAATATTAATTGAGCATAATGTCTTGGGTCCATTTCTGGATTCTCTATTCCATTCCATTGATCTATATGCCTATTCTTGTGCCAGTACCAGGCTGTTTTGATTACAATGGCTTTGTAGTATAATCTGGTATTGTGATCCCTCCTACTTTGTTGTTCTTTTTCAAGATTGCTGTGGCTATTTGGGGTCTTTTTTGGTTCCATATAAACTTTTGGTGTGTTTGTTCTAGTTCTGTGAAATGTGTTGTTGGTATTTTAGTGGGGATTGCATTGAATCTATAGATTGCTTTTGATAGTATGAACATTTTAATGATATTCTTCCAATCCATGAACAAGGTATACACTTTCACTTTTTTATATCTTCCTCTATTTCTTTTTTCAATGTCCTGTAGTTTTCTGCAAACTGGTCCTTTACTTCTTTGGTTAAGTTTATTCCTAGGTATCTTCATTTTTTTTTGTTGCAGTGGTAAATGGGATTTTTTGTTTTAGTTTCTCTTTCTGTGTACTCATTATTGGTGTATAAAAATGTCAGTGATTTTTTGATGTTGATTTTGTATCCCACTACTTTGACAAATTCATTTATTAAATCTAGTAGTTTTTGTTTTGTTTTTTTATCCTCACCCGAGGACATTTTTTTGCATTTATCTTCAGATAGAGCAGGAGGGAGAGAGGGGGGAAGAAAGAGAGAGAAACATTGATGTGAGAGAGACACATCGACTGGTTGCCACTCACACGACCCCAGCCGGGGCCAGGGACAAACTGCAACCGAGGCATGTGCCCTTAGTGGGAACCGAACCCGGGACTCTGTGGTCTGTGGGCCAATGCTCTAACCACTGAGCCAAACTGGCCAGGGAAAATCTAGTAGTTTTCTGATGGAGTCTTTAGGGTTTTCTATGTACAATATCATGTCATCTGCAAATAATGAGTTTCACTTCTTCCAGTTTGGATCTCTTTTATTTTTTCTTCTTGTCTGATTGCTGTGGCTAAGACTTCCAGTACTATGTTAAATAAGAGTGGTGAAAGTGGACATCCCTGTCTTTTCCTGTTCTTAAGGTTCTTTTAATTTTTGCCCATTGAGTATGATGCTGGCTGTAGGTTTGCCATAAATGGCCTTTATTATGTTGAGATATGATCCTTCTATTCCCACTTTGTTGAGAGTTTTTATCAAAAATGGATGCTGGATTTTGTCAAATGCTTTTTCAGCGTATATTGATATGATCACAATTTTTATTTTTCATTTTGTTTATGTAGTGTATCACATTTATTGATTTACGAATATTGTACCAGCTTTGCATCCCTGGGATAAATCCCACTTGGTTGTGGTGTATAATGTTTTTAATATATTGCTGGATTCAATTTGCTAAGATTTTTTGAGGATTTTGGCATCTGTGTTCGTCTGGGATATTGGCCTGTAATTTTCTTTCTTTGTAGTGTCTTTATCTGGTTTTGGGATTACGATTATTCTGGCCTCATAAACCGAACTTGGAAGTCTTCCTTCCTTTTGAATTTTTTGGAATAGTTTGAGGAGAATAGGTGATGTTTCTTCTTTGAATGTTCGGTAAAACTCCCGTGTAGCCATCTGAACCAGGGCTTTTGTTTGCTGGTTTTTATTGATTACTTCTTCTATTTCCTTAATTGTTATTGGTCTGTTTAGGTTTTCTGACTTACCGATTGAGTTTTGTAATAGTATATGATTCTGAGAATTTGTCCATTTCACCTGGGTTGTTGAATTTGTTCGCATATAATTAATTGTTCATAGTATTTTCTTACAATCCTTTGTATTTCTGTAATGTCCATTGTTACTTCACCTCTTTCATTTCTGATTTTATTAATTTGGGTCCTCTCTCTGTTTCTTGGTGAGTCTGGCTAAAGGTTGATCAATCTTGTTTATCTTTTCAAAAGAACCAGCTCTTGGTATCATTGATCTTTTTATAGTTTTTTTAGTGTCTATGTCATTTATTTCTGCTCTGATTTTTATTATTTCCTTCCTTCTACTAACTCTGGGTTTTTCTTTTTGTTCTCTTCCTAAATCTTTAAGTTGTTGGGTTAGATAGTTTATCAGATTATTTTGTTCTTTCTTGAGGTAGGCCTGAGCCCTTTATCTCTGTCAGCCACAATTTCTGATGGCTTTTATATTCAGAAGTTATGAGGACTTCTCCTCCCAGCACTGGAACACTGGGCTGGGGTTTCTGATGTGGGGGGCTGGGAACCCTCACTCCTTAGGGAGTACCTCTGCAGCTGAGGTAAGGACCAGCCTGTTCTGCATTTCTGCCCCTCCCACTAGTCTGGACATGGCTTATTCTTTATAATCCTTTTTTATAGGACTTCTGTTCAAGTAGATTTCAAGCGTTCTGAATGAAGGTTCTGTAATTTTGTTGTGATTTTGATGGGGTTATGGGAGGTTTCAAGTACCATATTTACCTTTGCTGTCATCTTGACTGGCTCTATTTCAATTCTTGAGTGCTTACTTAAAAGCAGTTTTCAAATAGGTTGTTAATATGTAAACATTTTAATGCTTTTCTTATTATGCCTGAAAATATCATTAGTTAACCCTTGTTTTTATTTATTTTTATTTTTATTAAAAAATTTTTTTTCTTGCCCTGGCCTGTTTGGCTCAGCGGTTAGAGCGTCGGACTGCGGTCCAGAGAGACCCGGGTTCGGTTCCCGCTAGGGGCATGTACCTCGGTTGCGGTTTGTCCCCGGCCCTGGTTGGTCGTGCGGGTGGCAGCCACTCGATGTGTCCCTTTCACGTCGATGTTTCTCTCTCTCTCTCTTCCTCTCTCTCCCTCCTACTCTATCTGAACAAAAAATGAAAAAATGTCCTCGAGTGAGGATAAAAAAAAAAAAAAAAAAAAAATTTTTTTCTTTATTGATTTTAGAGAGAGGAAGGAAAAGGGAGAGAGAGCTAGAAATATCGATTGGCCGCCTCCTGCCTGTCCCCCACTGGGGATTTGACCCACAACCTGGGCATGGGCCCTGACTGGGAATCGAACCAGCGACCTCTTGGTGCATGGATCGACGCTCAACCACTGAGCCACACCAGCTGGGCAACACTCACTTTTAAATGATAGCTTATTTTTTTTAAAGATTTTTGTTTGAAATTTTTTGTTGTTAGCATTTTGAAAATATACTGCTTTGTTTTCTTGCCTCTGATGTTGCTTTTCAGAAGTTCTGACATTAGTTTTTGTTGTTGTTGTTTTCTGTGTGTGACCTACAGCACCTCTCTAGAAGATTTTGAAATTTTTTTCTTTGCCTTTTTCAGTTCATAATGTGTCTGGGTATAGTTCCTTTTTTTTGTGTTTTTTGGCATTTGTATTCATATTTATTCATTCAACAAATATTTATTTATTGTAAGTCTTTGGTATGCCGGGATGAATTCTAGACACTTGAATCTGGTATCTTTTATCTTGCCTCAGTTCTGGAAAATTGTTGGTTATTTACTTAAGTATTTTGTTTTCTCCATTTTTTGTCTCTCTCTGGGAATTCTGTTATATATATGGATTCTGTCATGTCTAACTTCTCTTTTCCATAACTCTTAACTTTAACATTTTCCTTTTGTAATCCTTTTTGATGCCTTCTCCAACTATCCTCTACTTGAACTTTTAGTGACTTTTTCATTTCATTATGTATCTAATCTGTAAAATTCTTTATTTCAACCATTGTACTTTCATATTCTGTATTTTTCTTGGTTCTGTTTAGTACTACTGCATATTATCAACCTTATAGCAGAGGATTTTAAATGCTCTAAGAAGCTCTTCATATTGTATGTCCTATTAATTCTGCTTCATATAATTTAGATGCTTTAGTTTAAGTTCATTGAGAATCCAATAAAAAATTTAAGCAGGGCAGCAATATCAACTGATTTTTTTGTTTTAAGGATATCATCTGATTTTTAATTTTAAAAGATCATTCTGAATGCTGTCTGTAGAAGGTGTGTATGGGGGAAGAGTGTAAGAGAGTAGGAAGAAGGGAGGAGTGAGGTAAGAATAGAAACAGGAAGATATTTTGTATGTATGTAGTAGCCTATTCAGGTGATAATGCTGGTTTGGGATGGGTAGCAATTGAGATGGGAAGACGTGAATTTAATTTGTGATCTGTTTCAGAGATAGAGTCAACATTTATGAATTTTTGCCTTAAGTGATGGATGGGTGGTGGATAACATTTATTGACATAGAGAAGATGGATGGGTGTGTGTGGAGGAGAAGGTTTGACAGGAAGAATCAAGAATTATCTTTGTTTTTTTTTGGTTAATATGCCTATTAGACATCCATGTGAAGATGTCAAGTAAGTGGATATACAAATACAGTGTTTTAGATAAGGACTAGAGATACAAATATGGAAGTCAACGGCACTTCAGTGGTATTTAAAGTCGTGGTACTAATTAGGTCATTTGCAGAGTGTGTTGGAGAATAGAAAGGGACCCAGGATCAAGTCCTGAAGCTTTTCCAACATTTATAGGTTCTGCAGAAGAGGAGAGATTGAAAAAAAAGGAGTATCTTTTAAGGGCTTATTCTATCATTTGTGTAATTTTCAGTATAAATATTTACTATACTTTTTAGCCAGATTTTTATAAATGGATATTTAGATTTTTTTCCTAGTGTTTTGGGCATACACGTTAACATGATAGTGGATGTCTTTGTGTATTATCTTTGCATATTTGCATAGTACACCTGTAGGATGTCAATGTAAGAAATGTCTAAACCTGTAAGAATTTTTATGAGTTTATTTGAGCCAAAGTGATGACAGTGGCCAGGAAGCAAAATCTCAACAGATTGAGAAAATGCTCCAGAGAATGGTGGTTTTGTACCTTATTTTATACTTTATAATCAGAGGAGTAGGCTTAAGGAAGGTTACTTGAAATTCATTGGTGATAGATTAAGGAGAAAGCAAAGTGAGGAAATTCTGGGATTAGATAAATAATAAAATGAAGAGACCAGTACTTCTTTTACACTGGTGGGTACAGTATAGTTAACAGTGAACATTTATAGCGCATAGGGATGATATACTGGGGAACAAGATAACAATGAGGGGTTCATGGTCTCTGCTTTGGTGGGAAATTGTGCCCAGAGGGGTCTGGAAAAAGGGATTGCTCACATATTCCAAAGGTATGTTATGTTGGATGCTAAAAGTAAGCCTTCAGTTAAGGTAAAGATTGACCTTTGTCAAGGAAGATTCTGGCCTAGAACATGACTACCTGCCACGACTCACTTTTAGTTGTTTTCATTTCAGAACATCCTATTTGGTTACGTTTGGTCTCTGAGTTTGTAAGGCCACCATGCCAGCCGTCCCTGAACTTACCAGGTTTAGTATGGGGCCCTGTTTTCATCCTGTAGGATAAATTACTAAAGGTGGAATTATTAGGACAAAAGGTGTTCATTTATATTTTAATGGCATTGCTAAATTTCTTTCCAAAGAGGTTATCCCAATTTCATCGCCATCAGCAGTATAGTATATGAGTACTCTGGTTTCTCTGAATCCTTGTCAACACAGCCTTAATTTTTATCAGTCTTTTAAGTGAAAAGTCATCCCATTATTTTATAGTTTTGAAATTAGGACTGAATTTGAATATGTTTAGTCAATGTTTGTATCACTCATTTCTTGAACTGCTTCTTCATGTCTTCTGATTGTTTTGGTGTGGTAAGTTTTCTGTTTTTTATTGATTTGTTATAACTCTGATTATTCTTTTATATGTGGTATGAATGTTTCCACTTGTCCTGTGATTTCTGTTTATAATATTTTCATTTCTACTTCTAAATTTTATGTAGGACTTGTAAAAATGACTTTTAGTTTTAATACCATGTTATAGAGTGGAAGGGGGCAGACGAGAAAGAGGAACAAACATCAGTGTGAGAGAGACACATCAATTGGTTGCCTCCCACACGACCGTGACCGGAGCCAGGGATCAAACCTGCAACCCAGGTATATGCCCTTGACTGAGAATTGAACGTGCGACCCTTTGGTCCATGGGCTAATGCTCTAACAGCTGAGCCAAACCTGCCAGGGCTTTAATACCATGTTTAGAAAGACTTGCCCTATCTTAAAGATTATTTCTAATATTTCAGTGGTTAATTTTTGTGTTTATTTCTTTGACACAGACGCCAACATATTTAACTTGTCAAAATTATTCTAAAATATATTTAGTGAGAATTGGCAAGATAGTTTTGAACATGAAAAACGACAAGGAGCCCAGCCAGCGTGGCTTAGTGGTTGAACGTCGACCCATGCACCAAGAGGTCGCCAGTTCGAGTCCCGGCCAGGGCACATGCCCAGGTTGTGGGCCCAATCCCCAGTGGAGGGCATGCAGGAGGTGGCCAGTCGATGTTCTCTCTCATTGATGTTTCCATCTCTCTCTCTCTCTCCCTCTCCCTTCCTCTCTCTCTAAAATCAATAAAGGAAAAAGAAACTAAAAACGACAAGAAACTAAAGTTTTATTATAAAGCTATACAAAAAGTATAAAGGTAAAATATTCAAATGCAAAAAAAAAAAAAAAACTCACGTAACCCATAAAAATAAGTATAGTATTGGTACAAGAATGGAAAGACAGAGTAATGAAACAAACTGAAAAGCCCAGAAACAGATTTAGGTATATAACGGAATGAGATTGTTATAAAACTGGCATTACAGATAGATGGGAATGGTTTAAAAGTCAAAGAAATGAAAGGAAATAAGAGTGAATATGTTTTCTGACCTTGGAATAGAGACAGTTTAAGCCTAAATGAAAAGGAGGAATTCATAAACAAATAGAGGCATAAAAGTGTATTTTTGTATTGGTGCAGTTCAGTGTGTACCCATGTTCATAGCATTATTAACAGTAGTCAAAAACTGAAAACAAGAGTGAATATATTTTCTGACTTTGGAGTAGAAGTGGTTTAAGCTTAAAAGAAAAGGAAGTGTTAAAGAAATAGAGACATAAAAATGTATTTTTCATTGTATGATCCACTGTGTACCCATGTTTATAACATTATTAATAAAAGTAAAAAGGTGAAAACAACTCAAATGTCCATCAGTAGATAAATGGGTAAACAAAATGTTATATATTTATACAATGGATGGAATATTATTTAGCCTTTGTTTTTGGTTTTTTGTTGGTTTTTTTTTTGTTAATCCCCACCTGAGGATATTTTTCCATTGATTTCAGATAGAGTGGAAGAGAGAAAGGGAGGGAGAAAGAGAGAGACATCGAAGTGAGAGAGACACTGATTGGTTGCCTCCTACACGACCCTGACCAGGGCAGGGAATCAAACCCATGACCCTTCGGTCCATAGGCTGATGTTCTAATTGCTGATCCAAACTGGCCAGGGCTATTTAGCCTTTAAAAGGAAGGAAATTTTGGCACATGCTACAACATGGGACAACTTTGAAGATATGCTAAGTGAAATAAGCCAGTCATATAAGGACAGATATTATATAATTATACTTACGTGGAATACATAAGATAGTCAAGTTCATGGAGACAGAAAGTAAGGTGGTGGTTACCAGGGGCTGGAAGCTGTGAGCAATGGTTATTGTTTAATGGGTACAGAGTTTGTTGGGATCAATGAAAAAGTTCTGAAGATGGATGTAATGACCGTAGCATAACAGTGTAAATGAACTTAATGCCACAAAACTGTTTATAAGAAATAACAAATATTGGTAAGGATGTGAAGAAAAGGGAGCCCTTGTATACTGTTGGTTGGAATATAAATTGGTACAGCCACTATGGAAAACAAGTATGGAGGTTCCTCAACAAATTAAAAATAGAACTACCATACAATCTAGCAGTTCCATTTCTGGGTATTTATCTGAAGAAAACAAAAACACTAACTCAAAAAGATATATGCATCCCCCATGTCCATTTCAGCATTATTTATGGTAGCCAAGATATGGAAACATCATAAGTGTCCATTGATAGATGAATGATAAACTCTGGTACACATGTACAATGGAATATTATTCAGCTATAAGAAAATGAAATCTGGGAAATAAAGAGTTCAGGTCAACATGATGGAATAAGTGATGCCTGCACTCATCGAAGCCCATTCAAATATGAACAGGAGTTTGCAGCCAAGAAAGTAAGGGTTTATTAGTTGAGGAAATGGTGCCATGCCTGGAGTCACAGGTAAGCTAGTGCTCAAAAACCTGGCTCCCCAATGGCTTCCAGGGGGGTGGGTTATTTAGAGGAAAATCATTAATCATGGTGACTAAAGGAGTTGTAGTTGTAGGCTCTACTGATTGATTGAGGCCAGGATAGGGAGTAGATCTTTATATCAGGTTCTGATGTCAGCCATGGCATTGTTCTGTCAGATTACACAACTGATGTCAAGATGTTATCTTTTGCTTGACTAAAACTTTCTGTAGACAACAGACCTGAGCCTTTGTTCTTAAGACAGTTTGATGCTGACCAGAATCTCATGGCCTAAGGGCTTAATGATTTAGGAAGGGAGTGGATGGACAGAAAAGAGAAAGTGTCATGTTAAATGGATTTTCTGCATGGTTACATTAGCCTGCCTCCTCCCAAGACCACTTCAAAATTACAACTAAACTACAGAACAACTGTCATTGAGAACCACCTCAAGTCCGGCCGAACAGAATTGCTATAACTAAGGATATACAGAAGAAGCTACATTGAGACTGGTAGGAGGAACCAGAGACATGGAATGGGCAGGACCTGTGCCCAAGTGTGGTGGTTAATAAATGGAAGGGATGTGTCAGCTACGGAGGTCCCCTAAGTAGTGAGGGGTCCTAGGCTCCCCAGCCCAGGGTTCCAGTACTGGGAAGAGAAGCACCTATAACTTTTGACTGTGGAAACTATCCAGGATTGTGGCTGAATGAGATGAAGGATTTCTGGAGTCCTAAGCATTCCTTATAAAGGGCCCATGTGGACTTACTTGCTCTGAACTCTACCAATGGGGCAGCAGGTTGAAAAGCGCCAGGGACATATGGACAGAAACTGAATTGACTGGTATCAGGACAAGGGCTGGAGGGGCAGCTTTCTGCCAGACAGAAGTATTGGCAGAAGCCATTGTTTTTTAACTGAGCTGTTCTCCTGCAAGTGCTGGTTGGCACCATATCAGAGTTTTCTTCAACCTAGCTAACACTGTTTGCCCTGCCCTGGTGATCCCCTGAGACCCAGCCCCACCCACCTTGCCAGCCCACTCAAGCTGCTTCCAGTGGCTTTTCCGTACAAACATCCTGTCTTGGCTTATGCTGCAGACCTTCCTAAAGTCTCTCAAAGGTTCACAAACCCCAAACAAGCAGCATCTGACCTTGGCATGCCCTCCCTGTACTTTTTGCTAAGCAGCCTCAACTTCAGCTCTAGTGGCACCTGGCCTCAATTTGCAGCTTAACCTCTCCCAGGCACCTCCAAACCCAGGACGAGTGGCAAACATCTGCAGATCACTTTGTAGCTCATACCAAGTGGCCCTGGGCAGGACACAGGAAGCAGCTGACCTTGGCTTCCACCTCCTGGGAGGCATCAGAATAAACATTTGGTGGCCAGCTTGAGACCATACCAGAGCACCACCCAACTACCTCCACAAACAACACACTCAAAGGGCAGGCTTGGCAGGCATCAGAGCCCTGCTAAAGCAAATCGTGCTAAATAGCGTCAGCTCTCGAACAACAGTTCCTCCACTGTAGTCACAGACAGTCCTTACAACAAATCAACCTCCAAACAGTAATCAAGGCTCAAGTACAACAGGAGGGCACATACAACCCACACAAGGGACACACCTGGAGCACCTGGCTCAGGTGAGCAGGGAGATTGCACCATTGGGCTCCACAGGACACATACTACATAAGGCCACTCTCCCAAGACTTCAAGATGTAACAGTTCTAGCTAATACATAGAAACAAAACCAGGGAGGCAGCGAAAATGGGGAGACAAAGAAACATAACCCAAATGAAAGAACAGAATAAATCTCCAGAAAAAGAACTAAATAAAACGGAGGAAAGAAACCCAGATACGGAGTTCAAAACAATGGTTGTAAGGATGCTCAAGGAACTTAGTGAGAACCTCAACAGCAAAAGAAAGTACATAGAAACCTTAAGAAAGAAACAGTGAGACATGAAGGATATGCTAACTGAATTGAATAAATTACAGGGAATCAACAGTAGAGTAGTTGAAGCAGAAGATTGAGTCAGTGGTTTGGAAGATGAGGTAACAGAAAACATCCAATCAGCAAAAAGAAGAAAAGAATTTTAAAAAATGAGGATAGCTTAAGGAGCCTCTGGAACAACATCAAGCTTACCAATATTCACATCATAAGGGTACCAGAAGGAGAAGAGAAAGAGCAAGAAATTTAAAATCTATTTGAAGCAATAATGACAGTAAACTTCTCTAACTTGGTAAAGGAAATAGACATACAAGCCTCGGAAGCACAGAGAGTCCCAAACAAGATGAACTCTAAAAGGCCTATACCAAGACACATCATAATTAAAATACCAAAGGTTAAAGACAACGAGAATATCTTAAAAGCAGCAAGAGAAAAGCCGTTAGTTAACTACAAGGAAGCTCCCGTAAGACTGTCAGCTGATTACTTAACAGAAACTGCGCAGGCCAGAAGGGATTGGCAAGAAATATTCAAAGTGATGCAAAGCAAGGACCTACAACCAAGATTACTCTACTCAGCAAAGCTGTCATTTAGAATCAAAGGACATATAAAGAACTTTTCAGACAAGGAAATGCAAAAGGAGTTCATCATCACCAAACCAGTGTTACAAGAAATGTTAAAGGGTCTTTTTTAAGAAGAAAAAGACAGCCTGGCCGGTGTGACTCAGAGGTTGAGCATTGACCCATGCACCAAGAGGTCACCATTTGAATTCCCGGTCAGGGCACATGCCTAGGTTGTGGGTCAGATCCCCAGTGGGGTGCATGCAGGAGGTGGCCAGTTGATGTTCTCTTTCATCTGTGTTTCTCTCTCTCCCTCTCCCTTCCTCTCTCTCTAAAGTCAATAAAGAAAAGGAAAAAAATTTAAAGAAAAAGAAAAAGATTTCGTGATAATGGAAACAAAAAAAGTCAGACAAAATAGACTTTACTTTTGTTTTTTTTAAATCTTCACCTGAGGATATTTTTCTATTTATCTTCAGATAGAGTGGGAGGGGGAGGGGGGGGAGAGAGAGAGAGAGAGAGAGAGAGAGAGAGAGAGAGAGAGACACATTGATGTGAGAGGGACACGTCGACTGGTACTTTTTTTTTTTTAATTGATTTTTTTAGAGAGAGAGAGGAAGGGAGAGATAGAAGCATCGATGTGAGAGAGAAACATCGATCAGCTGCCTCCTGCACGCACCCCCCCCCCCCCACTGGGGATCGAGCCCACAACCCGGGCATGTGCCCTGATTGGGGATTGAACCTCTCAGTCCATGGAATGATGCTCAATCCACTCAGCCGCACTGGCTGGGCCAGACAAAATAGACTTTAAAACAAAGACTATATATAGCCATAGCAAGAGACAAAAAAGGACCCAGCAATCTCACTTTCGTGTATCTGTTGAAGAAACCCAAAACACTAATTCAAAAAGGTATATGTTCATTTAATAGCCAAGATATGGAAGCAACCTAAATGTCCATCAATAGATGAATGGATGAAGAAGAAATGGTGCATTTATACAATGGAATATGCCTCAGCCATAAAAGAAGAATGAAATCTTGCCACCTGCGACACCATGGATGAACCTAGAAAGTATTGTGTTTAGTGAAGTAAATCGACAGAAAAAGACAAATGCCATATGTAAATGCCATGTGTAACCTAAGAAAATAAATGAACAAACAAAACAGAAACAGACTTATAGATGCAAAGACCATTTTGACAGTTGTCAGATTAGGTAGTGGGGTTGTGGGGATGGGTGTAACGGGAAGAGATTAAGAATTACAAATTAGCCAGGTTGGTGTGGCTTAGTGGATTGAGCGTCATCCTATGGACTGAGAGGCCCTAGTTCGATTCCCAATCTGGGCACGTGCCTAGGTTGTAGGCTCTGTCCCCAGTGGAGGGCATGCAGGAGGCAGCCTATCAATGTTTCTCTCTCACATCAATGTTTCTATCTCTCCCTTCCTCTCTCTCTGAAAAAGATAAATTAAAAGAATTACAAATTAGTAGTTATAAAATAGTCACTGGCATATAAAGTTGTACCACAGGCATATCGTCAGTATAATAACTATGGTGTCTGATGGATGCTAGATTTATCATGGCAATCACTTTGTCAGTTATGTAAATGTCTAATCACTGTGTTGTAAAAAAGTTCATACTATATGATTTTGATTTTTATAAAACTGTAGACAAGAATAATGAAATCTTACTATTTGCAACAACATGGATGGTCCTTGAGACATTATGCTAGGTGAAATAAGTTAGGCAGAGAAAGACATCTACTGCATAATCTCACTTGTATGTGAAATAAAAAACAAAACAAAACATCAAGCTCATAGATACAGAGAACAGATTGGTTTTTGCCAGAGGTGGTGGTGGGCAGAAGGGGTGAACAGGGTCAAAAGATACAGAGTTCTAGTTATAAAATAACTCAGTTGACTTAAAACAAAAAGACAGGTTCACTGGTGAATTCTAACAAACATTGCAAGAAAATTAATACTAATAATTCTCGAACTCTTCCACAAAAAAGAGAACCAGAGGGAACAAAATCATTTTAATTGACCAGCATTACCCTGATACCAAAACGAGACAAGGACATCACCAGAAAAGAAAATTACAAGTAAATACCCCTGGTAAACATAAATGCAAAAATTCTCAACAAAATTTTCGTTAACCAAATTTAAAATTATATTACAAGGATCATATGTCGTGATTGAGTGGGATTTCTTCCAAGGATGCAAGGATGGTCCAACATTTTCAATTCAGCTATTGTGATATTACTATAAAACTTTCAGCAAAAGGTGGAAAGGGAATGTACCTCAACATAATAAAGGCCATATGCAACAAGCCCACAGATAACATTATACTCAACAGTGAAAAGCTGAAGCCTTTTCTCTAAGCTCAGGAACAAGACCGGGATGCACATTCTTGCCATTTTTCATTCATCACAGCACTGCAAGTCCTAGCCAGGGCAATTATGCAAGAAAAAAAACAACAACACTGCTGGTGGGAATGCAGATTGGTGCAGCCACTGTGGAAAACACTATGGTGTTACCTCAAAAAGTTAAAAATTGAACTGCCATTTGACCCAGTGATTCCACTTCTAGGAATATACCCTAAGAAACCTGAAACACCAACCAGAAAGAATATATGTACCCCTATGTTCATAGCAGCACTATTTACAATAGCTAAGATCTAGAAACAACCCAAGTGTCCATCAGTAGATGAGTGGATAAAAAAGCTGTAGTACATATACACAACGGAATACTATGCAGCTGTAAGAAAGAAAGATCTCTTATCCTTTGAGATGGCATGGAAGGACCTGTAGAGTATTATGCTAAGCGAAACAAGCCAAGCAGAGAAAGACAGATATCATATCATCTCACTTATTTGTGGAATATAATGAACTAAACAAACTGATGAACAGAATTGACCCAGAGACATAGAGGTGGGGTACAGACTGACGGGCCTCAGAGGAGGAGGGTTGGGGGAGGAGGAGATAAACCACAGAACTTATATGCATGTGTGCATGACCAGTGGACACGGACAACGGTGCTGGGGATAGGGCGGGGGTGGGGGTGGGGGGGAAGGGTGTCATTGGGGGGAAAAAGGAGAAACATCTGTAACAAAAAGAAATTAATAAATAAAATAGCATCCAAATTGGAAAAGAAGGAGTAAACTGTCACTATTTGCAGATGACAGCATATTATATATAGAAAACCCTAAAGACCCCATCAAAAAACTGTTAGAACTAATAAGTAAAGTTACAGTACAAAACCAGTACACAAAAATCTGTTGCAGTTCTCTATACTAATAATGAGCTCTCAGAGAAATGAAGAGAACATCCCATTTAAAATTGCATCAAAAAGAATAAACTACCTAGGAATAAATTTAACAGAGGAGGTGAAAGACCTGTATATTAAAAACTAAGACATTAATGAAAGCAATTGAAGAAGACAAATAAAAGGAAAGATATTTCACACTCATGGACTGGATTAATCAATATTGTTAAAATGTCTGTACTACCCAAAGAAATCTACAGATACAGTGCAATCCTTATCAAAATTCCAGTGGCATTTTTTACAGAAATAGAAGAAATAATCTTTTTTTTTATAAAGTATATATATATTTTTTCCTTTATTGATTTTACAGAGAGAGGAAGTGAGAGGGAGAGAGAGAGAGAAACATTGATGAGCGAGAACATCGATTGGCCGCCTCCAGCATACCCCCCACCGTGGATCAGGCCCACAACCTGGGCATGTGTCCTGACCGGGAATCGAACCGGTGACCTCTTGCTGCATATGGGTCGACGCTCAACCACTGAGCCACACCAGCCAGACAGAAGAAATAATCTTAAATTTTGTATGGAACCAAATAGTCAAGCAGTTTTGAGCAAGGACAACAAAGCTGGAGGCATCATGCTCCCTGATTCAAACTATATTGCAAAGCTGTAATAATTACAGCAGTATGGTATTGGCATTAAAACAGACACATAGATCAATGGAACAGAATAGAGAGCCCAGAAATAAACCCATGCATATATGGTCAATTTACTTTTTTATTTTTTTTATCTTCACCCGAGGACATTTTTGCATTCATCTTCAGATAGAGCAGGAAGGAGAGAGGGAGGAAGAGAGAGAGAAACATCGATGTGAGAGAGAGACATCGACTGGTTGCACCCACATGTCCCCAACCAGGGCTGGGGACATACTGCAACCGAGGTACGTGCCTTTGGCAGAAACCGAACCCAGGACTCTCTGGTCCACCGGCCAAAGCTCTAACTGCTGAGCCAAACCGGCCAGGACCAATTTTACAACAAAGGAGCCAAGAATATACAGTGGGGTTAAAGACAGTCTTTTCAACAGACGGTTTTGGCAAAAGTGGATAGCCACATGCAAAAGAATGAAACTTGACCACTATCTTATACCATACACAGAAATTAAAAATGGATTTAAAAGACTTGAATATAAGACCTGAAACCATAAATCTAGAAGAAAACATAGGCATCCTTGATATCCTTGGTGATGATTTTTCAGATCTGGTAATAAAACCAAAAATCAACAGTGAGAGTACAACAAATTAAAAAGCTTCTACACAGCAAAGGAAACCAACAACATGTAAAGGCAACCTGTTGCATGGGAGAAAATAATTGTAAATCATATATCTGATAAAAGGTTAATATCCAAAATACATTAAAACTTCCTACAAACTCAATAGCAAAAACAATCCAATTTAAAAATGGGTATAAGAGCTGAATAGACATGGCCAACAAGTACATGAATAAGTGCTCAACATTATTAATCATCATGGAAATACAAATCAAAACCACAGTGAGGTATCACCTTACACCTGTTAGCATGGTTGTTAACGAAAAGACAGAAATAACAAGTGTTGGCGAGAATATGGAGAAAATTGGTGAGAATGTAAATTGGTGCGACCACTATGGAAAATAGTATGGAGGTTCCTTAAAAAATTCAACATAGAACTACTGTGTGATTTAGCAATTCCACTTCTGGGTATTTATCTAAAGAAAACCAAAATTCTAACTTGAAAAGATATATGCAGCCCTATGTTCATTGCAGCACTATTTACAATAGCCAAAATGTGGAGATAACCTAAGTGGCCATCGATGTAAAAAAAAGAAGGTGATATACAGGGTGAGACAAAAGTAGTTTTACAGTTGTTCATATGGAAAATAATAATAAATAATACAAGAATAAACTCTGTATTTCGCTTACAATTGCAAATCTTTTGCCCCACCGTGGGTATATACAATAGAATATTATTCAGCGATAAAAGAGAAAGAAATCTTTCCGTTTGCAATAACATGGATGGACCTGGAGGACATTATGCTGAGTGAAATGTCAGCCTAGAGAAAGACAAATACCGTATGATCTCTCCCATATGTGAGATCCTATGTTTGAAAGTTTAACAGATACAGAAAACAGATTGGTGGTTGCCAGAGGCAGGGGTTGGGGGAGAGGATAGGAGAAATGGGTGAAAAGGGGTCAAGGATTTTTTTTTTTTAATGGAGGAGGGGAATATAATTCATGGGGATATAATGTACAGTATGGTGACTATAGTTAATACTGTGTTACATGTTTGAAAGTAGCTGAGAGTAAATCTTAAAAGTTGTCATCACAAGAAAAAAATTTTTCATAAGTATGTAAGGTAAGATATGTTAACTAAACTTATTGTGGTGATCATTTGCAATATATACAAATAGGAATAATTGTTATACTCCTGAAACTAATACAATGTTACATGTCAATTATATTTCAATAAAAAATTGTTACAGTGGTAAATTCTGTAGTAGGTATATTTAACCACTATTTAAATATATATAGAAATATATATGCAACGTAAGTGAAGCATAGGGTTTTTTGCCTTTTACAGATCAGTGGAAAAATGAGGATAACCACAGTAGAAAAGTGGCCAGGGATAGTAACAGAATTCTGAAGAGGAAAAATGGAGAATAAGTGGCTAAAGTAGAGTGACAAAGTTTTTGATAGTGAGAAGTCAAAAACCTGAGGAATCAGTGTGGCATGAGATACAGATAAGAACTTTGAAGAAAACCATGATGGGGGCAAGATTTGAGGTAGAGGTAAAGGCTGTAGGTGACAAAAAAGTCAACATGAAATAAAGTGACTGGGAGGTGTATATATGCTTGCTGTGAAAAGAGTAGAGGGAAATGTTGCTTACTGGTTCCCAAATCATTAAAATTAGCTAGGGAACTTTTTAAAAATAATGTTTTTGCTTTAGAATAATTTTAGATATACAGAAAAATTGAAAAGATAATACAGCATTCCCATATACCTCACACCAGTTTTTTCTATTGTTAATGTTCTCTATTAGCATGATTTGTCATAATTGATACATCAGTGTTAATACCATACTACAGTTGTCCCTCATTTATCGTGGTTAATCCGTTCCAGACTAGTGGTTGCACCTGATGTTGAAGGATTCCTGGGGTACTCGATCGAATACATAGGCCTACAGTCCATACGTACAGTAATTTTAATTTTAATTGTAATACAGGGGTGTATAATTGACTCAGACAACCAAGCATGCACTGTATCATTTCACTGTCTCGATCAACTTTTTAATGAATATATTTGAAAAAACCGCGATAGAGTGAAGCCGCGAAAGTCGAAGCATGAGGTGGCGAGGGACAACTGTGTTTAGCTAAAGTCCATAATTTATTCAGATTTCTAAGTTTTTACCTAGCATCATTTTTCTGTTGCAGTATTCTGTCTAGGATGCCACATAACATTTAGTCATTGTGTCTCCTTAAACTCCTCTTGGCTGTGATAATTTCTCAGACTCCTCTTGTTTTTAATGACCTTGACAGTTTTAAGGAATATTGGTAAGGTGTTTTTATACAGTGCCCCACTATTGAATTTGTCTTATGTTTTTCTTGTGATGAGACTGAGGTGGTATGTTTTGGGGAGGAAGATCACAAGGGTACATACTGTCAACAGGACTTACCACTGTTGATGCTAACTTGATCACCTCATTAAGACAGTATTTTTGTTATTGTTGTTAATCCTTACCCAATGAGGGAGGGAAGGGAAAGAGAGAGAGGAAGAGAGAGAGCGAGAGATGTAAGAGAGACACATAGATTGGTTTCTTCCCGCAGGTACCCTGACTGGGGCCAGGGATCAAACTTGCAACCCAGGTAGGTGCCCTTGACCTAGAATCAAACCCGTGACCCTTAGGTGTGTGGGCTGATGCTCTGACCACTGAGCAACACCAGCTAGGGCCTCCAGGTTTTTTTGTTTTTGTTTTTTTCTTTATTGATTTTAGAGAAAGAGGAAGGGAGAGAGATAGAAACATTGATTGGCTGCCTCCTGCATGCCCCCCACTGGGGACCTGGCCCACAACCTGGGGTGTGTACCCTGTCCTGGAATTGAACCGGGACCTCTCAGTCAATGAGACGACGCTCAATGCACTGAGCCACACTAGCCGGGCAAGGTTTTTCAAGGCCCCCCCCCCACCCCACCCCGCCAATATTCTTTTCTTTGGAAGGAAATCATTCTGTACCAGCCCACACTTACAGCTTCAGGAGTTAGACTTCATCTCCTTGAGAGCAGAATATCTATATAAACTGCCTGGAATTCTTCTTTGTGGAAAATTTGTTCTCTCTCAGTTTTTAAATCTGATCAATCGTTTTAATTAATATGGGCACACAGATATTTATACCTTAGGTTATAACTCGATGCTACTTTACTTATTCTGTTGCTGCAAATGTTCTGACTTTGCCAACTGGTACCTCTTTCATTTGACACCTTCGACATATTCCCATTGTTGAATTTATGTATTACATTTAAATTTATATATTATGTCTATTTTTTAACACTTTCTTACTTTCCGGAAGTACAAAAGTCTCCAGACTCATCTGGTATGTTTCCTGACTCAGTCATAGATAGCATCAGCCATTTCTCTAAGGAGCCCTGGTTACTTTTATTGGAGAAAGATCTAGTAACCAAGATCTTGGTGTTAGGTGTACTCCTTGCTACTGGAGTATTGTTGCTTCTGGGTTCACTTAGCTGATAATAGGAAAGAAATGTATATGCTGATTCTATATATACATTATCTATAAATATTTCTATATGTAACCATCTGTATCTACATTAAGCTAAACATGAGTGCATACAGAAATATCAAACAGATAATCTATTACCACATTCCAACCTTCTCCTTACTTGCCTGTCTGCAACCTCCTACTCCAACAGTGAGAAACCTAGCTCCTACCATTCGCTAGCCATTTACTCAAGTGTTCATTTACAGAATACATGTATAGTACATGTATGTACAGGATACATGTATAGTGGTTTCAGAATTAAGCTGTACCACCAGATAGCTTTTTTATTGAAATAAAATTTACTTATTGAAGTACAATTCAGTGGTTCACAGTGTTGTGCAATGATCATCACTATCTAATTCCAGAACATTTTCATCACCCAAAAATAATCCTTATGCCCATTAAATAGTCACTCCCTGTTTACCTCCTCCCATTGTCCCTAACAGCCACTAAATGGGCTTTCTAGAAAGTGGTATTTATCTCCCCTCCCAGATATATTCTGATTCAGTAGCTATATAGATGAAGCTAGAATCTGTCACTTTTTTTTTTGTTATTAATCCTTCCCTGAGGATATTTTTTACATTGATTTTTAAAGAGTGGAAGGTAGGAAGAGAGAGAAACATCGAAGTGAGAGAGACCCATTGGTTGGTTGCCTCCTGCACCCTCCCTGACTTGGTTAGAGGATCAAACCTGCAACCCAGTATGTGCCCTTGACTGGGAATTGAACCTGCGACCCTTTGGTTCACAGACCAGTGCTCTAACCACTGAGCCACACTGGCCAGGGCTATAATCTGTATCTTTTACAAAATGTCTGTCCCTGGCTGGGTGATTCAGTTTGTTGGAGTGTCATCTCATACACCAAAGAAGGTTGTGGGTTCAGTTCCAGGCAAGGACACATACCTAGGTTGTGGGTTCGATCCCAAGTCAGGGTGCATATGGGAGGCAACTGATCGATGTTTCTCTCTCACATCAATGTTTCTCTCTCCCTTTCTCTCTATAAAATCAATAAACATATCTTCTAGTGAGGATTAAAAAAAAATGCCCCCTGTCTGGTTTGGCTCAGTGAGCATTGGTCTACAGTCTGAAGGATCTCAGGTTCAATTTCTGGTCAAGGGCACGTACCTGGATTTCAGGTTCAATCCCTGGCCCTGTTCAGGATCTTGCAGAAGGCAACCAATCAGTATGTCTCTCTCACATCCATGTTGCTCACTCGCTCGCCCTCCCTCCCTCTCCCCCTCCCTCCCTCCCTCCCTCTCCATCTAAAAATCAATGGGAAAATATCCTCTGGTGAGGATTAAAAAAAAAAAAAAGCATTGATTCTGAGGGTCTGGGGCTCATTAAATGCTGAAAAACTATAAAGTGATATCAAAATACAGACATATCTTTAGTTCTTAGAGGAACACTTCTGTAGATTTTCACTTTACAAGTGTAATCTACATGCCCATAGCATACAACTTCACCCATACTATTATGTTTTCCAAAGTTTCCTCTACGCGTACTGCCAACTAGAGGTGTTTTTATTCTCTCATCCCTATCTTGCAAATAGTCTACCAGGAGTCTTCTCTCCTTGGATTTTTTTCCCCTTAACCCTTCCCCCTTTTGTCATGTTGAGTAGTATTCCCCGCCCCCCCCCCCCCCACACACACACACACACAAGGTCCAGTCATTCATTCTTGAGTAGCTTTTTAAAGCATATTCTCAAAGTTTGGCCTCTTCCTGTGGGCAATTTTGTACTCGTGGGTTAGAAGATAAAATTTTCTACAGATTGTTAACCTTAGGATGAAAGGTAATTCATAAGCAAAAAAGAACAACTTACTCATGTTTCCTAGAGAGTCAGTTTAGTTATTATACTAAGTCTGACTTAGTATAATACAAGATATGGCATCATTGCAGTTACCACAACTTTCAAGAAGGATGCTGATCTATGTATGTCACCATTCTTGTTTTGCATTGTGTTGTTTGATTCTTCTGTTCTTGTTATCAAATTATAACTTAGCATTAGTTTAGTGACACGGCTACTTATTAAATTTGTTATAATTGTTTGGTTAAGCCTTACATTGTGGGTAGTGATGTGCATTTTTATCAAGTTTTTGACAAATTTCCAATAACTGGACTTATTAGGCATGCATGCATCATGTCCCCCCAAATGAATTGTGCCTTGTGTCCCAAAAATGAGTTGATTTTACTCCTTTTGCTAAAGCAAATGCATATATAATCCAAGAAAGTTTGCCTTAGAATTTTTTTTTTCTACTGGAAAGAAATATTGGGTGGATTGATGGTAGGATCTTTTTAACCACCTTACATAGGTCAAGAAATTTGAGATATAGTAGTTTTCTTTCAGTTTTTTGATTCTCCACCCCCCAGGGTCAAAAGCAAAAGCAGTTCCTAGATGCCCTGGCCGGTGTAGCTCCGTGATTAGAGTGTTGACCTGTACACCGAAGGGTCTCGATGGGTTCGATTCCCAGTCAGGGACACATAACCTGGGTTGCAGGTTCGATTGGGGTGCGTGCGGGAGGCAACCAATCTGATGTGTCTCTCTTGTATGGATATTTCTCTCTCTCTGTCTCCCCCTCCTTTCCTCTCTCTCTTCTCCTCTTTTCTCCTCCCTCCCTCCCTTCCACTCTCTCTAAAAATCAATGGGAAAAATATCCTCAACAAAAAAAGCAGTTTCTAGAGATCCAGTGAAGGAGGTTTTGAAAAATGCAGCTTGGAAAATACCCTTTAAAGTTTTATTTAAATGTAAAAAAAATTGTATAAAACTTAAATCGTTTTCTACTTACAATCTAAAAGAAAGAAATGTAAATTGTGGTTTGCAAGCTTCTGTTGAGACATTTTAAACTTAAAAATCTACAGAGGGCAGTAAAATAAAACAAATTTTCTGTCTAGAATAGAAGAGAAAATAGACTTCCAGAGAAACCAGTGTTAAAGGTTTATAATTAAGAGGCAGTGACAAGAAACTAATAGTTGTTCTGATACTTCCCAGAAAAAAATGGAAACATATCAATCTAAAAGCTATCAAGTATTTATGGCATAACTAACAATCAGTAGAGAAGCAAACTAAATATGATGTCAGTGTCTAAATGCTCTTTAGGTCCAATCTTTTCATAAGCTAAAGTACTCTCCCAAAGAGTTATCATCCCATGAAAAATGGAAATGGCAGTAAGATCTATCTGTCTGTCTGTCTGTCTGTCTGTCTATATTTTAATGAGACTGTCAGGCTATCTCATGTCATTTTAAAAGTAAGATGATACCCCACACATCCACATGTGTGTATGTTGTGTACAGGGATTTGCAAAAGTAGATTTACAGTTGCTCGTATGGAAAATAATACAGTAGTTAATAAATAATAATACAAAAAGAAACTCTGTGTTTTGCATACTCACAACTATAAACCAACTTTTGCCCATCCCTGTATATAGTTTAACATGGTAGGGAAATCCCCTGCTTTAAATTAGCCTTAAGTGAATCTTTTTCTGAGATCTTTTATAATATTCAAAGTAGTCCCTAATTTAACTAGTTTTTCAAACTTTCCTAATGATACAAACCACTGGGTACTTATTAAAAGTATAAATTATTGGATCGATTTTAGACCTACTAAATGTGTTTTTTAATAAGCACTCCAGGAAATTTTTTCATCAAGGACTTCTGGGAACGCTGTCAATTATTTGCTTGATAAATTTGTTGTGGATTAGATTTTCTTAACGAATAGTCTAATAATGTGAATTAGCTGGTATTAAGTACAGATTCTGTGACCATAAAAGAACTGTGAAAATTCTAAGTGTGTTCTTAAGAGTAGCATGCATGTAGGAAGGAGGAGGAATTTGAGAAGACACTGAATATATAGAACATTTCAAGATAATGTTAGCTAACCAGAAGTATTTACTCATCTGTTACTCCCTACTATGATAGAAAAATTTTAAGTTTTTAGTGTAGTTTTAACTGAGTTAAATAACACCTTTGTTTTTAAAGTGCTAATAATAAAAAAAAAATGGTGTATATACAACTTCTTCACCCAAGTGATGTTTAGTTTACACTAGAGTTTTTTAGCTTCCTATATATGCTAACTTGGTACCTCTGAACAGAAACTAGAATGATTTATTTACCTTTTATCAGGTAATTTGAGCCCATGAATTTGTTTTTTTTCCCCCCAAAATTATTTGGACTTTGCTAGGTCCTTAGCATTTTCATATACATTCTAGAACAAGTTTGTCATTTTCTATAAAAAGGCATCCTGGGGTTTTTGATTAGGATCATATGATATTTTTCCTTTTTTTTTAATCCTCACCTGAGAATGTTTTTTATTGATTTTAGAGACTCGTGTCATACACAAAAATTAACTCAAAATGGATTAAAGGCTTAAATGTAAAATCTGTAACCATAAAATTCCTACATGAAAACAGAAAGGAAAGCTTCTTGACTTTGGTCTTGGCAGTGATTTCATGGATATGACACCACAAGCAAAATAAATGGGACTACATCAAATTAAAAATCTTCTGGGCAGCAAAGGAAACAACAAAATGAAAAGGCAACCTGTGGGAGGAAATATTTGCAAACCATCATCTGATAATGGGTTAACATCCGAAATATATAAGGAAATTATACAAATCAATAGCAAAAATTAACCTGGTTTAAAAAATGGGCAAAGGACCTGAGCAGACATTTTTCCAAAGAAGATGTACAAATTGCCAAGTATATATGAAAGGTACTCAGTACCACTAATCATCAGGGAAATTCAAATCAAAACCACAATGAAATACCACCTTCTGCCAGTTAGGATGGCTATTATTTAAAAAAAAAAAAAAAGGTAACAAGTGTTGCAAGTGTTGGTGAGGGTATGGCAAAAAGGCTCCCATATATACTGTTGGTGGGAATGTAAATGTAAATGTAAAATTGTAAATTGGTGTAGCCAATATGGAAAACAGTATGGAGGTTTCTTGAAAACATTAAAAATAGAACTGCAGTTATAATCCAGCAATCCTACTTATAGGTGTCTGTTGATGGATGAGTACATAAAGAAATGTGATATATATAGGAATACTATTAATCAACCATTTAATAAAAAGGAAATCCTGACATTGGTGACAACATGGATGAACCTGGAGGACATTATGCTAAGCGATATAAGCCAGACAGAAAAACAAATACTGTAGATCTCACTTATATGTGGAATGTAAAAACATTGAACTCTCAGAAGCAGAGAGTAGAATGGTTGGTGCCAGGGGCTGGGGATGTGGTAAATGGGAAGATGTTGGTCAAAAGGTACAAACTTTCAGTTATAAGGTGAATAAGTTTTGGAAATCTAATGTACAGTATGGTGACTATATTTAATAATACTGTATTGTATACTTGATATTTGCTAAGAGAGTAGATCATATATGTTCTCACCACACACAGAACATGCTAACTGGGAGGTGATGGATTTGTTAATTAGCTCGATTATGGTCATCATTTCACAATGTATATCTATATCAAATCATCAGTGTATATCTTCAATATATACAAATTTTGTTTGTCAGGTGTACCTCAATAAAGTTGGGGGTGGGAAAAGTGACGAGAGCAGACATCCTTACCTCATTGTTGATTCAAGAGAGAAAGAAGGTTTTCCATTCTGTTCTATTTATAGTGTCCTCAGAGTTGTTCATCATGTATGGGTATTAAATTTTAATCAAATGGGGAGCTTCCAATCAAGATGGTAGTGTAGGTAAACACAGTACTTGCCTCTTCCCACAATCACATCAAAATTACAACTAAACTACAGAACAACCATCATTCACAACCTCCTGAAATGAAGCTGAATGGAAGTCCTACAACTACAAAATTAAAGAAGAGGTCATATCAAGACTGGAAGGAGGGGCAGAGGCACAGACGGGCTGGTCCCACAACCACCTGTGGCAGGATAACTTGGCTGTGAAGGTCCTCCCTGGGGAAGGGATCCCCGTCCTACACAAGGCCCCCAGTTCAGGGTTCCAATACCAGGAAGAGAAGTCCCTGTAACTTCTGGCTATAAAAGCCAGTGGAATTTGAGGCTGAGGGAGGCTGAGGCTACTAGAGTCCCAGGCAGTTCCTTTTAAAGGGCTCGCACGTGGACTTTACCTGGACTTGTTCCTTCCGGGCTCCGCCATGGAGGAGGCAACTTGAAAGGCACCAGAGACATATGGGGAATAACTGAATTGTTTGTCACCAGGGCGAAAGCTGGGGAGGCAGCTTTCTCCTGGACAGACATACTGGCGGAGGCCATTGTTCCTTTGGTGAGCCCTTCCCCAATGGGACGGGCATACTGGGCACTATATCTGGGACTCCAGCAACCTGAATCACACTGTTTGCCCTGCCCTAGTGATTCTCTGGGGCCCTGCCCTACCCAAATTTCAGGCCCACCCACACATTTTACCATAGGATTGGCCTGTCTTGGCTCCTGTTCCATATTTTCCTAAATTCTCTCAAACAAGCAGCCTGTGGCCTCAGCAAGCCCCATACCTCTCACTAAGTGGCCCCAGGCCTGGTGCTAGAAGCAGCCAGGCTTGGTTCACAGCTTGGCTTTGCCTGGACACCTCCAAGCCCATCTGCAGATCGCTTTATAGCTTATGCCTGGTGGCCCCAGGTAGAACACAGGCAGTGGCTGACCTTGTTCCAGAGCTAGCACACCCAGTGGACAGCTTTAGACCATGTTGAAGCGCCACCACCCAACCACTTCCATAAGCAACACACTCAAGGAGTAGACTCAGTGGATACCAGAGCCATGCTGAAGTAACTCTTGCTCTGGGTTGTGGGCCCTGCACAGCTGATCCTCCAAGGTAGGCAGAGGTCAGTGGTCAGTGGGCACAGCCAGTCCTGGCAGCTGATCAGCCTGAGTAATTCCCTTCCATTGACATGCCAACAGCAATCAAGACTCAATTACAACAGAAAGTGTAGAGTCCACATGAGGGGTGCACCTCAAGGGCCCAGCTGGGGTGATCAGGGAGGCTGTGCCACTGAACCCTACAGGATACCTGTTACAATAGGTCACCCTACGAAGCCTAGGAGACATAGCAACTCTACCTAATACATACAAACAAACACAGGGAGGCAGCCAAAATGAGGAGACAAAGAAACATGTCTCAAATGAAAGAAAAGAACAAAACTCCTGGAAAATAACTAAACAAAATGGAGATAAGCAGTGTAACAGATGCCGAGTTCAAAACACTGGTTATAAGGATGCTCAAGGAACTTAGTAAGGACCTCAAGGGCATAAAAAAGGACCAGTCAGAAATGAAGAATGTATTAACTGAAATAAAGAATAATTTATAGGGAATCAGTAGTAGTGTAGGTGAAGCTGAGAAGCAAACCATCTATTTTGGAATATAAGGAAGCAAAAAACACCCAATCAGAACAGCAAAAAGAAAAAAGAATCCAAAAAAATGAGGTTTATGTAAGGAGCTTCTGGGACAGCTTCAAGTGTATCAACATTTGCATCATGGTGGTGCCAGAAGGAGGAGAGAGAGAGCAAGAAATTAAAAACCTATTTGAAAAAATAATGACAGAAAACTTCCCTAACTTGGTGAAGGAAACAGATACAGAAGTCCAGGAAGCATAGAGATTCCCAAACAAGATGAATCCAAAGAGGCCCACACCAAGACACATTATAATCAAAATGCAAAAGGTTAAAGACAAAGAGAGAATCTTAAAAGCAGTAAGAGAAAAGCAGTTAGTTACCTACAAGGGAGCTCCCATAAGACTGTCAGCTGAGCCCTGGCCGGTTTGGCTCAGTGGTTAGAGCGTAGACCCACGGACCAAAGAGTTGCGGGTTTAATTTCATTCAACAGCACGTACCTCAGCTGCTGTTCAGTCCCTGGCCCTGGTCAGGGTCATGCAGGAGGCAGCCAATTGATGTGTCTCTCTCATATCAATGTTTCTCTCTCCCTCTCCCTCCCCCCTCCCCTTCCCTCCTACTCTAAAAATAAATGGACAAATATCCTTTGGGTGAGGATTTAAAAAAAAAAAAGTCAGCTGATTTCTTAAAAGGAACTTTGCAGGCCAGAAGGAAGTGGCAACAAATTTTCAAAGTGATGCAAAGAAAGAAATTACAACCAAGATATCTCTATCCTGCAAAGCTATTATTTAGAATCAATGGACATATAAAGAGTTTCCCAGACAAGAAAAAGCTGAAGGAGTTCACCACCACCAAACCAGTATTATATGAAATGTTGAAGGGTCCTCTTGAAGAAGACAACGAAGAAGAAGATAAAAATTATGAACAATAAAATGGCAATAAATACACACCTATGAACAATTGAATCTATAAACCAAATGGACAAGCAGAACAGAAACAGACTCGTAGATACACAGAACTTTTGTTGGTTGCCAGATGGGAGGGGGTTGGGGAGATGGGCAAAAAAGGTGAAGGGATTAAGAAGTACAAATGGCCCTGGCCGGTTTGGCTCAGCGGTTAGAGCGTCGGCCTGCGGTACAGAGAGACCCGGGTTCGGTTCCCGCTAAGGGCACGTACTTCGGTTGCAGTTTGTCCCCGGCCCTGGTTGGTCGTGCGGGTGGCAGCCACTCGATGTGTCCCTTTCACATCGATGTTTCTCTCTCTCTCTTCCTCTCTCTCCCTCCCACTCTATCTGAACAAAATATGAAAAAATGTCCTCAGGTGAGGATAAAAAAAAAAAAAAAAGTACAAATGGCCCTGGCCGGTTTGGCTCAGCGGTTAGAGCATTGGCCTGTGGACCAAAGAGTCCCCGGTTCGGTTCCCGCTAAGGGCACGTACCAAAAAAAAAAAAAAAAAGAAGAAGTACAAATGGTTGTTAGACTGAGGAACCTCAAAGGGAAGCAGGGAGGGATTGGGAAGAGATAAACCAAAGAACTTATAAGCATATATGCATAACCAATGGACATAGACAATAGTTTGGGGAAGGCAGGAGGAGGGCAGGAGTGGAGAGAAGAGGGGGTCAGTGGAGGGAAAAAAGGGGGGACATTTGTAATACATTCAACAATAGAGATTAGTTTAAAAAATTTTTTTTCTTTATTGATTTTTATAGAGAGAGGAAGGGAGAGGGAGAGAGAAATAGAAACATCGATGAGAGAGAACATCGATTGGCTGCCTTCTGCATGCCCCCCACTGGGGATCGGTCCCACAACCTGGACATGTGCCCTGACTGGGAATCGAACCAGCAACCTCTTGGTGCATGGGTCGATGCTCAACCACTACCACACCGGCCGGGCTGGAGTTTTTTTTTTTTGTTTGTTTTTTAATATGAAATCAATATCTTTAATAAATATTGAGCTATTGAGATTGTTTTTATCAGTAAACTTTGTTAGTGTGTGCCTTTTAAGGAATGTTATTTAATTTGTTGAATTTATTTGTATAAAGTTATTCATAATATTCCCTTGCTATCCTTTATGTGTTTATAAGATTTGTAATGATGTTTCCTCTTTCATTGTTGATTTTGGTTATGTAGGTCTTCTCTCATTTCTAATTGGTCTGGCTAGCAATATGTAAATTTGACTGATCTTTTAAGAACCAGTTTTCAGTTTTACTGATTTTTTTCATTTTTTAATTTGGATATATCCCTGTTACCTTTCTATAATTGATTCTGGTTTAACATTTTATTGTGTGAGAACAAATGTATGAAATAAATTTTAATTATTTTAAATTTATTACATTTGCTTATGACCCATGATGTGGCCTATCTTGTATATTCTGTGTGCCCTTGAAAAGAATTAATATTCAACTGTTTTGGGGCAGATTTTTCTATAAATGTCCATTTGAATCAATGGTATTTTTTCAGTTCTTTTATATCCTTGTTGATTTCCTGTCTTACTGAGAGAGTAGTTGAAGCCTCCAGCTGTAATTATGAATTTATGTTTCGTTATTTTTTGCTTTCCGTATTTTGAAGCTCTGTTGCTAGTTGCATACGCAGTTAATGAACTGACCCTTTTATCAATATGTAATATGTAGTGTCCTCTTTGCTCTGAGATTTATTTTGTCTTATATTTCCTTTTATTAGCTTAATGATGGCATATCTTTTTATATTCTTTGACTTTTAACTACCTATATCCTTATATTTAAAGTAAATTTCTTGTTAGTACCATAGTATCTTTTTTTTTAATCTTTACCAAGGATATTTTTTCCTTTTTTTTTTTTTTTTAGATAGAGTGGGAGGGAGGGCGAGAGAGAGGGAGAGAGAAACATCGTTCTGAGAGAGAACACATTGAATTAGTTGCCTCCTGCATGTGCCCCCATGGGAGGGGATTGACCCTTCAACCCAGGTACGTGCCCTTGACCAGAAATTGAACCCACAGTCCTTCAGAGTTCAGGCTGACACTTTAACCACTAAGGCACATGACCAGGGCTGTTCCTTTTTTATTCCTCAATTTTTTTTCCTGCCTTCTATTGGGTTATTTGTGCACTTAAAAGTATTTTATTTTAATTTACCTAACGTGGTTTTTATTCTCTCTTTGTATAGTTTATATAGCAGTTGCTCTAGTGATTATAGTAGATATCATGGGCCCAGAACCTAACTATGTATTAAATGTTTAATATTTGTTGATTAAAGCTGATTTTGATATTTACTGTTAGTGATGAAACTTTCTAAATAAAGTTATTGAAAAATAATAAAAGTTTTTTCTAACATACAGTATTAACATAATATTTTTGCCATGTATAATTTTCTCAATTTTCAAGCTGCTCCTTTCTTCACCAATAGCTTTTGCTTAATCGCCAAAGAGATATGTATTGTGAGATATGTATTGCTTTATCATCATAGTCTTGTCTAGGCTATTGCCTGTTGATGTTATGCCGCTCAGTTTTGCTTTTGAGTCCTAATTTTTCTGTTTATATGATTTGTAAGCTCTACACTGAGCTACTAGCTTTGAGAACAGTGGTATGTTTAAATGATTCTGTTTATATGGTAATAGTTCAAACAGTTACATGACCCCAAGGTAAATACTATCTCTTGTGTGTAGTGTCAAAAAGTTTATTTCTTCAAGTTTGTTTCCTGCTCTATAAATATGAAAGATTTGAACTATTTGAATTCCGACAGTTTTTTGTGTTGGAATATACTCTAATTTGGCTGTATTCAGATTAATTTAATACAAATTAACTCAGTTCATTTAAGAGATATTTGGTTTTATTTCTGTTAAAAATCAAACAAATATTGAAGCACCAGTAGAACAATTTGAAGAACATGAAAAATGTTACTAATCCTCTGTTTAAGGTGTCTGAGTATTAATCATTCACATAGATACTAGAATGTAGGTTACTTAGACTTATGCATCCACTTATAGGACATTTATAGCATGCCAGTCATTCTTCTTATTGTTGTGGCCCAATTCATGGTCCGATTGGCCAGCAGCCTCAATGTAGTTCAGTGTTAAGCAATAGAACTTTATATGTCTGCACTCTGTAGTCCATAGTTATTGAATTTAATTTTAATTACTTTAACTTTTAGCAGCCACATGTGGCTTTTCCTTTTTATATGTAAAACTTTCTTCTTGGAATTTTTTCTGAATCTCTCAAGCTTGTACATAAGCATAAGCTTCTAAGAGGGTCCTGGCCTTATTAAGTCAGCTTGCAGAACAGGAGAGAGAAAGCCGAAAAAATTGGAAAGAAAATGATACGTGAAGTGATAATTACAGTACAGTATGATAAGGATTAAATCAATGAATGGGTTGATAAAGTGACTAAATGCCTGGTGATATCTGGGACTTTGGTGAAGGAAAATAAACCATGCTAGGATTTTAAGTAAGAAGGATTAGCCCTAGCCAGTGTGGCTCAGTTGGGCGGCATCCCATGCACCCGGAAGGTCACTGGTTCAATTCCCAGACAGGGCATGTAGCCAGGTTGCAGGTTCAATGGCAGGGCAACCAATCCATGTACCTCTCTCATCGATGTTTCTCTGTCCCTCTCCGTCTAAAATAAATAACAATTTTTTAAAAGAAGCGTTTAATTAATGTAATTTAATTTAAAATAGAATTAATTGTTGTAAAATTACCAATCAAACCTATAAGGTTCTTTGTTGCACTTTCAGAAATAACTGCCAGACCAATACAGAACTACCAGAGAACCTCTTAAGAGTTCCTCTACCTCTGGAGCTATGCTGAGATGACAAAACCTTTGCCACTGCTTCCACTCAGCTGCTTCTGTTACCCAGAAAACTGGAGATTGAATACTAGTCTAGAGAAGGTGGGAAGAATTATAAAACTAGTTCTCTTTTTTCCCTCTTCATTGACAAGCCAAGTGGACTTGAACAAGAAAACTTTAATTAAAAACTCAAATTGTTCAGTGAAAACTCATTTTAGGTTAAGATAACCTCTCTGAGAAAATAAATTATCATATGGGGACGTAGAGAAAACCAAATTGCACTATTGCAAATTGCATAAAACTTAAGTAGGTTTTATTGTGAAGGTATACAAATAACCCTTATATATTCATTCTTTACAGATCCAGGATGAGAAGACTGATAAAAGAAGAAGCTAGCTGAAGAGCTATAAGATGCCCAAATCTGGGTTCACAAAGCCAGTTCAGAGTGAAAATTCTGACAGTGACAGCAATATGGTAGAAAAACCATATGGAAGAAAGGTATATGATTATACTAAAGATTTGTTGACTCTTGAAACTGGGAAAAAGAGTTGTTCAACCATCATCGTAATCCAGTTTAGACCATTTCCATCATTGCTAAAAGGTCCTCATGCCCATTTATAATGAGTCCATTCCCACCCCAACCCTCAGACAACCATAAATCTTTCAAAATCAGGAATTTTAAGTTTTCAACTTTCTTTTCAAAACTTGTTTTGGCTATTCAATATCCTTTGCATTTTCATATAAATTTTAGGATTAGTTTGTCAGTTTCTGTAAAAGAGAAAAAGCCCACTGGGATTTTAATGGGGATATTATTGAATCAGTACATTGAATCTGTAGATCATTTGAATGGTATTACCATATTAACAATATGTCTTCCTATCCATCCCTACAGAATATCTCTCCGTTTATTTAATCTTCAGCTTCTCAGAACAATGCTTTGTAGTTTTCGGTGCACAAAGCATGCGCTCTGGTTGTTAAATTGTTCATATTTTATTTTTTTGAACACTCTTGTAGATCATTTCATTTATTATTTTTCATGGCTAATATATAGAAATATAATTGATTTTTATATAGTGACCTTGACTTCACTGAACTCATTTATTGATTCAAAAACTTTGTGGATTCCTTATGTTTTTCTACAAATGAGATTGTCATCTACATATAAAGATAATTTTACTTTTTCAGTATGGATACTTTTATTTCTTTTTCTTGCTAATTACACTGAGAATATCTGCCTTTGGATTATACTGTTTAATTTACTCACATTTAATGTAATTATTGATAAGGTTGGATTTATATCTGCTGTTTTGTTCTTTGTTCTTATGTGTTCCATGTCTTTTTTCCCCCTCATCTATACTGCCTTTTTAAATACTTTTTTTTAAAGTATTTTTCAGTGTACTAGTTAAATTTCTGTGATTTTTTTAAAAGAATATTTCTTGAATTATAGTCTTTAAATGTTGATCTAGGAATTATGATGTGCATCCTAATTCTACAGGTTAATATTGATCTAATTCCAGTAAAAATAGCAACTTGGCTCCAATATAGCTTCATTTCCTCTCTTCCTTTGTGTTACCTATGTACATCTACATTTGTTAATTAATGCAACAACAGAATGTTATAATTATCTTATATACTCTTCTCTTTTAAAGAAATAAGAGAAGAAAAGAAAAAAAATTTTTATACAGTTGTTTTTTATGTAAAAATTTACCAATTTTGGCAGTCTTACTTTCTTCCTATGAATTTAAGTCATGGTCTAGTGTCATTGCCTTACAGTCTCTGAGAATTTTCCTTAGTATTTACTGTAAGATTTTCATCCATGATTTATCTCAGTCTTCATTAATCTAGGAATATTTTCATTTTGCCATTTAAAAAAAATAGCTTTATTGAGCTATAATTCACATACCATGCAATTTACTCATTCAAAGTGTATAATGCAGGAGTTTTTAGTGTATTTACAAGAGTTGTGTAGTCATCACTACTATCAGTTTTAGAATATTTTCACCTGGAAAACACTCTGTACCCATTAGCAGTCACTTACCATTCTATCCCCAACTTTCACAGCCCTAGGCAGCCACCAATTTACTTTCTCTCTTTATAGATAGACTTGCCTATTCTGGATAGTTCATATAAAGGAAGTTATGCAGTAGGTGGTCTTTCATGACTTTTTGCCTTTATTTTCAAAGGATAGTTTTGTTGGATACTAGACTTCTTATTTGACTTTTTTTTATTATTATATTGAATACGTCATCCCACTTCTTACTTGCTTTAACTGTTTCTGATGAGAAGTCAACTATTATATTGTGCCCTTGTCCTAATGAATTTTATTTTCTGTTACTGCTCTCTTATATTTAAACAGTTTGAGTGTAATGTGTTTAAGATCCCTTATTTTATGTGGGGTTTGTTGAGTTTCCTGGATGTATAGATTAATGGCTTTTCATGAAATTTGGGGTGTTTAATTTACCTTTTTCTTTCCTTTTTTTGCCATCCCACATCTGCTATTGAACATATCTAATACATTTTCAGTTACTCTTTTTAAATCCAGTATTTCCATTTGGCTCTTTTTGTAATTTTTTAAAATTGATATTCTCTATTGATGTAATTGTCATATTTTAATTTATTAAAAATTTTTTTATTTCTTTCTGGTCTTGCCACATATATCTGAGCTCACTCAGAGAAGTTTCTATTAAATAATATATTCCTTGCTTTTTTGTATGTCTTAATTTTTACTGAAAACTAGGCAATTTAGATCATATATTGTAGCAGCTCTGGATTCTTATTTCCCACCTGAAAGTTGTAATTGTTGATAGGATTATTGTTTTGATTTTGTTTTAGTAAAAAGTCAGGAGCTTAACTCTGGTGCTTGTCATGACCACTGGTGTCCATTTTTCTCTTTCTCTTTTTTAGTCTTCACTTCCTAGGGGTTTCCCCTGTGTCTGCATAGATAATTCAGCAGCCACTGATTGAGCAGAGGTTGTACTCAAACATCATGAGCCAGTAAGACTTTCTTTCACCTTCCTTTTTTTAAAATTTAAATCATTTTTTATTTTAAAATTATAGTTGACATATTAGTTTCAGGTGTATACTCCAGTGATTAGACATTGTATAACTAACTAAGTGATCATCCCAATAAATCTCATACCCATCTGACACCATACATAGTTATTAAAATACTATTACTATATTCCCTGTGATGTATTTTACGTCCCCATGACTATTCTGTAACAACCAATTTGTACTTCTTTTTTGTTGTTGTTAATTGTCACCTAAGGATATTTTTTCTGTTGATTTTCAAAGAGAGTGGAGGGAAGGAAGGAGGGGGAGAAGGACAGAGAGAGAGAGAGAGAAACATCAATGTGAGAGAGATACATCAATCAGTTGCCTCCTGCATGCACCGCAACCAGGGCCAGGGATTGAACCCTTGACCCTTTGATACAAAGGCTGACACTCTAATCACTGAACCACACTGGGCAAGGCCATTTTGTACTTAATCCCTTCTCCTTTTTTGCCCATCTCCCCAACCACCCTCCCCTCTGGCAGCCGTCAAATGTTCTCCATATGTATGATTCTGTTTCTGTTTTTGTTTATTTTATTTTACAGATTAAATTGTTAATAGATATGTATTTATTGCCATTTTATTGTTCTTCCTTTTTTAAAATTTTTTGTTTTTGTTAATCCTCACCCGAGGACATTTTTCCATCATTTTTTTTTTTTTTAGATAGAGTGGGAAGGAGGGAGGGAGAGAGAGAGAAACATTGATGTGAGAGAGACACATTGATTGGCTTCCTCCCACACAACTCCAGCCAGGGCCCAGGATCAAACCTGCAACCCAGGTACATGCCCTTGACCTGCAGTATGGCGCTCTAACCACTGAGTGAAACCAGCAAGGGCTATTGTTCATATTTTTTATCTTACTTTCTTCTTCTTAAAGAAGAAGACCCTTTAACATTTCAAATACTACTGGTTTGGTGGTGATGAACTCCTTTAACATTTTCTTGTCTGGGAAGCTCTTTATATGTCCTTTGAGTCTTTTATTTATTTATTTATTTATTTATTTATTTATTTATTTATTTATTTATTTACTTATTTATTTACTTATTTATTTATTTATTTTAATCCTCACCCGAGGATATTTTTCTGTTTATCTTCAGATAGAGAGGGAGGGACGGGAGGGAGGGAGGGAGGGGGAGAGAGAGACAGAGACAGAGACATTGATGTGAAAGAGAGATATTGACTGGTTGCCTCCTGCACTACCTGACCAGGGCCGGGGACGATCTGCAACTGAGGTACATGCCCTTGAGCGGAATCGAACCCATGACTCATTAGTCGGAGGGCCAATGCTCTAACTACAGAGCCAGACCAGCCAGGGCTCTCTTGCTGCTTTTAAGGTTCTCTCTTTGTCTTTAACCTTTTGCATTTTGATGATGATGTGTCTTGGTGTAGGCATCTTTGGATTAATCTTGTTTGGGACTCTCTGTGCTTCCTGGACTTATATATCTGTTTCTTTCACCAAGATAGGGAAGTTTTCTGTCATTTTTTCAAATAGGTTTTTTTTTTTTTTTTTGTTACAGATGTTTCTCCTTTTTTTCCCATTGACACTCTCCTCCCCATCCCCCCACCCCGTCCCCAGCTTTGTTGTCCATTACCATCAGTTATGCATACATGCGTATAAGTTTATCTCTTCCCTCCCCCCCACCCCGTTTTCTGAGGGTTGTCAGTCTGTACCCTACTTCCACATCTCTGGGTCTACCCTGTTCCTCAGGCTGTTATGTTTATTATATTCCACAAATAAGTGAGATCATGTGATATTTGTCTTTCTCTGCTTGGCTTGTTTTGCTTAGGATAATACTCTCGAGGTCCCTCCATGTCGTCTCAAAGGATAAGAGATCTTTCTTTCTTACAACTGCGTAGTACTCCATTGTGTATATGTACCACAGCTTTTTTATCCATTCATCCACTGATGGACACTTGGGCTGTTTCCAGATCTTAGCTATTGTAAATAGTGCTGCTATGAACATGGGGGTACATATATTCTTTCTGATTGGTGTTTCAGGCTTCTTAGGGTATATTCCTAGAAGTGGGATCACTGGGTCAAATGGCAATTCAATTTTTAATTTTTTGAGGTAACACCATAGTGTTTTCCACAGTGGCTGCACCAGTCTGCATTCCCACCAGCAGTGTACTAGAGTCCCCTTTTCTCCACACCTTCGCCAACACTTATTGTTTGATGATCTGTTGATGGTGGCCATTCTGACAGGTGTGAGGAGAGATACCTCATTGTTGTTTTAATTTGCATCTCTATGATGATTAGTGATGTGTTGAGCATTTCTTCATATGTCTCTTAGCCATTTGTATGTCCTGTTTGGAGAGGTGTCTATTTAGTTCCTCTGCCCATTTTTCAATTGGGTTCTTTGTCTTCCTTTTGTTGAGTTGTATGAGCACTCTATATATTTTGGAGATTAACCCCTTATCTGATGTATCATTGGCAGTTATTCTCTCCCATACAGTGGGTTCCCTTTCCAATTTGATGGTTGTTTCTTTTGCTGTGCAAAAGCTTTTGAGTTTGATGTAGTCCCATGTATTCATTTTTTCCTTTGTTTCTGTTGCCTTAGGTGATGTATCAGTGAAGATTCTGCTGCGTATGATGTCCGAAATTTTGTTGCCTACATTTTCTTCTAGGATTTTTATGGATTCATGAGTCACATTTAAATCTTTTATCCATTTTGAGTTTATTCTTGTGTATGGTGTAAGTTGATGGTCTAGTTTCATTTTTTTGCATGTAGCTGTCCAATTTTCCCAACACTATTTATTAAAGAGGCTGTCTTTATTCCATTGTATGCTCTTGCCACCTTTGTCAAATATTAATTGAGCATAATGTCTTGGGTCAATTTCTGGATTCTCTGTTCTGTTCCACTGGTCTATATGCCTGTTCTTGTGCCAGTACCAGGCTGTTTTGATTACAGTGGCTTTGTAGTATAACCTGATATCCGGTATTGTGATCCCACCTACTTTGTCCTTCTTTTTCAAGTTTGCTGTGGCTATTCGGGGTGTTTTTTGGTTCCATATGAACTTTTGAAGTATTTGTTCTAGTTCTGTGAAATATGTCGTTGGTATTTTGATGGGGATTGCGTTGAATTTATAGATTGCTTTGGGTAATACGGACATTTTAATGATGTTCATTTTTCCAATCCATGAACAAGGTATGTGCTTCCTTTTTTTTTTTTATCTTCCTCTATTTTTTTTTTCAATGTCCTGTAGTCTTCTGCAAATAGATCCTTTACTTCTTTGGTTAAGATTATTCCTAGGTATCTTAATTTTTTTACCGGAATGGTAAATGGGATTGTTTTTTTAGTTTCTCTTTGAGTTCATCATTGGTGTATAAGAATGCCGTTGATTTCTTGACGTTAATTTTGTATCCTGCTACTTTGCCAAATTCATTAATTAAATCTAGTAGATTTTTGATGGAGTCTTTAGGGTTTTCTTTGTATAGTATCATGTCATCTGTAAATAATGACAGTTTCACTTCCTCCTTTCCAGTTTGGATTCCTTTTATTTTTTCTTCACATCTGATTGCTGTGGCTAAGACTTACAGTACTATGTTAAATAAGAGTGGCGAAAGTGGGCATCCCTGTTTTGTTCCTGTTCTTTAGGGAAATGTTTTTAGTTTTTGCCCATTGAGTCTGATGTTGGCTATAGGTCTTTCATATGTGGCCTTTATTATATCAAGATATAATCCCTCTATTCCCAAATTGCTGAGCATTTTTATCAGAAGTGGATTCTGGATTTTGTCGAATGCTTTTTCAGCGTCTATTGATATGATCGTGTGGTTTTTATCTTTCATTTTGTATATGTGGTGTATCACACTTATTGATTTGCGAATATTGAACCAGCCTTGCATCCCTGGGATGAATCCTACTTGGTCATGGTGAATAATTTTTTTGATGTATTGCTGGATCCGATTTGCTAGTGTTTTGTTTAGGATTTTGGCATCTATGTTCATTAGGGATATTGGCCTGTAGTTTTCTTTCTTTGTAGTAGCTTTTTCTGGTTTTGGCATTAGAATTATGCTGGCCTCATAAAATGAGTTTGGAAGTCTTCCTTCTTCTTGAATTTTTTGAAATAGTTTGGGGAGAACAGGTGTTAGTTCTTCTTTGAATGTTCGGTAAAACTCCCCCATGAAGCCATCCGGGCCTGGGCTTTTGTTTGCTGGGAGAGTCTTGATTACATCTTCAGTTTCCTTAGTTGTTATTGGTCTGTTCAAGTTTTCTATCTCTTCCCGGTTCACCTTATAGAGCAGGAATCACATCAGCTGGGCTCTGATGCCACCTGAGTTTGCCCCTTGACCACTCCAGCTGGGCTCTGATTGCACCTGAGTTTGCCCCTTGACCTCCCTTGTGGAGGTGGTTGGGTGGTGCTTTGATGTGGTCCGAGGCATTCCACTGGGTGCACTGGCTCTGGGTCCCTCTCCCCCCGGAAGTGTAGGCCAAGGTCATCCGCCACCTTTGTTCTGCCTGAGGCCACTCAGCTTGAGCTACAAAGCATTATGTAGATTGCTGCTACTTGTACTGGGCTTGGCAGTGCCCAGGCCAGGCAAGGCAAAACTGCAAACCAAGGCCAGCTGCCACTAGTGCCTAGCCTGGGGCCACTTACCAAGAGGTATGGGCCACATGGAGGCCAGATGGTACTTGTTTGAGAGATTTTAGGGAAGTCTGAAGCATGAACCAATACAGACCATTTGTTTGAGAAAGCCACTGGAAACAGTTTGGGCAGGCGATGGGGTGCGATGGGGTCTCACGGAATCACCAGGTCAGGGCAAAACATTGTGAGACATGTTGATAGAGACTCAGATATGGCATCCACCTGCTGGCTCTGTGTGGGGTGTCTCCGAAAGGAACAATGACCTCTGCCAGCACTTCTGTCTGGGATAAAACTGCCCCTCCAGTTCTCACCCTAATGCCCTACAATTCAGTTTCTCCCCCTATGTCTCTGGTGCCTTCTGAACTGCTGCCCCAGCACTGGAACTCAGGGAGTGAGTCTGAGTAAGTTCTTGCATGGGCCTCTTAAAAGGAATTTCCTGGGACTCCAGAAGTTCTCCATCTTACTCAGCCACAACCCCCACTGGTTTTTACAGCCACAAGTTATGGGGACTTCTCTTTCTGGCTATGAAACCCTGAGCTGCTGGGGAGTCTGTAATGGGATTGGGAACCCTCGTTCCTCACTGGGACCTCCACAACTGAGATATCCCTCCTGATTTTTATTCACCAACTGGGACTGGCCTGTTTCGTGTCTCTACTCCTCCTGCCAGTCTCAATGGGGCTGCTTCTTTAAATCCTTAGTTGTAGGGCTTCTATTCCGCTAGATTGCAGGCAGTTCTGTATATATGGTGGTGGTTCTGTGATTTAGTTGTAATTTTGATGTGGATGTGGGAGGATGTGAGTACCACATTTACCTACACCACCATCTTGACCAGACGACTTCCTTTCACCTTCTGCCAACAGACTTGTATGTGTGTTGGGAAATACATATATTCAGTGTTCAGGGATATATCAAATCTGCCCTGGTTTTTTTCTGCTGGGCTCACCCAGGTCTTCCCTTTGCTTGTGTACAGCCTCCTAGTCAACCAAGAATGGATAGATCTCCCCTGCACATGCATACATTCTCCCATTCATTGAGTGTTGTATGGAGAGCTTAGCACTTCTTGGATCTCCTTGTCAGCTGGGCATATATGGCAATCTTATTAGCACCACTACATCTCTCATTCTTGCTATCTTCCTGTTAAATTTCTAGCTTATCCACCAGGTGTGCTGCTCCCCCGCAGTGGGACCACAGCATTAGGGTACTAGAAGTGTGTTTTTACCCCCTCCATTTGTTTTCTACCCTGTTTTCTATTTTTATCAACAGTATGGTTGGGTGTGGGTTTTTGGCTCTAGAACAGTTCAAATTGGCACCCTGGAAGCAAGATGCTGGTTTTTGTCGCCAGCCCCACCCTGGTAGGGCTTCATCTAAACTGACTGGCCAGGGAATGAGAGCCAACCCAGGTAAGAATGCCAGAGATACTCAGTGTTCTTATCCATAGTTCAGTAGTTTTTCTTGAAGACAATGCTTCTTAATTTGTTGTTTACTTTTGTTCTATTTCTAGAGCCTTGAAGAGCCTTGACAATTTTGTCCAGATTTATAGTTGTTTCTTGGGGAGATAAGTTGCCAGTATTTTCATTTCACCATTAAAGTTTCCTCAGATATATTTTAATGTGACAAATCTTTAAGGAGAGTGATTTTATTAATTTTTTTATTTTATTCAACAAACTTTATTTGAAATTCCTGTTGTGTTATGTGCCTCTCCTCTAACCCTTGGAATAAAACAATGAGTGATTAGGGCATGGTCCAAACTTTATGAAAACTCTTAACTAATTATTCTACCTGTGTGTTTGAAATGTGTTGTTCTCAGGGCCCTTTGATTCTCTTCAGCATAATTGAGGATCCCAAAGAGCTTTTTTATATGTGGGTATATCTGTTGATATTTACAATATCAGACAGTAAAACTGAGAAAAAATTTAGATGTTTATTAATTGGCTTTAAAAATAGTAAAACATGTAATATATTACATGTTAACACAAGTAATATATTTTCCTGAAAAACAACTATATACAGGCATACCTCGGAGCTACTTACGTGCAGGTTCAGTTTCAGACCATTGCAGTAAAGCGAATTTCACAATAAAGCAGGTCACACAAATATCTTTTGGTTTTCCAGTGTACATAAAAATCATGTTTACACTATAGTTAGTCTGTTAAATGTGCAATAGCATTACATAAGAAAAACAATGTACATACCTTAATTAGAAACTACTTTAGCCCTGGCCGTTTTGACTCAGCAATTAGAGCATCGACCCGTGGACCAAAGATTCGTGGGTTCGTACCTCGATTGCAGTTCGTCCCTGGCCCTGGTCAGGGTCGTGTGGGAGGCAGCCAATCGATGTGTCTCTCTCACATCGATGTTTCTCTCTCTCCCTCTATCTCTTTCTCTCCCCTTCCCTCCCACTCTATCTGAAGATATTTGAAAAAATATCCTCGGGTGAGGATTAAAAAAAAAACTTTAGTGCAGCCGGTGTGGCTCAGTTGTTGAGCATCGACCCATGCACCAAGAGGTCGCCAGTTCGATTCCCGGTCAGGGCACATGCCCAGGTTGAGGGCCAAATCCCCAGTTGGGGGCATGCAGGAGGCGACCAATCGATGTTTTCTCATCGATGTTTCTCTCTCTCCCTCTCCCTTCCTCTCTAACTAAAATCAATAAAGAAAAAAAAAGTTTATAAAACAACTACTTTATTGCTAAAAAAATGCTGTCCATCATCTGAACCTTCAGTGAGTCATAATCTTTTTGCCAGTGGAAGGTCTTGCTTCTAGGTTGATGCCAACGCAGTACCTGCAAAGTATGGTAAAGCAAAGTGTAATAAAATAAGTTATGCCGTTATCCAAGGCAAAAAATATTAATGAGAAGAGGGTCATTGGTTTTTCAAATGATCTTCAATGTGTGGCTTCACATCAGATAGCCAGATTCTCCTCTGGTTGTATATTCATTATGTTCAGATATCACTTGTCATGTAGTCTCCAGAAACCTCAAGTACACATTCTTGAGAGAATGGGAGAGAAAAATACAACATCTTAGGGTTATTATGAGCATGTTTCTGACCTTGCAGATCCTCTCAAATGGTCTCAGGGGACCATACTTTGAGAATTTCTGTACCATTGTAGGAAGCACACTAATGAAAGTATTGAGTGTACAATGATGGCACTAAAAGGAGAGAAGCAACCCATTCTAGGAGATTCAGGGATGGTCTTACAGTAGAAAAGATACTTAGCCTGGATTCTGAAGGATGAGTAAGTATGTGATTAGCAGGAAAGTGGGAACAAAGGGTTGTTCAAGGAGAAGATGTAAAAAAATATATGAATCTGTACAGGAGTGCATACAAAGATAGTATGTAAGCCTATGAAGGATGGAGAATAGGAGATGAGCATTAGACAGGGGCCAGTTCATTATGGCCTTGTGTGACTTGTTAAGGATGTTAGATGTTAGAATTTATCCTGTAGCCAGTGAGCTAGAGGGAAGGGCCATTGTAGAGACCAGTTAGAGTGTTGTTAAAAAATATAAGCAGCCCTGGCAAGTTCGGCTCAGTGGTTAGAATGTCGGCCCGCAGACTAAAGAGTCGCACATTCAATTCCGGTCAGGGGCACGTACTTCAGTTTCGGTTCGGTTCCCGGCTCTGGTTGGAGTCGTGCAGGAGGCAGCCAGTCGCTGTGTGTCTCTCTTACACTGTTTCTCTCTCTCTCTCTCCCCCCTCCCTCCCTCCCAATTTAGCTGAAGATAAATGGAAAAATATCCTCAGGTGAGGATTAGAATATATATATATATGCGCAAATGTGGGCAGTGGCTGTGGGGATGGAGAGAAGTTGGCAGATCTAAAAAACTTTGAATGAATTAAACTTACTTGTGTATGTAGAAAAGTTGTTTGATTCCACTCTGAAGTTGATTGGACTGTTACTCTCTGAGAGGGAATTCAGGAAAAGGAACCGGTTGTTTTGAGATATTTGGTTTGTTCTTTGGATTGAGTTGGCCATCAGAACATCTAAGTAGAAGTATTAGCAGGCAGTTAGATATGAATCTAGCACTCAAAAGCTAGATTGAAATAAATATATGAGGATTTGTGGAAGAGTAACTTAAAGGTGTGGAGATGTCATCCAAAGAGAGTGAGGCAAGAATGGAGGAGAATATAACCTGAAGAATTCAAATATTTTAGGAGGAGTTGAGAGATGGGGAGTTGAGGAGGACAGAGAGAGAACCAGGGGAGTTCGCGCAGAGAAGAGTGGCCAAGGGAGTCTGTACGCCAGGTGCCACAGAGGTTAATAGGAAAGATGAGGCCATTCAATTTCATCAATTGAGACACCTTAAAATGACCTTGGTAAAAGTAATTTCAGTAGAGTTGTGGGGATAGAATACAGTATTAGATTTGAGGAAAGAATTAGAACTTTTATTTCTAAATGTTTAATTATAATGAAGTTTGCATCTGTGAAATTATATCTGGGCTGCTTGATGTTACTTTTTTGGATTTGAATTTTTAAGGCCAAACTTGCTGAAGCTTTTATTCTTGTTAGGTACTTTGTATGTATGTATCTTTTGAAAGCTGCTACTGAATATACAATAGGCCCTGAGCATTACTGTCATAAAGGTGTGATTTCTTAAAAATGTAAAGATTAGAACAAAAAGCAAACACTTTTCACAAACATACTTATATTAAAAACAAAGTTTACGTAAGTTAAGAAGACTTAAAAACCACTAGATTTATAAAATCAATAGGAAGAATATATACATACTCTTAGATTCTTCATTTGTTAACTTTTGCCTTATCTAAAGGGATTAATATTCTTGGCCTCTATTTTAATGATTCAATTAAAAAAATATTTTTTTTCTTTATTGATTTTAGAGAGAAAGGGAACGGTAGGGAGAGATAGAAACATTGATGAGAGAGAACATCAGTTGGCCACCTCCTGCATGTCCCCCACTGGGGATCTGGCCTACAACCTGGGCATGTGCCCTGACTGGAAATTGTACTGGTGACCTCTTAGTGCATGGGTCGACGCTCAACCACTGAGCCACACCGGCTGGGCTGATTCAATGTTTTTTAAAGATCACATGTTTGGGTAAGGGTCACAATGTGAGGCAATATGCATGGTAATTACTGCCATATTTTGTGATTTTTTTCAAGCTGCTTGACATCAAAAGATGTTAGAAATAATTTTTTTCCATTTTAAATAGATATTTGACTGCGTATTTGCATCTTAAAAGAGGAAGGGGCCATAATTTCCGTTCCAAATTTCCTGCATATAGACTATTTTATTTCTGCTGCTTAGAAAATTAAGTTAAAAGGGAGTTTATATTCACCTACATATTTACAAAGCATATTCTCACGATTGTCTTTTTTTTTTTACATCTAGCTTTATTCAGCAAGAAAAATAAGACAGTATACTAGATTTCCAAGATCATGAATGGAAGAGGGGACACTACTACAGCTATTACGGAAATTTAAGAAAAAAGATTATACAGAATAATATGAATAGTCAAGTGACAAAAAGTTAGATATAACATAGTAAAATGGACAAAATCTTTTAAAGCCACAAACTAATAAAACTAACTCAAGAAGACATGAAAAATCTGAATAGAGTTTATATAGCAAAAGCCTGAATTACTAATTTAAATAGTTCCCCCCCCCCCAAAAAAAAAACAGCCTAAACAAGATCACTGGTAAATCTTATCAAATATTTAAGAACAATCAGTGCCAATTTTTCACAACATACAGTCTTCCAAAAATTAGAAAAAGAAGTAATAGTTCTCAATTTAGTGTATAAGAATGGTACTTGACAAAATGAAACATCCTTTCATGATAAAAACACTCATTAAAATAAAAATAAAAGGGAATTTCCTCAAATCTATAGAAGGAAGCTATGGAAAACATATAACTAACATCATATGTAATGGTAAATAACTAAATGCTTTCTTCCTAACACAAGAGACAAAAGAAGGATGTCCATTCTTACCGCATCTCAGCATTGCATTGGAATTTTTAGCCAGGTAAATTGCTCAAGAAAAAGAAACAAAAGCATCCAAATGGGAAATAAATAACTAAAATAATCTCTATTATATTTCTATAACTAGCAAGGGACAATCCAGAAGTAAAGTTAACACCAGTTTCATTTACAATAGCGGCAAAAGAATAAAATACTTAGGAATAAATATAAAAATTAAGTGTAAAACCTGTATGCTAAAAATTACAGTACATTGTTGAAAGAATTTAGAGAAGACACACTACATGAAAAATCTCCCATGTTCATGGATCAGAACACTTAATGTTGTCAGGATGACAGTAATTTCCATATTAATCTACAGATTCAGTGCATTCCCAATCAAAATTCCAACTGGATTCTTTGAAGAAATGGCAAGCTGATCCTAAAATCCATGTGGTAATAGTAGGGACCCAGAGCAGCCAAATAAATAATCTAAAAAAAAACAAATTGGGAAGACTTACATCCCAATGTCAAATTTTATTACAAAGTTACTGTAATCAAGACAGTGTGATGGTGCTATAAGGATAGAAATATTGTTAAATGGAATGACAGAGATTCCAGAATTAAACCCAAATGTTAATGGATAATTGATTTTTTCTCAAGCATGCCAAGATAATGCAATAGGGAAAAGATAGTCTTTTCCACAAACAGTGCTGAGACAAGTGGATATCCATATGCATAACACTGAGATTGGGCTCCCACCTCACAACATACACAAAATCTATCTCTTTTTTGGTTCCATAGGTTCTTAAGGGAAATGCTTTTGGTTTTTGCCCAATGAGTATGATGTTGGCTATAGGTTTTTCATATATGGCCTTTATTGTGTCAAGTTATGATCTTTCTATTCCCACATTTCTGAGTGTTTTTATCAGAAATGAGTACTGGATTTTGTCGAATGCTTTTTCAGCATCTATTAAAACAATCATATGGTTTTTAACTTTCATTTTGTTTCTGTGGTGTATCACATTCATTGATTTACATATATTGTACCATCCTTGCATTCCTGGGATGAATCCCACTTGGTCATGATGAATGATTTTTTGATGTATCGCTGGATCCGATTTGCTAATATTTTGTTAAGGACTTTGGCATCGATGTTCATCAGGGATATTGGCCTGTGGTTTTCTTTCTTTGCAATGTCTTTATCTGGTTTTGGAATTAGAATTATGCTGGCCTCATAAAATAGGTTTGGAAGTCTTCCATCTTCTTGAATTTTTTGGAATAGTTTGAGGAGAATGGGTGTTAGATCTTCTTTGAATATTCAGTAAAACTACTCCATGAAGCCGTCCAGGCCTGGGCTTTTGTTTGCTGGGAGAGACTTGATTACATCTTCAATTTCCTTCGTTGTTGTTGGTCTGTTCAAGTTTTCTATCTCTTCCCGGTTCAGTTTTGGGAGACTATGTGTTTCTAGAAATTTGTCCTTTTGCTTAGATTGTCCAATTTGTTGCCATATAATTGTTCATAATATTTGTTAACAATCCTTTGTATTTCTGTGGTGTCAGTTATTATTTCTCCTCTTTCATTTCTTATTTTGTATATTTGGGTTCTCTCTCTTTGTTTCTTGGTGAGTCTAGCTAAGGGTCCATCAAACTTGTTTATCTTTTCAAAAAACTAGCTCTTTGTTTCATTGATCCTTTGAATTGTTTTTTTGGTCTCCATGTCGTTTATTTCTGCTCTGATCTTTACTATTTTCTTCCTTCTACTTGTGCTGGGGTTTTCTTTCTTTTTTTTTTATCCTCACCCGAGGACATTTTTTCATTTTTTGTTCAGATGCGGGGGGTGGTGAGAGAGAGAGAGAGAGAGAAACATCGACATGAAAGGGACACATCTAGTGGCTGCCTTCCACACGACCAACCAGAGCCGGGGACAAATTGCAACCAAGGTACGTGCCCCTAGCGGGAACCGAACCCGGGTCTCTCTGGACCACAGGCCATCACTCTAACCGCTGAGCAAAACCGGCCAGGGCATGGGGGTTTTCTTTTTGTTTGCTTTCTAGTTCTTTAAGTTGTGAAGTTAGGTAGTCAATTAGAAATTTTTCTTGTTTCTTGAGGTGGGCCTGTAGTGCTATGAACTTCCCTCTCAGAACTGCTTTCAGTGCATCCCATAGATTTGTGTTGTTGTGTGTTCATTTTCATTGGTTTCCAGGAAGTTTTTAATTTCTTCCTTGATCTCCATGGTAACCCATTAATGGTTCAATAACATGCTATTTAGTCTCCATGTGTTCAAATGTCTTTGCATGTTCTTGTTGCAGTTGATTTCTAGTTTCATGCTATTGTGATCTGAGAAGATGCTTGATACGATTTCAGTCTTCTTAAATTTGTAGACTTAGTTTGAGCCCTAACATGTAGTCTACCTTTGAGAATGTCCCATGTGCACTTGAGAAGAATGTGAATTCTGCAGTTTGGGGTGTAATTCTCTGTAGGTATCTATTAAATCCATTTGATCTAGCGCTTCATTTAGAATCTCTGTTTCCTTGTTAATTTTTTGTCTAGAGGATCTATCCAGTGATGTCAGCGGAGTGTTGAAGTCCCCTGCTATGATTGTATTGCTGTCAGTTTCTCCTTTGAAGTCCTTCAGAAGATTTTTAATATATTTTAGTGCTCCTATATTGGGTGCATATATGTTTACCAAGGTTATATCTTCCTTTTGGATAGATCTTTTCGATATTATGTAGTGGCCTTCTTTGTCTCTAGTTATGGCCTTCATTTTGAAATCTATTTTATCAGATATGAGTATTGCTACCCCAGCTTTTTTTTTCTTTCCGTTTGCTTGGAAGGTTTTTTTCCATCCCTTTACTTTCAACCTATGTGAGTCTTTTATTGTGAGGTGGGTCTCTTGTAAACAACATATGTGTGAGTCATGCTTTCTTATCCAGTCAGCTACTCTGTGTCTTTTTATTGGAGCATTCAAACCATTTACATTTAAGTTGATTATCGATATGTACTTATTTATTGCCATTTTTGTTTAGTGTGGTTATATTTTTCTTCCTATTCTACTAATTACAGCAGTCCTTTTAGCATTTCTTGCAGTGCTGGTTTGGTGCTAATATATTCCCTTAGCCTTTTTTTGTCTGGGAAGCTCTTTATTTGACCTTCTATTTTGAATGATAGCCTTGCTGGATAGAGTAGTCTTGGGTTCAGATCCTTGTTTTTCATGACCTTGATTACTTCATGCCATTCCCTTTGTCCTGTACTGTTTCTGTTGAGAAGTCAGCTGATATCCTTATGGGGGTTCCTTTGTAGGTAACCTTTTGCTTATCTCTTACTCCCTTTAGGATTCTCTCTTTGTCTTTAATTTTTGGCATTTTAATTATTATGTGTCTTGGTGTGAGCCTTTTTGGGTTCTTCTTGCTTGGGGCTCTCTGTGCTTCTTGAACTTGAATGCCTTCTTTCTTCACCAAGTTAGGAAAGTTTTCTGTCAGTATTTCTTCAAATGTATTCTCTAACCCTTGCTCATTTTTTCTTCTTCAGGAACTCCTATGATGCGAATGTTACTACATTTCCAGTTGTCCCACAGTTCTTAAGCTGTCTTTCTGTTTTTTAATTGTTTTTTCCTTTTGGTTTTCTGGTTGGTTGATTTTTTTCTACCCTGTCTTCTAATTCACTGATCTGGTCCTCAGCTTCCTCTACTCTGCTGGTTATTCCTTCCACTGTGTTCTTTATTTCTGCTATGTCATTCTTCATTTCCACTTGGTTGGTTTTCAGTGTTTCTGTGTCTTTACTTAAGGTGTTGATGTCCTTACTCATGCTGTTGAGCTTCCTCAAGATCATGGCTCTGAACTCTACCTCTGATAATTTGCTTAACTGCATTTCATTTATCTCATCTTAGGTAGAGTTCTCTTGTTCTTTCATTTGGGATTTGTTTCTTTGTTTCATCATTTTGGCTATCTCAGTGGGTTTTGGAGCCTGCCAAATTTTCCCTGTGAGTGTTGGTGTTCTGCTGTTTGTGGTTCCCTCTACTGGGTTTGGATGAGTGTGGGAGGGCCCACGTTAAACACAACTGTCAAGTCTTTCTTTCCTGGGTGTATATGTAAGCCCAGGAAAGGTTCAGTTATCCTCTAGCTTTTTGCCTGGAGGCTATTAGTCTCAGTTACTCAGGGCCTTGGAATGTAGCCCTCTGGTATTCTGCAGTAAGAGGATTTCCAGAGGGTGGGACCGATGCCGGTTTTTAATGAGCCTCAGTTTGCAATTCTTTGACTCACCTGGAAGGGGCTGAATCTCTGAGGGAGGGGCTGCTGGTTTTCCCCACAGCTCTGGGAAGGACCAAGCTGGCCCCCATCCTGTGTGGCTGGGAAGGACCAAGCTGGCCACCGACCTTTGTGGCCACAACTCAGCAAAAACTCTGAGCACCCTCCAAATCCTGGGTGTCCCCACAGAGTTCCAATCCAGTCTGCCCTCCCTCTGCCAGAGCCCAATGTGAGTGGCTGTAGCCAATTCAGTGCTCTGTTCCTGCCATCTGCGCTGTGGAGCAGGCTTGGGACTTTAACCCCGAGGGCGCTGCTCATAGCTAAGACCACTGCTGTCTGCGGGCTCCCAGCCTGCCACCCTCTTGTGCCTCCGCAGTCCTACCAGGATTGATTCAGTGTCCCTGGTTATATGGTCCTTTCCCGCTGCTTTTCTGTTGCTTTTTTCCGACGATTTGTCTTTATTTTAGTTGTAATTCACATTTGGTCCTGGGAGATCTTCTGTGTAGCTTCCATTCACTCTGCTGCTGTTTTTTTCCCCCAGAAGGTCATTCTTGTGTTGCCATTTATTACTGTGTATGAATGCTGTTGTGGGTTATTGAAAGAATAACATTAAATAAGAAAGACAAAATATGGAAGAAGAATGTGGCAGTGATTCTCTCCTGCATCAATAGAGTATTTATACCATTTGCTAATATAAAAATTTCAAGACAATCAGAAGTAACTATTTTTTGGAAGGTTTCTTTCCTTTCCCAGATCTGAAAATAATTTTTAAAGTATTAAAAATCTCACAAAACCCTTAGTTTAAATAACACTTCCAAAGACAATTTTGTTTTACAGAGAACAGAACAGGTTGGTGGCAGTTATGAATATTCATACTAATCACCATATTGTACAGGAGAGCATGATCAATATATTCTTGTGAACATTTTCCATTTAATTTGTTACCAAATTGGGTTCTTTTCACTTGTTTTATGGCACAGAACAGTATCTTTACACAGGTGCAAGGGAGAAGGGACATCCTCATGTTTTTCTTAGGTTCTTTTATTAATAACAAAGATTCATATTTCTAAGGCAAGTCTCTAGAATTTTGTTGGTGTGTTAATCATGTCTTTTTATTTCTGATGTTTTGACCTCTGGGACATTGCTGACTCTGGGGAGACTGCCCTTCCCAGGGCTAGTCAATTTGTAGAGCTAGTAAACAACTCCTTTGTGACCACACCTTTCATATGCAAACCAACCAATCCTCAACCACCAACTTTATTTGGCTCTCACACTGTGGGCCACTATCCCCCTGCCCTAATCATCCCAGAGCCAGGTACCAGATAACTAAGAAATAGTACCTATACCCTCATAGCCTGCTGAAACCACAATAATAGCTTTTGCCCACATTTTTACTCTCTCCCTTGGCTCTCTGACCCACCTTGGTGCTTCCCCATGTGGCCCTGCATGATATGGCATGGCCCCTCTTGGGAACCAGGAGGAACAGACTTTCTGTGGCATGGTCTCCTGATCTGTTGACCTTATCATACCTGAATAATATTTAAACCTACATTTTAAAGAAATCTTATGAGCAAAAAGCGTGCCTCTGAAGCTGCATTTCATTGGCAGAAGTGGGGGGGAAAATGGGTTAAGAGGATTTTACTTCATAACTGGGAAATAATATGAGGCTTTTATTCTTTGGCAATCTTTACCAGTTAACATATAAGGGAGTTACATTCTCTTTCTAATTTAGTAATAGATTCATCAAGAATTAATGTAGTCTATTCAGATGATATTGTCACCTGTCAGGTTTTTTTAAATATATATTTTTAATTTTACTGATTTTTAGAGAGAGAGAGAGAGAAACAGTGATGGGCTGCCTCCTGCACTCCCCCTACTTAGAATAGAGTCTAAAACCTGGGCATGTGCCCTGACCAAGAATCAAACTGGCAACCTTTCAGTGCATGGGATGACACCCAACCGAGCCATACCGGCCAGGGCTTTCTTTAATATTTTGACACAGTGAATTGTCATAAGATTTTCTAATAATGAACTATTATTCTTACATTCTTTGGTTGAATCCTGCTTGACTATGATATATAGTAAGCCATCCATTTTGCATACCTTGATTTAACGGAATTTGGATTTAAAGAACAAAATTTTCAGTCTGTATGTCATATGTGAAAATTAACACCCTATTAATTTTAAAATGCTTTTAACCAAGATTTGCTTATAATTAAATTAACAAGTTATTTTTCTTGTTATTAATTCACTGTTATTTTTAACAAATTTTAGCGGACAGGCCATATGTTAGAAAAAACACTGTCGTCATTTCGACGACGTAAATAAGTATTACATATCTATAACTATAGTCTGCATATTTAAACCCAAAAGTCACTGCTCATAAACAATGTTCGTGAATGATTAGCACTTGATCACACTGCATCATGTGTGGTAATTGGTTCTGTTGTTGCATGCGGGACTTCGTGCAGCAGTTTTAACACCAATATTTCCAAGTGCGCTAAGCCACACACCAGCCATGTGCATTTTTTTACTCAATGACTGGTGAGTAAATGCACACATTTACTAGACCTATTCATTTTAAATTTTAAATTACTGTAATACATGTGGAAAACTTTTCTGTGAAATTAAACTTTTCATACATTTTAATTATGCAAATGTGTCTACATAAGTAAGAACAGGTAAACTAATGTCAGTTTTTTAACATACGAATTCAGAAACCCTACTTTATTATATAACAGACTTGAGGCTTTAACATATACCCCCTTGCCCAAATTAGTCCATTATATTGAGGTTTTACTGTATTACCTTTCTAAGACATTAAATTTGACTTCACAGTTAATTTAGGACAGTTTATGTTTGCATTTATTTCATAAACGATTTAGTCTATAATTTCTGTTTTGGACTCTTCTTAGGTATCAGTTTTATTTTAGGCTTAAAAAATGAATTGGGTAGCTTCTCAGCTCTTATGCTATAGCATTGTTTATATGAAATGGAAAATAATCTGTTTCTTGAATTTTTCTTTCATAAACTAATTTTTCTAAGAAAATCCATTTTTTCAGGCCCTAAATTGTTAGTCGTATAAAACCGAATGTAGTATTCTTCTGTATCTTTTTAACATCTCTGGAATTGTATTTATTAGGTCTCAATCTCAAGTTTTATTTTTCTCTTCTCTCTCATTTTTATGATTAGACTTACTAAAAGTTTTATTCTGTTGCTCTTTTAGAATCACCTTTTGGTTTTATTCATAAATTCTACTTTTTAAAAACAATTCAGTATTTTTATTTTTTATGCCCCTTATTTCCCCTTGTTCTTTCTTTAGTTTATTTTCTGTCTTGGGTTGAAAGCTAGTGTCTTCTGCAGTCTGAGTCTACTTCTCATTTGCTTCTGAGAATCTTTCACAGTTATGATGGCTATTTATTATTGTTTGAAGACTAATCTTTTATTATTTATTTATTTAAAACTGATATTTTTTATTTTATTTTTAATCCTCACCCGAGAATATTTTTCCATTTATCTTTAGATAGAGTGGGAGGTGGGTAGAGAGAGAGAAAAACATCGATGTGAGAGAGACACATCGACTGGTTGCCTCCCGCACAACCCCGACCAGGGCTGGGGACTGAACCGCAACCCAGGTATTATGTACCCTTGACTGGAATCAAACCCGAGATTCTTTGGTCCTCGGGCCGACGCTCTTAACTGCTGAGCCAAACTGGCCAAGGCAAGACTATTCTTTTAAACTGTCCTGCTAAGGTGATGTGGCTTAGTTATTAGTATCTAGCATATTTTTCACAAAAGAGTCATTATCATAGCCCAGTTTAGTTGTGCTGTACCAATTTGGATGTTCGATTATAAGAGTGACCTTGGTAATAACTGTAGAGCTTGAGGGTAGGATACTTCACCTGAATGAGTGGGCACATGATATTGATAAGATGATCCAGAATCACTTTTTCATTTATATTTATTCATTGGTAATAATGTCTCTATTACACTTAGACATAGAGTTCAGTCATAGTCAAGATATTTTGTTTTATCATTATTTTAAAATTCTGTTACTAAGTAAAAGTAGGGGAGTATGAAACAAATTAGAAAAAATTATAATTGTTGAAACTGGTCTTGAGTGCATTGAAGATAATGATGGTTTATAATACCCTCTCTACTTTTTAGTATGTTTGAAAAGTTCCTTCATAAAATGTTTTTAAATACTGTATTGCTTAGCTAATATTGTTATAATTTATTGATACTTGATTTTTTAATAGAGTAAAGACAAGATTGCATCCTATAGCAGAACTCCAAAAATTGATCGAAGTGATGTGGGCAAGGAGATGAAAGAGAAATCGTCCATGAAACGTAAACTTCCTTTTACCATTAGCCCATCAAGAAATGAAGAACGAGATTCAGACACAGGTAGAATAATTTGTTGTTTTCTGTAAAATGTTAATCGTCTTTTACTATGGTTTTCCTCATATCATTCCTCTTTCACCCCAGTAGAGAAATTTTTGTAGTTCAGTATTTCAGATTTACCATTTTGGCACAGAAATTCATATAGTTCTCATCAAACATGATTTCTAATCCAAGATCAAAAAAAACAATTTGCTTTTTTCCTTACCCTCTCAATGTTTATTACAAATCTCTTGTCACTTTCAGACTTAATTTTTTGAGGAGCATTTAATGGTGAAATTTACTCAAAGACAGGGAGCATAAGATATGGTACGTTTGAGAAAAAGTTGTTGAGTTTTTGTGGACACATTATTGAACCCACCAAAGAAAAAAGTTTAGGCATTTTAGATTCATAAATGAAACAGAAATATGTACCACCCACCCAACAAGGGGGGGGGGGTACTGAGGCTAACTGTTTATTAATTCATAGTACTTTTTTTCTCAGAACTCATGTATCAGAAATGATACTTGACATCAAGCAATCTTAATTATTCATAATAGAGTAGGACCTTATTACCACTAATAAAGTACTTGATTGTGTTTTAGTGTTGAACTAATCATTTCTTGAAACTAATATAAACTTGAATGTTTATATATTTATCATTATTGTTTTGTCCCTTGCATTAAATATTAATAATGAACTATTCTTAAGACTGTTTTAGCTTCACTCACAGAAAGTTAGTGTTCTGTTATCAGTTTATGTACAGAAATTATAGTTTACTTATAGCATTGTAGCCATCTTAATCATCGATATGGAAATGATCTTGATTTTGAAATCTGCAAAAATACCCTAAAGATTTTTGGAATGCCCTATTCTAACAAACATAGTTTTAGAAAATATTTAATTTTTAGAAGTAGGTAGGTAGTAGATAGGTCTCTTAGCTTGAACTAGATAATGTTCTTAAACACTCATGATATTTGTAAATCTTGAAACTTACTCTTTTTTGCAGTAATTAAGAACCTTGTGTGCTTTGTTCATTTTAAATTATAACAGCTTTTTCTAGAAATTCAGAATCTTTTTTTTTTTTTTTTTTTTTTTTTAGAAACGCAATTCTCCGTATTATTATTACTATTTTTTTTGGTTCATGCCCCTTGCGGGAACTGAACCCGGGACTCTTTGGTCCGTGGGCCAACGGTCTAACTGCTGAGCCAAACCAGCCAGGGTGACAGTAATATTTCTACTGGCAGTTTGAAGAGGGATTTAGATAAATTCAAACATCAACATATTTTTAGAAATAAGTATGGTTTCAAAATAATAAACTTTCCTTAAGAACCTTTGTTATTAGATCAGGTGGATTGTCTTTTATTTAGAATAAAATAAAGGAGAAAATGTTACTTAGGAAGACATCAACTTTAGACACTGAATGAACATAATTTAATTCATATCGCATTAATTGGATTATATACTTTACCCCCTGCTACAATTTTTTCACTTACTAAATTTTAATGGGATGTTGCAGTTCTCTTTCTTCAAGACCATGTCATAATGAATTTTTAGTTTTCTTTAGAAAGGTTACATGCTAATGCTAAGTAAGATTTTGATGGATTTAAACACACACACACACACACACACACATATACTTTTTTATTTTTTAATTTTATGTATTTATTTTTTTAATCATCCTCACCTGAGGACATTTTTTCATTTTTTGTTCAGATAGAGTGGGAGGAAGAGAGAGGAAGGGAGAGAGAGAGAGAGAAACATCGACGTGAAAGGTAGACATCAAGTGGCTGCCTCCAGCACGACCCAACCAGGGCCGGGGACAAACTGCAACTGAGATACGTGCAGTGGGATCTGAACCTGGGTCTGTCTAGACCGCAGGCCGACGCTCTAACTGCTGAGCCAAACAGGCCAGGGCTGAATTTATAAATTTTAGAAAAAATAATCCTGGCTAGTTTGGCTTAGTGGTTAGAGCATCAGCCCGCGGACCAAAGAGTAGCAGGTTCAATTTCGGTCAAGGGCACGTAACTTTGATTGTGGTTTGGTCCCTCTCCCTCCCCCTCCCCCTCTGAAAATTGATGGAAAAATATCCTCAGATGAGGATTTTAAAAAAAGAAAATAATAGATGAAGGCTTTAATTTTGCCCATCCACATGAGCACACACGTGCACACACACACACAGCATTAAGAAGAATTCCCCCCAGCTCAAAGTAAAATGTCTTGTTTGCAATCAGCTGTCCTATTTTTATTATTTAAAAAAGTAAAATTACCCTGGCCAGCGTGGCTCAGTGGTTAGAGCATCAGGCCCCAGCACTGAAGGGTCTCAGGTTTGATTCCCGGTCAAGGGCACGTACCTGGGTTGTAGGTTCCATCCCCATCCCAGTTGGGCATGTGGGAGGCAACCAACTGATATGTCTCTCTCACATTGATGGTTTTTTTTCCTTTCTGTCTCTCTCTCTCCCTCCCTCCACCTCTCTCTTCCCTTCTCTCTCTTCCACCCTCTCCCTAAAAATCATGGAAAAATATCTTGGGTGAGAATTAACCAAAAAAAAAAATCTCTGCCTGGTATGGCTCAGTTTGTTGATGATGCCCAACCCACTGAGCCTCACTGGCCAGGGCAAGATTTTTTTTTAATATATTATATAACATTCCTTATCTTAATGTATTTACTATTTTAAAATCTCTTAAATGTGAAGAGAAAAACACAAAAAGGAAAATGGACAAAAAGTACAAGCAAGTAATTCAGAACAACAAAATTACAGTTGGCAAAGAAATACATGAAAACAATCAGTAGGAATCAAGGAAATACAATTTATAACAATTGAAAAAATTATCATTGGCCTAAATCATACCAAATCGTCCCTGGTTGGAACTAGGAAATTGTTTTATTTAGTAGGTTTAAATTATAGGAGTACATTGTTGGAGGTAAATATGACAACATATATCAAAAACTAAAAATTTGTTAACATTTGACTTATTTTTTGGCATTTAGTCTATAAATAATTATTTATGAGAGTAAAAATTATCTTTATGTGTATCTCAGCATTGTATCCAGGAAAATACTGTCAAGTAATATAGGATTTGTTCAATTATAGTAAATCCAATAATGAAATATGATTTTATCCTTAAAAATAATACTGTAAAAGAATATGCAATATGGAAAGATGCTCATAGTTTATAAACTGAAACATAGCTTATGGAATAATATGTACTATTTGGTTGCCTTAAAGAGCACATTCTGTATATTTATATTTATATGTATGTGCATATAGAACAGATGTAACACACATATGGGAAGATTGTTTGAAAGACTTTTACATTGTAGAACTAAGCCTAAACTTAGTAGGTGTATTGTGGGCCTTGTACCAAAGGATTCACTGATATTGTCTAAAACTGAAATACATAGGTTTTTTTTTTTAATGATTGCTTAAAATGTTTAATCTTTCCTGTTCAAAAAATTGTGTGTGTGTGTGTCTGTTTATATTTTAGTATATGACATAGAGAAGGAATTCCTTTAGTTTTTTTTCTTCTTTTCATGTTGGATTAAAATAAAATTAATCTTCCAACTTTTTATTTAAAAATAGTGCATGTATATGGTATTTTCCAATTCTTACATAAATTTCTTTGTCTCTCCTCCTCCTCCCTTTGACTTTATATATATTTAAAAGGATACTTGGAGTAATGCTCACCAGATGTTAACATTTTATTTCCAGGATTTGGGGTGATTTATTACTTTCCTTGTATATTTTTGTATGGCTTGACTTTTTAAAATAATGAACATATTTTTATAAAACACACTCATTACTGTTTTTTTAAAAAGATACTCATATTGTCCAAGGCAGGCTCAATGGCCCCAAAATCAGCAATAATGCCATCAGCGGGATAAGTCATTCTTAGTCTTCATTTTGAGATACCCTAGTGTGAACTGCTATATACCTCTGCAGTTCATTAATGCCACCAGGGACTGGACTGTTTTCATCTTTCTGTTCTGCTCATACATGGGCTTTGTCCTTAGCATTTTGCCTTATAGTAATAAGAAATCTCCTGCTTCTTCCTGGGCAGGAAATAAGAGAGGAAGGACCAAGGGCAAAGGTGTTTTTTTCCCAGTGAGACTGCCTTTTTTACTGATGAAACAACTTTCCTAGGAACTTCTGCCTGCATCTCATTGGTTAGGCTACCCTAGTTGCTGGGGAGTCTGAAAAGTCAAATATTTTAGCTGGGCAGATCTTCACCGTAATCAAAGTGGAGTATTTCTGGTAAGAAGGAGAGAATGAATATTGGGTAGGCGCCTTACAATACTGCCCCTATATAGTATAAAGTTTTTAGCACAGTTATTAATAACATGTTTCTCCCTAAGCAAACTTTATTCCTGAGTCATAAAATCATACTTATTTTATTTCCTAGTCTAATGGCAGCCAAAGGAAAGCCACAATCCCTTGACATGAAAGTACTGACCAGCTGTCTTGAGGCTACACATGCATCTCTTCTTGGTCTCCAAACTAAATTTGCAATCATTTTATTAAGAATAATGCCATAAAAAGAATTTTTGCACATTGCATTTTTATTATACCCTGAGGTCTTTCTTCTGGTAACTGTGTTAAAGTAGCAAATAAAATCAGTGCTTCTCTTAATCACCTTTTGGTGATTTTCATGGAGGTTATTTACTCCTTCCTTTTATTATAAAAATTTCAAACATACAGTGCAAACCTTTTAAATCATTCTTGTATTTTTTTCTTATTGTCCTGCAACCCAGAACAGCTTTAAAGACGGCTTTTAAAATATAAGTATTGGTTGTCTTGCCTTGCTATAAAGAACTTATCAGGGAGATATAGTTGCTCTGCTTAGCACTTAGTGTTTTGCAAAAACCTCAGTAGGTAGCAATAGTCTCATTATAATCTAGATATAGTATAGCATAGAAGGAAGAAGAGGCTTGAGTAAAGGAACAGGATATGGGAGCTTATAATTTTCCAGTCAATTAAATTTTTATAGAATACATATTCAGATGCCCCAAATATGAACATACTTATTTGAATAAAATCCAAGGGGTGTGTGGAGTGAGGATGGGTTGATTACTTCCAAAGGAAGATTTGGATAAACTATTATATTATACTCTTATATTAATGAATGTAATTGAAAGTTCAGTTTATCCACGGTGCTTTAATCTGTCACAATAATATAACCTGCTTTTAATTCTATTTTTTGGCACAATTTACTGGTTGTCACTTTTTCTTTGCTATATAATCTATGGAGGCTATTTTGAATTTTTGCTTGTCCTTAAATGAAATTTTAAATATTCTTCATGGAATTCTTCTAGTTACTAGTTTGATGTGTTCAGTTTTGAAATATAAGTGTCCATTGAAAGGCTTGTCATTCAGTCCATTTACCCATTTGCTTTGGAATTGGTCTAAATCTTATTTTATTAATGATTTCACTTTCAATTGAGTGAGCCTCCTCATCACTAAACTTTTAGGCTTATCTTTAAAATTTTCAAATGCTATGTTTCGGCGTTACTTTATCTCTAAATGTGTTTTTTTGTTTTGTTTTGTTTTTAACACTTTTGTTTTCTTATACCTAACTGAACTCATATATAATGTCCATATAATTGAGAATATGAATATCAGAATAATATTACTGTGAGTTAAAATGGCATATTGTTTGTAAGTGGAAATATCTGCTCTAGCCTTATTACCAAAAGTCAATTCTCCATTTTTTATTTGTCTGTTATGAATTGTTAGGCAGAATTCCATATTGTTAACTGATAAACTTATTTTGATTCAGGCTGTACTTTCTAAGAGGTTTTTAGTAGTGGTCAGTGTAGTATTCCATACCATTTGAAATGTGTATAATTTATAGAAAGTTCTGTGGTCTAGAACAATATTATCTTCTAAGTAGTTTTGGCCCTCTTAAAACAAAAAGAGTGATTAAAGTCCATTATTCATGTTTTCTAAAAACAAATTCTAAACAGAAGAACAGTGATAGAGTGCTGCATCTTTTATCATTATTTATAAATTGAAAAGATATATAACCTCAAAGGCCATGATATGTTTTATTAAAAAGTTTCAGTAATATCTATTGAAAACTGCATGGTTGACTTTCTTAACTTTAATATTCTAGTTGAAGAAACTGAAATCTTAGGTATGGGCCAAACCTGTATTTTACTTATGTATACTTTGGCTTTTCCCTAAAAACAACCTTTTGGAAAAGCAATGCATTGTCATTGACTAATTAACTAGTGGTCTTTTGAAAAATGTTGCCTTGTTGAATTCTGCATTTCCCTTCGTGTGCTTTTTTCTTTTCTCCTGTCTCTTCTCATTCTGTAGATTCAGATCCAGGACATACAAGTGAAAATTGGGGGGAGAGACTTATATCTTCTTACAGGACATACTCAGGTAATTAGATTATCAGGGGCTCCTGTTTAGCCAGCGGTTTCTGTCACATTTACAATTAATTATTGTACTATAGGTAACTTATTTTCAAACCAATATATAGATATCTTTGGTTGAATAAGTGAACTACATCATGGCACCAGGTTTTCCAGCTTTTGTTTGAGATATCAGTGAGTCACATCCAACACATGCTATGTATGAACATTATAAGCAGGACTACTGTGTAACTGCCACTCAGGTGTTGTACAGTACAACATGGGGCACCATTCATATAGAAGATAATGTGAAAGTCAACCCCTTGTAACATCCCCTGTGGGAGGATACCCAAGGTGCTTAGTGTCTTTTGCTGTATACCCTTCACAAGGTATATCAAGTGTATTTTTGATAGTGTCATGTGACCCTTCAGTTTTGCAATATTTTTTAAAACACAGACATTTTAGAAAATTTTCAAGTTGAACTCTTTAGTCTATTGACTTTACTGCCTATGTTGAAATTAAAAGTGGGTTAAAACACCAGATTTCCTGGAGAAATGCCATTACCATTAACTGTATTGGAATCTCTCTATTTGGCTATGGCACCAGGTATTGTGCTTCATAATTGCTCTAGATAGAAGAATACAAGAGAATATATAAATACTATTATTTTAAAATAAAAAGTAAATGGATTTTCTAGAATATGACAACTAAGTGTGTTTTTTAAATGGACTTACATTCTTTGAATGTTTTTTAATATAAAATATTACTTAGTACCTAGGTATCTTTACAGCATATGACATTTAGCTATAAAATCCAAAATAAACCTTCTGTTTCTGATTTGTTTAATAAATTGGTAGAGGTAGTGTAGAACCAACTAATTATTCTTAAAATTACCCTGAAAACCGTTAATTGAGCTGATAAGTAAGTAGTACTTGGTTATCAAAATTTGGGGGTGGGGTCATGTTTATAATCAGCATTAAATTTATAAGACCTACACTTACTGTGGAGTTAGGTGTACTTTTCTAAAATGGGACGCCTAAGTAACAGGTTGCACCTAAAAGAGCTATATGTGATGAAGCCATTCATGATCTGAGTACCTTTGTTGGAAATCGAAAGATAAAAGCACCCAACTGTTAGAGATTTGTGTAGATAATTTAGAAGCAAAGAGTAATGGCAACACTTTTTCCTCAGAATTGAAGTATATACATTCTAAACTTGATTCATTTAATTATATTCATCTGTATTTGAGCTGTTGCCTTCCACAGTGACTGCTTTGTGGGGAAATGTCATATTCTTTAGTTTTTCAAACACTAGTAAATTTATCAACCAGTTTCCCATGAAAAATATATATTTTTTAAATTCTCACCCAAGGAATTGTTTATTGATATGAGAGAGAGAGAACAATTGATGTGATCGTTGCCTCCTGTGTACACACCAACTAGGATCGAACCTATAACTTTTTTGGTTTATGGGACGATGCTCCATCTAACTGAGCCACCTGGCCAGGGCCCAAGAAAAATTATTTTGTCTTTTCTCCTTAATATACTCTCTACTTAATTGGGATGTAACAGTGTTAAGCTTTCTGTTTATTCTGACAAGACCTGAAAAAACATAATTTTCAAGATTATAAGACTGAGACATCTCTATATTTCTAAAGAGCCTCTGAACCTTGAAATAAAGAATGTTGGGTTGTTGAAAAGTCCATTTCTCTGTTTTTCTTTAGTCATAAGTGAATCACTGAATTTTTTAAAATAAATCTGTGGGGTGGCTGAGTGTAATTTCAAGTCTATAGTGGACTGTGCTTTAAATGAGTACATGTGTCAGTATTCCTGTGTTTAAATTTTAAAATGCTGACCAGTTATTCAGACATGTAAATAACATATTTTACTTACTGCAACTTGAGAACATAGGCCAGAAGAAACAAGTTCATCACAAGATAGATCCGAAATAGCCAAAGCTTCATTCAGTGCTTTAAACTTGAAAAAGCACACTTTGGAACATGTTAATCTAACACTTACAATTTTGAAGAATGGTATATATTTATCTCTAACCTAACTTATACCCACTACTGTTTACTTAACTTCTTTTCCTAGATCATGTAAAACATGAACTTAGACAAATGACTAAAGTCACTCAAAGAAAAAATGGAATTTGGATTGGATGCTGGTATCTAATTTGAATTTTTGCTTTAATATTTGGAGTATGTCCAATCTGTTTATTCTTTTTCAAAATGTAATGATTATATATTTGATCATTTGGCAGCATGGAATTTTAATAATGAATTTATAAGTGTCTCACATTTTCTGTAAACTTAGTATCTATCACTTTAGAGCATATTCTTTTTAAAACATTGTATTAAAATGCAGTAAAAACCAAAAGAAATCAATTGTTTTGCAAATGAGAAATTAACAGACAAATTTTGCCCCAAAATTTTAGAAATTGTTTTTAAGGATAGATACTATGTATTTTTTCTTTGTTTCCTCCAATTACTAGATTTTACTTATTTTCCTTAATATACATCTTTTCTACTTTATATAAAATTTTCACACTGTAAAATATTTTATTTTTAGGTGAAAAGTACATTCATTATATTTAAAGATTTGTTATTCAGATGGAAAACCATTAAAACAACAGTTTTGGTTCCTTTTAAATACAAGAGAACCAAAGTGAACAGAACATTATTAGGAGAAAGTGTATGTTTCAGAAAAATATAGACTTCTCTGAAAGACCTGTTTAGGTCTTTTGTAAGAAATTTAATGAGTTAAGTGAAACCTTGCTGAAACTGGATTTATACTAAATTGGATCATTAATGATGATGAAATGAGGAAAATGAAGATAATATATTAGAACTCTTAATAAAGACTGACTTAAATCTTGAAAAATTTTGTTTTTGTTATGTAAAATCAAATATCAACAAAGGGGCAATTTAGGAGCTGTTGAATTTTTATTTGTGGGCAGAGGAGTTTAAATATTAGGAACTCTAATTTTTCTATGCCATTAGGATGTCAGTATATTCTAATTAAGTGGTATACTGTAGGAATTATTACCTTAAGTTCTGTGCTGTAAATAATATTCAATAATGTTTAAATAATATCAAACTTTTATTGGTTTTTTGAAACTTGCTAGATTAATAAATGTTTATCTCCTAGAGTAGTGTAGCTGCTAGCCACATCTGCTTAAAAACACCACAATATTGATGACTAAGCCTTTTATTTTTCCACTTATTTTTGCTGTTTTACATTTGTTTTTAATTTTACTTATTTATTTTTGTAGCCCCTCTTTCCAGGATCCTCAAATCTGGATCAGTAAATCCCAGATATTTGTATAGGGTTTCCCAAGAAATAAATCCTAGATAGTTAATAGACTGACCATCTGCATTAGTTCTTATAGGGCCACCTGAATTAATTCCCAGAGAAGTCCTAAAAGAAAGAACAGATATCTGTATCTCTTGGACCTATGGAATCCAATTCTGTCTTAATTTTCTAGGACTTAGTGAGGAATGCTGGCTGCATTGCCAAAGGATTTCCCAAGCAGCTAAGTCTGAGAGCTGACTTATGACAGATAAAATCTTTTTGAAAAATCTTCGGACATTTTTTAATCTTTGCAAGATCTCTGTTCACCACCAACACACACACACACACACAGAATCTTTAATTTGTTCATTTTTAGCTTTGATTGATATTTCTTGTTCAACTTTCCTGTGACTGAAATAAAGTGACTTGGTGCTTTTTATCAATAATTGCTCTGTGTGATGAGACTTGTCTTATATACTTATCTTCTTAGAAGATTGCATAAATCATTAGCAGAATTAGGGAAGTAATTTGAAGGGACATTGCTGTATAGGCTTAGCAATAATTAAAAATAATAAAATTATAATGAATGAAAGTGTCAAAGATGTAACACTAAGGAATGTTTGAAATGTTATTGAAGAAGTTAAATTATAATAGAACAAATCATTAAAATACAAAGTTTACTGGGAGTAAATTTTCAAAAATTTTCAAATGTTATTAGTTCTTTTAAAACAATAGAATTGATTATATATTTTTTAAAGCATTCAGGGAGAAAATTGATTGTATAATATAATAGAAGTCTAGTGCTCTTTTGCCTGCCTATTGCTGGTTCATATACACGTTTCTCATATACATGTATAGCATCTATTTTTATAAAGTCATCTTATGTTTTGCTTTTGCGTACTTACATTTGTTTCAAATTCTTACATACTTATTAATAATTCCAGAGAAAGAAGGTCCAGAAAAGAAGAAAACAAAAAAGGAAGCTGGAAATAAGAAGTCCACACCAGTTAGCATTCTTTTTGGTTATCCACTCTCAGAGCGGAAGCAGATGGCACTTCTTATGCAGATGACTGCAAGAGACAACAGTCCAGGTGATAGTTATCATTACTAAGTTCACGTTTACTCTTAGTTTTCCTTAGACTCCAGCCTTAACAGTTATTTTTAACTACTTTAATTTTTTATTCTTCCTTAGATTTGGTCAGAATTTTCTGTAACATAAATATGTAGCTTTACAATTATTTGTTGTCTGTATCCTCCACTAGATGAGAAACTACACAAGAGCAGGGATCTTTGCATTTAGTGGATATTAAGTTAATACTTGTCAATTAAAATGAGCAGTTTAGAAATCAGTCATTTGAGCCCTGGCCGGTTTGGCTCAGCGGTTAGAGCGTTGGCCTGCGGTCCAGAGAGACCCGGGTTCGGTTCCCGCTAAGGGCACGTACCTTGGTTGCAGTTTGTCCCCAGACCTGGTTGGGTTGTGCAGGAGGCAGCCACTCAATGTGTCCCTTTCACGTCGATGTTTCTCTCTCTCTTCCTCCCACTCCATCTGAACAAAAAATGGAAAAATGTCCTCGGGTGAGGATTTAAAAAAAAAAAAAAAAAGAAATTAGTCATTCGACTTGAGAAATCTGTTGCCAGACTGTGTGCTTTTATCTCATTGAAGAATTTTATTACCCCAGTTTCTGTGAAGCTGCTTCTAGGTTTATAGTTTACTTTTCAGTTTACTAGCACCCTGCTGATAAACCTATACTTTTATCCTATTACTACTTTTAGAGGCAAGAGTTTAATCCATGTTTTATTGATACTTTATTGTTTAAAATCTAGACTATTATAAAAGGAAAACTATCTACAGTATGTTATGTAAATTTATCTCATTTTATTTCACAATTCCTCCAAAAAAATTAAAGATAACTTACCAGCAGGACCAAAACAAAAAGGGAAAAAACAAGCCAACCTGCTAATTTATTGAAAGGAGCTAAAAAGGTAAATAAAACCCAGACAGCTGGGCTGACACTATTGAGCATTGAATTTTGCTGTGCATTTTGGCAGCTAATAACACAAAAGAAAATTTTCAAGTTGTATAATTCTCATTGAGTGATACAAGAAAGCAAATCACTTTTGTCTATAGAAAAAAAATTATTTTAGCTTTAAGTTCAAGGCATCTTTGTATAAGACTTTGGGTAACATAACACAGACCCTGTTGAAGTACATTGAAAAGGACACAATTTTTCCAGTGAACTTTTCCTGTGTGACTCTTTTTTAAAAACTGGAACAGCATAGTAAAATTTCTAGAGTTTCTGTGTATCATAGTTCCCATCAAAGCATGAGTGTATCTAATATCTTTCACTAATAGAAGTGTTAGTATTTTCTGCTCTTTTAAGTAGAACGTGTTGTTTTAATTATTCTCCCACCTTTCAACCCCAAGCTTGGGAAAGAATGTGGCCAAGTAAAAGATATTTTACAGTGTTAAAACTTTAAATGTTTCTGTAAAATATTGGCTGTGGGTCAGATTTAATAGTTATATGGGAAGACTTTTACTTTTTAAAACTGATTATTTTATACCATAAACCTCTATCCTTAGAATAAATTAAAGAGTTAATTCAATAAGACAAAAAGTTAAAGTCCTCCCTCATCCTACTCAACTTAATAACCTCCCCCCTTGAGAAGCATCAACTATTAACAGTTTCTTCTCAAAATTTACTAGCCATAAACATGTAAATATATTACATCTTTTGTTATAGTTTGTATTTCATTTGTTAATCCTTACCCAAGGATATTTTTCTATTGATTTTTAGAGAGAGTAGAAGGGAGGGAGGGAGGGAGAGAGAGAAACATCAATGTAAGAGAGACATATGGATTGGTTGCCTCCCGCACCACCCCAAATGGGGCCGGGGATCAAACCCAAAACCCATTTACATGCCCTAGACCAGAATTGAACCCACAACCCTTTAGTCTGAGGGCCGATGTTCTAACCACCGAGTCAGACTGGCCAGGGCTATAGTTTGTTTTTAAATATAGATAAAATTATACTATAATACTGTTCTGCAGTTAGTTCTTTTTATTCAAGGGTACATCTTAGTCAACCTTTATTAATACATGTAGAATTAGAGTGGAAAGCTTTTGAAGTATCAAACTGCCAGTATATTGATAATAAATGGAGTTTAGGGGTCATTGTTTTATAATTAGTTTTCCATGTTTTTATTATGTTTAACCTGATTGCCATTATGGATAGTATTACTTGTGAGTGTGAATACTGTTTTGGTGTGGCTAACAATATTTTGTATGAATTCCTTGTAAGTTTGAATTAAAAAGTATATTCTTTTGTTTTTAAGAAGTTTGAAAGCGAATTTTTTTAAATAAGTAATTTGACTATTAAGATTATTATGAGCCCTGGCCGGTTTGGCTCAGCAGTTAGAGCGTCGGCCCGTGGACCAGAGAGTCCCGGGTTCGGTTCCCGCTAAGGGCATGTACTTCGGTTGCAGTTTGTTCCTGGCCCCGCTTGGGGTTGTGTGGGTGGCAACCACTTGATGTGTCTCTCTCACGTCGATGTTTCTCTCTCTCTCTCTCTTCATCCTTCTCTCTCCGCTCTATCTGAAGATAAGTGCAAAAATAATAATAATAATAATAATAATATGAAATTCATTTGTTCATTCAACAAATGTTGCATGAATACCACTGTGTTCCAAGGAGTCTTCTAAGATGTCAAGATATGGTGAGGAATAAGATAGACAAGGTCCTTGCTCTTATGGAGTGTACATTATAGATATAGATAGGAAACTTTAAACTTTATTATTTTTTATTTTTAATCCTCACAAGAGGATATTTTTCTATTTATCTTCAGATAGAATGGGAGGAAGGCAGGGGGAGAGAGAGAGAGAGAGAGAGAAACATCAACGTGAGAGGGACACATCGACAGGTTTCCTCCCTCACGACCCCAACCAAGGTGAGGGGTGAACCACAACCAAGGTGTGTCCTTGATCAGAATCGAACCTGCGACTCATTGGTCAGCGGGCCGACGCTCTAACCGCTGAGCCAAACTGGCCAGGGCTAAACTATTTTCTTATTGAGGAAAGGATGATACTACTTTAGTGCTCTAATTATGCTGGAAAATTATTTTCCATAGACTTTTCTCTTAGAGCAGTTGTTTCTTTTAAATAGTTGTAAATTTCAGAATTAATTATTAACATTATACATATGTCTTGAATTCTTAACTGATTAAGAAACCAGTTTTTTGTTTTGTTTTTTCCCCAGTAGTTATGAAATGGTGAGGGGAGAGGACACTGGACATCATCTAGTTTGCCATTCTTGTTTTTGTATAGAAACTAAAAAATCAAAAGATGGGAATCATAGCAAACAAAACACATTTTTTCTCTTATCACCCACGTTTTAAAGGCTTTTTTCAAGACCCTCCTTATTTCTTGTAGTTCTTAAATTTCATTTTCATACTAAAATCATTCATGACCTTAATTTTCACTTAATATCAGAGTACAACTCCAATACTTTGTTTGAGTGATAGAGTGTGACTTAGTCTTCAATGTCATTTCATGTAGGTCTTAGAATAGAAGCAGTTTATCAAATTACTCATTGAGAAAACACTTTTAAGGTGCGTACCTGATACTTTATTATTCATTTTAAGCCAATTTTATGAATAGACAGACTAAAACATTTTTTTCTAAATTGGCTTGTGCATTATATGATAAACCTAAAGGAAAATCTGTTCCATGTATTTGGGTCAAATTAACGTTATCCAAGTCAAGGTTTGGATTGCTAGGGTGAGAAGATATTCCTCTTATTCCAGGAAATTAGCACATTACCTATAAAAGCCTTTAAATGACTATACAAAATATTTAGCCTAAAAGTTTTGTTAACTTTCTTCTTTCTTATAGATTCCACACCAAATCATCCATCACAAACAACACCAGCCCAAAAGAAAACTCCCAGTTCCTCATCTCGACAAAAAGATAAAGTTAATAAACGAAATGAACGTGGTGAAACTCCTTTACACATGGCAGCTATTCGGGGAGATGTGAAACAAGTCAAAGAATTAATAAGTTTAGGGGCAAATGTGAATGTGAAAGATTTTGCAGGTAAGACTAGTAATTAAATACTAATAACCAGAAACTAAAATTTAAAATTTATCTAAACAGATTTTGGTTACAATAATTCTTGCTGACACAAAAAATAGTTATTACAAAACTATTTTAGATTGGTGCATAAAACCTTGATCTCTGCTACAATTCCATGTTAATAATTACTCATATTTTAAAATATATTATAGTTGGCAGATTATAATTTTTGTCCAATTTAGATTTTATTCTAGGTGAATTAGAGTTGTATAATATAATGCTTTCAGAGTAGTTAATTCATTTGTAACTCTTTCAAGAACATTTATTAACTTGAACATGAAGAACTATAAAGAGGTATGGTGGTGGTGTTTTATTTTATTTATTTTTTTATTTTTTAATCCTCACTTGAGGATATGTTTTTATTGATTTTGGACAAAGAGGAGGGGGGGGGGGAGAGAAAAGAGAAACATCAATGTGAGAGAGAACCATCTATCAATTGCCTCCTGTATGTACCCTGACCAGGAATCAAACTTGCAACCTGGGTATGTGCCCTGACTGGGAATTGAACCCGTGACCTTTCTGTGTACGGAACAACACTCTAACCAACTGAGCCACTCCAGCCAGGGCGGTGGTGTTTTATTGAGAGAGAAACATCGATGTGAGAGAGAGACCTCAATTGGTTGCCTCCCGGACGACCTCAGCCAGGGCCGGGGGTTGAATCGAAACCCGCGGTACCTGCCCTTGACCAGAATCGAACCCTTGACTCTTTGGTCATGGGCCAACGCTCTAACTGCTGAGCCAAACCGACCAGGGCTGCCCATTTTTCTTATGGTTTGTAGTATTATATGTAAGAGCCCTTCATTTTAGTATAGATTTTAATTATCAAATATGTAAAGATTTTTACTTTCTATGGTCATGTTTGAATTTTCATTACAGTGTTATTGTACTAAAGTTTTTAATGTAATCATGTCAGTTATTGTTTTCAGTGTGGATTCTTTGGTATTTTATTTAAGGTGAACTTTTTCCCCTAATATCATAAAACTATAACCCATATATTTTCTTTTTTCCAAATTTTGTTTTTGTTTTGCTTTTACACATAGCCCTACTAGAATACACCTGGAATTTATTTCTCTGTTGGGTATGAATTAAGGAAAAAAATCAATTTAAACTTGATGTTATCTATCAGAAACTAAAAATTTTTACTTTTCCTTTGGTCTAATTTATCTTAAATGTTTAATTACAAATGTTTATAAAGATTTAGTTTTATGGGTATTTGTTGCAGCACTGTTTCTAATATTTAAAAATTAGAAATAATTTAAATGTCCAGCAGTAGAAGCTTGTTTAAATAAATTATGGTATATTCAGTCAGTATAGTACTATATTATAGAAAATTGTAATGACATTGGGGATTATTTTCATTGTAGTAGAAATGGGTTAAACAATCTTCCCAGTTTTGTTTTAAAATTATAGATATGAGAGGGAGGGAAATCTAGTAGGATTTATGCAAAATTATTTAAATTGTATCTGGGTGTTGGAATTATGGGTAACGCTTATTTTGTTCTTTGCGTTTTTTGTTTTCCAATTTTTCTTTCATGAACATATAACTTTTTATATTACAAAAGTAACTAAAATGATAAACCAATTCCAGTTAAAATAAGTAATTAAGTTCAGAAAAGATTGTATTGACTTAACAGATGAAGCCCTTAAAACAAAGGGACTTTTGTTTACTGAATGAAAGACCCTTACAAGTTTATTAATATTTTGCCTCCTTTTTTTATGTTTTCCATAGTTCAGATGATTATAAATTGTAGCAAGTTTAAATTTGTTGGACAAGTTTAATGTTGAATACTTTTGTCAAATAATTTAGCTTTAGTGGAAATAATATTATCATGAATGAACCTTCTATCAAATTAGTGATATTCCTAGGTACTTATTTCTTGTTTGTCACTCCTTTTTTCTTCTGTACTATGTGCATTTAGAATCAATATGTCACATATGCTTATGTATATAAAAATCATATATATATATAATTATTTTTATTATAAAAATAACTGAAATGATAAGTGTATTTTATTTCCAGGCCATTCTGTCAGATAACTAGATATAGTGGTTAGAGTGAATTTTACTTAAAATAAAAATTGTACAGTGCCATGCTGCCTATATTTTTTTTAAACTTGTTACTATTTAATGATTCCTCTATACATGACATTTATTCCTTCCATTTTAGTAAACCATATGGTTAAATTAGTATTCTAACTTTAGGTTGGACACCACTGCATGAAGCTTGCAATGTTGGATATTATGATGTTGCTAAAATACTTATAGCAGCTGGAGCAGATGTTAACACACAAGGATTAGATGATGACACCCCACTCCATGATTCTGCTAGTAGTGGGCATAGAGATGTAAGTATGATAGAAAAATCAATAATATGCATTTTCAAAATATAAATTCAATCCACTGTAATTAGTTTGCTTCTTAGTCATATGGTCTCCTGTCATATTTATTTCATTCATTGCCTGATCAGCTCATCTGTATTTTATTTTTCCTTTTATCTGCCTTTGAACTGCTAATTCCTATCATAGTCAAATTTAGTATTATAAGTACATAAAATTTATTTAATTTGATAATTAGTTAAATAGGTTGGCAAAATTTTTATTTCCAGGTCTTTCTGTCAGATAATTAGATACAGTGGTTAAAGTGGATTTGACTTAACAATAAAAATTGTAGTGTCATGCTGCCTATCTTTTTTTAGATTTATTAATATTTAAGGATTCCTCTATAGTATATAATATTCTTGCGTTTTAGCTGACATTTAATATATTCAGATGGTTTATGTGTATAATAAACACATGATACTATAATCAAACATGATTATATATGCCTACCAATTAATGGTATCTCTAAATATCATGTTTATTAATTTTTCTGTAATATTATGAACCATGCTGGGTTTTAAATTTCATTTTCTATCTCTGGCATGTTAATATCAAAGCTAAACCATTCTTAGTTGTAATGAAGCTAATGTTTTAAGGGTGTTTAATATTTAAATTCATTGCTGTAACCTTCTTATAGCCAGAGCAATCAATCTGGAACACTGTTAGCAGTGGTTCTAAATCAAGATTTTGTTTTTCAATAAAGGTAACTGCAAGGCTCCCTTCCATGCTTTACCACTTCCAAGTACCTTTAGCCAAAAGCAACTACTGTGTAGGTGTTTCTTCTAGTAGTTACCTCTGTATTTCTACCAACATGCAGACTATTTTGCGTTTTAATTTTTAGTCATTATTTATTTATTGACTTCCTATAAAGGATTTTATTAAATATTGCTGCCTGGAGCCCTGGCCTGCAGACCAGAGAGTCCCGGGTTCGGTTCCCACTAAGGGCACATACCTCGATTGCAGTTTGTCCCTGGCCCCGGTTGGGGTCGTGTGGGTGGCAGCCAGTCGATGTGTCTCTCTCACATCAATGTTTCTCTCTCTCCCTCCCGCTCTATTTGAAGATAAGTGCAAAAATGTCCTCGGATGAGGATTAAAAAAATAAATGATTTCCTGGTTCCTAATTGTGATGTTAAAGAATTCTTCCTTGTAAGATATGTTTCTATGAATACAAGTTTCAAAATATACACATAGCTGCAAAATATTTCCAGAAACTGACCTTATAGCTCATACTTACCGTGATTCAAACACTATTTCCAGTCTCTTTCCAGAAGGAGACTGGCATGCTATTTCAAGAAACCTTTGCTTTTCCTCCTACCAACATTCTTAGGAGAGTAGGAATCCAATTCAGAGCTATTTCTTTTCTTTTACTTGTGCGTAAGGAGGAAGAGAAAAATGAGAGCCACTAAAACTCTCATTTGTATTTATCTATACTATACCATAAATTATGAGTCTATACCAAAGAATTGGATTTCTTTCACTCAGATTACTCATAACAACTTCAGCCATCCATAAAACTTTTCTGAGGTGGGAGAAACAGAAAGATAGCAGTTCTGTATCCTTTTCTAAATTATTTAGAGTAAGAAAGGATTAACATGGCTTACTAAGAACCCATTCTTTAGCCCACCTTTTGCAAGTGCAGAGTACTTCAGGATAAACATTTTTATAATAGCTTTATTCCTAGTTCTATTTTAGATACCTGTCTTTATTTTCTTCTTGTCTGATCATTTTAATCTACTTCTAAATTTGTTGCCTGCTATGTTTTGAGCAACTGTAAGTTATTTTAAATTCTTTTTAGAATAAATAATTATTTGCATAGAATGATCTGTAAAGTATTGATTATTTAGGTTAGGGTTTTTATAACCTATTTGAATGAACTAACTGTCCCTAACTGATCATAGGCATGTAATAAATTTATCCTGATGGGTATAGAAAGCTTTTAGCAATATTAAGATCCTTATACTTTTTTTCTCATTCTAGAGCTCTAGCCTAAGAAAATAAGCCTAAAAATGGAAAATTTTCAACATATGAAGATGTACACTACAGTATTATATATATAAATATATATATATATATTTTTTTTTTTTATACTTCAGTTGCCTTCCCAAACCCCTAAAATGACAGGAGATTTTAAAGAACATAGACCCACAAAGACAAGGAGCAAAAGAAACAAGAAAACCAATATTTTGGGAGATGGAAATTAGAGGAATGAGTGGTTACTGACCTAGAACCAGGTTTAGCAAACCTTTTCTGTAAAGGGCCCGATAGTAAATATTTTAGACTTTGCAGGCCACATGCCACCTCCGCTGCCTCTTTTTTTTTTTTTTTTTTTTTTTTTTTTTTTTAGGATAGACCAGCAACTGAATTAAATTTTTTTTTTTTTTTTTATCCTCACCTGAGGACATTTTTTGTCCAGATAGAGTAGGAGGGAGAGAGAGAAAGAGAAACATCGACGTGAAAGGGACACATCGAGTGGCTGCCACCCGCACAACCAACCAGGGCCGGGGACAAACTGCAACCGAAGTACATGCCCTTAGCGGGAACCGAACCCGGGTCTCTCTGGACCGCAGGCCGACGCTCTAACCGCTGAGCCAAACCGGCCAGGGCCTCCGCTGCCTCTTCCTCCCACTTCTCTCTTTCCTCTTCTTCCTCTCTTTTCTTCTGTACTTCTCCTTTATCAATCCTTTTTAAAGTATTTTTATTGTTTTGTGAGTTTGTTTTGTTATTGTTGTTGTTGTTAATCCTCACTGAAGGATATTCTTTCCATTGATTTTTAGAGAGAGTGGAAGGGAGGGGTGGAGGGGGGAGAGAGAGAAAAAGAAAACATCGATGTGAGAAACACACATTGATTGGTTGCCTCCTACACATGCCCCGACCAGGGCCGGAGAATCAACCTGCAACCCAAGTACATGCCCTCAAATCCACGACCCTTCACTGTGCAGGACAATACTCTAACCACTGAGCCACACCAGCCAGCGCCTTTTTAAAAGTATTTTAAAAGAATATAAAAGCTATTTTTGTCAAGCCAGATTTGTCCTATAAACCAGATTTACCACTCCTGATTTAGAAAACCCAAGAAAATTGAAACCAAAGCCGTTCCAACACAAAATCACAGAAAGACTAAAGCTCTGGAATTGATGGCACTGGGTACTTCTGGAAGTGCCTGTTAAGATAGGACTAAAAACAAAAGGATCGAAGTCTTTTTTTACCCTCTTATCCCCTTCCTAACCCTACACAGCCAGATGATTGCACCTCTCCCACCTTGGCAGATGATTGGAGGTTTATTTCCTGGCAAATATAAACCATATATTCTGGACTAACATGCTACAACAGTTGAGAGTAAGAATTAACCGTAAGTTAATTAGGTAAGACCTAGCCTTTCAGCAACCAGAATGCTGACAGTAAAGCTTATTGTTTTAGGCATGGGTTGAAAGATTTCTCCACAGCAAATTGAACTAGACAAGAGAGGGTGGGTAGGAATCTGATGAAATGGCCCAGTCACATCACACTGGCATGAAATCTATCTCTCAGCAAGTTCTACCCACACCTGCAAACCTTTCAGTAAGTATTTTAGTGCCTTACTTTTAAATGTAAACAGCCAACAATCACCTGACATTTGAGAAAAGTCTCTACTATGGAAGGAAAAGATCAAAACAAGCAGATAGAATAGTAGGAACTTGGAGTACGTAATACCAGGTGAGCTTCCAAAAAAAACTCCATTAACTTCCCCAAAGAGGTAAGAGTTTATGTAGCCATGAAACAACTGAATGCCTTAAACGAGAACAATCAATTAATTTTTTTTAAAGCTCTTAGAAATTAATAATATGGTAGCAGAAATTAAAATGGAGTATTGAGGATTGAATGTAAAGTTGAGGAATTTTCCCAGAAACTAGGAAACAGAAGGACAAAAGGTGGAGGAGGAGAAATGAGTAATATAAAAAAGATTAATTCAGGAGATCTTTTTTCTTTCTTTTTTTTTTTATCCTCACCCGAGGACATTTTTCTATTTTTTGTTCAGATAGAGTGGGAGGGAGAGAGAGAAAGAGAAACATCGACGTGAAAGGTACACATCGGGTGGCTGCCTCCTGCACGCCCCAACCAGGGCCGGGGACAAACTGCAACCGAGATACGTGCCCCCAGCGGGAACCGAACCTGGGTCTCTCTAGACCGCAGGCTGCCGCTCTAACCGCTGAGCCAAACCGGCCAGGGCGAGATCTTTTTTCTCAGAAGGCAAAACAGGGAAAACATAAAAAGAGCATTATCAAATAAGTAAAATCAGAAACTTTTTATAACTAAAGGAATGTGGATCCTCAGATTGAAAAGTCAATTGAACACTCAGCACAATGGATGTAAAAAGACCAAGACCAAGATAAATTTCAGAACAAGGGCAGGGGGCGGAGGGCAAATACTGTTCTCAAGCTTATAGACAGTTAAAAGCAAATTGCACATAAAGATAAAAAATTAGAGCGGAGCCCTGGCTGGTGGGGCTCAGTGGTTAGTGTTGGCCCGAGCACCGAAAGGTCGCAGGTTTGATTCCTGGTAAAGGGCATATACCTGGGTTGCAGGTGTGATCCCCGGCTCCAGTCAGGGTGCGTGTGGGAGACAGCCATCTGATGTATCTCTCTTACATTGATTTTTTTTTTCTCTCTCTCTCCCTCCCTCCCTTTCACTCTCTCTAAAAAATCAATGGAAAAAACGTCCTCAGTTGAAGATTAACAACAAAAAAATCAGAATGGATCAGACTTTTCAGTAACACTAGAAACTAGAAGATGAGTGATGCCTTCAAAGTTGGAAGGATACAGTTCTGTATCCATACTAAGTATTGATCAAGTGAGGATAGGATAAAGGTATTTTATGACGTGAAAATTTCAAAATATGTACTCTCTCAGGAATCTCCTTGAGTTGATGATTCAACAAAATGGGGGAATAAACCAGGAAAGAAGATAGAATCTAAAGAATCCAACACTTAATTGAGGGAAGGGTATTTCTGGGATGATAGGATAAAGGAAGATGCTAAGATGACAACTGGGGAACAAATCTAGAGAGCTAGCCAGTCCATTATAGAACAAGTTAGAAGGCTTGGAGAAAGGAGTCTCTAAGACAAAATGATAGTATATTGAATTGATCTATACTTGTAGCCCTATATGGGGTAAATTAAAGGTGACTAGAAAACTGAGCAAATGAAAAATCAAGATGGGGGAAAATAAAGTTGTGTAAGAATGGAAATTTAGTCATAGTGTTGGCTCAACATTTATATTAATCATAAACACAAAAATAATATAACAATATTGGAAAGAGGAGGAAGGGAAGTGTATGGGTGAGAGAGAATGGGAGTCAATGAAAGAGAGCTGAATTCACATTTTCCATTGTAAGACAATAGACATGTCTAAAAACTGAAAAATACGAAAGCAGCAAGCTAACTATTGGCATAAGAAATGTCCAAACCACCCTGACCAGTTTGGCTCAGCAGTTAGAGCGTCAGCCTGCGGACTGTAGAGTCTCGGGTTCAATTCCCGGTCAAGGGCACATACCTTGGTTGCAGGTTTGATCCCCAGCCCTGGTTAGAATTGTGCAGGAGGCAACCAATCGATGTGTCTCTCTCACATCGGTGTTTCTCCCTCTCTTCCTTCCTCCCACTCTATCTGAAAAAAAATTAATGGCAAAATATTCTCGGTGAGGATTTTGAAAAGAAAAAAGGAAAGAAATGTCCAAACCTATAGAAAATTTTTAAAGGGTTTATTTGAATCAAACGGGATATGCCTGGAAACATGATCTAAACAGGCTGATAAAAATACTTCTGAGAATAACAGTTTGCAGTTTCTTTAATGCATTTGAGTAAGTGAGATTACATGAAAGTAAGAGAAAGCAAAGTTGGATTACAGGACTGTTAAGATTATGTGTTGTCTTTAGAAGGAGGGGTCTGAAAGGGTGATCAGGTATTAGAAGGAGGGATCTGAGCAGGGGGTACAGTTAAACCTTGGTTTTTTAGCATCTCCCATTTCGAGCACTTTGCTTCTCAACCCGACAACCTTTTCATGCTGATATCTGTATGATCAGTCACGCGTCTCTCAGGCAGCAAACAAAGGAGACAGTGCACAAGTATGAGTCAGTTTACTAGTGTTAACACCCCACAAAATTGTGCTGTGAGTGTTTTCGTGTTTTTTTTCTTTTGTGGCTTATTATTATTAAATTTGTACTTATTACTGTACATTTTATTTCCTTTTTGTTAAATTTTTATTTACATTTGATGTCCTTTGTTTTTAAAGTGTTTATTTCTAAATTAAACAGTATATTAGACATGTAACTGTATATAAGAAAGGTAAAAACAGGGAATCAGTTGCAGGTGTGGAACAGATTAATTCAGTTTACATTATTTGTAATGGGAAAAAGTGCTTCAGTGTTTGAACAGCTTTCCAGAACAAATTAAGTTCAAGAACCGAGGTTCCACTGTATTTCAAAGGTGAAGTTATATGCCCAGGACATGACTACTCACCATGACCTTCCCAGTTAGGAATTTATGATCAGATCACTCTGAGGTTACTTTCCATAGAACCCCCTTTATTTTTTGTCCACAGTATGTTACTTAAGTATATGGAGATGAGTATATAGGGACAACTGTTCTTCACCCAGTAGCATTGAAAAGTTAGTTGATCTTTTAAAATCATAAGCGTGTAATTTGATAAAATTAGTGAACAAAAAGGAGACTAAAATATTAACAGTTGTGATTATGAGTAATTTGTTTTCTTTAAAGGTTAGAAATTCCTAATATACAGCATCTTCTTTCAAAAGACATGGTACACAGGCATACCTCAGAGATATTGTGGGTTCAATTTCAGACCACTGAAATAAAATGAAAATTGCAATAAAGCAAGTCACATGATTTTTTTGGTTTTCCAGTGCATATAAAAGTTACATTTACACTTTACTATAATCTATTAAATGTGCAATAGCATTATGTCTTAAAAAATGTACATACCTTAATTAAAAATACTTTATTGTTTAAAAATATTACCATTTTCTGACCCTTCAATGTCATAATCTTTTTGCTGGTGGAAGGTCTTGCCTCGATGTTGATGGCTACTGACTGATTAGGGTGGTGGTTGCTGAAGATTGGGTTGGCTGTGGCAATTTCTTAAAGTAAGACAACAGTGAAGTTTGCCCTATTGATTGACACTTCCTTTCATGAATGATTATTCTTTAGCGTGCATTTTACCCATAGGAGAACTTCTTTCAAAGTTGGAGTAAATCTGCCCTGGCTGGTTTTGCTCAGTGGTTAGAGCATTGGCCTGCGGTCCAGAGAGACCCGGGTTCAGTTCCCACTAGGGACATGTACTTCAGTTGCAGTTTGTCCCCGGCCCTGGTTGGTCGTGCGTGTGGCAGCCACTCGATGTGTCTCTTTCACATCGATGTTTCTCTCTCTCTTCCTGTCTCTCCCTCCCACTCTATCTGAACAAAAAATGAAAAAATGTCCTCGGGTGAGGATAATAAAAAAAAAAAAAAAAAAAATGTCCTCAGGTGAGGAAAAAACAAAAATGGAGTTAATCCTATCAAACATTGCTACTGCTATATCAAATAAGTTTATGTAATATAAATCCTTTGTTATCATTTCAACAATCTTCACAGCATCTTCACTGGTAGATTCCATCTTAAGAAACCACTTTCTTTTTTTTTTTTTTATCCTCCCCTGAGGACATTTTTTGCATTTATCTTCAGATAGAGTGGGAGGGAGAGAGGGAGGAAGAGAAAGAGAGAGAAACATCGATATGAGAGAGACACATCGACTGGTTGCCACCCACATGAGCCCAAATGGGGCCGGGGACAAACTGCAACCGAGGTACGTGCCCTTGGCGGGAACCGAACCCAGGACTCTCTGGTCCGCAGGCCAATGCTCTAACCACTGAGCAAAACCGGCCAGGGCAAGAAACCACTTTCTTTGGTCATAAGAAACAACTCCTTATTTATTAAAGTTTTATTATAAGATTGCAGCAATTCAACCACATCTGCAGTTATTTCCTCCACTTGAAGGCTTAAACCCCTCAGAGTCATTCATGAGGGTTGGAATCAACTTATTCAAAACTCCTGTTAATGTTTATATTTTGATCTCTTTTAATGACTCATAAAATGTTCTTAATGGCATCGAGAATGGTGAATGCTTTCCAGAAGTTTTGTTTTTTATTAATCCTCACCCAAGAATATTTTATGTTGATTTTTAGATAGAGTGGAAAAGGGAGGGATAGAGAGAGAGAGAAATATTGATGCGAGAGAGATACATCAATTGGTTGCCTCCTTTATGACCCTGACCAGGGCCGGGGATCAAACCTGCAACCCAAGGTATGTGCCCTTGTCTGGGAATCGAACCCAAGACCCTTCAGTCTATGGGCTGACACTCTAACCACTGAGCCAAACCAGCCAGGGCTCCAGAAGGTTTTTAACTTACTTTGCTTATATTTATCAGAGGAATAACTATCTATGGCAGCTGTAGCTTTCTGAAATGTATTCCTTAAATAATAAGACTTATAAGTCAAAATTACTCCTTGATCCTTGGGCTACAGAATGCATGTTGTGTTAGCAGGCCTGAAAACGTTAATCTCTTTGTACATCTCCTTCAGAGCTGGGTGAGCAGTTGCATTATCAGTAGCAGTAATATTTTGAAAGGAATCTTTTCCTAAAAAGCCTCAACAGTGGCCTTAAAATAGTCAGTAAACCATGTTGTAAACAAGTGTACAGGCTTTATGGTTCTATCTATAGAACACAGGTAGAGTAGGTTTAGCATAATTCTTAAGGGCTCTGAGATTTTGGGCATGGTAAATGAGCATTGGCTTCAACTTAAAAGTCACCAACTGCGTTAGCCCCTAACAGAGAGTCAGCCTGTCCTTGAAATTTTGAAGCCAGTCATTGACTTCTCTGAAAGTGTATTCTATGAAATTCCTTCATGGCATCTTCTTCCAATATAAGGCTATTATGTCTACATTGAAAATCTGTTGTTTAGTGTAGTGACTTTCATTATCTTAGCTGGATCTTCTGGGTAACTTGTTACAGCAGTACTTACTGCTTCACTTTGCACTTTTATGTTACGGAGACAGCTTCTTTCCCTAAACCTCAGGAACCAACCTCTTCTAGCTTTAAACATTTCTTCTGCATCTTCCTCACCTCTCAGCCTTCATAGATTTGAATAGAATAGTGGCTGGTTTGATCGACTATTCAAACCACTAAAACTTTCTCTATGTCATTAGTAAGACTGTTGCACTTTCTTATCATTTGTGTGCTCACTGGAGTGGCTCTTTTAATTTCCTTCAAGATCTTTTTCTTTGCATTCACAACTTGGCTAACTGTTTGACCCAAGAGGCCTAGCTTTCAGTTGTTCTGGGCTTTCAACATGCCTTTCTCACTAAGCTTAATCATATCTAGCTTTTGATTTAAAGTGAAAGGTGTCTCAGAGGCACCTTACACTATCCTCATTTTTTTGGATTCTTTTTTTCGTTTGCTCTTCTGATTGGGTGTTTTTTGCTTCCTGTATTCCAAATCACTGATTTGATTCTCGGTTTCAGCTACTCAACTCTTGATTCCCTCTAAATTATTCTTCATTTCAGGTAGTGTATCCTTCATTTCTGACTGGTTCTTTTGTATGGTTTCCATGTCTTTTTTCTTTTCTTTTCTTTGTTGATTTTAGAGAAAGAGGAGGGAAGAGGGTGGGAGAGAGAGATAGAAACATCGATGAGAGAGAACATCGATTGGCTGCCTCCCACACGCCCCCCCCCACCAGGGACCGGGCCCACAACCCTGGCATGTGCCCCAACCAGTAATCAAACCGGCAACCTCTTGGTGCATGGGTCAACACTCAATCAGTGAGCCACAGCAGCCAGGCTCCATGTCCTTTTTTATGCTGTTGAAGTTCTCACTGACTTCATCTACCCTTCCCTTAAGTTCATTGAATATTCTTATAACCAGTCTTTTGAACTCTGCATCTAGTTACTAGGTTCTAGTAAATTGCTGTCTTCATTGTGTTTAGTTCTTTTTCTGGAGTTTTGTTCTGTTCTTTCATTTGGGACATGTTTCTTTGTCTCCTCATTTTAGCAGCCTCCCTGTGTTTGTTTCTATGTATTGGGTAGAGCTGTTACGTCTCCTGGGCTTGATAGAGTGGCCTAATGTAGTAGGTGTCCTGTAGGGTCCAGTAGCATGGCCTCCTTATTCACCAGAACTGGGCACTCCAGGTGTGGCCCCCCCCCCCCACGTGGGCTGTGTACACCCTCCTGTTGTAGTTGAGCCTTGATTGCTTCTGGCAGTCAGTGGAAGGGATTTACCCCCAAGCCTATTGGCTACAGGGACTGGCTGGGACCACCGAGGAGGATAGGCTATGCAAGGGCCCACCACATAGAGCAGGACTTAACTTCAGTGGGACTCTGGCACCACCTTAGTCTGCCCCTTGGGTGTGTCTCTTGTGGAGGTTTTTGGGTGGTGCTTGGTGTGGTCTGAAGCTGTCCATGGGGTGCATTGGCTCTGGGACCTCCTTGGAGGTGCTGGTCAAGGTCAGCTGCTGCCTGTGTTCTGCCCAAGGCCACTTGGCGTGAGCTACAAAACGATCTGCATGTGGCTGCTACTTGTGCTGGGCTTGGAGGTGCCCAGGAGGGACCAAGCTACAAACCAAGGCTGGCTGCCACTAGTGATGGGCCTGGGGTCAGTTAGCAAGAGATATAGGGCTAGCTGAGGCCAGGTGCTCCTTGTTTGAGAGATTTCTGGAAAGTCTGAAGCATGAGCCAAGACAGGCCATTGGTGTGGAGAAACCACTGGAAATAGCTTGGGTGGGCCCGCAAATTGGGTGGAGCAGAGTCTCAGGGAATCACCAGGGAGAGGTGAACAGTGACAGCCATGTTGATGGACTCTCAGATATAGCACCCGCCTGCTGGTTCTGTGGGAGGAGTCTCAATACTTCTGTCAGGGAGAAAACTGCCCCTCCAGCTCTTGCCCTGATGCCACACAGTTCTGTTTCTCCCCGTATGTCCCTGGTGCCTTTGGAGCTGCTGCCCCAGCACTGGAGCTCAAGGAATGAGTCCAAGTAAGTTTGTGCATGGGCCCTTTAGGAGGAATTTTCTGGGACTCTAGGAGCCCTCCATCTCCCTCAGCCAAAATCCCCACTGGTTTATACAGCCAGAAGTTATTGGGACTTCTCTTCCTGGCACTGGAATCCTGGGCTGGGGAGCTTGGTGTGGGACTGGAACCCCTCTCTTCTCAGGGGGGACTTCTGCAGCCTATATGTCCCTCCTGATTTTTATCCACCACAGGTAGGTGTGGGCTTCTTCCAAGTCTCTGCCCCTTTTACCAGTCTCGATGTGGCTTCTTTAAATCCTTAGTTGTAGGAGGGCTTCCATTCAGCTAGATTTTAGGCAGTTCTGAATGATGCTTATTCTGTAGTTCAGTAGTAACTTATTTTTCATTGTACAAGAATTAACATTTATTAGCATGATAATCATTTAAGTTATTTTACCTGAAAATGATCTAGAAAGGTTTTTTTGTTTGTTTGTTTTTTAATCCTCACCCTAGGATATTTTTCCTTTGATATTCAGATGGAGTGGGAGGGAGGAAGAGAGAGAGAGAGAGAGAGAAAGAAACATCGATGTGAGACAGACACACTGATTGGTTGCCTTCCACAGGACCCCAACCAGGGCTGGGGATTGAACTGCAACCAAGGTACTACCCTTGACTGGAATCAAACTCGAGACTCTTCGGTCCGCAGGACAGCTCTAACTGCTGAGCCACACTGGCCAGGGCTGGAAAGGTTTTTTTCAACTAACACGTATATTGCTTAGTTCGAGTGATACAATAAAAGTTGGAAATTTTTATTCAAATAAGTCTATCTCCAAGCCATTATGGTTGCTATGTTTTGTTTTCTTTTTTTTCTTTATTTTATTTTACTTTTTTCCATCACCATTTATCCCCCCCCCCCCTCCATACCATCTTCCACCTCCACCCACTCCCCCTCCTCTCTGCAGTCACCACGCTATTTAGTGTGTGTCCATTAGTTTTGTTGTTGTTTTTTTCCTTTTTTGGTCAGTCCCTTCATTCCTCAAACCCCCTCTTCCCAGAGCTATCAACCTGCTCTCAATGAGTCACTCTCTGTTTTGGTTGTTAGTTCAATTTTTTCATTAGATTCCACATATTAATGAATTCATATCATACTTGTTTTTCTCTGACTGGCTTATTTCACTTTGCATAATGTTCTCCAGGTCCATCCATGCTATTGCAAAGGGTAAAATTTTCTTCTTTTTATGGCCAAGTAGTATTCCATTGTATAAATGTACCACAGCTTTATCCACTCATTTACTGATGGACACTTGAGCTGCTTCCAAATCGTGGCTATTGTAAATAACACTGCAAAGAACATGGGGGTGCATATATTCTTTCAAATTAGTCTTTCCGGTTTCTTCGGATAAATTCCCAGAAGTGGAATTGCTGGGTCATAAGGCAGTTCCATTTTTAATTTTTTGAGTAAACTCCATACTGTTTTCCATGGTGACTGCACCAGTCTGCATTCCTACCAACAGTGCATGAGGATTCCCCTTTCTCCACATCTTTGCCAAAACTTGTTCTTTGTTGATTTATTGATTATATCCATTCTGACAGGTGAGAGGTGATATTGTGGTTTTAGTTTGCTTTTTTCTGATGATTAGTGACATTGAGCATCTTTTCCTGTGTTTATTGGCCATCTATATGTCCTCTTTGGAGACGTATCTATTCAGATCCTTTACCCGTTTTTTAATTGGATTGTTTGTTTTTTCTTGGTGTTGAGTTTTATAAGTTCTTGGTAAATTTTGGATATTAACCCCTTATCAGATGTATTGACAAATAATGTTCTCCCATTTAATGAGTTGTCTTTTCATTTTGTTGATGGTTTTCTTTGCTATGCAAAAACCTTTTAGTTTGATGTAGTCCCACTTGGTGTTTGGTTTTTGTTTTTTTTTTGTTTTTTCTTTTGTTTCCCTTGCTGGAGGAGTTATATCAGAAAAAAATATTGCTATGAGAAATGTCTGAGATTTTAATGCCTATGTTTTGCCCTAGGATTTTTATGGTTTTAAGTCTAACATATAAGTCTTTAATCCATTTTGAGTTTATTCTTATGTGATGTGAGAAGGTAGTCTAGTTTTATTTTTTGCACATTTTCCCATTACCATTTATTGAATAGACTCTCTTTGGCCCATTGTATGTTTTTTCCTCCTTTGTCAAATGTTAATTGACTATAAAGGTGTGGGTTTATTTCTGGGCTCTCTGTTCTGCTCCATTGATCTATATGCCTGTTTTTATGCCAGTACCATGCTGTTTTTAGTACTATGGCCTTGTAGTATAGTTTGATATTAGGTAGCATAATTCCTCCAACTTTGTTCTTTCTCAAGATCGCTGTTGCTGTTCGGGGTCTTTTGTGGTTTCATATAAATTTTTGGAATATTTGTTGCAGTTATGTAAAATACATCATTGGTATCTTGGTAGGAATTATGTTTAATCTGTAGATTGCTTTGGGTTATATGGACATTTTAATGATGTTAATTCTTCCTATCCATGAACAGGATATCTGCTTCCACTTATTTGTATCTTTTAGTTTCTTTTTTTTTCAGTGTCTTATAATTTTCCAGGTACATCCTTGGTTAAATTTATTCCTGGGTATTTTATTCTTTTTGAAGCAATTTTGGTTTTTGTTGTTTTTTTTTTATCCTCACCCAAGGACATTTTTCCATTTATTGTTCAGATAGAGTGGGGTGGGAGAGAGAGAGAGAAACATCAACGTGAAAGGGACACATCGAGTGGTTGCCTCCCGCATGACCCAACCAGGGCCAGGAACAAACTGCAACCGAAGTACGTGCCCTTAGCGGGAACCGAACCTGGTTCTCTCTGGACCGTGCGTTAACGCTCTAACCACTGAGCCAAGCCGGCCAGGGCATTGAAGCAGTTTTGAATGGGATTGTTTTCTTAGTTTCTCTTTTTGATAATTCATTATTGGTGTATAAAAATGCAGCTGATTTCTGGATATTTCTTTTGTATCCTGCTACTTGACTGAATTTATCAGTTCTAGCAATTTTTTGGTGGAATCTTTAGGGTTCTCTATATATAGTGTCATGTCATCTGAAAATAATGACAATTTTTACTTCTTTCTTTCTGATTTAGATGCCTTTTATTCCTTCTCCTTATCTGATTGCTTTGGCTAGGATTTCCAGTACTATGTTGAAATAAGAGTGGTGAAAGCGGACATCCCTGTCTTGTTCCCAATCTTAAAGGGAATGCTTGTAGTTTTTGCCTATTAAGTAAGTTTAGTAGTAATTTTGATAAGGTTGTGGGAGGATGTAAGTACCACATTTACCTTTGCTGCCATCTTGACCATCCTTAATGATTTTCTTAGTAACATTTTCTTTTCTCTAGCTTTATTGTAAGAAAATAGTAAATAATATACAAAATATGTGTTAATCATCATTGGTAAGGATTCTGCTCAACGGTAGGCTATTAGTAGTCAGGATTTGGGGGGTCAAAAGTTATACATGGATTGTCAACTGTGCTTGGAGTTGGCACCCCGAATCCCTACATTGTTCAAGGGTCAACTGTATAAATTCCACAAAGCCAGGGAACTTGTTATTCTTGTGTATTTATTTATCTTCAGAACTTGGAGTAGTCCTTGTTAATAGGTTCTCAATAAATAATTTGTTGAATGTATGATGAAATAGGAAGAAACTGATGAGATTTAGTGCTAAAATAACCCAGCTTAAGTTTTAAGGGAGAAATTTATTTGTACTAGGTAAGATCATCAGATCGGGAAAGGCAATGAAAATGGAACTTGAAGAAAGTAATCATGATTTAGAAGAGATATTGTAAGGAATGGAGGCAGAGTAGATGAGGCAGAATGATGTTATGAGTGTTATCAAGAGAATGGTTGAAATGATACAGTCTCTGAAGGGGCTAAATCTTCCTACTGTTTAATGTTGCAGATAGTGAAACTGTTACTTCGTCATGGTGGAAATCCATTTCAAGCTAATAAACACGGAGAGCGTCCAGTGGATGTCGCAGAAACAGAGGAATTGGAATTGCTGCTAAAAAGAGAGGTGCCTTTATCTGATGATGATGAAAGTTACACAGGTTTGTTTCAGATAATCTGTATTCAACTGCTTGACATGATGTGTAGTAGAACATTCTACTTCTACTTTATAATACATGAAATGTTTGAGTACCTTAGAATAATACTAGTTAGCTAGTAAGAATGGTGATTTTAGTAACCTAGTTATGTGCTACACTTCCTCTATGTAAGTGGAGCCATTGCCTTCTTTTCATGATATTTCCCCCATAAATTGCTGGTTTGTTTAAGCCCATTGTAAAACCTTTCCCCATTAATAGCTCCCACCACTGCTATTCTTTTTTTTTTTTTTTTAATTTGTTTTTATTACAGATGTCTCTCCTTTTTCACTCCATTGACACCCTCCTCCCCACTCCCATCCCCCACCCCCATCTTCACAGTATTGTTGTCTGTGTCCATTGGTTATAGATATATGCATATAAGTTCTTTGGTTTATCTCTTCCCACCTTCCCACCCCCTCCCCTTCCTCTGAGGTTCTGATGTCTTTTCATTTTTGTATAGACTAGAGAGCTACTAACCAAACCTTTTCTGTCTTTTCTTGGCATTAATGAATCATTTTTGCGTTTTTTACTTTTGTCATTTAGGTGGTTGAACTCTGGTCATTGTTTTAAGGTAGGGGCACAATTTTACAAACACAATTTTTAAAAGGAAAGAGCCAAAAGAATATTTCAGAAAATTTTGGTATACTCTGAGTTGTTTTTTAAAACATAAAAAAAAAATTTAAATATAACAGAAAAAAATTCCTTATATTGAAGAAAATCTTTGGGTTCACCATGTTTCAGGTAAAAAAAAAAAAAAAAAAAATCCGCCCTGGCCGGTTTGGCTCAGCAGTTAGAGCGTCGGCCTGCGGTCCAGAGAGACCCAGGTTCGGTTCCCGCTAAGGGCATGTACTTCGGTTGCAGTTTGTCCCCGGCCCTGGTTGGTCGTGCGGGTGGCAGCCACTCGATGTGTCACTTTTACATCGATGTTTCTCTCTCTCTCTCTCTCTCTTCCTCTCTCTCCCTCCCACTCTTATCTGAACAAAAAATGAAAAAAATGTCCTCGGGTGAGGATAAAAAAAAAAAAAAAAATCCATGAAGAAGAATGTAATAAGCCCTGGCCAGTTTGGCTCAACGGTTAGCAGTGGTTCTCAACCTTCCTAATGTCGCGACCCTTTAATACAGTTCCTCATGTTGTGGTGACTCCCAACCATAAAATTATTTTCATTGCTACTTCATAACTGTAATTTTGCTACTGTTATGTCTTAGGCAACCCCTGTGAAAAGGTCGTTCGACCCCCAAAGGAGTCACGACCCACAGGTTGAGAACCGCTGCAGAGCATTGGCCCGCGGACCCATGGGTCACAGGTTTGATTCTGGTCAAGGACACGTACCTGGGTTGCAGGTTCAAAACCAAGCCCCGGTCATGGTCATGCAGGAGACAACCAATTGATGTGTCTCTCTCACATCAGTGTTTCTCTTTCTCTCTCTCTCTCCCTCCCCCTCCCTCCTTCCACTTTATTTAAAAATCGAAGGAAAAATATCCTTGGGTGAGGATTAACAACAACAACAACAAAGAATGTAATAAGTTTCATAACTGACTGTATGTCCAAAAAATCTTTAAAAATTCCTAGAAACAATTAAGTAGTATTACTATTATTGTTCTATGTAAGGGAATAAAAATCAAACCATACTCATTTAATCTCAGTCATGGCCTGAAGGCAATAGAACAACATCTATAGTTTTGAGGCAAAACAGTTCTATAGTATAGAACATCTAAACTTTTTTCTTTCCTTAATTGAAGTACAACTGAACATTATAGTAGTTTCAGGTATACAACATAATGATTCTATATTTGTATACATTGTGAAATGGTCACCACAATAAGTCTAGTTAACATCCATCATTATACATAGTTAAAATTGTTTTCCCTTGTGATGAGGACTTTTAAGATCTATTCTCTTAGCAGTCTTCAAATATGCAATACAGTATTAACTGTAGTCTCCATGCTATAGATTACTTCCCCATAAATTATTTATTTTATATTTAAGTTTGTGCCCTGGCCAGTTTGGCTCAGCGGTTAGATCGTCGGCCCGCAGACCAGAGAGTCCCGGGTTCAGTTCTCCCTAAGGGCATGTACTTCAGTTGCGGTTTGTCCCTGACCCCAGTTGGGGTCGTGTGGGTGGCAACCAGTCTATGTGTCTCTCTCACATTGATGTTTCTCTCTGTCTCTTCATCCCTCCCTCTCTCCCGCTCTGTCTGAAGATAAATGCAAAAGGGTCCTCGGATGAGGATAAAAAATACATAAATTTATACCTTTGACGCCCTTCACCTGTTTTGCTCACTCCACCACCCTCGACTCTTAGCATCCACCAGAATCTGTTCTCTGTAACTGTGAGCTTGGTTTTTATTTTTTAGGTTTCACATATAAGTTAGATTATACAGTATTTGTCTTTCTCTGTCTTATTTATTTCACTTAGCATAATACCCTCTAGGTCCATTCATGCTACTGCAAATGGCAAACTTTCATGGCTGAATACTATTCCACTGTGTATATATACCACATATTCTTATCCATTCATTCATATATGGATACTTAGGTTGTTTCCATGTCTTAGCTATTGTAAATAATGCTGTACTGAACATGGGGGTGCATATATCTTTTTAAATTAGTTTTTGTTTTCTTGAAATAAATACCCAAAAGTGAAATTGCTGTTTTTTATAATGACTGTACCAGCTTAAATTTCAACCAACAGTGTACAAGGTTTCTTTTTTTCCACATTCTTTCCAACACTTGTTATTTTTTGTCTTTTTTGTAATAGCCATTCTAACAGGTATGATGAGATGATTTCTGGTTGTAGTTTTGATTTGCATTTCCCTGATGATTAATGATGTAGAGCATCTTTTCATGAACCTGTTGGCCATCTGTATGTCTTCCTTGAAAAAATGTCTATTGAGATTGTCTGCCCATTTCTCAGTTGTTGAAATCCTTTTCCCATTATTCAGTTGAATTATTTGTTTGCTGTTGAGTTGAATGAGTTTTTTATGTATTTTAGATATTAATCCTCTTATATATATGATTTGCACATCTTTTCTCCCATTTAATAGATTGCCTTTTCATCCTGTTGATGATGTCCTTTGTTATGCAGAAGTTAAAATCCCAATGTTTATCTACCCATCAATCCATCTTATTTTTTGATGCATTTCAAAACAAGTTGCAGACCTCTCTAAATACTTTAGCATGCAATTCATTCATTAACTAGATTCAATTTCTGTGTATGAATTTTTAGGTAATATTTGTATTTGTGAAATTAATAATTATTTATTTAATAAATCATTCTTGGAGATTTGAGAAATTCATAGACCTATATAATTCGACCTTATCAGGATACAGACTATCTCTATCACTCCAGAAAGTTTCTTACGCTGCCCCATTTTAGTCAGTCACTGCCCCTACCTGATCATTTACACCCTTGATGGTAAATAAAGATTATTAGGTAGGAATCACTAATAGCTGATAAGTCTAGCTGGCATTTTTTGATAAAGAACAGGATATTTTACATTGCCTTTTCCAGTTAAGAGAGAGAAGAAAGGATAAAAACCAATGGCTATATAGTAGAGAAATTCAGAAGTACCTTAACTGTGATCATAACATCATCAAAGGAGAAACAAATGCACATCTTGTGCCTCCAGATATAATATCGTGAAAAGGATACAGCATCACTTTTGTAGCATTCTGGCTGAGAATGCATAATTATGAGCAATGTTCTGGTGTTTTTTTGTTTTGTTTTGTTTTTTTCCTTTTTAAAAACCTTGAAAGATTAAGAAATGGCACTGTTGCCCTGGCCGGTGTGGCTCAGTGGTTGGAGTGTTGGCACACGCATCAAAGGATTGCGGGTTCAATTCTGGTCAAGAACACCAATTACCCATCAAGGGCATGTACCTGGGTTGCATGTTCGATCCCTGGCCCCAGTTGGGGTGCATGTGGGAGACAACCAATCGATGTGTCTCTCTTGCATCAATGTTTCTCTCTCTTCCCCCCCCTTTTCCCCCCTCCCTCCCGTCCACTCTCTCTAAAAATGAATGGAAAAAAATATTCTCGGGTGAGGATTAACAAAAAATAAATGAATAAGAAAGAAATGGCAGTGTCATGAAAAACCAATAAAGGCAATAGAAATGTTCCAGACTATCTAAAGAGGTAACTGCTCCCAGACTGGATCCAGTGCTGGAGGGGGGAAGTTATTATAAATAACATTATTAGATCATTTAATAAGGAATATAGACTATAGATTAGTGTTGTATTATTGTAAATTTTGAAGTTGACAGCTGCTCTGTGGTGATAAGAGAATATCCTTGTCTTAGGAAATATTTATGTCTTAGGAGTTACTTACTGAAGTATATAGGGGTAAAGAGCCATGATGTATGTAATTTACCCTCATATAGTTCAGGAAAAATATATTCATACACATGTATATATGTAGTGAAAGGAGTTTATAAAGCAAGAGAATAAAACATTAACAATAGCCAAATCTGGATAAAGGATATATACTTTTAGTAGTTTTTTATTTTTCTAATTTTTATGAGTTTGAAATTATTTCCAAATAAAATTTATGATATATACAAATACATAAAATTGCCTTACTTTGTCTATTGAAAATATCTAAAAGCAGTAACTAAGACAGTAGCAATAATTATTTCTAGTGCCCAGATTATAATCTTCAAATGTTTTCTACTAAAAGAAAACCAAGGGTTCCTTAAAAAAAAAGGGTGTTTCTAAGTCTGGGACAGGAAATACAAGATGAGCTTGGAACGTCTTGTCATGCTGATTTCAAGGAAGCTATCAAAGACTACTACAAGGTCTTGTCGAAAGGCCTTAGGAGACAGCTTAGCTCAGTTTTCCACTGGCCAAAGATGGGATAGTTTGAGCTTCAGTGAGAGTATTAATAAAAAAGATTTGAAACCCATTAAATATGTTTAAATCCATAGTCCATGGTCATAATTATTATAATTATTTCATCATCAGAGAACTAATTTATCTTAAAAACTAAACCCTAAAAAAATCATTTATCTTGCTTTTCTTATATGAACTCTTAACACTGGGTAACTTCATTATATGTGAGAAGTGTTTTTTTAATAAGATTAATGCAGGTAGCCCTGGCTGGTTTGGCTCAGTGGTTGGAGCATCAGCCCTTGAACCAAAGAGTCACGGGTTCGATTCCAATCAAGGGCATGTACCTGCTTGCGGTTCGGTCCCCAGGCCTGGTCGGGGTCATGCCGGAGGCAACCAGTCATTGTTTCTCTCTCACGTCGAAGTTTCTCTCTCCCCCCACCCACACTCTATCTGAAGATAATATCCTCAGGTGAGGATTAAAAAAAAAAAAGATTAATGCAGGTGAAAAAAATTGACCATTTTGCAACCCTCAGTTAGTTAATATATGTAAACATTGAGCATCAACATTTGGTAACATTCAGTTTTTTTAAAAGCGGAGAAAAACAATAAAAAAGCATTGCCTGCTCCCTGATGAAAGAATACACAACACTACCAACTCTTCGGTCCTCAGGATCCAGCTGCCATTTTTTGGAAATACCCGAGTCAGAGGAACATGCTGAACTGCACCAAGCAAAATGTAGATTTGTGGGGAACCCAAATGGCTTTGGTATTTCAAGAGATAAATTGTATGGAGCTGAAAAAGAAAAAATTTAAATGCCTTAAAAGGCATATCAAAGTTGAAAAAATAGGCACTACTGAAAAAGTTAAGTATGTATTGAATAGGTGATTTATACTTCTCTGGGGGAATTTTCTGCAAAACTTAGTTAAGATAAATGGCACATATACATGATCCAGAAAATTTTTTAATACTAAGAAATTCTTGTCCGGCCGGTGTGGCTCAGTGATTGAGCGTCGACCCATGCACTAAGAGGTCGCTGGTTCGATTCCCGGTCAGTACACATGCCCAGGTTGTGGGCCTGATCCCCAGTGGGGGGCATGCAGGAGGCGGCCAATGGATGTTCTCTTTCATCAATGTTTCTATCTCTCTCTCCCTCTCACTTTCTCTCTCTAAAATCAATAAAAGAAAAAAAAAATTTATAAAAAAAAAAATGCTAAGAAATTCTTACGTTAAGGGGAAAACCTGACATGTTTTTTTTTTATTTTATTTTTTAATCCTCACCCGAGGATATGTTTATTGATTTTAGAGACAGAGGAAGGGAGGGAGGAAGAGAGAAATAGTGATCAGTTGCCTCCCATGTGCACCCCAACCGGGGAATGTACCAGCAGCCTTTCTGGTGTATGGGACGACGCTCCAGCCAACTGAGCCACCCGGCTGGGGTCTGATAGATTTTTTAATAGTTTTGAAAAGGGTCCAGTCGTGGTGATAGTTCTTTTATTTCACTGAGGAAATTATTAGGACTTCTACTTAACTATCACCTATCCAAAAGTGGGACTAATTATAAAAAGAGGAGACTGAGGTTGCAAGGGTGAATAGAGAGGAAATATAACATTGGTTAAAGCTATATTTGTTAGTGGTAATGTTAACAAATGGAGCAACTTTCTTTTTAGTGTCTGTTTTTACCTTAGTAAATGTAAACTCCTTAAGTGTTTGGTACATAGCTATCGCTCAATTGATATTTGTTAAATTGGTAGAGAGTGGTTACTGGCCCTTAGGGATTCTTCTAGGACTCTTTGGCCCCCACAAATCCAAGGAATAGCTGAACCTGTAAGCCAGGTTCATCCATTACTGAGACTGGAAAAGTTTGATAAGACCTAGAATCAAACAACAGTCATAGCAAAGAAACAGGTGGAGGATAGTCTACAATTATACAAATAGAAGAAATTTTTCCTGAGCTGAAGAAAGCCTAAGTCTATCAACTATAAAGCTCAGTTAACTCAGGTAGATTGATGAAAACACATAAACACCCCTACATATATATTGGTCAAATTCCTTAGTTCTGAATGTAACAAGTTAACCTACAAGGAAATATTCACATTGGCATTGGACTTCTAACTTGCAACAGCGGCAGATAAAAGTCTTGTATCTGACCATGGTATTATTCATCTGTCCAGGTAAAAGAAAAATCATTACAGACATTAAGGATTTATAGATATATCAATATGTATATTTTCTTATGTATCTTAAATAATGGAGAGGGAGGAGGTTAGGGAGCCTAGGTGAAAAGATAAAGGGATTAAGAAGTACAAATTGGTAGTTATAAAATAGTCACAGGGATGTAAAGTACAGCATAGGGAATATAGTCAGTAATACTGTAATATAACTATATGTAGTGCCAGGTGGATTCTGGAAATATTGAGGGGACCACTTTGTAAAGTATGTCTGTCTAACCACTATGCTGTACACCTGAAACTAGTACAAAATAATACTGAATGTAAACTGTAATTGAAAAATAAAATTTAAAACAAATAATAGAAGAATAAAACCAACAACTTAGAAACGTGATTACCTAATGGGAGAAAGGGGTAAAGGGGAGAGGTATGTGAATTGTTAGTCTTTTTGGAAAACAGCCTGACGACAGCTGGCAAAGTACAAGAGCTCTTATCTTTTGGAGATACGTACTGAAATATTTCTGGATAAAATAATATGAATGGGATGTAGTTCAAAATTATACAGCAGTAGAGTGAATAGAAGGTATGGATTGGCCAAAGATTGATGACTTATTGGAGCTGAGTAATGGGTACATTGGGGGTTCAGTATAACATTCTGTCTACTATGTAAGTTCAAAGTATTTGAGAAATGTTTTTAAAGATACTTATGCACCTTGATCTAACAGTCACTTCTGGGAGTATCCAGTGTTTATTGTAGCACTACTTTGAGTGGTAAAAGCATAACTGTATAGTCATACAGGGGATTGGTTGTATAAATTGATGTATATAACCACACTGTGGGCTATTGTACAGCTGTGAAAAAATATATCTTAATGCTGTACCAGTTACTTGGAAGGATTCAAGATATTGTTGATTAGGAAAATCAAGATGAATAATCATAACATCTCACTTTTGTAAAATGAACAATGTTTTAAAAACCAATATGCATGTTCATATATGTACATGTGTTTGTGCAAAATTTTATAAGCATGGAGAAAATCCAGAAGCATGTTTACCAGGCTGCTAATAAGGCATATGGGGGGGGGGGGTAAGTGGTAGAGGGAAGGGGGCTGGACACAATCATGATAATATTTTTGTACACGTGAATATACAAGATTCAGCAGAATCTTCTCTTACTCTGCATCCCTGTTTGTTTAATCCCTTATGCCTTTCTCTTCACAACTACCCTTCTTAACATGCTCTAACTGCCAAACCCTTTAACTGTCTTCTCAGTCTCTCTATAAAATTTGACAATGTTAACCACATTCTTCCTAAAATAATTCTGTCTTGGTTTCTGGAACATAATTCTCTGGCTTTCATTTAGCTTCCCAGACTGTTTCTTTTAAATTTCCTTCTAGAATCTCATCTTCATTTTTTTCCTCATTCCCTTCCATACTCCCCTGTGTTGGTTTTTCCAAAGATTTTACTTTATGGACCCTTTTCTCATACCATATATTCTCCCAAATAAAGTCTACCCACATTTACAGTTCTAACTAACATCTATATTGTAAAACCTTCCAAATATCTCTTTATTCCATACCTTTCTCTTAAAGCTTCAAACATGTAGCTTCCCTCTGCCTGTTACCACTTAGAATTTCCACAGATACCAGTGTGCCTGAATGGAACTTTCTTCTCCATTTACACTCCTCCTCTTGTTTTGTTTTTTTCTCTCAGTTAACAGTAACATCAATCAGATATACATATGTCATATACTTGTAGTCATCCTAAACTCCTCTTTCTCCTTTTCCTTCAGATCAATTACTTAGTAACTATTTTTGAGCGCTCATTATGTGTTAGGCATTGTTTATGTACTGGGGATACAGCCTATTAAGAAAACGTAGATACTAACATAATCATCTAATCCCTATCATTTCTACTTTCAAAGTACTTCAAAATCCATCTACAAGATGAAAGTCATTTGAACATCTTTGTGCTGTGTGAAATCAGGATTATAATAGCTGAAATTATATTGGCTTCCATAAGAAAGCAAGAAAATACAATTTGAAAATTTATATATATTAATTTTCACATTCATTGTGGCTACAAACTCTGTAATTCTGCTGGTCTCTTTTGAAAACAGTAGCTGTGGAAAGCAACTTTGTTAAAAAACTTTCTTTTAAAATGAAATGTTGCCACAAATTTTTCCCATGGAAGAAGAAAGGTATCTTATTCGAACATACATGTTTAATTAGAGTGGAACACATCTTCTAGAACCCTTTTTGATTTTCATTGATTTTGATTGTTTCATGTGTTCATTAGCTATGTATTGATTTTTCAGAATATTTATTTTCCACATGGTGAAAGTGCCCGAATTATTGATTGATCAAAGTCCTTCAAGGAATGATGCAAAAATCATCAGTAAGTATCATACAAAGATTTTGGAGTTACTGAAAAAGACTGATGAAAATACCCAAATTTAGTGCTTAATTTACATGAGGTCCTTGTTAGACTCAACTTTATCAAACATCATCCAGTCTAAATTCAGAACATGTTAATATTTAATAGAGAATTAACTGCCCACAGGTTTTAGTGTGTATAAAGCCTGATAGCAGTTACCCATCTGGTATCTCATGTCATCCATGTGACAGATACACTTTAAGTGTTGCAAAGTAATATAATCAAGAACTATGAATTTCAGAACTTAATAAATTTGGAGTAAATAACAGGGTGTTATATATGAAGAATTTAAATGTGGTTTATTCCATTAGGCATTGTGCTGTGCTTTATGACAGTGCTACTCAGTGTAGCTGTTCCACAAACTATTGCTGGTTCTCAAGATAAAGAGCTTGTGCCAGAATGTAAATGTACTGCTTCTTTCATCAAAAAGGTAAAAAAGCTGTGAAAAAAATTCTCAGCTGAAGTCAATGTGCTAGTGACATAATTGATTCCCATTTCTGGTACAAGCTCCTCCTCATTTCATCACGGATTAGTAATAAACAGTTTGGAGACTGGCCTCAGTTCATGAACCACATTGCATAGCAGTTTTATGTTGTGCATATTAGACATTTACGATATTGTTGCAGGAATACATGTCCCGGTTAATACAGCTTATTTGTATACAAATGGTGTGACACTTTTAAATTTACATAATTTTTTAGCCTTTCCCCCACTAACTTCTGCCCTTTTCCCATGGTTTTAGTTCACATTACTTTCGTATACAGAATTTCACCTAATAATAGTGTTTGCTACAAATAATTGCTTCTTGCTGTTCTGCTGAGAACTCAGTCATTCAGAGATCATGCTCATAAAGCATAATTATGGTAATAGAGATGAAGGTAACTCTGTGTCACATAGTGCCCACCCCCCCCAACCTGTACTTTCAGACACTCATTAATTTCCAGAGTAGAGATTCTGTTACAAGTTTGCAGACACTGATTTTATTACTGAAACAGAGTTCCCAGTGGACAAAGTTGAAAATGCCAGTCATTGTCAAATTATTAACATTTTTCCTATCTTATTTTGACTACTAATAATATGGCCTTGTTTATTAAGCAGCTGCTATAAACTTTCCTTACTTGTATACTTAAACTTAACCTAGGAAATGCTCAAGTGCTCCATCATAATAAATAGGCAAGCTACTTTTAGAGTCTACTGTAAAACAGATTAGGAAACTTTTTAAAACACAGTGATATATTGTTACCAACTGGTGTTTACTGAGTGCATTTCTGTGTCAAAATACACAAAATGACCAGTATTTTGAAGACTTATTTTCTTAATGTTAAAACAGTAAATTGTAACTATTCTAAATATACTGTCATAATTTATGAAATTTATTTCCTCAGTTTTATATTTCAGGAGTAATGAAATACAACTGTTGATGCATGCATATATGGAATTATAACAGTTAACAATTCAAGAGATCCAAAAAATAATTATTTAAACCAAAATATATCAGAAATTTTATTAAATGGATTATGTGAAATTATTAAATTTAATAATTTAACCATAAAGAAGAAGCATAATCATCACCTTAAAAGGTTTTAGAGCAAACCATTTAACTTCAGAAGTGTAAAAAACTACAGGAAGAAGTTACATAGGGTGTTTTTAGAGTGTCAAAATCTATATCATATTTGATCATTAGAAATTTAGACTTGATAGAGCATTTTTAGGAAAAGGAGTTTGTATATTAGCGTATACCTAAAATTAAAGGTTACTCTAACATGTAAATAATATTTTATCTTCTTGCTTTCCAAATGGCATTTTTAAATCAATTCCAGTATATATGTTAGGTAACAGATTAGGCCTAGTATGAAAAATTGTAATCCATTTATAACCCAAGAACTTTATTTAACTAGGGCTGTTAGCAACCTATTTGATTAAACCTATTTCTGAACTTGTAAGTAGCAGCAAACACCATGTTTGGTGTTTAGCACTTTTATTTTTTACATATCCCTGTGGTCACAGTACTCAGAAGAAATGAAAAGGCACTTAGGTATCCATTATATACAGAGAGCTGAGCATACAGCATTGATAGGCAATGAGATATTCTTTTGTTTAATGATCAATTAAAAGAAATTCCATTGTGTTTTGCATGCTCTGCTTTTTCTCCTCTGCTTTGTGACGTGGTGGTACACTTTCACACAGAGTTCTGAATTTTAAGTTTTCAAACTTTTTTCTAAATATCACCAGCTACTTTTATCTGAATTTTAAACAAAACCTCCTGCAGTTTACTTATTTGAAAGTCAATACTTTTAAATCCGATTTTATCATGTGTTTTACGTGGATTAATTGTATCAACCTAGTTCCAGAGCTTAAGAAATTTTCATTCTAGGTGGAGTGTTTTTTAAAGAAAAATGTCTTATGTCAAATTTTGCTAAGTGGAGAAGAAGAGAAAGAAGTTATGAATACCTAAATTACCATGTATTGTAAACATTCCCCCTTTAGCAGTATCTGTAAAAATTACATAGTTCTATATCTTTTTCTTGCTTATATATCAAAAATAAATAGGAAATTGTTGTTGCAGCTGAGATGTTCTTTGGATGTCTGCAAATTAATATGTCTTTACATTTTATGTCACACAAAGTAGTAGTCTGCTAAATATCTCTCTTTGAAATTCATGTAAATAATAGTTGTTAAGAAATTTCAAGTGTATTTGCCCAAAATATATAAAATTGTTTATTGAAAATACCAAAACTAATAGGTTTTTTGTTTAAATATGTTAGCTTGATGGTTTTCCTTAAAAACTGAATATCTAGTGGTGCCTAGCAACTTAAAGTGAGTCTGTCACATAATTATAGTAGTTGAGATGTTGCTGAACATTTAAGACTAAAATTCTATAAAGGGTACATTTGGGCAGAACCCTTAAATAAAGACCTTTGAATTTAAAATATTAATTATGTATGCACATATTCAAATGAGTTTGGCCTTAGCTATATCATCCTGCCTGCAGAAAAATATTTTATCTAGTCATTGGTAAAAGGACCTCCATGTAATATATATATATATATATATATATATATATATATATATATATATATATATGATGGAATAGCTAAGACTGGGTGATTTTGTCAGTTTCCTTTAGTGACATCAAAATTTTTGTAGTGATACCACTATTTTCGTAAGGGGGAAATATCTTGATTAATTTATACTTTATAGACTCAGTTTGTATATTACTGACATTTTAGTAGAAAAGATAGTGTAGTAACTATTGAGGGAGTGTATGGAGTGCTGTGGTACTTGATTTTAAGTCTTATGTAGATTTTGTTTTTAGACTTAGTATTTTCAAATTATATATTCTTTTCCCTCCCCAGCTTACCCCTAAATTAACTGTAATTCTCTTACCTATCTATGTCTAGTACTATAGAAATACAGTGAAAATATGTTCTCATATAGCATACTTATTTCCAAATAGATGTATAACTACTCTTTTCTTATAAAATAGAATTAAAATACCTAACCTTTAGTTAGAGAAATTGAGGTATAGAAATGGAAATTTAGATGAGACTATATAAAATTACCTAATACTATATTTCCGTATCTGTAAGCTACAATTTCTCAATCAATTTAGGAATATGAAAGCTGTAAAGATTTGTTTCCTAAAATGCAAGTGTCTTTTTCTAATGTTACTTCTTTGGCTAGGTAACATAGATAATTTATATTTATATAATTCTTAAATATATTAGTTATGATTAGTGAATCATTGCAGAGCAAAGGAACAACCCAAAATAGACGTAAGAGAGGCCTGCAACAGTTGGGAAATATTCATCCCAATGAAACCCCAGAGACTCTCTGAAAGTAAGAGTCAGCTTGTTCAGGGAACAGTCTCAGCAAAAGGCTGAGATTAGAGAGAACCACAGATCACTGTGAACAGGCCTCTAACTCAAGGGTGAAGCCTATTGTAAATATTCTCCATAAAATGCTGAAGAAACAGTTTTTCCCTTTATCAATGTGAAAAGAAATCCAGAGATTTGAGGAAATCCAACTGAATGAAAGACAAGAAGGGCCAAGATGAACAAACAGAACCATTGATCCTGGAGAATGTAAATAATATAGGAAACAGAAGGGTAAGTTATTCTCAGAATTCTTGGAGATTCTTGGTGGGCAATTGATCCACTAACCATAACAACAAAAGGCTACTGTGAAAAATTAGACCAGGAAAGTCCTTGGAATTAATAATACTTATCACTACTGAAATATTTTATATAGGACTAAAGAATAGACTGGGCTTTGCTGAAGATCTGAGAGGTCTAAGAGAAGGCCAAAATATAAAACATTTTTTAAAAGACATTGGAAATAATGAGAAAAATGATTTTTCAAAAACATAAAACCATACCCAGGACATATAGTATTCATCTTACAAAAATTAGTTAATGTTGGGAAGAAAGTATTTTTTAAGTGTCCTTAACTGAAGAAAGACTTGTATTTGTAGATCAAAGGGGAATTTTTTTTTAAAAGGGAAAAACAAACACATCTAGATAAATCACAAGTTCAAGGATAAACATTTTTTTAAATCTTAAAACTCCCAGAATCAGAAGGAAACATGTTAACCTACAAAGGAAAGAGATTGACATCAGATTTCTCATTCTTAAATATGTTAGAAGACAGGTAAAGGAGCTATAGTTGCAACGTTCTATGAAAAGTTATTTTGAACCTTGAATTTCATTTCCAACCATTACTCAAGTGTAAGGCTAAACAAAAACATCCTTGGACATCTTGGACATACTTTCTGTTCTCTTTTTGAAAACATCATTCAGCTAGTATATTTTCCATGACACAAAATATCTACAAGGAAGATATGAAGATTAACTCAGGATTTTGATGAAAATTTTCAGAGTAACAACAATGGCAGTTGGGATATTTTAGAACAAAAAGTGACATAGCTTTGTGAAAAATGTTATCAAGAAATGAGTAGATGACACTATGCATATGAGTTAGATTCAGAGAGTTCACTGTGTTATGGTATTGATTGTATGAAGGCATGTTCTCTAATCTCATGAATAAGAAGAAAGGCAAAAACTCCAGGGAAAATAAACTGTAGGAACAAGCCATGGGCTAAATATACAGGGTGGGGCAAAAGTAGGATTACAGTTTTTTGTATGGAAAATAATATAGTAATCGATAAATAACAATACAGGAATAAACTCTGTTTCACATACTCAAAACTGTAAACCTACTTTTGCACTTCCTGTATAAACCAAGCTGACATGATTTGGGGCTGCTCATGGAGTGTAAGCATACTTTCTGAAATGACCATATAGGACTCCCTTGAAAGAGCGAAGAGAACAGACCCGAGGTTCAGAAATTCTGTTCACTTTGTTATTTCTCAGTTAAATTTAAATAAAATTTTTTTAATTCCTCACCTGAGGATACTTTTCTATTTATCATCAGACACAGTGGGAGGGAGGAAGAGAGAGAGAGAGACAGAATATAAATGTGATAGAGCCACATTGGCTGGTTGCCTCCCGCACGACCTGACTAGGGCCAAGGACGAACCGCAACTGAGGTACGTGCCCTTTGGCCAGAATCGAACCCGTGACTCATTGGTCCACAGGCCAGCACTCTTAACCGCTGAGCCAAACCGGCCAGGACTCAAATGTAATACTTTAAATAAGTTATGAATAATGATTCTCTTGGATAGTGAGATTATTTTATGGGTGACTTTTCTTGTTTTTCTAACATCAACTGTTTTATAATAAAAAATAAACACTGTTTGAAATCAAATGAAATAAAACCAATATTAATGAATAAAGATCACTAAAGAAGTATAGCTTTTTTATGCACTAGCCCATCTCTGAATAAGAGTGACATGTAAACATCATTCCAAATGTAAAGTTTTTTAAAAGTAGAATTCCTGGTGTTAAAAGGATACTTAAATCTGGTTGAATACATTACACACAGACACACACACACACGACTTTCGATATTGTAGATATTTAACAACGTAAATCATCTTTTCCGCTCTTGTCTTTGGAATGGCTATCTTAATCATAAGAGCTCAGATTTTAGTACTCCTGTGCTACCTAGGTTTGATCCCTAGATCTCTAATCGTGGGTAAGTTAACCTGTATGTGCATCTTTCAAACAGGGATTACAGTACATAACCTCATGGAGGTGTAGTAAATAAAAGCTAAATGAGTTAATATATGAATGAGCGTAGAATATTGGCCAGCATAGAATAAGCACTTGGTAAATACTAGCTTTGAAAATAGTGAAAATCTGCCCTGGCCGGTGTGGCACGATTGAGTGTCATCCTGTCATCCTGTACACCTAAAGGTCGCGAGTTAGATTCCCAATCAGTGCACATACCCAGGTAGCCAATTGATGTTATTTTTTCTCTCTCTACCTATCTATCTATCTCTATCTCTCTCCCCATCTCCCTTCCTCTCTCTAAAATGAATAGAAAAATACATTTTAAAAAAATACTGAAAATCTGAAATAAGGTTTTCACATTAGACATGTGCAGTTATTTAAGATGAAATGTTCAGAACCATACTTTATATGACATTGCAGCCTTATAATCTTTAAATTAAAAAATGCTATTTGTATTTACCATTATAAGTTAGAAAATCTAATCAAGTTCACTGGTTTATATTTAAAGTAGTCATAGCATGGCTCTTTTTTTTTTTTTTGCTTTTTAACTAAGTTGAGGCATAATTGACATACAGTATGTGTAAGTTTAAAGTGTACAATGTAATGATTTAATATATGTATGCATTGCAAAATGATTACCACAATAAGGTTAGTTGACCAATTATGAACTCATATAGTTAAAATTTTGTGTATGTGAGGTGAGAACTTCTAAAATTTACTGTTAGTGCCCTGGCCAGGTGCTCGGTTGGAGCGTCGTCCTGTATACCAAAAAGGTTGCAGGTTCAGTTCCTGGTCAGGGCACATACCTTGGTTGCCGGTTCCATCCCCCATTGGGGCATGTACGGGAGGAAACCGATCAATGTTTCTTTTTCACATCAGTGTTTCTCTCTCTCTCTCTTCCTCTCTATCTAAAAATCGATAAACATGTCCTTGGGTGAGGATTGAAAAAAAAAAAATAGTTAAAATCTACTGTTAGAAACTTTCAATTATACAGTGCAATATTGTTAGTTATAGTCACCATGCTCTCTACATTACATCCTCAGAATTTCTTCATCTTATCACTCACTGGTAACTTGTACCCTTTGACCACCCTTGCCTATTTTTCCCCTTTCTGGACTTTTATTGTTTTTAATAAATTGCATTGGTTAGTAGTTGTAAATGAGGTGTTTTTAATCTATTTTATTTCATGTACTAATGGAATATGTAAATCAAGGTATTATATATCTATGATGTGAATATTTCTAGATCAAGCAAAGAATAAACAAATAGCAAGTTTATATTTGATATTCAACTTTAACCTCAGGTAGGTATGTTTAAAGCATTATGTTACTGCTTTTTCTTTTTTATTCAAAGCATTTTATATGTAAGTTAACAATATGCCTCATTTAATATACTATATTTTAGATCCTAGATTTTGTAGCAGAGTTGTGTTCTTAATATTCTCAGTCATGAAATAAACATAGAAATAGAAGGTATTTATTGAATGCTTATGGAATGATCACAAATTATGGCTTCATTTTACTGGGTGTTTGTGTAGTTCATCTTGACCATATTCAGTTCCTTTTATGTGATCAGAAGTAATATAGCATGATGGTTGTGAGTACCAACTTTAGAGTCACAGAAACTTGTGTTTGAAGACTTCACTCTGCCACTCAATAACTGGTCATGGACAAATTTTTTATTAACATTATTACATGGTTGTATTCTGGGCATATAAGGTAGATACAAAAATGAGTAAGACAACTTATAAACTTGGATAAATATGGTATTCATTTTAAGTTTTGCCAAGGATAATTTTCTTCCACATAAATTATAGAAACTCTTTTTAAAAATTATTACATAATGACATTAAATTGCAGTTAGCAATTGAAATAGAGTTCATGTAATTGTGTCCCCCCTTCATTATCTCCACTTGCATTTTCCCTCTCCCTTCTTTAAGGATTACTAAAAAGTATTTTATGCAAGTGGTTGTCAATTATGACTAGTGCTTTTATCTATAAAAATATAAATTCCACCAGACACTAATATAAGAAAATTGTTTCTTGGCTCATTCTGTTTCTTTTCTCCCCTCCCTGCCCTTGCCCCCTCCCCTCCATGAAAACTCTATATCTGCATATGATCTTTGCTTACTTGAAAGACTGGTGGTTTTCACTGCCCTCATTCTAAATGACCACCTACCTCCATTGCAACTCTGTAATAAGTGAAGTGCCTGGAGTTAGCTTGAATCTTTTTAAAGTCTTTTAATCTTCTGGTACACATATATTCCAAAATGGCAATAAGAAGGACTGGAGAGAGGGTGAGAGTGTGAGTGGGTGAGCATGTGTGAGGGAGAGCATGCGTGAATGTGGGTGGACATCTGTCAGTGCAGAGACTTGGGCCAGAGGGTTCAGACACTCCTTGTGGGGAGGCACTGGCCACTGATGCACGCTGTTCTGCCAGGCACTTCTTACTGCTTGGGACTGGAGAGTGTGCCATCTTGGAAGATCTTCAGGGTCCTACTTGGGAGGACACTGTGGGGAGCAGCCATGACCTGGCACGTCAAGCACTGGTGCCCCCAAACACCTGGCCCTGCCGACATCCCCAGATGCCTGGACTTACCACTGCAACCTGACATGCCCAGACCCACTGGCGCCCCAGCCACTCAGACAGTGACTCACATTGGCCTGCTCCAGAGAATTTCCTGGGAGGCCCAGAACCAATATTCCATGGGGCCAGAATCAACAACTTCAGAGCAAATTCCAGCAAGCTTCACAAACAGGAGTTCCAAACACCTGTATAACAGCACAATGTTGTCCAGTTGAGCCTTCCAGTCAGCAAATCTGAGAGGAGACCCCACCCTCAAATGGGGCATCAGCAATCAAGACCCAAGTACAGTGGAAGAGCCCAAATAACACACACAAGGAACATCCAGGTATCCTACTGAGGAGACCAAAGAAGCTCTACCAGATCCCACAGGATATTTTCTACATAAGGCCAACCCACGAAGACTAAGAGGCATAGCCGTTCTAAGACATAGGAAAAACACAAAGAGATCGCTAAAATGGGGAGACAAAAAACCAACTGCCAAATTAAAGAAAAGGAATTGCCAGAAAAGGATCTAAATGAAATGGATGCAAGCAATTTGATCAGATACAGAGTTCAAAGTAATGGTTACAAAGATGTTCAAACAACTTGGAACTACAAGCAACTTAATGAGAACTACATGCAACTTAGTGGGAACTACATCAGAACAAGAAAATGTGTAGAAAACATGACTAAGAACCAGTTGGAAATGAAAAATGTCCTGGGTGAAATAATACCCTGGAAGGATCAACAGTAGATCAGAATAAGCTGAGGACCGAATCAGCAAATTAGAAGACGAGGTAGAAACAACCACAAAAAAATACCTAATCAAAACAGCAGTTAGGAAAAAAAAAAAAAATTTAAAAGCTGGAGGATAGTATAAGGGAGCTTTGGGACAACATGAAACAACAAAATCTAGCAAGCTCCACAAACAGCAGATCCAAACACCTGTGTGATAATTGGCACAGTGTTGTCCAGGTTGAGCCTTCCAGTCAGCAAGCCTGAGAAGAGACCCCACCCTCAAGTGGGGCATTAGCAATCAAGACCCAAATACAATGGAAGAGCCCAAATAACCCACACAAGGGACATTCCTAGAGCATCCTGCTCAGGAGACACCAGAAGGAGAAGAATCTGAGCAAGTAATAGAAAACCTGTTTAAAGAAATAATGACAGAAAGCTTCCCTAATCTGGTGAAAGAAAAAGTCACACAATTCTAGGAAACACAGAGAGTCCCAATCAAGATGAACCCCAAAAGATCCATACGTAGATACATCATAATTAAAATGGCAAATGTTAATGACAAAAAGAACTTTTTTTCTTTTTTTATGCTCACCCGAGGACATTTTTGCATTTTTCTTCAGATAGAGTGGAGGGAGAGAGGAAAGGAGAGAGAGAGAAACATCGATGTAAGAGAGACACATCGAGTGGTCACCACCCACAGGACCCCAACTGGGGCCCGGGACAAACTGCAGTTGAGGTGTGTGCCCTTAGCGGGAACCGAACCCAGGCCTCTCTGGTCCGTGGGCCGATGCTCTAACCACTGAGCCAAACCAGCTAGGGCCAAAGAAAGAATCTTAAAAGCAGCAAAAGAGCCCAGCCAGTGTAGCTCAGTGGTTGAGCAGTGACCCATACACCAAGAGGTTGCCAGTTCGATTCCCAGTCATAGCACATGCCCAGTGCGGGACATGCAGGAGGCAGCCAGTCGATGTTCTCTCTCATTGATGTTTCTCTCTCTTTCTCTCTCTCTCTCTCTCTCTCTCTCTCTCTCTCTCTCTCTCTCTCTCTCTAAAATCAATAAAGAATAATTTATTATTTTTTTAAAGGGCAGCAAGAGAAAGACTGAAAGTTACCTACAAGGGAGTTCCCATTAGACTGTCAGCTGATTTCTCAATAGAAACACTTCAGGCCAAAAGGGAATGGCATGAAGTATACAAAGTAAAGAAAAGCAAGGGACTGAATCCAGGACTACCTTACCCAGCAAGGCTATCATTTAAAACTGAAGGCGAAATAAACAGTTTCCAAGACCAAAAAATAGAAAGGCTAAAGGGGAGTGTATTACCACCAAACCAGCATTGCAAGAAACACTAAAGGGACTGCTTTAAGAAGAAGAAGAAAACAAGAGAGAAAGGAACAAAGAAGGAAAATGGCAACAAAAAAGTACCTATCGATAATAACCTTAAATGTAAGTGGACTAAATATTCCAATCAAAAGACACAGGGTAGCTGAATAGATAAGAAAACATTACCTGTATATATGCTGTTTATAGGAGACCCACCTTAGAACAAAAGATTCTCACAGACTGAAAGTGTAGGGTTGGAAAAACTATACCATGCAAATGAAACCAAAACAAGCTGGAGTAGCAACACTTACATCTGACAAAATAGACTTCAAAACAAAGGCCATAACGATAAACAAAAAAGGTCACTTCATAATACTAAAGGGATCAATTCAAGAAAATATAACTCTTGTTAACATGTATGCACCCAATACAGAAGCACCTAAATATATATATATTTTAAAAACTCTTGAACTTCAAGGGAGCAGTACAAGTCAGAGTAGGGGACTTGAACACCCCACTGGCATCACTGGATAGATCTTCAAGACCAAAAAAAAAAGAGCAAGAAAACAGTGGCCTTAAATGACACACTAGGTAAGTTGGATCTAATTGATATATACAGAACATTTCATCCAAAAGCAGCAGAATATAATTCTTCTCAAGAGCCATGGATCATTCTCAAAGATAGACCATATGTTATGGCACATAATAAGCCTTACCAAATTGAAGAAGATTGAACTCTATCAAGTATCTTCTCAGATCACAATGGCATGAAACTAGAAGTCAACTACAAAAAACAAACAAACAAACAAAAAAACTCAAAGACATTCAAACACGTGGAGGCTAAATAGCATTTTATTGAACAGCAATGGATTACCAGTGAGATCAAGGAAGAAATCAAAAACTTCTTTGAAATTAATGAAAGTGAACACACAACAACATAAAATCCATGGGACGCAGTGGAAGCAGTCGTGAGAGGGAAGTTCATAGCACTGCAGGCCTACCTCAAGAAACGAACAAAAAAAGCTCAAATAAACAATCTAACCCTACAACTAAAAGAATTAGAGAATAACTAGAAAAGCCCAGAGTAAGTAGAAGGAAGGAAATAATAAAGATGAGAGTGGAAATAAATGACAGACTAAAAAGCAAAACATCAGTGAAACCATGAACTGGTTCTTTGAAAAGATAAACAAGATTGATGAGCCATTAGCCAATCTCACAAGAAACAATGAGAGAGGACCCAAACAAATAAAATCAGAAATGAAAGGGAAGTAACAACTAACACCATAGATATTCAAAGGATTGTAAAAAAAAAAAAAAAAACCTATGAACAACTATATGCCAACAAGGTGGATGAAATGGACAAATTCCTAAAAAAATAGTCTTCCAAACTGAATCAGGAAGAATCAGAAAACCTGAATAGGCCGATAACAACTGATTAAATTAAGACAGTAATTAAAAAAAAACCTTCCAGCAAACAAAAGTCCTGGACTGGGTGGCTTCACAGGAGAGTTTTACCAAACATTCAAAGAAGAATTAACACCTGTCGTCCTCAAACTATTCAAAAAAATCCAAGAGGAAGGAATTCTTCCAACCTCTTTTTACAAGATCAGCATTATCTTACTTCAAAAACCAGATAAAAACACTACAAAGAAAGAAAATTACATACCAATATGTCTGATGAACATAGATGACAAATCTTCAACAAAAATATTAGCAATTCGGATCCAGCAATATACTTTTATAAATTATTCACTACGACCAACTGGGATTTATCCCAGGGATGCAAGGCTCATACAATATTCATAAGTCGATAAATGTGATACACCACATAAACGAAATGAAGGATAAAAATCACATCATCGTATCATCTGACACAGAAAAAGCATTTGACAAAATCCAGCACCTATTTTTGATAAAAACTCTCAGCTAAGTGGGAATAGAGGGATCATACCTCAACATAACAAAGGCCATATATGACAGACCTACAGCCGCCCTCATATTCTAATGGACAACAGCTAAAAGCATTTCCCTTAAGAACAGGAACAAGACAGGGATGCCCACTTTCACCAGTCTTATGCAATATAGTACTGGAAGTCCTAGACAGAGCATTCAGACAAGAAGGAAAAAGAAAAGTCATCAGAATTGGAAAGGAGGAAGTAAAATTGTGAACTCTCAGAAAGAGAAACAAAAAACAAAATTCCCATTTACCATTCCAGCAACAAAAATTATAAGATACCTAGGAATAAACTTAACCAAGGAGGTAAAAAGACCTATACTCAAAACTACAGGACATTGAAAAAAGAAATAGGGGAAGGTACAAACAAATAGAAGCATATACTGTGTTCATGGATTGGAAGGATTATTAAAATGTCCATACGACCTAAAGCAATGTATAGATTCAATGCAATTTCTATTAAAATACAATTGCAAATTTCAGATCTAAAACAAATATTCCAAAAATTTCTATGGAACCAAAAGAGATCCCAAATAGCTGTAGCAGTCTTGAGAAAGAAGAAAGTTGGAGGGATCACAATACCAGATATCAAACTATACTACAAAGCTGTTGTAATCAAACAGCCTGGTACTGGCACATGAACAGGCATATAGATCAATGAAACAGAACAGAAACCCTCCAAATCAACCCACATCATTATGGTCAATTAATATTTGGTAAAGGAGGCAAGAGCATACACTGGAGTAAAGACATTCTTTTCAATAAATTGTGGTGGGAAAATTGAACAGGTACATGCAAAAAAATGAAACTAGATCACCAACACAATAATAAACTCAAAATAGGTAAAAGACTTAAGTGTAAGTAGTGAAACCATAAAAAATCCTAGAAGAAAACCTAGGCAGCAAAATGACATCCCATGTAGATACATCTCCTAGGGCAAGAGAAACAAAGGGAAAAATAAATAAATGGACTACATCAAACTGAAAAGCTCTGCACAGCAAAGAAACCATCAAAATGAAAAGGGAACCTACTGTATGAGAGAAAATATTTGCCACTGACATACCTGATAGGGGTTAATTTCCAAAATACATAAATAGAGGACTCACACAACTCAACAAAAGAAAGATAACCCAATTAAAAAATAGTCACAGGACCTGAATCAGCACTTCTCCAAAGAGGACATACAAATGGCCAAGAGACATGGAAAAATGCTCACCATCACTAATCATGAGAGAGATGCAAGTTAAAACTACAATGAGATATCACCTCACACTTGCCAGAATGGCTATCATCAATAGATCAACAAACAACAAATGCTGGCGAGGATGTGGACATAAAGGAACGCTAGTACACCACTGGTGGAAATGCAGATTGGTGCAAATATTCCAAAATTTATGGAAAACGGTATGGAATTTACTCAAAATATTAAAAATGGAACTATCACTTGACCCAGCAATTCCACTTCTAGGAATATATCCTAAGAAGCCCAAAACACCAATCAGAAAGACTATATGCACCCTCTGTTCATAGCATTATTATTTACAATAGCTAAGGTCTGGAAACAGCCCAAGTGCCCATCAGTAGATGAGTGGATAAAGCTGTGGTATATTTACACAGTGGAATACTATGCAGCTGTAAAAGAGACAGATTTCTTACCCTTTGTGACAGCATGGATGGACCTGGATAGTATGCTGAGTGAAGTAAGTCAGTCAGAGAAATACAAATATCACATGATCTCACTTATAAGTGAAATCTAATGAACATAATAAACTGATGAACAAAATCAGTCCTGAAGCATGGAACAGACTGACATATCTCAGAGGGAAGAGATGGGAAGTGATTAACCAAAGACCTTATATATGTATGTGCATAACCAATGGACGCAGAATAATAGTGTGGTGAAGGCCTGGGGTTGGGTAGGGGGGCTGAGAGGGGAGTAATAAGGGGGGGGATTGGAGGACATCTGTGATAGTATCAATAATAAAACAGATTAAATTAAAATCTGGTACAAAGTTAAGCAAATATGAAAAATTCTGTAATTGGGCTTTGGCCTTTTAAAATTAACGTGTGCCTTATTGACTATGGTAGTATTTGATGTTAAACATATATTTTATTTAAATAATTTAATGATAACATTTTTCTTTTTTTCTAGGCAGTGATTAATATTTATCACATTCATGGTATGTGTCAGGTTATGCTAGGCACATTACATTAATTAGTTCATTTAATTCTCACAAGCTTATGCATTAGTCTCTCATAACAGATTACCGACCTATTAGTGGCAGAGCAAAAATTTGTACCTAGGGTTAATGGCAAAACTTGTATACTTTTCCATTACACCATATTGTTTGTTACTGAGTATGAAAAGTCCAGAGTCATATGATCCTAATATCAGCATAGAACTACAACATGAATTTAGTGTTGTTTATTTGATACCTGTTATGATGTGTGCTACAATTATCGTCTTCATTATATTTGCATGTAACATCTGTTGGGCAGAAAGGTTCTGTAAATGAAAGAAAGTAGCTGGTGTGTTTTTTTGTTTGTTTGTTTTTGCTATGGATCCTACCATTAATAATTTAAAATATTTGATGAAAGGATACATGTTCATATATAATGTATTCCTGAAACTGTGTTTACATTACCTGATTTTGTTCAGAAAATTAGGAAATTTTTGTTGTTGTTAATCCTCACCCAAGGATATTTTTCCATTGTTTTAGAGACAATGGAAGGAAGGAAAGGGGGAGGGAAAGAGAGAAACATCAATGTGAAAGAGACACGACCTTGACTGGGGCTGAGGACTTCTCCACTTGCAGTCTTCAAGGATTTAATTCTTTACATTTACATATAACTATTCTATTTATATTGTTTTCTCATCAAATTATTTTTTAAATGTACCTGGGCTGCAACCCAGGTACATTCCCTTGACCAGGAGTCAAACCTGAAACCCTTCGGTCCAAGGGTCGATGTTGTAACCACTGAGCCAAACTGGCCAGGGCAGGAAAATTCTTTTTCAAACTAAATATAGTGTTTATGTTTAATGGTTTAGGTTTGTTTTATTCTGTGCATTGCAGAATATATTCATTATTTAAAACATTTTTAAACAAATTTAAAATTAATTGTAAGTAAATTAATGTTTTTACTTTTATTATAGAAACTTTCTAATATATGCATAAGTAAAAATAATAGTATTATAAGCCCTTATATATTTGTCACTCAGTTTTAATAATTATCACCTTATGTTCAATCTTGATTTGCCCCTCAGGAGTTTACATAAATTTTTTTCTATATTATTAAATATCTATGGTTTTAAATAATTGGAAGCCAACTGAATGTCTCCTCAGTAGAAGAATCAGTTTAAATGATTATATATTAACTCAGTTATGAAGAAAATGTAACTCAAAGGAAAATGTCTATGATCTGTTAAATGAAAAGAAAAATATAAGAAATGGTATACATGCTGTGATTTGAGCTGCTTGTTTATATAACAGTTTCATACCCTTAAATTCTACCTGAAATTTTTGTGTCCTTTATGCCTTAGTTTCAGTGCTACTTCTTTTAGAAGCCTGCGTTCCTGCCCCAGTTCTCCCAAGCAGACTTTCCCACGTACACCCTTTAGACCTAGTATCTACTGCCATTTAAGCAATTGGCAGGTTATATAGCTGTTAAAAGACAGGACTGGTATTTTCATCTTGTCACCCCTATCTCCTAGCCCTGTGTGCCTGGTGGAGCATAATAAATATTCAAGACTGATGTTCAATGTAGAACTGATATTTTATGGAATATGCAAAGGAAAAAATAATTTGATGAGAAAACAATATAAATAGAATAGTTATATGTAAATGTAAAGAATTAAATCCTTGAAGACTGCAAGTGGAGAAGTCCTTACGAACAAATTATAAACAAGACATTAACAGAGGAAATAACACCTACTACATATTTTTGTATTCATTTAATCAAGACCCAAAATAAATACTCCCAAAAAAGTTTTCTTTTTTGCAATATAAAGTTTTGTAGTTTGATATTATGTATTGCAATATTGGTAATTGGGAATGAAGAATTATATTTTTTACATGTGTACAAGCAGTTATAAATTCAAAAATGTTCTTTTTTATATACCATTTGTCAGAATAACTATATCACTTGTTGGAATTTAGTAATAATGTTGTCTTAGAATATTACCACGTCTTCTCCAAAAACAAGATTGTGATCTCTCTAGAGCTCTTCTGCAGTCAGTGCCCAGTAACTTATAGACAACTCCAAAATACATCTGAAATTTGAATTTTCCAGAAGAAAATTTTGGAATATTTGAGAGCTAGATCACTTTAGAGAAAACTTAATGTATTAAAATAAATTTATAATCTTAATATTAAATACTTAGTAGATGAAGTATTATCATATTTGTAATGATTTTTTATTTCCCCCTCCCTTGGTAAGAGGCCTGTTTTTTTTTTATTCTTTTAGTTAGAGGCCCATGTATGCCACATACATATCAGCTAAGAAAAGGTGCCCACCTAGGAAGAAAGAAAAATCTTTTTCTTAGAAATGATATCATAATGGAATCTAGCAGTGCTTTGTCTATGTTTAGCAAAAGTTTGGATGCAACTAAATTTTCATGTACTTGCCCTGGCCAATGTGGCTCAGTGGTTAAAGTGTTGACCCATGCACCATAGGGATATAGGTTTGATACCTAGTCAAGGGCTCATACCTGGGTTGCAGGTTTGATCTCCAGCCCCAGTCTGGGTTCATGCGGGAGGCAACTGATTGATGTGTCTCTCACATCGATGTTTCACTCCCCCCTCTCTCCCTCTCTCCCTCTTTCTCTTCCTCTCTCTTCCTACCTCACCTCCCCACCTTCCACTCTTTCTAAAAATCAATGGAAAAATCCTTAGGTGAAGATTAACAACAACAAAAAATTTCCATGTACTTAAAAATATATAGGAGTTGGGCCTATTATTTCTTTTATTGTACTAAAATATATATTAGTATCAAGTCTACATTGCTACAGATATGAAAACTAAGGAATAGAGTAGCTTTTTTCAAAGTGCATATTTCTATATGTGTTATAACCTTAATTATGTAATTAGAGAATATTGTTCTTTGATTTTTCTGATTATTTTTGTAAGCTAAGTAGTCATTTTTTGTATAGTCAAAACCATTCACTTTTATTTGTTACTATCTGGGAATCACCTGACCTCTTACGGTTTTATTAATAAAAAATTTTGAAACATAAAACAATATGTGATGTTTACATAATTAAACACTTTAAATTTGTGGTTCTTAATCTTCTTTTGCATCAAAGTATCTTAGTAAGTTAAATATACTCTCCAGAAAAAAGTACATATTTGTAAAATTTTATATAACATTGGTAGCCAGTATTTTCCCTAAAACCCAGTCCCCTAGGTTATATACTTCTGCTTTATATTACACATTTTTGATATATATGTTGTAAATTCAGTATATCGTGTGCTTTTAGAGATACCAAGAAATCCCATTCTGAAGCAGATTCTCTGTAAAGCTTTTCCATGACACTGTAGCAGAGTTCTTACATATTTCTATAGCATTACTCACATATAATTCTGAAATCTTTTGCTGAATTGTTTGACATATTTACTGTATATGCTATGTTTTCTCTCTTATTTTTCTGACAGTTGTCTTTCAACCAACAATAGATTTGTTTTTTCTTATTCTAGATTCTGAAGAGGCCCAGTCTGTAAATCCTTCCAGTGTTGATGAAAATATTGATTCTGAGACAGAGAAAGACTCTATCATCTGTGAAAGTAAACAAATAATTCCCAAAGCACCTCTGCCATCTGCCCTTGATGAGTATGAGTTCAAAGATGATGATGATGAAGAAATAAATAAAATGATTGATGATAGGCATATTCTTAGGAAAGAGCTACGAAAAGAGAGTGAATCTGAAATAGAAAAGAATAGTTTATTTGCAAAACAGGATAAAGCTTGCTATCCTAAATCATTTAAAAGTAAAAAACAAAAGCCTTCTAGGGTTTTGTATTCAAGTTCTGAAAGTTCAGATGAAGAAATTCTTCAGAACAAAAAAGTTTCTACTCCATGCTCTGTACCTGAAACATCAAATTCTGATACACAAACAAAAAAGGAATATGGAATTTCAAATGAACACAAACAGAAAGGCAAAGTTAAAAGAAAATTAAAGAACCAGAACAAAAATAAAGAGAACCAAGAGCTGAAGCAAGAAAAAGAGGGAAAAGAAAATACCAGAGTAACAAACTTGACAGTTAATACCGCAGTAGATTGTTCAGAAAAGACCAGAGAAGAGGGGAATTTTAGGAAATCTTTTAGCCCTAAAGATGATACTTCATTGCATTTATTTCATATTTCTAGTGGTAAATCTCCCAAACATTCTTGTGGGCTAAGTGAAAAGCAGTCAACACCACTAAAACAAGAACACACCAAAACTTGTTTATCACCAGGAAGTTCTGAAATATCATTACAGCCTGATCTTGTTCGATATGATAATACAGAATCGGAATTCTTGCCAGAAAGTTCAAGTGTAAAATCTTGTAAGCACAAGGAAAAAAACAAACATCAGAAAGATTTCCACTTAGAATTTGGTGAAAAGTCAAATGCTAAAATAAAGGATGAAGATCATAGTTCAACATTTGAGAATTCAGAGTGCACACTGAAAAAAATGGATAAAGAAGGTAAAACATTAAAAAAGCATAAATTGAAACATAAAGAGAGGGAAAAAGAAAAGCATAAGAAGGAAATTGAAGGTGAAAAGGAAAAATACAAAAATAGGGATGGTGCTAAAGAGCTGCAGCGTAGTGTGGAATTTGATAGAGAATTTTGGAAAGAGAATTTTTTTAAAAGTGATGAAACTGAAGATATATTCTTTAATATGGAACACGACTCCCTAACATTAGAAAAAAAATCAAAGTTGGAAAAAAACATAAAAGATGATAAATCAACCAAGGAAAAGCATGTCTCAAAAGAGAAGAACTTTAAAGAAGAACGAGAAAAAATTAAAAAGGAAAGTGAGAAATCCTTTAGGGAGGAAAAAATAAAAGATTTAAAAGAAGAAAGAGAGAATGTACCTATAGATAAAGAAACAGAATTTAGTTCTTTAAGTGTAAGTGCCAGTGAGGAATCTATAGGGTTACATTCGATGGAAAAGGAAATAGAAATTGATAAACAAGAAAAGCACATAAAAGAAAGTAAGGAAAAATCCGACAAACGACTTCAAAGTAAAGAAAAGGATGTTGAGAAAGCTGAAAGAAAAAATTCTGAAAAAGAGAAGAAAAAACATGAGCATAAATCAGAGAAAGACAAATTAGATCTTAGTGAATGTGTTGATAGAATAAAAGAAAGAGACAAGCTATATTCACATCATACAGAGAAATGTCATAAGGAAGGGGAGAAGATAAAAAATATTACTGTTAAAAAAACTGATGACAGAGAAAAAAGTAAAGAAAAAATGGACAGAAAACATGACAAAGACAAACCTGAAAAAGAGAGGCATCTAGTAGAAAGCAAAGAAAAGCACTTGATGGAAAAAAAAACAAGCAAACAGTCAGATAGTAGTGACTATATTAAGTCAGAAAAAAGCAAAAATAAAGACAGGGAGGTAGATAAAAAGGAAAAATCTAGAGATAAAGAAAGTATAAATGTAACTAACTCCAAACACTTCCAGGAAGAGAAGAAGTCAAGTATAGCAGACAGTAGTAAAGCACAACATGAAAAAACTCTGTCCCTTAAAGAAAAAACAAAAGATGAGCCTTTGAAAACTCCTGATGGAAAAGAAAAAGATAAAAAAGATAAAGACATAGACAGATACAAAGAACGAGATAAACATAAAGATAAAATTCAAGTAAATAGTTTATTCAGAGTAAAATCTGAAGCAGATAAGCCCAAACCTAAGTTATCACCAGCATCAAAAGATACTCGACCTAAAGAAAAGAGGTTAGTGAATGATGATTTAATGCAGACAAGTTTTGAAAGAATGCTAAGCCTTAAAGATCTAGAAATAGAGCAGTGGCACAAAAAGCATAAGGAAAAAATAAAGCAAAAAGAAAAGGAACGGTTAAGAAATCGCAATTGTTTAGAACTTAAAGTAAAAGATAAAGAAAAAACAAAGCATACACTAGCTGAGTCCAAAAATAAATCACTTACGAGGTCAAAGAGTTCAGAATTGACTGATGCTTATACCAAGGAAAAACAACCTAAAGATGCTGTAAGTAACAGATCACAATCTGTCGACACCAAAAATATAATAAATTTAGGGAAGTCATCTCTTGTCTCAGATAATTGTTTAAACAGATCTCCTAGATCAGAAAGTGAAAAGCCAGGTCTCAGCTCCAGATCTGTATCCATGATTTCTGTTGCTAGCTCGGAAGATTCCTGTCATACTACGGTAACTACCCCAAGACCTCCAGTTGAGTATGACTCTGATTTTTTGTTAGAGGGTTCAGATTCCCAAATGTCCTTTTCCCAGTCACCTTTTTTGCCAATTGCCAAATCTCCTGCACTTCATGAAAAGGATTTCGATAACCTGGCTGAACTACCAGAGCGTATTAAACCACCATATACAAACAGACTTCCAACATCCCATCTCCGATCAGCTTCTGTAGAAGATGTTAAACTAATTATAAATGAGGGGAGACCGACTGTAGAAGTTCGAAGATGTAGCATGCCATCTGTCATTTGTGAACATACAAAACAATTCCAGACAACATCAGAAGAAAGTAATCAAGGTGGCTTAGCTGTGCCAAGAGACATTTGTCCTTCTCCCAAACCTGAGGTATCCTCAAATGTGCCTGAAAGAGAACTTTCAAGTGTGTCTAACATACATTCCAGTTTTGCAGCCTCTCCAACTAGATCTGTAAACAACAAATATATTTCAGCTGATATAAATGTTATCAAGAGTTCTGCTCCAGTGTGCACTTTAATGGACAGTCCTGTTCATTTAGAGCCATCTAATCAGGTTGGTGTGATCCAAAATAAATCATGGGAGATACCTGTTGATAGATCGGAATCAATAAGCAGCAGTGACTTTATCAGCCCAAATTCTACTACACCTGATCAAGATTCTTCTGTTCAGATTTTTTGTAATTCTGAAAACAAAATATCGAAAGAACAAAATACTGATATTTTGTTTCTGCACCAGACTGAACTGACAGTCAACTCTTGTGCTCAGGATGCAGCATCCTTTCTGTCTTCACAGCAACCTAGCTTTTTCCACAGCCAATCACTCTCAGATACTGAATCTATTTCTAAACATATGTCTTTGTCATATGTTGCCAGTCAAGAATCAGGTATTTTACAACAGAAAAATGCAGTTCAAATTATCAGTTCTGTTTTAGATACTGATAATGAATCTACAAAAGATATGGAGAATACTTTTGCCCTAACAGATGTTCAAAAAACAGATGCCTTTGTTCCAGTGTACTCTGAAAGTGCTGTTCAAGAAGCATCACCAAATTTTGAGAAGGCTAATACTTTGCCTGTATTACCATTAGAAAAGGACTTTAATGGAAGTGATTCCTCTTCCCAGCTAAATATACATTATGCATTTAGCAAACTAATGTATAAGTCTTACGATAGCCATGAGGTTGAAAATAGCACTTCTGATATTCAGGTTATTTCACATGAAAAAGAAAGCAAACTGGAGAGTTTGGTTTTAACTCATTTGAATGATAAGTGTGATTCTGATTTATGTGAAATGAATGCAGGAATGTCAAAAGGAAACCTAACTGAACAAGATAATCCAAAACTTTGTTCTGAAAGTGAAAAGTGTTTGCTTTCTATCGAAGATGAAGAATCACAACAAAGCACCTTATCAAGTCTGGAAAACCATTTGCAACAACCAACTCAACCAGAAATGCATAAATATGGTCAGTTAGTTAAAGTAGAATTAGAAGAAAACGCTGAAGATGATAAAACTGAAAACCAAATCCCTCAGAGGATGACTAGAAACAAAGCAAATACAATGGCAAATCAGAGCAAACCAATGCTTGCTAGTTGTACACTATTACCAGAAAAAGATAGTGAATCTTCATCTCCTAGAGGAAGAATAAGATTAACTGAAGAAGACGATCCTCAAATTCACCACCCACGGAAAAGGAAAGTGTCACGTGTACCTCAGCCTGTGCAAGTGAGTCCCTCTTTACTACAAGCAAAAGAGAAAACTCAGCAGTCTCTGGCAGCCATTGTAGACTCTCTGAAACTAGATGAGATTCAGCCATACAGTTCAGAGAGAGCAAATCCATATTTTGAATACTTGCACATAAGAAAAAAAATTGAAGAAAAGCGCAAACTGTTATGTAGTGTTATTCCTCAAGCACCTCAGTATTATGATGAATACGTGACATTTAATGGATCTTATCTCTTGGATGGAAACCCCTTAAGCAAGATTTGCATTCCCACAGTAAGTACCATCACTTGATATACATCTGCAGTGCTGTTCAATAGAAATATAATGCAAGTCACGTATGGTGTTTTAAGTTTTCTAGTAGCCTCATTTTAAAAAGTAAAAAGAAACAGGTAAATTAATTTTAATATTTGATTTTACTGAATATATTCATAATATTTCAAAATACAATCAATATAGAAAAATTATTATTGAGACAATCTACAGTGGAACCTTGGTTCTGAAACTGAATTCGTTCCAGAAGGCTGTTTAAAAATGATTTGTTTGAAAACCAAATCATTTTTTCCCATTAGCAATAATGTAGATTGAATTGATCCTGATCCGTTCCAGATCCCTAAATGGTTCCGTTTTAACCTTATATGCAGTACATGTCTAATGTACTGTTTAACCTGTAAACAAACATTTCTTAAATTTATAAAACCACCCCCTACTGTCCTTGAACGAATCACTTTCAGCACTCATTCCAGGGGTGTCTTTCAGGAAATCAGTATGTAGCATCTTTTTCACAAATCACTGTCTCCAAAGTGCTGTCTTGGGCTAACTGCTTTTCTTTTTGTTTATCCAAACCAGCAACAGTTCTTCTACCTCTCTGGTGCCTATGATCAGTGTTTCTTTCACACCCTTAGCAACATTAGCACTCTTGATGGCCTCTTTGTTTTAAAACTGTGCTAATCCTCCATTTGACCAGCAGCAAAAGCCAAAAACACAAAAACAAACAACACAAATATTCACAGCATCCCACCCTAGTCTTTCAAGATGGCACTCTTCTAATTCCCTTGTCTCACTGACTAATCCTCTCTCAGTGACTCCTCCACCCACCCTTTAAACATCAGAGTTCTCTAGAAATCCATTCTTTTGTCAGCTTTTTGTCAGTGTGATCTTATCTATTGCTATGGTTTCAGCAGTTTTTCTTGTGCCAATTAGTCCCACAAAATTCTCCAGAATCAAATATAGGAGCCTCCTGGGCATTCTCACTTAAATGACTTTCAGATACATGTCATAGGCTTGGTTCCCAGGAAGCTAACTCTGGAATTGTGTACAAGAGATTTATTGGTAAGTGCTATCAGGAACAATACCTGTGTGTGAGGGAAGCAGAATTGGGCAGAGCAAGAAGTTGAACTGAAATGCAGTTGCAACAGTGACCTCAGTTGAACCCACAGGAGCTCTGGCGTGGGATGGCCTTTCTGATAAATGGCCTGCACTAAAGGAGGAAACATGACCTTGACCACACCAACTTGCTTCCCTGAAAGGTCATTCTTAGAGAGGAACTCCAGTGAGAGCTGACAGTCAACACTCCTAGGAGCTGGGGGGTGAGTGCCTCATAGCTGAAACGGGTAGGGGAAGGATTTAACCATGCACCATGGCATTCACTCTGCACTCTGACTTCAGATTACAAGGAGTGATTCTCTCTCCCTCAAAAACAAATTTTTATTTATTAGTGATGATACCGAAGTAGAAACCTACCAGTCAGCAAACTCAAACCATTCTACCTTAAACTTTTTCCAGAATCTGTACCTTCTACCGCTGCCTTGGTTTGGGGCCCTCATCATTCTCTCTCATTTAGAATATTACAGCAACATTTTTGCTTTTTTTTTTTTTTAGAGAGAGAGAAACATCGATGTGTGAAAGAGAAACATCGATTGATTGCATCCTGTGCGCCCTGCCTGGGAATCTTACCTGCCACCTTCTGGTATATGGGATGATGCTCCAACCAGCTGAGCCACACCAGCCAGAACTTTTTCACTGTTTTTCTCGTAGTCTCTTTCTGCTGGAGCATTCTCTTTTGTTCAATTTATATCCCTTTAAAAACAATAGAAAGCTGTTTCTTATTTAAAGATCTCAGCTATGATTAGCTGGCTTCCCATTGTCTACAGCTTAAAATCCATATCTCAGCATAGCATAACCATTCATTTCATATTTTGACCCCAGTCTACTCCCTGTGACTTCATTTTCTTATTACTCCTTCCAAACTTACCCTATATATTTGCCAAACTGAATTATTCTATGTAAATCTCTCATTCATTACTTTTGGTACTTTGTCAGTACTATTCTCCCTACCTGAAATGTTGCTCTCTCCAGGCCCCCTTCTTTATCCTTTTTCACGCCTTTGTTCCAAGCTGTAATGTCACCTGTATTCAAAATCTTGTCGAAGCAGAATTGCTTGTGTCTTCCTTATACCTCCCCTATAATATTGTAGTTAACTGTTTACATGTCTGCCTCTGTCTCTCAACTATAATCCAATTAAGGACTAGGGTACTCTCTTGTGGAATGAGTTCCAAGTTTATCTTTAGCCATGAATGCACTACTGATTTCCATAACCATGTTGCTAGCTGCTTCTGGACATCTGAATGTCCCACAGTATCTTTGAAATCATTATGTCTAATACCAAATTCATTTATCTTATATCAAAAGTGCTTTTTTTGCCCTTTCTGCTTTAGGTACTGTCACTGTCTGTTATGTAATTTCTCAGACTTGGAACCCAAAATTCAACATTCACCTCATCCCCTCTGCCCTGCCATCACATCAGTCACTAAGTCATGTTGATTCACCTCACTTCCACTCCCCTTATCTTACCATTGCCATGCAAGGACCTCATTAACTCTTTTAAACTGTTCACTCACATATGTGAACATTGCATAATCAAATATTCAAAATATTGCATGTGCAAATAATTCTTAACCATTATGCCAACTGAGTATCAAAAATGAGCAAAATAGACATTCTGAACAGCTGCCATGGGTTCTAGTCTAGTCTCTTCTGTCAATCCAGCCTTATTGTCTGGGTTCCTTATATAAAACTTAGATCTTACTTTGTGACTACCTACCCAGCTGAATATCTTTAGAGATTCCCAATTTTCTATAGATCAAAGTCTCCATATTGCATACAAGGTCCTCCTATACTTTTCTAGGCTTGGCTGTAATTACTACCCTACTGAATGTACACAATGGTCCAAGGCTATCTATGCCATTTTACATCACGCCTTCTTTCAAAGCCTAGTTCAGAGAAGATCAAAATGTTTGAAGAAAGATGTCTTTTAGTCTTGCATCCATGGAATATACCTGATGCTAGTGCCTTTTTAATCTTAAAAGACAAATTTTTATATTACCCTATTAGTAATAAGCAGTAGTAGTAGATTTAAAAGAACAGAGTTGTAAGTAAATTCGTCATTTCAAATTCTTTCAGTAAAATAATTTGTTAACGATTCAAAGAATATACAGTAATTTTCTTGTTTTCCTTATTTTCCCTTAAAGGGTAAGATATTTTAACTGAAATATGTTGTATCATAGGCTTGAAATGTAGGTAAAACTATAAAAACATATTTAAATTAGAACTTTGTGCAAACTATTTCACTAAAAACAATTTCTAATAAACCATGTTTGGTGGTTCTTTAGCACTATCTGCCTGTTGATCTATGTGTGTGTGTGTGTGTGTATACACACATATATATCATATATGTATATTTATATATACAGTATGACATTGTGTATACATTAAAAACATTTTTTTAATTGATTTTGGAGAGAGGAAGGGAGAGAGAGAGAGATAGAAACATCAATAAGAGAGAACATCAGTTGGCCACCTCCTGCATGCCCCACACTGGGGATTTGGCCCACAACCTGGGCATGTGCCCTGACCAGGAATCAGACTAGGACCTCTCAATCCACGGGACAACACTCAATCCACTGAGCCACACCAGCCAGGCAGGTTTTTAATGAGAATTACTAAAGCAGAGAAACACATAGCACAGTATAGTACAAAACACAGTAGCTATCCAATTAGCATACATGAGTTTGTGTAGATTTTGCTACACACTATGTGATCTTGAGTAATTAATTCTCTGATCCTTATTTTTTACATCTCTAAAACAGTAATGCCTATTCTACCTTAGAACAGGTTGAAATGGTATATGCTATAGCCCATTAAAAACTTAAAAATATTATATAGATTTTATCCAGCTCAAAATGACTTTAAGGTTTATATTTACTGAACCTAATATACAAACCCCCACTTTCTGCTCATAAAAGACTGTGGTTTTGAGTGTATTTGACTAAAATTCATTTGTTCAAAACTCAGTTTTAAAAAATAATAAAGACCGGAATAACAAAAATTACATTAAAGTAACAAAAATAATTACATTATTTTTTATACTTTCCAATGTGGTTTTATCCATTTGTTTCTTCACAGTTAACTAACTGCCATTTATTCAAAGTAATCTCTTCACGTTTATGTGATCTGGTTATAGAACCCATTTGAAATGTGGTGAAATGTCACCAAAGTCAGTTTATTCTTGTATCTAATTTTTTTATAATTTAACCAGAATGCTGCCATTTTTCCAAAGGAAATAAAGGAGGGGCAGGGATTAACTGTAGGTCAAGTTCCCAAAAATCAGATATACAGGGGGATACCAAAAAAAAAAAAAAAAAAAAAGACTTGCCACTACCAGGTATCTACTGTGATGGCCGGTACCAACACACAGGAACTCTACAGAAGGATTCCAGGAGTGGGTGGTTAGTTCCCATTGCATACAGAATTTATCCTAATGTGTTATGCATGATATCTGTTCCACCGCATATTAATAACTTTGGGGACAGGACGGTCTAGGCTTTCATGGTCAAATAAGTTTAAGAAACACCATTAATCTAAAAATAAACATTTCTTCATAGCAGGACTTCTCAAAAGTATTAAGATTTAATTTGTTAATTAGGAGACACCCAAATGAGTAACTACATATATACAGTGTTTCCCAAACTTGTTCTTGGAACTGTTTTCTGTAAATCATCATTATGGACCCAGTGTTTAGTGGAACATACTTTAAGAAAAGCTGGTTTACAGAATAGATTACAACCTTAATTACTTTGTACCTGCTGATCTCTCTATCCTTATGTCCCATCATTCTTTCCCTCAAATTTGATATTCCAGGGACTTTGCCTCCAGGCACCATACTATTTGTTTCATGCATTTGATTATACCATCCTCTCTTCTGGGAATTATCTCCCTCCTTTCTTGCCCTTTCCTTTTCCCTCACAACTCATTTCTCTTAACTATTCCTTTACATTAAGGATCGGGCTTTATCCTCTGGAAGAAGCTTTCTCTGACACCCCAGCCTCAAAGGAATAGATAGTCTACCTCTTTGCTGCTTGACGAGGCCTGTATGACTGCAAAACAACAATAGCACCAAACTCTACTCTTATTCTTCTTGTTAAATTTAAAGAAGTTTGCAGAACACAGAAATCAAACAAATGTATCATTGCTATTAGAGGCCAGCTCATTGAAAAATGATCAATAAGTTATTTGTTTTGTACTTTCCACATTGATTTGACTAATTAAATCCTTATGATGTTTAAATTGTTTTTCAGTCTTCCATAATTCCTGTAAACTATTTACTGATTTTAAATATAAAGTCTTGATTAGATCCAAGTTTGATTCTTTGGCAAGAGCTTTTCATAAGTGGTGGTTGTATAATTCCTGTTTCACAACATTATGAAGCACACTATATCTGTTTCTCCCAGCTACAGAAGAGTCAACTAAGTTACTGTACTGTGCCAAACATACTAAGCTATCTTACTTTGTCCTAATAATGCTGACAATAATTATAAGCTAGGATGAGAGAGAAGAAATATAGATACTCCCAAGAGCTAGAGGGAGAACAATTGTTACTATATTATTTAATTCAGAGAACAACTGAATTTATATCTTCAAGTTATGCACTAAAAGGGTTTAATTTTATAAGCATAGCCCATTATTGTAAATAAAACCTAATACTTTTAAATGTATATATATTTTAAATTAGATTACACCACCACCTTCACTGTCAGATCCACTCAAAGAGCTGTTTCGGCAACAGGAAGTTGTAAGGATGAAACTACGTTTGCAACACAGCATTGAAAGGGTAAGAAATGTTTACATTTACATTTATGCTAAAAATAACTTTTTTTTTCAATTTTTATTAATTTATTTTTGTTACAGATGTTTCTCGCTTCCCCCCCTAGATCCCCTCCTCCCCAGCCTGCCTCCCCACCCCCCCTAGCATTGTTGTCTGTGTCCATTGGTTATGCATACATGCATATAAGTTCTTTGATTCATCTCATTCATTCCCCCCCACCCCCCTACTTTGAGGTTTGTCAGTCTGAACCATACTCCTTTCTATGTCTCTCGGTCTATTTTGTTCATCAGCCCACCTTGTTCATTATATTCCACAAATAAGTGAGATCATGTGGTATTTGTCCTTCTCTGATTGGCTTATTTCGCTTAGCATAATACTCTCAAGCTCCCTCCATGTTGTCTCAAAGGGTAAGAGATCTTTCTTTCTTACAGCTGCACAGTATTCCATTGTATATATGTACCACAGTTTTTTGTGTCTTTTTTTTTTTTTAATCCTTACCCAAGGACATTTTTGCATTTATCGTCAGACAGAGCAGGAGGGAGAGAGGGAGGAAGAAAGAAACATCGATGTAAGAGAGACACATCGAGTGGCTGCCACCCACAAGACCCCACCCGGGGCCGGGGACAAACTGCAACCGAGTGTACCACAGTTTTTTAATCCACTCATCTATTGATGGACGCTTGGGCTGTTTCCAGATCTTGGTGATTGTAAATAGTGCTGCTGTGAACATAGGGGTACATATATTATTTCTGATGGTGTTTCAGGCGTCTTAGGATATATTTCTGGAAGTGGGATCACTGGATCAAATGGAAGATCAATTTTTAATTTTTTGAGGAAACACCATAGTGTTTTCCATAGTGGCTGCACCAGTTTGCATTCCCACCAGCAGTGTACTAGAGCCCTTTTCTCCACACCCTCACCAGCACTTATTGTTTGATGATTTGTTGATGGCAGCCATTCTGGCAGGTGTGAAGTGATACCTCATAATCGTTTTAATTTGCATCTCTCTGATGATTAGTGATGTTGAGCATTTCTTCATATGTCTCTTAGCCATTTGTATGTCCTGTTTGGAGAGGTGTCTATTTAGCTCCTCTGCCCATTTTTTAATTGGGTTCTTTGTCTTCCTTTTGTTGAGTTGTATGAGCACTCTATATATTTTGGAAATTAATCCCTTATCTGATGTATCATTGGCAATTATGCTCTCCCATACAGTGGGTTCCCTTTCCATTTTGATGGTTGTTTCTTTTGCTGTGCAGAAGCTTTTTAGTTTCATGTAGTCCCACGTGTTCATTTTTTCCTTTGTTTCTATTGTCTTAGGTGATGTATCAGTGAAAATTCTGCTGCATGTGATGTCCGAAATTTTGTTGCCTACATTTTCTTCTAAAAAATAACTTTTAACAATAGATTACAATGGCCTAGAGTTTTTTATTAGTGAATTTTTCTTATTTAGAACAATTTTTGGACATGTTTTTTACCTTGTTGCCCGTGTGATTAGGTGGAGAATTTTTAAACCTATTTTAGAATAGCTGCTCCCATGTTACAATTTATGTTCAGTATATTTTTGATTTATAAAAATCTCTTAGAGTTTCTTATCATTTGTTGTATTTGCAGAACTATAACAGTGAATTCCTAGATAGACATTTGGATTTCCACATTTTAGAATTGTTGCTTGGTACTAGTTACTTTAGTGCAAGAAAATTACAAAGGCTGTGGCTTACTGGTTCTTACCTCTGTATTTCAGTTTCTAATGGTTAGTCTTGGCATGAAATGACAGGAAAAAAACCTATCTAATTATTTATAAAAATCATAAAAGGCCCTGGCCAGTGTGGTTCAGTTGTTTGGAGCATCATCCTGTGTACTGGAAGGTCAAGGGTTCAATTCCCAGTCAGGGTGCATACTGGGAGATTGGGGGGGGAGCAGCTGATCATTGTGTCTCTCACATTGTTTCTCTCCCATTCTCCCTCCCTAAAATCAATTAAAAAAAAAAAAACTAAAAGAAAATAAAAGTCATAAAAGTTATTTGACTTGGATTGACAAAACTATAACACCTTCTTAATGTTTTGGGAGGGTCAGGGACTTCTGAAAATGTAATATAACATACTCATATGCAAACAAAACATTGTCTACAATTTATTTGATCCATACATGATTGATTCCCTAGGGCAGAGCTTCTTAATCTTTTTTGTGCCATAGACCCCTATAACAATCTGGTAAATATAAAACCTTTTCTCTATTAAGGGATTTTTGGTTATTGCTCCTAATCTCTACAGGACTGCAACAAACTTTTTAGGAAGACTTTTAGCTATTTTTTCTTAGTATCTGATCAGGTCTTGAGATATTTATCACTTAAAGTCCTACCTTAACACTTAAAAATCATAAGTGTTATTAGACTTACTTCTTCTCTTTTGAGTATCATTTGACACATAAGTATTTACAAGAGTAATAAACAAGACCGTGTTTCTTTGTCTTTTCACTAAATTGTAAATACAGTAAAACTTTACAACAATATATATTTGGAAATAATGTGGCCACATTCTCCATTGGGGCATGGATAAAGTTCTTGTCAGTTAAGGCGAAAATAGGGAACATGGTGGGAAGAACACTAACTACATCCTTAGTATTCTTCCAGCCCAGCCTTCCAGACAGGGTCAACAAAACAATGAATGTCATCCCTGGCCAGTTTGGCTTAGTGGTTGGAGCGTCGGCCTGAGGACCTAAGAGTCACAGGTTCAATTCTCAGTCAAGGGCATATACCTGGGTTTTGGGTTTGATCCCTGCCCTGGTCAGGGTCAATGTGGGAGGCAACCAATCAGTGTGTTTCTCTTAAATCAATGTTTCTCTCTCTCTCTCCCTCCCTCCCTTCCTTCCACTTTATCTAAAAATCAATGGGAAAATATCCTCTGGTGAGGATTAAAAACAAAAATTAATGTCATGTAACAAGGATTCCTAGAATCACTAACTGTTCTTAAAGTTCTAACCAGCCATAGGTCCCAGAGTTGTCCTCATTGATGTTTAAGCCAAAAAAACACAGTTACCACCAAATAGCACAAGTCTGTAACCAGGATCAGTATGTGTTGGGATCTGCAGCTGGACCCTAGGATTTCCAGTTTGCTAAATGCAAAAGATTGCCTAGATAGATCATTTCATTAACCTTATGATAAGGTAACTCTGCATATTACATAATTAGAAGTTTTGGATCCCACTTAACACGTTAAGGAAGGATTGTACTATAATTGTCAAAGATTTACAAGTAGTTGGCATCAGAGTACAGTGTATTTATTTCTATGAAAATATTCATTATGAAAAAAGCTGGTACTACATTGACATACTACTTCACACCCATTAGAATGGCCATAATTTTAAAAGACAGATAATAAGGGTTGGCAAGGATGTAAAAAAAAAAAAAAATGGAACCCTCATACATTGCTGATGGGAATGTAAAATGATACAACTGCTATTTAAGACAGTTTGGTGGTTCCTCAACAAGTTAAACATAGAATTACCATGTGACCTAGCAGTTCTCCTAGTTATTTACCCAAGAGAAACAGAAACATACATTGAAAAAAAATCTTGAGCAATTCATGATAGCCCAAAGTTGGAAACCACCCAAAAGACCAACAACTGATAAATGGAAAAATAAAATGTGGTATACCCATACAATGGAATATTAATCAGCCATAAAAAGGAATGGTATATGTGCTACAACACAGATGAACACATGTGACATGAAAGAAGCCAGTCACAAAAGACCACATATTATGTGATTCCATTTATACTAAATGTTCAAAATAGGTAAAATTCATAGAAACAAAAAATAGAGTATAGTTGCCAGGGAAAGAAGGGGTAAAAATGGGGAGTGGCTCTGCTGATGGGTATGGGGTTTCTTTTTGGAGTGATGAAAATAGTCTGGAATTAGAGATGATGATTGAACATGTTGGTGAACATACTAAAAGTCACCATTGTAGTTCTAGCCGGTTTGGCTCAGTGGTTGGAGTGTTGGCCCATGGACCAAAGAGTCGCAGGTTTGATTCTGGTCAAGGGCACGTACCTCAGTTGCGGTTCAGTCCCTGGCCTTGGTCAGGGTTGTACGGGAGACAACCAGTCGATGTGTCTCTCTCACATCCATATTTCTCTCTCTCTCTCTCCCCCTCCGTCCCTCCCTCCCTTCTACTCTATCTGAAGATAAATGGAAAAATATCCTCAGGTGAGGGTTTAAATAAAATAAAAGTCACCATTGTACACTGTAAAAGGTAACTTTTAAAAAGAGACTGCCAGTTTGGGAAAGAAAATTTACTTATACTTTTAGAACACTAGGATTTCTCCAATTTCTCAAGCTGACTATGAAGAAAACACTGCACTGAGATTCAGGTTCTTTAGCATATTTTAAGCATTTTTTATTTTGTTTGAAAACAAGTAGTTTCGAAGAATTAAATTTTTTTTAATTCTCTGTTCAACTAGGAAAAACTCATTGTATCCAATGAACAGGAAGTTCTACGTGTTCATTACAGAGCTGCAAGAACATTGGCAAACCAAACACTGCCATTTAGTGCATGCACTGTTTTACTGGATGCCGAAGTCTACAGTGTGCCACTGGATGCTCAGGTACAGTGCTCGCTGATACAATTAGAGTGTTCTTAATTACAACTTGAGTTTTTTTTGTAATCTATTTTCATTGAAGAAACTTGAATTCAACAATCAGTAAAGCTCAAAGGAGAAAAACAGCTCTTTCAGACCAAAGTACTCAAGTCACCTGATCCTCCATCTTATAAAGTCCTCTAATATAATGCCATGTCTAAAAATAATGTCTATAATATAAAGGTTTATATTATATGTAATATATATGGTTGGCATGAGTAGGTTTACAGTTCATATGGAAAAAATATATATTACAAGAATAAACTCTTGTTTTGTGTACTCACAACTGTAAACCTATTTTTGCCCACCCCATATATAAATATATATAAAAATCTTTGTATCATACAAGTAGATAATTACAAAACAAGTAAGTGTTTAAGATAGTGCCCCTATAGATAATTTGTAATTTGTTTCTAAAGTGGATATTTTATATATTCAGTTCTGGCCTTCAAACAGCTGGACAGCTACTGAAGCTGGAAAACAGTACAGGCAAATTGAACCTCTAGGCTGTGACAGTGCTACAGTAGGACCAGGCTTTTGTTTTGATCTTGGATGTTGTTAGAATAAATTAATACACAGTAAGTTCTCACTTAACATAGTCGATTGATTCTGCAACTTGAAGCAAAACAACATATAATGAAACTAGTATTACCATAGGCTCGTTGATATAAACACGAGTTCAGTTCCTGTGGCATCTCATCGGTGTTATAACGAAACAAACAACATAGAACAAAAAGTTATTCAAGGACCTACTGAAATTGAAAAACTGTAGTTGTATCTTGAACAAAGTTTACTACCGCATATAAATTCCATTAATTCAGAATGAGACATATCAGTCGTCAGAATTTTTTTGTGGTTCATAAACCAGAATGAAATTCATTGGTCATAAGAGAATATAATGATGGTAATAAAAAGTGTAAATTTGAACAATGAAGGAGGATAAAATAAAAAGACTAGGAAATGTTGTTTTATATCAGACAAACTAGAAACACACAGGATATAAAGTCTATTACAGAGAAAGTTACTGAGTTCTCTATGGGTTTTATTTTTCTCATGTATTAAAAAGAAGGAGATTAAACTAAGACCGGTATATTTCAAACTTTCTTAAGCCACCAACTGTTTTATTCAAATGAGAGCATTCAGAAATAATGAAAATGGCTTTTAGAATGAATAATTGGGTCTTAGGAAATAACTATTTGACTCTTAGGAAATGACACTGGAAAGAACTTTACATAATTTCCAACTTTAAAGATTTTAAAGGGAAGAATGAATGGTTTTTAATAACTGAAATGAGCAGTTTAAACTTACTCTTGCTAATGGCTGGGCTAGACCATGTGGTATCTTGAGGTCTTTTTAAGTTTCATGCAATTATAGAGTAATGAATCAGTTTTAGACCAATATAATCAAGTTATAAGGAAAGTCTCTTGAGTATTTGTAGTTCAGAATGGTTGAGTAAACACACCTGTTTATGTTTTTCTTCCTCCCAAAACTCATTGAAATAACAAAAGACATGGAAAAATAAAAACAAATTCATAGGCATGCTAGAAGTAGAAATGCAAAGTCACTGGACCAGAACATTAAGATGTTTTTGCTGAAAGACAGGTGAAAACATTGATAATGAACAAAATATAGCAGAATTGAGAAATCTATAGCCACAGATGGGTTATAAAGAGAATTTCAGAAATAAGTGAATTTTCCTGGTAAACTCTCAGAATGATTCTAAAATCATTGGAAAGGAGGATCACGCCTAATAATTAAATTAAATCTGCCTAATAATTAAAAGGCAGAATAAATTCATATTCTCTAGGAAAACTGTGGAACTGTTACTCATCATTTTACAGCTGGCTTTAAAGTAATAGATATCTCTACCGAGTAGCAGGCTTATTTCATATGAGAATAGTTTTGAGGAACTAAGAAAAAAATTCAAATCTACCTTTCCTGAGTAAGGGCTTGGATTATTCATAGCGTACTCTCTTATTATACTTCTTTCTTTTCAAGATAAACTTGTAGTATTAAAAATAGATTCAACAATAAAATGTAAAGTAGTCAAAGCATGTTAACTTGAGGACCAAGTGTTGTAACCCACGAGAAGCAAACACTCAGGCTCCACTATAGGCCAAATTGAAAGAGCTTTATTACCTGCGCAGGGACTGTTCCAAACCTTCGCAGAGGAGGGAAGCAGTCCCGAGCTCAGGGACGGGGGTGCTTATAAAGGGCAGGGTTTTTGCAGTCCATGGCAAGCAAGCACGTACAGAAGCAGATATCATGGTTAGCAATTAGCAACTTTGCAGAAAGATTCAACAGTTCTCAAGGTTGCTGCATGTCTCCCTAGTTTTGTTTATCTTGAGGCAGGGTTACTGTGTGCCTCCTTTTACATAGTTCTCATATCTGTGCAAAGACTTAGGGTTGGGACAACCCCTGCAGAACAAAGTTTTTCTCAAAGGCAGCTCACAGAGACTGTTTAACCCTTTTAAAGCTAAAGTGGCCTTCAACACAAGGAGGAAGTGATAATGGCTAAAAATGTGAGTGTGAGGCTACTGGATGCCTGGGTGTCATTTTGATAGCACTGGTAGTAATAGTAGTAGTAATAATTATTGCAAATGTTTGTTAGATTGAGTGCTTCCTGTATGCCCAAGCATTAAGAGACTCTTAAATTCTCAAAACAAGATTAAAAGAGGTATTTTTATCCCATTTTACAGAATCGAAAATTGAGAGAGCACATAATTAGTTCAAGATTACACAGTAAAATACAAATCTGACAGTTGAATATATAGCCTATCTTAATTCCAAAACTGGTATATAAAATTTATCAGCACTCTAAAATATTGGTCCTGGAAAAAATGTCTGCCTCAAAAGACTGTCTCCCACTATAACACTTTTTTTCCCTACATTAATGGTAAGCTTTAACATTAAATTAAATATGAAATAAATTATACTTTAAAAAGAATGTCACAGGCATAATGCTTGATATGTCATACCTTTTTGAGAAACATCTTTGATTCACAGAGTAGTAGTATTCTATTTAATTAGTAACTAAACCCAACAACCTAAGAATTCTAATAACTAATCTGTCTATTCAATATGGAAATAAATGCTTTATCAAAATTTTTAATATTCAGATTATATTCTTTTTCAAAATATATTTCCATCATTCCTTTAAAAATGGAATATACCATAAAAAGATATGATGGCATATAGATTTTAAAGTGGATTATTGTATTTTATTATATAGTCAGCTATTTTTAATGTTCTCTTTCAGTCTGATGACAGTAAAACTTCTGTGAGGGATCGCTTTAATGCAAGACAGTTCATGTCTTGGTTACAAGATGTGGATGATAAATTTGACAAATTAAAGGTATGTATGTTGAGAAGTTCAGTATAAATGGGTGCTTCCCCCTTCATTTTTTAAATTTTTTTTAAATTTTTTTTATTTATTGATCAGAGAGAGAAAAACATCTCTTTGTTGTTCCACTTATTTATGCATTCATTGGATTTTTGTATGTGCCCTGACTGGGCACAACCTTGATGTATTGGGCTGACACTCTAACTGAGCTACTTGGTCAGGGTTGCTTCCACCTTCACAGATACTGCAACTGTATTAGGAAAGGAAAACTGGTTAGTCACGAATCCTCACACTAGGCCACAATTGAAAGATAAAGGAAAATAAAAATCCAAGTCTTATTTTTCAGGAATGGTGTTGAAAAAGAAATTTCTAAAGGGCATCTTCATGTTTATTGTCCAGTAGAAGTCTGATTATAGTTCTTACATATGAAAGAATGGGAAAAGAATAAGAGAAGAATTTATTTTGCAAATCTATAAAGAAAATCATTTGGTTTTAGATTTTCAGTACAAGTCACTTCTAGATTTTCTTGATTCTTTTGTTCATTTGAAATCTCATTATTTGAGACAGTAGCTTTAAATATTAAGATAACATGAGTGTGAAGTTGCAGGCCCAGAAATAGTTTGCATGTGGATACAGACAGTAAAACAAATGCATGTGTAACTCGAAAACTTTTTTTTTTTCTAAATCCTCACCTGAGGATATTTTTCATTTATTTTCAGATAGAGTGGAAGGGGGGGGGGGGAGAGAGAGAAAGAGAGAGAGAGAAACATCCATTGGTTGCCTCCCACACAACCCCGACCAGGGCTGGGGACCAAACCGCAACCCAGATACGTGCCCTTGAATGGAATCAAACCTGCGACTCTTTGGTCCGCGGGCCGACGCTCCAACCACGGAGCCAAACTGACCAGGCCTCAAAAACTTTTTATACCTCTAATGTATCCCTAAAGAAATTATGGATGAAATTAATTTTTAAACAAAGCAACTTTAATAGAATAATTGATTAACTTTTCTTTTAAATAGACCTGTCTTTTAATGAGGCAACAACATGAAGCTGCAGCTTTAAACGCTGTTCAGAGATTAGAATGGCAGCTTAAACTCCAGGAACTTGATCCTGCCACCTACAAATCTATCAGCATTTATGAAATCCAGGAGTTTTATGTTCCTCTTGTTGATGTTAATGATGACTTTGAGTTGACTCCTATATAGCAGCCAGTACTTCTGATGTGTCATCTTAAACTAATGGAGGCTCAGGAGTGTTATACTGTGGAATATTGCCTTTTGACAAAAATACTGATATGATGCCTTTACAATTGTTGGTAGAGTTCAACTAAAGTTGGTTATGTAGTAAACACTGTCATTTTATTAAAAAATGAAAATTATTTTGGATCTTAGGTCCAAACCGTTTCTAATCGAAAACTATTATTTATATTGGTGAAAGGTAAAAATGACATTTGGCAGGCTGTGGTAGATATTTAAAAAGTTGAGAATCTGCTAATGGCGCTGGAAGTTGTTAGCATTCTAAGTAACAAGATAACCACTAGTATGCAAATCTCTTTCAAGTTTTAAAATATATCAGTAAACTAAAAGGTTCAGTTCCTACCAAATAATTTCTAATGTGGAAGAAAAACTTGGCACAAAATTTCTTTAGTTTATTATACCTGTAAATTAATTGTATAGTTTTCTTTTCAAAAGTTTAATATTGTCTTTCTTTTTAATAACTTATTTTATACATATTGTGCAGATGTAAATCTTGTAATTAATGGTCAAAATGTATACAAAGGGATTGGTAGTCATAACATGTACAAAGAAATAATTGTAAAACTGTTTTGTCTAATGTTTTATTGGACCAAAGTGGTAGTTTATATGGAGTGTTGCAGTAGTGTAGTCAGGTAGCAAAACTTTTAAATAAGGCATGCATGTGTTTGAGTTAGCTTGTTTTCATCACCATGACTGTAAAGGTTGTGACCTGGTTGTATTGCATGCTTCTTCCCATAATTTAACTCTCTCCATAAGTGATGCATAAAGTAGTGTAAGGTCTCCTGGTATAGTTCCTATGACTTACTATGTTGGACATATTATTTAGAACTAGTCATACAAAGAAACAGCTCTTTTGTTTCATCTCATAGTAAGCCTATTCTCTCTCCTCCCACCCCCAAATGCCTTTGAATGAAAATTCTGAAATTGTAAATGTCTATTTTAATACTCAAGTATGAATTTGTGAATATATGTAAAATATGTTTAATAAATTTTATTGGTCATGTTAAATCATTGTAAAACTTTTTTACATTGCTAAAGCATAATGTTTTAAGCTTAATAACCTTTGCACTTTTAAAATAAAAACTGACTACTCCAATGAAAAAAGATATTCAGTAGTCAAAATAAGTAAAACAGGTATATTCAAATTGATCTCTACAGTGTTTATGAAAAGTTCATTAATATGCTGTATTTTTTTCCTTGTATCAAGATACAAAACATAATTTTGAGAATTTTATAATTAAGATTTGGTATGCTGTTTTTAATAAAATAGCAATGTACTTAGAAAAAGTCCAGTTTCTCCTATAACATGATACAGATTAAATATTCAGGAATATTTCTAATCTGAAACCTGCTGCTAAACTTAAACATTTTTGAAAGGAAAGTTAGGTTATATGTAAAATTGATTGTAAGCGTATGAGATGAAATTTACAGAACTTTCCACAATACTTTCTTGAATTATAAAATAATACTGGATGTTTTTTATTCTGAAAGAGAAAAGTAAAAAGAATATATGAGAAATAAAGAGTTTAAAATTCAGCTTGCAAGTTGGAAATTCCAGCTGATGGGAGAGAATGGAAAAATTGAAGTTATTGAGTGCAAAGGTACATATTAAGCTTAGGGATTTTTGAATTTTTACATTGATTTATATTTAAATTCATATTGTACTTGGCATGCGCAATAAAGAAGCAAGTGTAAAAAATATACAGTGCAAGGACTTTAATATAAAGCTTGGATGTAGTAGTGTTTAGAAATTTAGATGAGAGATTTTGGCCTTTTTTATTGGATAAATGGGGCCAAGAAAGGCAGGGTAGATTTTGAAGCACTGGTTTTGTTGAAGTTAAGTTTATTAAGGCTGGAAACATTAAAGCTAATTTATAAAAGCAATACTTTTTAATATGAAAAATTTAATGCAAATTTTGTTTATACTTTTGCCTAAACATAAAAAAAAAAACAAAAAACAGATTTTTGAGCATTGAAGTCATAGAAAATATGAGAGGTAAGTTTCTACAGCATTTTGTGCTGCTGGTCCAACCTGAGAAAGGGGAGTAGGGGAGATCAGTTTGGCCAAACAGAACAAGCTGCAGAAGACAAAAAGCGAGCAAGCAGGAATCTGGCATATCTTAGTCATCCCGGCTTTTTAATATTAACCACAGTTCTCACCCTCTTCAGTGGTACCTCAAATTGCTGGAGCCTCTCTGCCATGATTCTGCTTCTGCAGATTTCCTTTGTAAAATGACTCAAAGCTAATCAGGATAGCTTAAAAGAAAAGTGAATGCCTTTTCAGTGGGAATTTATACTTAAGTAAGCAGTTAAGGACTTTTGATATTAAAGATACTCTGAAGCTCTGAAATGCTAGAAAAAACTTGGAATGGAGTCTATGCCTAAAAAGAATTTAGGGTTCTGAAAGAGAAATAAAGGATGGTTGGTTTAATCAGTGATTTTTTTCTTAACTATTCAAATATCATGAACAGGATGCTAAATTGTACGTAAGGATTTGTATTTCTTTAAATCTTGTTCTAAATCATATCTGTTTAATAAATGACTAGTTGATATTTGTGCATGTTATTTAATAAAGAGTTATATTTTTATAGAAAAAATATGAGTGAAATGTGTGCTGAATTTTTTTCTTTAAATTTTCCACTCCCATAAACTCTACGCCGAACACTAATATTGACTTGGGCAGCTAGCAAAATTGCAGAAATGCTCGCTTTGGGGAAACAAACAGCATCTGAAGAATGAGTCTTTCAAGTTCAAGTATATTTAGTAATGAGATCTCAAATATGAATTTTAAGTGTTAAACATGCAAACATCTTCAAAAATCTCATGAGGCTCATTTTTTTTTTTTTTATCTTCACCCGAGGACATTTTTGCATTTATCTTCAGATAGAGTGGGGGGGGGGGATTGGAAGAGAGAGAGAGAAACATTGATGTGGGAGAGACACATTGAGTGGTTGCCACCCACATGACCCCAACCAGGGCCGGGGACAAACTGCAACCGAGGTACGTGCCTTCAGCGGGAACCGAACCCGGGTCTCTCTGGTCCCCAGGCCGACGCTCTAACCGCTGAGTCAAACCAGCCAGGGCATGAGGCTCATTTTTGTGGACTTAAGAATTATACAGTTATTCTAGAAATTGGGTGCAGTGCTAAATATCTATTTTTTCTTAATTATCCAACGTGAGCAATATTTTTTATTTTCGCTGAGATGCTGACACATAAAACCCCAAAATTTTATATAGAGGAAATTGCCTGTTTGAAACTCACAAGGTAGTTTTATTTTCTTGTCTTTTAAGGGAAGCATATTTATATATTTTTTTTAAATCCTTTTCAAACAGTCAAAGCAAAAAGATTATTACAAGATATATTAATCTTTGGAAAAGTTTGTTTGGAGTTTAATTGGTTAGAATATCTTGTAATTCATTTTCTTAGTGGCTTCTTGGAACCATAGTCTTCTTTGTACCTAAAATGGACATACAAAACCTTCACAGAAGTAGTTATCAGGAAAACACATTATAAGAAAACTACAGACTAACATTCCTCTTGAACATATTTATGTTTTAGTGACATTCAGTTAGGCAACAATTCCTTAATTGGGATAGAAAAAGTACAAACTGTAAAAGAAAAAACTTGATAAATAGGACTTCATTAAAAATTAAAACTTTCGTTTTTCAAATGACACTGTTAAAATGAAAATTAAGCCACACAATGGGAGAAAAGATCAATTAAAAATACATGATAAACTACTTGATTCCAGAATATATAAAATAATATTTTCAACTCTAAGAAAAAAAAATTTTTTAACAGGTGTTTTACTAGAGAAGATATATAAATGGCAAAAAAGCACAAAAAGATTCTCAACGTCATTAGTCATTAGGGAAATACAAATTAAAACCACAATGTTATACCAGTATATACCAACTAAAATGGCTAAAATTAAAATTTAAAATACCAAGTATTAGAGTATTGAGCAACTAGAATTCAACTGCTGGTAAAAATGCAAAATGTTACCACCATTTTGAATATTCATTTGGTAGTGTCATAATGTAAAAAATACACTTACTATAAAAATACATACTTACCATTAATTCCACTCCTATATATTTATTTACCCATAAGAAAGGAAAACTTAATGTTAACATAAAAATTTTTTGTTTACTATTACCAAGCACTTTTTTAAAAACTTTATTTATATTGTTGATACTATTACAGATCCCCCCCCACACACACACACAACCTTTGCCTACCACGACCCAGCCCAAGCCCCACCTTCCCTCTAGCCATCACCATACTGTTCTCTGGGTCTATGTGTCATGCATATATGTTCTTTGACTAATCTCTTCAATATATTTAATCCAGTGCCCTGACTCCTTCCCCTCTGACAGTTGTCAGTCTGTTCCATGTATCCATGCATCTGCTTCTATTTTGTTTGCCAATTTATTTTACTTCATTTTATTTTTTTATCCTCACCCGAGGACTTTTTTTTTTTTTTTTTTTTTTTTTTCATTCATCTTCAGATAGAGTGGGAGGGAGAGATGGAGGAAGAGAGAGAGAAACATCGATGAGACACATCAAGTGGTTGCCACCCACACAACCCCAACCGGGACTGGGGGCAAACTGCAACCGAGGTACGTGCCCCCAGCGGGAACCGAACCCAGGCCTCACCAGTCCGCAGGCCGACACTCTAACCGCTGAGCCAAACCAGCCAGGGCTGCCAATTTATTTTAATAATTACATTCTACATATAAGTGAGATCATATGATATTTGTCTTTCTCTGACTGGCTTATTTCACTTAGCATAATAATTTCCATGTCCATTCATGCTGTTGCAAAAGGTAAGATTCTTTTTTTACGAGCCCGTAGTTTTGTATTTTGTAAATGTACCACAGCTTTTTTAATCCACTCATCTAGGGGCATTTTGGCTGTTTCCAGATCTTGGCTATTGTAAATAATGCTGCAATGAACACAAGGGTGCATATATTCTTTTCGAATTAGTGTTTTGGGATTCTTAGGAGATATTCCCAGAAGTGGAATCACTGGGTCAAAAGGCAGTTCCATTTTTAACTTTTTGAGGAAACTCCATACTGCTTTCCACAGTGGCTGCACCAGTCTGCATTCCCACCACATCTTCACCAGCACTTGTTTGTTTTTTAATCCTCACTATCTTCAGATAGAATGGGAGGGAGGGAAGGAGAGAGAGAAACATCGACGTGAGAGGGACACATCGACTGGTTCCCTCCTGCATGACCCTGACCAGGGCCTGGGACGAACCACAACTGAGGTATGTGCCCTTGACTGGAATCCAACCAGAGACTCATTGGTCCCATGGGCTGACACTCTTAACTGCTGAGCCAAACCGGCCAGGGCATGTTTGTTTATTGATGGGAGCCATTCTGACAGTTGTGAGGTGATATCTTCTGGTTTTAATTTGCATCTCTCTGAAAATTAGTGACATTTAGCACTTTTTCATGTCTATTGGTCATCTGTATGTTCTTTTTGGTGAAGTCTCCATTCAGGCCCTTGGCCTATTTTTTAACTGTCTTTCTGGTGTTGAGTTGTATAAATCCTTTACATATTTTGGAAATTAACTCATCAGATGTATCATTGGCAAATATGTTCTCTCATACAGTGGGTTCCTTTTTCATTTTGTTGATAGTTTCTTTTGCTGTGTAAAAGGTAATTAGTTTAATGTACCCCCATTTTTTATTTTTTCCTTTGTTTCCCTTGCCCTAGAAGATGTATCTGCCAAAATACTGCTACACAAGATATCTGAGATTTCACTGCCTATAGTTTCTTCTAGGATTTTTACAGTTTTGCAACTTACATTTAAGTCTTTTATCCATTTTGGGTTTATTCTTGTGTATGGTGTAAGTTGGTGGTCTAATATTATTTCTTTTGCTTGTACCTGTCCAATTTTCCCAACACTATTTATTGAAGAGACCGTCTTTACTCCATTGTATGCTCTTGCCTCCTTGTCAAATATTAATTGACCATATAGGCATGGGTTGATTTCTGGCCTCTCTATTCTATTCCACTGATCTATATATGCCTGCTTTTATGCCAGTACCAGGCTGTTTTTATTACAGTGGCCTTGTAGTATAGTTTGATATCAGGTATTGTGATCCCTCAACTTTGTTGTTCTTTCTCAAGATTGCTGAGGCTATTCAAGGTCATTTTTGGTTCCATATAAATTTGGGGAATATTTGTTGTATATCTGTGATTTATGCAATTGGTATTTTAATAGGAATTGCATTGAATCCATAGATTCCTTTGGGTAGTATGGACATTTTAATGATAATTCTTCCAATACATGAACACCATATATGCTTCCACTTGTTTATATCTTCCTCAATTACTTTCTTCAATGTCCTATAGTTTTCAAGTACAGGTCTTTAACTTCTTTGGTTAAATTTATTCCTAGGTACCTTATGCCTTTCCAAGGAATTATCTTTCTGATAATTCCTTATTGGTATATTAAAATGCCACCAATTTCTGAATATTTTGTATTCTGCTACATTGCTGAATTCATTTATTAGATCTAGTAGTTTTTGGTGGATCTGTAGGATTTTCTATGTACAATATCATGTCATCTGCAAATAATGATAGTTTTACTTCCTCTTTTCCAACTTGGATGCCCTTTATTTCTTCTTGTCTGATTGCTATCACTAGGACTTCTAGTACTACATTTAATAAGAGTGTTGAAAGTGGACATCCCTGTCTTGTTCCTGATCTTAAAGGAAATGCTTTTAGTTTTTGCCCATTGAGTATGATGTTGGCTGTAGGTTTTTCAAATATGGCCTTTATTATGTTGAGGTACAATCCCTCTATTCCCATTTAGCTGAGAGCTTTTATCGTTAATCGGTGCTGGATTTTATCAAATGGTTTTTCTGCATCATGTGATTTTTATCTTTTATTTTGTTTATGTGATGGATCACTTCTATTGATTTGTGAATATTGTACCAACCTTGCATCCCAAGAATAAATACCTAATTTATGGTTTGGTAATATTTTGTTGAGGATTTTAGCATCTATGTTAATCAGCAATATTGGTCTATAATTTTCTTCCTTTGTTGTGTCTTTATCTGGGTTTATTTTCTATTTTTTTATTTTTTTATTTTTTTATCCTCACCCGAGGACATTTTTCCACTTTTGTTCAGATAGAGTGGGAGGGAGGGAGAGAGAGAGAGAGAGAGAGAGAGAGAGAGAGAGAGAGAGAGAGAGAGAGAGAAACATTGATGTGAAAGGGACACATCGAGTGGCTGCCTCCTGCACGACCCCAACCAGGGCCGGGGATGGATCGCAACCGAGGTACATGCCCTTGACCGGAATCGAACCTGTGACTCATTGGTCCACGGGCCGAAGCCCTAACCATTGAGCCAGACCAGCCAGGGCTTTATCTAGTTTTAGAATTAGGATAATGCTGGCCTCATAAAAAGAGCTTGGAAGTCTTCCCTCTTCTTGAATTTTTTGGAAGAGTTAGGAAGGATAGATGTTAGTTCTTCTTTGAATGTTTGGTAAAATTAGCCTGTCAAGCCATCCGGTCCAGGACCTTTGTTTGCTGGGAGTTTTGTTTTGTTTTGTTTTGTTTTTTATTATTGTGGCTTCAGTATCATTAGTTGTAATCAGTCTATATTTAGGTTTCCTAATTTTTTCTGATTCAGTTTTGGGAGATTGTATGTTTCCAGGAATTTGTCTATTTCACCCAGATTGTTCAATTGGTTGGCATGTAGTTGTTCGTAGTATTTTCTTATAATCCTTTGTATTTTTTATGTCAGTGGTTACCTCTGTTTCATTTCTCATTTCATTTATTTTGTCCCTCTCTATTTTTTTCTTGAAGAGCTGGTTAAAAGTTCATCAATCTTGTTTATCTTTTCAAAGAGCCAGCTCCTGGTTTCATTGATCTCTATTGTGTTGTTCTTTTAGCTTCTATGTCCTTTATTTCCACTCTGATCTTTATTATTTCTTTCCTCCTACTTATTCTGGACTATGTTTGTTGTTCTTTTTCTAATTCTTTTAGGTGTAGGGTTAGATTGTTTATTTGATATTTTTCTTGCTTCGTGAGGTAGGCCTGTAATGTTATGAACTTCCCTCTCAGGACTGCTTTTGCTGTGTCCCATAGATTTTGGGTTGTTGTGTGTTCATTTTCATTCATATCCAGGTAATTTTTTATTTCTTCCTGATCCCATTGGTAAACTATTCAGTGTTTAATAACACGCTATTTAGCTTCCATGTGTTTGAGTGTTTTTTAATTTTTTTTATTGTAGTTGATTTCTAATTTCATACCATTCTGATCTGAGAAGATGCTTGATATGATTTCAATCTTCTTGAATTTAAGACATTTTGCGTTCTAAATTGTGATCTTTTAGAATGATCCATGTGCACCTGCGAAGAATGTATATTCTGCTTCTGTAGGATGAAATGTTCTGTAAATATCAGTTAAATCCATCTGATCCAGTGTGTCTTTTAAGGTCTCTGTTTATTTGTTGATTTTTTGTCTAGAAGATCTATCCACTGATGACACTGGGGAGTTAAAATCTCCTACTATGCCCTGGCCGGTTTGGCTCAGTGGTTAGAGCGTCAGCCTGTGGTCCAGAGAGACCCGGGTTCGGTTCCCGCTAAGGACATGTACTTCGGTTGCAGTTTGTCCCCAGCCCCTGTTGGGGTCATGTGGGTGGCAGCCACTTGATGTGTCTCTCTCACATCGATGTTTCTCTCTCTTCCTCCCTCTCTCCCTCCCGCTCTATCTGAAGATAAATGCAAAAAATGTCCTCAAGTGAGGATTAAAAAAAAAAAGAAAGAAAGGAAAACCTACAGCCACCATCACATTCAATGGGCAAAAACTAAAAGCATTTCTGTTAAGAACAGGAACAAGACAGGGATGCCAACTTTCGCCACTCTTATTTAACATAAAACTGGAAGTCTTAGCCACAGCAATCAGACAAGAAGAAAAAATAAAAGGGATCCAAATTGGAAAGGAAGTGAAACTGTCATTATTTGCAGATGACATGATATTGTACATAGAAAACCATAAAGATTCCATCAAAAATCTACTGGATTTAATAAATGAATTTGGGAGATTGCAGGATACAAAATTAACATCAAGGAATCGATGGCATTATTATACACCAATAATGAACTCACAGAAAAGAGAAACTAAAAATAAATTCCATTTACCATTGCAGCAAAAAATTTAAGATACCTAGGAATAAACTTAACCAAAGAAGTAAAGAACCTATTCACAAAAAACTACAAGACAATGAAAAAAGAAATAGAGGAAGATATAAAAAAGTGCAAGCATATACCTTGTTCATGGATTGGAAGAATTAACATCATTAAAATGTCCATACTATCCAAAGCAATCCATAGATTCAATGCAATCCTCACTAAAATATCAACGACATATTTCACAGAACTAGACAAACACTACAAAAGTTTATATGGAACCAAAAAAGACCCCGAATAACCACAGCAATCTTGAAAAAGAAGGACAAAGTAGGTGGGATCACAATACTGGATATCAGGTTATACCGCAAAGCCATTGAAATCAAAACAGCCTGGTACTGGCACAAGAACAGGCATATAGACCAGTGGAACAGAACAGAGAACCCAGAAATTGACCCAAGTCATTATGCTGAATTAATATTTGACAAAGATGGCAAGAGCATACAATGGAGTAAAGACAGCCTCTTCAATAAATGGTGTTGGGAAAATTGGACAGCTACATGCAAAAAAATGAAAGTAGACCACCAACTTACACCATACACAAGAATAAACTCAAAATGGATAAAAGACTTAAATGTGACTTGTGGATACATAAAAATCCTAGAAGAAAATGTAGGCAACAAAATTTCAGACATCACACGCAGCAGAATTTTCACTGATACAAGGCCTAAGGCAAGAGAAACAAAGGAAAAAATTAATACACGAGACTACATGAAATTAAAAAGCTTCTGCACAGCAAAAGAAACAACCATCAAAATGGAAAAGGAACCCACTATATGAGAGAGTATAACTGCCAATGATACATCAGATAAGGGGTTAATCTCCAAAATATATAGAATACTCATACAACTCAACAAAAGGAAGACAAAGAACTCAATTAAAAAATGGGCAGAGGACCTTAATAGACACCTCTCCAAACAGGACATACAAATGGCCAAGAGACATATGAAAAAATGTTCAGTGTCATTAATCATCAGAGAGATGAAAATTAAAACGATTATGAGGTATCACCTCACACCTGCCAGAATGGCTGCCATCAACAAATCATCAAACAACAAGTGCTGGTGAGGGTGTGGAGAAAACAGGACTCTGGTACACTGCTGGTGGGAATGCAGACTGGTAAAGCCACTATGGAAAACAATATGGTGTTTCCTCAAAAAATTAAAAATTGATCTGCCATTTGACCCAGTGATCCTACTTCTAGAAATATATCTTAAGATGCCTGAAACGCCAGTCATAAAAAATATATGTACCCCTATGTTCATAGCAGCACTATTTACAATAGCTAAGATCTGGAAACAGCCCAAGTATCCATCAATAGATGAGTGGATAAAAAAGCTATGGTACATACACACATTGGAACACTATACAGCTGTAAGAAAGAGAGATCTCTTATCCTTTGAGACAACATGGAGGGACCTAGAGAGCATTATGCTAAGCAAAATAAGCCAATCAGAGAAAGACAAATACCACATGATCTCACTTATTTGTGGAATATAATGAATACGATAAGCTGATGAACAAAATAGACCCAGAGACATAGAAAGGAGTTTGGGTGGGGCAAATGGATGAGGTAAACCAAAGAACTTACATGCATGTATGCATAACCAATGGACATAGACAACAATGCTGGGGGGGGGCAGGGTGGGGCGGGATTGGGAGGAGGGTGTCTCGGGGGGAAAAAGAAGGAACATCTATAACAAAAATAAATTAATAAAAATTGCACACACAAAAAAAATAATAACGTTAAATATAAATGGCTTAAATGCTAAAGATTAAAAAAAAAAAAAAAATAGGGCAGCCGAATGGATAAGAAAACATGACCCACACATATGTTGTCAATAGGAGACCCACATCAGAACAAAAGACTAACACAGGATAAAAGGGAAGGGATGGAAAAAAATTGCCCATGCAAATGGAAACAAAAAAAAAAAAAAAAAATGCTGGGATAGCAAAACCCAAATCTGATAAAATAGACTTCAAAATGAAGGCCATAATAAGAGACAAAGGAGGTCACCACGTAATATTGAAGGGGTTGATCCAACAAGAGAATATAACCTTGGAAAACATATATATGCACCCAATATATGAGCACCAAAATATATTAAAAATATCTGGAGGACCTCAAGGGAGAGATCAACAGCAACACAATCATAGTAAGGGACTGACATCACTGGATAGATCTTCTAGACAAAAAATTAACAAGGAAACAGCATAAACAATGCACTAAATCAGATGGATTTAATTAATATTTACAGAATATTTCACCCCAAAACTGCATAATATACATTCTACTCAAGTTCACACAGGACGTTCTCAAAGATAGACCACATGTTAGGCAACCAACTAAGTCTCTACAAGTTCAAAAAGATTGAAATAATATCAAGCACCTTCTCAGATCACGATGGTATGAAACTAGAAATCAATTAAAATAAAAACACTCGAAAATATACAAACACATAGAGGCTAAATAGCATGTTATTAAACAATGAATGGGTTACCAAGGAGATCAAGGGAGAAATAAAATACTTCCTGGAAACTAATGAAAATTAATACACACAACACAAAATCTATGGGACATAGCAAAAGCAGTCCTGAGAGGGAAGTTCACAGCATTACAGGCCCACCTCAAGAATCAATACAATTTTATAATATACTATCTAATCCTACAACTTAAAGAATTAGAAAACAAAAAGAAGACTGGCTGGTGTGGCCCAGTGGTTGAGAATGAACCCATGCACAAAGAGGTTGCTGGTTCGATTCCCAGTCAGGGCACATGCCCAGGTTGTAGGCCAAATCCCCATGGGGGGGGGGGGGCATGCAGGAGGTGGCCAATCGATGTCTGTCTCATCAGTGTTTCTGTCTCTCTCTCCTTCTCTCTCTAAAATCAATAAAGAAAAAAAAAATTTTTTTAATTAAACAAAAAGAAAAAGCCAGAGTAAGAAGAAAGAAAATAGTAAAGATCAGAGTGGAAATAAATGACAGAGAGACTAAAAAAACAATATGAAAGATCAATGAAACCAAGAGTTGGTTCTTTGAAAAGATAAACAAGATTGATGAACTTTAGGCCAGATTCACCAAGAAACAAAGAGAGAGGACCCAAATAATAAAATCAGAAACAAAAGAAGTGAAGTAACAGCTGACACCACAAAAATACAAAAGATGGTAAGAAAATACCATGAACAATTATTAATATATGCCAACAAATTGGACAAACTAGGTGAAATGGACAAATTCCTAGAATCATACAGCATTCCAAAACTCAACAAGGAAGAGTCAGAAAATCTGAACAGACCAATAACAAGTAAGGAAATTGAAGCAGTAATCAATAAACTCCCAGCAAACAAAAACCCTGGTCTGGATGGCTTCACAGGAGAGTTCTACCAAACATTTAAAGAAGAACTAACATCAATTATCCTCAAATTATTTCAAATAATTCAAGAGAAAGAAGACTTCCAAGTTCTTGAGACCAGCATAATCTTAATTTCAAAACCAGATAAAGACACTACAAACAAAGAAAATTACAGGCCATTATAGATGTCAAAATTCTCAACAAAATACTAGCAAATCAGATCCAGCAATAGAGTAAAAAAAATTATTCAGAACCAAGTGGGATTTATCCCAGGGATGCTAGGCTGGTATAATATTTGCAATCAATAAATGTGACTTACCACATAAACAAAATGAAAGATAAATATTTTATGATCATGTAAATAGATGCTGAAAATGCATTTGACAAAATCCAGCACCCATTTTAATAAAAACTCTCAGCAAATTGGGAATAGAAGGATCATACCTCAACATTAGGCCATATATGGCAAACCTATAGCCAACATTATTTACTCAATGGGCAAATACTAAAAGCATTTCCCTTAAGAAGAAGAGAAAGACAGGGATGTCTGCTTTTGCCAATCTGATTCAACAGTACTGGAAGTCCTAGCCATAATGATCAGACAAGAAGAAAAAAGAAAAGGCATCCAAATTGGAAAGGAGGAAGTGAAACTGTCATTATTCGCAGATGAAATGATATTGTACATAGGAAACTGTAAAGACCACCAAAAAACTGCTAGGTTTAATATATGAATTCGGCAAAGTGGCAGGATACAAAACTAACATCCAGAAATCAATGGCATTTTTATACACCAATAATGAACACACAGAAAAGAAACTAAAAAACAATCCTGTTTACCATTGCAGCAAAAAAAATTAAGATACCCAGGAATAAACTTAACCAAGGAGGTAAAGACCTGTTCTCAGAAAACTATAGGACATTGAAAAAAGAAATAGAGGAATATATAAAAAAAAAGTGGAAGCATATATCATGTTCATGGATTGGAAGAATCAACATCATTAAAATGTCCATACTACTCAAAGCAATCTATAGATCCAATGCAATCCCTATTAAAATACCAATGGCATATTTCACAGATCTAGAACAAATACTGCAAAAGTTTATATGGAACCAAAAAAGACCCCAAATAGCCACAGCAATCTTTTTTTTTAATCCTCACCTGAGGATATTTTTCCATTTTATTCTCAGAGTGAGAGGGAGAGAGAAAGAGAGAGAGAGAAACATCAGTGTGAGAGAGACACATCACCCTGTTGCCTCCCGCATGACCCCAACCAGGGCCAGGGACCAAATTACAACTGAGGCACATGCCTTTGACCGAAATCGAACCCATGACTCTTTGGTCCATGGGCTGACGCTCTAACCATTGAGCCAAACTTGCAAGGGCAGCCACAGCAATCTTGAAAAAGAAGAACAAAGTTGGAGGGACACAATTCTGGATATCAAGTTATGCTAACAAAGCCATTGTAATCAAAACAGGCTGGTACTGGCACCAGAACAGGCATATAGATCAGTGGAACAGAACAGAGAACCCAGAAATTGACCCAAGAAATTATGTTTAATTAATATTTGACAAACGAGGCAAGAGCATACAATGGAGTAAAGATAGTCTCTTCAATAAATGGTGCTGGGAAAATTGGACAGTTATATGCATAAAAATGAAACTAGACCACCAACTTACACCATACACAAGAATATACTCAAAATGGATAAAAGACTTAAATGTAACTTGTGAAACCATAAAACTCCTAGAAGAAAATGTAGGCAACAAAATCTCAGACATCACACATAGCAGAATTTTCATCGATGTATCTCCTAGGACAAGAGAAATAAAGGAAAAAATTAATAAGTGGGACTGCATCAAACTAAAAACCTCTGCACAGCAAAAGAAACCAGCATCAAAATGAAAAGGGAATCCACTATATAGGAGAACGTATTTGCAAATGATACATTAGATAACGGATTAAATTTCAAAATATATAAAGTACTCATACAACTCAACAAAAGGAAGACAAACAATCTAATTTAAAAATGGGCATAGATGCCTGGCTGGTGCAGTTTAGTGGATTGAGCATCATCCTGGTTCAATTCCCTGTCAGGGCACATGCCCAGGTTACAGGCTCCAACCCCAGTAGGGGGCGTGCAGGAGGTAGCCAATTGACATTTCTCTCTCACATCACTGGTTCTATCTATCTCTCCCTTCCTCTCTAAAAAATCAATAAAAATATATTTTAAAAATGGGCATAGGACATGAATAGACACTTCTCCCAAGAGGACATGCAAATGGCTAAGAGACATATGAAAAAATGCTCAATGTCATTAATCATCAGAGAGATGCAAATTAAAATGACTATGCGGTATCACCTCACACCTGCCAGAATGGCTGCCATCAACAGATCATCAAACAAACGCTGGCGAGGTTGTGGAGAAAAGGGGACTCTAATACATTGCAGGTGGAAATGCAGACTGATGCAGCCACTATGGAAAACAATATGGTGTTTCCTCAAAAAATTAAAAATGGAACTCCATTTGACCTAGTGATCCCACTTCTAGGATTATAGCCTATGAAGCCTGAAACACCAGTCAGAAAGAATATATGCACCCCTATGTTCATAGCAGCTCTACTTACAATAGCTAAGATCTGGAAACAGCCCAAGTGTCCATCAGTAGATGAGTGGATAAAAAAGCTATGGTACATATACACAATGGAATGCTATGCAGCTGTAAGAAAGAGAGATCTCTTACCCTTTGAGCTGACATGGAGGGGCCTTGAGAGTATTATGCTAAGCGAAATAAGCCAGTCAGAGAAAGACAAGTATCACATGATTTCACTTAGCTGTGGTATATAATGAACAAAATAAGCTGGTGAACAAAATAGATCCAGAGACATAGAAGTAGGGAACAGACTGACAAACTTCAGAGGGAAAGTGGAGGGGGGCAGAAAGAGAGAAATCAAAGAACTGATATGCATATATGCATAACCAAGGGGCACAGACAACAGTGTGGTGAAGGGGGGGCGGGAGTAAGGAGGAGGGTGTCAATTGGGGGGAAAGGAGGACATCTGTAATACTTTTAACAACAAAAGACATAGCATTCAGTCTGATCCAGTTTCAGAAGAAAAAGTACATAGATTTGTGTTGAAATAAAATGATTAGCAGAACATTGTAATACTTAGAACTGGGGGCTATAAAAAACAGAGACTCACTGAAATTTCTCAAGAAAAAAGAGAGGTTCGTTGAAAGGAAACACCTGCACAAGGATACAGCAAAAGCCAGGACCCATCATGGTTGATGATTATTCTGGAATTAAGGCAGTTCTAGAGGCCTCAGCAGTAGGAGGAGCCTGTGCTACTGAGGGTTCCCTCTGCCATTATGACTGGCCAGTTTCTTCATACCTTCTGTATCTTCTCTGTTTCCCACACCTGCTACTTGGGTTTTCTTTCCCTTCACAATTTCAGCTGGCACAGGACCCATCAGGTCTGCACTGGTCCTACTAGTGTGATTCTTTCAACTAAGCTCCCACTGCTAGCCACCATGCTTTCAGCAGCTTCTAGTTATCGTATCCAGGAGAGAATATCCATGGTCCACCTTGTTTGTTCCCAGCCTCATTATTAGCCCAGCTGATGACAGTTAGGCAGCTTGGGCATACCTGTGCTCCCTGATCCAGTTAGCTATGTGACATGAGTTACTGAGACTTGGCCCCTCAGTGCTGTGGTCAGTGGGGCGATTTAAGGTGTAATCAACGTGAGTAATACAGATAGTATACACAACATGTTAACCAACTAAAATGGGAAGGATAAAGGCTGTGGTTCCACACTAGTGACGTGGCACCGCCCTGCACAGTCAGCAGTGACAGGCTCTAAATCTTGGATGTGCCCGCACCGTCTGGACCCTGCTTCCCGCGGTTGTCATTCTCCACTTCAAGTTTGGGCTTGAAACACAGAGAAGAGCCCCAGCCCTGACCTGCCAGCAGAAAAATAGGGCCTCCCAGCAGAAAAATCTGAATATGAAGTGATTCAATTATGGGTTGGTGCTTTATCGATCTGTTTTATGAATCCATTATTATCAGGAAAATCAAGTATTAAATGAAAAATAGTTTTCTCTTCCCCCCTACTTTCAGTGAATGTTTATTTTTATCTAGATAACAAAGAGAGAAAAAGAATGGCAGAGGCTTTGACAACAAGACATGGATGTCTGGTGATTCGAGTGCACGAGTGCTGAGTGAGCGCCCTCACTTCACTGACATGGTGATGGGGGGGTATCTGCTGCTTGAATTTCTCTCCAGAATTGCTGAATACCTGCACCTCACGAATGTCATTCAAAATTCCTAATCAATAAGAGAATGTGTTCTTTCAAGAGGGCAGACCCATTTCTAGAGTGTGTGCATGCCTGGCACCCTGCCACTGGCCCCGGAATCACTTGAGAGTCTGTGCTCTGGGCCCCTCTGGAAGGAGCCCTTTAAGTTCTGTACTTGTGTAAAAGGTCCCTTGGGGGAAATCTGGTATGTCTGTTCAGAACAACTCACAAAAGGGGAGAGTTGTAAACACTCTGATAGACAAGGTTTGCTTTAATAAATTAACAATTACCTTAAAATGATTACACTCTCATGCTCCTCCTCCCCACCCAAGGGCACTGGGTCCTGCCAAATGGACTGAGCTCTGTATAAAACTGGCACTAGCAAGGAAATTCCATGTCAAGAGTGTAAAGGACATGGGGCAGGAGGACAGAGGAGGTAGAAAAGCTGTGGAAGGCTGTAGTTTCAAAGATTACAAACGCAGCTGCAGCAGTTGTTGGTTAGTGTGTTTTATGTGATCATAAATACATTCTTCTTAAAGGTCATTCACATGGAATTTTAAAATCAAGGTTTGAAGTTTCTTGCTGGTGTTTTTATTGGTTTTAATTAGTTTAAGGAAGTGGAATGGAGCTGTTTGAATTAATACTATGGATTGAATTTACACTCTTTTTAAAAATATATTTTTTTCTTTATTGACTTTAAAAAAAGAGGGAGAGATAGAAACATCGATTGGCCGCCTCCTACATGCCCCCCACTGGGGATCTGGCCCACAACCTGGGCATGTGCCCTGACCGGGAATCAAACTGGCGACTGCTTGGTGCATGAGTCAACACTCAACCACTGAGCCACACTGACCAGGCTGAGTTTATACTCTTGAACTCCTTTATAATGACTAAGAAGTAAATCCCATGATAGTACAAGGTGCAAACCACAGGACTATCTGTCCTAAAATCTTATTGCTCAGATCTTAGACCCTATTTAGAAACTATTTATTAGAATTGGATAACTGAATATATGTCATTGTCCATCAAAGACATGACTAGATCCACAGTGTAGAATCAGTTATGATCAAACTCCCAGTGAGCATTTTGTCCCTATCATATGTTAACATTTTTATTAGAGACTGTGGGTACCTAATAAAATTTGGGGGGGTTACCACAAAATTGATTTTTTTAGGAAAAATATTTCTGTTCATGTCTTTTTAAAATTTAAATATTAGTGCCCTGGCTGGTTTGGCTCAGCAGTTAGAGCGTCGGCCTGCGGACCAATGAGTCACAGGTTCGATTCTGGTCAAGGGCACGTACCTCATTTACGGTTTGTCCCCAGATCTGGTTGGAGTCATGCGGGAGGCAACCAGTTGATGTGGCTCTATCACATCGATGTTTCTCTCTGTCTCTCTCCCTCCCTCCCTCCCACTCTATCTAATGATAAATAGAAATATATCCTCGGGTGAGGAATAAAAAAAATTAAATATTAGTTATTTATTTTTTGAAAGTAATACATTCTCATGGCTCACAATTAAAAGGTATAAAAGGGGCCCTGGCCAGTTTGGCTCAGCTGTTGGAGCGTCAGCCCACAGACCGAAGAGTCACAGGTTCGATTCTGGTCAAGGGCACATGCCTCGGTTGCAGTTCAATCCCTGGCCCTGATTGGGGTCCTATGAGAGGCAACCAATCAATGTCTCTCTCTCACATCACAATCAAGGTACGTGCCCTTGACTATAACTGAACCCGAGACTCTGAGCCATGGGCTGACACTCTAACCGCTGAGCCAAACCAGCCAGGGCATACATGTTTTAATGTCCCCAACCTGATTTTAAATGTACGTAGTAAGAAATTTAGTACTGGTGTAAGCAACAGAAAAAGAGTCTTAAGCAAGATAAAGCATTTAACTGGAAGGCTGTTGGGGTAGCTCTCGGGATCAAAGGTATTAAATTGGGAAGGGTAGTAAGTATGTCAACTCCAAAGAATTCCATTAGTAGAACTTCTCTTCAGAGTGGTGTCATTAATGTGAGTGGGTTTGTGGGTCACTATCTTCAACTTTCAAATTCTTAAGCTAGAGATGGGCTGTCCTCACTTAGTTCAGGTGTCTTCACCAAAGAATCAATCAACTGTGACTGGAATGTAGGGTAATTACATCACAGAAGAGGCCACTGAGTGGTCATAGTGAGAAGGAAGTTACTCTAGTTAATGACTACTACAAATTTGAGTTCTTGACACTATCTTTCTCTGAATCCTCAACCTTGCTAATATACACATTTTTATACTGAAAAATAAGTGTTCGGGCGATTTCTCAAAAGAAACTTTGCAGGCCAGAAAGGAGTGGCAATAGATAGTCAAGGTAATGAAAAGCAATGACCTACAACCAAGATTACTCTGTCCTGCAAAGCTATCATTTAGAATCAATGGACATATCAAGAGTTTCCCAGATAAGAAAAAGCTAAAAGAGTTCATCACCACCAAACCAGTATTATATGAAATGTTGAAGGGTCTTCTTGAAGGAGAAGAACAAAAATATGAACAATAAAATGGCAATTAATACATATCTATCAACAATTTAATCTACAAACAAAATTAGCAAGCAGAACAGAAACAGACTCCTAGATACAGAGAACTTTTTGTTGGTTGCCAGATGAGTGGGGGCTGGGGAGCTGGGTAAAAAAGATGAAGGGATTAAGAAGTACAAATTTGTTGTTAGACCCGATGAACCTCAATGAGAAGGGGGGAGGGAGGGCGGGAAGAGATAAATCAAAGAACTATGCATATATGCATAACCAATGGACACAGACAATAGTGTGGGGAAGGCAGCAGTGGGGCAGGGTTGGGGTGAAGGGGGGTCAATGGGGAAAAAAAGGGGGGACATCTGTAATACATCAACAATAAACATGAGTTAAAAAGAAACAAACAAAAACAAAAAAACTGATGCTAAAACTAAAAGCCAGACTGACACAGCCATTACTCCTGCCCTGGGGGTGTTAGCTGATCTCAGTAACCAAGAGACTTGAACCTTAATAGGACAAGAAAAAGAGGATGAGGGATAGGCCCAAACAAAGGAGGTATTATAGCTGAGAGGTCCACTCCCCTGCCTGGGAAGCTGGGTCCCTTTCAAGAATCCCCCAAAAATATGGACTGGAAAAAATTCTCCCTCTGACAATGAGAAAACAAAGGATGAGGTAAATCTCTCCCTGAGAGTTCATGATCATGAGCAAACCTTCACGCTGCTCTGGAGTTCAAATGTCTACTACCGATGTATACTGAACTCCTGTAAACCAAGAAATTCACATGAAGGTTTTCTGGGTTGGTAACCCCACGGAGCAGCTGCAGATGCAAATAAAAATCTTCCCAGAAAGTATATATCCATAATCCAGGCTTCCTGGGAATGGCACAAAGTCTTGATGAACACAAGCTTACACTCCAAAAGTGTAAAACGTATGCAAAATAGGCCACCACGAGTGAACTGGAAGTTTAACCACCGAAATTAAACACATCAGAATGCTACTCTGGCAAAAATCTTTAGCTACAGAAAGACCTCAAAGTCTAGTTAGTCAAAGTCATCTTGAGATAACCCAATTTCTGTATGTTATTATTTTAAAACAGTTGTATGAACTTTGGAACATGAAAAGATGCAAGATTCCATCAGGTTCAAAGTTCTTAAGGTTTTCCTAGAGACATTTCCATACTTGAGAATTTCATCAAAGGATACTTAGAGAAAAAAACAAACAAAAATGTATCTTAATAGCCAAAGACATGCAAAGTCCAATTTTGTTATTAACCTCGGTGGGATGTGCAGACTTCTCTGAGAAGCTGGGGAAAAGTAGGTAATGTGTATACTTTGTCCCCTAACCCTGATATTTCCTTCCTGGGTAAGAAATAATTAATTGTTCCTCTGGGCTTTTCTCTGCCCTATATTTATTACCACCACCTCCACTCCTCACCCCGGGGCTGGGGGGAGAATAACTTAATTGGCAAATTTGGGAAGAAAACTGGTCATGCCTCTTGGTAGTCGGTTGTCCATAGAGCACACATATTTTGTCCTGCCCCTCCTTGGGCAGGACTTCCTTCAGGCCATGTTTTTTGGGGGCGTGTCTGGCTAAATCTTGGCTAAAGTCTTGTCCTCTAATCTGTCCTCTATCCATTTTTATTATATTTTTTAATCCTCACCCGAGAATATTTTTCCATTTATCATCAGTGGGTGGGAGGGAGGGAGAGAGAGGGAGAGAGAGAAACATTGCTGTGAGAGAGACACATCAATTGGTACCCACACGACCCGACCAGGGCAGGGGACGAACCACAGTCGAGGTACGTGCCCCTGACAGGAATCAAACCCACAACTCATTGGTCTGTGGGCCGGCGCTCCAACCACTGATCCAAGCCAGCCAGGGCATGTCCTTTATCCATTTTTAATTGGTCATAAGAAGCCACAGTTAACTGTCTTGCTTAATAGGAACCTGTTTTTCAAACTTGGAATGATTTAGGGGCTCTAGAATAATGAAGGCTAAGCTGAGACCTTTGTGAGGGAGTAGGTGAAAGGTAAGGGGAGGACACGGAGGGAAAAGTGTCCTAGGCTGATGAACAGCATTTACAGGAGGACTGACGCAGCTTAGTGGGACTGCAACTGGACTGTGAAATGAAGAGGTCTCAGGTAGGCCTGGGGGGATCAGCAGGACCAGATGGTGGGACCCTAAGAGGCCGGCTGAGGAGTTACAGAGTATGATAGGATGTGCTATCACTCATTTATTCATAAAACAGTTTGTGCCTGCCATTTTAGGGTGCTGGGGAACTGTGTTTAAGGCAGTGATAAACAAGAGAAACAAGGTCCTAATCCTTATGCTAGTAGAGAAGAGATGATAAATAACTGATAAATACTTTTGGAGAGCTACCTGTTGCTAAAAAAACAAAACAGGGTAATAGTATTGGGGTGATGAAGTTAGGGGATGCTACTTTAGAAATGGCAATGGAAACATTTGAGCTGAGACCTGAATAAGAACAAGAAACCAAAATATGCATAGAAAACAGATATAGCAGAGGTAACAACTCATGCAAAACCCAAGGTGGAATGATCTTGGTGTGCAGAAGGGCACAGCCAGGAGCAAGGGGACTGGAGAGAACAAGAGAGAAGGTGGTGTGAGGTGCTGAGGCGGCCCAGGACATGAGTTGATGAGGCTGGGAAGAGAGCAGCCATTCCACAAACCCAGGGGTGCAACACTTCAAACCTCATTATTTTCTTTAACTTAAATAAAACTTGACTCTGAGCCCCACCCCATCCGACATCTGTCACGAGAGAGGCTCTGTTACCTATCTTTTGCAAAAAAAATTTATCTTTATTGTTGAAAGTATTACAAATATCCCCCTTTTCCCCCCCACTGACCTCCTCTACCCTATTCTGCCCCCACCCCAACCCCCACCCAGGCCTTCACTGCACTGTTGTCTGTGTCCATTGGTTATGCATTTAAGTTCTTTGGTTTATCTCTTCCCGCCCCCTCCTCCTTCCGTCACCTACCTTGCTTGGGTCTCACATAATCCTGGAGGCAAGTTTGGGGGGCTCTGGACAATGAGGGCTGAGCTGAGCTGCTAATATTCATTGGCTGAAACCTCTAGAAAAAGGTAACTGTAGGCTCAGGAGCCAGGCCTCCTCATGAGCTGCAGGGCAAGTCTTAGATCTTTGGCCTCTTCTAAGGCATGTTGAGGCTGGGGCGGTCTGCAGGGTCTGGGGGACCCATGCTACTTCATCTCCTCTTTCAGGGCCCCAAAGTCACTCGCACTCTCCCTGCCCCAGTCAAATTCCCTAGAGCAGGTGAGGCTTCTGGAAAACAAAAGGCAGGTTGTCTGTGGTGCTCCTACTTCCTACTGGGTAACTCAAACCCTGAGGCAAAGAAGCAAAAAGGTTTGCCATTTTCTCAAACTGCAATGGGTTGGGGCCTGTTTTAGAACAATCACTCTGCTGCTGGAGTACAGAAGTAAAGAGGGTCAGAACATAATTTTTGCCCTAAAGATATTTCAGCAGTGACTGTCTAACTTCAGTGCCTACCTTCACGGAGTGAGGGAATTTCTGTGCCTGTGACTGGCAGGGGTTCTGCACTTCTCCAGGCTTCACTGCGTCACAGCACCAGTGTGGGACGGCAGAAATCTTCTTTGCTTCTGCACTGAGAATCCTCATCTCAAAAAAGCTTAGAATTATTGCTGACTCCATCCTTCCAGCACAGACTTCAAAGTAAAAAAATGTGAAATGAATTTATTTTTTTATTTGTTAGGAAAAATCTAAAAGGTCTGAGTCATAACTCCTAAGACCCACAGCTAAGGGCATGTCTGCTGGTTTAGAAACTCAAAATATGCCAGGTGTGCAGCAGCCTGATTAGGCCAGTGCACTTCAGCTGGTGGCTGTCAGGTCCCTGCTGACTTTTCAGGCTTGGAGGTATTCCCTCTTTACTCTGCATCTCCAGGTTGACCCTCTGCCTCTCAGCTCCATGTGACAAACTGCCGTGGGATACCTTCAGTGAAAAAACAACTTTCCTAATCAAATGTATTATCTTTCTTGAAACTAATTCTATACCCCCAAAGTTGTCAGATCTGTCATTCCCTTAAGTCACTCAGGCTGGTAATCTGTCTTCTTGAATTTTCCAATCTCTAGATCCTCCATCCATTAGGCTATAGAAATGTGAATTCTGTAAAATAACCATGAGAATACAGCCTATAGCTCTCAAGTCTAATAATATCATCCTGTGAGGAGTACTGCGGGGAAAGCTGGGAATTCTCTTCCTACCTTGATCTTTCTGTAACCCCTTCCAACCATCAGATAGTTCTTGTGAGGCTGATTGGCTTCACAAGACCCTCGGGGCAAGGAGAACAGTTAATTATTTCATTTCAAAGGTTACCCCATATTGGAATAAAGCATACTTTGAAAAAGCAGAGAGCAAACTGCTACAGATCCTTTGTTTCAATAGAATCTGTAGGGACATCCAGAGAAGGGGACATGCTTTGGCTGATACCTTCAACAATAAATTCACTATACAGAAATGTCAAACTTATTTTGATGTTCTATGCTGAAGTTAACAAAAAATATGACACACTCATTTCATTATTTTATTAAAATACTCTTTTGTTTACAGGTACAACCAAAGGAAAAAATACATAATTTTATTTGTTGTAGATCATGTAAAATACAATAAACATAGGCTCATGGGAATGCAGAATATATTTTTAAATATTCAAAGAAGTTTTCATAAAAACAAACTTTCAATATGTGGCTTATTTATATATTTACCTAATTTTTCAGAAGTGTCTTTTCTTTTCTCCATTTTAATGCTACTGTGATTTATACATTATTGTTTAAATAGTCTAACATCTCATCAATTTTTTTTTCTAAACCCTTTGAAATCATATTTCTAAACGAAGGCCTCTCCTTTACAGCATCCTTTGTAAATGAAGACTTACTTTATTCGAATTACCATTTGATTTGGTGCCACTATAATTTCAGTAATAATTAGACGTTACTGGGGGAAGGGGACAGAAAAACCTGCTAGCAAGAACATGTTTTATTAGAGGAAAGAACCTTTTATATACGGCTTTTATAATACCTACTGATTTAAAATTTAGTGTTTTTTAATCTAGTTATAAAAAAGGTAAGAACCTAATTTTTTATTTTAAAAAAAAAAAAAAAAAAGAAGATTTTTTTACCAGAGCTTCTGTAGAAGTGAATTGTGCTTAGAATGGGAATAGAAGGTCTACATTTCAGTGGGGCTACTGGCTTCCTACATGTTACAATTTTAATTTGAAAAATTATTGTTATTCAAAACTGAAATGGAATCTTCCAGGTGAACTTTGTCTTTCAACACCTTCATAAACCAGAAAAATTAAGCATTACATTTAGGGATAATTTCTATTGGGAGAAAGAGAGTAAGAAAAATCAGTTAAAACATAATATGGTTCAAGAAATTACCTTTCCAATGTGGGGGACAGAGATATATTACATTTTAAAATTTAATAATGAAGACCTAAAAAAGATGATGAATGTAGTTTTAAAAAGTTTGTTCCTGTATTAAAGGACACATTAAGCATGTTGTCAATAAACACAGAAGTATTCCTCTATTCATAGGTAAATATGAAATTACTTTGAAAAACTGCAAAGTTGAAATGAACCAACTGGCTACAGATTCCTTTAAAATTTTCCTAAGTTCAAGAAAACCTTCACCTTTATTGGAGCTAATATGTTTTCAAGGCACTTTTAAACAGAGGCATTCTAGATAAAAGTAAGAAAAGGATATCCCAATGTTTTCCTATAAAAAACAACATCCATAACCTAAATTTCAACTTTATAAAAAGCTAAGGTACCTTGCTTATTCATCAGAGTTATCTGAAAGAGCAGAAAAGGTATTAAGGCTTCAAATTTTATGGTAGTTAATCATAATATTACATATGATCTTGTAACTAACTACTGTTCAGATAATGAATATAAATACAAAGTATCTAAGAGCATTATCTATTTATGTACTAAAATATTTAGACATACAAAGAGGTATTCCTAAAAAGTTATGTATAATTCAAATGTGTCCCATTTGAGAAATAAGTAATTTTATAAAGTTGAGTCTCTATAATATAAATATGTTTTAGATGCTTGAAGATTACAATTTTATTACTATGAAGGGCGCACAGTATCTAAGCTTATCTTTATTGAAACATCATATAAAAAGCTGGCAAAATATTCTGTAGTATATTTGAAGTTAATATCTTGAACAGAGATTTTTTTTTTTGTTTCATAATCTTAACCTCCTACTGTATGATTATACCTGTTTAATAAGAACATTTGTTCTAGATATAAACCTAAAAGAAAGATTACAAAGCCACAAAATAATTAACGTAAATAGTTTTAAGTTTGTTTCCCATCAGAATCCCCAGGATTTTCAACCTTCCCAGCTCATACCCGTAAATTATCTTCTTCAGCCCCTCCTACCACTCATCCACGGCAGAATGTGGCTGTGTGCTGAGGCTGAGTGGGTCACTCCTCGCCTGAGCACAGCTTTACCTTCCAGCTTCACCATTTCTATACAAGGGACAAATTGTTTCCTTGCTGCTCTATGTGAGTCTGATCTGACAGTCTTTTCCCATTCCTAGTGCTCTTTAAGCTGGTTCCTTAAGTCAGAGAAATGCCTTAATTTCCTAACTGCTTATGCTAGCAGTATATCTAATGCAGTCTGATAGGTGTGCCATGAAATTCTTGATAAAGATTATTCATTACTACCTACATCAGCACTTTAGGCAGGGGGACGGAAGAGAAGGAGAAACTTTCCCTAAAGTATGTGTATTATAGAATGAATTCTACTATGTCAGAATTATAAATTGTAAAATATAGTAAGCATTTACTTTCTGAAACCAACATAAAAAGGTTTGAAATTAAGTTTTTTAAATGGTGATTTTAATGAATTCTCAGAGTAATATATTTGGATATCTACCCTACTTATAGAACAGATAAACAATACAATGCACAGTGAAGAATGGCATAGAACTAGAAAAACTCAGTGTCTTAGGAATAGTACATGAAGAAATCATACATTATGTTAACATGTTCTAACACTTCCAAAACAAAAAGTTTTTGGAATGTTAGAAGAAAATGACATCAGGTTTTATGTTAGAAACCTCAGATCTTTTCAAGTATTCGCTGTGCAATTGCTTCTCATATGACCAAAGCTGTACATGTATTTAGAGGAAAGGGCTTATTGCTAGTGGACAGTAAAATCAATATGAGCAGTTATCACAATTTAACACATTGCTGAATTTGACATACTTTAAAAGCAACTCAGTCCAAATTCTTTACATCTTCTTAACCTGCTGGTATTCTGATGCAACCAGCAGACCTTAGTGAATAGCTTTTCATACCTTTCTTTTTTACTCAATTGCTTTGGTTTCCATTTCTTTGCCTTCTTTAAAACATGCAGTTCATACATTTGACAGTTTTACTACCATAGTCAATACATTCTGGACCAATACATTCGCAGCAGGCGTTATGGAACCAGCGATATTTGGATGCCCCCATGGACTCACAGGATATTTTACACTGATGTATGGACATGCAGTCATCAAAATAAACCACAGTACACATGTGTTCTGAAAAATAAAAAATTAAGATTTCAGAGCAAGAAATAAGAAAAGCATAAAATACTTTAGTACTTAGCTGAATATTGTTAAGTTATTTTATCTTAGTTCTCTTATTGCTAGTCTGCACAGAACAATGGATGAAGTATAGGAAAAAAGATCACATTTGTCAACTACATTGAAAAGGAAGCCGGAGTCTCCCACTCCAGCTGAAGAACGCAAAGGGCTTACTTAGTCACGCTATCAGATTTCAGACTTTGATCTGAAAGTTAAGATTACTGGGTTTAACAACATTTTGCCATGCGTCAGAGTTGTGCTTTTTAAACTGGGCATTTCTGATACGATTTCCTATGAGGAAAGAATTTTCCAGCTAAAAGAAGTTTGAAAAATACTGTTCTAAAGTTATACAGAGAATTTATAATAAAATAAAACAAACTTAAGTAATTCAAATGATGATAAATGACTAGCAATGCTTGGCACAATTCAGCATTAGCTATTAGAAAATACTCTTCTTATTAATAACAATTTCAAGTCCTGCTTTCCAAGCAACCACTTCTGACTATTTCAATTTTAAGTTCTCCTGGTGGTTAACCCCATATGACTACCTAGCTAGGAGGGTGGGGTACTTGAAATAAATAAAGGACAATAAAAACCATTAATAGAGAGTATATGATTAAAAGCTAAGTTATTTTTGCAGAGCCATTTATACAACTGAAAAATCACCAGGGGTCTGAATAGTAAGGGAAGGCTTAATGGAAAAAAAATGGACTTGTATTAGGAAGAATTAAAAGCAAAGCCACCACATAACAAATAAAGTCACAAGGAGATGGGTGTAGTGTGCACAGGGATGGAGTGGAGGCAAGTCTGACTGCAGTGGATGGATGGCGTCAGAAGAAAATAGAACCACCACTGAGTATAGAAGATGGGATCTGGTAAAAGAGGGAAATTGAAGAAACCAGCACAGTACTACACCAGGCAGACTACAGGGGTTAACAGTGAGGAGGACCGGGGAGCATTTAAATCTCTAAGTGATTGGTACCTACCAAACTCACTTCATTATTTATTCAACTAGTATTTATTGAACATCTACTAGGGAAAAGCCATTAAGGACTCAAAGAGTAATCAGAGAATTCAAAGAACTAAGTGTTAGACCTATAAGTTAACAGACAATAAATCAAACTGTAAATATGGGAGGAGTAGGAAGTGGCTAACTCTACCTGAGGGAAGGGGCACCTAGGGAAGGTGTCACAGTGGAGACACTTTAGCTCTGTCTTGAAGGATAGTTGGTGTTTCCAGGAATTAGCTTCCTGATTATTATTTCATTAATTTAAATAATATTTAAGAAAATTTTATGAATTATTATTTAATATCTATTGTTATTTACATTATAATCATGGGGAAAATGGTAGCAAGACACATTCTATTCATTTGTGATATTTTCCAAGATCTAGAATGTGTCTTATAAAGTACTTTAACTTAAAAGGAAATAAGAATTCTTACTTTGAGTATGATTAACAACAGGTGTTTTGCTTTCACTATTGATGGCCAAATTTCATACTATTTTAGATAGGTAGGATTGAATGGAGGACACAACAAAAAGTCAAATAAAAAAAAAAGCAAAAACTTATACTGTTTATGCATAATTCATCTCCTATTTTAAGAAATAACTGTAATGTTCATAATTGCCTTATTCTTCCACAGAAGTGTGTAGAGCCTTTTATTTAAACTATCATAGGCTTTAAAAGTTATATGCCTTTTACATTCCAAAATAAAGGTATGACCTATCCTCACTAACAAATGTTCTTTAATATGTTTCCCAAAGTTGTATATGTCATTCTCTCATTTAGTTTCCTTTCTGATCAATAGTACTCATTTGCAGAGAACTGGATGCGGTTAGTTTATACCTGGAAATTAGATGTCTGTAATACCAACTTGCTTATAAGGAAATTTAGGTGATAACCTGGCATCATTTGTGGTACCAAAGCTATCATAAAAAACTGATTTTCAAGGGTAGTCTGAATGTTACCTGATGGTGAGCAATACTGTATTAGGTAAGCAGCACTGTTGCTACCTTATGAAAAGAACAACTGAAGTCTAAAACAAGTATCAAAATTAGGACCATATATCTATCTTCCAATATAGCCTCTATCACTGAGAGTATGAAGGAGTTGTGACAATATGCTTGACATGCCTCCTTATCTACTCAGGGAGTGGTATTATTAAAATCCAGAATTTACTTAAGACTATACAAACTTAAAACCAAAGAGCTGCTCTGAAAAGATAATCTTAATATAGGCCTCACGGACCATATAGAAAGTGAAGGGGAGGGACAGAAAAAGTCAACTGTTGGCAATTACCTTTGTCACTGGAATAAGGTGCATGAACATTGTTGCTGGGAACAGACACATTTTGGTGGTGTGGCTGGTTTACAGTCTCTAAAAATGAAACCAGATTCTCATGATGTGAAAGTTCTTCTGCAACAGGGAAGGAGACGATGTTCCAGTTCAACTGAGTGTCTCCTTCTGTGAGTGCCCGGAAGAGAGAAGGGATTGGCTCATGAAGCTCCTCCACTGTGCTCTTTGAAGTTGGAGGCGTGTCACTATAATTTCGAGGATTACACATACCTAGGGGTTGGAGAGGCAAAGAGAATAAGTTTAATATTCTTCTCACTAATTGTAATGTGATGAACTATTGTTAGTTACTGCCCTGCAATCAAAGATCCAACATATTAAAATTATGTGACATCTAGAATTATACTTATTTTTCTAGGTTTTTTTCCTTGCTGAGAGGGCCTTAAAGCAATGACATATCAGTAGGATCAAGCACACTGAGTGCCCATATCTTGTTTTCTAAGAACCTATCCTCCACTAAGAAGAACTAGAAGCCCTTAGAGAAAAGACTGATTCTAGGGATGGATCCAGGAAAGGACAAAATGACCCCTTTTGTGCCAGAAAGTAAAGAATGATGGGACATGTCAAAAAACACAGGAGGCAACCAGAAGGGTGTTCCCCACAGGCCAAATCAATAATTTAACACTAAAATAAATGACAGAACTAGATTACCACTTTGTGAATAAAATAGAAATTGATGAGTCCGGCCGGTGTGGTTGAGCATCGACCCATGCACCAAGAGGTCGCTGGTTCGATTCCTGGTCAGGACACACACCCAGGTTGTGGGCCAGATACCCAGTGGGGGGCATGCAGGAAGCGGCCAATCAATGTTCTGTCTCATCGATGTTTCTATCTCTCCCTCTCACTTCCTCTCTCTCTAAAATCAATAAAGGAAAAAAAATTAAAAAAAGAAAAAAGGAATTGACGAGTCCTTATATTGTAAATAAATGAATGAGCACATGGAGGAGAATGGAAGCTCTTCCTTTTACTAGAGTGCCAATTGACAGATGTAGAAGGAACGAAGGAAACAGAAAATCACCATTTGGCAACCATCACAGAGGTATGTGATTCAGATGGAAGTTGTCAATGGATGCTAAGGCTAGTGAATGGAGGTCTGAAGAGGAATATATAGCTGTACTCTTGGAAAACTCTCTACACAATACTAATCAATTACAAAGGGGTTAATTAATGTGGAAAAATCTGGCAGACAACAGTGTGCCCAGGAGATCAAGGTTAACAAGTTTGATGCTGTGTGTCCCATGATGTAATACATAGCTTCACTTCAGTGATGCTGTTGCTGAGAATGTGACTTAAATATGATCATCAGTTAACATTAGGTAGATCAAAGTTGAGGGTCATCCTACATAACATAAAGTCTGTAGCCATTAAACTGTCAAGGGAAAGACTAAGAGATTGTTTCAGATTGAACGAGTCTGAAGAAAGTACAACTAAATGGATAGGATCCTAGACCAGAAAGGAACAAGAGATACTGTTGAGACAGTTGGCAAAATATAAATGGGGTTTGTGGATCAGGTGGCAGTGTTGCTGGCTTTCTGATTTGGAGGGTTGTATGCTAGTTATGTAGGAGAATGTCCTTGTTGTTGGAAAACACAGACTGGAGTATTTAGTAGTGATGGGATATCATTTGTAAAGATTGCTTTCTAAACGTTCAAAACAGATGAATGATCATGGGGGTGTGCACTCATACATGTATGAGTATGAGTGTGTAAGTGTGTGTGTGTAAGGAAAGGGAGAGAACCAGGGGTACTAAGTAATGGAGCAATTTCATTAATATTAATAACCAGGGAATCAGGGTGAGGGTTATAGGGGAGTCTTTTTATCCTGGCAAATTTTCTCTACATTTGAAATTATTTCAAAATGAATTATTTTTTAAAAGTACTTTTAAAAAGAGAAAATGGCATGCCCTGGCCGGTTTTGTTTGGTGGTTAGAGCATCGGCCTGCAGGCCAAAGAGTCACAGGTTTCATTCCAGTCAAGGGCACGTACCTTGGTTGCAGGTTCAATCCCCAGCCCTGGTTGGGGTGGTGTGGGAGGCAACCAATCAATGTGTCTTTCTCACATTGATTTTCTGTCTTTTTCCCTCCCTCCTACTCTATCTGAAAAGCAGTGGAAAAATATCCTCAGGTGAGAATTTAAAAAAAGAGAAAGAAAATGTCAAAAAAGAATTAGAGATAGCGACCATAGAAAACTTTTTCAAGGAGTCTTGTTATAAAAGGGAGAGCTCAGAAAATGTTTAATCGGCCCCAGCTTTCGAGCTGTCCCAGCTGACACTATGTGGAGTAAAACAGAGCAACCTTAAAGAATGCAGGTCTGTGAGCTAATTAAGTGATTATTAATTGTTTTAAACCGCTATGTTTTGGGGTAGTTTGTTTATAGTAGCAATAACGGCTGGAACAGAGTTCTCTGGAATTCTGTTCGTGAACATTATACTTTAAAAAAATATTTTTAATTGATTTTTAAAGAGAGAGGAAGGGAGGGGGAGAGAGAGAAACATTGAAGTGAGAGGAAAATATCAATTGGCTGCCTCCTGCACGCCCCCTACTGGGTATGGAGCCCGAAACCAAGGCATGTGCCCTGACCAGGAATTGAATCGCGACCTCTCAGCCCATGGGACGACGCTCAATCCACTGAGCCACACCAGCTGGGCCACTGTCATCTTTTAAATTGAACTACTGCAACTGCTTAACTGTTCCCCCTGTTTCTTCTCTTCATATCCTGAAGTCCACCTTCCATAGAGTAGCTAGAATGACGATTTAAAAATGTAATTTAGATATCATCACTATACACTCTCCAATGGGTTTCCATTATACTTAGATTACAATCCAAACTCCCTTCCATAGCATCTAAAGCCTGGCCCTTACCCATCTCTCTCACTCATCTCTCCCTACCATTCCCCTTGTTTACTAACATGTGGCTACAGTGATTTTCTATGTTTCAAATTTGGATTGTTAGCCAAAGTATTTAAAAACACTTATATTTTGATATTAAGTGGTTTGCATCAATATTTTGTTGGTGGTGGTGGTTAACTAAAGTTATTCATTTTTAGAGCTTGTTGGAGATAAACTCTTGTTAACTCTTCCAAAAGTTAGACCTTTCCAGTGCTGACAAAAGAAAGAAACAAAAACTTTTCGATATGTGATTCATATAAGTGTTTTTTCTAAGTGAAAAAAAATGTTATTAAAGGATGCCTGTGGCCAGCCGGTGTAACTCAGTGGTTGAGCGTCGACCCGTGCACCAAGAGGTAGGTCAGGGAACATGCCCAGGTTGTGGGCCAAATCCCCAGTGGGGGCATGCAGGAGGCAGCCAATTGATGTTCTCTCTCATCGATGTTTCTAACTCTCTCCCTCTCCCTTCCTCTTTCTCTAAAATCAATAAAGAAAATAAATAAAGGATGCCTCTGATCTAAGTAAAATTAAAGGTATCTTGGAGTTTGTTTATTATACTCTTTATACAATAAAAAGTGTGAAAAATATGTACTCCTTTACTGAAAGGTATGAGAAACACTTACCTTTAGGGAGAGGGAGTGGGCATAAGAAAGGGAGACATTTCATTGCATACACCTTCCTGCAGTATGTGAATTTACTGTATGTAAGTAGTAATTTTGGTTTTTAAATTATATACATTTTTTTTAACTTTTTTTTTCCTTTATTGATTTTAGAGAGAGAGGAAGTGAGAAGGAGAGAGAGATAGAAACATCGATGAGAGAGGACATCAACTGGCCACCTCCTGCATGCCCCCCACTGGGGATCGGGCCCACAACCTGGGCATCGGGCCCACAACCTGGGCATGTATCCTAACTGGGAATAGAACCAGCGACCTCTTGGTGCATGGGTCAATGCTCAACCACTGAGCCACACTGGCTGGACTTAAATTATATTTTAAAGAAAAATACATATGTGTTAATAGTAGATACTGAAGGGAGAAAATGTGTAAACTTAAACTACTGTGTTGAACCAGAAGTCACTTGGTTGTGGGTCTGATCCTGGGCCCGGGTTGGGGTCCGTGCAAAAAAAAAAAAAAAAAGTCAATGGAAAAATATCCTTGGGTGAGGATTAAAAAAATAATAATAATAGCCCTGGCCGGTTTGGCTCCGCAGTTAGAGTGTCAGCCTGCGGACCAGAGAGTCCCAGGTTCAGTTCCCATTAAGGGCACGTACACCTCGGCTGCAGTTTGTCCCCAGCCCCGGATGGGGTCGTGTGGGTGGCAGCCACTCAATGTGTCTCTCTCGCATTGATGTTTCTCTCTCTCTCCCTCCCGCTCTATCTGAAGATACATGCAAAAGTGTCCTCGGGTGAGGATAAAAAATAAAATTAAAATTAAAAAAATAATAATAATAGCTAAAAGGAGGGATAAGAAATGGTAACATGCATTTTAAAGTAGCTGGAGTTTATGAAAGATACAGTTTAAAATTCACCAACTGGTTGGAGTGTTGTCCTAATATGCCAAGGTTGTGGGTTCAATCTCCAGTCAGGGCACATATAAGAATAAACCAATGAATGCTTAGATAAGCAGAACAACAAATCGATGTTTCTCTCTCTCTCTTTGTCCCCCCTTCTTCTCTCTCTCTCTAAAATCAATGAATAAAAATTAAACAACAAATAAAGAAATTACCAATTGTCCAGTTTGAGTGTAGCATCAAAGAAGAATATTCACAATTATCTGCAAGGCTATTAAAAATACTCTTATCTTGCCCGGCTGGTGTGGCTCAGTGGACTGAGCATAGTCCCATGGACTGAGAGGTCCCGGTTCGATTCTCAGTCAGGGTACATGCCTGGGTTGTGGGCTCGATCCCCAGTAGGGGGCGTGCAGGAGGCAGCCGATGGATGTATCTCTTTCACAATGATATTTCTCTCTCTCTCTCCCCCTTCCTCTCTAAAAAAAAAAAAAAAAAAAAAAAAAATCAATAAAAACATTTTTAAAATTTAAAGTTTGAAAACAGCTGCATTAGAAGAGACTGTATTTTTTTTAGTACCCCGGCAAAGGTTTTCCTGTCCATTTGGAGGATTAAGTCGGTTTGGCCACAGTTTCCTGGAGTGGGTGAATGAGCCTGTTTACCAGTGAACTAGATCCCTGCTATCTGCTTCAGCTTCCCAGATAGATGAGAACAAGTATATACAAATTCTGATTTACAAAATGGAGATAAGCAATTCATCAGATGTAGAGTTCAGAAAACAGGTTATAAGATTGCTCAAGGAACTTGGTGAGACATTCAAAGGACTTAGTGAGACCTTCAAGGAATTTAAGGAGACCTTCAAGGAACTTAGTGAGAACATCAACAACATAAAAAAGGACCAGTCAGAAACAAAGGATGCATTAACTGAAATAAAGAATAATTTACAGGGAATCAATAGTAGAGTAGGTAAAGCCAAGAAGCAAACCATCAATTGGGAATATAAGGAAGCAAAAAACACCCAATCAGAACAGCAAAAAGAAAAAAGAATCCAAAAAAAATGAAGATAGTGTAAGGAGCCTCTGGGACCACTTCAAGCGTGCCAACATTCGCATCATAAGGGTGCCAGAAGGAGAAGAGAGGGAACAAGAAATTGAAAACCTATTTGAAACAATAATGACAGAAAATGTCCCTAACTTGGTGAAGGAAACAGACATAAGTCCAAGAAGCACAGAGAGTCCCAAACAAGATGAACCCAAAGAGGTCCACACCAAGACACATCATCATCAAAATGCCAAAGGTTAAAGACAAAGAGAGAATCTTAAAAGCAGCAAGAGAAAAGCAGTTTGTTACCTACAAAGGAGCTCCTATAAGACTGTCAGCCGATTTCTCAAAAGAAACTTTGGAGGCCAGAAAGGAGTGGCAATAGATAGTCAAGGTGATGAAAAGCAATGACCTACAACCAAGATTACTCTGTCCTGCAAAGCTATCATTTAGAATCGATGGACATATCAAGAGTTTCCCAGACAAGAAAAAGCTAAAGGAGTTCATCACCACCAAACCAGTATTATATGAAATGTTGAAGAGTCTTCTTGAAGGAGAAGAACAACAAAAATATGAACAATAAAATGGCAATGAATACATATCTATCAACAACTGAATCTACAAACAAAATGAGTAAGCAGAACAGAAACAGACTCATAGATACAGAGAACTTTTTGTTGCTTGCCAGATGGGCGGGAGTTGGGAGGATGGGTGAAAAAGATGAAGGAATTAAGAAGTACAAATTTGTTGTTAGACTGATGAACCTCAAAGGGAAGGGGGAGGGAGGGCGGGATGAGATAAACCAAAGAACTTCTATGCATACATGCATAACCAATGGACACCGACAATCGTGTCGGAGAAGACAAAAGTGGGGTGGGATTGGGGAGGAGGGGGCTCAATGGGGAAAAAAAGGAGGGACATCTGTAATACATTCAAGAATAAAGATAAGTCAAAACAAAACACACAAAAAACAAATTCTGCTTTAGCAAAAAAAAAAAAAAAGAAGAAGAAGAAGAAGAAGAAGAAGAAGAAGAAGAGACTGTAGCCTTAGTAGCTAGATCCCTAAAGCAGAATATATCCTACAATTACCCAGAAAGGGGAATGGGATACAGCGCATGTGATCGAATAGACATAATTTTGAGAGGAGTATAGAATGAACAGAAGTTTTCAACTCTCTCAGCATAAATACAGGGAGTAAATCAAAACCTCCAGTGGGTATAGTTTTTTAAAAAATTAAAGTAATACTATAATTGTCTTTTTCTGCAAAACAAAACAAAAAATAACTTCTACTGATTTTAAACGATGTATTACCAAAAAAGAAACAATTTGTCTGATGCTATGAAGATGCAGTGATGCAAAATGGACACCACTAAAATAAATAATGTCTAAAACTGAGACAGGAGAACATGTCATTGTTTACAGCAACTTTCCTTAATCTTTTAAAAACCCATGCCCTCTTTCCATAAACATAAAACATATTACCACTATCTGTCCTCTCATGAGTTGTCAGTTATGCAATGCCTCTCAATGCAGACTCAGTTGATAATGTCAGTATAGTGGGGCAGAGGCAATTTTATGAAGGGTCACAACAATGTAGTCTAATTATGCAGTTCTCAGACTGTCTGGCTAAATCCAAAGAGAACTTTTAGAGTTCATGGAATACAGCTTTGTCTCCAATCCCAATTATCTTTATATAAATTATGAATCATCAGTAGTTGTAAATATCTATTGATTAAATCCAACATCACTGACTAGCTTAAGAGTGATAGTTTTAATGGCTTCGAATGAAAGCTACAGTGTTGTATGATTTAGAATGACATCATCTTCACCTTCATCTTCACAAGAAGCTGAGTAATATATAATGCATATCATACAAGAAGCCACATAAAGTAATGGGTCACAGGGCATGGATTGGAAAGCCAGACTATCTAGCTTGAATCCTAGCTTTCCTCCAGACTATCTGTCTGATCTTTCCTTCAGACTAGCTGTCATTTAAACTTTCTGATTTCAGTTTCCTCTTCTGTAAAACAGATTAGGAATCATAACACCCTCACACATCTTAGGTTTGTTGAAAGGACTAAATGAATTAATATATGAAAAGTGCTTGATATATAAAAGATGTTTTGTAAGCATTAGTTATTATTCTCACAAAATATTCCTTGACTGATTAAATTCATCTAACTTAGAAACTGTTACATTGACATTTTAAAGAATTAAAGATTCTTTCACTAAACAAAATTCTATAGTGAGTCACACAGTATATATGAAATGCATGATCTAAGAAGTTAGGATCTTTTTTCTTCAAGGTATCTTTAAAGAAGCATCAAGATACAGATGTCTACAATAAATTCATTCAACAGTAGAGTCCCACCTGGTTTCCTACTTTTATAGTACCAACACTACTGTCCTTTGTTTTAATGTACTGATAAACACTTTAAACTTAATTTCTTTCTTTTGACAAGATAAATCTTTAATAACCTATTTAGATGTGGAAATTTTTATTGAAAGACATTAAAAAGAAAGTGATATCATGCTTAGTGTAGGAAGATTCAATATTAAAACTATATCAGTTTCCACAAATTTATCTGTACATTTAGCACACTTCCAATAAAAATCCTAAGGTTTCTTTAAAATAAATCTCTTTATTCTGACAATAAGATACTTGGATAGATATTTCTTTCATATAGGATCATACTATCCACGCTATTTTTTCCTCTGTAATCTTTTCTTTTTAAGGTTTTTAATTGATTTTTAGAGAGAGGAAGGGAGGGGGGGGAGAGAGAGAGAGAGAAACATCAATGTGAGAGTGAAACATCCATTGGCTGCGTCCTGCACACCCCCTACCAGGGATTGAGCCCAAAACCCGGTCATGTACCCTGACCGAGAATTGAACCAGCATCCCTTTGGTGCATAGGACAACATCCAACCAACTGGCTAGGGTTGTAATCGGGTTTTTTTTTTTTGTTTTAATCCTCACCCGAGGATATTTTTCCATTTATCTTCAGATAGAGTGGGAGGGAGAGAGAGAGAGAAACATCAATGTGAAAGACACACATCATCTGGTTACCTCCTACACAACCCTGACCAGGGCTGGGGACCGAACCACAACTGAGGTATGTGCCGTTGACCAGAATAGAACCCACGACTCTTTGGTCTGTGGGCCAAAGCTCTAATTGCTGAGCAAAACTGGCTAGGGCTGTAATCTATTTTTTAATAGACTTTTAAATAACAGTTTTACAGAAAAAGTAAAAACATGGCGTTCTCTCATACCCCATCACCCAGGGTCCCATATTGTTAACATCTTACATAGCACGGTACCTTTGTTACAATTAATGAACCAATATTGATACATTATCATTAACTACAGTCCATACTTAGTATTTACCTAATTCCTTTTTCCATTCCAGGATCCCACTTAGGATGCCACACTACATTTAATCATCATGTCTCTCTGTTTTTTTCTTTTTCTTTTTTTTTTTTTTTATCCTCACTTGAGGACATCTTTCCATTTTCTGTTCAGATAGAGTGGGAGGGAGAGAGAGGAAGAGAGAGAGAGAGAGAGAGAGAGAGAGAAACATCGACGTGAAAGGGACACATCGAGTGGCTGCCTCCTGCACGACCAACCAGGGCCAGGGACAAACTGCAACCAAGGTACGTGCCCTTAGCGGGAACTGAACCTGGGTCTCTCTGGACAGCAGGCCGACACTCCAACCGCTGAGCCAAACCGGCCAGGGCTAATCATCATGTCTCTTTAGGCTCCTCTTGGCTGTGGCAATTTCTCAAACTTTCCTAATTTTTGATGACTCTGACATTTTGTTGTTGTTGTTGTTGTTGTTAATCCTCATCTGAGGATATCCATTGATTTTTAGATAAAGTGGAAGGGAGTGGGGGGAGGGAGAAAGAGAGAAACATCGATGTGAGAGAGACACATCGATTGGTTGCCTCCTGCACAACCCTGACTGGGGCTGGGGATTGAACCTGCAACCCAAGTACATGCCCTTGACCAGGAATCGAACCTGCAACCCTTTTGTCTGAGGGCCAAAGCTCTAACTGCTGAGCCAAAACGGTCAGGGTTGACCTTGACAGTTTTGAGTAGTACTAAAGAGGTATTTTGTAGGATACCCTACTTTTAGAATTTGTACATGAGATCTGGGTTATGGGTTATTGGGAGGACAACCACAGAGGTGAAGTACTATTTCCATCACATCAGATCAAGGGTACATACTGTCAACCAGATTTATGACTGATGTTGACCTTAAACACCTGGCTGAAATAGAGTATGTCAGATTTCCCCACTGCAAAGTTACTATTTTTTTCCCCATTTCCATACTGCACCCTTCAGAAGGAAGTCACTAGGAGTAACCAACATTTAAGGAGTGTGGAGTTATGTTCCCCCTCCTTGACGGCAAAGTATCTACAAAAGTTATTTCTAATTCTTCTGCATGGGAGATTTGTCTCTTCTCCACTAATTAATTTATTTAATCATTTATTTATGTCAGTATGACCTTATGAATATTTATTTTATGCTCTGGGTTATAATCTAATACTAATTTATTTTGTTGCTTAATTTTCCCAGCTTTGGCCACTGGGAGCTCTTTCAATCGGCTCCTGGGTAAATTTGACACACAGACATTAATATGGATAATTTCTTTCTTAGCAATACATCATTGTTTTTCTTTTAACTGATCTTTATTGTTGAAAGTATTACAGATATCCCCCCTTTTTTCCACTGACCCCTCCTCCTCACTCCTGCCCCACCCTTGCCTTCACCAAACTATTATCTGTGTCCATTGCTTATACATATATGCATATAAGTTCTTTGGTTTATCTCTTCCCACCCCTCCTCCCTTCCCTCTGAGGTTCATCAGTCTGTTCCTTGCTTCCATGTCTCTGGATCTATTTTGTTTGTCAGTTTATTTTATTCATTACATTCTACATATAACTGAGATCATGTGATATTTGTCTTTCTCTGACTGGCTTATTTCACTTAGCATACTACTCTCCAGATCCCTCCATGTTGTCTCAAAGGATAAGAGATCCTTCTTTTTTATAGCTGCATAGTATTCCATTGTGGAAATGTACCACAGTTTTTTAAACTACTCATCTACTGATGGACATAATAGCTAAGATCTGGAAATACACAAGTTTAAAAAGTAAACTCTGGCCCTGGCTGGTGTGGCTCAGTTGGTTGAGCATGGTCCTGTGCACCTAGAGGTCACCAGTTTGATTCCTGGTCATGGTATATACCAGGGTTGCAGGCTCAACCTCAGTGGGAGGCATGGAGGAGGCAGCTAATGGATGTTTCTTTCATCGATGTTTCTCAATCTCCCTCTCCCTTTCTCGCTCTAAAATCAATAAAACATATATATTTTTTAAAAAGTGAACTCTGAATAGGTAATATGACTATTCAGTGCTCTTACTACTTCTTGTGTAACAATTAACATCTGGACCCAATGAAACATCTTTAGCAAAGTAAAGCACAACAGAAAAAAAGCACATATCTTTTGGCATATCAATTTGGCACATGTATTCAATCAAATGTAACATTTCCAACAGTTGAACTTGGGGCAGACCATTATGTATCTAAATAATTTGCATAGTTTTCTTAAAGGAAGAACTATCAGTATTTTAAAAGCAAAAGAAAGGAAAATTATATTTGTCATTAAGGATTCAAAAATAAACATTTACCATGCTAGTTTAGTTGAACTCTTAGCACATATCTGTTTTTTTAATATTATAAAATAATAATGTATTGGTGTGAAGAAAGACAGAACTCCATTTTCTATAGAAGCCAATAGAAATACCTAGATCTGATCTGAGATACAAGGGGCAGACTCGTAACAAAAACGCTAGATGTACCAAAAGAGAGATGCCAAGACCCAATCAAGTTGGTACTAGAACTGTAGCCATGAACTGACCATCAGAATTCAAGGAATCTGCAAAGCAAATTAGAGCAGGATTAGAGAAGAAACATTTGCTCAATAGGGTGGTAGAGCCTATCAAAGGCATAGGGTTGTGTTCTAAGTATCAAGTGCATAGCTATCTGATCTTGTTTTCCTGGCTTTTATAGGTATTGCCCATAATCTGGCACCTCCCATCTTCTTTTTTTTTTTAATCCTCACTCGAGGATATTTTTCCGTTTATCTTCAGATAGAGTGGAACAGGGGCAGGGTGGGGCACAGAGAGAGGCATCGATGTGACAGAGACACATTGTGAGAGAGACACATTGATTGGTTGCCTCCCACATGACCCCGACCTGGGCCGGGGACCAAACTGCAACCAAGGTACGTGCCCTTGACTGGAATCGAACCCGCGACTCTTTGGTCTGCAGATCAACACTCTAAACGCTGAGCCAAACTGGCCAGGGCAAGCCTTTTTCAAAGCTCCTTTTTTCTACTCACCAGGATAAGTTCTGGGATCTGTGAGATGGTGTGGCAAAATGGGTTAACAAGTTGTTGCTACTAAGCTGGTTTTCAGAAGGCTTCCCAGACTAGTCTTGGAATCTATAATATTTTCCTTAAGTACTAAAAGTGACCTTAGTCTCAGAACAAATCTAGTATTTCCAAATTAACATTATCTAAACCGTGCACCACTGAATTCTAGTGTTCTATGAGATAGTGTTCCAATATGAAAAAGTTGATGGTTGCTATGTTTTTTTTTCATTGATGTAAGTTATTCATTTTTTTCTTATAATTTAACATTTGCCACTGATTCACTGTTTAAAAGGACATTAAACATGGATCAAGTTATAATTTCTTGAATTAGTCTATTATTAAATTATGCATCATCTCATGTCTTTCTAAAGTGCATTTTAAGCTATTGTATGGTATTATATAATTGCATTTATATGATATTATAGAACAGGTAAAATTAACCTAAGGAGTTAAAATCAGAACAATAGCCATAAACTAGAAATTAAAGAACAGAAACGATAAAGCAGGTGAGTAAATAAGAATAGAAGTCAAAGCAGGAAGCCATTTTAGTTAAGGCCAGATTTAGTTTACATGGCTGCTTTTAAAAGATCAGACTCAATTAGTATTGTTGCCATTGTCCAGTCTAATGCTAGACCCAGAATACCAAAAAAAAGAGCATTTCAATTACAAAAAAATTCAATATTGTCAATGGTCTGGTTTTGTCCTTTAGAGCAGAAAATCTCGGGGGGAAAAAAAACAGTTTAATTGAGAAAAATGAAATCAATGTTCTTTTTATTTAAAATATTAATAACTTTTGCCCTGGCCAGTTTGGCTCAGCGGTTAGAGCGTCGGCCTGCGGTCCAGAGAGACCCGGGTTCGGTTCCTGCTAAGGGCATGTACCTCGGCTGCAGTTTGTCCCCGGCCCTGGTTGGTCGTGCGGGTGGCAGCCACTCGATGTGTCCCTTTCATGTCGATGTTTCTCTCTCTCTCTCTCTCTTCCTCTCTCTCCCTCCCACTCTATCTGAACAAAAAATGAAAAAATGTCCTCAGGTGAGGATTAAAAAAAAAAATTTTTTTTGAAGAATTAGTTTCCAAGAGCTAAGCCTGGTTGGGAAGTCCTTTACAAAGAACACATGCAAATACAAAGGGAAGAAAAAAATATCCTCTTATCAACTCCACTATGTGTGCACGTATATTTGAAATTAATATATTCCAGGCAGAAGAGAAATGGGGGAAAGGTCCTTTGCTCTATTAGATGTTAATATAGTGTGCTACTGATGCATGAATAGATAGAGCAGACGAATGGAATAACCAGAAATAAAGCAAAGTACATATGATAAAGGTGGTATATCAAATGTTTGGGGGAAGACAGCCTTTTGAATAAATCATATTAGGATTTTATAAATAACATTTCTATAAAAAGTGATAGTTGTTTGAAAAAGAAAAAATTTAATCCAGAGTTTACACATAAACCAGGAAAAATTTCAAATGTATTAGACAGATATATGTATAATAAAACAAGCACAAACATCTGGTCAGTGTGGCTCAGTGGTTGAGCGTCGACCCATGCACCAGAGGTTGCCGGTTCAATTCCCAGCCAGGACACATGCCCAGGTTATGGGCCCAATTCCCAGTGGGGGGCATGCAGGAGGCGGCCAACTGATGTTCTCTCTCATCGATATTTCTCTTTCTCTCCTTCTCCCTTCCTCTCTCTCTAAAAGTCAATAAAGAAAAAAAGTTTTGTTTAAATAAATAAAAAAATAAACACAAACAAACAAAACCAAACAAGTACCATCTGGGAGTGGGGGGTGGGGCTAACTATGACTCAAAATCTATAAGTAATAAAAGAAAACATTGACAAAGTTTACTACATAAAATAAAAAACTTTCCAGGATCAAAAATAACAAAGCAAGGCTAAAATATAAATGATCAAGTGGATAAAAAAAATATTTAACTTTCAATACAGATATTGGGGTTATATCCCTAACACATATTTTTTAAACTTCTAAATAATAAAAAGACAATAATCCACTAGAGAAATGGGCAAAAAAATATGAACAAACAATGCACAGAAAAGTAAATATTAGTCCTTAAATCTCTGAACAGATTCTCAGTCTCACTGGTAACAAGAGAAATAAAAATTAAAGCTACCATTTCTTGCCCTGGCCAGTGTGGTTCAGTGGCTGAAGCATCAGGTCATGGGTTCAATTCCCAGGCAAGAGCACCTACCTGGGTTGCAAGTTCGATCCCCGGACCCGTTGGGGCAAGTGGGAGAGGCAACCAATTTATGCATCTCTCTCACATCAATGTTTCTCTGTCTGTCTCTCTTTATCTTCCCTCCCTTCCATTCTCTCTAAAAATAAATGGGAAAAATATCCTTGGGTGAGGATTAACAACAACAACAAAAAAAACCCCAACTACCATTTCTTACCTATTAGATGAACAAAAATCCAAAAGTTTGGTAATAACAACAACAAAAGTTTGGCAACATAATTTCTTGGTAATGTTGGGACCAGGCACTCTGCTACAATGCATTGGTGGGAATGCAAATGATACAACACTTTTGAAGGAGAATTTGACAATATCTACTAATATTACATAGAAGTAACTATCTATACAAGGTTTTTTGTTATAGTGTTATTTGTAATGGTAAAAGATTGGAAATAACCCAAATGTCCATCTCTGAACAAATGAGTACACAAAGTTTTACAGCCAACAACAGGGTTCTCTATGTAACTACAAAAAAAAAAAAAGATATTAATATGGAAGAAGTTCCAGGACATCCAATTAAGGAAAAAGAGAAGGGAAGGGGAAGGGAAGGGGAAGGGAAGGGGAAGGGAAGGGGAAGGGAAGGGGAAGGGAAGGGGAAGGGAAGGGGAAGGGAAGGGGAAGGGAAGGGGAAGGGAAGGGGAAGGGAAGGGAAGGGAAGGGAAGGGAAGGGAAGAGAAAGAAAAGAAAAAGAAAGAAAGAAAGGAAGGAAGGAAGGAAGGAAGGAAGGAAGGAAGGAAGGAAGGAAGGAAGGAAGGAAGGAAGGAAGGCAGGCAGGCAGGCCGGCCGGCCCTGGCCAGTCTGGCTCAGCGGTTAGAGCGTTGGCCCGTGGACCGGAGAGTCCCGGGTTCGGTTCCCACTAAGGGCACATACCTTGGTTGCAGTTTGTCCCCGGCCATGGTTGGGGTCATGTGGATGACAACCATTCGATGTGTCTCTCTCATGTCAATGTTTCTCTCTCTCTCTTCCCCCCTCTCTCCCTCCCGCTCTATCTGAAGATAAACGTAAAAATGTCCTCGGGTGAGGATAAAAAAAAAAAAAAAAGAAAGAAAAAGCAAGAGTTGCATAAAGATTTATGTGACAAATGAACATTTTGTACAACAAATATAAATGCGTATTAAATTTAAAAAAAATATCTATAGGTAGGATGAAACCATTCGTCCCAGTTTCCTTGAGCCAATTCAGGTTCTGGTTTATCCTACTGTCCTGGTTTCACTCTCAAAAGTGTCCTAGTTTACAGTGGAGCCCTGGACCTGAGCCCCACCCAACAGCAGCAGAACCCAGAGCTGAGCCCCGCCCAGCAGCAGCAGCTACTTGAGCCAGCAGAGCCCCACCCAGCAGCAGTGATGCCATGGGAGCCCAGCTGAGGCTAGCAGAAGCGGCACCTCGAGACCCACACACCCCAGAAGCGCACCAACTGAACCTGCGCACCCCAGCAGGGCCTACAACATTGTACGGACATGAGCCACTAGCAGTCAATCCTCCGGGACCGCAGCAGAGGAGAAGCCCTGGCCCCCACAGCCACGCATCAGCCCAGAGCCAATGACCTCACTGACCCCACAGACCCCACAGCAGCCAAGAGCCACCTGCCCCACCACTGCAGCCACTGCCAAGAGCTGCCAACACCCCTGGACGACTGGACTAGATCCAAGATCTGGCCCCACCACTACCCGACACCCTTAGATACACCGACCTGCCAACATAACCCGGTGCGCCCCCAAGTACCAGACCACGAAAATGGTGAGACAAAGAACTCCCCGAATGAAAGAAAACGAGGAATCACCAGAAAAGGAACTAAATGTAATGGAGGCAAGCAGTCTGTCAGATAAAGAATTCAAAGTAATGGTTGTAACAGGTGCTCAAACAATTTAAAATTACAAAAAACTTAATGAAAATTATAAAAAACTCAGCAGAAGCTTGAAAAAAGAAGTAGAAGCTATTAATAAGAATCAAGGGGAGTCTGGCTGATATGGCTCAGTGGTTGAGCTTGACCCATGCAACAAGAGGTCACCAGTTCAATTCCCAGTCAGGACACATGCCCAGGTTGTGGGCCCAATCCCCAGTGGGGGCATGCAGGAGGCGGTCAGTCGATGTTTTCTCTCATCGAAGTTTCCATCTCTCTCTCCCTCTCACATCCTCTCTCTCTAAAATCAATAAAAAAGAAAAAAAAAAAAAGAATCAAGGGGAGCCCTGGCTGGTTTAGCTCAGCGGTTAGAGCTTTGGCCCTCAGACCAATGAGTCACAGGTTCAATTCCGGTCAAGGGCACGTATCTCAGTTGCGGTTTGTCCCAGGCCCTGATTGGGGTTGTGCAGGAGGCAGCCAGTTGATGTGTCTCTTTCACATCCATGATATTCTCTCTCTCTCTCTCTCTCTCTCTCTCTCTCTCTCTCTCTCTCTCTCTTTCTCTCTCCCTCCCTCCTACTCTATCTGAAATGGAAAAATATCCTCAGGTGAGGATTAATAAAATAAAAAAAGAATCAAGGGGAAATGAATAATGACATGGCTAAAATAAAGATCACCTTGGAAGGATTCAATAGTAGATTAGAAGAAGCTGAGGACCAAATCAGCGAGATAAAGACAAGTTAGAAAGAAACACCCAATTAGAGCAGCAAATGGGAAAAAAAAAACTTTTTATTTTATTTTATTTTTTTTTTTATCCTCACCCGAGGACATTTTTTCATTTTTTGTTCAGACAGAGTGGGAGGGAGAGAGAGGAAGAGAGAGAGAGAAACATCGATGTGAAAGGGACACATCAAGTGGCTGCCACCCTCACGACCAACCAGGGCTGGGGACAAACTGCAACTGAGGCACATGCCCCTAGCGGGAACCAAACCCGGGTCTCTCTGGACTGCAGGCCGACGCTCTAACCGCTGAGCCAAACCAGCCAGGGCAAAAAAAAAACTTTTTAAAGCAGGAGGAGAGTTTAAGGGAGCTTTGGGACAACATGAACCATAACGACATTTGCATCATAGGGGTATGATAAGGAGAGGAATTGGAGAAAGGAATAGAGAACCTGTTTGAAGAAATAATAACAGAAAACTTCCCTAACCTAGGGAAGGAAAAAGTCACACAATTATAGGAAACAAAAGTCCAACTCAAGATGACCTCAGACCCACACCTAGACACATCATAATTAAAATGGCAAATGTTGAAGACAAAGAAAGAATCTTAAAGGCAGCAGCAGAAAGACAGAAAGTTACCTACAAGGGAGCTCCCATTAGATAGTCAGCTGATTTCTCAATAGAAACACTACAGGCCAGAAGGGAATGGCATGAAGTATACAAGGTAATGAAAAACAAAGGACTGAATTCAAGATTACTCTATTCAGCAAGGCTATCATTCAAAATCAAAGGTGAAATAAAGAGCTTTGCAGACAGCCCGGCCTGTGTGGCTCAGTGGTTGAGCATCAACTCATGCACCAAGAGGTCACTGGTTCGATTCCCAGTCAGGGCACGTGCCCAGGTTGTGGGCCAAATCCCCAGTGGGGGCATGCAGGAAGTGGCCAATTGATGTTCTCTCTCATCGATGTTTCTATCTCTCTCTCCCTCTCCCTTCCTCTCTCTTTAAAATCAATAAAAAAAAAAAATTTTTTTTTATAAAGAGCTTTGCAGACAAAAAAAAAAAAAAAAAAAGGCTAAAGGAATTTATTACCACCAAACCAACATAACAAGAAATGCTAAAGGGACTGTTGTAAGAAGAAGAAATAGAGAGAGAGAGAGAGGAACAAAGGCATAAAGAATAAAAATGGCAACAAGTACTTATCAATAATAGCCATAAATGTAGATGGCTTAAATGCTCCAATCAAAAGACATAGGGTAGCTGATTGGATAAGAAAATATGACCCATATATAAGCTGTCTACAAGAAACTCACCTCAAAACAAAAGACTCACACAGGATGAAAGTAAAGGGATGCAAAAAATTTTTCCATGCAAATGGAAATGAAAAAAAAGCTGCTGTAGCAATAGTCATCTGATAAAAATAGACTTCAAAATGAAGGCCTTAACAAAGAAGAGCACTACACTACATAATAGTAAAAGGATATCCATCAAGAGGATATAACCCTGATAAACATATATGCACCCAATATAAGAGCACCAAAATATATTTAAAAACTGCTGGAGGACTTTAAGGGAGGGATTGACAGCAATACAATCACAGTAGGGGACTTTAATGCTCCACTGACATCCACAGATCTTCTAGACAAAAAATTAACAAGGAAACAGAGACCATAAACGACACACTAGATCAGATGGATTTAATTGATATTTTACCCCAAAGCTGCAAAATATATATTCTTCTCATGTGCACACAGGACATTCTCAAAGACAAACCATATGTTAGGTCCCAAACTAAATCTTTACAAGTTCAAGAAGACTGAATTCATGTCAAACATCTTCTTGGATCACAATGGCATGAAACTAGAAATCAATTACAATAAAAACACTAAAAATCATTCAAACACATGGAAGCTACATAGCATGTTATTAAACAATGACTGGGTCACCAAGGAGATCAAGGAAGAAATAAAAAACTTTTGCCCTACTGGTTTTGCGCAGCAGTTAGAACACTATCCTGCGAATTAAAGGGTCGTGGGTTTGATTCCCGGTCAATGGCACATGCCTGGGTTGCAGGTTTGATCCCCAGCACTGGTCAGTGTCATGCAGGAAGCAACCAATTAACGTGGCTCTCTCACATTGATGTAAATTTCTCTCTCTCTCCCTCTACCCCCCCCCAATCTAAAAATAAATTTAAAAATATCCTCCGGTGAGGCTTAACAAAAAGAACAACAAAAAACTTCCTGGAAACAAATGAAAATGAACACACAACACAAAATCTATGGGACACAGCAAAAGCAGTCCTGAGAGGGAATTTCATAGCATCACAGGCCTACCTCAAGAAACAAGAAAAATTTCTTTTTTTATTAATTTATTTTTGTTACAGATGTTTCTCCTTTTTTCCCCATTGACACCCTCCTCCCCATCCCCCCACCCTGTCCCCAGCTTTGTTGTCCATATCCATCACTTATGCATAAGTTCTGTGGTTTATCTCTTCCCTCCCCCCCACCCCCTCTTCTGAGGGGTGTCAGTTTATACCCTACTTCCACATCTCTGGGTCTACCCTGTTCCTCAGACTGTTATGTTCATTATATTCCAAAAATAAGTGAGATCATGTGATATTTGTCTTTCTCTGCTTGGCTTGTTTCGCTTAGGATAATATTCTCGAGGTCCCTCCATGTCGTCTCAAAGGATAAGAGATCTTTCTTTCTTACAGCTGCATAGTACTCCATTGTGTATATGTACCACAACTTTTTTATCCATTCATCCACTGATGGACACTTGGGCTGTTTCCAGATCTTAGCTATTGTAAATAGTGCTGCTATGAACATGGGGGTACATGTATTTTTTCTGATTGGTGTTTCAGGCTTCTTAGGGTATATTCCTAGAAGTGGGATCACTGGGTCAAATGGCAATTCAATTTTTAATTTTTTGAGGTAACACCATAGTGTTTTCCACAGTGGCTGCACCAGTCTGCATTCCCACCAGCAGTGTACTAGAGTCCCCTTTTCTCCACAAGAAAAATTTCTAATAAACTATCTAACCCTACAACTTAAAGAATTAAAAAGAAAATAAAAAGAAAATCCCAGAGTTAGTAGAAGGAAATGATAAAGAGTGGAAATAAATACATAGAGACTAAACAAAACAAAACAAAACAAAAGATCAATGAAACCAAGAGCTGGTTCTTTGAAAAGATAAACAAGATTGATGAACCTCTAGCCAGACTTCACAAGAAACAAAGAGAGAGGACCCAAATAAATAAAATCAGAAATGAAAGAGGTGAAATAACAACTGACATGGCAGAAATACAAAGGATGGTAAGAAAACACCATGAACAATTATATGTCAACATACTGGACAGCCTAGGCAAAATGGACAAATTCCTACAATCATCCAAGCTTCCAAAACTCAACAGGGAAGAGTCAGAAAATTTGAACAGACCAAAAGGAAATTGAAGCAGTAATCAAACTACCAGCAAACAAAAGGCCTGGCCTAGATGTCTTTACAGGGGGAGTTTTACCAAACATTCAAAGAAGAACTAACACCTATTCTCCTCAAACTATTCCAAAAACACTCAAGAGGAAGGAAGACTTCTAAGTTATTTTTCTAAGGCCAGCATAATCCTAACTCCAAAACCAGACAAGGGCACTACAAACAAAGAAAACTACAGGCCAATATCCATGTTGAACATAGATGCCAAAATCCTCAACAAAATAATAGCAAATTGGATCCAGCAATATATTTAAAAAATCATTTACCACAACCAAGTGGGAATTATCCCAGGGATGCAGGACTGGTACACTATTCGCAAATCAATGACTATGATACACCACATAAACAAAATAAAAGAAAAATCATATGATCATATGAATAATGGTGAAAAGCATTTGACAAAATCCAGCATCCATTTTTTGTTGCTGTTAATCCTCACTCAAGGATATTTTTCCATTAATTTTTAGACAGAGTGGAAGGGAGGGAGGGGGAGAGAGAAACATTGATATGAGAGACACACATCAATTGGTTACCTCCCACACAACCCTGACCAGGGCCAGGAATCAAACCTGCATAACAGGTATATGCCCTTAACTGGGAATTGAACCCACAGCCCTTCCATCACAGGCCAACGCTCTAACCGCTGAGCCAAACCAGCCAGGGCCAAGCACTCATTTTGGATAATATCTCTCAGTGAAGTGGGAATTAAAGGAGAATATCTCAAGATAATAAAGGCCACATATGAAAAACCTACAGCCAAAATCAGTCTCAATGGGCAAAAACTAAAATCATTTCCCTTAAGAACAGGAACAAGACAGGGATGCCCACTATCACCACTCTTATTCAACATAGTACTGGAAGTCTTAGCCACAGCTATCAGACAAGAAGAAAAAATAAAAGGCATCCAAATTCTTTTTCTTTGTTTTTTTTAATCATCACCCGAGGATATTTTTCCATTTATTTTCAGACAGATTGGGAGGGAGAGAGAGAGAATCATCGATGTGAGAGATACACATCAATTGGTTGCCTCCCATATGACCCCAACCAGAGCCAGGGACCAAATCACAACTGAGGTACGTGCCCTTGACCTGAATCGAACCTGTGACTCTTCAGTCCATGGGCTGATGCTCTAAACACTGAGCCAAACCGGCCAGGGCAAGTTTTCTTTCTAAAACACAAATGGTAGCATTCTATAAACACACTACTGCAACTTGCTATTTTTTTACTTAATACAACATGGAGACTTCCTCAGAAAGCCCTTAAAAACAGCTTTTAGTTTCTCAAGGATCTTTTAGTGAAGTTTTATATAAAGGAAGAAAATCTATTTTTCAACATGCTAAGTACATATTTTTTATTACAACTACAATACATGCTTCTTATAAAACAATTCAACAGTATAAAAAAGTTAAAAAGTAAAAAAATACCCCATTTTTCCTTCACTCCTACTTCCCAAGAATAAACACTTTTTATTTCCTCCTAGACCGTTTTCTATAAAAATAAACATAAACAGAGTGGGGCAAAAGTAGGTTTACAGTTGTTCATATGGAAATAATAGAACTAATAATGTAAGAATAAACTGTTTTGTGTACTCACAACTGTAAACCTACTTTTACTCCACCCCATAAATATCATCTAATACAAGCAAATGCAATATAAAATGTTCTATATACCTATTATATCTTTTTTTAAAATATGTTTTTGTTGATTTTAGATAGAGAGGAAGGAAGAGAGAGAGAGAAACTTCTATCGGCTGCCTCCTGCACACTCCCCACAAGGGATCGAGCCCACAACCTGAGCATGTGTCCTGACAGGGAATCGAACCCAAGACCTTTTGGTGCATGGGACAGTGCTCAATCAACTGAGCCACACCAGCCAGGGCTACCTATTATATCTTATTTACATCCTAGTGTATACACATAAAATACATTTATATTCTTTAAAGTCTCTTACAGTCAAGGACTCTGTAATAAGAAATATTAAGAAACTTTACTGCATGTCAACTTACCAACACAATCACAGCACTCATCCCAAAGGGTCCCAAGACATAGCATACACTCCTTGCAGCAGGAACAATTTCCTTCTCCAGGTCGGCACTGGCAGAGCTCCTAGAAATAAGATGATCAAACTTAAAATTTCAAAAACTATATTTAAAATAGTTTTTTTTTTTGCAGTAAAAAACCCATAATATTTGCATTTATAGTAATTTACTCTTCGTATAATTTTTTATTAAAGATTATTAACTCTTTGTAGGAATATAACCTACAATGTCAAGTAGATTTTTATTTTCTTTTGGACACATTCAGTGAACATGTTTTGAATGCTTTTACCTTATTTTGAAACATTTTATGAAATAAAACATCCTACTTTATAGTCCTTAACTTTATGCCCACCATACCACCTCAAAAAATAATTCAATACAAGCACAAAACCTGCTTTTCAGCTATTAGATTCATTGTTCAAATTAATCTAAATGAATAGCCATCTTGTAGTGGGAGCTGTGGTTTCTCAATACAGAGTGCAAACAAAAGCATCTTGTAAAAACTGCTATTTTTATTGATCTACAACATATTAAAACAGTATGCATGGTATGACAGACTGTTTACAAAGAAGGCAACAATTATTTCCCCTCCCTATGTCCACCCTCTTGGCAATGCAATTTTGCAGTTCCTCTGATCAAGAGACACAGTCTATTTCCAGACCCCTTGGATATAGGGTAATCTTGAGACTTGCTTTGAATTCGATGGAAATGACATCATATCTGTTCTGAGTCTAGACCTCAAGAATATTGAGTGCTTCCACTTCCTTCTAGAACTCTGCCTAGCTACCACATGTAGCCTGGGAGAAGGCCAGGTTGGCAAGTTGGTTGAACTAAAGCCATCCCAGTTCATCCAGCCTCCAAACAACCAGCAGGTGACAACAGACACAGGAATGAGCCCAGAAAAACCACCCAGCTGATAAAGGTACAAATTGTCAACCCACAGAAATAAGAGCTAAATAAATGGTTGTTTTTTTGCTTTGTTTTGTTTTAAGATGTATCTTTTCTTTTTAAATTTATATTTTATTGTTGACACTATTACAGTTGTCTCCCATTTACCCTCCCCTTTGCCCCCCTCCACTCAGCCCCTGTCCCATCCCAGACCTTCACCACACTATTGCCTGTGTCCATGGGCTATGCATATAAGTTTTTCGGTTAATCTCTTCCCCCCTCTTACCCCCATTCCCTCTGAGATCTGTCAGTTTGTTCCATACATCCATGTCTCTGGACCTACTTTGTTTATCAGTTTATTTTGTTCATTAGATTCCATATATAACTGAGATGTTGTGATATTTGTCTTTCTCTGACTGGCTTATTTCGCTTAGGATAATAATCTCTAGGTCCATCCACGCTTTTGCAAAGGGTAGAGATTCTTCTTTTTTATAGTCACACAGTATTCCATTGTGTAAATGTACCACAGCTTTTTTATCCACTCACCTACTGATGGGCACTTGTGCTGTTTATAGATCTTAGCTATAGTAAATAACACTGCCATGATCATAGAGGTGCATATATTCTTTCTGACTGTTGTTCTGGGATTCTTAGGATATATTCCTAGCAGTGGGATCACTGGGTCAAATGGCAGTTCCATTTTTAATGTTTTGAGGAAATGCAATACTGTTTTCCACAGTGGCTGCACCAATTTGCCTTCCCACTAGCACTTTACTAGGGTTCCTTTTTGTCCACATTCTTACTAGCACTTATTTGTTGATTAATGGATGGTAGCCATTCTGTCAGGTGTAAGGTGATACCTCATTATAATTTTAATTTGCATCTCTCTGATGGTTAGTGATGTTGAGCATTTTTTCATGTCTCTTGGCCATCTGTATGTCCTCTTTAGAAAAGTGTCTATTCAGGCCCTGGCCGGTTTGGCTCAGCGGTTAGAGCGTCAGCCTACGGTCCAGAGAGACTTGGGTTTGGTTCCCGCTAAGGGCATGTACCTCGGTTGCAGTTTGTCCCCGGCCCTGGTTGGTCGTGCAGGTGGCAGCCACTCGATGTGTCCCTTTCATGTCGATGTTTCTCTCTCTCTCTCTTCCGCTCTCTCCCTCCCACTCTATCTGAACAAAAAATGAAAAAATGTCCTCAGGTGAGGATAAAAAAAAAAAAAAAGTGTCTATTCAGGTCCTTTGTCCATTTTAATTGGATTATTTGTCTTCCTTTTCTTGAGTTGTATTACAAGTTCTTTATATATTTTGGAAATTAACCCCTTATCAGATGTATCATTGGCAAATATGTTCTCCCGTACAACGGGTTCCCTTATCATTTTGAGGACTTTTTTTCTTTTTGCTGTATAGAAGCTTTTTAGTTTGATGTACATAGCCCATTTGTTTATTTTTTTTCCTTTGTTTCTCGCCCTAGTAGATGTATTGGCAAAAATTCTGCTACATGAGATGTCTATGAATTTACTGCCTGTTTTCTTCCAGGAGTTTTAAGGTTTCACAGCTTACACTTAAGTCTTTTATCCATTTTGAGTTTATTCTTGTGTATGGTGTAAGCTGGTGGTCTAGTTTCATTTTTTTGCATGTACCTGTCCAAATTTCCCAACACCATTTATTGAACAGACTATCATTACTCCACTGTATGCTCTTGCCTCCTTTGTCAAAGTGGGATTTACTCTGGGAATGCAAGGCTGGTACAATATTCACAAGTCAATAAACGTGATGCATCACATAAACAAAATGAAGGATAAAGATCACAAGATCATATCAATAGATGCAGAAAAAGTATTGGACAAAAATCCAGCACTCATTTTTTATAAAAGCCCTCAGCTAAGTGGGAATAGAGAAAACATACCTCAATATAATAAAGGTTATAATATGACAAATCTATAGCCAATATCATACTCCATGGACAAAAACTAAAAGTGTTTCCCTTAAGAATAGGAACCAAGCTGTCCGCTTTCACCGCTCTTATTCAACATTGTGCTGGAAGTCCTAGCCACGTTGATCAGAAAAGAAGAAAAAATAAATGGCATCCAAATTGGAAAGGAGGAAGTAAAACTGTCATTATTTACAGATGACATGACACTGTATACAGAAAACCCTTAAGACTCCACCCCAAAAATACTAGATTTAATCAATTAATTCGGCAAAGCAGCAGGACACCAAATTAACATCCAGAAATTGATGGCATTTTTTTTAACTTATCTTTATTGTTGAATATATTACAGATCTTCCTCATTTTTCCCCCATTGCCCCTCTCCTCCCCATTCCTGCCCCCTCCTGCCTTTCCCCACACTGTTGTCTGTGTCCATTGGTTATGCATATATACATATAAGTTCTTTGGTTTATTTCTTCCCACCCCCCAACCCCCCTTCCCTTTGAGGTTTGTCAGTCTAACAAGCAATTTGTACTTCTTAATCTCTTCACCTTTTTCACCCATCCCCCCAGCCCCCACCCATCTGGTAACCAACAAAAGTACTCTGTATCTATGAGAATGTTTCTGTTGCTTGTTCATTTTGTTTGTAGATTCAATTGTTGATAGATATGTATTTATTGCCTTTTTGTTTGTTTATATTTTTTTATCTTTTTCTTCAAGAAGACCCTTCAACATTTCATATAAGAATGGTTTGATGGTGATGAACTCCTTTAGCTTTTCCTTGTCTGGGAAACTCTTTATATGGCCATCGATTCTAAATGACAGCTTTGCAGGATAGAGTAATCTTGGTTGTAGGTTCTTGCTTTTCATCACTCTAAATATTTCTTGCCACTCCATTCTGGCCTGCAAAGTTTCTTTTGCGAAATCAGCTGACAGTCTTATGGGAACTCCCTTGTAGGTAACTAACTGCTTTTCTCTTGCTGCTTTTAAGATTCTCTCTTTGTCTTGAACCTTTTGCATTTTGATGATGATGTGTCTTGGTGTGGGCCTCTTGGGGTTCATCTTGTTTGGGACTCTCTGTGCTTCCTGGACTTGTATGTCTGTTTCCTTCACCAAGTTCGGGAAGTTTTCTGCCATTATTGTTTCAAATAGGTTTTAGATTTCTTGTTCTTTCTCTTCTCCTTCTGGCACCCCCAAGACGCAAATGTTGGCACGCTTGAAGTTGTCCCAGAGGCTCCTTACACTATCTTCATTTTTTTGGATTCTTTTTACTTTTTGCTGCTCTGATTGAGTATTTTTGCTTCCTTATATTCCAAATTGATGATTTGCTTCTTGGCTTTACCTACTCTACTACTGCATCTGCGTAAACTATTCTTTATTTCAGTTAGTGCCTCCTTCATTTCTGACTGGTCCTTTTTTATGCTCTTGAGGCCCTCACTAAGTTCACTGAGGTTCTCACTAAGTCCATTGAGCATCCTTATAAGCAGTATTTTGAACTCTGCATCTGTTAGGTTGCTTAACTCCATTTCACTTAGTTCTTTTCCTGGAGTTTTGTTCTGTTCTTTCATTTGGGACCTGTTTCTTTGTCTCCTCATTTTGGCTGCCTCCCTGTAATTGTTTCTATGTATTACTTAGCGAGAGGTATGGGGCTAGCTGAGACCAGATGCTGCTTGTTTGAAAGAATTTAGGAAAAGCTGAAGCAGGATCCAAGACAGGCCAATCCTATGGTCAAGCAACTGGCAACAGCTTGGGTGGGCCTGAAAGTTGGGTGGGGCGGGGCCTCAGGGAATCACCAGGGCGGGGCCAACAGTGTGAGCCAGGTAGTTGGAGTCCCAGATATGGCGGTGTCTGCCGGCCCAGAGAAGGGCTCACCAAAGGAACAAAGGCCTCTGACAGCACGTCTGTCCAGGAGAAAGCTGCCTCTCCAGCCCTCGCTCCAATGCGAAATAGCTCAGTTCTTCCCCATATGATTCTGGTGCCTTTCAAGCTGCCTCCCCCACGCTGGAGCCTGGAGGGAGTAAGTCCATGCACGGGCCCTTTAAGCGGAGCTGCTGGGGGCTCCAGCTGCCTCAGATTCAGTTCCCGCTGGTTTTTCCAGCCAGAAGTGATGGGGATTCTCTTCCTGGCACTGGAACCCTGAGCTGGGAGCCTGGTGTGGGACGGGGACCCCTCATTCCTCTTGGAGGACCTTCCCAGCCGAAGTATCCTCCTAATTTTTATCCGGCACACGTGGGTGTGGGACCAGCCTGTTGTGCCTCCGCCCCTCATACCTGTCTCGATGCGGCTTCTTCTTTAATTTCGTTGTTGTAGGACTTCCATTCAGCTTGATTTCAGGCGGTTTTGAATGATGGTTGTTCTGTAGTTTAGTTGTAACTTTGATGTGGTTGTCGGAGGACGCGATACCATGTTTACCTATGCCGCCATCTTGACCGGAAGTCCTTGATGGCATTTTGATACACCAATATTGAACACTCAGAAAGAGCAACTAAATAAACAATCCCATTAACCATTGCAACAACAAAAAATAAGATATCTAGGAATAAACTTAACCAAGGAGGCAAAAGATCTGAACTCAGAAAACTATAGGACACTGAAAAAGAAATAGAGAAAGATACAAACAAGTGGAAGCATACACTGTGTTCATGGGTTGGAAGAATTAACATCATTAAAATGTCCATACTACTCAAAGCAATCTAGAGATTCAATACAATCGGTGCCTGGCCAGTGTGGCTCAGTGGATTGAGTAACGTCCCATGGATTGAGAGGTCCGGGTTCAATTCCCGGTCAGGACACATGTCCTGGTTTTGGGCTTGACCCCCAGTAGGGGGCATGCAGGAGGCAGCCAATTAATGTTTCTCTCTCACAACCATGATTCTATCTCTCTCTCTCTCTCTCTCTCTCCAAAAAAAAAAAAATACCATCTGCATATTTCACAGATCTAGAACAAATATTCCAAAAGTTTATAGTTTATGTGGAACCAAAAAAGATCCTGAATAACCACAGCAATCTTGAGAAAGAAGAGCAAAATTGGAGGGATTACAATACCAGATATCAAACTATATTACAAAGCCAATGTAATCAAAACAGCCTGGTACTGGCACAAGAACAGGCATATAGATCAAGGGAACAGAACAGAGATCCCAGAAATGGTTATTGTTTCAAGCCACTACAATGGTGGTTTGTTACTCCATGAAAGCTAATTAATATAGCTTGCTTCATAAATGAAGATTCAAGTTAATTCCTTTAGCCCTCTACACCAGCCAGCCATTCCTAAACAAACCCAACTTAAAGGGAAATTCTGTAGCCACCATCACCTACTTGGCTTCCCCTAGGTTATGCGAACTTAATGTAAACATAGCAGATAATATTTATCCCTATTAAACTCATCTTATTACATTTCTATACTATTGGAATCACTTCATCATTCTAATATGACATATTTTTGTCACTGATATTTCATCACAGTGATAATAAACACTAGTATGTAAGTCCTAATTTTTTCCTCTCCAAAAGTCCCCTAGCTATTACATAGCACTTTCAAGAATCAACACTTATGTTATTCTCTAATTAATCAGTTTGATGTCAATGTATATCTGAGACATAGTAAGTGCAAATTATAATATTTTACTGCTGTGGAATTCTGTAGAGTTGGGCTGTTTTTCATGTAATACAAACTGTAGGGAACTTTGCTAGGTCTGTCAGAAAGAGAAGGACTAAAAGAGCAGAGACTTCCTGAGAAGTACAGATGCTTCATCACAATATTGGTGAGGCCCGATTCAGACAAGCTCAAATTTACTTGGAAATCTAGAAAAACACAGTTGGCAAAGGTAATCTTTGTAACTGGTTTCTCCATGAAAACCAGTCTGTCCTGTTTTTGGAGAGAGTATTTTCTGAGTACACATTTTTTTTAAAAACACCATCACAGTTGAGGATATTGATACTTTTTAGTTTTTGTTTTTTGTTTTTTTTTATCCTCACCTGAGGACATTTTTCCATTTCTTGTTCAGATAGAATGGGAGGGAGAGAGAGAAAGAGAGAGAGAGAGAGAGAGAAACATCGACGTGAAAGAGACACATCGAGTGGCTGCCTCCCGCACGACCAACCAGGGCCGGGGACAAATCGCAACCGAGGTACATGCCCTTAGCGGGAACCGAACCCGGGTCTCTCTGGACCGCAGGTCGACGCTCTAACCGCTGAGCCAAACCGGCCAGGGCGATACTTTTTAGTTTTATAAAGGCTGCCACTTAGTCACAAGAAATATAGCTTCTTTTAAATGTTAATTTACATTTTACACAGAAAATATCCCTTTACTATCTTAGTTGATTATATTTACACTATCTATTTAGCTCAGGAGAAATGAATTAAAAAGTAACAAATTTATTCAAAGAATATGTCTCTCCTTTTTCCTATCACAGTTTCCAAATGGTAGCCTGTTAAATGAATTACTGTATATTATGCTAAATAATTTTTAAATAAATATCAATTTAATGGCCTCCATTAGAGAAACTGAGTTTGTATGGTATTCATTATGCCTTTTATTGTCAGGTATTTGTGAGGTGTTTTAAATTGGAATGAAAGGGTAATTGATAGTCTAAGTGCTAACTAATGGAAAGTTAAAACTATTTAAAAGTTGCTTGAGCCCTGGCCAGTGTGACTCAGTTGGTTGGGCATCCTCCCCTGCACCGAAAGGTTGCCAGTTTGATTCCTGGTCAGGGCTCGAACCTCAGTCAGGGGAGCGCAGGAGGCAGCCAATCAATGTTGTGCTCTCACATCTATGTTTCTTTCTCTCCCTCTCTGACTCTCCCCCTCCTTCTCCCTTCCTCTCTAAAAATTAATTTAAAAATTAAAAAATAAAAATAAATAAAAGTTGCTTGAACTTGCCTGGATTATCCAGTCCTCAAGATTTAATCTATTTCACACCGTTGTAATAGATACCTGTACTTTTATATGTCAGTATGATAAAATAATGTACAGTCATGATATACTTAATGATTATAATTTACTGATAGAATACAAAGTGAGAGGCTATAGAAAATGGAGACATGGGGAGATGACTTAAATTTTACAGAGTAAATAAGCCTCAGAACATATAAAGAATCTCTATTCATCTTCTTTTCAGGAGATTGAGAAATAAGGAAAATGGGATCCTCACACCAACCTTTTAGTCAGCATTTGTGGCTTTTCAATTTTCAAAAATACACTTAACTTCTCACTTTTCAGGAGAAAATTCCAGGCAAATTTAATATATGACATTTAGGATCTCAAAAACCTAACTGAAAAACAAGAGAACAAAAATACATGGTAATCATTTGCTTTATGACTATTGTTAAGTCAAGAAAAAAATGGAAACAATGAATTTCCATGTGTAAATAATTATGAATAACAGCCACATGTAGCTCACCAAGTAATTCATCTTTTCTATTCAATTTACATGTTTTTTAAAAGTACTCTATTGAATATTTGGTCATAAACATAGTTGGAAATATCTACTTTAACTTTTTGACAGCAAGCAAACTGTGGTTAGGATGAATGTTTCTAAATATAAAACACATTTCTAAAGTGCTTTGAACCTAAGTACTGGAAATTCAAAAGAAAGCAAAACAACTCAAAATGTAACTCTTTGTGATGAATCAACCATCACAGGAAAAATTACTCCATTTAAAAATGTTAAACAGAATCTTTTCTTCAGGACACTTAAAAAGAAATCTTTACCACTAGTTGTTTTAGTTATGGATATAAATAAAACTTCTGTAACTGGGAAGAGGCTAGAGTCAAGACAAAAGTAACGCCTTAATAAATTTTAGATATTTATTTGAGTTATAAAGACTGAAAAATATTTACTGAGGTACAAGGAAAAAACACCCAAATTCCTCCCACTTTGGTAGATTCACATGCATTTCTAACAAAATAATAATTGTATACTGTACTGCTCTAAAAGAAATAAGCAATTGCCTATTGTAAAAATATTTCAACATAATTTAATAGCTGCATAATAGTACATTCTATGTACCAAAATTTAGAAAGAGGCCTTAAGTTCCTGACACTTCCACACCTTGTCCATGTTCTTCTCATTCTTTATCACTACCTTCAAAAACTTCATTATCTTTCATTTTACTATTATTTCAAAATCTCCACTTATTAAATAAAAAATACAGTTAAGTTGAGATGCAGAATTTTCTGTTTGGAAAAATTTGACTATTTATATATTTTACTAATATATGACTAAACTTGAGTACTGCTCAGTTGAATGGAAAATGTGATCACAACCAAACACAAAGTTTACAGCAGTACAAAAATGACTGATTCAATGTCCAATTTATTTACTGTACCACCTCCCCAAAGTTCCTAAGAGGGTTTTATTTATCACTAACAGGCACCATGTTAAGTGTTTTTTATGCATTATCTTGAATCTCATAGGGACCTAATAAGATAGTTATTATTTCATTTTTCAAGTAAGGTTATGAAATTTGTACCTCATTCAATTTGTAAGTGGCTGAGGTTTAACCCAAGTTTTGATTTGATAGGCTTGCTTTTTAAACACTGGAAAAAGAAATATGAAATGTATTTCTTATTAATTTATCATTTCAATAATTATAGTTATTACTCTTTCTTAGAGAAAATGAGTCCACAATTAAATTTATATAATCCTTTAGGTTGTTTAATTAAAGGCATTATGTCATTACTCTCAGTACCTGAATACAATTAGAACTGCTATTGCCCAAGTTTAATCATTGTTTGTAAAGGTAAAATAAGTATCATTGGCCAAGAGTTGCAAAACCAGTGAGTTGGAATTTAATAGTTAATTCTTGTCTTGCTTCAGTCAGTTAATGACCATATCATCTGCTTCCCCAGTCTGCAAGTCTCAGAAAAAGTGTGGGTGTTGCTCATGGTACCGATGAAAAGGCTGAGAAGGAGTGGGTTACTGATTCGTCTGAGTTCATACAACTGCAGCTCTGATATCAGGTCTTCTGACTCAAAGCTGTTCCTTACTACCACTGCTCTTACATGTGACAGCCAGAATAATAATGAAATAAGACATCTGTTCTCTGTGTGAAGGACTATCCTAGACGTTCTTTAAAATTTGGTAATCACATTGTTCAATAATTTTATAATGGAAAAAATAAAAATTTTATAGTAAAGGTAGAACAATAATTTATACATATGGGCTATCCCATACTGACCAACATGGGTATCTAGTGAGACTCTGGCAAGTTCCTTAAAAAGTCCACATGAGCCCTGGCTGGTTTGGCTCAGTGGTGAGAGTGTCGGCCTGCAGACCAATGAGTCACTGGTTTGATTCTGGTCAAGGGTACGCCTCGGTTGCTGGCGCTGGTCAGCATCGTGCGGAAGGCAGCCAGTCGATGTGTCCCTCTCACGTTGATGTTTCTCTCTCTCTCTCCCTTTCTCTCCCTCTCTCTCCCTCCCACTCTATCTGAAGATAAATGGAAAGATATCCTCAGGTGAGGATTAAAAAAAAAAGTTCATATAAATGAAAATCTGGCAGGATGAAAAGTTTTGAGAAAGAGCCTAATCATTTAAAATGTATTTTACCACATTTTTATTAGGGAAAACCTTAAATATGACATAGAATTTCAAGTTTTTGAATGCCAAAAGACAGGTTTTACATAATTATTTAATCAACTTTAACAGAAAATATTCTCTATTCAACTAAGTTTCTGGTGAGATCTTAATCCTCTATGCAAAATAAATGGGGAGTTATCATTGATTTAAGACTAAGACTAGACTATAAGAGTAAAAACTGATTTTATGAACTTCCAAATTTCCAGACTAGCTCATAAGCTATAGCATACAACACTGAATCTCACTCTGTCTGTCATAAAAAGGGGGTGGTATTGTTGGGTTTACCCTTATACTTTGGCATCCAAGTGAGATAATGGCTATCAAAATGCTTTGGTGACTCAGCAATCCCTCTCACAGATATTTACTCAAAGAAATGAAACATATGTCCACATAAAGACACATATGTGAAAGTATACATCAACTTTATGCATAACCACCAAAAACTGTAAACAACCCAATGTCCATTAGCTAGTAAATGAATAAACAAACTGTAGTACAGCCACACAATAAAATACAACTCAGCAATACAAAGGAAAGAATTACCTGCAACACATAATAACTTGGATGAATCTCAAAAGTATAATACTAGATGAAAGAAATCAGATATAAACAAAAGGCTACGTACTGTACGATTCTGTTTATATGACATTCTGGAAAAGGTGGAACTATAGGCACAAAAATCATATCAGTGATAGCCGGGCACAGAGGCTGTGTAGGGGGCTAGTTTTGACTGAAAAGGAGCACAATGGAACTTTTAAGCGTGATGAAAATATTCCCTATCTTGACTGTGGTGGCCATATGAGCATATACATGTTTGTCAAAAATCACAGAACTGTGTACCAAAAAGAGAGAATTGTACATAATTATACGTAAAATAAGATATTCTGTGATCTCCCAGTGCATTTTTTTTGTCAATAAATCTGACCAAAAAAATGCACTGGGAGATCACAGAATATCTCATTTCACTTTTGAAAGACCAGTATGGTACACTGTGATCCATAACCTTATTATTTTAATAAAGCAGAATTGAAAAATATAAAGCACTAATATAAATGTAAGCTGGTATTAAAGAAAGCAATACAGAAGATAGTTCTAACTCTGAAAACATATTCCTCTACTTTATTTTTAAGCTAAAACTATATTCTCTAAACTAACATAAATACTTTTTTTTTTTACAAAGAATCATAAAATAATGCTAGTCAAAAATGCAGAACACAAAAGTTGTATATATAATATAATTGTTAAAAATCACCTTAACATAGCCCTGGCTGGTTTGGCTCAGCAATTAGAGCATCGGCCCGCGGACCAATGAGTCTTGGGTTCGACTCTGGTCAAGGGCACGTACCTCCGTTGCGGTTCATCCCCGGCCCTGGTGCGGAAGGCAACCAGTTGATGTGTCTTTCTCACATTGATGTTTCTCTCTCTTTCTCTCTCTCCCCCTCCCTCTCTCCCATTCTATCTGAAGATAAATGGAAAAATATCCTCAGGTGAGGATAAAAAAAAAAAATCACCTTAACATAGAATTAAAACCTAGAAAGTACTATTTTGAAATATTATGAGTAGTCTGTGTTTGTAGAATAGAACTATGAATGACTGACTTACTTTCCTTTTTCTATTTCTATGTACTCTGTAGATTTTTTAAAATATGAAGTATTTTTATAATGGCAAATAAATATTTAATTTATTTGAGTAGTATGACTTAAGAGCCAGATTAATGTCTGTACAATTATAAAAATACATACTTAAAACACAAACTGAGGTTTTTAAATACTAAATTAAGAAAATTCTAGGTATTTACATCTTGATTTAAAAAAATGTAAGAACAAAGCTAATTTAAGTAAAGGCATATTGTGTAAGCATCAGTAGTCAACAAAGCATCAGATTGTACCTATGCTGATATTACTTGCACAACGTTTTCTTAGATCAAATGGGCATTTAAAAACAAATGCATAAAACAAAACTTCCTCAAACAATCAGACTTTATTCAAAAGACTTTAAACATAGTTATATTATGTTAGGTTACAACAAATCTACTTTGACATATTAATACTCTTTAAGGAGGATATCAGACAAACTTTCAAACTCGGAACAAAAGAATCTCAGCTGAATCTTATTATCATGTTTTTCTTTATAAATTCCAACTGATTGGTAAACTTTTGCTCTGAAAATAATATAAACTTAAGTGAAACACTACTGAGAACAACAATGTTCTCTTTCAGCTAAATAAATCAGCATACAAATTCATATATATAAGTGAACTACCAAAATATGTCAAATGGCATCCATTTTTTTTCTTTTCTTTTTTTTTTTAGAGGGAGGAAGAGAGAGAGAGAAACATCAATGTGAGAGAGACACACTGAGTGGCCGCCACCCACACAACCCTGGTGGGGACAAACTGCAACCGAGGTAGGCGCCCTTAGCGGGAGCCGAACCCGGGACTCTCTGGTCTGCAGGCCAACGCTTTAACCACTGAGCACAACTGGCCAGGGCGGCATTCATTTCTTACATAAACCTAGCAATAATTTAATCCTACTTTAAAAGTTCCTCAACAAATTTCTTTAAAATAATCCCACTGAGGTAATGTGGGGGTAGGTATATATGATACTGGACTGGCCATTTGTCAATCACTGTTGAAGCTGAGGGATAGGTTAATGGGGGACTATTTTACTATTTATTCTTTCTATTTTGTATTTGAAAATTTATCCCTATTTTGTATTTGAAAATTTCCATGTCTCCCAATGAGGTCTTCATTTTTGTTTTAATATAATAATTCAATAAGTGAAACAGCCAGTGAAAATAAATTTTAGTCTCCACTTATAAATTTTAGCAGCTATTCTAACTGTATTAAACATCTGAAGGGAAACAATGACTTATTCTTCTCTTTAAATTACATCAGACCTAACTCATTACTTTTGGACATTAATTTCAAAGATTTTCATGAGGTGTTAACTGAAGCAAAACAGGAGAAAAATGAGTTAGAGCCACAAATTTTAAGAGCAGGGAAGTAAAATGAAGAGGAAAAAACACTATAAGAAATAAGGTAATGTTTGTAAGAGAAAAAAGGAAACACTGTATATTGTAAACAAAAATATTACTAGTATTAGTAACAAACCAAGATGATTACAGCAAGAAACGAATGAAGAATTTAATTAGCACTGATTAAGGAAAAGGAAGAGAAAGTTATTATTATTATTTTTTTAGTTTAGGTTAAGAAAGTCCTTAAGTTATCTGAATTATTTATATTTTTAACTTAAGACGAAATACACTTTAAAAATTAGAATTATTAATAAGAAACTATTTTGAAATCTCAACTTTATTTTTAAAAGTCTAAGATTTATTTAATAGTTAAATACATTTTTAGACTAAAAATGCAGACTGTTGATTTAGTATATAAAAGTGCTAAATAAATATTCAGATAACCAGTAAAGTGTTAGAATAATGCATCAATGATCTCTGAACCTAAGTTCGAATATTTTCAAGAAATATAATGTTTATATCATCCTACATATGACCATAAATATTAGTCAAAAGTACTCACAAGTCAGTAAGGGTTTTTTTAAGTTCTTAATGTAAAATGGGTCTTGAGATTTCTAGGGTAAAAGCATAATATTAATCCAAATTTTAAACATTCTTTTTCCACAGCAGAAGAAAAAAATTAGAAAGATCTTGTGAAAAAGCAAAATCCTGCCCTGGCCAGTTTGGCTCAGCTGTTAGAGCGTCAGCCCACGGACCAGAGAGTCCCAGGTTCGGTTCCCGCTGAGGGCATGTGCCTCAGTTGCAGTCTGTCCCCAGCCCTGGTTGGGGTTGTGTGGGTGGCAACCACTTGGTGTATCTCTCTCACATCGATGTTTCTCTCTCTCTCTTCCTCCCTCTCTCCCTCCCTCCCTGTCTGAAGATGAATGCAAAAATGTCCTCGGGTGAGGATTTTAAAAAAAAAGCAAAATCCTGTAAGGCCATTTTTTCCCCTGAAATAGACCAGCTAAACCACTCATTATATGAGCAAAGAAATATACCAAGATGACAATTTTACTTTCTTGATGTTTAAAGTTAGATTTCTTCTCTGTCAGAAGCACAAAATATATATTTATGTAGGGACTATCCTTATTTGTAGCAACTTGTAGGAGTGGCAGGAATGACTGTGCTGCCTTGTGGCCATGCTGGTAAAAAATATTTACATAACTATGAGCTTCCAGGGAAATGTTTTTTTTATATTTAGTTATTTCAAGAGTTGCAGAGAACTCAATATAAACAAATGTCCTAACTTATCCTCATAGTGTATCATTTCAACACTACAGATGCTGTTGAAACCAAACCAAAATAACAAAAAGAAAATCTAAATTCCCTCTAAGAGGGAAGTAATATCTTTCTTTAAAATGTTATAACATGCTCTTTCTTACAGTACTTCTCTCCAACATTCATTTCTGTACATGTTCTTCTGTAAGTTCACAGAGAAAAGCTATTGTCATCTAAAATGTCAATGTGCCTTGTACTTTGTTGAATGTGAAAGCAGAATTTTAATAACTTACTATGTGCAATGGAAAGCAAAGCTCCAGCAATTCTTAACACTGTTTTTTAAAATTCCTCACCCGAGGATATGTTGATTGATTTTAGAGAGAGAAACATCGATGAGAGAGAAATGCCCCGACCAGGGATCAAAACTGCAACCTAGGTATGTGCCCTGACCTGGAATGGAACCCACAGCCTCCAACCAAATGAGCCACACTGGCCAGGGCCCCAGCCAGTCTTAACCTTTCAGAGCATCAACCATCTTGAGAACCTTCTGAAAGCTATGGACTCTTTCCCTTTTTTATATTGTACATATGCAATTTTTAATATAATTCTGAGAATGCCATAAGCCTTTAAGAGATCCAAGGAGCACACTTAACAATTCTTGGCACATGAAACACCAATAGCCAATCTATTCTTCAACTGAAGAAAATAGTAATGAAAGAGGGCATTAAAGTTCAAGTTTCTATCAGACCAGCTAGGCCACCGTCCACACTAGAGCAAAAAGACAAGAACCAGCGATCTACTGTCCACCTACCCACTCCAACCACAACCAGAAAACCAGGCAATCAAAACAAAAAAAAAAACTTCTCTTCAGGAAAATGATCAGCCTCAGAGCAGAGAACACTTTCCAGCATCAAGGGCTTCCCTGCCCCTCAAGTGAAACCCTCCAGTCTGTATATGTCAGCTCCGCCCACATATACAGTCTCCCAACCACGCTTTGAATACTTCATTCTTAACTATAATGGATAATTAAGTAACACTATACATTTGAGGAAGGCCTGCCACATGAGAGACATAAATTAAAAGAAAAAATAATCTTGGAAGAAAGATAAATTCTAGTAATAGAATGAACTTCTGATAAGTATTCTCAGAAATATCTGATGAGAAAATAGTGCATTCAAAATTAAGTGAAAGTGTTAATATAAAAAATTAACAAAGCAGAAAACTGAGCTCCTAAAAATTTAAAGTTATTGCTAAAAATAAAAAATTTAATACAGAGGTAAAGTCAAAGAAATCTCCCAGAAAGCATAATAAGAAGATAAAAACATATTTAAGACCTATGACACTATATAAAAGCAAGGAACAATCTGAAAATAAAATTAAGAAAACAATTCCATTTATAACAACACCAAAAAGAATAAAATATCTGTGAATAAATTTAACAAAAGAAATATAAGATCCGTACACTGAAAACTACAAAATACTGTTGAAAAAAATAAGATCTAAATAAAAGGAAAGATATTTCATGGTCATGAATCAGCAGTTAATACTGTTAGATGGCAACATTTCCCAAATTGATCTGATTCAGTGCAATCCATATGAAAATCCTAGCTGGCAATACAAAAGACACAGTCCATGAAAGAAAGAACAGATACGCTGGACTTCATCAAAATTAAAAACTTCTGTTCTGCAAAAGACAAGAGATGAGAAGACAAGCCACAGACTGGGAGAAAATATTTGCAAAAGACTTATCTGATAAAGTACTGTTATCCAAAACATACAAAGAACTCTTAAAACTCAACAGTAAGAAAATGAACAACTCGATTTAAAAATGGGCTAAAGATATAAACTCACACCTCACCAAAGATGATATATAGGTGGCAAATAAAGCATATTAAAAAAAAAAAAAGTTCAACATCATGCCATTAGGGAATTAAAAATTAAAACAATGGCAGCCCTGGGCAGTGTGGCTCAGTCATCCTGTGCACCAAAGGGTTGCCAGTTCGATTCCTGGTCAGAGCCCATGCCCAGGTTGTGGGCTCATCCCCAGTCGGGGTGTGCAGGAGGCAGCTGATTGATGTTACACTCTTACATCAATGTTTCTCTCTCTCTCTCCCTCTCCCTTCCTCCCTCTTTAAAAATCAATGTCTTTAAATCTTAAATAAAAATAAAATGACATACCAAATATACTTATTGAAATAGTGAAAATTCAAAACAATGACAATATCAAATGCTGATGAGCATGTGGAGCAACAGGAACTCTCATCATTGCTGGTGGGAAGAGAAAATGTTATGGCCATTTTGGAAGGAAGTTTGGCAGTTTCTTACAAAAATAAACATACTTTTAGCATATGATCCAGTAATTGTACTCATAAATGAGTTGAGAATTTATACCTACACAAAAGCCTACACAAGGATGTTTGTAGCAGCTTTATTTATTTGTGCAGAATTATTTTTATTGTTGACAGTATTACAGATGTCCCCCATTTTCCCTCCCGTTGCCCTCCTCCACCCAGCCCCCACCCCACCCAGGCCTTCCCCACACTACTGTCTGTGTCCATGGGTTATGCATATATGTTCTTTGGTTAATCTCTTCCAGTCCTCTCCACACTACTCCCCTCTAAGATCTGTCATTCTGTTCCATGCATCCATGCCTCTGAACCTATTTTGTTCATCAGTTTATTTTGTTCATTAGATTCCACACATAATTGAGATCGTATTTGTCTTTCTCTAACTGGCTTATTTTGCTTAGCATAATAATCTCCAGGTCCCTCCATGCTGTCGCAAAGGGTAAGAGCTCCTTCTTTTTCACAGCCACATAGTATTCCATTGTGTAAATTTACCAAAGCTTTTTTACCCACTCATCAACTGATGAGCACTTGGTATATCCAGATTTTAGCTTTGTAGCAGCTTTATTTTTAATTGCCAAAACTTGGAAGCAACACAGACGTCTCTTAATAGGTGAATGGATAAACAAACTGTGGTACATCCAAAAAACATAATATAAGTCAGCAGTAAAAAAATAAGCTATTATGCCAAAAAAAGACATGGAGTAATGGTAGATGTATATTGCTAAGCGAAAGAAGCCAGTCTGGAACAGCTACATACTGCATAATTCCAATTATATGACATACTGAAAATAGCGAAACTACAGAGACAGTAAAAAAATGAGTGGTTGTAAGGGGCTTAGCCATGGGGTGGTGAGCAGGAGGAGGAAGAGCCAGGTGGAAGCACAGGGGATTTTTAGGGCAATGAAACTATTCTGTGTCACAATGTACTTGCAGATATATGACATTATACATTTGTCAAAACCCACAGAACTGTACAAGACAAACACTGAAGCCTAATGTAAATTGTGGGCTTTGGTTAATAATAGTGTGTCAATATTGGTTCATCAATTGTAACACATGTATCAACTAAAGCAAAATGCTAATAGAGGAAATAGTGAATGTATGTAAGGAAAAGATGTACATGGAATCTTTTTGCACCTTCTGCTCAATTTTCCTGTCAACCTAAATAAAAACAACCCCAAAAAGTAAAATCCATTATAAAAACAATCTTAGCTGGTTTTAATTGGAGAAATTGACAAGATGATCCTAAAATTCAAAACAATCTTGCAAAAGAACAAAATGTGCCCTGGCCGGTTTGGCTTAGTGGTTAGAGTGTTGGCTTACTGATGAGTTGTGGGTTCAATTCAAGGGCACGTGCTTCCGTTGTAGTTCCGTCCCCAACCCTGGTCGGGGATGTGTGGGAAGCAACCAGTCGATGTGTCTCTCTCACATCACTGTTTTTCTCTTTCTCTCCCTCCCTCCCACTCCATCTGAAAATAAATGGAAAAATATCCTTGGGTGAGGAAGGAAGCAAGGAAGCAAGGAAGCAAGGAAGCAAGGAAGGAGGGAAGGAGGGAGGGAGGGAGGGAGGGAGAGAGAAAGAGAGAGAGAGAGAGAGAGAGAGAGAGAGAGAGAGAGAGAGAGAGAGAAAGAAAGAAAGAAAGAAAGAAAGAAAGAAAGAAAGAAAGAAAGAAAGAAAGGGAAACTCATACTTCCTGATTTCAAATCATACCACAAAGCTACAATAATCAGGACAATGTAGTACTGGTATAAAAATAGACATATAGATCAATGGAATAAAATTAAAATATGGAAATAAACTCTAACAGTAAAGATCAAATTATTTTCAACAACAGTGCCAAGATAATTTAATGGGGGGGGAAAAATAGTCTTTTTAACAAATGTTGCTGGGACAACTGGATATCTACATGCAAAAGAATGAAGCTGAAACCCTACCTCACACCATATACAAAAATCAAACCAAAATAAATATAAATGCTAACACTATAAAATTCTTAGAAGAAAATATACAAGTCGATCTTTGTGACCTTGAGCTAGGCAATGGTTTCTTAGCTACAACACTAAACACATAAGTGACCCAAAAAAAAGATAAATTAGATTTAATCAAAATTTACAACTTCTGTGTCGCAAATGATAACATCAAGAAAGTGAAAAGACACCCTGGATGGTGTGGTTCAGTGGTTAGAGTGTTCTGTGCACCAAAGGGTCGCAGGTTCAATCCCTGGTCAGGGCACATACCCAGGTTGTGGGTTCAATCCCCAGTCAGAGTGTGTGTATGAGGCAACTGGTCAATGTCTCTGTTTTACTCTGTTTCTCTCTCTCCCTCTGCCTTCCTCTCTCTAGAATCAATGAAAAATATATCCTTGGGTGAGGATTAAAAAAAAAAAAAAGACAGAAAGTGAAAAGACAATCCATAGAATGAGAGAAATTAATTGCAAGTCATATATCTGATAAGGGACTTGTAACCAGAATACATAAAAAACTCCTGTAACTCAACAATTGACAAATAAGCCAATTAAAATATGGGCATAGGTTCTGAATAGACAATTCTCCAAAGAAGATATTCAAATGGCCAATAAGCACATGAAAAGATGCTCAACATCATTACTCAGAGAAATGCAAATCAAAACCACTAAGATGGCTATAATAAAAAAGACAGATGCCCTGGCCGGTTTGGCTCAGCGGTTAGAGCGTCTGGCCAAGGACCGAAGGATCTTGGGTTCAATTCCTGGTCAAGGGCATGTACCTGGGTTGCAGGTTTGATGCCAGCCCCGGTCAGGTCATGCAGGAGGCAACCATCGATGAGTCTCTCTCACATCGATCTCTCTCTCTCTTTCTTTCTCTCTCTCCCTCCCTTCCACTCTATCTAAAAAATCAATGGTGAGGATTAATTTTAAAAAAAAGACATATAATAACAACTGCCAGTGAGAATGGAGAGAAATTGTAACCCTTGTAGACTGGTGGTGAGAATGTATGCAATAACTTCAGGAAATACTTTAACAGTTCCTCAAAATGTTAAATATAGAAAATATGACCCAGCAATTCCAGTCCTAGGTATATCAGACTTCTTATCAGCAATATGGAATGCCAGTAGTAATGAAGACAACTGTAAAGTGTCTCCAAAGTTCCCAAGGAAAAAATTTTAACATAGAATTCCATATCCAAGTAAATCACTAGTCAGGTATAAGATGAAAATAAATACATTTTCAAGATATGCCGGACCTAGAAAGTTTATTTCTAATACTGTTTTTCTTAGAAGACACTTTAGGGCACGTTATAATAAAAATGAGTAAATTAGAAAAAATGAAATACAGAATCAAAGAAATAGAGGAACCAATTTAGGAAAGTAACAGTGGGAATACACTATAGGACAGCTTGGATCAGACCTAGAGAGCAATCAGTTAAGTTTGGAAACAAGACTAAAGGCTCCATTGGAAGGAAAAACAGATTAAGAATTTAAAACAACATAAGGTGTTAATGTGCAAAATCAAGAAAGACAATTCAAAACTCAAGAAAAACAGTCAAACTGTAGGTGGGGTTATATGCCTACTCTATACATGAGAAAACTGAGGATTTAAATAAATAAATAAATGAAAGAGTAGGGCTACTAATATTCCCCTCTTAGATGAGGAATCAAGAGATAGTGTTTCACCCTGGCCAGTATGGCTCAGCAGTTAGAGCATCAGCCTATGGAATGAAGGGTCACAGGTTCAATCCACAGCCCTGGTCGGGGTAATGTGGGAGGCAACCAATCGATATGTCTCTCTCACATGGATGTTTCTCTCTCTCTCTCTCCCTCCCTTCCACTCTAAAAATCAATGGAAAAATATCCTCAGGTGAGGATTAACAACAACACAAAAATGATAGTGTTTCTGGTTGATAGCACAGAACAGAAAGATTTAACTGTATTGTAGAAACTAAAAAGGTAAACAAGAGAGAAACTAAAAACAGTGAAACAATTATGGCAGGGTAAGGGTTGGGGAGGAGAGGATGGTAAGTGCACTATGTCCTAATATAATATGGCAGGAAGGCAGTTTTAGATATATACTATCTAGAATTAATAAATTAAGAAATAGTAATATAAGCATATAATTTAACCAGATGGCTAAAAAACAAATCACAAAAATAAATAAAAATGGAAGCAGTTACTAAATTAAAAGTGGTTCTCCCTTGGTAACAGAATGAAGCATAGGGAGAATTAGTCAAGGAATTTATTTTTCATTATGCATCCTTCTAACAATTTCACTTTTTAAAAAGAGGCTTTTATTACTCTGGTTTTAAAAAAATACTTAACACATAATAGTTGATTTCTTTCTTTAGAACTGCAAAGAACTAAAGGAAACTTTGAGATCACTCAGTCAACCAATTCATTTTATAGTTAAGATATGGCAGATTGTATTTTCCAAAGATGGCCACACCACCACAGCACCTCCACATGTTCTCTTTAAAACATGACACCCATGCTCCTCCATCAGAGGTGGGGCCTATGTTCCCACTTAAATCCAGGTTGGCCTCTGACTATAGTGGAAGTAACACCATAATCTCTAAGGTGAGGCCATGAAAGGCTCTCTTTCATGAGACATGTGATCTTGGAAGTCCTGAGCCAACATGGAAGAAATCTGGCTAGTCTCAAGCCAACAAGCTGCAGAGGTCAAATAGAGAAGAGAGGGGAAAAGGAAAGGAAGGTGGGGGAGGGAGGGAATATTCCTTGCCCAGGTGTTAAGATTTATCAGTGAGCCTTCAGATTTGTGATGTTTAGTAGAGCAGTCACTAGTCAGTCAATGTAGCTATTTATATTTAACTTAATTAAAATTAAATATAATTTTAAAATCTATTTTTCATTCACAATAGTCATGTTTCAAGTACTTGGTAACCACTTATGGCTAGTTCCTACTGCACTGGACAGGGCAGATGTAGACCATTTCCATCACAGTAAAAAATTCTAGTTAACAACGTTGCTTCAAATAATTCCAGCCTCCAGCCTTCAAGCTGCCCCAGCTAATGCTGTGTGGTGCAAATTCATAGGCAAAATAAATATCTTGTTTTCAGCCACTGACACTTGGGGTGGTATGTTATATAGCCATAGTAAGAGTACTACAAGGAAAGTAAAACTCAGAATGTAAAATAATCTGCTGGAGTTCTGGAGTCCAGAAAACCAGGCAAATAGTGGAACTAATCACATTTCACTTCAATGCCCAATAAGCGTTTGTGAATAAACAAGAAAATCCTCAATACTTGAGCCTTCCATATATATATTTTTTAATCCTCACCTGAGGATATTTTTCCATTTATCTTCAGATGAAGGGGAGGGGAAGAGAGAGAGAAATATCAATGTGAGAGAGACACATTAACTGGTTGCCTCCTGCACAAGCCCGACCAGGGCCAGAGAGTGAACCGCAACCAAGGTACGTGACCTTGACCAGAATCGAACCCATAACTCTTTGGTCCACAGGCCAACGCTCTAACCACTGAGCCAAACCGGCCAGGGCAAGCCCTCCATATTTTTAACCTCAAATGATATGCCACTATGCACCAGAAAAGTTGTCTCTACTACTACTACAGAAAAACATTCGATGATTTCTGGCTCTGAAGGAACAACAGGAATCTGAGAAATATTAACATCAGTGAATTAGTGATAAAACAAATAAATAAATAAGGCCTAGTTTCTTTATAGTGAGTTTACTAGAATCTCTATTTGATAGGTGAAGCTTCACTTGATTTTCCAGTTTTTACATTTATATAGTACTCTTTACTTTTTGAAGTATTCTGTATTACAAATTTTTAAAATAAAAAGCGAAACAAACAAAAACCTTTGAGAGTAGTATCAATATTAAGCCAAAGCTGTCTCATTTAAATACTCCCTTACCAAGCAAGATATTTTAAAAGAAGTTTAATTTTTCATTATTTGAACTAATGGAAATTATAGACTTGGAGAGTTAAAAAATAACTGGGGCCCTGGCCGGTTTGACTCAGCAGTTAGAGCATGGGCCCTCGACTGAAGGGTCACAGGTTCGATTCCGGTTAAGGGCATGTACCTGGGTTACAGCTTGGATCCCGGGCCCTAGTCTGGGTTGTGCAGGAGACAACCAATCAATGTGTCTCTCTCACATGGATGTTTGTCTCTCTCTCTCTCTCTCTCTCTCTCTCTCTCTCTCTCTCGCTCTCTCTCCCTCACTCCCTCCCTCCCTCCCTCCTTTCTACTCTATCTAAAAATCAATGGAAAAATATCCTCTGGTGAAGATTAACAAAAAATAAATAAATAAAAATAACTTGGAATTTAAGTGAATTTCCACTATGAATACAGCAATTGTTATGAGACTTTATTTCTATTAATGAATAACGAAGCTACACTGAAACAACCTGGGAAATGAGTAGATTCCCCATCTGACCACAGCACAAAGCTGGAATTAATGTACACACTACAAAATTTTCAGCAAGCATAAGCCTAAGCAGACATGCCACATCAAAACTTCCATGATATTAAAGAATTACTGGTAACTTTAAAAATGCTAATAGCTATGTGTTAAAGAGTTCATATCTTTAAGAGATAGGTGTTAGAATTATGGTAAAATAGTATCAGGGATTTGCTTGGAATTAAAACAGAGCTGGGGTGGTCAGTGTAGGGGAATAGAGATAAAACAAGGGTAACTGAGTTAATGATTGCTGTAACTGCTGACTGTAACTGCTATTTATTATACATTATATCCTCATCTCTTCTATTTGTGCTTGAAAATGTTTATAGTAAAAAAATAAAAAAACAACCACTCAACTAACAAACTTTTCTAGTTAAATATTTTGGTTTGAAATGCAAAGTAAGAATAAACAGAGTTGAGATGGTGGCAAACTACACTCACATAAAGGCCATACTTCCTAGAATTTCAGCTATTAATGAGAAGAACCAAAACGTCAGAAGTAAGCACAAAATGCTTCTGATCTATAAAAATCATTATTACTTCTAGTACATACACACAATTGCTCTTATGTCAGGATTATAGCCAAGAGGTAGCTAACTCATACTTACATAGAATTCTAGTATGTGTGGTTAATGAATTTCTTAGCCAACAGCCACTAACTAGAAGGGAGGCTAATAAATACAGACACAACAAAGGGCATAAGATTGCCGATGATCTAATAGGATAGAAAAGAGAGAACAGCTACATAAGGCATGAAATTCACCACAAATAAACACAACTTTATGAAGAGTAATAACCAGGATGATCAGTGGAAACGGCAACACAGACTTTGGAGTCAAACACAGACCACATTCGACAGTCACTTACTAGCTATATGAACCTAGCCAAATTACTTAACCTCACTTTTCAGAAAATGACAGTGGTAGCTACATCACTAGGTTTGCCTTGAAAACTGAAAAAGATAATTATCAAGTATCTCGGAGGCCGATTATCCAATCCCAGATGACAATTTGCCTGCAACCCTGTGAGGACCCCTGAGCCAAAATTACCCAGATCAACTGCTCTCAGATTCCCAACCCTAGGAAACTACATGAAATAATAAATGTTTACTCAATTAAGCTGCTACATTTGAAGGTAACTTCTTACAAAGAAGAGACAACTAACACATTACATTTAGGGTACAATTTGTCTATTATTTGACTAATTTTCTTTTCTAATATAGTTACTTTGTCTCTAGACTATAGTTACTTTGTAATCTAGACTATACAAGAGAAACCCTTTAATTCTTCTGAACAAAGTCATCACCTTGTAATGGAATGTTTATAAAGCTGAATGTTATTTTCAGTACTGAACTTTTTTTTTTTTTTTATCCTCACCCGAGGACATTCTTACATCTATCTTCAGATAGAGTGGAAGGAGAGAGTGAGGAAGAGAGAGAGAGAAACATCAATGTGAGAGAGACACATCAACCGGTTGCTACCCACACGACCCCAACCGGGGCCAGGGACAAACTTCAACCGAGGTACATGCCCTCAGTGGGAACTGAACCCAGGTCTCTCTGGTCCGTGGGCCAACGCTCTAATCGCTGAGCCAAACCGGTCAGGGCAGTACTGAACTTTTTTTTTTTTTGGTTAGTCCTCACCGAAGGATATTTTTCCACTGATTTTTTTTTAGACAGAGTGGAAGGGAGGGAGAGAGGGAGAGAGGGAGAGAGAGGGAGAGAGAGGGAGAGAGAGGGAGAGAGAGAGAGAGAGAGAGAGAGAGAGAGAGACAGACAGACAGACAGACACTGACTGGTTGCCTCCCACACTGGAGCCAGTGATCTAACCTGCAACCCAGGTACATGCCCTTGACCCAGAATGCAGGAATCTAACCCAATACCTTTCAGTCCACCAGCTGACATGAGCCAAACCAGCCAGGGCTCAGTACTGAACTTCATGAATCTGACCTTGCTTGTATGCAAGAGAACTATGGGGGCAAAACCCAGACTACTATGTCATAATTCAGTACCTCAAGCCCTCACCTAGTACACTGCATTCTATATACACTCTATATCTGTATATATGTGCTCTATATCTACTCTACAATACATCTTAATATTAACAATAATTACTCTTAGTCCTACCTGAATGAGGCATTTGCTCACATCACTAGCACAGAGTGCTTTGTTACAACTCAGTGACACAGGGATCCAAGTCAGGAACACCAAGACGGCTACAGTAAGCACAACAACAGAATATGACTTCATGTTTCTTCTAAGACAATCAGTAGCTCTCAGGAAGCTAAAGAAAAAACAAAACAAAAAAACAACAACACTTTAATTCAAAGGTAAGTGAGAGGGTAAAAACAAATACAAAAATGAAAAACAACACAAATAAACCAAAACTCATTATTTGTGTTAGAAGACTTTTGAGTGATCATTTAAAGGTCACTCAATGAAACATTAAACATGAAAGAAAAACCTACAATTTTATATAATAATGTCTTATTGGCCATCTTCAAAGATCTAGAATGCTGAAATTTCTCAGACTACTTAGAAATGGTGACTAAAAGCTGAAGTGAATGTGTGTGTGTGTGTGTGTGTGTGTGTCATCAGTAACTTGAGAGTGTATCAAGCAAATAATTAGTTTCAAAACTGCACTGCTACTATTCAACTTTAGTTTTAGATCCATTATTCAATTTTATGCCTGCATAAAAACTATTAATATTGTATTACAACATTTAATAATATTTTAATTTTTAGAATTAAAAATGACTATCATTGTTTCTTAACATAATTAGAATGAAGTAGTTCAAAGAAAGGAGCTGACAGTCAATCCTTAAATAATTTAGCAAATAACAAAGGGGATAGTAAATTATTAACTGCATTATGAACTCTAAGTTATTAAAATTCGAAGCTCTTGTTTTGATTCTATACCACATGTACCATAGATTTTTCAAAGTTATTAAGAAGATATTACAGTTTAAAAAGAAAAAGAAAAAAGAAAAAAAAGACCACAAATTCTGACAGTGGTTAAACAACCAACGTGGCTATTAAAATTATTTTAAAAAGATATAACTTCTTAGGATTAAAACACCCCCCAAAAATAGAACCAATTAAAATAAATGACTACTGATGTAAGAGGGATAAAAGGTGCATTAATGAGGCCTTTATGATTACTGTAAACTTTTACACTAAATATTATGAAGTACAAATAAAGCAAAAACAATAAAGTGAAAAGAATAAAGGGCATATCCACTATGACTCAATTTTGAGAGAGAAAGCCCTGGTGATTGTTATTGAGGCCCATAAGTAATTCTACAGACCGTTAGTAGCCCAATTATCTAATTTATTTAACAACACATACCAAGTAGGATGATTTCTGGAGCCACCAGTACATGTTTGTGGAAGCCAAGAAAGGTATTTGAAAACTGATTTTTCCAGAACTAAATTTCATCCTACAACTACCAAAAAAGGGAATTTTTGCCCCTGTCTCTTACGGTTGTCTTCATTCTGATCCCAAAATCTTACTGGAAAAACATTTAAGTAAATAGGGGCATGTACAAAGCAGGCAGCAGAATTATTTAAGGGGCTTCTTGTTTTTTTTCTGAGTGAAGAACAATATACCATCGAAACTGTTCTCAAACACCGGGACCAGCTTCTCAGGCTCTGGCGAGCCGCGCGTGGTCCCGGAGGGAAACAGCACTGACAGCAGCCTTTGTGCCGCCGGACCGAGTCCTGCTGCCCGGGAGGAGGCGGAGGCCACCGCGCTCCTCGCCCCCAGCTCACCGACGCGCGCTGAGGCGGACAGGCCAGGCGCGCGGGCCCCAGGGATGCAGGAGAGGGGGCCGCAGAGGAGCCGCCGGCTCGCAGCGCCAGGGCCGCCCGGGCCTGCGTGCCCACGCCCAGCACCCACCAGCGGTGGTACCCTCCACTTTGTCCTCCGCGTAGGCGGGGCTCAGGCCGCGCGAGCAGCCCCGTTTCTCCCGGCTCCCGAGAAGCACGCCGCGGCCACCGCCTCTGGAGGCCCGAGCTCGGGGCTCAGAGCCTCCCGGCCGCAGACGCTAGCCCCGGCCCGCTCCCGCTCACCGTGCAGCGCGGCACCGCTAGGTTGCCTGGCCGTGGTTCCCCCGCGGGTCGGCCAAGCCCGGGGCGCGCTGCGGCGTAGTGCGAGGGAGGCAGGCCGCGCCTCCGCGCACTCCTCCGCGCAACGCCAGCGAGCTTCCGACAACTTAAAGGGACAGGCCTGCCCGCCGCCCTCGCCGCCCTCCCCGCCCCCACTCCCGCCTCAAGCTCACCCCTCCTCCTTCTCCCTCCGCCCTCCCTCGGCTCCCCGCCGCTGTCAGCTCCCGCCAGAAGGCGTCTCTCACTCCCGGGATGCTCCTGTCAGACCACGCCCCCAGCCCCGCCCTCGCCGGCGGCCCCGCCGGGCCCATGGCTCCGCCCACAGACCCCCTGAGTCGGGCGGCATGATGGCCCCGCCCCCCAGAAACACACCCACCTTGGCACCCACGCGCGCTTTCTCTCGGCCCTCTTCCCGGCCCATCTCAGGCTGCAGCAGGCCCTACTGTTAGGCCTTTTCTTTGGGCTTATCCTGTGCTGGTCATGGAACCGAGAATATGACGTGCACGAGCTCATTGAATCTTCACAGCAACCCTGTGAGGCAGCTGTTACATGTCCTCTTACAGGGGATGCAAAACTGTCGCCGAGTCATCATGATGGAGTAGCCTAGCCTGTAACCCAGTAGGGCTGACACTTGAACCCTTGTTATTTGACGTCGGAGGCCGGATTTGTTGAAATACAGGTTTCTGGGATCTGCATGAGACGGACTGAATAAGGATCCCCAACGGTAGAGCCTTCTTTCAGCAGTTCACCAAAATTTGTTTCGACCTTAGGGAGTGCCTGGCACTGTGCTTAGCACTGGAAATAGAAGAGAGGACACGCCCTAGGAGCTGGCCCAGAAAGAGCTTACTAGTCTATGGAGAGGATGGACAGACAGCTAGACAAACGGCTGCAGCGCACCACCCAAGCCTCGGTAGGAGAGTCCTGCCTGAGCATGCAGAATTCAGCACTCATTTTAGCCTGTATTTCAAGAAAATAAGTTCATTTCACCAGCAGGTAGCATGTAGATAAAGGCAATGGAATATTGCACTCAGTTCCTTCTCACAACCCTGGGAATTTGCTATTTAAAAAGATCTGGAAAGCCCCTCTAGTGTGGCTCAGCCCCTCTAGTGTGGCTTAGCCCCTCTAGTGAGCATTGTCCCATGGACTGAGACATCCCAGTTTGAATCTGGTCAGGGCACATACCCGGGTTGCTAGCTCAATCCCCAGTAGGGGGTGTTCAGGAGGCAGCCTATGGATGTGTCTCTCTCACATCAATGTTTCTATCCCTCTCTCTCTAAAAAATCAATTTTAAAAAAACATTAAAAAAAAGAGAGAGAGATTAAGTTGGAGCTCATTGGGCTAGATGAGCCACAAGGTATTTTCCCCTTGGTAATGCTGACCTAGTGCTAAAATCTTTTTTGTTTGTCGTTGTTGTTCTTTTAGTGCTAAACTCTTAAGCTAGTAGCAGTCTTAAATGCCTTATATTCCTCTTCGTTGATAGGAAGAAAACAGAAAGAATGGAAAGAGTTGATTGGCTGAGTGTGTGGATTGTATTATTGATTCATCCATTTTTGTACAGTAAGTAAATAAGTATACATTTTTAAAATCATCCCTGAAAATAATCCTAAATAAATTATGAAGAGTGGACACAAATTAACTTGAAGGATCTTATTCTAGGCATCACTTACTGGTTGAATGAATTATCACACTCCAGTGCCAAGGACTAAAGCAGCTATTAAAAAATAATATTGTAGATCAGAGGGTCTCAAACTTTTTGGTCTCAGGACCAAAATTATACTCTTGAAAATTATTGAGGACTCCAACGAGGTTTTTCTTGTGTGTGCTACATCTATCAAAACTTTTGAAATTAAAACAGAAAGAATAACTATTTATTCATTATTTCACTTCAAACAGATCCCATTATATGGTAACATGAATAATATATTTTATGAAAAACAAGTATATATTCAAAAATAGTGAGAAGAGTGACACTGTTTTACATTTGTGTTATTTTCTTTAATGTCAAACAATAGAAAGCAGCTGGATTTTCTTATCTGCTTCTACATTCAAACTGTTGCAGTATGATATATTATATAGCCTCTAGGAAACTACTCCATGCTTGTGAGAGAAGAATGAAAAAGGCAAATAATGTATTAGAATTAAAATAAAAATAGTTTTGAGCTCATAAACACTCTGAAAAGTTCTTGGGACTCCCAGGGTCCCAAGATCATACTTTGAGAGCTAGTGTTACAGATGCATATTGACAAGGAAAACATTCATAATATATCAACATTTTCAAGTACTGTATATGCAGGGGTGGGCAAAAGTAGGTTAATAATAACAAATAATAATACACCCCGGCCGGTTTGGCTCAGAGGTTAGAGCGTCGGCCCACAGACAGATGAGTCGCAGGTTTGATTCCAGTCAAGGACACCAACCTCGCTTGTGATTCGTCCCAGACCCTGGTTAGGGTAGTACGGGAGGCAGCCACTTGATGTGTCCCTTTCACATGAATGTCTCTCTCTCTCTCTCTCTCTCTCTCTCTACCTCTCTCCCCTCCTACTCTACTGAACAAAAAAAATGGAAAAATGTCCTCAGATGAGGATAAAAAAATTACAATAATTAATAAATAATACAAGAATACTCTGTCTTTTGCATACTCTCAATTATAAACCTACTTTTGCCCACCCACCCTGTATTTTTAGAATGATTAATATTAAAAATTGTATATACAGTACAATTATTTTAAAAGTACTGGAAAGGGAACCAGGGTGTTAGCAGTGTTTATATCTTGATGAGATTATGAGCAATTTTTGTTGTTACTACTTTTGCTTTATTATTATTTTTTTAATCCTCACTGGAAGATATTTTTTCCATTAATTTTTTTTTCATTTTATTTTTTATTTTTATTTTTTTTTTTAAGTTTAGGAAAATATATTCTATTTTTCCCCCCCATTGCCCCCCTCCTCCCCTTTCCTGCCCCCCTCCTGCTTTTCCCCACACTGTTGTCTGTGTCCATTAGTTATGCATATACACATATAAGTTCTTTGGTTTATTTCTTCCCACCCCCCAACCCCCCTTCCCTTTGAGATTTGTCAGTCTAACAGCCAATTTGTACTTCTTAAACCCTTCACCTTTTTCACCCATCCCCCCAGCCCCCACCCATCTGGTACCCAACAAAATGTTCTCTGTATCTATGAGAATGTTTCTGTTCTGTTTGTTCATTTTGTTTGTAGATTCAATTGTTTTTAGATACATATTTATTGCCATTTTGTTGGTTCATATTTTTTTATTTTTTCTTCAAGAAGACCCTTCAACATTTCATATAATAATGGTTTGGTGGTGATGTACTCTTTTAGCTTTTCCTTGTCTGGGAAACTCTTTATATGGCCATCGATTCTGAATGACAGCTTTGCAGGATAGAGTAATCTTGGTTGTAGGTTCTTGCTTTTCATTACTCTGAATATTTCTTGCCACTCCATTCTGGCCTGCAAAGTTTCTTTTGAGAAATCAGCTGACAGTCTTATGGGAACTCCCTTGTAGGTAACTAACTGCTTTTCTCTTTCTGCTTTTAAGATTCTCTCTTTGTCTTGAACCTTTTGCATTTTGATGATGATGTGTCTTGGTGTGGGCCTCTTGGGGTTCAATTGTTGGGGACTCTCTGTGCTTCCTGGACTTGTATGTCTGTTTCCTTCACCAAGTTCGGGAAGTTTTCTGCCATTATTGTTTCAAACAGGTTTTCGACTTCTTGTTCTTTCTCTTCTCCTTCTGGCACCCCCAAGATGCGAATGTTGGCATGCTTGAAGTTGTCCCAGAGGCTCCTTACTCTATCCTCATTTTTTTGGATTCTTTTTTCTTTTTGCTGTTCTGATTGGGTGTTTTTTGCTTCCTTATATTCCAAATCGATGGTTTGCTTCTTGGATTTACCTACTCTACTATTGAATCTGTGTAAACTATTCTTTATTTCAGTTAGTGCCTCCTTCATTTCTGACTGGTCCTTTTTTATGCTATTGAGGCCCTCTCTAAGTTCACTGAGGTTCTCACTAAGTCCGTTGAGCATCCTTATAAGCAGTATTTTAAACTCAGCATCTGTTAGGTTGCTTAACTCCATTTCACTTAGTTCTTTTCCTGGAGTTTTGTTCTGTTCTTTCATTTGGGACCTGTTTCTTTGTCTCCTCATTTTGGCTATCTCCCTGTGTTTGTTTCTATGTATTACTTAGCGAGAGGTATGGGGCTAGCTGAGACCAGATGCTGCTTGTTTGAAAGAATTTAGGAAAAGCTGAAGCAGGATCCAAGACAGGCCAATCCTATGGTAAAGCAACTGACAACAGCTTGGGTGGGCCTGGATGTTGGGTGGGGCGGGGCCTCAGGGAATCACCAGGGCGGGGCCAACAATGTGAGCCAGGTTGCTGGAGTCCCAGATATGGCGGTGTCTGCCGGCCCAGGGAAGGGCTCACCAAAGGAACAAAAGCCTGTGATAGCACGTCTGTCCAGGAGAAAGCTGCCTCTCCAGCCCTGGCTCCAATGCCAAACAGCTCAGTTCTTCCCCATATGACTCTGGTGCCTTTCAGGCTCCCTCCCGCAAGCTGGAGCCTGGAGGGTGCGAGTCCGAGTAAGTCCATGCGCGGGCCCTTTAAGAGAAGCTGCCGGGGGCTCCAGCTGCCTCAGATTCAGTTCCCGCTGGTTTTTCCAGCCAGAAGTGATGGGGATTCTCTTCCTGGCACTGGAACCCTGAGCTGGGCTCCTGGTGTGGGGCGGGGACCCCTGGGTCCTCAGGGAGGACCTTCCCAGCCGAGGTATCCTCCTAATTTTTATCCGGCACACGCGGGTGTGGGACCAGCCCTTCGCGCCTCCGCCCCTCCTACCAGTCTCGATGTGGCTTCTTTAATTTCGTAGTTGTAGGACTTCCATTCAGCTTGATTTCAGGCGGTTTTGAATGATGGTTGTTCTGTAGTTTAGTTGTAACTTTGATGTGGTTGTGGGAGGATGCGATACCGCGTTTACCTATGCCGCCATCTTGACCGGAAGTCCTCCATTAAATTTTAGAGAGAGTGGAAGAAGGGAAGGGAGGAGAGAGAGAAACATCAACGTGAGAGAGACACATTGATTGGTTGCCTCTTCCACGCGCCCCAACTGGGGCCAGGGATTGAAACTGCAACCCAGGTACATGCCCTTTGCCGGGAATCAAACCCATGACTCTTCAGTCTGTGGGCTGATCCTCTAACAACTGAGCCAAACCAGCCAGGGCCTGTTTTTTCTTTTTGTTCGTCTGCATTTTTTGATGTCTTTGCTTCTAGTACTTTGGTAATAAGAAAAAATATATACAGTTATTTTTTTTATTTTTTATTTTAGAGAGAGAGGAAGGGAGAGAGAGAGATAGAAACATGGATGAGAGAGAACATCGGTTGGCCACCTCCTGCACGCCCCCCACTGGGGATCAGGCCCACAACCTGGGCATGTGCCCTGACCGGGAATCGAACCGGTGACCTCCTGGTGCATGGGTCGATGCTCAACCACTGAGCCATACCGGCCGGGCTACAGTTATTTTTAATTTGAATTAAAGATCCTCTTTGATATACCCTAGAAGGTCAAATGGTGGTTGAGCCTGCAGGTGGATATTAAGTAGTTATGAATCTGTGGTTAGCAGTTTGGAAATCAGAGCTTCAGGGTTTACTGTAGTGGCTATTTCACCAGAAGCCTTCATGATCAATACAATAAAGCCTCTTAGTAGGGTTTAATTAAAAGGTTAATGGTCACTGATTCACCTAACCTTCAATCAGATATAGACATGTCAGTGGTTGAGACTGTCCATGTAAGAACCTCCAAACCTGTAGAGAATTTTTATGAGTTTATTTAAGCCAAACTGGGGACATTGCCAGGAAGCAAAATCTTAAATGCTCCAAGGAGATTCTTTGCAGTTTCTTTTATACATTTTAGAATTAAGGAGGAGACATAAAGAGATTACACTGAAGGTGGAAGGAAGCAAAGTATAATATAGTTAGCAAGATTATGTGCTCCCTTGAGGGTGGTTACACCTGCCAGGGGCCTGGAAAAGAGGAGTACTTGTGGCATTTCAAAAATGTTAGCCTAGATACAAAAGCAAAGATATAACCTTTTGCTAGGGAAGTTATATGCCTGGGATGTGACTACTACCCACTATGACCTGCCCAGTTAGGAATCTATTCTCAGATTGTTGCCGGAGAATTGATTAGGTGAAATTTTTTCATCACTAGTGGGAGTGGGGTTCTTGTGATATCTTGAGAAAAGGAATTTTCTAAGACTTGCACAGGAGAATGAGTGATTTTTATTCACATAGAGTTATATCCCTCGGTTTGTAAAGTCCCAGTTTCCTTTTACCAGTCCTGGAAGACATGCAGCTGGGGTTTCAACAGAGCTAGAAGCAGGGCCAGTGTCCAGAGTTTTTGTTCCATGGTGGAGTTGAGTCCTGCATAGCATCAGGCTAATTATAGTCCATTGTTTGGGCACCACATGGCTGTGTGCCATCTGAGCAAATGCAGGGGAGCATGCCCTTGGGACTCCTGCAACAGGAGTCCCAAGAGAGCATGAGTGCCAAGAGCCAAGAGCCATGAGAGGGGGAACTTCCTTTGTTCAGGAGTTAGTATCTCAGATTCCATGCCCATGCAGTGGGCATGCCTATTCTGGCCAATTACCTGTTTCCAGGTGTGATTGACAGGTAAGCATCTTCCCATGTCACCCAGACCCTACTGGGCATGCATCTAAATTACCTCTGTCCAATCCCTTCCCCCACTGATCTGTGGGGAATAGAACTGCAGCTTTCTGGCAAAGCTGTATAAATGGCATGCCTATATTATCTAGTCTCTCCTTTGCTCTTTTCTCTCCTTTCTTGTTAATAATTGATAACCAGGTTATTACAATGGTATCAAGATCACCACATGAAGTTACTTTCAGTTAGATTTATTACTGCACCCTTTTTTTGTCCACAACACTTTTAGCCAACCACAGTAAGAGAATATATTAGTTTCCTACTGCTGCAGTAACAAATTACTGCAATTTTACTGCTGTAAAACAACACAAATTTATTCTCTTACAGTTGTGGAAGTTGGAAGTCCTAAAATTAGGGTATCGGAAGAGCCATGTTCCTTCTGGAGGCTCTAGGGGAGAATCCATTGCCTTGCCTTTCTAGCTGCTAGAAGCCAACTGCATTCCTTGTCTAGTGGCCCCTTCCTCCATATTCAAGTCCAGCAGCAATTGTAGCCTGTGGACTTCTGGTCTAGAACTCACTTTTGTAGGTGGTGGGTTATATACTCTCACATCTGGGCCTCCCACTCACCCAGCCAATGCACCCCAAAAGAAAAGAAACAAAAAGGGGGGCTGATGCATAGATTTAAACCTTGCAAGTTCTCTAAAGGGGAGTGGACAGAGACTGATCCTAGCCTGCAAGAGGCAGGGCACAGAGCCCAGGAAGGGAAGGAAGCTCAGGCCTGGCTGTAGGAGGCTTCCATCTTGTGTAACATACAGCCCAGTGGAGACAGGAAAATTACTCTATCTTCCAAAGGAGCAGCAGGATATGGTTGGCTGGGGATTCTGGTTTGGAATCCTAGACCCCATTCTTATCTTTTTCCACTTGGATGACTCAACTGAATTAGCTGTTTTGGTATTACAGATTTGAACTAAAGTGACCCACAGTTTATCAGAACCTCAGCCTGATCTTGTGGGAGAGAAGACCAACTGGGGATGGAAAACCCCGTTTGAGGAAAAACCTCCTGCTCCTTCACTATCTCCCTCTTCCTTCTTCCCCTTCTGCTTTGTTTTGGGAATTACCACTAAACTGTCAAAAGAATGGGGAAAGAAATTGAATTACTTCCAAAGACCTCTCTTGTTTTGTTCTATTTGTACTAAAGTCTCTTATAATTCCCTCTGCAATGAACTGGGTTGTTAATCTACCAGGCAAAAGGAACACTTTTCCCAGACTCAGGGCTCTGGGGGCTGCAGGAGGTCTGCAGACCACTGGGGAAATATGCAGACACCCCCATGTGCCCACCTTCTCCTACTGCAATAAAATGTTATTCCAGCAGAAGATATTTGTACATGGCTATCAAAGACTATTGGAATATTTACAAAGTGTTCTCCAAACACTCTAAGGCTTATCAAAATCCAATTTTTACATGTGGCTCACTTTGCTTACCAAATTAGGTCCAAACTCCCTAGCTTATTTATTTAAAATATTTTATTAACTTAGTTTCATTTTAGCTTCCCCTTCCCCCTGATTACAGAAGTAATACATGCTTAGCTGGAAAATGTTTGTGCATTTTTAAAAATTTATCTTTATTGTTGAAAGTAGTACAGATGGATATCCCTCCTTTGCCCCACATTGACATCCTCCTCCCAACTCCAGCCCCCGCTTCCTCCCATCCCCCCCCCCCCACGCTTAACCACACTATTATCTGTGTCCCTTGGTTATGCATATATGCATATAAATTCTTTGGTTTATCTCTTCCCCCTAACCCCTCACCCCTCTTCCTCATGAGGTTTGTCAGTCTGTTCCCTACTACCATGTCTCTGGATCCATTTTGTTCATCAGCTTATTTTGTTCATTATATTTCACAAATAAGTGAGATCATGTGATACTTGTCTTTCTCTGACTGGCTTATTTCCCTTAGCATAATAATCTGGGTCCATGTCATTTCAAAGGGTATGATATCTTTTTTTCTTGCAGCTGTATAGTATTCCATTGTGTAAATATACCACAGCTTTTTTATCCACTCATCTACTGATGGACACTTGGGCTGTTTCCAGATCTTAGCTATTGTAAATAGAGCTGCTATGAACATAAGGGTGCATATATTCTCTCTGATTGGTGTTTCAGGCTTCTTACGTTGTATTCCTAGAAGTGGGATCACTGGGTCAAATGAAAATTTCATTTTTAATTTTTTGAGGAAATACTATATTGTTTTCTATAGTGGCTGCACCAGTCTGCCTTCCCACCAGCAGTGTAGTAGAGTCCCCTTTTCTCCACATCCTCACCAGCATTTGTTGTTTGATAATTTGTTGATGGTTGCCATTCTGGCAGATGTGAGGTGATACCTCATAATTATTTTAATTTGCATCTCTCTGATGATTAGTGACATTGAGCATTTGTTTTCATATGTCTGTTGGCCATTTCTATGTCCTTTTTGGAGAAGTTTCTATTCTGGTCCTCTGCCCATTTTTTAATTGGATTGCTTGTCTTCCTTTTGTTGATTTGTATGAGTATTTCATATATATGGAAATTAACTCCTTATCAGATATATCATTGGCAAATATGTTCTCCTATACAGTGGGTTCCCTTTTCATTTTGATACTGGTTTCTTTTGCTGTGCAGAGCTTTTTAGTTTGATGAAGTCCCATTTATTAATTCTTTTCTTTATTTCTCTTGCCCTAGGTGATGTGTCGGTGAAAATTCTCCCATGTGTGATGTCAGAGATTTTGCTACCTACATTGTCTTCTAGGCTTTTTATGGTTTCATGAGTTACATTTAAGTCTATTATCCATTTTGAGTGTATTCTTGTGTATGGTGTAAGTTGGTGGTCTAGTTTCATTTTTTTGCATATAACTGTCCCATTTCCCAACACCCTTTATTGAAGAGACTGTCTTTACTCCATTGTATGCTCTTGGCTCCTTTGTCAAATATTAATTGAGCATACTGTCTTTGGCCAATTTCTGGATTCTTGATTCTGTTTTGTTGATCTATATGCTTGTTCTTATGCTAGAACCAGGCTGTCTTGATTACAGTGGCTTTGTAGTATAACCTGATATCCCGTATTGTGATCCTTCCTACTTTGTTCTTCTTTTTCAAGATTGCTGTGGCTATTTGGGGTCTTTTTTGGTTCCATATAAACTTTTGGAGTATTTGTTCTAGATATGTGAAATATCCCATTGGTATTTTTGAATCTATAGATTGCTTTGGGTAGTATGGACATTTTAATGATCTTGCTTCTTCTAATTAGTGAACAGGGTATATGCTTCCATTTGTTTGTATCTTCCTCTATTTCTTTTTTCAATGTCCTGTAGTTTTCTGAGAACAGGTCTTTACCTCCTTGGTTAAGTTTATTTCTAGGTATCTTAATTTTTTTCTTGCAATGGTAAATTGAATTTTTTTTTTTAGTTTCTCTTTCTGAGTGTTCATTATTGGTGTATAAAAATGCCATTGATTTCTGGATGTTAATTTTATATCCTGCTACTTTGCCGAATTCATTTATTCAAATCTAGTAGTTTTTTGGTGACGTCTTTAGGGTTTTCTATGTACAATATGCTGTCATCTGTGAATAATGTCAGTTTCACTTCCTCCTTTCCAATTTGGATGCCAGTTATTTTTTCTTTTTGTTTGATCACTGTGGCTAAGACTTCCAAAACTATGTTGAATAAGAGTGGTGAAAATGGACATCCCTGTTTTGTTCCTGTTCTTAAGGGAAATGCTTTTAGTTTTTGCCCAATGAGTATGATTTTGGCTGTAGGTTTGTCATATATGGCCTTTATTATGTTGAGGTAGGATCCTTCTGTTCCCACTTTGCTGAGAGTTTTTATCAAAAATGGATTTTGTCAAATGCTTTTTCAGCATCTATTGATATGATCATATGATTTTTATCTTTCATTTTGGTTATGTGGTGTATCACATTTATTGACTTGCGAATATTGTACCAGCCTCGCATCTCTGGGATAAATCCCAGTTGGTCGTGGTAAATAATTTTTAAAAGTATATTGCTAGATCCAAATTGCTAATATTTTGTTGAGGATTTGTCATCTCTGTTCATCAGGGACATTAGCCTGTAATTTTCTTTCTTTGTAGTGTCTTTGTCTGGTTTTGAAATTAGGATTATGCTGGCCTTATAAAAAAAGGTTGGAATTTTTCCTTCCTCTTGAATTTTTTGGAATAGTTTGAGGAGAATAGGTGTTTGTTCTTCTTTAAATGTTTGGTAGAAATCCCCTATGTTGCCATTCAGACCAGGGGTTTTGTTTACTGGGAGTTTATTGATTACTGTTTCAATTTCCTTAGTTGTTACTGGTCTGTTCAGGTTTTCTGATTCTTTCTGGTTGAGTTTTGGAAGACTCTGATTCTAGAAATTTGCCCATTTTGCCTAGATTATCCAATTTGTTGGTATAATTGTTCATAGTATTATATTACTACAGAGTCAGTTGTTCATGTATCTCTTGGCCATTTGTTTGTCCTCTTTGGAGAAGTTTCTGATTTTAATTACTTGGTTCCTCTCTCTTTATTTCTTGGTGAGTCCGCCTACTGGTTCACCAATCTTGTTTACCTTTTCAAAGAACCAGCTTTTGGTTTCATTGATCTTTTGTATTGTTTTTTTAGTCTCTATGTCATTTATATCCATGCATATCTTTATAATTTCCTTCCTTCTACTTATTCCGGGTTTTTCTTTTTTTTGTCCTATTTCTAATTCTTTAAGTTGTAGGGTTAGATAGTTTATTAGAAATTGTTCTGGCCTGGCTGGTGTGGCTCAGTGGATTGTGTGTTGTCCCATGGACTCAGAGGTTTCAGTTTAGTTCCCTGTCAGGGCACATGCCAGGGTTGTGGGCTCAATCCCCAGTAGGGGGCATGCAGGAGGCAGCTGATCGATGTTTCTTTCACATCGATATTTCTCTCTCTCTCTCTCTCTCTCTCTCTTCCTCTCTCTCTAAAAAATCAATAAAAACATATTTTTTAAAAAGAATCCCTGGCTGGTTTGGCTCAGCGGTTAGAGCATCAGCCTGCAGACAAAAGAGTCACGGGTTCAATTTTGGTCAAGGGCATGTACCTTGGTAGTGGTTCGATCCCCAGCCGTGGTCAGGGTTGTGTGGTAGGCAACCAATCGATGTGACTCTCTCACATCAATGTTTCTCTCTCTTTCTCTCCCTCCCGCCCACTCTGTCTGAAAATAAATGGAAAATTATCCTCAGGTGAGGATTTTAAAAAAAAAGAAAGAAAATTTTCTGGTTTCTTGAGGTAGGCCTGTAATGCTATGAACTTCCCTCTCAGGACTGCTTTTGCTGTGTCCTGTAGATTTTGTGTTGTTGTGTGTTCATTTTCATTAGTTTCCAGGAAGTTTTTTATTTCTTCCTTGATCTCCTTGGTAATCCATCCATTGTTTAATAACATGCTGTTTAGCCTCCGTGTGTTTGAATATTTTTGAGTATTTTTATTGTAATTGATTTCTAGTTTCATGCCATTGTGATCTGAGAAGATACTTGATATGATTTAAATCTTCTTGAAATTGTAGAGGCTTTGTTTATGTACTGCATGTTGTACATTTGAGAATGTCCCATGTGCACTTGAGAAGAATGTATATTCTACAGTTTTGAGGTGAAATGTTCGGTAAATATCAATTAAATCCATCTGATCTAGTGTATCATTTAGGATCTCTGTTTCCTTGTTAATTTTTTGTCTAGATGATCTATCCAGTGACATCAGTGGGGTGTTAAAATCCCCTACTATGACTGTATTGCTATTGATCACTCCCTTAAAGTTCATCAACAGTTGTATTTTTGTTTTTGTTGTTAAACCTCACCTGAGTATCTCTTTCCATTGATCTTTAGATAGAGTGGAAGGGAGGGAGGGAGAGAAGGAGAGAGAAACATCGATGTGAAAGAGACACATTGATTGGTTGCCTCCCACATGACCTTGACCATGGACAGGGATTGAACCTGTGATACAGGCACGTGCCATTGACTGGGAATTAAACTCACAACCCATCAGTCCATGGGCCAATGCTCTAACCACTGAGCCAAATCAGCCAGGGCTCAAGAGTTTTTTTAATATACATAAATGCTTTTGTATTGGGTGCATATATGTTAATAAGGGTTATATTCTCTTGTTGGGTTAGTCCTTTTAGTATTATGTAATGCTCTTCTTTGTTTCTTGTTAGGGCCTTTATTTTGAAGTCTATTTTGTCAGATATGAGTGTTGCTACCCCAGCCATTTTTTCAGTTCCATTTGCATGGAATATTTTCCTTCCCTTCACTTTCAGTCCGTGTGAGTCTTTTGTTCTGAGATGGGTCTCTTGTAGACAGCACATATATGGGTCATATTTTCTTATCCATTCAGCTACCTTATGTCTTTTTATTGGAGCACTTAGTCCACTTACATTTAAGGTTGTTATTGATAAGTATTTATTTACTGTCTTTTTTTTTTTTTTAATCCTCACCTGAGGATATTTTTCCATTGATTTTTAGGATAGAGTAGAAGGGAGGGAGAGAGAGAGAGAGAGAAACATTGATGTGAGAGAGACACATCAATTGGTTGCCTCCCACATAACCCCAACCAGGGCCGGGGACTGAACTGCAACCAAAGTACATGCCCTTGACTGGAATCGAACCTGCGACTTTTGATCTGCAGGCCTATGCTCTAACTGCTGAGCCAAACTAGCCAGGGCATTCATTATAAGTATGTTCCTGTCTCTCTCAATTTCTTCTTCTTTTTAGAACACTCCCTTTAACATTTCCTGCTATGCTGGTTTGTTGGTAATGCATATTCTTTTAGTCTATTTATTTTTTTGGTCTGGGATGCTCTTTATTTCACCTTCAATTTTAAATGATAGTCTCGCTGGATGGAGTAGTCTTGGGTTCTGGTCCTTGTTTTTCATTACTTTGAATACTTCATGCCGACTTCCTTTTGCCCTGAAGTTTCTGTTTCTGTTGAGAAATCAGCTGACATCCTAATGGGTACTCCCTTGTAGGTAACTTTCTGTCTGTCTCTTGCTGCCTTTAAGATTCTTTCTTTGTCTTTAATATCTGTCATTTTTATTATGATATGCCTTGGAGTGGATCTCTTTGGGTTCATCTTGATTGGAACTCTCTGTGCTTCTTGAACTTGTATGACTTTTTCTTCACCAGGTTAGGGAAGTTTTCTGTCATTATTTCTTTAAACAGGTTCTCTATTCCTTGCTCACTTTCTTCTCCTTCTGGTACCCCTATTATGTGGATGTTGTTATGTTTCATGTTATCCCAAAGTTCCCTTAAACTGTTCTCCTGCTTTTTAATTCTTTTTTCTTTTTGCTACTCTAATTGGGTGCTTTTTTCCTACCTTGTCTTTCAAATCACTGATTCAATCTTCTGCCTCATTCAGTCTACTTTTGAATCCTTCCAGTGTGTTCTTGATGTCAGACATGTTTTTCTTCATCTCCACCTGACTCTTATTTATGTTTTCTATTCCTTGTTTCATGCTGTTGAAGTTTCCACTAAGTTTCTTGAAATTCTCACTAAGTTCCTTGAGCATCCTTATAACCATTACTTTGAACTCTATATCTGATAAATTGCTTGCCTCCATTTTGTTTTGCTCTTCTTCTGGAGATTCCTACTTTTCTCTCATTTGGGTGTTGTTTCTTTGTCTTACCAAAGACATTTTTGCTGACTCTTTGTATTTGTTTTTATGTATTAGATCAAACAGCTATGCCTCGCAGTCTTCATGGGGTGTCCTTATGTAGTAAGTGTTTTGTGGGAACCAGTGGTATAGTCTCTTAGATCTCCTGAGCTCGGTGCTCTAGGAATGACCCTTGTGTGATTTATTTGGGCTCTCCTGTTATCATTTGGTCTTCAATGTTGTTGTCCTGTTCATGGATGGGATCTTGTCTCAGGGTGGCTGATTGTGAGGCTTACCCCGACCATGTCTGTGAGATGTTGTGCAGTTACTGACAGAACAAAACTAAACACAACACAGCATAACAAAATCATACAAAAGACTGCTACAGCCACGACAAAAATGACCATAAAACAAGAGAGAATTAGGAAAGAGACAAGAGAACAAGAATAATAGAAGAAAAGAAAAAAAATACTAGGAGGGAAAAGAAAGGACAAATAAAAAGTAATATGAAAGGGTAGACGTGAAAGAAATAAAATAAGAACAGATAATAGGGGACTGCAAATGGTATAAGAGAGAAGGGGGAGAAAAAAATACAGAAAGGAAAATAGAGTGCAAAGCAGAATGGCAAAAAATTAGAAAAGAAATAAGAAGCTTAAGCAGAAGAAAGAAGAAAAAATAGAGAAAAAAAGGGGAAAAAACAGACTAAAATAATAGCAAATCAATAAAAAAAAAAAAGAAAGAAAAATGATGCAATAAAGGGGTCAAGTAGCATGTTAAAAAAAAAAAAAGGTGGAGTGGCATTGGTCTTAGCAGAGTTTTAGTGCCCCCTGGGAGCTCCCTTTGGTTCCTGCTCTACTTAGGTGTTAGTCACAGTCAGAAACTGTTCTCCTTTGGCTCTTAGCAACCTGTTTGGAGCTTCAAGCTATCCACAGTTTTCTAAATGCGATTTTTTTTAACTTGACAATGTAGTATGAGAATTCTCCTAAATATCACTAACACTTTATAGGATTTTCTTGCAAGGTACCTAAACTTCTGAATAGTTGTCAACACAGAGCAAAGTCCAATTCACTGCCATCCTGCTAAAAAAAAAAAAATATCAACTGCCACAGAAACCCACCACAAAGTTGAGTGAAATTCTTTCTGGAGCTGCCTTCCTTGGAGCTCCTCCATCTCCAGCCCTTGGGTTTCCAGTAGGTCCTTGGTGAGCTCTAGCAACAGTTCTCACTTTCTCAGTCCAAAACCAATTTTTTAATAGCAGAAACATATTGGAACTGTCAAAAAAAAACATAAAACAAGCCCCCAAAAGTATGAAGCATAACTTAGAGTTCTATTTGTTCTGTGACATTTTAAAAATAGCAAATCTGTCATCAAAATAAAAAACTGAGAGCAGACTTCCGGTCAAGATGGCGGCATAGGTAAACGCGGTATCACGTCCTCGCACAACCACATCAAATTTACAACTAAACTACAGAACAACCATCATTCAAAACCGCCTGAAATCAAGCTGAACAGAAGTCCTACAACTACGAAATTAAAGAAGAAGCCGCATCAAGACTGGTAGGAGGGGCGGAGGCGCAACGGGCTGGTCCCACACCCACGTGTGGCGGATAAAAATTAGGAGGACACCTCGGCTGGGAAGGCCCTCCCTGAGGACTGAGGGGTCCCCGTCCCACACCAAGAGCCCAGCTCAGGGTTCCAGTGCCAGGAAGAGAATCCCCATCACTTATGGCTGGAAAAACCAGCGGGAACTGAGGCTGAGGCGGCTGGAGCCCCCGGCAGCTCCTCTTAAAGGGCCCGCGCACGGACTTACTCGGACTCCCACCCTCCAGGCTCCAGCTTGCGGGAGGGAGCCTGAAAGGCACCAGAGTCATATGGGGAAGAACTGAACTGTTTGGCATTGGAGCCAGGGCTGGAGAGGCAGCTTTCTCCTGGACAGCCGTGCTATCAGAGGCTTTTATTCCTTTGGTGAGCCCTTCCCTGGGCCGGCAGACGCCGCCATATCTGGGACTCCAGCAACCTGGCTCACACTGTTTGCCCCACCCTGGTGATTCCCTGAGGCCCCGCCCCACCCAACTTTCAGGCCCACCCAAGCTGTTGCCAATTGCTTTACCATAGGATTGGCCTGTCTTGGATCCTGCTTCAGCTTTTCCTAAATTCTTTCAAACAAGCAGCATCTGGTCTCAACTAGCCCTATACCTCTCGCTAAGTAATACATAGAAACAAACACAGGGAGGCAGCCAAAATGAGGAGACAAAGAAACAGGTCCCAAATGAAAGAACAGAACAAAACTCCAGGAAAAGAACTAAGTGAAATGGAGTTAAGCAACCTAACAGATGCTGAGTTCAAAATACTGTTTATAAGGATGCTCAATGGACTTAGTGAGAACCTCAGTGAACTTAGAGAGGGCCTCAAGAGCATAAAAAAGGACCAGTCAGAAATGAAGGAGGCACTAACTGAAATAAAGAATAGTTTACACAGATTCAATAGTAGAGTAGGTAAAGCCAAGAAGCAAACCATCGATTTGGAATACAAGGAAGCAAAAAACACCCAATTAGACAGCAAAAAGAAAAAAGAATCCAAAGAAATGAGGATAGTGTAAGGAGACTCTGGGACAACTTCAAGCTTGCCAACATTCGCATCTTGGGGGTGCCAGAAGGAGAAGAGAGAGAGCAAGAAATCGAAAACCTATTTGAAACCATAATGGCAGAAAACTTCCCTAACTTGGTGAAGGAAACAGACATACAAGTCCAGGAAGCACAGAGAGTCCCAAACAAGATGAACCCCAAAAGGCCTACACCAAGACACATCATCATCAAAATGCAAAAGGTTCAAGAAAAAGAGAGAATCTTAAACGCAGCAAGAGAAAAGCAGTTAGTTACCTACAAGGGAGTTCCCATAAGACTGTCAGCTGATTTCTCAAAAGAAACTTTGCAGGCCAGAAGGGAGTGGCAAGAAATATTCAGAGTGATGAAAAGCAAGAATCTACAACCAAGATTACTCTATCCTGCAAAGCTGTCATTCAGAATCGATGGACATATAAAGAGTTTCCCAGACAAGGAAAAGCTAAAGGAGTTCATCACCACCAAACCATTATTATATGAAATGTTGAAGGGTCTTCTTGAAGAAAAAGATAAAAAAATATGAACAAACAAAATGGCAATAAATATGTATCTATCAACAATTAAATCTACAAACAAAATGAACAAGCAGAACAGAAACATTCTCATAGATACAGAGAACTTTTGTTGGGTACCAGATGGGTGGGGGCTGGGGGGACGGGTGAAAAAGGTGAAGGGATTAAGACGTACAAATTGGTTGTTAGACTGACAAACCTCAAAGGGAAGGGGGGATGGGGGGGTGGGAAGAAATAAACCAAAGAACTTATATGTATATATGCATAACCAATGGACACAGACAACAGTGTGGGGAAAGGCAGGAGGGGGGCGGGAATGGGGAGGAGGGGGGCAAGAGGGGGAAAATGAGGAACATTTGTAATACATTCAACAATAAAGATAAGTTAAAACAAAACAAAAAAAACAAAAAAACAAAAAAAAAACAAAAAAAAACCAAACAAACAAAAAAAGAAAATTCATAGCATACTTGTGCTATTTTAAATGCTTGCAAAATTGTTCTAGGACAGTGTCTTCCTGCCTCTGGAGACTATAGTAGTCCCCCCCTTATCCAAAGGGAATACATTCCAAGACCCCAGTGAATGCCTGAAACCACAGATAGTACCAAACCCTATATACACTATGTCTTTTTTCCTATATATACATACTTAGGATAGTTTAATGTATAAATTAGGAACAGTAAGAGATTAACAACAATAACTATTAATAAAATAAAACAACTATAACAATATACTGTAATAAAACTTAAAAAAATAAAAAATAAAAAAAAAATAAAAAACTGAAACAGAAACTCTGAGCACTCTGGTATAACTCAAATGAAGATGACCCTACAATTGAACCATCTCACAGTGCTGTCAAGAAAAATAGGCCTTTCAGACAATATTTAGTCACCTTCTGCTTACAACTTTCATGCTCCTACAGCTTTAAATGTCTGCTCTTGAAGCATTTTTCAACAGCAGTTGCAGCCAGGAGGTACATTAGTATCACTGCAGCCTTGGACCTAAGCACCCTGATGCTGGGAGCCCCAGGCCCTTTCATGTCTTGTGGAAGCACCGTCTGTCCTGTGATCCCTCCTCAGCCTGTTCCTTGCACAAGCTGTGTGGTAGCCTCTACCTCTGGCTATTGCCAACCTGGACCAAGCTCCATCCTGATCTCTATGCTAAGGGATGTGACGAGCATCGATCTGTCACTGTTTTGGAGGTCCTTGCCAGGAGCTCTAATTGTTGAACACTGAATTGGGAGTTTCTAAGAAATGTCCTTTGTACTTGACCTCTAGCTGTTCACTCTTTTTTGTTGTTGTTGTTAATCCTCACCAGAGGATATTTTTCCATTGATTCTTAAGACTGGAAGGGAGAGAGAGAGACATCAGTGGGAGAGAGATATATCCCCTGGTTGCCTCCTGCATGGCCCCTGGGGCTGGGGTTCGAACCTGCAACCCAGGTATGTGCCCTTGACCGGTAATTGAACCTGAGACTCTTTGGTCCATGGGCCAACACTCTAACTGCTGAGCAAAACTGGCCAGGGCTAGCTGTTCACTCTTGGTTGCCAGTAGCCTCCTTCATTTGCTTTGTCTATGAACATACAAGGCCTCTGAGGACAACTTCTCCATCGTTTCTGCTTCACAGTTTTGTTGTGAGGCTGTTAAGGGGAGATTTCAGTGCCATGATACTGTCACCACCTGGCATGCAGTTTACACTGGTGCTCAACTGATATTTGTTCTTGTCCCTCCCCCTTCATAATTTCTCTAGGGGCATCCAGAAGATGAGAGAAAATAAAGAAATCAGAAGATTATAATGCTGGCATAGTTCCAAGGCAGTGTGTCTTAGATGAATGGCAGGAAAAAATGTTTTAAATGTTGCTCACTCCTTAGTGTCTACACCTGGAGTTATTTGTCAGTCACCATCCTGGTGGTCACATAGGTTCTACAATTGTTAAAACTTATCAGGCTGGCCGTGGCAGGGTGGCTCAGTTGGTTGGAGCGTCTTCCCATATACCAGAAAAAAAAGTTTGCAGGTTCGATTCCCAGTCAGGGAACATACCCAGGTTGCAGATTCCATTCCCAGTTGGTGTACATATGGAAGATAGCTCATCAATATTTCTCTCTCTCTCTCTCTCTCTCTCTCTCTCTTTCTCTCTCTTTCTCTCTCTCTCTCAAATCAATACACATATCCTTGAGTGAAGATAAAAATAAAAAACAACTATCAGGCTGAACATTAACACCTCTGCATTTGCTCATAAATTTTTTTCATGAAAAATTAAACCAGAGCCCTGGCTGGTTTGGCTCAGCGGTTGGAGCATCGGCCTGCGGACCAGAGAGTCCCGGGTTCAGTTCCCGCTAGGGGCACGTAAAAAAAAAAAATTAAACCAGAGAACAGTACAACATCTTGCATTATAACATTAGGAGAGAGTGCAAATACATTAGCCTTTCCCATGGGCTCTCTGCCTTGGACATTGGGGCCATGTGTTTCTTCCCTCCCACCTCTGCCTCTCCCATCTCTCATTATGCTGAAGTGCAGCCTGCCAGCTGGCCCTTCTGCCTCAGTTCCTGGCACCATCAATCCGTCATCTTCATGGCCCCCTAAATGACCTTTGCGAAATACAAATATTTCCATATTACTCCTTGCTTAAAATCCTCACTTCTCATTTGCTAGCTAGATGATAAAATCCAAGTTCATGGTATAAAAGCTCTCCTGCATGAACTGGCTACTGCCCACTTCTCTAGCCTCCACTCTCACTGCTGCCTGACTCCTATTTCATGCTTCGGAAATATAAACTCCTTTAATTCCCTACACACCTAGTTTGCCCCTGCCTGAAATGACCTTTCCAAAATTACTAAATCATAATTGGTACCAGGGCAAACACAGGCTGTATATATGGGCTTCCAAAACAGTGCTCAAATTTTATACATTTTCATTAAATAGGGGCATTTACCCAGTTTTGCATTTGAGCCAGCTGTGATGTAAACATGGAGCACTGGGCTGGGTGCCACAGGTCATTATTTAGACCCTAGCTGACTGCATAGCCTTGGGCAGGTCACTGAGGATGTCTGAATTTCATTTTCTTTTATGTAAAACCAGGGTTACAAAGATTTGCCCTAAAGGAGGAACACATGAATTGTTGGGTGTCAGGGAGCCTCATACACTCTTCAGTGCTGCACAAATGCATTGTAAGCTTGAGGAGACTGCATGCAGTGAGCAGAGAGAAGAGTCCAGTGTGGGACCTTGGCAATGTTTTTCTGTAAGGGTGCTGTTTGAGAACGTCTTGAACCCTGGGAAGAATTTTCTATGGCCAGCTCTGGCATGTAAAACACACTATTGGCTCCTTCATCAAACACCATAAGAAATCTTTCTCCAAGGGCACATTTAAGAGCATCCAGCATCTGCCCTCAATTACGGGTAATGCTGATGCATCTAACATGGGCACAATGAGCTCCAACACAAACAGGCTGGGGAAGAATTTAGGAGACACAGTGGACAGAGTACTGGAAGCAGGAGAACCAGATTCTAATTCTTTTTCCATCATCAGCTTGACCTCCCTGGTCTCAATTCTCTCACCTCCTAGGGCTTGACTAAATTAGTGCTAAGGGCCCTTCCAGTTCTTACATTCTGTGTATGGCAAGGATAGAGTGCCGTAAAATGGATACTTTAAAAACTTAGTTGTGAGTCACCACCATCCTTAGGTAGCTCTGGGATCAATCAAGCCACAAATGTTCATTGATCTACAATGAGCTCAGTATATAGTCCACTCTGACTATTCTCACCAGAGGTGCCATCAATGAAACATGTCAGTCTATATATTTGGATGCTGATTTCTTAAAAGAAATCTCCTTTTTGTGAGACTAAGCTGTGCCTCCTTCTAAAAGAACTACGGTAGTCTCCCCCTTACTCCTGGTTTCACTTTCTGTGGTTTCAGTTACCAACAGTCAACCATGGTATGAAAATATTCTATGGAAATTTCCAGAAATAAACAATTCATAAGTTTTGCATTGCATGCCGTTCTGAGTAGTGCGATAAAATCTCAAGACTCTTGCTATGTCCCTCCCTGGATATGAATCATCCCTTTGTCCCACATCTCCACACTGTATATGCTACCCATATATTAGTCACATAGTAGCCATCTCAGTTATCAGATTGACTCCTGAAGTATTGCAGTGCTTGTGTTCAATAACCCTTATTTTGCTTAATAATGGCCCAAAGCACAAGAGGAGTGATACTGGCAATTCCTGACAAAGAGAAACCATAAAGTGCTTATTACTACTGCCACAAGATCAATAGTAGCCTAATGCTATGACGCAATACCTACATCATTCATCTCACTTCAATTCATCCCATAGGCTTCTCACCTCATTTTTTAAAATCATTTTTTATTTTTCAATTACAGTTGACATAAAATCTTATATTAGTTTCAGGTGTACACCCCAGTAACTAGACGTGCCATAACTTACTAAGTGATCATCCCAATAAATCTGATCATCTGACACAATACATAGTTATTAGAATATTATTGACTATATTCTCTCTTCTGTACTTTACATCCCCATGACCATTCTGTTACTACCAATTTGTATTTCTTAATTTCTTCACCTTTTTTACCCAACCCTCCAAGCCCCCTCCCTTCTAGGAATCATCAAAATGTTCTCTATATCGATGAGTCTGTTTTTGTTCTGCAAGTTCATTTAATTTTGTTTTTTTAGATTCTATTGTTAACAGATAGTATTTATTGCCATTTTATTGTTTATATTTTTTCTCTTTTCTTCTTCTTCTTAAAGAAGACCTCTTAACATTTCATATAATAGTGGTTTGGTGGTGATGAACTCCTTTAGCTTTTTCTTGTCTGGGAAGCTCTTTATCTGTCCTTCGATTCTAAATGATAACTTTGCAGGATAGAGTAATCTTGGTTGTAGGGCCTTACTTTTCATCACTTTGAATATTTCTTGCCACTCCCTTCTGGCCTGAAAAGTTTCTGTTGAGAAATTAGCTGACAGTCTTAAAGGAACTCCCTTATAGGTAACTAAATGCTTTTCTCTTGCTGCTTTTACGATTCTCTCTGTCGTTGACCTTTGGCATTTTAATTATAAGTCTTGGGGTGGGCATCTTTGGGTTCAGCTTATTTGGGTCTCTGTGCTTCCTAAACTTGTATATCTGTTTCCTTCACCAGGCTAAGAAAGTTTTCTGTCATGATTTTTTCAAATAGGTTTTCAATTTCTTGCTCTCTCTCTTCTCCTTCCCCCACCCCCATGATGTGAATGCTGATATGCTTGAAATTGTCCCAGAGGCTTCTTACACTATCCTCATTTTTTTAAAATTCTTTTTTCTTTTTGCTGTTCTGATTGGTATTATCTGCTTCCTTATATTCCAAATTACAGTTTTGATTCTCGGCTTCATCTACTCTACTGTTGATTCCCTCTAAATTATTCTTCATTTCAGGTAGTGTATCCTTCATTTCTGATTGTTTTTTTTTTTTTTATGGTTTCCATGTCCCTTTTTATGCTGTCAAAGTTCTCACTAAGTTCATCTACTCTTCCCCTAAGTTCATTGAGCATCCTTATAACCAATGTTTTGAACTCTGCATCTAGTAGATTGATTATCTTCATTTTGTTTAGTTCTTTTTCTGGAGTTATTTTCTTTTTTTTTCATTTGGGACATGTTTCTTTGTTTCCTCATTTTAGGAGCTACCCTGTGTTTGTTTCTATGTATTAGGTAGAGTTTCTATATCTCCCAGGCTTTGTAGTTTGACCTAATGTAGTAGGTGTCCTATAGGGTCCACTGGCACAGCCTCCCCATTCACCTGCACTGGCAGTCCACGTGTGCTTCACAGTGTGGGCTGTGTACACCCTCCTGTTACAGTTAAGCCTTGCTTGCTGTTGGTACATTCAATGGGAGAGCTTTACCCCCAGGCCCATTGGCTGCAACAACTGGAGGATCAGCTGTGCAGAGGCCCACCCCACAGAGTAGGACTTACTTCAGTGGGGCTCTGGTGCCCTCTGAGTCCATCCCTTGAGTGTGTCACTTGTGGAGGTGGTTAGGTGGTGCTTTGATGTGGTCTGAAGCTATCCACCAGGTGCACTGGCTCTGGGCCTCCTGAGAGGTGCAGGCCAAGGTCAGCCACCTGGCATGAGCTACAAAACAATCTGCAGATGGCTACTACTTGTGCTGGGCTTGGAGGTGCCCAGGAGAGGCCAAGCTGTAAACCAAGGCTGCATGCCACTAGTGCTGGGCCTGGGGCCACATAGTAAGAAGTACAGGACACACCGAGGCCAGATGCTGCTTGTCTGAGAGACTTTAGGAAAATCTAAAGCTTGAGCCAAGACAGACCATTTGTATGGAAAAGCCACTGGAAACAGCTTGGGTGGGACTGCATGTTTGGTGGGGCAAATAGTGATAGTTATGTTGATAAAGACTCAGATATGGCACCCACCTGCCAGTTCTGTCAGGGTGGGGAGGCCTCAGCAAAGGAACAATGGCCTCTGCCAGAACTTCTGTCTGGGAGAAAGCTGCCCCTCCTGCTCTCACCCTAATGCCAGATAATTAAGTTCCTCGCCATATGTCCCTGGTGTCTCTCAAGCTGCTGCTCCAGAGCTGGAGCTCAGAGAGAGCAAATCTGAGTAAGTTCACATGTGGACACTTTAAGAGGAACTGCCTGGGACTCTAGAGACTCTCATCTCACTCAGTCCTACTCATTGCTGGTTTTTACAGCCAGGAGTTATGGGGACTTCTCTTCCTTGTACTGGAACCCTGGGATGGGGGGACCTGTTATGGGGCTGGGACCCCTCACTCTTCAGGGTCAATCTCCACAGCCAAAATATCCGTCCCAATTTTTCTTTATTATTATTTTTTATGATATTGTAAAATATATAATTTTATCTAATCGATTCCATATATTTGTTAATTAATTTATTTGTGTTACAGATGTTTCTCTTTTTCCCCCACTAGACACCCTCCTCCCAATCCTGGCCCCCGTACTCACAGCATTTTTGTCTATGTCCATTGGTTATGTGTATATGCATATAAATTCTTTGGTTTATCTCTTCCCTCTCACCCACCCCCCTTCTCTGAGGTTAGTCAATCTGAACCCTACTCCTTTCAATGTCTCTGGGTCTATTTTGTACCACAGCTTTTTTATCCACTCATCTATTGATGGTACGTGGGCTGCTTCCAGATCTTAGCAATTGTAAATAGTGCCTCTATGAACATAGGGGTACATATATTCTTTCTGATTGGTGTTCCAGGCTTCTTACGTTACATTTCTAGAAGTGGGATCATTGGGTCAAATGGCAGTTCAATTTTTAATTTTTTGAGGAAACACCGTATTGTTTTCCATAGTGGCTGCACCAGTCTGCATTTCCACCAGCAGTGTACTAGAGTCCTCTTTGCCCCACACCCTCGCCAGCACTTGTTGTATGATGATTTGTTGATGGCAGCCATTCTGGCAGGTGTGAGGTGATACCTCATAGTCGTTTTAATTTGTATCTCCCTCATGATTAGTGACATTGAGCATTTTTTCATATGTCTCTTAGCCATTTGTATGTCCTGTATGTCCTGTATGTCTGTAGGTCCTCTGACCATTTTTTAATTGGGGTTTTTTTGTCTTCCTTTTGTTGAGTTGTATGAGTACTCTATATATTTTGGAAATTAACCCCTTATCTGATGTATCATTGGCAATTATGCTCTCCCATATAGTGGGTTCCCTTTCCATTTTGATGCTTATTTCTTTTTTTTTTTTTAACGTATCTTTATTATTGAATATATTACAGATGTCCCCCATTTTATTCCCCATTGACCCCCTCCTCCCCAATCCTGCCCCACTCCTGCCTTCCTCACACTATTGTCTGTGTCCCTTGGTTATGCATATATGCATAGAAGTTCTTTGGTTTATCTCATCCCGCCCTCCCTCCCCCCTTCCCTTTGAGGTTCATCAGTCTAACAACCAATTTGTACTTCTTAGTACCTTCATCTTTTTCACCCATCCCCCCAGCCCCTTCCCATCAGTCAAGCAACAAAAAGTTCTCTGTATCTATGAGTCTGTTTCTGTTCTGCTTACTCATTTTGTTTGTAGATTCAGTTGTTGATAGATATGTATTAATTGCCATTTTATTGTTCATATTTTTGTTCTTCTCCTTCAAGAAGACTCTTCAACATTTCATATAATACTGGTTTGGTGGTGATGAACTCCTTTAGCTTTTTCTTGTCTGGGAAGCTCTTTATGTCCACCGATTCTAAATGATAACTTTGCAGGATAGAGTAATTTTGGTTGTAGGTCATTTCTTGTCATCATCTTGAATATCTCTTGCTGCTCCTTTCTGGCCTGCAGAGTTTCTTTTGAGAAATCATCTGACAGTCTTATGGGAGCTCCCTTGTAGGTAATGAACTGCTTTTCTCTTGCTGCTTTTAAGATTCTCTCTTTGTCTTTAATCTTTGGCATTTTGATGATGATGTGTCTCGGCGTGGGCCTCTTTGGGTTCTTCTTACTTGGGGCTCTCTGTTCTTCTTGAACTTGTATGCCTTTTTCCTTTACCAAATTAGGGAAGTTTTCTGTCACTATTTCTTCAAATATATTCTCTAACCCTTGCTCATTTTATTCTTCTTCTGGAACTCCTATGATGCGGAGGTTGTTATGTTTCATATTGTCCCACAGTTCTCTTAAGCTGTCTTCCTGGGTTTTTTTTTTTTTTAATTGTTTTCTTCTTTTTGATCCTCTGATTGGGTGATTTTTTTCTGTCTTCTAATTCACTGATCCAATCTTTGGTTTCCTCTACTCTGCTGGTTATTCCTTCCAATGTGTTCTTTATTTCTGCTATGTCATTCTCTGCTTGGTGGTGTTTCATTTCTAATTGTTTGATTTTCAGTGTTTCTATCTTTACTCATGCTGTTGAGCTCTTTACTCATACTCTTGAGCTTCCTCATTATCATTACTCTGAGCTCTACCTCTGATAACTTGCTTAATTGCATTTCATGTATGTCTTCTCCTGCAGAATTCTCTTGTTCTTTCATTTGAGATTTCTTTCTTTGTTTCACCATTTTGGCTGTGTCAGTGGATTTTGGAGCCTGCCAAATTTTCCCTGTGGGTGTTGGTGTTCTGCTGACTGTGGCTCCCTCTACTGGGTTTGGATGAGTGTGGGAGGACTCACGTTAAACACCACTGTGAAGTCTTACTTTCCTGGGTAGATTTGCTGGTTAATCAAAGGTTCAGTTTTCCTCTAGCTTTTGCCTACTGGCTATGAGTCTCAGTTACTTGATGAGTCTTGGGTTGTAGCTCTCAGGTGAATGAAAAAAATCCCTCAGGTTTTCAGGGTAAGAGGATTTCCAACAGGTGGGGCAGATGCTTGCTGCCCATCTCTAGCTGTTAATGAGCCTCAATTTGCATTTCTCTTGCCTGGCCTGGTGGTATTAAATTCCTGAGGGAGGGGCTGTGGTTTCTCCCCAATCTGAGTAAGATGGCTACTGTCCTATGAGGGAGCAATTCAGCATAAAACTCCCGGTGCCCTCTCAGCTCTCCAAGCTCCCAAGTCTCTGCACACAGTTCCAGTCCAGTCCACCCTCCCTCTGCCAGAGCCCAAGGTGAGTGGCTGTAGCTAATTTAGTGCTCTGTCCTGGCACTCTGTCCTGTGGAGGTGGCTTGGGATTTTAACCCAGAGTGAACTGCTCACAGCTAAAACAGCCCTCAGCTGCTGTCTGTGGGTTCCCAGCCCACCCTCTTGTGCCTCCTCTGCAGTTCCTACCAGGTTCGATTTGATGTCCTCTTTCCATCCCTGGTTATACAGATTCTCTCCAGCTGCTTTTCTGTTGTTTTTTCCCAATGATTTGTCTTTATTTTAGTTGTAATTCCAGTTTGGTCCTGGGAAAATGTCTGTGTAGCTTCCATTCACTCTGCCACCATTTTTCAACCTCCTCCAGATTTTTTTAAAATTTGTTTTTTAATCCTCACCAAAGGATATTTTTCCATTTATCTTCAGATAGAGTGGGAGGGGTAAAGAGAGAGAGAGAAACATCAATGTGAGAGAGACACATCTATTGGCCACCTCCTGCATGCCCCCCACCGGGGATTGGGCCCACAACCTGGGCATGTGCCCTGACTGGGAATCAAACCAGTGACCTCTTGGTGCATGGGTCAATACTCTGAGCCACACTGGCCATGTGATGTGCCTTCTTTTTCTATCCTTAGTTGTAGGACTTTCGTTCAGCTTGATTTCAGGCTGTTCTGAATGATAGTTTTTCTGTAGTTTAGTTGTATTTTTTACATCTGTAGGCATCTCATCTTACATCCTCACAAGAATAAGGATGAGTACAACAAAACAAAATATTTTGAGAGAGCTTTTTTTTTTTTTTTTTTTTTTTTCAGGATGGCAGCCAAATAGGTGAAACTATCTTGCACATCTTCCCAGAACCAAACTGAAAATAAAACTAAATTGGGCTTGGCCAGTGTGGCTCAGTGGTTGAGCATTGACCCATGCACCAAGAGGTCACCAGTTCGATTCCTGGTAAAGGAACATGCCCAGGTTGTGGGCCCAATCCCCAGTGTGGGGCATGCAGGAGGTGGCCAATCGATGTTCTCTCTCATTGATGTTTCTATCTCTCTCTCCCTCTTCCTTCCTCTCTCTCTAAAATCAATACAGAAAAAAAACTAAATTGGGAAAATTATACCCTGAATTACCACCTGAACACTAGTTGAAGAGGAGACTCTTAAACAAGGGAGGGCAGAAACCACCTCGAGACTGATAGGAAGGGTGAGATTTTGAGAGAGGCTGGCCCCACTCCCACAGCAGGCCCGGGTTGCAGATGGATATCTATGCTGGTAGAGGGTTCCCTCTGAGAGGATTGAGGCCTGGACCCCAGGCTGGGCTCCCCAGCCAGGACCAGGAAACAGCTTCCAATGTAGCATCCAGCAGTGAAAGGCTCTGGGGTTTCTATCTGCCAGGGAGACATGGAGCCCAATGGAGACAAGGCCCTTTTTTTTTTTTTTTTTTTAAGGGACAAAGAACAGGGTTTTGTTCACTGCTACTCACCCTGGGCTTCAGTGTAAGGAGGGTGGTATGGACTGGAGTCACCTGTAGAGAGTCTGGGGTGAGAGGCACTGGGGAGAGACATGGGAGAACAGCTGACAGATTCCCTGTGCTGGGTCATCTCTCAACCCCATACCACAGCAGCCTTTTTTCCTGAGATGCTCAAGTCCATCCTAGCAGCAGGAGCCTAGGGAAAAGCAATTACCCTGCCCTCTATGATACAGCTCACTCCAACCTCAGGAATCTCTTTCACCCTACCCTGCATCTCAACCTCTGCTGAGAATGGAGCAGGGGAGGCTGGCACTACTGGTCTGGGCAGACTCAGGGGGCTTTAGTGACTGGCTTTGCGGAGGGGCCATTCCTTCCACTTTCCCTGGAACCTGACTGGCATTTCCCCTTCACAAGAGAGCTGATAGAAACTCTTGGCTTCTGGCAGACCCCACCGACCTGCCTACGAGGGGCTCCACCTTGCTGAGGTCAGGGAAATATTCTGAGAAAGACTCAGACAAGTGGCTCAGGGACTGGGGAACACACCCACCATCTTCCCTGAAATCTGAATGGCACCTCCCCCTCACAGGAGATCCAAAGGTCCCATCCTCCTGATTCTGCCAAAAGCCCTTTCAGAAACAGCCTTTTCAGTGACTAAGTTTGACTGCTGGCCAGCAAACAAAGCTGGGTGGAGGCCAATCCTGAGGTGCCTTGGGATGTTTGCTGACCCACCCCTGGGGCCTGTGCTGCTAAAAGGCTGGCTTTGGAATGTATCTTGGCACCTCCTGTGCACA